>OX031317.1:21398310-22868310 GCA_943737955.2 Myopa tessellatipennis
AAAATAAACTAAAATAAAAGAAAAGAATAGAAAAGAAAACAAAAGAAAATAAAATAAAACAAAATGAAATAAAATAAAAAATGCAATAAAATAAAATAAAGTAAAAGAAACGAAAGTAAAAGAAAAGAAAATAAATTGCAATAAAATAAAAAATTTAATAAAATAAAATAAAGTAAAAGAAACGAAAAAAAGAAAAGAAAAGAAAATAAAATAAAATAAAACAAAAAAAAATAAATTGCAATGAAATAAAAATGCAATAAAATAAAATTAAATGAAATAATACTACGTTAACAATTAGGCTTCACTAATTAAATTAATTAATTTAAAACCGAAAGTCTGAAATCACAAAATCACATCTAAAATTAAATACTCTGAATAATTTAGTAATCTTTTCAATTTTACGTAACTGAAATCAATTGAAAGATAAAAACGCTATAACAAATATTTACAAAGGATAGAATTAAAGAAATAATTAAAAAATATACAAGAAAAATTAGGAATTAAGCTAAAATTAAAGATATGATAGATTAGATTAAAGAAAAACTTCCGATAAAACAACGAAATCGAACAACAGTTAAAATCTTTAGTGTAAAATCAAATTAAATTAAAATTTCAAATAAATAGTTTGCATAAAAAATGCGCTTTATTTTTGTTTTTATATTCCTTTATCATTATGCTGAGTTTCCAAAAGACGTTGCCAGATGCTTCGATTTGCGGATGTCGCAGAATTCTTCTAGATTTATTATAATTATTTGATGATTGGTTTTTGTCAACGGTTTTTTTTATGAATGCTTGTTTTTTTTTAAACTTTTGTTTCTTACAAGCAATTTTCTTGTTTTTACCTTCTTATTTTGGCCTTGAAAGAAACATTGTTGTTGTGATTGTTTTGATTGATAACTAAAAACATTTCCAAAAAAATATCCGTTCCGATTTCACATTCAAAAGAAACAATTTAATTGCGGAATTTATTTGTTGGTCAATAATTTTGTGTTTTGTGTTGCAAAAGAATGTGCAACATAAAAGTTCGCTGTTACAACGCGTTCGGTTTGTTCTAAACTAAAATGGATTAAATGTTAACACAAAATAAAAAGGCGTCCGTTTTTTGCCGTTTTACGATGCGCCCGCGAATGTTTGGCAAATTAATGAACAACAACAAATATTAATTTGCATATATTAATGAGGGAATAAAGCGCATCACCGAAATACCTCGAAAAACCATCGAAAAAAACCGAATATAAGCAGTTTGAGTGGTTGGGAAAAAAGAACAGACTTGTTGTTGTTGTGTTTGTTGTTGTGTTTGTTGTTGTGTTTGTTGTTGTTGTTGTTTCTGTTTGTGTTTTTGTTTTCATTACTGATATTGATGTTGACTGGGTTGCTGAAAACTGGCAACGCTGCTACACAAGCACACACATACACACACACACACACACACACACACACACACACACACACACACACACACACACATATTAGAAATCTGTCCCGGTCCACTCACCCTGGGAGCTGCAACAACACAACTACGCGTTGCTCTTGTTGTTGTTGTTGTTGTTGTTGTTGTTGACTTCTGACTAATTTCGTTGCAAATATTTTAGGCGCGAGATTTTGAACATGATTTGAAAAACATCCACGCGGGAAAAACTTAACTGAAATCCATATAATTTAAAAACTTTTGCCAACGATTTTCGAGAATTTTTATCGAACGAAAGGAATACAAAACTTTGTCCAGCGTCCGCGTCGTCAGCGCTGGCTTTGTTGTTGCTGCTGCCGAAAATGCATTTTAGTGACTGAGCATCGTCCGGACAGCAAGAAGCATCAGCAGCAGCAGCAGCACGAACAGCAGCCGGAGCTGGGCGACAACAACAACAACAACAACAACAACATATAAAGAAACAAAAAGCAGCAGCAACAACACGCAGGCGAACATCGCTAATGAGCTGTCATTTTAATAAAACTGCGATTTCCATTTGTTTTTTATTGGTTCGCATCTTCTGCATGCACACATTTTCCACTCTTCGTTGGCTCCGTTGTTGTTGCTCCCCGTTTTTATATCATTATTTTAATATCGCTCATTATAAAAACAGCATTCAGTCAGCAGTTGAGTGCCGCGCCCGCAGATCCACCCTGTACTGGGCTGGCGGTGAGGGGGCACAGTTTCCCCCGACCAGCGGATGAGTAGCAGGGGGGGGGGGGTGTAGTGGGAGAGGACTGCAGGTGGATCAGGTGGATGGTTTCTTTATTTAATGAAATGAAAATGATTAAATTAATAGTACCACTTTTTTTGTTTTTAACTTCCATTTCAAACACGCGTTTTCCAGCTTAATTAAAATAATAATAATTCCATAATTTTATTTATTCACAACCGAAGATGAGTTTGAAATATTGATGAGTTGAAAATAATAATTATAATTAATTAATGGATTGCATGTTGGTAAACAAATAAAATAAATACAATATAAATACTTTTCAGCATCGTTAGTTTTCATTATTATTATTATTATAATATTTATTATTATTCCATCTATCTTATCTATTATTATTTTATATGCTTTCAAGTTTTGCTTCTCCGGAAGTTTCTAAAATGTTGAGTTTTACTTTAAATTTAAAAATAATAAATTGAATTGCATTTTTAATGTCTATGAGCGACAACAGCATCTCCGCTTCTCACTCAATGAACCAGATCGCCTTCGAATGCACACGAGAAACCCCAGCAACAAAGTTATGCGTTTAGATTCTTTTTCGTGCTCAGCAACATATGTTGATAAACAATGCTAATGTACTGGGAAGTAATTAATACCTGATATCTTTTAATGCAGATGAAATTTCGCCCCATTCTCTGTTCTTAAAGAACAAAAGTACGTTCAAATCGATGGTTGTTTCATTGAAACTGAATAAACGGAACAGACCCTTGAGCGATGGAACCCTTTTCGTGTGGCGTCTTTATACTGTATACAGAAGAAGAAGGACCTAGCATTAGATTTACTATAAATTATCCGATATTTCAACCGCTGCAACCTCGGATATGTCCTGAAACTTTCTTGGTACTGATTTACTATAAAAGTATACAAAATCTATTTTATTGCTTCAACTTTTATTATCTTGAAATTTAGTTAGTTATAATTTATTTCTGCAGTACGTTTGACACTCGAATTTCCCATTCCGCGTAAGTTGCTGCTCCTGTTTCATATGTATTTTGAGCAACGTGTTTGCATTGTGTTCCACTGTAAGAGCCGCATGAGGAGCCGCCCTTCAGCTCGTTCCAGAAGGGACATTTTTTTTTCTTACTCTCTTATTTTAGATTCCATTGATGCTGTTATTGTTGTTGTTGTTGGTATTCTCAAAAAAGTCAATTACTTTACAAGTGTATTGTTATTGTTCGCGTTGTTGTCTTTGTTAATGAAAAAATAATAACTTTTTGCTTAACCGAAAAACAAAACTGCTACATTTTTTGCGCACTCGCGCCATTTTTACGCAGCGCATTACTGTGGGCAGGCTTGCATCGATGCAGTTATGTTGGAAGAACCGTTATGTTTTACATACGCCATCTTTTGCTCTTGTTCTCATTGTCCATATATAATATTTCGTTTCGGTTATTGTTTTCGTTTATTGGTATTTTTATTGCAATTTTTATTTTATTTTATTTTATGTTTGATTAACATTTTATGTACATACGTATGCATGAATGTATAGTTTGTATGAATGTGTGTGTGTGTACCTACCTATCGATGTATGCAGTTGTCTTTGTTGTTTGTTGTCGGTTTTGTTGTTGTTGCTGTTCCGTGCTGCATGTTTAATGACGAAAATAAAGTGCACTTAATTTTATTTTTATGCCGTTCGTGTGTTTGCGTTGCCTTTTTTGTAGCTCTCATTAATCATTTTTTATTATTTATATTATTATATATTCTTTTTTCACCATTATATTGTATGTACGAACAATTTTAATTGATTTATAAATAACGAAATTATTGCCGATGATCTTAAATATTTTCATTAAAAGTTTCAATGCTGTGCGAAACCACAGCATAAATTATTTTGAAATTTACGGTAAAAACAACAGACAAAATATGTATACAAAAAGTATCTCTTCAATTTGTGGCTTATTAACTAGCAGTAAAAGCAGTCGCTACAACAACACGAACCTACTTTGTGGCCAGATGCATTCAGCTACGAATTTATTATGAATATTTAATGGATTAAAGCATTGAAATATCTGTTTTAAGTGGTTACTTCAATCTGAACGAATGAAAAAACCCAATTTTGATGTCGTAATTTTTCACAGACGATTCACTCTAGCCATCATTCCTCGATTCCCACTTCTGCTGCGTCTGAAGGCCCCGGGGCAGTTAATTCAGATGCCCACCCTACGGACACTGCAGAATAAGCGGTTCGGATGGGCCAGTGTGATCCATTGACTACGAGATACCCGGACGATACAATGACAAACCAACGGTGACTCTTGAAGAGAAAGGAAGGCATCAAGCTCGGAGGCACATGTTTCAATATTTCTATGGACGGTTCCAAGGTGACAAGCATTATACAGGCCAGAGCTAAATCTCAAAGAAGCACCGAGACGGCTGCAGTATTTTCCGGGCTGAAATAATTGCCGTGGAAATGTCAGCGATCCTTCACTGCGCCGAACTCGACAATTAATCGGTACATTGAGAACCGAAGGACATTTAAAGCTCTCTGTTCAAACTGGACCTGGTCACCTGTAGGTACTTCGGCCGAAGTTAGCATATTCGGCTTCTTATTGACTGCATTTAAGTTATTTTTAAAAACAATTAAAATTAACGATTTAAGTTAAATTATATTTTTTAATTATTTTTCCTATTTAACTATTATTTAAAGTCGTGTCTAGTTGAGGTTTTAATTAAATTGTTTCTCCATTGCCTGTGAAATAATCACTTCGAATATACGTATAATGAATTTCGTCATTAAGTTTGAGGGCTTTGGCAGCACTAATAATAATAATAATAATAAAAATAAAGATAAAATATCAATGCGTTTTGTTTTAAATTCCTGCCGCTGCGATTGTGTGTTTGTGGCTGCGTTCACTACGCATGTGAAGATTCGTTTTCCTCCCTTCGACCAGCTGAGGACATGGGTTTTTATTTGATGTTGGCATCTTTTTCCATTCGCGTTTTTCGCCCACAGACTTCCTCTCTTAACCCATGCTTTGCCATTAAATCAATGCCCCGATAGATTGCCCCTTTTTCACAGTGTGGTGGAATTTACATTTGAGTCAAAATACAGTTTTCTAAGGCAGTCACGTGTTTTGACTCTGGATTTCCCGAAGACACGATGCAACTCAGGCTTTCAGAAAAGTACTAAGCAACGCGGAGTAATTTATTCCTTATTAAACCAAAGAATCTCTCGTTAGAAAACTTTAATTTAACTCAAACGTAATCCGGACCTTTCGGGAGGGCGGCGCCCATCTTTGTTGGGTGCGGACTGTCATAAAACTCTCAACGGTTTCCATGCGAACTGTTGTCCGTTCGTTCATTCGTCGAATTTGTGTTTTTTATTCACTACTGTTGCCATTTTTCAACACAATTTTTCATATTTCACACCTTCTTTCCTCATACGAATCAATCCACTCTCATGCTACTCACTGCATTAACTCCGTTCCTCTTCCTGACCACTGCGAGGTAGCTGACCCCTTCCAGAGCCTTCTACTAGCTCCATTGTATTTTAATACCTCTCTGTTCGGGCTGCCGTTACTGCTAATTAATTTGATGTTGCCATTAAATGGATGTCCTTGTTGCCAACATTAAAATAGGCGCGTGTCTGCTGAACGTATGGTGAGGGCCAAGGGGGTGGTAACGATGGTAGGGGTAGTTTGTGGGGGCTGTAGAAGGCATTACAATACAGCTAATAACCATCATCTGAAGAAAGATTGAAGCAAGTTGTTCCTTCCATAACATTTTATGGAGATTTTATTTTGAGGAACAGATCACATTTTGAAAAATTTGTGAAGAACATTTCTTTTCCAATAAAAATTCAATAAAATAAAATACTAATTAAAGTATTTTGTATTTTTATTTTTTAAAAATAACAATTTTGAAGGTTTTTACATTGTTTAAAGTACAAGTTTAAGATTACAGCTGAGGACTATTGAACTCGCGCCCATTCACGGCGATCGTGGAACGGAAAAGTTCATTATAGCCCTGTGGATCCAGTCCACGAAGTAAGGAACGCTGGTGTATACCGAGAGCGCTGACGCAGATTTGCATGCGTCATTTTTACCCTTATGTTGCCGTTTCACCCAAGAAACGATGCCGACCACTTTTGCGCTACCCTCGGCGAACTGCACCAATGGACCGCCGCCATCGAGGAAGCAAGCAGTTTTTGAGCTCTGGGCGCAAACGTTGAAGTTCGATCGGTGTATTGGGCGGAAGCCTCTCCTTGCACTTCTCGTAGTTTTCGACGTCGATATCCACGACGTGTAGCTTAGACGGCGGATCCTCGGTGTTCGTGGAACCCCAGCCGAGGCCGATGTCCGGGGTAAACGTTCCATTGTACTTTTCATGCACGACGTAGTAGCTCCTGTTGGGCACCACGCGCGTCTGGGGGTGGGTTTGGTTTCTGCGATTGTGCAGATCGTTTGAGCCAGCCGAGATGGTGATACCCTCGTATTGCAGGCAAGTCGCCGAAGTGAGAACCCAGTGAGATCCAATGATGGTGCCGGTGCAGTAGAAGCCAGAGGCGTCTTCGATTAAAACGACGGAGCTACCTTCATTTTCATTGGCATCATGCCCGTTCACAAAGCGTCCCCAATTAAGGTTGGCAGCGTGTACCAATCGCCAAAGCGAGTACCATGAAAGCCTTCATACTTACTTTAAATATTGCAGTCTACGGAACACTGAATGAGGGTGCTTCGGTTCGGGGCCTTTTATACCAATTTGTAGGTGGTTGCGAACCTGCTAACACCCTCGAATAGTTTGTGATAATGGAATCGATGTCAATGACTTATCTCGAAGTATCATAAACAATATCAATAAACAGTTGTTATCATCTGGAAAATCTAGACATGTACCAACATAATTTTACTTACATTAACGGCGATTATCCCAACTTGCTCTTTATCAAAATATAATCGACTATAGTTTTTATTGACTCATAAAACTGTTTTCCGTAGAATTTGGGTAGCTGCATGGGTAACTGTTTGTAGAACCGTGTTTGGCAGTCGTAAATTTAATCAATTATCAGCAAACCCAAAGTTCAGACCGATGTCCAGATGGCGATTCTAGAACAGCGAAAAGTGTTATAATCCTAACACCAGCACTGAATACAGGCGCACGATTTCGCAGAGCTGTCAAAAGAGGCTGTCCAATATACACTCCCAAATATCGAGTGCTATCCTTCGAATGAAACACCCTTTGAAAATAGTGAACAACCCGATTTTCGTATTATTACAAGAAAAATTAGGGACTAGATTATAAACGATGGCAATAAGCTGGTCGGGAGCTGCGAGAAAAAGAGATGCTAATAAATCGATAGGGTGCGAGTTTGGGAGGACGTCCGAATGACTGTGGGTGTGTTTGCTTAAAGCACTCAAAGAATATCCCTGAATATTGGAGAATTCGGCGCGATGAGCAAGGCTGTCGGTTGTCTGCGTGAGTTTGATTTTAATTTCCGGTTGCATTTGCAGGTGGCTTGGATGGACCCCTCTGTCCCTCCCCTTGTCTCCTTCACCCCTCTTGTACACGCAACTCGAGTGGCTTTCCGTTAAACACCAGGCTATTTTGGACGCTGCTCCGGTTTTGCACCGGACATGCGCCCTGAGGAACCACGGGATTGCCTGCAGTTGTTTATATTTATATTTTTATTTAGTTTTATTGATAACTTGTGTGTATGTGTGACGAGGCGTGTATGTTTTATTGGCAGGCTGAATGTTGAAATATTGTATAAAAGCATTTTTTCCATAGCAGACACTAAATTTTAGGCCTCGTATTAAATTTCAATGGAATCTGATATGCAATAAATTGTCTTTAAACACAATTTAAAAGTAAAGAGTTTTAGTAATAATAAAAAATGATTAAATGATTAAAATTAAAAATGATTCACAACAACATCTCAGCTCATCAATAAATACTTATTCAGAAAAGTGCAGTCAAAACTTGATAAAGGTGCCAAATGTTCTCTTAGGCTTTTTTTCGCTTGACTTTGCTACTTAAACAGTCTTGTCGACTTAATAAATTTTAAATTGCTTCGAAGCCACACGCTTTGTGTAGCTGACGAGTCTAAAAACATTAAAAATTAAACCGCACAAAATGGAGTTATTAAAAAGTTATACTCTGATACATATGTACATACGTGTGTGTGTGTGTGTGTGTGTGGGTCTATAAACAACAATAGTTTGTTTATTCAACGCACATTTCTACAGCGTGCATACATGCACTTGTATACAAAAATACATGCACACGCACACGTACATGAGCCCCGAAAATACTGGCAAGCATTCAAATGGAAACGCACATGAAGCAAAGCAAGCAGAAATAAAAATAGCATAAAAGTTGATGTGGTTAAAAAATGCATTTAATGCACTTTTTGCTCACTCCTTGCGGTTGGTCGGCCGCAGAGATTCGGCGGGCTGGCCACCCACTCGGCCCGGAAAATGCACGCACGCATACACACACACACAGCTGCACATTATTGGGCACCCTTCGCTTATACATACTTGTAGCCGTGACCACAAGCCGAAACCGCCTAACTCGAGTTATTGCCGCTACTATATTGAGTGAATTCTAATCTATATTACTTTCAATATGTTTTGGATGTTTGCAGCAAGTGTATCACAGAAGTTATTCTCTAAAAACCCCATTCAGCCGAAATCACATTTACATCATTACATTATTTATCTTTTATACATTACATTGTACTTAAGTGAATAGCACTCATTCAGCACTCGGCACACAAATTAAATAAATGAATATAAAATAAAATAAATGAATAAACTGAAACCTTAAATGAGTGGCCGGAAAAGTAGGAAAAACCGAGTTAAGCTGTTACGGCTTGTGGCCAGAGATGCACGTACATTCACATACTTTCTCCCTCACACACACACTCTCTCTCTCTCTCTCTCTCTCTCCCCCTCTCGCTACATCTTGCTGAACTTTAACATTCATTTTTTATATCTTTACCCGGCTTTCATTGTGAATCGTTGATGCGGATGCATGTTGAATGCAACTCACACAACAACAGCAACAACAACAACAACCACTGTACATATGTATGTACATACATATATAAATTATATTCATTTAGAGGCTGTTGTTGTTTTCTTATCATTTCACTGCAGCAAAACTGCTGCAACCTCATCGCCTGGCCTCATCATCGAACGCCATATTGAATGAAACAGACTGAAATGGACTGAAATGGACTGAAATGGAATATAGTATGTACCAAATGTACATATCCATATAAAAGCCTGTGCATGTATGCATTTATTTATGTATGCTTTAATGGTCGAGTATCTCCCAAGCATATTTACACACACACACACACACACGCACCGTACACATACATATGTTTGTATGTACATTTATCGACGAGTATGTATAACGGTTTACACTTCCGGATTCCATGTAACTCATGTAACGGCATCCTGTTCACGCAACGGCAACCCTTTCGAAAGACTCCGATGAGGATTTGTTTACAGACTGGACTCTGCTGCGTCCGCAGGGGCGTGGGGAGGGGGGGTGGCAGAAGTGGTGTAGCAGTCCGGGCCATCAAATATTACGAAATCATTCACATTCCGGTCGCTAGTTTTAGATTTCGTTCACTAATTTTAGCAGCAGATTTAGCAGCAGATTTAGTAGCAGATTTAGCAGGCTCCCTGGTTAGGAGCCGGGTGGTCGGGTGGTCGCTGGACACTGGACAATATACCATATAAACTGATCAATTAGAAATGATTTTGAAATATCACTCCAAAGTGTTCAAGTTCATCTGCTTTTATGATTAACCAGAGTACAAGACACAAAATTATTATAAATAACATGTAATGATGAAACCATTAGTCGTTAATATATAATACTATAATGCCATCGTTTATAATCCTAACTTTCTTGTAATAATACGAAAATCGGGTTGTTCACTATTTTCAAAAGGTGTTTCATTCGAACGATAGCACTCGATATTTGGGAGTGTATATTGGACAGCCTCTTTTGACAGCTCTGCGAAATCGTGCGCCTGTATTCAGTGCTGGTGTTAGGATTATAACACTTTTCGCTGTTCTAGAATCGCCATCTGGACATCGGTCTGAACTTTGGGTTTGCTAATAAATGATTAAATTTACGACTGCCAAACACGGTTCTACAAACAGTTACCCATGCAGCTACCCAAATTCTACGGAAAACAGTTTTATGAGTCAATAAAAACTATAGTCGATTATATTTTGATAAAGAGCAAGTTGGGATAATCGCCGTTAATGTAAGTAAAATTATGTTGGTACATGTCTAGATTTTCCAGATGATAACAACTGTTTATTGATATTGTTTATGATACTTCGAGATAAGTCATTGACATCGATTCCATTATCACAAACTATTCGAGGGTGTTAGCAGGTTCGCAACCACCTACAAATTGGTATAAAAGGCCCCGAACCGAAGCACCATCATTCAGTGTTCCGTAGACTGCAATATTTAAAGTAAGTATGAAGGCTTTCATGGTACTCGCTTTGGCGATAGGTACACGCTGCCAACCTTAATTGGGGACGCTTTGTGAACGGGCATGATGCCAATGAAAATGAAGGTAGCTCCGTCGTTTTAATCGAAGACGCCTCTGGCTTCTACTGCACCGGCACCATCATTGGATCTCACTGGGTTCTCACTTCGGCGACTTGCCTGCAATACGAGGGTATCACCATCTCGGCTGGCTCAAACGATCTGCACAATCGCAGAAACCAAACCCACCTCCAGACGCGCGTGGTGCCCAACAGGAGCTACTACGTCGTGCATGAAAAGTACAATGGAACGTTTACCCCGGACATCGGCCTCGTGTACATCGAGCCACCATTCGACCTCTCCGGGTCTAAGCGGCTGTTGTCCTATAGGCTACCGAGCGCCGCGTATGTCCCGAGTGGTGAAGGAAAGGCTTACGGCTGGGGTTCCACGAACACCGAGGATCCGCCGTCTAAGCTACACGTCGTGGATATCGACGTCGAAAACTACGAGAAGTGCAAGGAGAAGCTTCCGCCCAATACACCGATCGAACCCTTCAACGTTTGCGCCCAGAGCTCAAAAACTGCTTGCTTCCTCGTTTCTTGGGTGAAACGGCAACATAAGGGTAAAAATGACGCATGCAAATCTGCGTCAGCGCTCTCGGTATACACCAGCGTTCCTTACTTCGTGGACTGGATCCACAGGGCTATAATGAACTTTTCCGTTCCACGATCGCCGTGAATGGGCGCGAGTTCAATAGTCCTCAGCTGTAATCTTAAACTTGTGCCTCAAACAATGTAAAAACCTTCAAAATTGTTATTTTTAAAAATAAAAATACAAAATAATTTAATTAGTATTTTATTTTATTGAATTTTTATTGGAAAAGAAATGTTCTTCACATTTTTCAAAATGTTATCTTTTCCACAAAACAAAATCTCTATAAAATGGTATGGACAAATTTGTTTCAATTTTTCTTTAGGTGATGATAATCTGAAAAGAGTTCCTTTAGCTTTATTATAATCCTACCCGTACCACCCTTCCAAGTGGGTGGATCAACGCCCATTCTTGGCCGCGGGTGTGTGAGGATATTCAATTCTACGTTTATAGCTCATTCCGCTCAGTTCAAAGATTATCTTGTTTTGAGAATATAGTGCCAAAGTGGGCCCATATTCGGAAGAGTATTTAAAACTGATATTAGGAGTCACTGCCACTTTCCCGACGCAGTTAATCTTATTTAGTTAATATATTATTCATATATTGTGAATATGGAACCGGAAAAATAGGCCTAAATTGGCCAAAACAATAAAACTCAATATAGATACTGAAGATACTGAAAAAGATCGCAACAACTACAATTACTACATACATATATTCATATTCGTACATAGTATACCAACGGCAACTGCAATAACAACAACAACAATAGAAGCAAAAGCATCACAAAGCCTCTGCGATGTTGTTGTTGTTTTTTTTTTTTTTATTTTTCTCTCTTGCTTCATTACATTGTGAGTGAATGCAACAAAATATTCGCTAGGCAACCAACAAAACACTGAAAAAACAAAATGGACTCCACGATAAATCATCTCCATTTTGGGATAAAATAAAGACTCAAACTACAGAATACTTTGCAGAATGTAATTTTTATTTTTTAAAATACGTATTGAAAGTTATTAATTAAAATCAATTTTTATTTCACATTTTTTCCACTTGTGAATTGCGTTGGTCTTTTTTAAGGACAAAATAAATGCAACATAAAAACACTACGCACGCCTCATATTATTTTTTTGTTTTTACATGCAGTTCCTGTTGTTGTTGTTGTTGTTGTTGTTACCGCTGTTGTAGTGTTGTTTTCGGTTGCTTCTCTGTTGTTGCTGATGATATTCTTTGTGCTGTCGTCATTGCTGTTGGATGTTCTTAATTTTATTCATTGTCGTGTCTTGTTGTTGTTGTAGATGCTCTGCAACTTAATTACATTTCGCTCTGCCGATTTCAGAGCCCCGCAAATACGGCACGCTGCCTGTCTGTCAACCTGTCAGTCGCTCAGTCGAACAACAGTTGATGAATGATTTCTGCTGGTCGACGGGTTGAATGGAAGGGCAAGAAGGGCAAACATCATGCGTTGCAGAGAGATGCACAAATTGTTGCGAATATTTCAAAGCTCGAATATTCAAAAAGTAGCCAATTTTGTTTGAATTCCAAGTCCATCCACGAAGAGAGTGAAAATTATTAAGTTTGGGAGTAGAATTCTATTAAAACACACATTAATTCATCTATAATTTCATTTCCCTTCACGATTGCGTATGAAGGAGCATCTGGCAGTAGCTTTAGGATGTTGAATGAGAATGTCTGTGAAACGCCATGTTGTTTCTTGATACCTTCCTTTATTGCTACCCTCCAACGAACCACGTAAATGGATGGTGAACGACTGAGTGCATAAATTGTGGATTTAAAGCATGAAATCCGCAATTAAAAGCTTCTTGGCGCTGCTGCTGTGTGGAAACATAACATGTGCCCAACTTAAACGCAGCCACTTTAAACAAGCATCAATTTAAATTAATAACCACGACTGTAGAGCCACCGGACCGCTGCGTCCCCTCGTCCCCTCGTCCGCCGCTCCTGCTGTGGATCCTCGCGCCAGAGCGCACTTCAGGAGCCTCGATCGCTTCGGCAGTTCCTGCATTCGGAGCAGCGGCTCACGATGACAGCAGAGCAGCGCCTCGATTGAATTTCAATCTGCCACAATTAAATGGAGATACTGCACCAGCAGAGGCGCACTCTGAGGGGCGCATCGGGGGCCGGCTTGATTTCTGTTATCTGAAAGTGGAGCAGTGGCGCCTCTGGTCGATCTCGCTCTCGCGCCGGAGCCGCCCAGCCGTTGCCCAGCCGTTGCCCAGCCGTTGCCCAGCCTCCCGGATCCGATCGGGGGCCTCGTAATAACACGCTTGCCGAAGGTGGGGTCGTCAGTCCCACAGTCGTTAGCGCCACGGCTGCTGGCCGGCGAAAATGAGGCGCTGTCATGCACACAGACGCTGCGCCGCGGACGATCCAGCAGACGACAACAACAACAACAACAACAACAACAACAATTAAACACTTGTTTTAATAATGCTGCATGCCATCGATCGACGGATGTCAGTCAGAGACGCAGGGGGCGGTAAGGCGAGGAGGAGGGGCTCCAGCTGTCGCATCGCTCGGCCTGCGCTGGCCTGGATGCCTGGATACTTGATTTGGGGAATAATTAATGCAACTAATTGGACCGTGTGTCGCCGCAGATGACGGCGAGCAGGCGATAAACAACTAGTTCAACATCGGCGATGTGGCAACGCCGTCCAAGTATGGCAAAATTATGCAGATGGACGCAACTGGTTCCAAATGTTTTGGCACCTAGTGGCGAAAAGCGACAAAAAGCGGCAACAGTTTTCCGCATTATCGACTGGTTTCTGCTGTCGCTGTCGGTGTCGGGGTCTCTTTCCAGGGCCGGTTTGCCACTGCGAGTTTTCCGGCACACCGTCTGTGCTGATGCATCTCTGCGATAAGGGAGATCATTTGAAAATGTCCAGGAAACGTCTGCTCGCCGCAGCGCGATCTGTCATTCGGCATTCTGTTCGACTTCTCCACGTCCGATTTCGGCCACTTGACACTTGAAAGATTCTTGTTGTGCTTGTCGTTGTTTCCTAACGCTTTTAATTATTCTCTTCATTGGCATTTTTCTGGGTTCATTCAAATGTGGTTCTAATTTGAATCTTGAAATTGTGGATCCCATTTTGCGGTTCTTCTTTTGTGGATCTTGTGTGCAATTATTTTGTGGATCTTGTGTGCAATTGTTTTGTGGATCTTGTCACAATAACAATATACATAAGTAAAAATAACATGGTATCAACTCAGAAATTCATTGAGCAATTCACTCAACTGGAATTGGTGCAAATCTGTATCGGAAATTCGTTCAGTCGGTTTTTACTCTAGTTTTGGCTGATTGATCTTAACCGGTTTTACTACCAAAACAACTCTTGTTGCATTCCATTCTCTCTCTCGCTCTGTCTTAACTACTCCCATACAATAACAAGTCGAAAAGAGACGAATAAACTGAAACTATGAGCTACTTCTAAGCTTTGTTTACATTTGCACCATTCATACATATACATATATCAGTGCATACATTGTAACAGTTGTTGTTGTTGTTGTTGTTGTTGTTGTATCTGTTATTCGTGATGTTGTTGGTTTCCTCCAGTATTTTTTGTGTGCAGTTGTATGGATGTTGTTGTTGCTGTTGTTCTTGTGTTTGGTTCTACTCCTTTTCTACAGTCCTCACACATCGCGTCTACTCGACGATTTCCAAGAAATAATAAAAATTAAAAACCAGCAGAACTGAAAATAAAACAAGCAGCATCATCGTCTTCGATGCTCAACGCCCTTGACCGTGGTTCGCAGCGAGTGCCTCCGCTGCTTGGCTTAAATACATATTCAAGTATTCTGCTGGAGTCCAAGAGACCCACTTCAAGGTTCATAAACACAGCTATACACAGCTAGAAACACACACACAAACACACACACACACACACACAAACACACACACACGCACAAACACATGCGCGAGTAACTCACCATCAACACAACTTGAAGATCCGGCAGTGCCACTGCCCTGCTTTGCATGCGGGACACACGAAGTCACCAACAACAACAATAGCAACAACAACAACAATAGCAACAACAACAACAACAAAACCAACCACACAACGAAAAAGTTTTACAGTCGTCGTTGTCGTCGTCGTCGTCGTCATCATCGGCATCTAAACAAGTCATCGCAGTCGGCAGAAACGAAGTCATCAACCAAAACCAACAACAACAACAAAAACAACAACAACAAGAATAACAAAGCATTAACAACATCAACAGTTGAAAATAATTTTGCATCAGACGAAAGGATTTGTTTTTTAAGGTGCAGCAGCAACTACGTACACAGGGTGCACTTAAAACATACTCCTCGCTCGAGGTTGAGGCTACAAAAGCAAAACACAACAACAATGGCGCATAAATGTTCTCGTATTTCAAGTAACTCAAAGTTCAAGCAAATATGTTTAATGATCTAATCATTAGAAGATTAATGCCTCTTTTATAAATATTTAAGTCTTTATTCAGAAGAGGATTCAAGGGATATTTCTATTATAAAATGCTGTCATGCAGTATTTTAATATAATTTAATTAAAGGGCTTTCAAGTAATAAGCCACCCTGTTTATTTATAACGATGCACGGTGAAAATAAAGAAGGGAAAAAAGCGTTCATGTTTTTCTTGCTCTTCAAATTGCAATTTCTTCTGCTTGCGATCGTCTTTTTTTATACCTCGACTTCTTCTCCGTGTTTGGCTGCCATCCTGCAGTTTTGGGTTTTCGTGTTGTTGTTGTTTTTTTTTTTTTGGTTTTAGTCGCAATCACTTCCACTTTCCTGGACGACTTCAAAACAAGTCCACGAAAATCGTGTCCGAAAACATAAAAACTAAAACCAAACAAAAAAAGGGCGAAAAGAGACACGGACAAACAGAGCGGGAGAAAAAACTGATGGCAACACTGTAAAAAACAAATCAACGACAGAAGCACGACTAAAACTCTGCGGTTTGGATGCAGAAAACGATGAAATGAAGAAAAATACTCGTAACTAAAACTGAAAAAATCCACACAAGAAAACAAGCTGAAAAAGCGGAGAACTGTTTTTAACGACTGCAGGAAAAAATTATGCAGCGACTCGCGTCCTTCCAGTGACGGGTGCCACCACCCACGCAGGCGCTCAGCGAGCGGCGGGAGAGTGACAGAGAGAGAGAGACAGACAAGGAGATAGCAAAAAAAAGGAAGACACATTAAGAGCGGCCTCCGAGAGAGAGTTTTTGTTGTTGGGTGTTGCAGAGTTGTACGAAAGCCGAGCGCCGGTCGGCGGGGGAGGGGGAGAAAAGCAGCCGTTCTGCTGCTGCTGCTGCGTCAAGGGATTGTGAAAAAAGTACTAACAATCCAGCTAGGTTGCTGGTGGGGTGGTTGGGGGGTGGTGTGTCGGAAGGTGAAAGAGACCGAAAAATTTATCAACAAAAAAAATCTCACATTTCACCACAGACAGGCCACCGCACAGAGTCGCCAAGTTCATGTTTTTTATGTTTACTCTAGTAATTTAAATATCGTTTGAATTTTTTAAATTTTCTAAAATAATGACTAAAATGATGAAAAAACAAATACATATTTTAATATTGATATTTTAGAAATTTATACATACTTGACATTGAGTTCATTTTCGTTCTTATAGTGTTGCCAATCTCAATTAATAAACATTTCTTGATCCGCACAGATCCGGCAACGCTTGAACACTGCAACTAATCATACTGCTTGTGTTGTTGTACCCACACCACATTTTGTTGTTGTTGTTTTAATGGTCGTTTTTATTATTGTTGTGTTATTGTCATTTTATTGTTGTTTCTGTTGTTGCTTTTTCTTTTATTGAACTGCCTCGAAGTGAAACTGCTGCTGCTTGAAAAAAAAATTATCCTTGAACGAGATCATCAATCTTTTTTCTTTTCTCTCTTCCTATGTGTTTGTAGTTGTTTTTATTATTATTATTGTTGTTGTTATTCTTGTAAATACAAACTGCTGCAGTCACTAACTGTCTTGTTTTGCTGTTGCTGTTGCTGTTGCCGTTGTTGTTGTTGTTGTTTTATTTTCTGCTTTACCATTACTTCTGCTGCTGCTTTATGTTGTTGTTGTTGTTGTTGTTGTTGCTGTTATTTTATTAATGGGCTCTTTGTTTTTGTATTTCGCCCAGCATGATGTAGTGTTGTTTCGCTTATTGTTGTTGTTGTGGTTGCTGTTGTTGTTGCTGTTGTTCTTCTTCCTCTTCGCTGCAAATAAGTGTTGTTCTTGTATTATTATGATTTCGTCTTTTTCCTCTTCACTTTATGCGAACAAAGTTCAATCTTGATTTGTTTTCGCATATTTTTTTAGATCCTTTTTATTATTTTTTTCACTTTTATTTTTGTGCTTTATTTTTCCATTCTATTTGAGTGTTTTTCTTTGTGTCTGTTTCTCAACTTCATAAGTAGTTGTTTTATTTTCTTCCCGCCCTCTCTTCCTCTCTCTCACTCCGACGCTAGCTGCCTCTGTCTCTCGCTTTCATTGTCACTCTTTCGCCCAACACGCTGCAGCAAATCCTTTTCATCTTTTTATTTATTCGCACTTGCATTGCATTCAATGACCTCGAACTTAGTTCTTTGTTTCTCGCCTTTAGTTATTTTTATTCGTACTCTGTGGCAACGCAGGCAGGATTCTACTCGTAGTCTGCAAAGAAACGAAATGATTTCTTTAGAAATTTTATAATTAGACTGGAATCTGTGTTGAAGGAATTCGAAGGGGTTGAGTGAGAAAAAAACGTTAACTTTTTCAAGGGAAATTCTTCATGCGACGTGAAATCTAAAAGTGAACAAAGAAGAATTCACAAAACATTCAAAATTTTATGAAGAATTCCACAAGGCACAAATTTTTTTCCGAATTCGATAATTTGCATTCATCAAGAAACGAAAAGAAATCAAATTGTGGAAAATACAACTATGACTATCCAATGGACCTTCTTTGTACAACTTCAAGAAACAAATAAATAAATAAATAATAAGTGGGGCAGAAATCGTGTTCGAAAATTTATGCGAGAAAAGTAATACAATAAATTTTCAAAATAAAAAAAACTATGAAATGAAACGCTATAAAACCGTAAAAAACATACAGAACATGAAAACTTTTAAAAACCCGTTAAATATTGTATTGAATTTAATTTCATTCATCATTATTTAATTTCAAACTTTGAAAAGCTGACACCGAAAAATCTGAAAATAAAAATCAAAACTTCAAATAAACAAAATAAAAGAAATCAATCATGGAAGAGTAAATGGTGTATGTACAATAAAATAGAACGCAAAGAGAAAAACAGGACGAACGAAAAATACAAAGAAAAACGACAATAAAAGAACAAAGACAAAAATATGTATACTGAAATTAAAACAAAAGAGCCAACGAAATTAGCTCTGTTCCACAACTACAACAACGACAACAAAAACCGGTTTCTTTTACAACTCAGGCTCTTCTCTTTCGCCTTCGTCTTCCTCTCCTGCGGATTGTCCCTCTTCTACTCAGTCTCCTGCTCTACGTATCCTGAAACAAGGATAAAATAAGAAATCTTGGGTGTTGTTCAGGGCTGGGGAGCGGAAAGAAACCAAGAACTGCAAAAACGCAGCGAACTTGAAAATTGAGTGCTTATAAAAAGAGTGTTTGAATGGATGAGTGATTGAGTGAAATATAAAAAAAAATGGTCTTTGCTAAATGTGTAGGAATTTTGGGCCAAAAAGGTTTTAAACTCCAGATTCTAATACTTAAAAATTTGTATGTACAGGGTTAAAAGAAACTATATGAAGTGTTTTCAAATTAAAAAACATACTCCTCTTAATTTTATTGGTTTTTATGTATTATCTATGACAATTGTGGGCAAAAACTATATCTGACAGTAATCATTACATTACATTAGTACACGATAACGTGCACCAGTCACTTTGACTGCATATTCATTCTCGTTTTCGAAGAAGAATGGACCGATTACGCCTTCCGACGAAAACCCACACCAAACAGTGACCTTTCTTGGATGAAGTGATTTTTGTTTAAGGACTCTTGGGTTTTCATCTATCCATATGCGGCGATTTTCCTCGTTGGATTGACCATCCAATGTGATCGCTGACGAGGATCTTGCGTGAAAACAGTGCATCAATTGAAGGATGTTCCAACAACCATCTGCGAAAATTCTGGTCCCGTTCTTTCAATTCTTGTGTTAATTGAATTCTGAAAGCATGCAAATGCAAGTCTTTATGCGAAATTCGCTAAGATAAGATAATTCAATGAGAATTCAATCTCAATTCCTAAGAATGACGTGGAATTGAAGGGACATTAGCAACGCCTTCATTCGACCGAACTGTTTTCGGTCTGCCAGACTTTGGAACAGTTCCAGTTTCGCCAAAGTGTTTAACCAAACTTCGAATTAATTGACGAAAAATTCACGTATTTTACGATGGCTATTTTATATCGAACACTTGTAACGAGCTTCTAAGGCTGGACTGGGCTCAACCGGCTTCCAGGCGTTTAGTTACAAGACAATCCTTGTACTTTATGTGTTCCTGCTTTATTACTTTACTTATGATCAACTGATTGTTAATCTTTTACACAGACTAAATGTTAAGTGCTTAAGGGTTGCTTAATATACTGCCGGAGGGATCTC
Source organism: Myopa tessellatipennis (assembly GCA_943737955.2). Lineage (NCBI taxonomy): Eukaryota > Metazoa > Arthropoda > Insecta > Diptera > Conopidae > Myopa > Myopa tessellatipennis. The sequence goes on from OX031317.1 coordinate 21,418,252, forward strand.
GCCGTTCTTTCTTCTGCGCGCTGCTCTTCTCTCCCCGGTAGACTGGGCGCTTGTCGTCGACGATTCCTGTTGCGGCCACTTGGTTGCCTTGAATATCAGAGGGCTCATGGGCACAGCGAAGTTTGTGCAGTGAAATACTTGGAAAAGTGGCTGGTTTGTTTTCTTACTCGGCGATCTGCACTCTCGTCGATGTTTACTTGTACTCATGTTCACTGTTTGGTCCGCTGTTCACTCACCGATTCATCCACGTTCACTGCTCGATACTGACTGATCGATGCTCACTCACTCATCCCTGTTCATTGCTCGTTGCGATGTTTATTCGTTTGGTTGGGCGTTTCTAACGGGAAAGTGTTTATAGTTCGTAAACAAGTTCCCGTTATCCTTTGATGTGTTGTTCACTGACTGCGACAATCTTAGTTCGTTCCGAAGATGACCTGATACGAAATCGCTGCAGAGTCCAGACGTCAGCCGCAAGCCTGAATCGCTGCAACCATCCAGAAGATCAATCAACATCCATCAAAGCACCATCAATTTCGAGTCAGAGGCGACACAATCTTCACACGCCGCAACAAGTGCGGTGGCACTCTTTTCTCGCGTGAAACAATCTTCACAACCAGCTCCACTCAACACTCAACCAGCTTCAATTCAGTTATATTTTTCTTCTTTTTTACTTTATGTTATCAGCATTTGAATATCCAAAGAAAAATTCATTTTAGCACAAAAACAATAGACGGGGGGGGGGGGAAGGAGAGGAGGAAAATCTAACAAAAAAAGAGCGTTGAAAAAATTATTCTTGAGCTTTAAGTTTTTGTTTAATTTTTAAAAAAACTGCAAGATTTCTAAACAACTTCATTAGTTACGCATTGTGTTAGCGTTGCCACAGGATTGTGGTCGAAGAAATGCAAACGTTGGGCATTTAGTTGGCTAACTCAGTTAAGTTGGCTGAGTTGGCGGCTTGAATAAAGGAAGGAAAAAAAGATGCTGCGCGTACCACAAAAAGGCGGATCCGGCCGATGACTCTGCTGCCGGTCGTGATCAAAAGCCAGCGAGGATTTCTATTATCTTTATTGTTGTTGGTTGTGTTCGTTACTTCGTTGTTGTTGCGTTTAAAGCCTCTTACCACATTTGTCGGCGAAATTCCACGTTAACACACTCGCTCACACTCACAGCCGCGATGCGTTGTTGGCTCATCTGCAGCAACGCGCCGGACTGGTCTCTGGGTAACTAGTTCCAGCAGCAGAACTAATAAAGGTAAAGTAAAAGTTTTTCCTGATGAAGTAAGCAAACCAAAACAAAAATAAAATAAAGACTAAAAATTAGTTTGTTTGGTGATCAAAAGAACCTTTTTTCGTATTTATTGTAATGCGATACGAAGAAAAAATCTTATTTTAAAATAAATCGTAATTTTTAGTCATTCATTTATAGTCATATCTTTATAAGGCATTATTTAGCTGTATGAAAACTTATTTAAAAAGTAACTACAATTAAAAAACTAAACTTAAACCACTTTAAGAAGTTTTTATATATTATTATAATATTTCATTCTTATAATATTTCAATGTTTCATGATTATTTTATAATATTTCATTTTATTGTATATTTTCTTTTATTTTTTTTATTGCATTTTATTTTATTTTGTTTTATTTTATTTTTTTATTTTTTTTTTTTTTATTTTATTGTAATTGATTTTAATTGAATTTGTGTTGATTTGCATTGTGTTTTATTTTATTTCATTGTATTTCATTATATTTCATTATTTACTATAATTAAAACAATTTATTTGGTGTTTTTTGAAATTTTCAAAATTAATAAATTTAAATGAATAATTTTTCTCTCGCTCTTTGCAAGTCGTCTTTCTCAATCTTCTTCGATTTCTGCTAATATTTTGCGTTGCGGCTTCGAGCTTGATTGAGTGTTAACCACGTTAGTTGATTTTGATGTTGCGGCTGCCGCGTGACATGATTGCATGTGTCGCCAGGCGGCACTTGTTGCACATTCACGACGACAATCATTACTTCGGATTCAGCTGATTTCGGTCCCTCGAGTTTTGCATGCTGACGTTCGTTTTCTCAGACAAGAAAAACAAGCGCAAAAAACGACGACAAACGACGACTTAACGACGCGTCGTCGATTTGCTAGAAACGGCAGCGACACTCATCATAAAAATGGTGTTTATTGCGATTTCCCCGCTGCTGTTATGGTGATTGTTGTTGTTGTTGTTGTAATTATTTCCATCAATCGTTTCACTTCGCTATGCTGCGCTACAAAAAGTCGTACATTATCTGAATGAAAAGCTACCGCACAGTGGGACAAATTGAAACGAATTCTTAAAAATTAATTACAAATAAAGTACAAAAATTTTAAAAAAAATTAAAGCCTTTTTAAAAAATATTAAATTAAAAAAATATAACTTATTTATTTTACTGTAATATTAAATTTAATAACACAAGAAAAATAAAATACAATGATGAATATTTTTTTTATTTCTTTATTATTTATTTTCTTCTTATATTTTTAAATATTTAATCACGGTGCAGTTTTGTGTTCTGTTTGTTCAGGTATTTTTTTTAAACACTCATGTGTTGCTTTGTTGTTGTTGTTGTTATTTTCAACCATTTCAGTCACGTTATTTAAATCAAAAGCAATTGTTTTTGGTTTTTTGTTTTCGATTTTTAACACTTTAAATCTGCTGCATGCGGGGAGCAACGACCCCCCTACCCCTCTCCACCGCATAATATAAGTCAAATAATGATTTTTCAATTTCTAATGATTTGAACATTTTCAATAATTATGCATTATAATTTATAATTAATACAAATAATAAAAATAAATGTAATGAAGATAGTCAAGGATACAAGAAATAAAGATCCGATTTTTACGCGACGTTGCGGAAAAAATGTTCTTCAACGAAATGTTGTTGTTATTATTGCTGTTGTTGTTGTTGCATGTGGAGAATTGTGCACATAATAAATTGTGCTGAAAGCAAACTAACAAAAAGCTGGCTAGAAAACCCAGCAAATAATCATTATTTATAAGCTCAACGCAAGAAGCGTGTTCGCTGTGTAGCGACGTATGAGTTGCAACCGTGTAGGAGGGGGGACGGGGGGGGGGGGGTTGGAGAGAATAAAGAAAAACAATGAAGAACTCCGTTAGATGGAAGCTCCGTTTCATGAGCTGCGGATGCGTGAATGTCAACAAATATGAGCAACGGAATGCACGTGATGCGTCTCTCCGTGCGTCGTCGTTGTGGTTGTTGCTTTCAATTGAACCATAATTGTTGTAATCGTTTTTGCTGTTCTTGTTGTAGTGGTTTTTGCACGCCTCTGATTGGAAAATTCTTACGAGGCGTGAATTAAATTCCCGCGCTAAACACTTAATTTGCTGCTGGATCGCGATTCATTTTAATTGGCCTCCACTACAATTTAATTTAATTTAATCTCTGAATGAAAGAATTTCATTGCATTTAATTTTCCATTAATTCGTTCATTTCAATTAACAGGTTCATTATGAAAACTGTAGCTATTTGGTATATTTTCAACACTTGCGCAACTGAATTATCCAGAAATTCAGGTAAATCAAGTTTTATGTTTGTTGATTTCTAATTTAAAAGATATGACAAAGAAGATCAACCGGAGAATAAATAAGTTTATGTCTTTTAAGAAGTGGAGGACGATCCGTTTAAATGCACTCGTGGCCGAGCGGTTAAGGCGTCTGACTAGAAATCAGATTCCCTCTGGGAGCGTAGGTTCGAATCCTGCCGACTGCGGTATTACTTTTTGAATTATATTATTTAGTGATCAGTAATTTAATAACACCATTAAGAATTTCGAATCTAAACTACTTTAGATTATTAGACAATAAATTATTAAAATACTGAACCGCATTTACATGGTAAATTACATAGATTATTATTATTATTATAAATATATTAAAATCTATATAATAAATTAAAAAATTAAATAAAATTAATTAAAAAATTAATATATTAAATAATTATAATAATAATATATAATAAAATTGTTACAAATTCATAAATTCATAATAAACCTTAAAAAATAAATTAATATTAATTAATAAATATAATAATTAAACATAATATAATTTAGTTAAGTATATACTAATAATAATACTTTAACTACATAATAAAAATTATAAGAAATATATATAATACTTAAAATCAATTTAATTAATCAATTAGTTGAAATAATAACGAAACTGAGTAACATTCAATAAGTAAATCCATAAGGGATTCATTGGGATCCATAATCAAACAAGAATTACGCCCATTTTTGTGGCCCGGTTTGCTTTGATGCATTAAATTCGAGTATAGAATTTACACTTTATATCTGAACTAAAGAAATTCAGCCCTCGAAGGCATTAACATTTATCACAAAAGTAGGCGTGACAGTAGGCCGATTTTCTCCATCTTCGATGTAAAAGAGCCCTACAAAAGGGGGGATATTCATGGCGATGCTGCTAATCCTCCTCCCGGCTTAAATATTTGCCATGCCATGGATAAAAAGTAACTATTGGCGTCAATAATACAGACAGACAGTGAGTTTTCCTTGCAAGTCGACAATATCTATATTTTTTTACGATCAAGTTGATTACTGATGAACTTCTTAAGAAAGAAAAAAGCTATACCGCAGTCGGCAGGATTCGAACCTACGCTCCCAGAGGGAATCTGATTTCTAGTCAGACGCCTTAACCGCTCGGCCACGACTGCTCTTATTTTTTTAGGTCTCTTGGCGCAACTCACTAGCATTTATGCTTTTGTATTGTATTTCGTCTTATAATTCACATCACAGTTTTACCAAAGACAATATAATACATTATAATATTATTAATTACATTATTAGTATTATATTGTCTTTGGTTTTACGTATCATTCCAGAGATATGGTGAAAACGAGTTATTATTAACTTTTCCGCTCAAATTTCAGTTTATTAATCAGATATACGACTGATCCGCTCAAATTTCAGTTTATTAATCAGATATACGACTGATCCGCTCAAATTTCAGTTTATTAATCAGATATACGAGTATGAATATCTTATAAACCACAGACTCTTAAAGAAAAATAATATTTTAAAATTACACTCGACTTCTGCCAAGAAAGAGTGAAATATTCAATTCTGCGACAAAAAGCAGACAACCTGAAAGTTGTTTTTAAAGACGCTCCGACAAAAATGGCGTGTTTAGGAGCAGTGAGAAGTCGGCATGAAATTTTGATTTGCTTTCCTTGTCGCAATTAATTGAAGCGACCGCCCACCTGTTGAGCTCGCATTCCAATTATAATTAGCCGCTTGTTGTTGTTGCAGTTGTTATGCATACATTACATTACATAGTCTTTAATAGAATTACCCACAGTTAAATAAAACAGGTATGTGTTGTAATTAATTATGACATAATTGTGCACGCAAGTGAATCGGTGGCAACGCTGCCCTGTAAAACATGCAATTGTTGCAATTCTGTTAAACAAAAAAAAAAAAATTACACTAAAAAGGTTGTTGTTGGTTTGCATTAACGTTTAACGCAACCATTAATTCAGAAAATCGTAAACACATCGTGCATTTAGTTCGATCGACGCAGCTTTGCGAAGAGCGCGACGCACGTTCGCAGAAGCAACCCAAAAAAAGAACAAAAAACGAACCCTTTCTGTGGTGCGTCAGGTACACGTGATGAACCCGTTGATGGCCACACGCATGACCGACTTTAGTCTGGTGTTGTAGTTGCCAAGTGTTTTTCATGAAAATGTTATTAATTAAAACAATTATTTTATAATAAAATTGGCTTCATTTTGGTTTTGAAAACCTTTAGATTCGTTCCGATACAAAATTATGCCGATCTACTCTTCCGAATCGCTGAAAAACCGATTGAAACCACTTCCAAATCAGACGCATCGTTGATTTCGCCAAACGAAACTTTTTCTTTTCGCTGCCAGAACCGAAACGAAGCCCAGAAATAAAACAATTTGTTTTCAAATCTATGCTATAAACTGTAATTAAATCGGAGTAACTCCAACCTAATCTCGACTCTATTAATGAGTACTCTAGTAATTAATTCTGGCTTTTTTTATTGTTCAAAGTCGCTTCCGGGGATCTTCTACATTCGTTAATATAAATGAACTGCAAAAGATTATTTTGATTTTTATTTTGCGATTAAAATATCTATTTTAAAGCATTCACTTGTTTTTCTTTCACGTTTCTTGAACCTGAAACCAATTAAAAATAATATTAATTTAAATAACAAATGAAACTAAGAATTGAAAGAAAAAACAACCCAAAACCATCACGATTCAGACCTCATTGGGAGAAACGACTTCAGCGCTGTCAAAAGTTTAGCTGACACATGAACCGCCCTCCAGCCCCTCCAATCGCCCGCTGCGCTCCTCCCCACCCGATACAGATTGAATCTAGCCCCCTGCTTGCCGCCTGCCCAGATTAATGTTGTTGCAAGTCTTAGCTTCTAATTGGCAACAAAATGATGTTCTTTATGCGAGACAGAGCGGCAGATTTCTAAATAAAGTATGGAAAAATATGCCGACATCCATCGGAGCAGCACCAGAAAAACATGTCAGTACAAGATTAAAACAATTGCAACAACAACGTGCACATCGCGCCGGAGCTTAAGTGCTAACAAACATGCAACAACAACAACTACAGCAACAATTAAATACGAGATTAATACACGAGTACGACTGGAAATAAAAACGCTAATGCAATAAATTGAAATATGAAGACAAGAGTAGAATGAAGAAGTGCGACGCAGCCTGTCAGAATCCGCCTAATAAACCATAAATAAAGTGCAGCTTTGCACACAGGGTGGCAACGCCTATCATGTCGAAGGAACTGAAGGTAGAAGTAACAATAACAAGGACAAGAACAACAACAAGAAATCATTAAGCATTAAAGTCAACCAACTCGTATTTTCCAATTTTCTTCAACGTGTGTCAGTTTCTAGTAAAAGAGTAGCAACTGGAGCAGTTCACATGCAAAACTAGTAGTAGAAGTAGACACAGAAAAGTAGTACAAGTACCCAGAAAGAGTGCCCACTCGAGACCTCTGATAAGGGAACATTTAGTTGAGAACCTTTGAAAGGAAATGCTAAAGAGACGCCCCTTAGATTGGGAATTCTTGGGAAGTAATGTTTTGTTACAGTGGGCAGACACGCCCATTCTTGGCTTGGCTTCCTTTCAGTCGTCATTTAAACAGACAGACGGACAGGCGGACGGACAGGGATTTCGCCCTCAGAAGGTGGCGCTGAATATACACATTTTTCTATATCTGCCACGCCTGTACGTGACAAACGCAGGGACACACTTAATATACCCGTTCACTGTCGAAAGTAGGGTGTAGAAATAAAAGTAGTGACACTTGTATAATTGCAATTGTTGTTCATGTTACTCTTGGCCTTGTGATTGCTCTTGTTATTGTTCTTAATCTCTTTTATCTTCTTCTTCTTCTTCCGCTTTTCCATGTACTTAATAATGTCGACGTCCAGTCACGTAAGGTGGCAACGTTTGCGTGTCAAAAGTGGTGGCATTTACGTGAGTACTGGAAATTCTTATCAGCTACAGGTTGCTGAACGTTGATGGTTATTGCTGCTGTTGTCGTTGTTGTTGTTGTTATTGTTGTTGTTGTAGTCATTAGTAATTAACTTGTAATCACTTAACATGTACATATACTTATATAGGTATTATATACATACACACTATGCATGAGGTTACGTTACTATGTAGTCCACAATTAATTATAACAACTTACGGCCGTGCTCCACATCAGCTCTCTCCCTCTCTCTCTCTCTCTCTCTCTCCCTCTCTCTCCATGTCTCTTTCTCTCTCTAAATAAATTGAAATAAATGTTAAAATAAATTAAAATATTAGCATAGATTTAAGATCAACCCGCTGCATCGCTCACAATGATTTCTAAATCAGTAGATTCGAACCCTGATGTGCCCATAATTCCACCGAATAATTCTCAATATTGATTCGTAATTGGACTGTATACTGTATGGTATATTATTGCATCCGGCGGCAGGCGTTTATTAAAAAAGAAGGGAAAATAAATAATGAATCGAATAGAATAGAGCGCAACCAGCTGATAATCGAAGTACTATCCGACATGTCTTTAAACCCGGCTGCTGTCAGTCCAGAGATAACGCGATCTCAGCCATTCTAAGCTATTGTTCTGTCACGCAATCGTAGGTTTTGTTGTTGCCCCTTGTTTAGCCTCTTTTACTGTATTATATTATGTGATATAATGTCCCGAATCTTAAGGAAACATGATTAATTAAAACGAATACTTTGAAGTGGCCAATAAAGAGCGACCCTGTGTTCTCTCTCTCTCTCTCTCTCTCTCTCTCTCTCTCTCTCTCTCTCTCTCTCTCTCTTTCTCGGGGCTTTCCAGACAAGTAGCACGTCATAATTTTCTGCAACATTCTGTCACGTGTCGCTTGTTGTCGTATTTCTCTTGAGGTTTTATTCGTTCTGTTTATTCATCATCTGTGATCACATCACATCACATCACAGAGCCAGCGACGCAACGTCAGTGGCTCAAGTGTTGTTGCTGCTCACTTCGCTTCGGTGCATTTTAAGAAGGGTTTGAAGAGTCCTTCATTTTTATTTGTGCTACTTCTTTGTTGTATTTTTTTCCCTCGTTACTCTTTGGACCTCTCGGTACTCCTTTTTTTAAATATTGTATTGGTTTCTTGTCTTTTGCTTCGGCTTTGTGTGGCATCGACTCCGTTGATGTTGCTTCACTCACCACCTCACAGATTTGTCACGCTTCCCAGCGTCTCGATGGCAGTTTTTTCGCCCAGTGTATCATCTGTGATCACATCACATCACATCACAGAGCCAGCGACGCAACGTCAGTGGCTCAAGTGTTGTTGCTGCTCACTTCGCTTCGGTGCATTTTAAGAAGGGTTTGAAGAGTCCTTCATTTTTATTTGTGCTACTTCTTTGTTGTATTTTTTTCCCTCGTTACTCTTTGGACCTCTCGGTACTCCTTTTTTTAAATATTGTATTGGTTTCTTGTCTTTTGCTTCGGCTTTGTGTGGCATCGACTCCGTTGATGTTGCTTCACTCACCACCTCACAGATTTGTCACGCTTCCCAGCGTCTCGATGGCAGTTTTTTCGCCCAGTGTACCGACGCTCTCCGGGAAACAGGGTGTTCCTTTGGCATCAGACAGAATCAAAGCGAGGATTATGATCACATTTTATTCAAATGATTTTAAAAATCATTAATCTACCTTTAAAATGGTTTGCAGAAGTTATTTTAATTTGTAATTTAATCAATTTTTTAATGCATTTCCAAAGTGATGCTTGTTGTACTTCTTGTTGTTGTTGTGACTCAACTCATTTGAGTAAAATTATAAATGCACTGTTTATTTTTGCAATTCTGAGTCATGCGTCATTTTTGCTCCTCGTTTATTTCGCTGAATGTCGTCAACTTTTAATTGTTTTGAAATGCAGCGCATGTGTTCATCTGCTTGACTGGCTGCCTTGCTTCTGGAATATCTGTCGCTTTGTCTGTATATCTGTCTGTCCATCCCACGTCTCTGTGTCCGTCGCTGTCGCTTTGTGTATGTTTTCGCACGATTCCTTCCTTGTTTTTGTCGCATTGTTGCTCCTTCGCATTGCTTCAGCAAAACTGTGAGCTGAATAGACAATTTTTGTGAGCAAAAAAAATGGTGTTCTGTCAGAAGTAAATACCTACAGATGTACATATGTAATTGTTTAAATACAGAAGTATTTCAAGGTGAATTGTTAACGAGGAAGATTTCGAAACAGGCACACCACTTTTAATAACTTATTTAATTAGTTTTCGGAGTAGTTTTTCACAACACTTTCTTAATAATAAAAAAAAATTTTTTAAAAAAAAAAAAATTCCTGTTTAAGAAATCGTTTTTGCATATTTTTTGCTCCATTTTTTGTCAGCGTAAAAACTACTTTCGCATTAATATCTTTAAAAAGAGCAAATCGGTATTCAATTCGATCCGTATTCGAGCGCTGGAGCCGCCAGCGTGTTGCTGTGATTAAGCTGGGTCATCAAGCAGTAGGCGCCACGCCCACAACCATAGCTACAGTCCTCGCTTCAAAGTCAGTTCTAAAGACTCATTAAATCTTGTTTATTTCGATCCCGATCCCGATCCCGATCCCAAAAATTAATCAAAATGTTTATTTAAAAAATTACCACAAATAAACTAAACGTCCCACCCCGCAATCGTAGAGTGCTGTGTGGTGGCGACACCTAGTGGCCATTAATTGCACTCAAATCGTAACTTACAACCACTATGCAACAACAACAACAACCACTCAGAAAACGACGGCTCGTAATTGAAACAATTAATTTATTAAACGACGCTAAATAATGAATGTTACCAGAGGCACAAACGTTGTACTAACACCATCCATATCTGCACTGGAAGAGGATGCAGATGCCCCCCTCCCCCCCCCCCCCCTCTCACCATAACGATGATTTCTTATGAAGCATGATGAGGAAGAGGCAGAAGAAGGAGAAGGAGACCAACAGTAAGAGGAGGCAGTAGCAGCTGAAGAAAACAAAGTAATAAATTATAATCGGAAAATAAAAATTCTAAAAATATTACAGAAATATTCAGCTTAAGCTACTGTTGGCAAAAACTTAATCTGAGTGCTTTTCTTCTTCAATTCAACTGCGTCGCTGTTGTTTTTCAACTCCTGGTTGATTGTAACGAACGCGCGTCTTAACGATGCCCATAAAATACCATGAAAAACAAAAAAGCGAAATTACAAGAAATGAGTTTATTGACTAACATAAAGCAACAACAATGACAAAATCAAAAGCTCCGAACCGATCAGGTTTCGCGCTTCATTCAGGGTTGCAGACACACTTTAACTGGACTTCAGTTGTCCAGTCCAGGGAATGGAAATGAAAACGCGGTGAAAACGCGGCCAGCGATGAGTACCATCAGCGGTGGTTGGAGGAGGGAGGGATTTCGGTCATCGAAAGGATTAATAAAGTGGCTGCGGAAAAACTGCCAGCTCCACAAACGATAAACTGTTTATTTCATGCGCCACACCACAGAATGTGGGCCATCGTGCGCCATACGAGAGCGTTCGACCATTTGCAACGCTGGTTTAGTTTAGCGAAAAGGCTTGGGAGGGAAGGGCAGATGGAGGGTGTCGGCGGGGAATGAAAGAAAGCCACAGCGAAGCAGTTCTTGAGGAGGAACTGCTTGTGAAATGCTGCACGGCTGCTCGGCGTGAAAGAGCGCTTGTAATGCGGCACAGAAGCTGAGAACAACAGCGAAACAGAACACAACACAACAACAACAACAACAACAACAACGCATGCCGCTAAGCTAAATGTAATGAGTATTAAGATGCAGAGAAGACGCTGTAAAATTAGAGTTCGTTTGCATATCGAAGAATTGGCCAACTTTTCCGAGACAATCCACCGGAAAAGGAAGTGGAATATATAGCTCTTAAATTTGAATAGAAAAAATTATTACTCATTCATGACTGACTACAGTAGTTGATAAATTATTGTATTTTATACGACTTTAGTAATGAAAATAATAAAATGGAATGGTTTTCAATAATCTCGTTCAACTGCGCTGCGGTTTTCGTTGACTTTTGCTATTCGTGGCCCTCTCCTCGGAGCCAACGACTGACGACCCCTCCGAGCTGTCGTCCTGCATTCGGAGTGGAAACGGACTAAATTGCAATCCTGACAAATGGCCACTTTCGGCCGCGTCCGTTTCTTTGCTAATCCGCATGCGTGTGGCTGTTGCTTGGGCTAAAAATTACTTTAAAACATCTTCCATTTATTCTTAATCTGTCTGCTTTTTCTTATGAATACGCGAATTTCTATCTATTCGTTGGTTGCTTGTGTTGTTGTTGTTGTTGTTGTTCCTGTTGCTTCCACACTTGCTGTGCTGCCAGATTTATGATGTCCACAACGAGTATGCGATCGCTTTATTGCGTGGCACTGATTGTGCATGTCGTATAGACTGCTGCTGGGACTGTAATGTGTTGTTGCTGTTGCTGTTGCTGTTCCTGCTGGTTTAACAAAACATTCCTGGTTGTCCGTCCCTGATGGCCTAAAAGTGCGTAAAAGCTGTGTAATTAATTTTCCGTCAGTGTTGCTGCTTCCTGCATCTTCCTCGTATGCTTCTTCACTTCTTCTTCGGACTTGGCCATGTTCAACACAGGGAAATAACGTGACTTTAATAGGAAGATTTATTTCGGTTGATTAGAGAGTAATCTGGACGCTGTAGAGCAGTTTTGAAGCCGGCCTAGTGGCCAATCACCAGAGCCAACTCGGGCACAGCGAAAAAATAATCAATTCTACGAGAATCTATCGTTTTGGGACGCGTTTCAAGACTTTCTTCGGGAATTGTTTGAATTTTAGCTGAATGGAACGGGTTTTGTTGCATTAGCAGCACCCCGCTCCCGCCACCGCCACGCCCCACCCCGTCCGCTATCCTCCCCTCCTGCTCAGACTTTGGATCTTCTCTCTTAGTCTAAATTTATTGCACATAATCAATTAAATTTGTGTTTTGTTGCTGTGGGTAGTTTTTTCTTTGTTGTTATATTATCTCCGCTGCTGCGCGCAGATCAACTCCGGTCGACGACCTCCACGCCGCACGTCGGTGCAGCGCTTATCTGCCGAACAGTGCAGCAGATGCGCCGATGAGTATCGGGCACGAATGCATGCCGTCGCCTCGCTTCAGTTCCCCCCCACCCCCCCCCCCCGCTCTTCTTCTCTGTTGCGCTTTCAATTGTTTTTAATTGTTTTTTGTGCAATTATTTGCGCAACTCATTATTATGAAGAAAACAAAAAAACCCAACAACAACAACAACAACAACCAACTGCAACCGAGAACAGTAAATTCAGTGGAAAAAAACACTTCGATTCGTTGTTTTTGTTTTTCGTTTTTCGTTTTCGTTTTGCTTTGTTGTTGGTGCTAAATTACAAACTCACGCTGAATGCAATACCACAAAAATAAATGTATTTCACTTCAGTAGTTTATATTTACTTCATTTAAAAATAAACACATGTACAACAAAAAAATTGTTTAAAACAACAATCTGAAAAAACTGGAAATGCAAATCAATCTTTGAAGAGTCATCAAAACAAACCATTTAAGATTTACACACGTCGGCTGCGGTTGGCTTTTATGATTATTTTCACCCAAGTCGAAATTAAAACTCACCTTCGCTCCGTGCCGCTCCACCTTCTCTGCGCCGGCGACTGCTACGCATCGTGGATCGCGCGCCGCGAATGCGTGCGTCACGGATTTGCATGTGCGGCGTGTCGCCTCGCTCGAAGCGGAAACCCCGACCAACCTTAACAAAAGTCTGCTCCGTACGAAAGCACGCCGGGGCTGTGAAAATAAAAGTTGCAAAATCAGAAACGAGGAACAACACACGACTTGAAATGCGATGAAAACGAAAACGAAAAGGAAAATAAATAAATACACGAGTAAATTATAGAAATTGAACAGAAAATATAAACATTTTACGCAGAAACCGACGACATACACGAAAATAAGCGACGACACACGACAGCGAACCCAACCACACGAATGGCAATGATGAATTTACAGGGTGCAGGATTTCCGAGAGTCGTCGACACATCCCTCGTTTCGCGGAAGAGTAAACTGTTATTTCTCATCAATAAAATCTAGAGATACATATGTAAAATAACAAGATTCTGTTCTTAATCTCTGAATTAAAACCAAAGAAAAACCTAGTAAAATGAAATACATACAATTCCGAATCAAAATATAATTCTATTTTATTCTATAGGCATCGAATTTTAATGTCTATATTAAGTCTCGATCGGAAATTATTAACAAAGACTTCCATATCGCGCTTTGCGTACTGCGCCCAACACACAAGACCCACAATCGTGTAGTAAAACACTACTTTGCTCCGATCTGCCTCGCCCCTCCCCCCCGCCCCCCGTCCACCAGCCGACCAACATGCAGGCAACAATCGTTTGTTGTGCGAGTTCCTTTTTGCCACACCATAAAATGTTCAATTTGCAATAAAAATGCGTACTAAACAGACAATAACGTTTACGATAAAATAAAATTTCACAGATCAGAGATCAGAGTTGCCAGACCGGAGCGCACTCTGGAGCGAGCACATCGCAGCGCAATAGCGATCCACGCGCAGCGTGATTCAAGCAACAGAGGAACGAACGGACGAACAAACGAACAAACGATCGATGCAACAACGCAAAAGCAAGATCACTCCAAAGAGTGGGGGAAAAGCATCAAATAGTGGAAAAAATTGCATGCATATAATATAAGTCGTGCTACAGTGAAGTTGAAGGATGCCAGTGAAGGGCGAAGGAGGGTGCTGCGGGGAGATGGAGAAAGCTGCCGCGGTATAGGAGTCAATGATCGATGGAACGATCACGATCGATTGCGACGTTGATAGCGCATTATTAGACGTGCGCGCTCCGAAGCCAACAACGACGAGACTACTTGTAAAGAAATTGAACTGAACTTAACTTAAATGCACTGGACGGAGTTTATCATCATGATCGTCATGTAAAACGTGGCGCTGATCGTTTACAGATGTGCTGATCATGCTACAAGCGATGATCATGCCGCTTGTGACAATCATACTCGCATGTTGCTGTGAAGAACAACTTGCGGCTGTGGTTGTTATGATGAGTATGTGATGATCACTTCGTATGAGATTATGTGATTATTATGTATTCGGTGATCACTTAGGATATGATATGATAACCATGATCGCCCGAATGTGCTGATATTGCAAATGATGATCACGGTGTTGTGATTATATTTTCCTTCAAGATTCCGCTGACGATGTCGACGTGATTATTTTGTAGTTCTCAATTCTTATACCACATGTAGATCACTTCATATGTGATACTCATGTTATATCGCATTCTATGACATAAACAAATTATGATGAGAATTCTGCAGTAAGCCTGACTTTTGTATCACAGGATCGTCTATGCTCTAGCTGAACTCTAATCTGTGGTTACCATTCTGTTGTGATAATCACGGTGCATGTTAGCTGATTATATTGCATACTTGCATGATCTTGATGATCATGTTGATCATGCTGTGTGTGTGTGTGTGTGTGTAGCAATTACCTTCCTGCGGAATAATACTCGTATATTGTAGCAGTAATGATCAAGTGCAAACGATCGAGCGTGCCAGGTTGCATGGCATCACGTCGGGTCGATCGCTCTATCGTCCATTCATTCGTTCGCTCTTTTTCCCTACAAGTTAACGATCACTTTCATAATAACAGCTTCAACAACGTCCTAGGAAACAATGAATTCCCTCGATCTGTCGGAAGTTCTTTTAATAATCAAGCTCTTTCATGTCTTTCAAAGCTTGTTTAACGCGCCCTTTTGAGATCATGTCTATAAACATGAATACGGACGATCTTATGTGTATATATAGACATTTTATATATATATGTATATTGTAAATGTATATTAGAACCCACAGATTGGAGTTAAACAATTTATTAGTCTTTATTTAAAAAAAGCAATTATTTGTTATCTGTTTATGAATTAAATCTTGTCAAACTAACGCACGTCAGAAATGTTCTCGAGTGCCAACATAACAGATGATAGCAACACCATCAGCAACAAATGACAACAGCTTGTTACAGTGATGAGTGTCTTTGACTCACCAGGTTGCACTCTGAGCCTCCATTCGAGGGTCTTCAATGAACGAGCGCGTTGGCCTGAAGCAATCGCAGCGTCGCGTACGCATCGCCGAGCAACGCCAGCTGTAGAGGTCATCGCTGGCAACGCTCGACCGATTAATAACAATACGCAGCTTTGTTTATCGATTGTTTCGCACGTCGCTGTGTAAAATATTGCATATCCGGAAAGCTGAGAAAAGAAGCGGAGGAGGCGGACTGAGTGCGAGACTTGGCTTAGTGGGGTGGGAATGGCGGAAGAGGGCGGAGAACGCAGAGGCGACATGGTGCCGTTTATGGTATACAATCAGCTGTGGGAAAATATTCTATATGATTAAGATAACACGTTCGTTGCACTTCCCAAGAGACAAAACTCAAAAGATCGAGCGATCGGGAGCTACGTTCAACTTCTGATCGCAATTCTAAAGACTGATCTGGACTTTTTGGCATCATCTGCCACTGCCTTCTTTTGATGGAACAGTTTTAATATACCACGAGTATATGAAAAGTGTGATAAAAAACATCACTTTCTCACTCCATCGCATGCAATCCGATTGGCATGCAATCCGATTCGCTAGTAATGAATGATGTGCAGCCACCGAGACCGAAGGTGCGTAGATCCCTGCAGGAATCGGCACCGCAAAACCGCCGGGAACGCGCGTTTGCCACACGACAAACGCAAAGTGCGAAGAAGAACAAGACGGCAAAATAAATCAACGAGCCACAACACCCAGCACCGCATTGAAGCCAACAGCAGCAGCAGCAACAGCAGCAACAGCAACAGCAGCAACAGCAGCAGCGGGCAGATAGAATTCCATGAATAATTGATTCGGACAACCGCACGAAGAAGATCCTGTTACGCGCGCATTTCTTGCAATTAATTAAAATGTACGGAATGCAGGCGATCGCTGCATTAGGGCAGCAGCGACACCCGGCGGCAGCGCAGCGGCAGCGGCAGCGGCTAGACGGAGGTGCGAATGGCAGCAACGCGCTGTGACGGTTGTTTGGCAACAGCAACGATCACAAAGTAAGCGATTATCAGCGCTTGTTGGATCAGTCGGTGATTTTGTAATTGATATCGACCACGAAGTCTGAATTGAATGGATGCGTTGCAATTATCACAAGTTGCCACATGGTATTAATTATGGTTCTGCTGATGCGGCTGCCGATGCGGCTGCGGCTGCGGCTGCTAATTCTGAAGCCGAAGATGTGTCTTCTACTTCGACGTGTACTTCTTCTTCTTCAGTGCACTTGTGCTTCTAGTTAACGACGCCCGCCCCTTCGCCCCTTCGCCTCTTCCGAATCTGGTTTTCTTCCTCTTCTGCGACTAATATTATGGTCACATCAACATCACTTTGATGATGATGATGATAAATGCTGCGCTTTCTAATTGCGGCTTCTTTTTGATTATCGAAAAGAAGTGATCCTCGTCTTCGGCCGCTTGGACGCTCGTAAAATGGGCAGGAAGCGCGAGACAGAAATGCAGAAATGCAGGTTCTGCAGCAGCAGCACCAGCAGCAACTCGCTTGGCATCTAATTAATGCAAACTTTTATAGCAAAAGAGGGGTATAAAAAATCTAAAATGGATTATTAAATAGAGATAAATAAAGCAGCTGAAGGATTATTGATCGGTTCACGAATTACGTGCTTACGGAATCTGCACTGAGTCTCTTTTAAATACTGGAATTTTAAATGTCCGACATGAGGAGGAATAAAGATAAACAGCCAAAGAGTTAAGTCTCACCTAAGATGCGATGCAAACACTTCTATCTGTGATCTGGGAATTAAATAGTAAAGTTCAAGTTTTTCCGCTTTTTACTTTAATCGTAACAAGAGTTCGAGTCTTTTAAAGGAAAGCATCCAATTTTTATGGGATAGTATTGAAATCGCAATCTTAATTTTCATATTTTCAGATTTAGTACTCCACTTTTTCCACGAAGTTTTCTTACTCCTTTCGTTCTATAAAAGTGATCATTAATTAGCGCTATCAGTCGAGTTTCTGATGATGCTGTTTCTCTGGTCGACTGCCCCGAAACCGGCACTTCTACATTTGTCACTGTTTCCGGTCCATTTTGCGATCGCAAGAGCCACGTCCAGAGTGAAAATAGTCGGACGAGGATCACTGCGATCACTGGCAGTGACTAAAATAAAACAAGAAACGACGTTGAGATTATTAATCGAGTCCCGTGAGAATGACGATACTCGTATCTAGAGTGATAAAAATATAACACGAAAAGATAGGAACATCTTTCAGTTCTTTAGAATTTCGTCGTCAATAAAAAAATCAAGTTGCGATTTATAATTTTCGCATTTATTTCATAAAAATGTATTTATTATTAATCGAATTTAATCACATCTTTTATCATTTACAATAAAGCGGTTCAATTATTTTGTTAAGGGATTATTTTAAATTTCTTCAATCACGAAACTTCAATAAAATTTTATGAATGAAAAATTATGGATGAACTTTTTTCAGTCTAATGAAAAGGTAGCAAATCCTTGGAATATCCATTGTTAGGTAATTTTGTTAATAAATCTTTGATGAGTATGATCTCAAAAGAAGTTCCAGTGAGGAACTCGGGTAAAAGGACTCGCCGAGGAATCGTGAAGGAATGCGAAATGCAAACTTTTGCTAATTAAAAATCGGAATTTTGCTTCATTTCGACATGAATTTGGAAGATAATACAACTCCAGACACTGTTTCAAGACTTTTCAAGGCCCTCCTCTACCAAGCCTGCAGTTGAGCGGGGGCGGCATAGTAAGCTGCCGTCGGCTGCGGCTGTAAATACGGCTGCGCCACAAACTGCTGCGGCTGAGCTGCGGCGTAGAACATCGGCTGGGTTTGAAGCTTCGCGAAGAGGTTCGCGGAGGGCAGACTGTAAGCGGCGGCCGAAGCGGCTGGGTGCAGGAAGTTTACGGCGCCAGCTGGGAAATAGGTGACGGTACCGGTGCCGGCAGCAGGTTGAGGCTGCGGTTGTGGCTGCGGTTGTGGTTGTGGTTGTGGTTGCAGTTGAGGTACGCCCCTCACCTCTACCTTCGGATCGACATCGATGTCCTCGCGTGCATCCTCCTCCTCCTCCTCATCCTCCACGTCCTCGCGATGGGCAGTCAGGCGAGCGGGTTTAGCTTTTGTTAGACGTTGCGACTCGACCGCAGCTGAGCCGAGTCGTGCCTCCGGAGCGTTGTAAATGAGCTGTGGAGCGGCATAAGTAAGATGAGGTTGTTGTTGTTGTTGTTGTTGTCGTGGCTGGAACTGTTGACGCGCTGGTGCTCCGTAGATCAGCTCCGGTCGCTCTGCGGGCGTCAGTTGTTCGAAATTAATTTCTTGCTGCTCATCCTGAGCGGTTGCGAGAACCGTCTGCGATTCCTCCTGCGACGGCAGACCGAACTGTGTGTCGGGTCGAAAGCCGGCGGCGGGATACGGCGTGGGGCCGACCTGCTGACGCTGCAGCCGGCCAAAGCGATTATAGCGCAGCGCAGAGACGTCGGCTCGGCCGACTGCAAAGCAGCCGCATGACAGGACGACGACGACGGCGAAAGCGACTGAATGAAACGAGGCCATATTTTTCGCTGTGAGATTTCGTGCGCTGTGATGATGCACGTTACACTGAAAGCTGAAAACTTGGAACTGCTGCCGTTCGTGACAGTGGCTCGAATTTTATACCAACCCACACGAATTTCGATTCTTCGCCATCGGACAGGCGGCGCATTGGAATTCTGCGCACATTCTGCCGAAGCGAGCGACTGCCAGTCGGTCGATTGATCGGTTGTCGTCGTCCTTCCTACCAAATGCTGGACGTTGGTGTTTAGTAAGCAGCAGACACAAAAATATTGACATTGACCCCAAAACTTGCGGCAGTGCGGGGCGGCACTGCAGTTGCTGTTCTCTTTGTGGGATTTGGTGGCTTCATTGTTGTTGTTGCCGCATTAACCTGTCCCATTGCAATAACACTAAATCACGTTACATCGCGAGCGCATCAAAATGCTGAAATCGTTTTCATTGCTTTTTGTTTCAGACTCGTTTCGAAACTCGCTTCTTCTCGCCTCGTTTTTTTCCCAGCGCACTCTGCAGCCGCACTGAATTTTACTAAATTTGGCAAATATTCACGCGCACTCGAAAGACAGCCGTCCGTCCGTCCGTCCGTCTGGAGTGCAGACGCTTAAGAATTGTGGTCACGTGCGCTACATAAAGTCGCGTTCGTCGTCCGACAGAAGTAAAACATAACAAATCTATTCGAGTTAACAATTGTGGGTTTTTCTGCTCGTGTGTGTGTACAGTAAGTGTTTCTTTGTTATTATAGATGCACTTTTTTGCGCGACTGCGTCTTTAATTCACTCGCTACAGGGTGATTGTAACCTTTCAATTTAGGAACATTATTGGGGGAAAAATACTTTTTTAAATTGTACTTAATGTTTGCTTGTATGTGAAACAAAGGGAAGACGAAGAAGAAGAACCGACACGTGACTGAAATGAATGATTTTTTCTCATGCGTAAGTATTTCAAAGAAGTTGAAGAATATTCAAAGCGGTTTAGTCGAAATATGAAGTGACATTAATTGACAGCCGCTTCACATTCAATGTCAAAGAAATGTCAAAACTGCATGCCAGAATAAATAACGTCACACGTTGCATTTCAAAGAAATTAACGTTTGCATGAAAATCATAACAACGACGTGATCATTTTTTACAACAACAACGTCAACAACAACCTGTCATCCACAAATGACAGCTTTTCTGGTCACCTGTCAGCTGGATGCATGGCTTTGGTAGAAAGAGTAAAGCGAACGAAGAAATCAAAACAAGAAAACCGAGGAAGTCAAATCAAAGTACAGCAAAAGTACAATCAAGAAAACCAGAATCAGGAAAGTCAAAATCAAGGAACGACGTCCGAAAATGCGTAGAAAGCATCGCCGAAAATTCGGCCCACGTATTAAAGTCAACCATGACGAAAGTGGGGCTTGAAGAGGACGAAGATGGGGATAGCGCACAATGAGTTCTGTTCGGGTGGCAATCGGCCGGGACTGACTCGCTGAGGACCCCATCGGATCACCCTCGTGATACGGCTGACCGTCTCTTTAGGCCCAGTATAGATGACGTTGACGACAGTCTTGAAAATGGCCGTGGAAATCAGACCAGTCGGAGAAGAAAAGGGGGACCGATATACTTGAAGAGGCTTTTGACGCTGAGTAATGATATGGAAAACCACTTCGAATGACGAATAGCGAATGATTTAGTACATGGTTACCCAATAAATGAGTGTCTAGCCAGGTGGTCTCTTTGCTTGTCTGGCTGTTTGTTTGTCTATCTGTCCGGCCTTCTACTGCCAGTCTTTCCATCGTGCTTTAGACTATGGCTGTGTCTGTCCTCCTGTGCGTCCCGCCGCATGTCCCACTTGTGTGTCCATCTGTTGGCTTTGGCTGGCTGCCCGTCTCTGTTCATTTGTCTATTTTCGCATTTGCCTTCTGTCTTCACTCCTTTGACTTTTGACGTTTGACAACAATAAACTAAACGACAGCGCATGCGTCACCGCGTCGTCAAACACTTCTTCGGTCCCCGTCCGCCCCCCCCCCCCAGAATTCCATGTGCCGGTGCGTCAGTTTGCTCCAGCCGGCCTTCTCAACAATCAGTCGTAGATTTATAAAGTGCGCCCCTGATGTACGACCGCCATTCCAGCCAGTGTTGTTGGACACACGTACGCATGCACTCGCGTTCGCGCTGTGTCGCGTTTTCGTATGCGGCGCGCGTCAAGCGAGTTCGGGCGCGATTTAAATTGATGTCAACAGGTGTTTTTTTCTGCCACTCAATCGAAAAGGATGTGAATTTAGCGATTAGCATTAGCAGTGTTGCCAACTCAAGCGTGCAGCAAGAAAATCAAAGCGCACTTCGAACGGAATTCTTACTGCGGTGAGAAAATCAAGAAACCATCCGATTTTTAACGCTTGACTTGATTTTATGCTTCCACGGGTTCTGTATGTTTTCTTGTTGTTGTTGTTGTTCCTTTTATACTGCAGCAAACATCAACCAGTTGCTCCAAGATGCACATCCGACACAAATGCTAATCACGTCACAAGCTTCGGTGTAATCAACGCTGTAAAATCGTTCCATGTTGTGTTGCGTTGCTTTGCGTTGGATTTAGTGGAAGTTTTCTGCTAAAATTTGCCTGCACGAGCATTTTTATTTCTTCGCCAACTCGATTAGCTGCTCATCGCCACGCAAAACCTGAAATCACTAAGCAGCTGAACATGTAATGCCTAAAGTAAGCACTGCGGCTGCCGATCATCTGCGACTAGCTTAGATGCGCTTAAGTTCGCGCTTAAAGT
This sequence comes from Myopa tessellatipennis, assembly GCA_943737955.2. Taxonomy (NCBI): domain Eukaryota; kingdom Metazoa; phylum Arthropoda; class Insecta; order Diptera; family Conopidae; genus Myopa; species Myopa tessellatipennis. Next base: position 21,440,261 of record OX031317.1, read on the forward strand.
CAGTCGCATGTCCAAACATGTCTGAAACTCACTCATTAGGAAGAATGATAAGAAATGACATGCGAATAAACAACATACCGCAATAAAGAACCGCGTTGCCAGATGGGTGGGAAAATTGATCAACCCATAATCAAGTTTTGCCGAAGTTGGATGCTAAAAATTCTTAAATACCTCTTCAATTGAATAAATCAATTAATAAATTAAACATGAGCTATACTTAAATTGTTGGATTCATTTTCTAAACGCCTTTAAACATGTTTTTTATCGTATTTCGACCAGAATCAGAATAAAGAGAAAATATTTAACTTTGTATTAATATTTGCATTAACTTATACAATAAATAAGGAATACGAACTGAAAACCAGGCAACTGATTTACGATTGCGTATTCGAAATGTTCTGATTGTTAAATGTTTGCAATTTTCAAAGCGATGGCAACTCTGTCTCGATTCTAATCGCTAAGCATAGAAATTCGCTTATTAGATTAAAGTTAGAAATTACATAATATGTACTGCATATACGATATATTTTTCGGATCGGCTTATCAAACGTGCTCAGTTTCTGTTGTTATTGTTATTGTTGTTGTTGTTGTTGTTGCTGACCACAGCAGCTTTTGCACCTCAAACTCCTCAAAGGCGGACGTTGGACGTTGTTGCGGTTGCTTTTTGTTATTTTTATCTCATGCTCGATGTTGCCTCAACTTGCATACTTTTCAGGTGACTTTTTTGTGTCTCGCTTTTCGTCTCCCGTCTCGCGCCGCTTTCGATGCGTTTATTTAATGCGTTTGTTGCGTGCTCATCGTCGCAGACGAAATACATTTAAAAACACTTTGCAAGCGGAATTTTTGACATTGATGAGTGGCCGTAGCTGGAAATTGCAATGTTTATTTTTATTTTTATTATTATTATTATTACTTGTTGTGTTTATGTTGCTTATGTTGAGGTTCTCAAATTTACTGTCTGCTTTGACTTTTTTTTCACCTCTGGAATCTTTTTTCGACTTTAATCGACTTGCTAATGATTTAAAATCAAATCCGAATCCAATCCAAATCGAAACCGTATGAAATCCATTTAAAACCGAGTTGGATTAACAATTATTTCAAATCAAACACTTAATCAAAACTAAACCCATCAAAACTCAAATCCAAATCGAATCGAATCCCTCGAATCTCTGATAATTCGAAAATATATTGTATTTACATTACATAATTCAATAGTAAATCGATCAAATCGATTCCAGGATATAAAAACTGAAATATTTTATATAAGTTATTCGTTTTTTTTACCATTAACACTTCACAAATGATCATTAACTCATGGAAAGGATAATAAAATCGATAATCAGATTATCGAATCCTAGATTAATGAATCCTAGAAAAATCGCTCGAATTATGGATATCATGGAATAATTATGAATAATAATGAATAAAATAAATAAAGAACTTAAATTTAACAAAGAAATTAAGAACTATTTTACTATTATTATTATAATTAGATTTATGTCATTAATCATATTATGATGAAATTGCAAGTCATGTCGGCACTTTCTTCTTTTCTTTCATTGTTTTATTATTTGTCTTCATTTATTTATAAATATTATTATTATTATTGGAAAATCAGTTAATAAACGCGGCTGGAATAAATCTCAAGGGCTTTGTAAATCGCAACCGATGTGATGCTGAGCAAAGACGTCTATTGCAGTAGTCAAGAAGGATCTTTAAGAGAGACATAGCATCTCTAAGCCGATATTGAGACACTAAGAAACCGCAACAACAACTTGTTAGCAGCCAGTGTGGAATGCTCAGATGTGGACTTATGTTAAGTGAAAATGGACTTAGCCAAATGGTATAGAGTGAACAACAACAACAACAACAACGACAACAACAACAGCAGCAGTCGCATCAGCCTAGCAAAGAAACGCGAAACAACAACTCGGCAGCATGAATGGCAAACTTAAGCACATTGCAGCCAACCTCACCAACGGGAAGCTGTTTAAAGCTGTTCGATTCGGTCGGCTCTCGTCTTCGGAGCCCGATGCACACCGAACTCGCACCGAACTCCGGCGAACGAGTCGGCGATGACGTTGCTCAGTGCTGCCAATTATCTAATGCAATTAAATGCTGCAACCCCCGCGGCTGCGTTGAATGAATGAATGACTGCACGATTTGCCGCATGTCGGGAAAACACACGAGGAAAGAAACGGCATAAATTAAGCCACTCGTAAACCTCTTAACTTAAAAGTGGGCGGCGATGGGCGGGGGTTGTTTGGCTGCAAGTGAAAGTATGCTGTTGTTAAAAACACAAGCTTGCTTATAAGGGTAAAGTTCAAGAGTTGTTGGCAAGGGCTTAGAATGGCAGGCAGGTCGGCAGCTCCGGCACTCGGCGGGAGTACGGAGCGGAGGGGGCTGGTTAGCGGGACTAACCGTGGGGCAGTGGGGCAGCATGTTGTGCAGGAAGAGCTTAGCGATTATTAGTATTAGACACTGCAGTCATTTCAGAACACAACACCAGTTTCCACAAAAGAACAGAAGCTTTGAAGCTCTAATATTATTAAAATTTACGAGTTCAGTAAATAAGTTCAACTGAATCACTAATAAAGACGACTCGAATCGAAGACTCTCGGCAGCAAGTCAGTTGTTGAAGCAACAGAGAAATCGGCGAGGTTAAAGTAGGCAACCAACAACAACAACGGCAACAAGATCGCCAAAAACGGCAGCAACAATCATCGATTGCAACCAACACAACACATGCGTTGCCAGATCTCACATCAGCATCCGCATCAGCAACGGATGGACAGACTGACAGACTGACGCAAGCACGCAGAGCAGCCAAAATCACGACACACGCAAGATTCTCGTGTTTTTTCTTTGCTTTTGATTTTTGAAGAGGAGCAGCTGAAAGGCAAGGAGTGAGTAGAGTCAGCAACATCCAATTATTGCTGCTGATCTATCTGCAGGCGTTGCGAGGGATCGGAGGAGAACCATGAGGAAAATTGATAAACTGTTGAAGCGTGCAAAAGTTGCTGTTCATACTCATGTTAGCAATGATCGTGCCAAATGCAACAACAACAACTGACAATTTAAGCATCACTGCCTAAAGTGGCATCAATTTTGCGACCATAACTGAAGTGGCCAACAACAGATTGGCAACGACTTTAAAGGTAAACCACGAAATCTGCGCTCACTTTTTAAGTAGCAACATCGCAATAACAACAACAACAACAACTGCAACAATAACAACAACAACTGCAACAATAACAATACTAGTCCAGGTTCAAAGTCAAGACCCGAATTTAAGCAATGATAAAAGGGCCCTGAAAATCAGGGTTGCATTTGTTACAAAAATTGTATCAGCTGCTTCTTCGATCTTCTGTGCTTTTTACTGTTTTTCTATTCTATTTTGTGTTCTATCATTTATTCTACGTTTTGAGCCTTATAAAAATTCCTTCAGTCGGAAACTTAAGAAACAAAAACAGCAACAACAACAACAACAACTAACAAGAGAACGTCAACAATGAACTATTCGAAGATTATATGGCTTTTTTTTAGTTATGCACTCGTATTTCTAACGAAATTATGGACATTTTTTGTCCATAGTAGTTTTTAATATTATTGTTGTTGTTGTTGTTTTTATTCGCATTATACCAGTTGTTGTTGCCCTCACCATATTCGTTGTTTTTCAGTTAATTGAATAAACCATTCACAATCATTGCTTCTGGCCATGTTTATTTTGTTGCTCAGCTGAGTGGTTGTTACCGTTGTTATTGTTGTTGTTGTTGTTGTTGCTACAGTTGCATTTTTAGTTAATTGACATTTGATTGCTTATTCGCCAATAAAGAAATTTAAAAAAAAAACGAATAAAACACAATTCAATATCTTGTAGATAAGCACACGATTTTATTTGGCAGCGAATGGATTAATCTGCACAATAACCGGTTATGTTACTTAGTTATCGACTAACTAAGTGACAGCAATTATTTTGGATAAATTTGTACATTTTTCAAAAATCCTCTATTAGGTTTAAAAAGCATTATCTTAGAAGGACCAAAAATTAAAATATTTAATTATTAAAAAACTAATAGGAATAAATATAATAACACAATAAATATTAATTGAAAAGATGAAAAAATTATGTAAAATAATAATTAAAGGCAGGGAGAGAATACTAACACTTTTATTGAAATATTCATATTATTAACTGAACAAAACTCTCAAAAAAGGATACTCGAATAGAAACATAATCAAATAATAGTATAATGGAATAATAATGTTATGCAAAAATAATAATAATAATTAGAGTATAAAAATTACTATTATTATTATTATTAATACTAATAATATTATTATTGTTAGCACTTAAAAGTTTTTAGTTTCTTATCATGGTTTTTTCCTAAACTGCAGTTTAATAAAGATTTGCACTGCGAAAGCATGGAAATGAAAAGAAATCCCAAATATAATTATAAACTTTAAAACCTTTTTAATGATCACTTCCAGCAAACAATCAACAATCAGCTCGCACCTACTTTGCTGATGTTGATGTTGATGTTGATGTTGATGTTGATGCTGCTGCTTCTTCTTCGTCTTTTACATCTTCTTTGCAATGAAAAAAGACAGCATGCGGCCAATCAAAGATGATTTTCTGCACATTTCACCGAGGAAAAAAGGGAAATAAAAGAACGAACGGAACGAAAGAGAACAGCGAAAGAACAAAAGAGCAACAAAGAAGCAAGCCACCGAGCAACTCCTGCAATTTGCCTGCTCCGAAGCAGCAACACAGATCAACATGTTGCCAATCGCAGCCAGCAATTGTAATCACTGTTGGACTTATAAGTATGTTACTTGGCTGGTGTTGTTGTTGTTGTTGTTGTTGTTGGTATTGCTGCCATTGCTGCTGTTGGTTGTCTCTGCTGTCAATCCGTTGATTGTTCACAACAGCCACAACGTCAGCAACAATTGACGTGGCTAGAAAAGCGGCAATTAACGAGCGCGCACTCGCAATGGGCGCCGACGGTAGGCGGACGGGCGCAAAAACAGACCGACGCACGGACGGACGGAGCGACGGACGGACGGATCGGTGGACAAGCTTCCGTGGCTGCTTGTTCATTATGTGAACCACGTTGTTCACGCGTCCATCGCGCGCTGATTGACCAAGTTCAAGCGGCTTCAAGCGGCTTTTGATTGCCAATCATTTCTTTTATTATGTTGCGCATGCCAGCAACAACAACAACCGCTCGAACTATGTTGTTACTGCCATGCAACAACATGTGCGTGGCACAGTTTTGTGTTGTTTTTGTTTTAGCAAAAATGCTTCTTTAATTTCGTTTCTTTGTGGCAAGTATTAAAGTAATTTATTATTTCGTATTGAACTTTAGTGATTGTTATTATTATAGCTTCTTTTATTGTTTTAAATCACTTTTGGGTGCTAATTAATGAAATTCTTAAGGATAATTAATTTATTATTTCAACTAAATTTATTATGAATGGAAGAATTTATGCAATTTTTTTCAATTTCTGTTTTGTTTTTAATTACATCGGGTATGTTAACCAGATGACAGTACCGTGTTTTGTCATGTCGTTGTTTGTGTCACTTGTTATATATGTGCAGAGGCTGATGCTGTTGTTGTTGTTGTTGTTGTTGTTATTACAGTGAGTAGCTGTTGCTGTTGTCGCTGGCACGCCAAGCAAACCAGGCAGGCAACCGCTCGCTGTTGTCACCGAAGTGACATCAACTTATGTGGGTTAATGGCAAGAACATGTTTCGTGTTCGGCCAACACTTCAGCTGCTGACACAACTACGCAAGCGCGGACAACATTGTTGACTGCGTTGCATCTGCTTACCCTCTTCTTACATGGTAAGCGATGGCTTTCAGACTCACGCCTTCGACGCAGCTCGAAAACATCGAAAAAGAAGAACCAACCTGAAAGTTTAAAGGAAGTTTTGCAATGCAATCGTTATATTTTTGGGATACAATTTGAGTACCATTTATAAATTAGTGAAGATTTGCCCTCAAACGATCCTCTCGAGACCATAAAAAGACAATCAAATTCGCATTTCGAAGCTTAGGAGTTAATACAGCTTTCAAATAAGTAATTAAAACGTACCACTAACAACGATAAGTAGACGAACATAAACCTTTATTTAATAAGAAGTTTTACTGTCCTTAGAAGTGCTGCCAGATCGTTGCACAGTCGGCAGAAGTCGTTATCTTCCGATTGTCGCTCTGAAGCTGGTGGCAACTCGCAACACGTTGTGCACACTTGTTACTGTTGTTGTTGTTGTTGTTGTTGTTGTTGTTGTTGTTATTGTTATTGTTACTGTAGCTTTTATTATTCTTGTTTGCTAATCAGCAGCGGAGGGAGCTGCGGGTTGCGCCATTTCACTCGGTACACATTAAAACGAAAAGAGGCTCTTAAGTGTATTTATTGATTGTCGCGGCGCAGGCTCGGGTTTCATTCACTGCGCTTTTTACTGCCCAAATGATGGGGTTCCTTACCTCGCTTAGCTCCACGCAGCAGCTGCGCAACAAAGCGAAACATTATTACTGCAAATTTCAATCACGGACAACATAAAAGTTTAAAGTACTTGGCAGTTTTTAATTTTATGCGTAAAATTTGTTAATTTAACCAAACAGAAAGGAGCCCGGCTCGCAGCTTAGTGAGAGGTATGAGTATATGTATATATGTATGTGTATATGGGTGTGTATGCGTGTACATATACTCCAGGGACTAACGAAGGTATTTCTTCATGTGTCCATAGTTCACCGAAAATCCCGCGTTTATAATGTAGCTTTGCATCGTAGTAGCATTTCGAAGATCGAACGACCGATAAACAGCATTCAATTTATTTTAAATCTGAGGACAAACATTAAAAGGGACACATTAGCTAAAAGCGATGTGTAGGCACCTTAAAGAAGCTGTCATATTTTCCCGGCGTGACGTCATTTCAAACGAAAAAAGAACTACACAATCTTATAACCGATGTAGCTGCGCTTCTGCTTTCATTGTTGTTTAATTCATTTTTATACAATTCAAATTTGACAATAATTAAAGCATAAAAAATCGGAGCGAGTGGTCGAAAATGGAGCACAGCAACAAACACGGAATAGAAACACATTCGGAGGAACGAGAGAGATATACATTATAAGGAATTATGAAAACACTTGAACACGGCGAAACAAAGTCAAGGAGTAGCATAAAAAAATACGAGAGCAAAAAAAATAATCAGCATAAAAACAACAAAACTGGAGTGATTCCACAAGGGTTCAACTATAAATACATTAAAAATATATATTTAAAATTTCAATTTGTATTCAACTTAATATTACATATTCGATTTGTTTTCAATTTCTTCTCTTTACAATGGAAATCATCCATCCTAAAAGTATGCAATAGTATTAATAGCGTTACTGAAAAGAACTGCGAATTTATTTGTCTCAAAGGTTTGTGAATAATTCGTTATTTAATGCAGCAACCGAACACACCATTACAGTGCTTTTGAAATCAACCAACGTAAACAACACAGTGATATCCACACTATTAAACATTGTCTAAGAAAATGTACTGTTTTCATCCTGTACACAAACCTTGTGCTCATTTCTACAATAGTTGTTTCTACAATAGTTGGGAATTCTAAAATTTCAGACCGATTTCTTTCTCCTGATTCTAATGTTTTTTTATACCAGCACTGGAATCGCATGAAAATTTATGAGAGGCGCCGTAAAAGGCGCAAATTTTTTCAATTTTTCGACGGTGCTCCTTTCAGTCCTTCGCAAATCCAGCGATCCTGATGAAAAAAATTTTCTTAGAACAGCTAGTAGTCTCTACTTTCTTAAAATTGTAAACCATAGGCTAACGATATAGGCTAATTATAAATTTCTCTTAGACAAAAATTAATAAATGGTAGAAAAAAGTAATAAAATTGTAATAAATAGCTTTTCTCCAAAAGTATTGATTTTTCGATTTAATTTTGTTTCACATAAATAAAATGCAATTCAAATTCCATTAAAATTATCCATCCTATCCGGATATCTTTCACAGTTTAGGAGATATAGTCATAAGAATTTCCAAATTAGCGAGCTTTTCTTAATCGTTTTGATTTTAGCGAGATTTTTTCGTTATTCTCAAAATCAAGGAATCTGAATAAAATCGGTCTACAGACATGACTTTGCCAAAGTTCGGTGTAAAGAGCAAAAGGCACAAGATTTATTACAAAACTAGTATGGAAAACTATTATCTATTTAAAGTAATTTTTTATTTGGAAGGCAACGAAAACGAAATCTTGGCACAAGAGAGAATGCAACGATATGATGAGCTTCGTGCCTTACATACCGCATACTTACCATGAATACTTCGCCATGCTAACTGTAAACGAGAAATAAGTTTAAAATAGAATTTTTTTTATTTTTAGTTATCTTAACGAACTAATTTACATTTTACACTTTTTCAGTTGTATCGCAATTTTAATGTAACTCAAATTCATTCTAATAAACTTACTTATTCGTGTATATATGTACATGTCTTAATTTTAATTATTTTTTACATTAAAAAAACCTATTTCAGTGAAGCTAATGACTATAAAAATAAGAACTGAAATATCCTCTCGTTTTTAATTGTTGTAATATGTCATTTTTGAAAGTCCATTTGGAGCTAAATCATCGTTTATTTATTTTAATTTTATGTATTATTATTGCATAATAATATTGATTGAGTGACGCATTGATTAACTTTTCACAATATTATTGAACTTACCATTTCCCGATAGATGGATTTATTTCATTTTGAAATATAACAGCATTTGTTATTCATTGATATTTTCACAAAACCTCAAAAGTTGATCAATATTATTTACTTGTTGCCTTTCTTCCTTTCTTGTACACATATTCTAAATTTAATTGCTGTAGGTATTTTATAATCAACAATTGAAAACAAATCTATTTGTTTAGATAAACTGCAGAGCTATAAAAAATGCTCTCTTCTTGCCAAAATCGGTTTTTTTTATCTTATAATGTGTTAACAAGTGCATATCTATTTATCTGTATGCATATATCTATATATACGTCTGTATATGTTTGTTTATTTCATCGAATGTCTTGTGTTTTTGTTTTCATTACCGTTTTACTTCCATGCTACGTGTAAATTTCCAAATTCCCATAATAAAACTAAATAATAATACGAGTAATACGAACAATATACCGAATACACGAGTTACTTCTCTTAAACTAGGTCGATAAGGTGAGATTATCTAGAGATTGACGCAATATAAGAACGTACCATATCGTGACAGCTTCGTAGTGGCGATTCAGATGACGCCGTCTATAGAAGGAGCTGGAGTAGTTGTGTTGTGATTCGTTCCTTGCTGGTTTCGGTTCATTTCGTCCATTAAAATCTGCTGGAATTTTGTTCTAACGCGTAGCTGTTGCAGTGGACTAAAATTCCTCATATACGGCAACAAAGACCGAAAAAATAATGAGTTCTCGTCCTCTTCGGTTTGAATCATGGCTCGCTTTGTATTCTCGATTTCCAGCGACTGCACCTCCGACGCACTGTCTTCTTTAAGTCTCTTGTGCCTTTGATGTTGCGTTGCATTTTTTATCCACGACGAGGGTCGTACTTCCTCCGCTAACGTTGAACTATTTTCCGGCGCCGTTTTACTCTCCGAGAAGTCTCGTCCCCACGTCTGGCACGTCTCCTCGAAACTGTCTTCGATACTTGGAATGATATCCGATACGACGACCCCAACACTTCGCGGTTTTAAGGTGTCCTTGAGGAACATCATCGATGCGAAGTATTGCCATTTACCCTTGTACACCGGTATGCACCCTTGGGTATCGCCTGACTTCAATTTTGGGATTTTCTTGATCTCTCTGGAGAAAATATCGCGTAAATTGCGCCACTTTTTTCTAGCAATACTTTCTGGAAATTTCAAAATATTTATTTAGTAATGTTGCTCATTAATAATAATAAGCAGAAAGAGAAACAACAATAATAAAACCAGCAACATAAAAATCTTTCGACGGGAGATCATTCGGAAAAATAACACTACTTTTCGAATGTTGAAATCAACTGTTGCTCAACATGGTTGTAGATGGGGTTTTTTAACGATTTAATCCATATTTTAACAAAATCTAATACCGACCCCATAGAAGAACGGCAAGAATTTGCAAGATTACATTTTCCGAATATTTTTCAAATAATAAATTATAAACTTTAATCATTTTTACCTAAGTACATACATGTTATTTATTGTTTTTTAATGTACTTACGTGAAATGCCAACATTGTTGGCCACTGTTTCCCATTCCTTTTCGACCACATTCTTGTCTTTATAATGTGGTGACGATTTATCCCACAGAACCCCCCTTTTCTCTACCTCCGCTATGAGAAGTTCCATTTTCCACTGACAAACGCATGAAACGACCGAAATGAATTTCTTTGAAAAACTAACGGCGTTGCACTCTTTCTTACTTACTTCGGTCAACCACGTTCAACATGACTTCGGTTATGAACGACTGTCGCAGTTGTCGTGTTGCATCATTCGCATCGCATTAATCGCAGTACAGTGTACACGTTACCAGGGCTGGCATTTTATACAACTGCAAAGTAATATGGACTAACAAGCAGCTACTCATTTTCATGGAATAGTACGGAGGTTTAATTTGAATTCATTGGTTAAAATAAGTTCTGGCATAAGTTATAGGCCCAATAAAAGGATCAAATTAATATCCAAATCATTTAATATTTACACAGTTCACCGCACACATACAACAAACAAATGTCACAAAAGTCGATTTGCACAATGAATATTGTATTGAAATTTGTGTTGCTTATTCGAGATATTCAACTTACATTTAAGAAATTCTAAAGCACTTCTCAGTTTTACAAGGAATACATTTTTCTGTTCATATTTCAGATTTTTATCCATATTGCATTCAGTTCTTTTATGATATACCTTGTTGTCGGATTCTCTTTCCGAGAAACTGGGATGATTCAGGTCGAAATGGTTATGGTAGTGCTACTGCGACAAGAACAAATACAATTTGTCAATTATAATGGTCACTTTGTGTTTTATTAAAATTATAGACAATTATAATGGAAATTATTCAATCAGCACCAAGTACGACTTTTTACCAAGTCTTCAATAGTTTTAGTACTTCCATCATTTATGCAACACTGTTCTATTCTCTGGTGTTCCTCACACGCGGTTTGTTTTGATGGTAAATTTATTTTGACGTTGCTTCACACTTCGTTTTGTTTTCTTCTTAGCTCTTGTTGTTGATATTCAATTTGTGTTTTGCGCAACAACTAATGAGGAGATAAACAATTTTATCGGATGATTTTTTAGCCACAATAACAAAAACAACCGAGCTGTAAACGACGGCACGTCATCAAAATATACAACAGTTGTTCACGTTGGAAAGAGGAAACAAGAAAAAGCACTGCAAAAGATGTGAGAGCACAGTCAATAAAAGCAGAACAACACGGTAGACTTGGCAGCATAGCTCAAAAGAATTTTGATAAATTTATTCAACTAAAGAAATTCGAAGTGAAAAGTTCGATGATAGGGAGAAATATTTATATTCTCTAAAAATATTACAATTAAACGACATATAATTAAAAACAAAACCATGGCTCAGTAAAACATAAAACATTACCCACAATAACATCATAGAACTAATCCGCAAAAAGTGAGAGAAAATCCAAGATTATCTGAGCAAAAAAGTGAAAAATTTTAATTCAGAGATTTAGAAGGGGAAAAAATCAAAACTCAAGGAATAGTAGTTTAAGGATTTCCATGAACTTGAAAGTTTTCGAAGAGTAGAATCGCAGCTCATATACAAGCTTCCTTAATTACTAGTTCGCGAAGAATAAGTGAAAACTTGGGAAGAAAACTAAAATATACTCTTATTAGGGCTCAACAAAAAGTGTGACTCGACGAACCCATAAAAATTGATACCGAAAAGTGAGTTCCTTCAAATAATACAAACTATTTAATTGCTGGTGTGGTTCCTACGATTTTTGTTCCTCTGCTGCTGGACACTATGCCCAAGGATACTATCGGTGCGGTTGTCCATAACTATCGACGATATCCTAAAGTCTATAGCGGCATTGGAATCCTCACAGCGTAAGTAAAGTTAATGCATTCAATTTCTGAGTGTTCTGGAGTTCTGGAAAAGTCGCTTCGCAATGCTCAATTGAGTGAATTGACGAATGCACGTACTTCCAACAATATACAGAGTTATAAAATACAACAAAAATAAAGTATCTAAATATAAACAAACATTCTCTCTTGTACGCGATCACCCCACCGTCGTCCAAAGCACTTGTGATGACTTCCGCACATTGTGATGACTGCAAAACCGAATATACAGGCTACCGAATATTCATCATTCGTATATGTGTACATACATATGTGAATGTCTCTCATGGCCAACCATTTGTTGTTTGTTGCCAACTATGAGCTATGACAAGCCCCTCGATGGGGTCTGCCAGTAGTTTATGTAGACGAATCGCTCATCGGCATTTTGAAGTGATGTCATATGTTGTTGTTTACATTTCTGTTGCTCGACTGAATTGCGTTATTTTAAATAGTTGTTTACAAAATGCAAAAAAAAGTTTGATAAAACTTGTAAATATTATTGTAACCAAACGTGAAATAATATTCAGATATGACCATAGTGTAGATATCGTTGAGTTATGAACTTGTTTTTGTTTATTTAATTTTACTCATTCTTTCATTTTTCTATTTTCAGTATAACATGTAAAATATCATAACAGCCTTCGTTTCCATTTATTTATTACATTTCTAATCAGATCTGGAGTATTAACATTTATGTTAATCGTAACAAAAAAGAGTAGATTATTCACTTGAGCGCCCGAGCTCCAAATATAGAAGTTTCGGGGTTCGGTGAATAGTGAAGGCCATGAGTTGGTTTATATACGTACATATCATAATCATGTGTAATACGATTACAAGAACAACAATAACGAAGCGTGGCCAAACCCGAAATCACTCTGTTTAGAAAGACGATCTCAAAACAAAACATACGACTTCGTTAAAACGAGACAGCATGAGAGCTAACACAGACTATACCACGGGTACATTTGACATTCGTCCAAGAAATAAACAAGAAAACAACAACCATAAATTAAACGCGATACTATTTGTACGAGTATATTTTTGTTAAAAAGCCTTAGTAATCAATATTATGGCAGGGCAAAGAATGATACCAAACTTTCTGACGCTTTTTATTTTTATCGTATGATTTTTGAAATTGTATGTGATGACATCATGAGAAATGTGGCAACAGTTGGACTAATGAATTAATTGTATCGCGTCCGTGTGCATTCAGACTGCATGCTTTCTATTTACATAAAATGACACATTTAGCGAAATTGTAGAGGACAAGGCCACATTTTTCATCATTTACATAGTTTTTAGTGAGTTATGTACTTAAATCAGATCAGATGTTGAAATAACAATCGAAATGTTTAAAGCAATAATTTAAAAGCTTGATGTTAAAAGAATTACTTGCAGGTCAAAAGTTTACTCCAAAAAACCATAACTCGGCATATTTGGAGTCTAGAATAATCAGAAGCTTAAAATATTGTTGGCTTGTATTCGCAACAACTTTGGCCCTTGATCGATTTTGGAAATATTCCTTTTTTTAGTTACCATCTTAAAGTGATGTTATCGTTTAATACGATATTTGTTATAAATAGCACATTTTGAAATTACTAAATTTACTTTATAGACTTTACGAAGTTACTTTACTTTTTCCATAATAAATCCATAAATAAATCTTGATCTGTTCTTTAACGAGAGCAGAGTTTTTTCTATTATAAGAACTTCTGTTTATAATCATTATTGTTTTTCTTATTGTGGTTGCAGTTGTGGTCTGTTCTTGTACGAGAAGCATCGCATTCGAAAGGTGCTCTCCAGGTTCGTCACCCCGAAACCACCAGAGGCCCATAAAAGACGCACCCCGGAATATATTTACATTAAATATCACCTCTACAAGGAGTCGTTGCGGAAGCTGAAACAGCAGGAAGAGGAAGAAAGGGTTTGTTCAAAAGAGTTCATCGCACTCAGTGTCTGAAACTCGATATTTACTTTAATCTTCATACCCACAGAATTGGATCAATGTCATTATCAATCCTGTTGGAAAATGGTGGAAAGCCTTCAAGCACTCTGTTGCCTGGCGGCTCCTCAGCATCGCGCAAAACGGTTCGCAGCATGAACGCTTAAAGGCTGTTCGCCAACTGGCCTCAATCGATCACCTTAAAGACTGGGACTTTCGTCACCTGGCGCAGATTTGCGACGCACGTACCGCCATCTCCTTGGCGCGCTCTGGTGCCGACACACGCTGGTTCCTGCCCGTTCACATGAAGGGCTGCATTAAGAATCCGAAGATCGTGCTCTCCGATTTGCACGATTCGCTGTCGCGCCTACGTCCGAATCCATGCGTTCATAATTTCTTTCGGAAATACTTCCCCGAGCAAGTTCCAAATGTAAGACACTTTGTTTAAATAACGTGGAATCCAAGTTTAAATACATTTTTTTGGTATCCGCAGGACAACATTGATGAATTCTTCACACATGATCAATTGCTATCCGTTCAAGACACCGACATGTTGAAAGAACTCATATCATTTCTGCATCACATCACCAAAGACGTCAAAATCGCGGAACAGATCATAGCCGAAGGCGGGTTGCTGCATCTGATTGAGTTGTTGAAAATATTTTCCGAGGATAACGAGACGCTCACCACGTTGTGCAAGGTTCTGGCTAACATGTCGATGGCTCCGAACAGCGTGGAACACTTTTTCAACTCAGGTTGGGTGGGTGTCCTGGCCGAATGGCAGAAATGCCCCGATTTGCGGCTGCAAGTGATATCGGCCAAGGCCATGGCCAACTTGGATCACGATGACCCCAACCACTGCCAGTACCCACCCAATGTGTACCCTCTGCACCCGCGCCTGCGCACCCGCAGGAAGCCTAAAGGCGACATTGTGTTCATACATGGCTTGTTGGGCGGCGTGTTCATCACCTGGCGCCAGAAGGACCGCAAACCCACCGAACTGGGACTCTATGGCAAGAATGCATTCTATACCAGCGAGACCGACGACGTGTTCCTGGTGGGAGAGCAACGCAGACTCAACGGTAAAATGAATCAGAATAGAAAGAACGGCAAGAATGGTTCTAGCAAAGGAGCAGACAAAAGAAAGCAGAGCGCAGAAGTGAAGCAGGAACCACAAATGGGTTAGTAAGCAGTATTTAGTTAAATGGATTTTTAGTACTCACCCAGATGTCTATTTTGTGTGCATCCGCAGATCCTGCATCCACGAATCCTGTTGTGCGTAAAAGTCCCACTAAGCCCAGCATTGAGATCAGCGACATCGCGACCAAGGAGCTGGTAGAAACCCTACAGGAAGCCGCCGAATTGGACCCCGATTGGGAGGTAGTACACCCTGATGTGCCGTTGAAGGCCAACGAGAACTGCGACGGTGTTTTCAGCGTTTCCGGCAATGAGTGGCAGAACCAAGACAGTGACGAGGACTACACGAATTGCTGGCCCATGGAATGGCTGCCGGAGGACCACCCGAACACGCGCATCATTGGCATCGACTACACTTCAGCTGTCACCGAGTGGTCGGCCAATTTCACCAAGTACTGCCCCTGCGAGAAGGGCCAAGGCCACATCGAGGTGCGCGCCAATTCGTTGCTGGAACGCATCAGCAAGTCTGACATTGGCAATGACCGCCCAGTTGTCTGGATCGGCCACTCCATGGGCGGCATACTGACCAAAATAATTCTGATGAACTCCCTGAAGGCGGTCGACCCGAAAGTGCAACAAATTGCCAAGAACACAAAAGGGATCGTGTTCCTGGGCACCCCTCATCGCGGCTCACCCATCGCCAAGTGGAAGCAGCACATGCAGATGCTGCTCTCGCCCTCCATTGAAGTCAAGGAGATGGAGGAGAACGCACCCAGACTGCTCGAGCTGCACAATCGCTTCATGTACTGCCTAAATAAGTATTTCCGGGATGTGAAGGTCGTCAGCATCGCCGAGGGCTCGCCCACAATGCTGACCTCGTTCAAGTTTCCACTGCGCATCGTCACCGAGGACTCGGCGCGCATTGACCACGGCGACTTCTACATACTAAAAGACGATCACTTGAGCTTGTCCAAGCCGATCTTCAAGCAGTCGTTTCTCTACCAGCGCATGCTGCAGGTGATCGAAGAATCGCTCGACAGAGAAGCCAGCCAACCGCGGATTGCGCAAATGCTGCCAGGCTCAAAGCTGCACGCACAGAAATTGAAGCAGACCGAAATGGTTTCAAAATCACAGAACAAGAGCAACATTTTTTCATTTCTTCCTCAATTAAAATTTAAGTTCGAGACGCGCCCAATCGATGTCGATGTCTAAGTGTGGATCAGCCACCATTGGAGCATTAAAAGACAACCTGGAGAGGGACACGAGACTAGGAACCTATTATAAGCAGCCTTCGAATTGGAATTCCCAAAAATAATAAACTAGACAAACTAGACAAACTAGAAACAAACTGGAGCAGTAACTACAAAAACCTCTATTTTACGAAACTCTTAGAAGCGGCGAGAGCTTACAAATTTTGGCATTTAAAATGTAAAACTTTTCAGAGGCTTGAAATGTTTCGAAAACAATGTTCGAAAATTTAGCACCAAAACAAAAGCTTTGACTGAGCTTATTTCAAAAAATTTTCAATGTGTTTCCGAAACAATTCTAAATTGCAAAAAATCGCAATTCGCATGCAGTATTTTTTTAAGCAGCAAGAGCACAAACATGCTTCATCATATAAAAAAGAGACAAATTATTAAAGCTTAGTTAGTATTTTTTACTTGCGACACACCAACTGAAAACAGTACAAACCTCTATACAAATTATATTTAAACAAATAAGTCACTGTAAACATTACAACTTTGAATAAAACCATATTTTGTAATTTTTTATGAAAGAATTTGTAGTTTTTATCAATACGGCTTCAGAATAAATTTCTATCTAGTATAATAATAATAATAAGTGATTTCAACTGCTTCGAACGTTTCGTAGCAAGGGAAGGAAAAAGCACACGATGAACTGAATTGATGAAACAACATTATAGATCGAAAAAAAACCCCGACCCGCAAAAGCTCGCCTCGATTATTCAAGGTTGTCGACAGAAGCTTGTGGCATAATTTACCTAACTTTCACATCGTCGCTTTCCATTCATCGAATCGATAAATTTTGGAACTGGTTGCTTTGGTGGAATCTCCAACGAAAGCTGCGAGGAAAAAGACATGCCTTCAATTTTTTCCCCACTTACACGAAAATAAGTTTGTACATGTACACATGTCGCCTAAAATTGCTCACACCACGTGTTGTTTTATTTACCCCTTCCCGCCCACTTCGTCCACAATCTTTGTGGCTATGATTTTGTGAACGAAACGAGGTTCATTCATATTCTTTACACTGTATACGAGGCAGGCGAAATCGATTTGTGTGAGTATATACACTACGCTGGGTATATTAAATAGTTTTTGTTGTTTGCAGTGGGGGCAGGTAGGTGCAGTGGGTGAGGTTGGAGAGGTGAATTGAATAGTGTGTATAGTGCGGGTGTTCTGCAATCTGTGATGACTTAATACGCTGAACTGCCATGGCTCACAATAACAAGAACTACAACGAAAGATGGACAGACATGCTGGCGTGTTTTCAGCCGTGGGCGTTGCAAAGCATCGCAGAGGAGGCGAAACGTCGAAACTCGTGGGAGGAAATTCTAAATGAGCAAATCCAAATGCGCTACTATAGAAAGGTGCACGGGGAAATGGGAGCAGACACAACATCGCAGTCATTTTGTTTCGGAGGATAGCTATTTTTACGATATTCGACTTCAAGTTGGAAGTGGGATTTCCCCCCGCTTTAACTTTGTTCGGCGAGCTATCTTATCTACTCGCCGAACAAAGTGAAAGCTGGGCAAAATCGAATCGAATCGTCCAACTTGAAGCACCACACAAGAACTTGTCTCCTTTTAACAGACAGCTTTAATTATTCAGTTGATCGATTTTTTTAGTTATCCAGTTACTTTTATTAAAGGAACAATGTTACTTTTATATGTGCATACATCATACATCATACATACATATTCATACATATATCATATTTCCATACCTTATTTCCATTATGTACGGTGACGTGACTTATAGTTTTTGTTTTTCCCTCAACTTGCTTTTCCTTGGTTAATACTCGAAAGTGTTTTTAACAGTTTATGAGAGAAATCCGCGAGGGCGTCTCTGAGCACCCAGCTCAGCGGCAACGTCACCGTCACCGTCACATGGCAGTGAAGTTGCCTACATTGAGATGGTTTACCTACTTTTTACAGCATCATTTTTGTACTCAAGGCGCCATAACACACATTTAAATACATACATACCTACATATACGCACACATACTCGCCAGAGAAACACTCTTGGACAGGCTTTAAACTGAATGCTTATACAAGTGAATGCATCACAATTTTAGTGTGCTTTGACCCAACCCATAATTTTTTAACCCTCACCAATTAAGTCACTCAGCGTACAACGTGTCGTGGTTGAGAGACTTTCTTCGCCGTTGCGTTGCGCTTTTGGTGAAAGTGCTGCAGCGCGCCTGGCGCCGAAGCTGTGGGTCCATCTGTAGCGCCGCCATTTGCGGCAATTGCTGAGGCTAACTAAGGTTAATGTGGAACTATTTGACCACACGGGTCAAATGCATCTCGTTCGCGAGTGGAGCCGCTTAGTTGACGAAGCGCTCCGTTCCGCAAGCCTGCCAGAAAGCTTCAGCGTCAATTGATCACTTGATTGAGCCAGTGGGCAGTCGGTAATTGATGCCAGCTTCTGGACTCGTAGAACGGTGGTTGGTACATTTTCGCTCCATTTTCTAATTTATAGAGTGGGAATTTGCTTTTAAATACAATAATTATTAAGTCGGCAAACAATTAACCATTATGGACGAACTTCTTCAGCTGTTCAACTGTTGGCCCATCATTAATATTTGCACCTAATAGAAAAGACACACTTTAGAGATGCTTCAATTAAGCTGATTGGCGTTGATGGAGGCGATGCTGGGACGTTCAATTTAATCGGTTTCGATCAGTTAATCTGGGGCTGTGACCTGGGGATGTGAAGACCAACCCCACGATGATCCATCAACCAGTCAGTGAGTCAATCAGACGGCGCTTAGATCATTCAAGGACTTCTGGAGTTTTTGACTCGATGACGAAGTTAATCGGTTTTTATTATAAGTACATTCACAGTCATTCACACAGACAATATTCATTATATTGGAATGTCGTAGAATGGACGGCGTCGAACAACTCGTTGCCTCCACGGAAGTCAACGAAAAGAAAACTTGTGGGGAGCCGAAAACGTGCGGGAATTCGAATGCATGGCAGACAACCGTTAAGCTTCCGGTTCAAATGTTGGGAATGTCATGCAGCCGAAGGAAAGCTGCTGGTGCAATGAACTGGCCCGAAACTGTGCTGGCTCTCAGACGGTGCAAAATCTAGAAGCAAAATCAGTTTAAATGTTACGATCATTTTTATGAATCACAATGATTTCGGTGATTTGAATTATTAATTTATGATTTGAATAATTGTCTTAACAAACAACTTATTCACTTTCCTATAAGGAACAAGTTTCCAATCGAAATTCAGTCGAAAAACAAACGCAATAAACATTAAAGTTTAATTAAAAGAGTGTCTGAGAGAACACTGAAGTCTAGTTTTTGGATCAACAACAACAACAACATCACCAAAAACTCAATTAAAATTCTTCGTATATCCGCTGAAGTGAGCTTTAATTAACCTCCAACCCTCTAACTTCATTCGATAAACACAACGCTGAGCTCCACAAGTACATCGCTTTAAAATGAAGTGCAGTAGTAGTGATAAGAACAGTAATAAAGCAGTCAGTTCATTCATAAAAATCAAGACTCGTACTATGCAAGCAGTTGTTGAATTTGACCTCGCCGATCATGCATAAAACAGCCATCGTTGTGGCGTCGCGACGGGTGCAACGACTGCCAGAGTGCCCCCATTGCTCACTACACTATCGAGCAGAACTCGCGCTCCGGAGAACTCCTACTCGTAAATGTTCTCCTAGTAAATGTGTTCATTCATCGCCCATTCATTAGCATGGAGGACGTTCGATTGATCCATGCACAGGTTTCCAATTGAAACGCTTCACTATGCTGCTAGTCGTGTAGTCTATAGTAGAGTCTACCGCGTAGCTATCGAGGTACAAGTGTTCGCAGATACTCGTACAAGTGTCGGTCTGTCCGTCCGTCCGTCCGTCCGTCTGTATGTCTGTCTGTCTGTCTGTCTGTCTGTCCGTTGGTCTGTCTGTCTGTATCGGATGTAAATGGTTTTACGCTTACTCTCCTGCCTGCGATCGTCGGCGAACAACAGCGATCAATTAGACTGCATTTTGGAATTCAATAAAAGGCGTCGTAATAAAGCGACAATATTCGTCGGCCGGCTTTTCCACTTCATTTGTATTCAACTGTCTGAGTTCGGGCGATTAATTGCACTTCAAAAGCCGTCGAGTGTCCAGTGTATTCGGATCGCATTGCATCTGACCGGATCGGATCGAATTGAAGACAGCAGAAGACAGGCGGCCAATCGACAGGACAATCGAAACTTCAAATCGATAATAAAAATCGATGTAGTGAATTGTTTCCGATGTTTTCAGGGAGTGGAGACCTAGAAATGTAACCTTTAATGAATGTTAATGCGCACTTAGAATTATTAGTGTCTCTCTAAATTATGTACTTCAGATTAATAACAAGCATAAAATACGGAAGAGTTGGATACGAGTATTGTAATTATACAGACAATGTAGGGCCTTCAATCTGCTGGAAAGCCATCTTGGAGCCTTAATAGATCTTCGATAAAATACAAGACATCACTGTTTATATTATTTACACCCTTTATAGAGAAAGAGAGAGAGATAGAGCGAGAGAGACAGAGAGAGAGAGAGACATTTAAAGGCATTTTAGAAGATCTCACCATTCATCAATGATCTTTTCCGGTCCTACAAATGATCCTAAACATGATGATCGCTCGTCGTTTATTGATTAAAGTGCGTTGGATTTGTTTTTATTTGTCTTCTTTTCTGGTGATGTCACTTTTGATCAAGCAGCACTGAGTTAGAATGGCCATTCCGATTTCTGGTTGTTGCTGTTGTTGTGTGTGTGTTAATTGAAATTCCATTGGCGTCAACAAGCACTTGTTCGATCAATCGCTTGAACCATCGACGGAACAACGCACCGCCCAGTGGTTCGCCCAAGAAAACCGATCAATTTTTCATTATACTGCAATTGTGATTTCTCAGTACAACGATCGATTGGATGATTTGCGAAATTCGGACAGCTGCGACCACCTGGATTTGCTAAAGTCGCTTTGCTTTGTTCAGATTTCGATTTTGGACGTGCTTCCGTTGCGGTCGCCGCCGGCCCAAAATGGTGCTGGAAGTGTTTGTGGGCGATCCGAACCCGCGGTGGCTTCATTGTTTCTCGCACTGAGGCACTGAGTCACGCGCCATTCGGCTGCTTTTCTATTTTATGATTCGACTTTGTTTACATTCAGCGGTTTTTCTTGCCAGCAGCATTGTTGTTGGCCTTAATAGAAAAAGGGGCTGAATGTGTGAATGATGTGGCTCTTATGCTAAACACCTTTCGCTGGGTTGCGGCGAGGGTGGCGAGAAGGCGGCGAAGTTAATCAGAAAGCTCAGTGACTCATTCATGTTACGTGTGTTGTCATTCCTCCTGCATAACACTCGTATAAGCGGAGTGTTTTGTAAAAGAAACCTCGCTCTCAACCCCTTTAAAAGCATGGAAATGCTTTTAGTTTTGTGATTCCTTTCAGTAAATACAATAGTTCTTTGGCTTGTGAGGTGATGTTTGTTTGTTGAAATTGTAAAGAGTTCGCAATAGTTATTTACAGATGCTACGAAATGAATCAAATGCTATTTTCGAAGCATTTAAATCATTGATGAAATCAATGAGAAACAGTGCCAACTTTTTGGTGTACATGAGAAATGCTTTTAAGAATTGAATTTAGTTGAAACCATGCAATAATCTTCGCAAAATTTATTTCGAATACTCGAGTACTTGCACAGAGTGTAAAATTGGGCGGACCACGCCCATTCCCTTCAGGGCGAATAATATATTATATTTACTAAGAGAACAAATGTTCACTTTCGCCTTTGTAGAAAACTCCAATCTATCGAAAGGAAATCTCTGTAGAATTTATTATATTGTACAAAAGTGGGCGGTCCAAGGGCAGGAAAGGGTAAATAATACTGATGGTGTAACTCCCACACGCGATGGTGGCGCGGATTATGTTGTAGACCGTATGTACATAGGGTCTACATAAGGTACATGCCGTGGATCGTCATGTGGAAAATGCTCTTTATTCTTACAAAGAAGACAACTGATTTCCCATGGTAATCTGAAGTTCATGCAACCCCCAGTACCCTCTCCAGCTCTCTCTACCCTTCCACGCTTTTCTCTACCAACAAGCAATGCTGTAATGTTTAGTAATTAGATCCACTTTCCCCCGAAGACACTGCTTTGTGGGAGTCCCCTCTTCGACAGGCCATCAGAGAGCCGTAAAACACATATGCTGCCCACGTAATGTTGCCCATTTCGGGCTGACGTGCGATGTTTACGGATCTGTGAGCAGTGGAGCCACGCTTTTGAGGCTGAATGAACTGGAGTATTTTTATGAATGAAGCGTTAAAGCATTTGAGCTCAAGTGGCGCCGGCTTCCTGTCGGTATATCTTTCTATCTGTCTGTCTTTCTGTCTGTCCATTTCTAACGGTGTTATCTTGAAGTCTGGCACAAAAGCTGGACAGTGCATCTAACGACGTCATCATCTCGCCCGCTTCTTCGCTTGCTGTAACTTTCGTTGTGGTCACGTGGGTGTTTTTCGACCTTTCATTTCGTTTTAGTTGAATAAAAATTGAATAAAAGATTTGGTGTTGTTTTTTTTCGGTGCTGCATCTGAAGTTTGTGGCGTGCTTGGCGTGGCGTGATTGGCCCAAATGCGGAGTGCTTTATTACAGCCAAGAAGCTGAATATTTTCAGTGGGCTGTTTGCACAACGCAGACTCAGATTTCGTTTATGTTAGGAATGCGAGTCGTTGAAACAGTTGCTTTGTTTAGCGTGGGACTCTGAATTTTTATTAGTTTCTTCTCGCTTTTAATGACCACTGTGCGGAGGCGCAAAAATTAACATAACATTCATATACAAATACTGAGAAACACTTTTCGAAACCCCAAATTTAATGCTACTAAAATGCTCACTTAGATTCCTCAGCAGCACTCGGTATTAATAATTAATATTTTATGAATGAATGAAGACTGGATCATGGACTACTTTACAGCTCCATCATATCCAACGTGTTCAAAAAACTGAAACTTCTGGAACATTGGGAAAACATTGAATATGATTTCTTGTACTTAAAAAACCACCTCCTTTTTGACCAACTGTCACCTTGAATGGATGTTTCATAATATTATTAATTGTAAACCGAGCAGCTACGAAATCATTGGCGGGAATAACATCGAACATGACGTTTCCATTCACGAAAACTGAATGAATGAATGGAAGTCGGAGCGGAAGACGCTCATTGATAATCTTATTCAACACGCAGCAGAGCAAACTTCGCTCCAGAGGAAATCCAAGTGCATGAGTGACGTCATGTTCAAGTAGAAAATACGAAGGACTCTCTACTGAATGGGCCAACGACGACGCACGGCTACTTTTCTACATTTTCTAACCGGAGTAACACAGAAACCTAGCGATCCGGTATTCAGAACGTGGGCTGGATGGCAGACTTTAATCTGGTCGGTTCGGTGAGCGGTTTCTCGTAATTGTGTGGACAGTTTTTTCGCGGAATGTTGAAATCATCTCTTTCATCCGTCTAAATTTGGCTGCTGTTGTTGTTGTTATGTGTTGTTGAATTTCTGGCTTAGCAGGTACCCCGATGACTTGGATTTACTTCAAGTGCGTCGTGTATACAAACTCGTATCTGGCTGATGTCAACCGGAATTTGTCATGCGTAGGATTTCATTCATGAAAACCAACCACACAAACATTTGTATATGGTATGGAGTATATAAACATGTATGTACTCGTTAGTATACATATATAACTGCTTTATGTGTATAACGGCTGCAGTAACTATTGGAAAAACCTGCCAGTTCCTCAGCGCAGGCGCTGGAGCTGCATTATGGAAGCTCCAACTGCTTTGGAGACTTCTTGATTCACTGGTAGTCCCCAATTCTTGGTGCCTGTACCTATACTAGGTATGTAGCTCTCCACTTGGTAGCTGCCCTCGACTGGGTCCAACTTCAGGGTCAATGATGATATCGGGTACACAGAACACGCGCCAAACATGTGAGCGGTTAACTGGAGGGAGTTTCATTGACACCAGCGCCCCGAATGACCTCCTCTGACTGACCACGCTCTCTTTCGCTGCACCTCTCTTTGGCGCTCTTCCATTCAAACCTCTCTTCGGCTTCACTGGCCCACGAGACGCAAATCTTGAATTGAATCTAACCGAGTTCTCGCCGAATATTCCTGGAACCGGTTTTATATTTTAATCCATTTGAAACCTTTGAAAGCCCCAACACGACCGAAAGAAAGAAATTGAGAATGACTTCCCGAAATGATGTTCGTGTTTGATGTTTCATATGCGAAATGTTATCGTTTGCTTACGTAGCATTTTGGGAAATAGACGAAACGAGTGCAGACGTTCGTTTTGGCTGCTGTAATTTTCTCTGGCGTCATATTTTTTTATGATTTTCTTATGGATTATTTTAGTAGTCCATGGATTGCCAAATTTCTTAGGACGGCCTGCTGTTCGTATTTAGAGAGGATGTCCTTCCATAGGCCTTCAAAGGACATTTCGTCTCTCACTCTCTCTTTCTCTCGATATCGCAAATGTCACAGTTGCCAAAAGCAACTGGTAACTGGATTGGAGATTTTATATTTCTTTTGGAATTTTGCTCTGGCAATGCTGTCATTTAACAAACAAAAATACATTTCCGCTCTCACTATCTCTTTCTCTTGGATATCACAAATGCCGCAGTTGCCAAATGCAACAGTTGCAGAAAACTCTGCACACACGTTAACATGTACAGACACCAGGGCAGCCAAGTCATGGAGCCGATTCCCCAAATTGCGGCAATTTTTTATCGTCTGGGGAAAGGAGGAATGAACGACAATTTTTATTGATTTTGAAGCTGGCAAGATATGGCAAATGTTGCGAAACGCATGTTTCAATGAATATCTATTTAATAAAAACTATTTATGCTATGGTTTATTTGTTGCTTAGTATTGACATTTAATTATTGTATATAGATTAATTGTATAATATTAATTCATTTTAGAAAATTTGACATTTTTGGCAAGGAGAAATAACAAATTCATGGAAAATTGTTGTATTAGGGAATTAAATTGAATTGCGCGTAATTTTTTGGGAGAAATAGGCGAATCTTAAAAATATACTTATCAGTCCTGGTTGCACTGTTGAGAAAACCACAAGACATCTCTCTCGCACTGACGAACGCGTGGAGAGAGAGTCTTTAAACCAGAGATTAATCTCTGCTTTAAACAACAAGCACGCAGCAAACATTGAAATTCATTCAGTAGAGCCTTCGGAAAGAGTTGTAGTTGTACATAATTTCGTCATTTATCATTAGAAGACGCGAAGAAGAGGCCGAAGAATCAACATGAGATATGAAACATCATCCCACTGTACGAGTTCGTGGAACTTCGTGCATCCAACATTCTCTCTCGGAACCCCTCGTTGACTACTGCTTTTCGTTTTGTTGCCTCGCTGAGCGAGCAAAATTTTTGTTTTTAATAGAAAATCATTTAGCTCGCGGTAGTCGTTGCTGGCAGTTCGTGTGTGGTGTTAGTGTAAAGTTTAGTTTCTTCCAGATACTTAGCAAATCAATTAAACACTTCAATTACTCTAAGCAAACAGTCATTACAAAGTTATGTATAAGTATTAACTTCGAAACTAATTCAACCCTAAGAATCGTGTAGAAATAAAATAACTGAAGAGAGTTCTTGTAAAATGTTTTCAAATAATTGAATAGCTTAAAACCAGTTCTGCACTATTTTTTATAAGGATTTTTTAACTGTAGAAATCTACAAGATTTTGGAGAATAGCCGATGATGATGATGATGATGACAAAGAAGAAGTGAAGTCAACACCAAGCACGCAACTTCCAAGCATATATTTTTTGTGGCTCTTGTGTAGAAAATTATGTAAAAAAAGGCTCCAGAATTATTATAAAATACCTTCGCTTGGCATAACTTGCAGGTGTGTGCGGGTGTCTGTGTGTGACTGCATTTTGCAGCAACAACAAAAAATCACTGCAGCAGTTTGGAGCATAGACAAAGAGGAAAAAATCACAGAAAAGCAGAAAAAGCTGACAGCGGACGTGTGCAGTAAACGAGTGTGAAAAAAAATCAAAAATGTTCATTAAACAATAAATACAGTTAGAATATTGAAAGCAACAAAATTGAAAAATTGAAAACACTATAGTTTTTATATTCTTGTTAAAATTGAAAATAAAATAAAGACCATTGCAGTGTATACTTTAGTTAAAACTCTGAAAAACAACAACACCATCACTAGAAACATTACTTGACAAATCTGCTAGAAATAACGAATATCATAGAGAAACAAGCACAACACAACAACAATAACAAAAAACAGAAGAAACGCGAAAGGGAAACAAGCAGCGAGAAAACATGCCCGAAACCGAGTACGAGTACATCACGAAGGAGTGGCTGCAGTGCGAATTGCGCGCCACATCCTCGTGTTCCTCCTCCCAAGATGGCGGGGACCTCGTCATACTCGACTGCCGCAGCTCCAACGAGTACGGCGAGTGCCACATTCGCTCGGCGGTCAACTTCTCCATACCCAGCATCATGTTGCGTCGCTTGGCCGCGGGCAAGATCGACATGCTATCGACCATCAAGTCGCCCGATCTGAAGGAGCGCATCCAGCACGGCTATAAAGTCAGTCGCTTCATTCTGTACAACGAAGTGGGTGTGCAACCGCCGGATGTCGGTGCAGCAGCGATAGCGAAGGCGGCGGGTGGTGCAGCGGCTTCCGGGGCCGATATGTTGGGTGGTTGCAGCGTCGGCGGCGTGAGTGTTGGCGGCACCAACGACACCATAATCAGTGTCTTGCATCGTCGCCTGAAACAGGACGGATGCCGCGTGGTTTCGCTGCAAGGTGAGTGCAAAGCTATGGTGAATTCTATGAGTTGGCGTTTACGAGCAGATGGTAATTATTATCGCTGTCCGATTTTTTCTGGTCCATTTTCACTCCCAAATATTATAGTCTGTGATGACAGAGAATATTCGTGCCAAATTTGATGAAAATATCTCTATTCGTTCTCCTGTAATCGAGTTTTATTTCATTAGTCGGCTGACCACGCCCAATTTTTTAGTGTATTTTGGTCGGAGACGGTGGACTCTTGAATACAATGCCAAAGGGGGGATTTTCACTTTAATGCAACCTTTACTGCAATGTGTGACTTCGCCAGACAAACCAGACGTTCTGATTCCATCAATGAACCCATGTCGGTGTCCGGATTATAACAGGAAAGCGACTAACACTAAGAGTATTGCACGACATGGATTCTATTCTTTATCGAGAGAGTTTTGAGATTTTTGAGATTGTAAAAGCGATTTGAAGTACCTAATTATTAAAATATACAACCTTACACACTCTGAGTATAGACACTGGCCTCTGCGCCATCCTAGTTTCGCACTTGAATCTTAAGGGTTCACATTCTTATCTCGGTCATAAAATAGATCGCGAACTACACACGAGTACATCTGTACATCACTGCCCCGTGATGAATAAGTACATCATACATAAGAACATTCTTATGCTCGAATACAGAACTCCTCCCTCGATGCTGGAACCGAACAAAAGGATTTCATTGCGGACTGAACGGGTTGCTGTAGTCTAGCTAATTTGAAGCCAAACATTATTCGAACTCAACTCCTTCGTCATTACTTCCTCGCTTTAATATTACGCTTGGGTTTCTCCTTGAGATCTCAGCATGCAAAACGTGGATTTATTTTTATTCCGTGGATTTATTTTAATCCTGCACTAATGTCCTTTGTTGTGTTTCGTAAGAATTCGCTTAGCTACTTCGTTCACTTCAACGGGACTCGAAGGCAAGAAGATCCACAGCGAAGGATCGAGAAGTGTGTCGTGTGTTGAGGTGACAGGTTCGAAATTTGCTTGGTTTGAAGAACACACTTGAGTCATGTACCCAGTTTGGAAGAAAGACAAATCAGAAGAGTACTGCAGAGTAGTTTTGCAGCATACATTGAAACACAAAATAACACTTCAAGGAACACGTGGAGCATGTGCTCGTGCTGGTTCAGGTAACTCTACAGAATGTCTCTAGTGCCTAACGTCGATACGGGTACCTGCTTATGCATAAAGGCTTGAAACCCTGCCTGCGTTTGGCTACTTCGTCTTTTCTCAAAGTGAACCAAGCTTCAGAACCACGCTGAAGACATACGCCAAGGATACACCATATATAGGAGAGATACATGGAGAGTTTAGAGCCTTAACTAAAATAGTCGAAAGCAGACGTAACGAGTATACGTCACTGATCGCATTCGACCGAAACATTCTCATGATACATACGTAGACTTCAGTGGGAATCGTATAGAACACGGATCTACTCGTCATCAGCTGTCTTTCTCGATGTTTTGTTCGTGTTTTTCGGAATTCATTTTCCTGATTTAATTACAAATCATATCGAGATATCGTTTCATATCCTCCATCGGTGTTCTATCATATATCCACCGTGATGGGTCAAGCGTTTATCTAACGCATAAATTCTTGGTTTATCTAACGTACCCTTTTTCGAATTATTTAATATAATTAAAATTCATAAATTCTGGTGCCGTTCCTATCATTTATTGTGCCAACTACTCATTGCATAGCAAAAGCTGTGTAATGCAAATTTCCTAGTCGATTTCTGGTGAATTATTTGACACCAATTACGAAATAAGATTAATGTTTTTTCTATATTAAATTATGGTTTATTAAAACTTTTTGAGAACATTCCTGTTTATTACTAGTTCGTGACAATTTCCTCGTTTATGACCGCTTATCAAATTGATGAATTGGTGTAGCAATAAACATCGCATAAAGTTACTTACTCACACCTGCGGCACGGCTAAATGGCTTTAAATACCCTACAACCTCATGAGACTATTCTATATTCGAGATGTTCGAATTGAGAGCCTATAGAGTGGTGCCATTCTGATCTACATAGTATCGGTATTGCTTTTTCTGCATTTGAATACTTCACGCCCATTTCCAAGCACGTTTTCAGAGTAACTAGACAACCTCAGACATTAAATTTTATGTGAGTAGCTCACATCATCATCGAGAAGTTCGTCCTTCGTGAAATGAACCCTTCGTATAGAGTGTATGTACATCCGACATAAAAGTGACAGTCGTATCAGCAATCAATCTTGCAAACGGTTTACAGAATAGATAACGGATTGTTACGCGGACTATACCAATTTTCGGCACACTATCAGTTGATAATACTGTGTGTTCAAGGTCGAGTATTAATTGGTTAAGTTTTATTATTTCAATTTGCTATTCAGTACATACGCACGAATAGTTGTTCAATTCCTTGGCAACATGTTGCTAATGGTAAAACATATTTATTTAGTTTAGTCATATATTAATTGAAATGTCTCAACGGTGGCGCGGGGGGGGGGGAGGGTAGAGACCCCTTTATTTTGTCAGAGACTACGAGATATATTTTCAGCAGTTTTGCACTTTTTCCTGTTTGTCAGTAACTGAAATGCGCTTCATTCATTTGCAGCATTTATTAGTTGTATGTCTATTATAATTTTTATATCTATAGATCATTCAAATTACTTATGAGCGAAATATTAAATGCTTTAAGATGTATTTATTTGCATTCAATACACTTCACCATCCTTCACTTCAATACACCATCCATTGGAACTACGAGTAATTGTGGCATTATGTCTTTCACTCTGAAGGACACTTATGGCTCTCGAGAAACAGCATCTTCGCAGCTTCTCAGCATTTTATAGCAATATTATATTGCTTATTGAAGTGTAATTGAAGTGTAATAGTGAATAATAGAACTCATACTCGTCTATTCATGAGTAAACGTATAAGTTTGAGTATCTAACCTCGCTTTAAACGCTTCGTCGTGCGAATATGGGTCATATATACAACTTCGGTCAAGCTGCAGATAATTTTGACGCGTTTCCCTGATTAACTGAGTCTTACTTACGTTAGTGTGTCCGTCGTTGTACTCGTCATGCGTTGCATTCAACTACGCCGATGATGATTTTCTCATTCCGCTTCAAGTGGCACTCGTCATTTCTCTCGAGTACGTTTTCTTGATGAATGAATTATATTTTATTTCATTTAGCATGACTTCATTTCCACTTCGCTTTTGAGAATCTGTTATTTACTTATTTCCTTGTTGTTGTTGCTGTTATTGTTGTCTCTTTATACTACATCTTGTTATCTAATATATGAAACGTACGTATCTGAAGCTTGCACGACTGACTGCTGAATGAATTTCACGAGTCTTGTTTGGATTTATCAGTAAATCATATACACACACACACACACACCCACACACATACGTATGTATGTATGTATGTATATAATGTGTTTCGTGCAGTTGTGCAAATATTTATTAATTTTGTTTTAATTAATCTGTTGATAAATATTTCATTTGCACTGATTATTTGCATTAATAGTGCAAGTCGAATGCTTGTGAAAAATACTAAAACAGACTGCGATAAGATAGTAAACAGTTCTAATGTTATAGAAGAGGAAGAGCAAGAGATGTGAAGAGAAAACTAACAGTGAAAAGAGAAAGAATTCATGTTGGGCCTCTGAACTGAACAACATAGAAATGAACCCGTTCTCTGAAATGAACTCTGAACGCTCGCCTTCAGTAATCGTCTATAATATTGCAAATGATGACTGTGATGATGGCACAGCTTCTGCAGCTAGACAACCTTCAAAACAGCCTTGAATCCAACAATAAAGTGTCCCTTTCCCCGTAGTCATCTTTTCAGGGACCATTTTATGTCATCCTCAAGAATATCTCTGTACTGTGTTTCCTCTTCACTCTTAACGATGGGTTGGGAATTTAGAAGCAGAAGAAATGCTCCCCTTGGCGCATGATCTCGGTAAACATCTCCCAATATTACATCCAAATTAGATACCGCATTTAAGAAGACTTTATCAACCTCGTAAGCTTCAAAATGTAGCACATTTCAATAGAGTTTGTTTAGCGAAACATAACTAATTGCTTTATTATTAGCAAAATGGCTGCATAGACAGCACGCACACACACACACACACACACACACACTTGTGTTTACAGCATGTCCGGCTTCGTTACCATATGGTAGGTCCTCATGCGCCATATGAAGCAGCAGCGACACCGACATCCGGCTCGTCGGACGTAATGAATTCATGCGAATGCGAGCTGCGATGCTTGTAATGAAATCCACTCTGGGATGTTGTAGATTTCGTTATTGTTGTGGGATGTTTTGTGGGATGATGGAATACTAGAGCGTTGTAGAGTTTCTATAGCAACGAACGTAGAGCAACGTAGCGAGAGATCTAGCAAAAGCAACGGTTGACTGACTTTAACTTATTTAGTTTTTGAGATACACACTAACGCACACATCCATCGGAAGATGTGGAGCGGTGATAGTGATGGCGTCGGTGTCGGCATCGACGATTTCCCCCCACACACAATAATAAACAATTCGTAGAATCCGCTGGAGATTCATGGCTGCATCTTTTTTCTACGAAACGCGAGTCAAAACAGCGAAAAGCATCAACCACAACAACAACAACAACAACAACAGAAAGAAAACACAAATGCGAACACTCTGCAGTGCGCTGTGAGAAATAGAAAACATTCATGTACGATATAATAATGCTTTACTTTAAGCTTTCCGTTGGCGAGCACAGCGTTAGTTTGCGCTGCGTTCTACTCGAATTGAAGGAAATCATAAAAGGAATGCACTAAGAAAAGCATAACAATTAATGATAAATACGAGATGCCGTTCGTTGGTTTTTCCTTAATTTAGAGCGGGATGAAAGTTCTTGCGTCTGCGGCACTGAGTACGAGCTGCGATGCGAGCCGCGATGCGAACTGCGGCCAGGCGAAGTGAGTGCACATGATGTTCAATTAATTGACTCGGTTCAAGTGCTCGGATTCCTGCCGTGCTCTCATTGCATTTAATTAATACGGGGTTGGTATGCATTTATTTATTTTATTGCTCTCACAGTACTGGCGAAGTGTGTCATGGCAGCCAAGAAAGCGCTAAAGTAGTGTGCTGAATGAGTAGGAGCCGAGAAGCTGCTGAACAGGAGCGGGCGAGAGACGGCGGTGGAAAGAAGCATCTACTGATGGTATAATAAATAGGTATTTCTCAGGTCTGTGCGAATCGAGTGCAGAGAAGAGTGTATATCGTCGCGATTTGTGTCATTCCGCTGAGAGTGATCTTATGTTGCACCAAATATCAACTGGCTGCATTCTAGTGCCACCGAATCGGTCAGCAAGAGAAATCAAGCAGCACAAATAACACAACCAAGCGTGGAGCCACATGGAGCCAGCGTCAGTCAGTGGAACGGCCAAAAGCGGCCAGCCCACAGCCTAAAATGGTGTCTGGTAACCTTGATATGGTAACGCGGCCTCAGCGCATGCGGCTCCTTGCGGCATTCGGTTATGTCTTGAAAGTAGCAGAAGAAACAAAGGAAAATAAAAGAAAAAAGCTCCGGCTTCTGCGAAAATGAAGAAAATTGAAGCGAGGAGTTGCGGTGAAGTGAAAACAACTCCTTAATGCAGCACTTGAACCCGGTTAAAAGTTTTCCTAAACCCGGTGTGGACCCGGTAGATGTTAACTCATAGTTTAGCTGGGATTTTCCTAAACCAAATAATAGCGAAGTTATTAAAACTTCTAAATTCTTGGAATCATCAATATCTTGCAATATTCGATAAAACGACATGCTGACCGAAACCGAACTGAACGAACCGACTCAAATGCTGTAGGGTATGTGAATAAAAAGAATAAATGGAAATGGAGAAAAATGTGCTTGCCGTTGAGCGTGGTTCGGTTTTAATTCCTATAAAAGGGCCTCGAGTTGTGGTTCAACGCAATCAGCGGAATGACGAACGAAGCACGGATGAAACTGCTCGATGGCATTTATTGTGCTCGCTCACAAAAATTAACAGACAGATACTCGTTGATACACCAGCAACGGCAACAACAACAACAACAATAACAACAACAACAACAATAACAAGAACAAGTATTGCATGCACTGAAATGCAACAACAAGAACAACAACAACAACAGCAGAACCAAGAAACGGCCTTACGAACTGTTGATGCGTAAACGACATCATGTCCGTGTGCGCGCGTCCACCAAGAAAACCCCAAGCGTAGCGGTTGTTGACTTTAAGCCGGTTGAAAGACAAAGCAGTGGAAAAGAGGTAGAGGCAGAGAGTGAGTGAGAGAGAGAGAGAGAGAGAGAGAGAGAGAGAAACTGGTAACTCAAATCAATACATACAACAGAACGACGGCGACTCAAAATTCTCTGAAAACGGAGCGAACGACTTCGAGTCCAGAATGAATCAAATCCAAACGTTGAAAATAAAGCGTTAATGATGCAGGTTAAAAGAGCTGAAAATAATGCGAACGAATGGCCTGCAGCGGTCCGAAAAGATGTCAGATAAAGCGACCAGGAAGAAAAAACTGTAAGCTTCTTTGAGGCGCATTCCATGCTTCGAAGAGCGTGTTGGGCCGATTGACTGGCCAATTGATGTTGCCAGCTTCAGGGACCAACGATCGAAGGTGATGATGAAGGGGAGGATAATGTTGCCGATGTCGTTGTTCACGTGGCGGAACGATTGACAACCTCGCCAATATACAAATACACAGTGTGTCATTGAGTGCGTCCATGTTCAAGTTTGATAATTTTAGACTTACAAGAAACCGAAAGTCGGACATTCCCAAAAATATCGCCTTGAGTCAAGGAGTCAAACGCTTCACTCTTTCCTGGGTATATCTAGGAGCCACAACTACTCTACTTTATTTTCTCCAATCGTCTTCAACTCATCCACCCATTTAAGGTGCTTTTCAAGCGAAAACGTTGAAATACTTATCAATAAATACGCATGGTGAATGTTTTTCGTTGTTAATTGCAATTCAATTCAGTTAATCGTTTCCAAATCTTATCAGATCGAATTGTGATTTGATTAATGCGATGAGCGAACTCCAAGGGACCTCTTTTTGGTCGCATTGCTTCGTTGATAAACTGCGATAATACGAGTAGACTTTTAATATCGAACTGTAGCCGGGTCGAGATCCATTCATCACTTTCCCATTCGAACTCAATTCATTCGTAGTGAAAGTGTTCTGCACATTACATGAGAGTCTTAAAGTCGTTGCTTATCATTTATAAGGTTCTACGGTGGGCTGTCGACACTTTTGAAGCCGCCAATTGACGTGGTCGACAACCAACTGGGCGTTGTTTGATTTGAATCGCTGCCATTCCAGCGCAGTGAACGGTTTAGTTTGGCAGTCATATTTTTGGTCCATTATTATTTATGCATAGAGTTGAAGCGCAGTAGACAAGTTTTACTACTAGTTACCTTATTTGCGAACAGTACTCACTCACTGTATTTGGGTCAAAAGGCGGGGGCCGCTGCTGCGTTCAGTCTTTCTGACGTCATGTCGACATTTTCTAAACATTTTATT
This sequence comes from Myopa tessellatipennis, assembly GCA_943737955.2. Lineage (NCBI taxonomy): Eukaryota > Metazoa > Arthropoda > Insecta > Diptera > Conopidae > Myopa > Myopa tessellatipennis. The sequence goes on from OX031317.1 coordinate 21,475,159, forward strand.
TAAATAGTGATCGCTTTTGCGAAGATTTCAAAAAAGAAGACATCGCCAAGCTATACAGATATTATTTACTATCTTTATAAAGCTTAATAAAGCTTTAAAGCTCCCGTTTGCATGAATTTAGGCAGACAAATCATTCATTACTTAATTTCAGGGTGTGTGCGCTGTGTGTCTGGGAGCTGATACTCGTATCTATTCAACCACAAGCATCTAGCACGAAAAATCCAGCTCATCACACACACACACACACACACACACACACACACACACCTCCTCTATGTACACATTTATTTCCACTCATTCACACTGAATCTCTTTAATAGTATTAAATTCAGCCAAAGGAAGTTGTTGTTTTATTTCCCCGTTGCTTTAAAAGCCATCCACTCACACAAACATACAACATACATACATACATACAACACACAGACACACAGACATGTCTGCAGCACGGATGAGCGAAGGATGTGTTCGCTCACTGCTTGAAATCCTTCACGTTTTGCTTTCTCAATCGATTCATGTCATTTTTATTTAGCGTCGGCATCCAACTTTCACTGCATCCTTTTATTCATCTCTCCCTCTCTCTCTCTCGCTCTCTCTCCTTCTCTCTCTCTCGCTCTCGATCTCTCTCCCCCTCTCACTCTCTTCGCCTCTCAGCGTAGTATATACAAAAACAACAGCAATGAGTGACATATTGCAGCTTCAGGGTCAAGTTTAATGGTCGTTTCCGGTTCGGCACCATCGCGTGTAGCATCGACCGAATTTTGTTGTTATTATTATCATTATTATTGTGACATTCATACAAATAAACAAGTCGAAGTGGACTACGAGCAGATGATGTGTTCAATTTTATAGATTTTTGCTTTTCACTCTATTTTATTTTGATTCTTATTTCTTTCGCCACTCTCTCTCCTTCTTATTTTTATAATTATTATTTAGTAACGCCTTTTAAAATTACTTTTATTACTTAAACGTCTCCTCTCCTCTCCTCTCCTCTCCTCTCCTCTCCTCTCCTCTCCTCTCCTCTCCTCTCCTCTCCTCTCCTCTCCTCTCCTCTCCTCTCCTCTCCTCTCCTCTCCTCTCCTCTCCTCTCCTCTCCTCTCCTCTCCTCTCCTCTCCTCTCCTCTCCTCTCCTCTCCTCTCCTCTCCTCTCCTCTCCTCTCCTCTCCTCTCCTCTCCTCTCCTCTCCTCTCCTCTCCTCTCCTCTCCTCTCCTCTCCTCTCCTCTCCTCTCCTCTCCTCTCCTCTCCTCTCCTCTCCTCTCCTCTCCTCTCCTCTCCTCTCCTCTCCTCTCCTCTCCTCTCCTCTCCTCTCCTCTCCTCTCCTCTCCTCTCCTCTCCTCTCCTCTCCTCTCCTCGCCTCGCCTCTCCTCTCCTCTCCTCTCTTCTCTTCTCTTCTCTTCTCTTCTCTTCTCGTCTGCTGCTGCTTCGTAATCGTATTTATAACCGTATTAATACAAAATTCTACAATAATACAAAATAATGCAATAATTAATTAATTAGTAAAACTAATAATAGCAAATATGAAATATGAATTTCCATAATAAAAAGTAATTGTAATTAAGCAGAGATAAAAACACAACAAAATATTCGCCATTGAGAAACGTGCTTGGAATAAATTTGATTTAAATGGACGACGACGGCGGCGGCAGCGCGTCTTCAAAGACAGACGGACGACATGCTGTCAGGCAGGCAGGAAGTGTGCAGAATTCAAAGAAGAAGCAGGAGCAAAAAAGCGACAACACGAAATTCAAAATCAGAAGCAAAGCAGCAGCAACGACGGTGGCAGCTTCAAAATAAATAAATAAAAATATTTGCATGCATATTTAATGAATTCTTTGGTGTTGTTGTTGTTGTTTTGCTTGCTGCTTTCTGCTCTTAAGTTGTCTACATAAATCATTTATGCATGCACACGAAACTTGCAACAGTAATAACAACAACGACATAAACATAAAAATTTTATTGATTCTAAGAAAAACTCAAAAAGCTGCGAGATCGAGTGAGTCGCTGCTACACCCACCAGCCACACACATACGCGTACATACATACATACATACATACATACATACATCCTATATGTATGTACATACATACATATGTACGCAGTTCACTACGCAGACTGACCGTGCAACAATGAAAACGTGCAAACTAACGACCGGAAATCATCAGTAACACCATCAATTGCTGTGTATGCATACAGCAACAACAACAACAACAACGACAAAAACAACAACGACAACAACAACAACGACAACAACAGCAACACTAACAGCAACAACAACGACGACAACAACAACACTATCAGCAACAACACCAACACCGAAATTTACGCGCATTTTCTCACGCAAACATTTGATGTTCCGTTTTTGACCGTCTCTTCTCCTCTCTTCTGTCCCCCCACGATCGCGCTCGGGCTCTCTCTCTCCTCTCCTGGTTCTTAGCTTGGATATGCGGCTGTGGTCAATATGCTCTTCTTCTTGATTTTCTTCCTGTTCCTTCCTTTTCGTGCTAACTGCCTGTTTTCCATGTCATGCATAAATGATGGTTTCTCTTGATCGATCCTACGTTGCACCGGAAGTTGCTTTACATTGTTGAATGTGTCTTTCTTGTTGTTGCTGCTTTACTTTTTAATTAAATAAATGCTCTTGCTTGAATGCACCTTAAAAGGAAGATAAACTCGTTAAAATAAACGTTGAATTTTTAGTGATCGAGTATAATAATAAAAGGAGGGAAGAAAGGCAGGACGGGAAAAGAAGAAGTGGAAGAAGCAGATAGAAAGCATGGATGTATTTGTGTGTTATTCTTTTATTAGTCTATCTTAAGTGGGATTTTCTAAAAAATCGAAATGCGTTGCTTGACTTTCTTCTTCAGGTGCGGTTTTATTCACGTTCTTCATAATTGACATTATATTCCTATAATGTGTCTGTGATGGGATACGGTCCCAACTGCAATGGATTTTCACCTGGGATATTGTTGTTTGAGTCGATTTTCATTCATTCATCCACTCATTCATTCATCCACTCATTCATTCATCCACTCATTCATTCATCCACTCATTCATTCATCCATTCATTGATTCATCCATTTATTCATTCGTCCACTCATTCATTCATCCATTCATTCATTCATACATTCCGTTATGGCGAGCTTTTGGTACTGTATTTAAAATACAGACAGCAGAAAAAATGTGTGCATCCGGTGTCTTTATCTCTTCTGCCCCCCCCCTCCCCCACACCCCTTCATCAGTTTTCGACTGTTCGTTAGGTTCGAGTATTTATTATTATTATTCGAGTATTATACAATCGTACGTACTCTGATCCTTCGAGAATGTGTTTGTGATCTGTGTTGTCCTTGTTTCTGACCAGGTTTGAGCTTCCTTCCGACATCCGCCATTTCTTATCTATCCAGCTACCGACTTCGTTCCTATTCACTTTACAATAGAATCGCTGAAGAAAGCTAAGCAGAATACATGAGATACGTGCAAGGAAATCCTTTATCCTTGATTTGAAGATGCACACTAGCAAGAATTCGCCTAGAAACGCTCCACTCAGTTACCTCTTGCTTCAGGTAAACATTATTTTGAAGTATTTTAAATTTAATTAACCACGTTTTTTTATTGGTTTACCTTTTAATTTGTTTATTTGGAGCTTGCAATAAATATGAAAACCACGTAAAAGTGCAATAAGTTCTCTTTTCCTCTCTTCATCACTCTTCCCTCCTCTTCTCCTCTTTCTCTTAAGTCTATTTTTGTTTTTTTTTGTTCTTTCGTGAAATCATTAAAATGCTCTACTAAATTTATGATTGTTTATTAGAGAATCGTTGTTTATGGCTGCTGCTGGTGCTCCACACACACTCAGTGCTCCACTATGTCTCTCTCTCTCTCTCTCTGTCTCGCTTGACTTCATCTTGAGTGCATCGTTTACCAGGAAATTAGATGTTCAATCAGATGAAATTGTTGCTCTTGTTGTTATTATTTTAGGTCGTTAATAGAATTCGTAGTATTTGTTTACTTTTTCCTTTTTTTGGAAATAAAATAAAAATTATTGGCTACACTGGAGCAACGCTATGAATATCGTAAAACGGAACACTTTTTATAGTCGTTGTTTCAATGATTTGCGTTTATTTTCGGAACTTTTATTATACGAGTGCGTTTCTGTGGGCTGATGAACGCAGATGGATAGCCACCGGAGCAGGCGGACAGACGGACAGACGGATGAGCGTGCGAGTGAACGAACACTTGCCGCTGCTGCTGTATCGAAGCTCCATCATCATCGTCATCATCGTCATCATCGTCATCATCATCATCATCATCATAAAGCCTCATCAATAACTCATGCTTCAGGTTTATCAAAAGAAACAATATTCAAGTATTGTATGTTTATTATTATTGTATGTGTGGAACACTTCCTTGTGTGTGGATGGGATTTCGGAAAGATGTGTTGGCACTCCCAATGAATGTGGGTGGGGGGCCGGAGTATTTGCAGGTTGCGCTTTCGTTGAAACCCGGAAAATATAAATTTCAAAAGGAATTGGAATCCATTAATATTTCTTCCCTTTCTTCTTCCTCTTCCCTCCCCCCTTCATCCTTCCTCTTCTCCTTCGTCATTATATCTTTGTAAGTTTATTTATTTTTCATTTCTTTTGCTTTTGATGCTGATGCTGAGTTTTGTATAAATTTTAACATTTCCTTTGAGAACGTCAAGCGAAGTGAAGAGAGAGAGGGATAGGGTGTGTGTCAGAGAGAGAGAGAGCAAGTGTTAGATGAAACATATATTTTCCTTGGTGCGTTAATTCTGTGTATATTGTCTATTAAAATAATAAACAACCCGGAAGAGTTGAAAATTTAAATTCCAGAAGAAACCGAATGAATGAAGAAATCGACTGAATTCAGACTCATTATAGTTGCATATTTATTACATTGCTTCGATATGCTCTCCACTCGACTCGAGCGACTTATTTTTATCTCGCTCCCGCTCACATGCTCTCAATGACTCATCAAATCGTGCACATGCTGCATCATTCTATGTTGCGCTTAGCTTAGATAAGAGATGCATTCGTTGAACTCAACATGACTCATCGGCCATAAAAGATGTGTTCCTTTCGCCGCATGCAGGGCTTCGTTCGAAACAAGTGCTGGCAACCCTATTTTCATGGGGCAACCATAGATAAGGCGGCGACGTTGTCGATTTTCAACACAAAGACTTCGACAGAGTTTCGGTGCTCTGCTCAGTTCAGTTCAGTTCAGTTTTTTAGTGGTTCATTTAAATAAAAAACTTGAATTTGCCAACAAGGTGAAAATACGATCATTAATTAATCAAATGTTTGGCATTTACTTTTGATTCATACGTAAATACATTCATAGCGATAAATTAGTAAGTTAAAACAGTATTTTTATTGTATATAATGTATAAAAACTCATTGTGGTGTTTTCTTCATTTGTATTTGATTCAATTACTATTTCATTTAATATTTATTCACTTTAATTTTATTAGTTTCAACTGATTTTATTTCATATGCGATTTTGTTTGCTTTTTGTTTTTTTGTTTATTTATTTCAGTTTATTCTATTTACTATCTGCTCTATTATTTCTATTTCTACAGTATATTAATAAATGTGTAAATAAATTATATTTTTCATTTATTTAGAATTTACTTAGTTTTCAATATTATTATTTTAATATTTTATCTTTAAATTGAATACTCTTCCAATACATGTGAAGTGATTACATCAGTCGATAGCTGTTTAGCTATTTGCTGGACAATGAAGTATAATGGATGAAGAATTATAGACGTAGTAATGAAAATAAATCGTTAATCCAATCGAATGCCATTGAAACTATGGTAGAAATAAAACCCAGACAATTCCAAACCTAGGTTTTTTTTTGGAATTTATCTTCGAAGAATCACGAAATGATTGACTTCATTGATGACTCGCTATTCCGGATTAACGCTCGATTGGGGCAACCTTCAGTTTCTAAACTTGAGCATTTGCTTTCTGTTTGCTGTGTTTCGGAGTTTTTCGTTGCTCGAGCCACTTTTTTTAGTGCTGTCATAAAACCACGAATGAACGTCAGCGTCTCCGCTACCGTTTCTACGGCTTCAATGAGAGGCTCATTCATTTCAAGATGCTGACGATGTTAAGTAAAACAACAACAACAACAGCAACTAACAACTAACAACTAATAACTTAACTAAACAAATTATAAAGAAATATTAAGATGCATAGTATGTATATATGTATGTAGGTATCTATATGAATATGTATAGACGTAAATATGTCGAGTGTGTAATCGTCTTTCGAAGAAATCGTCTGTGATTGGCAAATGTTTTGTTGTTGTTGTTATTGTTGTTCTCTTGTTCTTGCTTCATTGCATTCAGTGAATTAAATAAAATTCAACAAACCTGCTTACAGAATTATTATTGCTTGTGTTTATTCCGTTTTATTTCACTTTGGTTTAAACAAATACTCATTCACTTCAATTCAATTCAATTCATTCATAAAGCGAAACGATTGCGAACGGAAGCTGTGCAAAAAAGCAGACCAACAACAAATAGATTTGTTTTCGAGTCGATGCAGCGATGAACCGTGTAGTGGCGGAGAGAGAGAGAGACAGTGCGAGAGTGTGGTCAAATCTTGGCGAATAAAAGGCGAAAATGTATTTAATTACGATGAAATGACAATTCACGCATTAATTAATTTCGCATCGTTTGCTTTCGACTCGCATTTAAATTTTCCAATAAACATTTTGTTAACTTTTCCGCATTTCCAATGAACAAACCGCTTTTCTGCTTCATGAGACTTCCTTTAAATTAATTAACTGAATTCATCAGGAAATATTAAAGCTAAACTGATTTCCTAGAATCAAAGGTGAGATTTTGTGGTTATTATATAATATTTTCATTGTTTCTTTATGCTGTTGATGAGCGAGTGCTGATGTTGGTTGGCTCCATCGATTGAGTACTCTCATTTCCTGCCATAGCCATACATGGTACATGTGTTGGTCCATAATTGTTTGTTGTTGTTGTTTGCTTCTGTTTTCTAAAATTGATTTTACGAAATTTGAAAACATTCACAGTAAAATCGAACGGCAGCCAGCCATGTGTTCATTCGCGATAATTCAGTCCAAATGCTTTTCAATAGCGAGCAAATGTTAGTGTTCAAAACGAATAAATGCCCGAATAAAGGAATGTCTACGGTGCTGTCTGTCCACAGTTGTTATTGCTTTCACACAACTGCCCATCACAGCCGATCATCGACAATCGGAAATCATAAACAACATGTCGAGAAATTTCGAAACAACACTCTTTAAATAACCATCTCCAAACGAATATTTGGATGCAGATATGTGCTGGATATTGTACATGGATACATGAGTCGAGACGAATATCCCGGAATAGATGCCGTTAATATAGCCACCGAAACTACAATCGAATTGAAATTATCAATTACTTACTTGAAAGCATTGATTGTCGTTAGTTTTAATATTTTGAAGCACTTAATAAGTGATGCTAATGACTTTTCTCTTTGAAGTGGATCGTGGAAGGGGCCAATTCGAGGGGGCGGCGGAGGGACGAAGAAAACTGCGAATAGTCTCACATTTTAGATAGACTCTTGATAAACATGAAAACAATAGTTATCATTATTACTTTTATGAGTTCTTTATTGATAATTTGTTTGATATTTTAGAGATAAAGCGTTGGTCCCATTTTGGTTATAAATTCAAATTCAAATTCACTCATTTACTGCTTAAATAACCGTGAAACTGTAGGAGTTGTTGGTCTCTGTGATGAAACCGTAACTGACATTATAAAGCAATCTTAGAGGAAGTAACAGCGACGTGACAGAAATGAAGTATCTGTACACAAGTCATTGAGGCATATACAGCTGCAGTCAGTTCGGCAGACAGACAGACAGACACACACCCACTATACTATAACCACCATAATTATGGCAAAATATAAACTCTTTTTAGTTTTTGTTTTTTTCTTTTTTTTTTAAACTTGTGCTGTAATTCTTTTTTGTTGCTGCTGTTCTTTTTGTTGCCTTTGTTATTTGTTCATTCGTTGTTGTTTTCGTTGATGTTGTTTTTATTGTTACTTATTATTTTCCATGCATTTCGCCGGATCGAGAAACTCTTGCGAATTACATACGGATTTTCTCAATGAAAACTGAATGGCATAACAATGGAAAAACTACAGCATCAACAACAATAACAGCAACAACAACCACCACAATAGCAAACAAATTGAACAACAACAAAGACCATTGTTAGCCATCCATAACCGGAAGTTCTCAGCGAAAACTCATAATTGAGAGCGCGTTAAATATACACAATACTATATATAGCACAAATGGAGAAGCAGCAACAATTAAACACAATGAAATAAAATAAATAATATATAATTTCAATAAGAAATACATACTATACACGTACAGAGATACAGTAGCGGTCAAAAGTATCGGGCCACAGTTGCTACTCATTGAAACTCCTGAAGCAATCCTTTATTCTCGGGTACATCTGGGAAGTCGTCGTCGTTATCAAGAGACCAATCAGTTAATCAGTCCCTCGGTCACTCGGTGGGTCAGCCAGTTACTGAATCACTTTTGTAGTAACTTCTTGAGCCACTCAGTCAGTCCATCTTCACGTTTTGTCACAGGAAACGCTTTTTTAATGATGGCAACAAATTGTAGCGTTTGCCCTGATGCCATGTCTGCAATTTTAATGTGCCACCCGATTCGGTCGCCCTTCCTCCGGATTGCATTGTGAGCATGAATGCGTAAACATGTTCGTGCACGTTTCTTTCCACGATGTCTTTCCGTCTCTCAAGACTGCGAAATAATAAACTGTTGCTGCTGTCGGTTTCTTTGGTTTTTCGTTTATTTGTTGACTTTCTTCCCCTAGCAACATTTTGACCCAAGCACTCGCAGTCGTTGCTGCGAACATCCGGTTGTCTATCGATGCATGGAAACTTCCGTTGCGATTGCCTTCTGGGTGCAGAAGAGATCGACTGGATATAATAATAATATTTAATGATAATGATTTCGGAAATTACTAGCAACAAATATTCTAAGAAACTCCAATGAGGTTAGTAAACATTCGACATCTTCACAGCTTCAAGTATCAATATTCGCACCTCGTATAGCGTATATTGTATAGTATTATATATTCTATACACTCGTGCATACTGTACACACTATGAGGGTGTAGGGTCTCTAAAACTCGACCAGGCTGGAAATATACTCCTTCTTCCATCCTTTAAACAACGCATTACTATTGTGTTTGAAGAGAATGAGCTCGGAATCGTGTTTCTGCGCTAAGTCGGACGCCCTCCATGAATAGATGCATCAAAGTGCTTGCCACATGACTTCAATGAATAGACGCATCTGATCCACGTAGACAACAGCGCATACTGTGTATTACAAAGCAGCGCGATGTTTACATTATATGCATGCACTACCGTTTACATGCACTACGGCTCCAAAGTACCGGACCACCCCTGAAATTTCAACAAACATTGCTAGTTGTTAGCCAAATCTTAAAAAAGAAAAAGATTCATGGCATATTCTAAGGTTTATCATATTCCATTTCAAATTACATCAAAATTATACTTCTGACCTGATTTTATAGTTATTCATTGAATTATGATGATTTTGCAGCAAGTCTCGGCATTCTGGGGACTCTTTTGTTCTTAGTTTCTAGTTCTATATTCTTCCAGGAATTTTACAAGATAGTCCGCATTTCCTGTTTGGAGTTATTAGCTCTCGCACCTTCCTGTCAAGTCGTCCCATAGAAGCTCTATAGGATTCCGGTCGGGTGACTGAACGTCTCTCTTGTCTGCTTTGTAGAAATCCTGAGCATAATTTAGAGCTGTGTTCTGTATCATTATCGTGCTGCATTACAACACCTTCGTCGTTGTCCTCATCTATCTTTCGATAGTCCTCCTTCCGCATGATTGCCTCGATTCGAATTGGAAAAGAGAAAACCCAGATTTAGCCAATAATAAAGGATTGCTTGAGAAATGGAAATGAATAGCAATGGTGGTACAGTAGGGACCTATGATCTACGAATAGCTTTAAAACACGATGCAGGATTTTCTTGAATTAGCGTAATAATAGCAGCACAACGAGCGTGCCTCAAACGCTTTTGTATTCAGTTGCAGTGACTATAAATGCGTTTTCTCCACTCTTTCAGATGGCTTCTCGAGTTTTCGCGACGCGTTTCCCGAATGGTGCGAAGACGACAGCCAGCAAAGCCACGAGATGCAATCTAGTCGCAGCACACAAGCGGATCAGTTGATGGGTTTGAGGTGAGTCAGTCGAAAAGCACTCATGCGCTGAATTGAGTCCGACGATAACGTTCCCTCTCCGTAGATCTCTGCGCATATCGACGCCGCACTCGGACTCCGCCTGCAGCAGTTCCGCCGAATCTTCCGACTGCGAGAGCAACTCGCACCACAACTGCAATGAAGCGCCCGTGGAAATTGTGCCGGGCCTGTTTCTGGGCAACGCTTCGCACAGCTGCGACTCACGCGCGCTGCAAAAATACAACATAAAAGTAAGCGTGCTCCATGGCAAAGCCACCCGGCTGTAAGCTAAAATGTGTTTCTTGCTTTACAGTACGTTCTGAATGTCACCCCCGACCTGCCCAACGTCTTCGAGGCCACCGGCGGCATTCAGTATTTACAGATTCCAATCACAGATCATTACTCGCAGGACTTGGCAATGCATTTTCCCGCCGCGATCAAGTTTATCGGTGAGTCCGGCAGGCAGACACTTGTACTTCTTGAGATCTTCTTATTTACTATGCCTCCGCTTTCTCTTTCTCTTTCTCTTCCAGAAGAGGCCCGCTCCAACAACTCGGCCGTGCTGGTACACTGCCTGGCCGGCGTCTCGCGCTCCGTCACCGTTACGCTCGCCTATCTGATGCACACGCGCGCCCTCTGCCTGAACGACGCCTTCACTCTGGTGCGCGACCGCAAGCCCGACGTCTCGCCGAACTTCCACTTCATGCAGCAGCTGCACTCCTTCGAGCGCCAGCTGCGGCTGAGTCCGCGCGAATGCTGTGCGATGGACGAAAGCAGCAGCAGCGGTGCGGTGCTGGCGACCGCTACGGTGACTCTGACTTCGGCCGCCGCCAGTCGCTGCTGCCCCGTGGCGCTCACGTCCTCCAAGTTCACGTGCAACTGCATCGCCAACGACTGCAAATGCTTGCAGACCGGCGGTTACATGGCCGCCCACCTGCGGAAAGCCGCCACCGGCGTGTCGCCCGACTCGGGCATCGAGTTCGACCGCTGGACCCCGTCCGACGCTGGACTAAAATGAGATCATCTGGTAGGAAAAAGTTTTGTGCTGCCTCCGAGTGCATGCGACTCGCCGCCGGCGGCTTTGACGGCCGACAACGCGTCGCCCGCATCGTCGTCCACTTCGACCGTCACCGTCGAGGCGGTGGTGGAGGTGCTCGGCGTCAACAATAACGCAGCAGACCCCAACGCTGCGCAGGCCGTCGCTGAGTTGCAGCTGCACCCTCTGGACGAGGCCCAAAACGGCCAAAGCACAACGTCAACGACGACGCTGGCAGAATGCAGTGAATGAAATTTTTTCCTACTTGTATGAGTAGCAGAAGGCAAGGAAATCAAAACAACAAACAAACAATGTCAAAAACTACGATACAATAAACAAGAAACAAATTTATACACACACAAATAGTTTAGGTTTAAGCTTTAGTAGATAGCAAAATAAGAAACAAAAGAAAGAACAAAGTTCGCTACTGAAAAAAATGTTGTTCGTTGCGGTTGCTGATTGATGGACTTTCGGAAAAAAGCAAATCGGCGACCACAAACAAACAACAAGCAGAACAACGTTATTCTTAAATAAAATATTCGTACATTTGTATTTTTAAATGGCTAACAAAATTATATTTGATCTACATACACACATATATTTGTAACTGTGAAATGAAAAGAACGAATGAAAATGAACTATTTTTCAATTTTGAACAACAGAAAAGATTTCTTCCTCTTTATTACTAATGAGTCGAAAGTATTACAAATGTTAAAATATTGAAACATAAAAAAACATGAAAATATTGAGTTGCAGTTAGGACACCCACACATACGTATATAATATACTTGTATGTGTAGATATGTATGTCTGTATATGTATATACAGTGCGACCGCACAGTTGACGAAACCCTCGATGAAGCTTTCCTTGTTAGTTAACTCAGTTAAGGCTCTTGGCGCATTTGATTGAAGTAAAGGTTCAAATATTGAACAGAACATGAATCACGGCATTCCACTGCATACGAAGATACAACTACGTGACAACAGATTGCCCATGAGATTTCACTTGCCCATGACACTAATGAGAGCTATCAGGATTCCCCACGAAGTTAGACCAATCAAAATCAATATTTTGGTACTTCGAGAGCTCCGCTTGACTACAGTTTCGCCATGTGAATTTCAATAGAACGATATCTAAAATCTTAGATTATTATAAAATTAACTAATCTAAACTATTTGGATGAATGAACCTTTTACGTTATGTGAAATAAAATATTAAGTCGAATCTTTCAATGATCGATTTTTGCTTACCAAGGTTTTAGTAGAAGCAAATTATGTAAAAAAAATGCAGATGACGATTAGTTGCGTTAACCGAGGTCGCACTGTACATGTGTATATACATATGTACGTATATGCACAATAACGCACTCACAACTTCCGTAATTATTAAAAAGAATCGAAAATATTGAAGAGAGAAGAAGTAATAAAGCAACAACAACAACAAAAAATAAAACCTCACAGAAGTTCACAAAGAATTCGATGCTTCGCGTTTTTTATTATTATTGCTGTTTACAGAATACACAAGAACAAGTGAACTGTTTACAACGGAGCAGAAGTGCATAGAAAATCCGGTAAAATTAATGATGATGCTATCAGGGCATCGGATCTGAAGTAAAAGCTTTCTCATGAGAACGGATAAAAAAACTAATCGAGAAAAACCCAATTGAAAGAACTTCCAAAGTCGATTACAGATAAATACTCGGAGGCACTCCTTAATTTTAATAAAATTTCAAGACGAAATATTTGACTAATTTTGTGAAACGAGTTGTTTGATATTGACTTTGATAACGACTTTAGAAAATTATAATAGGAACATACATTGAAAAATTAAAGGTGTTAAGAAATTCTTTTTAAAAGAAAAACCAAAAAAAAAGCAAAAAAGAACTCATCAAACCTTGGATGAACTCAGTTTAGAGTTTAGATTTATAGACAGTTGGAGTGAGCATTAAAAAGTGAATGAGAAAAGAGTTTATAAAAGAGCAAGCAAACAAATTTTGTAGATGTTTCTATTTTTATAACAAATTTTTTACAAAAATTTTTTATCAAAAATTTAGAAAGTTAAATGGAAAAAATCAAGTGCTTAAAAGTTGTTCTTAGGTTTGGGTTCGACTTTCTGAAAATACTCTGGGATTTCGCGGTTGGAACCGAATCGTCCATTGGGCAGAAATAATTGCTTTCTCAACTCTGTCATCAACAAATTCTGGCCTAAAATAGAAGGTTGTTGTGTAAGCTCAAAGAAATACTTTATTGGATATTCTTGTAGGTACACCAACGATGAAGAAGAGTGAACGCGTAATTTTTATGCGAAAATTTAGAAAAAATTGTTCTTAAAAATAAAGAAAATATTTGCATTTTTTTATTCGTGAAGATCTTGTAATATTTACTGAGTGTGGTTTTCCCATAGAAAATATAAATTAATGACAAAAAGTACGGAACAAATTCGTGAAATAAAGTAGTTAAACTGTTAAATTGAAATGAATCAAAATGTTTGTAATAAAAATTAAATTTCAAATACAAAACTTTAATACATATAACAATTATATATTTATATACAAACTTTATGCATTCATGGGCATGCGTTTTAAAAATTTATTTTTGGATAGGTTACGCAAAGTCTTCAGGTGAAATTAATCTCAAGGGCTGTGTTAGAAAACTAGTGAAAGTAGGTAATCAAAATGTCAAATCTGCAGAGAGAAAGCAGCACATTTAAAATGCTAAAAATACATAGACATATGTACATACATATGTATGTATATCCATATATTAAAAAAAAACTTTTAGCAGCAACCGTTCTAAAACTTACTGCTAAAGAAAGTAAAAGCAGATAAGTTAGAACTAAACAATTGTTTAATTTAAATGTTTTACACGCATTTTGACAAAATTTCAACGGTTGTAGATTTCTTGCTGAATTGCTTTATACGCAGTTATTTAAACGAGGTCTAAATTAAATTAAGAAATATAGAATACATAAAAATCGAAGTAAATCAAGTTCTTGCATTGGTTACAATAGTAACAACGTCTATTTAATTCATCGTAGAAAGTCCGTCATTGCTTCAAAATCTAAATTATTTAACCAGAATTTAAACGAAGCCGATCCTAGTAATTAAGAAATTTTTTAAACCAAAATAGAGAATCGAACAAAACAGTTGAGAACTATTCTCACACTGAGACAGAAATATATGAGTGAAGTAGTGTTAATGTTTGTACTTATCAACTAAATTTAAATGCATAGCTATATAATGGATTTACATATAAAAATGCTTAATGCAGAATCTACACAAAAGGTCATAGTATATAACCGCTAAATGCAAAAATAGTAATGTTCAACTTAAAAGGAATAAAATGAATAAAACTAACTGCATACATTTTATTGTATGTTTCATTTTACTTTACGTTTTTATTAGAAACATCTTCTTTGGAACTCGTTAACATACATTGATTATTAGTCAAGCTTATAATCCAATAAACACAGATAATACAATAGATTAGAGCTGATAACATCGATTGATACTTTTTGATAGTTGACCTGAAATCATTGCTTTAATTTTGAAATCATTGCTTATGTTGAAACTAAAACTACACATTTTAATACTATAATTAAAACGTAAAACAGTTTTTGGCGAAAGCGAACATCTTCTGGAAAGCTTACTTTTTCGGCCCTAGTCGGCTCGTAATAGTAACTAAAACTAAGAATGTGTATTTTTCAAATGCTTCGTGAAGTAGTTAATACTTAGAGTATTTAATTGTGAGTATATTTTCGTAGTCGTCATGTTTTTCAAATGCTTCGTGAAGTAGTTAATACTTAGAGTATTTAGTTTTGAGTATATTGTCGTAGTCGTCAAGGTTCAGGATTTGCAGTGGACAAATTGCTAGCATTGCAGCTCACCGACTGCAGAAATAATTTAAAGTCCCTTGTTGAAGTAAAGTGTTTTCGGAACCTTTCCTTTGGTTCTTTTCTCCATGTCTGCATACATCTCGGGCTCGAATTTCTCAATGACTGATGTTTCAAAAGTGCTAGGAGTAAAACGCGATGAGAAGAGGAAGAATTAACAATAGTAAAAAATGTTTCAAATTGAAATGATGAATGAAATTGATCTTTGCATGTGTTGATAATTAAAATGAACCACCCACCAAGATTGTGAAAAGAGCGCACAAGCCGTAGGCACCATGATCAATAAGCTAGAGCAAAAGAAACATAGTAAAGATCACGAAGTAAAGAGGGCGAGACGTGAAGCAATACGTACAAGCAGCCAACCAGGGCCGTCTGAAAAGGTGCATTGATCCATTTGACCTTCTTGTACACTGGCAGCTGTTCAATCTTCTCCATGATAACTGGCAGAATCAACATGCCTGGTGCGGCCATCGTAATGCGTGAGCACACCACCTGGCTGATGCCGGTGATGGCCGCTAAACGACTGCGACCCACAACGTTGTTCTCTTTGTCTCGCAATTCAACGCCGTTGCGTATCTCATTTTGACGCATAATCGGAATGTTCACACAATTGGCAACGGCCACAGCAGCAAACGGAACGTAACGCTAAAAGTGTGGAAGCCAGTTTAGAAGAGTCCAAACACACTCCATTAGTTAATTAGGAACAGCTTGGAACTACGTACTTGGAAGATTGGTCGGGCTCGCTTCTGCCAATAGCTTTTGCAGGTAAGAGCTGCAACGATTGCCGAGGAGGTGGCTGATATATACGCGACGCCCAGCTGCTTCACTGTGACCGGTGAGTTTGCATTGCGATTGGTGTAGTTGACCAATGCGTTGAACGACTGGTTGATAAACTGCCAAAGAAATATGGCCGGCACTGATTTATAAAAAGCCAACATGCCGCCAGTAATTAGCATGCCACCGGGGACCTGGAAATAGAAAACATCAACATTTTAAAAAACTACACAAAACTACTGTCACAAATTCGCATTTTATTTTATTTCAGTGTTTTATTTCTGGCCTTTTTCCGGATTTCCACAAAACATACAAGTTATATGAAAACAACTCTTCAGAGATTTGCAAACAAAAGTTGGGCCATAAAGTGCGTGCATGATCTTGCTGTAGACAATTAAACTGGCAAGATACCGAATTGTTTGTTTTCCCCAGATTTCACTTCAATAAGTATTTATCACGCGACTTGCTTGGTTGCTTTGTCAACACACACGTTCATGTTCATCTGTGCCACAAACAATTAATGACTAAAAATAGGATCATGAAAACAATGAAAATATGTATAGCGATTCGTGTGATACAATAGGCACGTGAAAAATGGACAGACTTTCCGGAGGTCGCTAGTGGCTGCTGTGAATTTACCTGAAAACTCATTCGGCCCGCAAAGTTTTGCAGCTCTCCGCTATCCGGATGAAAGGACGAAGCGTACAACTTCATGGCGTACTTTATATTCTCCTGTGTTGTGCCCGCCGGCTCGATGCAGTCGCGGTACTGCCGCAACAACTCTTTGGCCTCCAGCAATTTAGCCGTAGACGTCACACAGGTACGAGGGTCCGTCATCCAAGCAAAGTACTTGAAGCGGCCCACGAAGGTGCTGAGATCATAAATCGGCTCGTCGACATTCAGCTCATCAACGCATTTGTCAGTGCTATCAATTGTCTTGTTCGTCATAACTATTGGCTGGAACTATCGATTATGTGATTTGTACAAGTCGATTAGGTTACGTAAGTTTGTTCCACAGTCCGAGGAACGCCCTCCTCGTAAGGCTGCAATAATGGAAGCAGAAAGCGAAATTAAACTATTGCAAAAGTATAAAATGAAGCCACTAACATAAACTAGCACGGCACGCGACAGCTTCGTTCAGCGAATATTTCAATTATCTAAGAAAACTTTATTTCTTACCAACTTCTTTATTTTTTATACGTAAATCAACGGTTTGAATTTTTGGACGAACGCCAACAAACAATTCAAATGAAATCTTTTTCACCGGATTTTGGCTAATAATCTTTAACGATTATCAGCAGTATTTTTCTGGGCAATTTAAACAAATAAAAACAATTTAAAAGCATTGAAACGGAAGTAATTCACAATACAAAAAAACTATTAGTACAAACCCTCTATTTCCCCTATAAATTGAAATTCGCCAAATAACGTACTTCTACTTCAACTTTATTATACAAATGATAAATTATATGTTTACAAAGAGAGTAATTCAACCAGGGCTGCCATGTCATCGTGAATTCCCGAATATTGGGGAATTTATTATCCTCTCTGGAAAGGAGAACGGGGGAACGATAGTTTTGGAGAATTTAATGGTACATCAGTTTGCAAAGTTATATGGGGCTGCGATGCTCCGTTACGGAGTTATGACCGTTTAAAACTTTTATGAAAAATGGCGCAATGCTTGTGAGTTCTAAAATGCATTTTCTCCTAAAATCCTGGATCGATCCTGATGATATATATATATGCAAATAAAGGTAAGACTCTGCTCTTTTAATATTGATATAAGTATATAGGTTAATGATACATTTTACTTAGGGCCAGTTTTTCAGTGCTCGTTTAAACGGCGTTTAACCGGCCAATATTGGTGACTTAAACTCCAGTTAAACTACTGTTAATTTATCTTTTTAATAGATAAAGAAACAGCTGTTTCTTCGAGTACAGACATTTACCTTTGTTCAAAACTATGCTAATAACGCAGCTTAACTGAGAAACGACGATATCCGAGCACTGAAAAACTGGTTCACTGGAGCACTAAGTTCACTATTGTACGAGTATATACCATGAAAAGAACAAGATAAAGAAGTATATAGAGACTATTTAGATAATTTATTATTACCAAGCATGTCCACAGCATGTAGGTAGCTCTTATAATTTCGGAGCAAAAGGTCTGAAATTTACCAACATCATAAGGCTATAACTCGGAAACCAGACGAGAGCGCCTAAAACTGATGTTGAA
Source organism: Myopa tessellatipennis (assembly GCA_943737955.2). Taxonomy (NCBI): domain Eukaryota; kingdom Metazoa; phylum Arthropoda; class Insecta; order Diptera; family Conopidae; genus Myopa; species Myopa tessellatipennis. Next base: position 21,493,393 of record OX031317.1, read on the forward strand.
CTTTCCGTGAAAAATAACAAAAACGACAAAAAATCGATGGTGCGTCCGCATCCTCGACATGAGCCCTATTTTCCACAAGGAACAACGAAGAAGTATGGCCATTTATTGTGGCCATATACCTCTATAACAGTAACCATCCTACCCGGATATCTAATAGTTTAGGAGATAGAGGTAAGAATTTCAACGGGCGATAACTCGATAACTATATGAGAGCACAAGAAATCGTTGTTAATGTTCTAATGTTAATCAGCATCAAAAACTACAACACCAACAACAACAAAATTGATAAGGCCGTGTGCGACACATGTCCCCTGGCCACGTGCGACACATGTCCCCTGGGGACACCAATTGTTGTTGTTTTCACAGCCAAACGGCAAGATGAACTATGGATTGTATGCAAGTGAACGTGTCCCCTGGGGAAATACGTGTCGCTCGAAATTTCTGGGGACACCAGAAAACAGAGTTGCGTTTTAGTGAAAAAATATTCATAGTCTGAAATCAGGTATGCATTGTCGCCATATTTAAAAGTAAATGTATACAAATTTAGCAACAAGGAATAGCAGTTGCTGTAAACTCAAATTTTATTGTTTTTTTTGTTGTTATTGTTGTTTCTAATGCTAACTCCAAAAACCAGAACACTTTTTGACGCTCTCGTCTGGTTTCCGAGTTATAGCACCTTGAAGTTTAAAGATTTACGAGCTAAATCTCCTGACCGATTTTCAACAAAATGTTGTTTTATATAAATGTGTCGGAGACTTTGATTTCGTTGTATAGTATGGCAAATGCTCCATTTGAGCTTTTGCGTTTCCTCCAATCCTTCACCCAACAACTTCTTCTTCGAGTGGGTTCAGCACTCCGCTCTTCTTCCAATATTTCTATAGCTTGTATTACATCGGCTATAATTTCAGCATCTTCTTGCTGAATTGTAAATAACGCGTCTATATATTCACTTGTCATCGAAATTCGTTCAATTTCTATTTCCTCTAAACTATCCATTATTTTTTCGCTTATAATCACGGCGGTATCACGAAGTTAAGTGTAAAACAAGGTTTGCAAAGCTTATAGTCAAAAAGTATTATAAATTCTTAAATAGTATCTAAAAGTATGGAAATGGTAGCAAAAAGTATTAAAAAATCAAGCAATAAAATCATCCATGTCACGACGTTCTACAATCCAATCTGTCACCCGTGTAAACTCGGCATAACAATTGATTGATAAAAAACTAGCATGCGATTTTTGTAGCAACCTCAAAACATCTGTTCACCTGACAGTTGAAGGGTTGTTTTTTCTTTTGTTTACTGTCATGTCTTCCATGAATATGATTTTCTCACCATCCATTAAGGGCCGTCGTATATATTGAATATGTGTTTCTTTATTGCTGTGTCTTGCCACACATTTGAATTTACACTGTTTATGACGTTTTAATAACTATTACTGTGGATTGTAGAATTTTTCTTGCATTAATTTCCTCATCGTACAACTAGCAATTGATGCGATGTGAGCAGAACTGCTCAACTCAAGAAAGTTCAAACAGCCATTGCTGCCACCACTCGTCAAATAGGATTGGACCGGTATTTGTACGCACCCACATTTGGACGGTCTTAACCCGAATACAACTACTTTGCAAGGAGAAAAATCGCGAGCGAAAGAAACAATGACGAATTTCTTGCATTTCCTCATTTGGCTCTGGTTTGTCTGCAGCTTGCAAACTGTTACGTTCGTCGCACAGGCTGCTAACGTGCTGGCGGTGTTTCCGAGTGTCTGGAAGTCTCACTATCTATACGGACGGCGACTGATGCAGCAGTACGTGGCGCTGTACAACCACTCGGTTACACTGGTAAGTCCGTATGACAGCGCCAATGAGACCAGGCTACAGAACATCCGCGAGATTCGTGTGCAAGGAATGCACGACAATTGGGTGGAAATGGGTCTGACTTTCAATGTAGAGCACCTACGACAAAAATCAGTGATGGAGCGGTTCACACGTCTTATATACGCCGGAACAACGAATGTGGATCTACTGCTGAATGATGCCCAAGTGCGTAAGCTATTGTTGAGTGGCGAGCAATATGATTTACTCGTAGTGGATTTGTTCTTGAGTGACGCACTGCTTGGGTGAGTTTTTTGTAGTTTACTTTGTGGTTCATGTTTCATGTTTCACTTGCAGCCTTGCTCATTTCTATAAAGTGCCAGCAGTGGTAATTAGTCCTTCCGGCGCGAATACGTGGCTCAATCAAATGACAGGCAATCCGCAAAACTCTGCTTTGGACCCTAGCATCTTTCTGCCCTACTCAGAGCACATGTCTCTTTGGGAACGCAGCCTTAATACACTAATGAGCATTTTTGAGAAACTTACGTACAAGTAAACGTTTGACTCTATTCTTATGAGTTCTCTGAAGTAATCAGTAATCTTTCCTTCAGTTTCTTTCATATGATTTCCCAACAAAGCATTTACGTGAAGCATTTCCACAGTCTTTGCCAGCACAATGACAGCAATGGACTCTTGCCACACCATCAGGATCTTACGAAGAACATTAGTGTAGTGCTGCTAAACTCACATCCAGTGGTGCAGTATCCGCGAGCTTATCTGCCGAACATGGTCGAAATTGGTGGCTCCCATATAAGTCTTAACGCAGCAGACTTGGAATTGCCAATGGTAAATCGGTGAAATAAAAATATTACCTAGTTGTTTACGCTAAAATCCCTACAAACCAACTCCTCACAGCATTTGTCCAATTTCATTGCGGAGGCGCCAAACGGAGTCATTTATGTGAGCCTGGGCGCCAATTTGCGGACCGCCGATCTGGCCCGCGAAAAACTGGATGCATTGCTACACGCGTTCGCCACGCTGCAGGATATGCGTGTGCTGCTTAAGTGGGAGCTGGACCAGTTCGACTACGATTTGCCACCGAATGTGTTTCTCGCCGATTGGTTTCCGCAGCAAGCAGTGTTGGGTAGGTTATAAATAATAATGACATCCTTGTTTACTGACCAATTAAAATTCTTACTTTTACTTAGCGCATGAAAATGTTAAAATTTTCATTACCACGGCGGGTCTGATGAGCTTGATTGAAGCCCTATACTTTAAAACGCCACTGGTGACGTTACCTGTGCATCCGGAGCAGGAGGTGGCAGCTCGACGAATGCAGCAGCAGGGATGTGCGATTCTGCTTCCATTCGACGCTCTCAGCTACAAAGACTTGATGCAAGCCATTCACGCCATACGCACGAACTTAACGTATTTTGAAAATATTAGAAGACTGAGTGCCTTGTTAAAGTCCTCCGACGTTTTTGGCACTCCAACCACGAAGGCTTTGCAGTACATGGAGCTAGTATTGCAGACTAGCGGCGCTGACCATCTCAAGTCACACGCCAACCAATTTGGTTTCTTTAGAACTGAGCTCGTGGATGTCTTGCTCATACTTCTTGCCGGTGCATCCTGTATAATTGCGGTGCCATTTCTTGTTACCTGTTGTATTCTAAGAAAGTCCTATCATAGCTACTTAAATGCCATGAGTAGCCTGCCGCACGCGTGGGAAAATGGCGCTGGTGGTGAAGCGCTGGTGAGTCGCCGGCGCAGCTCCACATCAGCTTCTGCATCGTCGAGTTCGTCGTCCAGCTCGCCAGGAGAGAAGCTGTCCAAAAGTGTGTCTTATAATCCGAAGCGTCTCGTAGTTGTCGAACAAAGTGATTCTATATGAATACGCAACGGTACGAATTTTATCCATTTGTAGATATATTTATAAGTGAATTAACTATTGTCCGTGTCCGTGTTTTTTTCAATGAACGTGCTTAAAACTTAAGTAAAATTAATTTACAATTTAGGAACCACAAGTTTATTGGTTACTTGATTTAGTATTCCTTTGGATTGAGGCTTAATTCTAGAAGCTAATGTAAAAGGTGTCGATTGTTGAAAATATAATAGGACAACGAAGTAAATCATTTTTGCTGGCACTGTAAACTTTTAGGGGTCTAGCGCACTCCGCTATAGGTTAAGACGGTTAAAGTTTTCATTTTTTCTGATCGAATTGTAAAAAAAGACGTCGTACGGAAATAAATGCCTTGTTGGAAAGCTGGCCGCGCATATAATTATTGAGCGAAGTTTGATGGCCTAGCAATATTCTAGGATTTGGACTTTGTATATTTGATTGCAAATAAATTGCAAGCATTGTGCAAATAAGCATTCGTAAGTAAAGCATGTAAGTAAGCATTGTATTAGCTTCAAATTAAAATTTTCATGTTTTCAATTCATCTCTTGATCTTCATTGTATTGCTTTAAACAATTTTTATATACCATAAATTAATCACTATATACATATATGTATAATATATACATGTATATACTTTATTGTTATACTTATAATTATATATACATATATGTACTATTTAATTACATTAATAACCTAGTTATTATTATACAATACATATATTAATTATAATATTTCTGTTAATATTACAATGTTATTAATTATATTTATTATAATGCAGGGTGTATCGCATAAGATGTTACAAAACGGTAGGACGTGTGGGTTTGGTCTAGACAAGAAAGAAATCGTATGCGGGGGCGGGGCCAATTTCCACCCATTTGGGCGGGGGGAAAAGTTTTCTAAAAACCCGACGGAAAAAATATATTAAGAAATTACACCATGCATATTAAGCAAATATATGGGTGGTAATAGATAGACTGAATACCCAAAAACAAATCGGTAAATCGCCGTTATGTATAGTGTATCCATCATTTGGTGAGGAACTTACATTATTTGTTTATAGCGTATTTATTTATCCATATTTAAAAGGGAGAAATTAATGCATTTCATTAAGAGTGCTCTGACTCCATCTGAGCATCGTTCGAGACTACTTTTTATTGCTGATTTCCAAACTGAAAGAAGTCGGACTGACATATGTATGTATGTATATCCAGGAAAGTTAAAGTATTTATTTTTATTACTAAAATTTAATAGTATGTATACATATTCGCAGTTATTTAAGAATCATTGGAACGGCTGTTCCGAGATACAAAAATGCGTTCCATTAGCGTAAAACTCAACGGAATTCTTCCGGACAATCTATGGTTGTTTTGAGTGCCAGGATAAATTTATTGTTTCCCGTACATCCCACCATTTGTATTTAGTGCTTCTTAGTTCCTCTGGAATCGAATTTTAATATTATTAAGAGATCCAAGTAGTTACTTAGATGGAAAATTAGTTCCGGAAGTATTTTTGACGTATAGGCGGTTATTGTGTCGGTAAATTACTATAGGCAAAGTACCACCCCTATAGCTAGCAAATTTAATTTTGTTCCAGCTATTATGAAGTACTAACGCCAGGCAGCGTAAGGTGGAAGTTCCCATATTAGTCGACTTCGCTAAAAAATTATCAAGGTATTGTGTACAGGTGTAGTAAAGAGTGGGACTATTTAAATGATTTGAGTATTCACAACACCTTATAAAAGGTTGTACAACATAGTTCGCATTCAATCAGCAGAGAGCAATACAGGTGCTCTTACAAAGTAGTGAAGTAAACGTGTCCGGTCAAAATCAATCATTTTAAAACTTTTTATATTCGAAGAGTTTTTCTACCTTTGCATTTTGTAAGTCATTAAAAGTTCGATTCAGTGTGTTTATTTGTGTCTAATGTGATTGCATTTCTCAGAACAATGACTTACCGTTTGGCTATGATTGAAATCTAGGATATTCTGGAATTTTTGAAACAGCGATGAAGAAAATAGTTTTGCGAACACATCCAACCCGAAGAATGTTATGTTATAAGCATACCATAGCAACATGCAAACGGAGCAACGTGCCCTTTCACGGGAAATGTTTCAGTTTGTATAAGAAAAATTAATACAAGCTTTAATTAATTAATTAATTAATTAATTAATTAGAATTAATTATAAAATAAATTATAATTAATTAATTAATTATATATATTACATATAATATATACATATAGTACATACAATTTATTATTATTAATATTAACAATAAATTTGCGCCTTGCCTTCAAATTGTTCTTACATTCTTAATTTTCGGCCAGTGGTCGGAAAAACGATGACGACTGTAGTGTATCCACATACCCGCACTCCGCTACTTATAATTCAAACACTCAAATTTAGAAACATTTGACAAATATTGTTGATGCATGAATTTTTGGTGCAATGCACTCAAAGTATTTAGTGAACGACATTCTGCTATTTCTATTCGTTTCGAAGCAACAGAACCATCTTGCAGTTTGTGAACCGCCTAATTCTAAGCCGCTTTTATAGTTGCGCGAGCAATAGTAGTTCAATAATATTGTAACTCAATAATTTTATAACCAAAAGAAAATTATTGAGTAAAAGTAAATTGTGAAGAAAGTAAAAAGCCGTACTATTATGTTTAGAATAAGTAAAAATACTATAAGCATATTAATATATTGTTTTTATGTTTACTCTTACTATGAAAAGAATGGAATCACTTTGGATATAAAAACCCTAAATTTCAGAAACTGCCAAACAACGGCTCATTCAATGTCTCATGCCATAACCAGTGCTAGAGCTAGAGGGTGCCAGCTTCTAGGAAGGCACCTTGGTCTGTCCAGTGGCAATTTTATGCTGTCCAAGCCGGACATCATAATAGGTCGACCCTTTCACTCGGAAAGCGTATCCCCTTATATATAGGTTTTACACAAAGGCCGTAATCTTACCATTAATTATAATTCAGATGGTATGCATTTAAAAACAGGCTTACTTTGCTGGTAATTTTTTATTTTATTCTTAATAGCGTATAAAACTCTATATAAAATATTGTTGTACATTCTTGTTTGTAAAGTAATTTGTAGACAGAACAAAAATTATGTGTAAAGCGTTTATGTCTATAAATATTTTTATATATAATAGTTTACTATTATGTATATAATTAAGTTACAATGTATGAACTTATATTAGTTCATATATACTCATATTAGTATATATATGTCTCGACACAATGACTCAAACCATTTTTGGTATAAGAAAATTAAAAATGAAATGAAATCATTTGAAATATTAAATGCCAGAAACTTAACTAAAAGCATGTAATTTGAGGAGACCTTTCTTTTTTAAGGTGGTGCTAATATCTTTGTACACTATTCTAGCCAAATGACTAGAACACCATTGTAATAATTTAATAATTCAATAGCTTGCCTTTTAATATCTTTTATACTCTTCTTTACCCACAAATTATATGTAAGTAGGAGTGTTACCGCCAACATAAAATTGAATGTGCCCTCCGCTGCAGAAAATGTTGTCAATTTAGAAATACAAACATGTTTCCATATTTAGGACACAAGGTCTGTAAATACATATATGTAAATACAGATGGTGCATCTAGTATGATTGGAAAAGAAGTAGGATTTGTCAATTTATATACAAAGTGTGTAGGACATCCACTATTGGGCTTTCATTGCATAATTCACCAGGAAGCGTTATGTGCAAAGAACGGTTTTAAATTAGTTGAAGACGTGATGAAACTTGTGACCAAAATAGTTAACTATATCGCCGCACATGCTTCAAACAAAAGGAAGTTCGAATCTTTGTTAAATGAAGTCAACTCGGTGTACAATGGTTTAACTATATATAATAATGTTCGTTGGCTTAGTCGCGGCAAAGTACTTCAAAGTTTCGTCGAGTGTTTGGATGAAGTTCGATGTTTTCAGATGATCAAAAACAAAGTCAGTATAATTCAGAGATATCAGATGTTGAGTGGATATAAAGATTAATTTTCTTTCCGGATTTTTGCGCTCATTTGAATGAGCTAAATATAAAATTACAAGGTTTTGGCAAAACCATTGATATTATGTTTGATCTCATCAAAGCATTTGATATTAAAAAAAATATCTACAAATATTTAAATGTGACATAATGAGCAGAAATTTCAAATATTTCCCTAATTTAAAAAAATACATGATGGACTTAGAAATTCACGAAAAACCTGATGAAACAAAAATTATAAAAGAATTTGACAATATTTTAGAAGCTACAATTGAACAATTTTCGACAAGATTTATACAATTTCGACAATTTGAAGAAACTTCAAAATTTATTACTCGTCCAGATATATATACATTCGAACAGTTAAATTTATCGATATTTGAGTTCATGAATTTAGAAGATTTCGAGATGCAATTGGTAGATTTTCAATCCAGTTCGATTTGGAAACAAAAATTCATAGATTTGAGAATCATGTTGGAAGAAATTGAACGAGATCGATTAATTGGAGCAGTCCAGAGAAATGCCGAAAATGAAATCTTAAAAACTTGGAAATCTATTCCAGAAAATTTTTCTTGCCTTAAAAGAATAGCAATGGCTATTTAAACAATTTTTTCATCTACTTATGCTTGCGAAACATTGTTTTCTTCGATGAATTTTATTAAGTCAGATATGAGAAATAAACTCACAGATGACAGCAGTACCCCTCTTGCATCTTATTAAAATCTACTAGTTATGAGCCAGATATAAAATATTTATCATGCAGCACACAACAACAGAAATGTCATTAATAATGATATTTGATGTTTTTTTTTTCAAATAATAATAAAAAATTTCATTCCTAATTTTTCTTAATTTATTTATATAACTACATAAAAATGTGAATTTTTTATTTGATTTCAACAATATTTTTTTTAAAGATTTCTTTTAATAAAAAAATAATCTTATTATTATTGTTCTGAAATTTATTTTCACAATCATATTATGCATTGGTTTTATTTTATTTTACGGCACGCGTCATATTATTTTATAAAAAAAATATATATGACACGCAAGCTCAAAAAGGTTCGCCATCACTGGCGTAGAGCATACGCTGCACTCCGAAAAGGAATGGGAAGTAATTATCTTCTCAGTCACTCACACACTAATAAAGTTGCGAGGTCTTGAGCGGCTAAGACAAGCAGGAAGAACTAGCAGTAATACCATAAATTAAGCACGAAGTAAGAAGCATGACCGCTTACCAGTCCCCCGAACTAGCAGAAGAACACGATGGGTTTCCACCAGAGAACTGCAAGGAATGCAATAAAACGAAGTTTCGAATCAATAATTAATAATTTAAGTTTGAGACCAAATAAGAACAGATTGTGAGCGCGAAATAAGTAAAAATAGTTATTTAAATCCTTTTGTGTTATTTCCGATTTTGTATTGATATTTTTTGATAAGTACTAAATGAAATAAATATTTTATTACACAAATAACATAATTTTACATAAGCTTTTGATAGGAAAGGCAAAGAGCTGCACCCGCAAGCCTATTGTGGAACTTCGGTTAGCTCGCTTGGCATATAGCACAAAAATATGGAACCAATGCAGCCAAACAAGGCCCAGAATCCGCGGCCAAAAAGTGTACTTTTTGGGCGCGATTGGAACGCAGGGAATTTTAAAAATAGACGGACAGAGGGGTCCGAATTTCCGAGGGCTAACGAATTTTAGCCCAGCGTTTTGTTTTCCTAACACTGCAACCAAATTAATTTTTTAAAGAATTGGACTACATAAACAAATTATATGCAAAAGTTGTAGACTACGCCCCTTTTTAAAACTAAGACTTAAACATTGGGTATTTTTGAAGTTGTAAAATAAGTATTGTGTATAACATTTTTAACTGAAATGTTACATGGATATCTATTTTATTGTATATTCTAATAACATTCATCAAGATTTTATCACTTTTAGAACGAATGTTACAAACGAAAATGAAAAGGAAATTCTCTAAACCTTAAGAAAACTTTCCGGTGAAAACTTTCAGGTGTTTATCCTAATTTTTCCAATAATTCACTGATATAATGGATTATTACAAAAATTTCGACGATGGATTCAACTATTTTAAAAGTTCGTCGTATACAGTTAAAAGTCGTCGTTAAAAGTTAGTCGATTTTCTTCCGGATACCACCCTTAGCCTAATCCCACCTCCAAGACAATTGGCACCTTTAATAAGGCAATCCTAAAAGAAAGAACACGATGCCGCCGGCGTGCGAATCAGAGAATTTTTTTGGTGGTAATTGTATTTACGAATAATAAAAAGTTACCAGTGCATTTAGGCTGTTGGATGAGATGAAGTGTGACAGTGAAGATCTGACGCAGCTTTATTGACGCAGTCAATTGCGGTCCTCTATTCCTGTAATACGATAGAAAATAGATTTCCTGTGAAAGATTTTTCGTGCAAAGGAAAAATGGCTGCGAGTGACCAAAGAATGCCGCCTCCAGTTGTGCTCAATAGCCCTTATGAGAGAAACACGGCCCTGTGTGCAGCCGCTGCTTTTCGCATAGAACAGCAAAGGGAACTCTATCTCAGCGATTTTGTATATTGCTCTGACTCTAAATCCCCATGGTCAAAGTGGCGAATGTCTTCAGAAATCACTGATGATTACCTACAGATTTTGTAGATGATTTTCAAAGTATGTACTTCAGAACGAAAGTATTTGTAAGCGAGAACAGTTCCTGATAACGAACCTCCCTGACTGCGTAAGGCGAATCATAATCGGAGCAACTAAGAATTCTGAAAAATTTGCCTGGTTTTTATTGTGGCGAGTTTACAGATTTGTTTCTTTTTTTACCTTTTTTACCGTTTATACCGTTGTACATACATACTTAACGCTTTTATTAAAAGCAAAGCGCAAACCGACATCCGTCCAAGAAAAGAAAAGAAATCAGTGCAGTGAAAAAATATAAAAAAGTGATTATTTATAAGTGAAAAGTGAAGGTAAATTTCAACAAGTAATTTTAAAAAAAAAATTTTAAACAACAACAATCTCAATAAAAAAATGAGTGCCTTTACACCTTTACAACAAGCCGGCTTTCAACACTACTAATCATTAATGACAGCCGTATTCGATAAAGATTTTTTTATTGAATTGGTTTGGTATTCATTATTCATTATCCTTTATTTTTTTTAACATTATCCTTTATTTAATGAACTGCGATTCATTATGTAAGCGTAAACTAAATACGATGTTCAATAGTATTGTGAGATACATCTTTGAATTAAAACGGGCAGGAAGTGTATCTACGCAAAGCAGAATGGTATATGGTGTCTCTTTCAATAACTTACTTGTGTACCGCGTTTTAATCTTTCTTCAAAAGTTGCTTAAGTCTGGTGTGCCGTCATACTTGTACCGAAGGTTAACTTTTACCCAGTCCAACCGAAATTTTAATATTGTACCATTTCGGTATTCCTGTTTGGCTTCATTCGGAGCGTCATTTTTTTTATTTATTCTATTTAGCTTTGGAACACCCTGCCTATTTATCTACAAAAAGTTACTAGCTCGCTGCAGTTCAGGAGGCTTATTTTGCAATACTGTTCTTCTGCTCCTGCACATTGCCACAGATAGTTCTTTTCTATTCTTTCTTTCCATTCCAGGATTCATACAACAGTGTTCTTTCTGACTTTCTGTTTCTTACTTTTTAGCTTAGTATAATATTATGAAATATCAATTTGAATTTAAGTTGATTTAATTTAATTATATTAAGAATGTTTTTTGATATCATGTATATTTTATTATACAGATTATAAGACTTCCTTGTCTTAGGGTATAATTAATTAGTAAATAAATACAATACAATACAATACATTTTTTCATTCTACTAATAAAAACTCTTTTTGAATCGTATCAAATTTTTCTTTCATTGCTCAGCAATTGCAATGCCATTAAAAACGAATGGCTATACTAAAAAAGAGTACAGAGCAGCGCTATTAACTATACTGAGTAAATTCTGCGGCTAGAGAAGAAGATAGACATACAAAAAAGGAAAATAATGAATGAACTCAGACAGGTTATGCTAAGTTCCATAAGCAAAGTAACGACAAACAAACGATGACAAACGTGAGCGCACTAAGCGATAAGCTACACCTGATGCAAAAACAAGTCGACGCGGTAGAAGAAAGGAATAGGTATTGCCACAGTCGCTGCTATTTTTGGCCTACCAGAGTGTGACAGTGAAGATTTGACGCAGCTTTACAGTCAATTACGCTCCTCGATTCCTGCGATACGATTGAAAAGAAACTTCCTGCAAAACATTTATCGTGCAAAGTGTTGGACTGCGAGTGACCAAAGAATGCCGCCTCCAGTTGTGCTACACCTTAATAACCGTTATACGGCCCTGCCTGCAGGCGCTGCTTTTCACATGGAGCGGCAAAGAGAACTCTCTCTTCGCGATTTTGGATATCGCTTTGACGCTAAATCCTAATGGTCAAAGTGGCGAATGCCTTCGGTAATCACTGATGATTACGTACAGATTTTGTCGATGATTTTCAAAGTACTTCGGAAGGAAAGTATTTGTAAGCGATAAGAGTTCCCGGTTTACGTTTCCACGTAAACACCAACATTGATGTGCATAGCGGCGTCATGCAAGCTCACACGAAATATTTTGACGACTTGGAGAGGAGATATACTACAGTCGGTTTATGTGTAATACAAATGCCGAAAGAGGCGAAAGTCAAATTGTTCGATGGGATCATCAATTTCATATACACCGGCAAACTAGAATTCGCATCGAGCTCCTTCGATGACTTCTATGGAATGGCGGTGGAAATGAAATATGGTGCTCTCGAAACATTGAACAGCCATAAACACTTGGCAGTGCACCAGTCAAAGCGCCGAGGAATGTCCGAACTGCCTTCGCAAATGCTGTGGAATATAGCTGCCTCATAGCCAAGTGTTCGACCGTCAATGTCATGGCCAACTTTCGAGGGCTGAAGACCCGCTACGTAAACCTGCTTCTAAGGCACGGGCCCGTACAGAATTCGCGACACCTTTCCGGGTGATGAAATGCGGCCCAAGTTCCGCCAAACCTATCTACGTAGACAACTGTCGCACGTAAAGAGGAGGACTTTGCGAGGAGGTGTACTCTAGTCGGCGGCACAAAGCACGAATGCGTGATACAAATGCCGAAAGAGGCGAAAGTCAAATTGTTCGATGGCATCATCAATTTCATGTACACCGGCAATCTAGAATTCACATCGAGCTTCTTCGGTGACTTAGCGTCGCTCAACAAACCATATCCGATAGTCTAAAAGCAATGGGAATGATCCGGAAGGTAGGCAATTGGGTGCCGTATGAATTGAAGCCAAGAGGACCCACAGAAAAGTGGGTCCATTACGATAATCCAAAACGTCGAGCAACGTATGGATACCCCGGCCATGCATCAACATCGACGGCCGTTCAGAATATTCATGGCCTGAAGGTTATGTTGTGTATTTGGTGGGACCAGCTGGGTGTGATCTATTATGAGCTGTTGCAACCGAATGAAACGATCACAGGGGAAGTCTACCGACGAATTTTTCAGAAAGGGTATTCGTGAATTTCCAGAAAAATGGGAAAAAGTTATAGCTAGCTATGGACAATACTTGGAATATTAAATTTGTAACCATTTTTTCACAATAAAGCTTCAATCTTCGAAAAAAACTGCACGAATTAACCGGTACCCCTATTACAATAAAAAATAATGAAATACAATAAATAAATAATATATAATAATATATATAATAAATAATATATAATAATATATATAATAAATAATATATAATAAATAATATAATAAAGGGTCCGCCATCCAACGTTTTTTTTTTTAACTAATGCTTATTTCGTGAATGGTAACACTTAGCTCATGTCTGATTTGACAGATAATTAGTTTTATCCTTCCGCTGAACGAATATGGTTGTGTATACGCTTGAACAACGCTGGGAACAACGCCTGCGATCGACTTAAGATGCCGATTTTGCCAAAAAAATCATCTTTTCAGATGAAGCTCATTTTGATCTTGGCGGGTATGTAAACAAGCAAAATTGTCGCATTTGGGGCACAGAAAACCCGCACGCATACATTGAAAAGCCGGTGCACCCAAAACGAGTCACTGTTTGGTGCGGATTTTGGTCCAGAGGCATAATTGGGCCATTTTTCTTCGAAAATGAGCAAGGAGTGGCCGTTACAGTGGCCCGTTAGTTATCGGGCCATGTTGAACGAATTTTTGTTCACAAAAATTGAAGACGAGGATATTGGCAACATTTGGTTTCAACAGGATGGCGCTACGTGCCACACAGCCGAAGCTACACTCGATGTTTTCGAGCATTTTCAAAAAAAAAAAAAGTTATTTGGCGGACCCTATATATAACAAATTAACAGTTGCAGTTTATATAACGGTGATGAGTAAATTTTATTATACATACCGTTTATAATAGATGTAGAATGGTCTATAGCTGCGAAACCAGGCGAAAGCGGGCAAAATGATGTGTTTGTTGTTGGTGTCTCCGTGGGAAACAACAACAATAGCAAGAACAATCACAAAATCGGTACAAACGAATAGGGTTTTCGAAAGGTGGACAATTGTATAAATTTCGATACGGATAGCTTTGACGCATACATCGGAATTTTACTCCTGGCTGGAGTTTTCAAGTAAGTTTACCTAGTATGGCTTCAAAAAGGTCAAGAGGACGTTGCACATTTTGCACAAGTAATAAGAAAGACAAAAAATGTGATATTACGTGCACTAACTGCTCAAAATTCATTTGTAGGGAGCACAGAGCCACACTTTACATGGAATGTGCAAATATGTATTTCGATTAGATTAATTTAATCACAAAATGTACTCGTAAATATAATAATAAATACATGCAAAATAGTATAATAATCGTATAAGTATCAAATAAAAAAATATATTAATTAGCTAAATATTGAATAAATTTAATATGGGTCCAAAATGGACCCGAAAAAGCTTATTAAGGGTCTTTTTTTTCAAGCGTAGCCGGGTTAAGACTTCGTTTACTCAAGCTTAAAGAGCTGATTTTCCGAACTGAATGGGTTCACCCTTTAGTCCTACACTAAATGTTAACCTACGATTAATAAATTTCTTGCAGCACTGAATATAGAGAAATAACTTTTATTAATAATCATCTATTGATAACTATAATAAATCAATTACTTCTTGATGAGCAATAATGTATATACGAGGGCGGATTCATATTGAAGCTACCTAGCGCTACATGGCAGCACAAACACAAAAACTTTTTTTTTTATAAATTGCGATCTGTCGTCAGCTGTTAAAATTTCAGCCAAATTTATCGATTAGTTTATTTGTTGTAGTCGTTTGAAGTAAGCAACTTTTATGTTTTTTGAAAATTGGAAAAAAGTGAATTTCGTGCAGTGATTAAACGGTATTATTTGAAAGGGAAAACGGCGAAAGAGACAAAAGAAAAGTTCGATAAACATTACGGTGAGTCTGCTATGTCAGATTACATGGTAAAATATTGGATTGCTGAATTTAAACGCGGCCGAACAAGCACTGCAACAATACCATCAACAGGAAGGCCAAAAGAGGTGGTTACTGAAGAAAATCCTCGATATCGTTATCAATGATCGCCGAGTCAAGTTACGTGAGATTGTTGAAATGGTAAACATATCATGAACATTTGCATATGAAAAAGCTATCGGCAAGATGGGTGCCGCGTTTGCTCAGTATCGAACAAAAACGAGTTCGACAGACCACTTCACAACGGTGTTTGGACATGATAAAGCGTAATCCTGTTGATTTTTGGCGTCGATTAATAACTGTTGATGAAACGTGGGTCCACCACTACACACCTGAAACCAAAAATCAATCGAAACAATGGGTGGAAGTGCTCCGAAGAAGGCGAAGACAGTGAAATCGGCTGGCAAGGTTATGGCCACTGTATCTTGGGATGCACACGGAATATTGCTCATCGATTATCTTGAAAAAGGATCCACAATCACAGGAAAGTATTATCGTGCACTATTGGATAAATTGATTAATGCAATTAAGAAAAACCGACCACATTTAAGGAAGGAAAAAGTGCTCTTTCTTTAAGGCAACGCACCGGTTCACACAACATTAGATACGATGCTAAAATTACGTGAAATACACTTCGAATTGGTTGATCATCCACCTTATAGCACAGATTTAGTTCCTAGTGACTTTTTCCTGTTTCCAAACTTGAAAAAATGGCTCGCAGGAAAAAGGTTCATCTCAAACGAAGAAGTGATTACCGAAACTAACGCGTATTTTGACGGGTTCCCATAATCTTATTATTCAGATGGTATAAAAAAGTTGGAATATCGTCTTACCTAGTGTGTTGAGCTAAAAGGAGACTATGTTGAGAAATAAATAGTTTTTGAAAAAAAAATATGTTTTTTTCGTACTTAGGTAGCTTCAATATCAATCCGCCCTCGTATATTCTCTGTATAGTTGTGTAGCATTGCCAATCACCATAATTATATTATTGTAATAGATTTGTAGACCAATATTTACGCCCATACTCTTCTTTAGAAGAGTACCTATAATTAATTAGTACCTATAATTAATTTCTTAAAAGAAGTCCATTCTCAGATGAAATGCGATTAAAATTTTGGAACAAATGTACCGTTGCGAACTCCCCAATTTTGTTTTGTGAACCCCCAACAACAAAACTTCTCACCGCTTTCATCTGGTTTCGTACTTATAGCGCTTCGTAATTTGAAAAGTTTGAGTCTCCTAAAATCTGCGAGATTTTCCGTTATTGGTATCTTTGAAACGGTATTTCGATTATCTCTCATTTATGCGAAGTCAATTGAAAAGTGAAAATAATTAAAAACAAGAAGTAAAAACTGAAAAAGTGATTTCAAAACGAAAAGAAGAACGACAAACTACATCTTTTTCATATGTACTTCGGAAATTTCCATTAAGATTTCAGAAAACTCCATTTATTCTTCAGAATCTCCATTTGCACTTCGGAAAATTCCATTTATTCTTCAGAATTTCCTTTTGACTTCAGAAAATTACATTTATACTTCAGAATCTCCATTTGCACTTCAGAAAGTTCCTTTTATACTTTAGAAAATTCGATTTGCACTTCAGATGATTTAATTTGTACTTGAAAATTCAATTCAATGTATATTCAATACATACAACTACGCAAGCGCACTAATGAGAAAAAGTGCAACGTTTTTTAAAATATGATGAGATAGTTTCCATTAAAAACGAGTGTTTGCCATCAAAGGAAGCAATTAAAATAACCCTGAATTCAGCCGAGGTAAAACTCAAAGACCTTTTAGAACACACGGCTGAGAGGTTATTGCAAACAATGGATACAAATTACCAGAAGACCTTTGCAGATTGCAATCTTACACTAATTTGTAAATGGGGATGTGATGTATAAAATTTTTATTCGAAAAAGAAACCAAAAACCTTATACTCGAAGAAGTTACAAAAATTAAAAGAGAAATTAATGAGCAGGCGATGCTTTTCGCATGGAGCGGCAAAGACAACTCTTCGCGATTTTGGATATCGCTTTGACGCTAAATCCCAATGGTCAAAGTGGCGAATGCCTTCGGTAATCACTGATGATTACGTACAGATTTTGTCGATGATTTTCAAAGTACTTCGGAAGGAAAGTATTTGTAAGCGAGAAGAGTTCCCGGTTTACGTTTCCACGTAAACACCAACATTGATGTGCAAAGCGACGTAATTCAAGCTCACACGAAATATTTTGACGTTTTGGAGAGGAGATATACTACAGTCGGTTTATGTGTGATACAAATGCCGAAAGAGGCGAAAGTCAAATTGTTCGATGGGATCATCAATTTCATGTACACCGGCAATCTAGAATTCACATCGAACTTCTTCGGTGACTTGGCGTCGCTCAACAAACCATATCCGATCGTCTAAAAGCAATGGGAATGATCCGGAAGGTAGGCCATTGGGTGCCGTTGAATTGAAGCCAAGAGACGTCGAACGCCGTGTAAACTTTTCACGTGTGAACAACTGCTTCAACGGCACAAAAGAAAAAGTTTTTTGCATCGAATTACCACTGGCGATGAAAAGTGGGTCCATTACGATAATCCAAAACTTCGAGCAACGTATGGATACCCCGGTAATGCATCATCATCGACGGCCGTTCAGAATATTCATGGCCTGAAGGTTATGTTGTGTATTTGGTGGGACCAGCTGGGTGTGATCTATTATGAGCTGTTGCAACCGAATGAAACAATCACAGGGGTAGTCTACCGACGAATTTTTCAGAAAGGGTATCGTGAATTGCCAGAAAAATGGGAAAAAGTTTTAGCTAGCGATGGACAATAATTGGAATATTAAATTTGTAACCATTTTTTCACAATAAAGCTTCAATTTTCGAAAAAAAACCGCACGAATTAACCGGTACCCCTATTACAATAAAAAATAATGATATACAATAATAAATAATAAAATAATATAATATATAACAAATGAAAAGTTGCAGTTTATATAACGGTGGTGAGTAAATTTTATTATACATACCGTTTATAATATACAGTGACATATTCGTATAAACGCACTCTTAATTTTCATTTTGCTACCTTCTCTCACTTTTATCAATGCATTACTCAAAACAAATTCTAACTGATATTGTTTACTAAACTAATAGAAATTGGTATTGAGTGCATAAAACTATTTTCGTTGTTGTTGTTATATATAAATCATTGAAGTTTAAATACTTTACTAAAAACAAGTACATATTCGTTTAAACGCATCAACTTAATTTTCAATAGGAACATATTTATTTAGCATTCAATAATTAATTGGTCCACCATTTTTATTTATGGCTTCAAAAATACGATTTGGTATCGACTTGACTAAATTTTGGAGCAACTGACGATCCAAATCTTCCAAAGCTTCCTTAATGGCCAACTTGAGCTCTAGCACAATTTTGTACAGGTGTCCTTGGGCTTTTTGTCCATAGATTTTTCGTGACATGCACCCCCAAAGGTTCTCCACCGGATTCAAATCAGGACCATTTCATAAGTGGGATGTTGTGTCTTCAAACCATTTCAATGACTCTTTAGAAACGTGAATGGCAGAGTTATCCTGTTGAAAAATGATGTCTTCATCCATTTTATAATCCATAAATGAAATGAGAGCATTATCCAACAATTCCGTGTATATTTTTGATTTCATTTTGGGCGGCACAAAGCAAATATTTGCTTCACCTTTCGAAAAACTGCCGCCCACACCATAACGCCACCACCACGAAAGTTTCTTTTTGAAATACGTACGTCTTTGTTATGCAAATGATGCCAATAACAACTGTAAGAGTCTGGGCCATCTAAGTTGAATTTCTTTTCGTCGGAAAACACAACATTGCCCCACTCAGTTGACCACTGCATATGTTTTTGGGCGAAGTCTAGGCGCGCTTTTTTGTGATGCGGCTTCAACACAGGCTTGCTCTCCGGTTTGTTCCATTTAACAATATCTGAGTTACGAAAAATGTGTGCAATGTGCCTCGTTGTCACTGGAAGATCTAATTTCTCTTTTATTTGAGTTGAGTTCAAAAAATTTGTGGTGGCTTCCTTTCTAATCTGATTTATTTGGCGAATACTCAGTTTTCGATTGCCTTTCGTGGGTTTTTTTACACAATCATTTTCATCGTTTTTTAGAAAAGAGCGCACAACTATTTCTGATCTTCCAATTCTCCGCCCAATTTCCCGATTTGAATAACCCTCTTTATGGCACAGGTTGATTTGGACTTTTTCTGTTTCATTGAGGTATTTTCCCTTTGGCATTTTGATACAATCTTAAAAACATATCGTTAAAAAAATAATTTTACATTTAAATTAAAGAAAACTTACCAATTGTCAATTAAATGCAAGCAAATACTTATTTCTTTAAACCACTAATATATTTATGGACCTCCTTGTTCAGGTGCGTTTAAACGAATATGTACTTGTTTTTAGTAAAATATTTAAACTTCAATGATTTATACATAACAACAACGAAAATAGTTTTTAGAATAGAATATGTGTCACTATATGTAGAAAGGTCTATAGCTCTGAAACCAGGCGAGAGCGGGCAAAATGATGGTTTTGTTGTTGGTGTCTCCGTGGGAAACAACAACAATAGCAAGCTGGCAAGGTTATGGCCACAGTCTTTCGGGATGCACACGGAATATTGCTCATCGATTATCTTGAAAAAGGATCCACAATCACAGGAAAGTATTATCGTGCATTATTGGATCAATTGATTGGTGCAATTAAGGAAAAACGACCACATTTTAAGAAGAAAAAAGTGCTCTTTCTTCAAGACAACGCACCGGTTCACACAGCATTAGATACGATGCTAAAATTACGTGAAATACACTTAGAATTGATTGATCATCCACCTTATAGTCCAGATTTAGCTCCTATTGACTTTTTCCTGTTTCCAAACTTGAAAAAATGGCTCGCAGGAAAAAGATTCATCTTAAACGAAGAAGTGATTACCGAAACTAACGCGTATTTTGAAGGGTTCCCAAAATCGAATTATTCAGATGGTATAAAAAAGTTGGAATATCGTCTTACTAAGTATATTGAGCTAAAAGGAGACTATGTTGAGAAATAAATGGTTTTTGAAAAAAAAGATGTTTTTTTCCTACTTAGGGTTGATATTGAACAATCCGGCCTCGTATATTCTCTGTATAGTGGTGTAGCATTGCCAATCACCATAATTATAATTATATAATTGTAATAGATTTGTCGACCAATATTTACGCTCATATTCTTCTTTAGAAAAGAATTATAGTACCTATAATTCATTTCTTAAAAGAAGTCCATTCTGAGATGAAATGCGATTAAAATTTTGGAACAAATGTACCGTTGCGAACTCCCCAATTTTGTTGTTCTTTATGATAACTCTAGCAACAAAACTTTTCACCGCTTTCATCTGGTTTCGTACTTATAGCGCTTCGTAATTTGAAAAGTTTGAGTCTCCTAAAATCTGCGAGATACGTATACGGTATTGGTATCTTTGAAACGGTAGTTCGATTATCTCTCATTTATGTGACGTCAATAGAAAAGTGAAAATAATTAAAAACAAGAAGTAAAAACTGAAAAAGTGATTTCAAAACGAAAAGGAGAACGACAAACTACATCTTTTTCATATGTACTTCGGAAATTTCCATTTAGATTTCAGTAAACTCCATTTATTCTTCAGAATCTCCATTTGCACTTCGGAAAATTCCATTTATTCTTCAGAATTTCCTTTTGCACTTCAGAAAATTCCATTTATACTTCAAAATCTCCATTTGCACTTCAGAAAGTTCCATTTATACTTTAGAAAATTCGATTTGCACTTCAGATGATTTAATTTGTACTTCAGAAAATTCTAATGAGAAAAAGTGCAACGTTTTGCAAAAAATTATGAGATAGTTTCCATTAAAAACGAGTGTTTGCCATCAAAGGAAGCAAGGACACACGGCTGAGAGGTTATTGCAAACAATGGATACAAATTACCTAAAGACCTTTGCAGATTGTAATCTTACACTAATTTGTAAATGGGGATGTGATGGATAAAATTTTTATTCGAAAAAAAAAACCAAAAACCTTATACTCGAAGAAGTTGCAAAAATTAAATTAGAAATTAATGAGCTTCAACCAGTATTATTTGCAATTAATGGTCAGAACATTGAAATGAGTTACCAACTTCTCCTTACGATGATTGATGGCAAAGTCGCGCAAGCATTAACGGAATGAAAAGCATCATCTAGCTGTATCATTTGTCAGCAAACATCAAGCTATTAAGGCCAAACACCACCTAAACATAATGTCTTGAAAGAATCGTACGAATTTGGAATGTCGCCTCTTCATACTAGAATAAGATTTATGGAACATGTCCTTAAGTTGGGTTACGATTTGGAATTTGGAGCATCCGGTACAGTAGGAGAAAGTATAGGAAACCAGCAGAAGAGGAGAGAGAAAAGAAACCAAATACAAGAAGAATACCGACAACTGGGCCTGATAATTGACCAACAAGGAGAAGGCAAGGAGAAGAAAACACCAATGATGGCAACACGGCCAGAAGGTTCTTCTCAGACCCTGAAACGGCAGCGCAGATCACAGGAGTAGATTTTGTTTTAATCAGGCGCTATAGAAGCTATAGATCCACGCAAATTTGGCCAGTATGCAAAAGAAACCGCCGACATGCACAAAGAAAAATATCCACGGAGGAAAATGTCTTCAACACTTCATAAAATTTTGTACCATGGAGAACAAATTATTGAGAATAGTATTCTTCCGATTGGAGACCTATCCGAGGAAGCACAAGAAAAGCGAAACAAAGACTACCGATATTTTCGTGAGCACAACACCAGAAAAATGTCATGATACTGCACTAACGAAGATTTGCTCACTATTTTGCTGTGTACATCGGATCCTTATTTGTCCAATATTTTCAAAAATGGAAATCAACACCCTTTACGAAGGGTGGATTACGAAGCTAAAGCTATGCTGCTAGATGAACGGGAGGATTACGTAAATACAAATCTTTACACCAAATTAATATTATCGTTTTATTAAGTACAAGTTATATAACAAGGGTCTATAATATTAGATATTTTGAGATAATTAATTTAATTTAATGAAAGTTTTTAAATAAAGTGTTCTTCAAATTAAATATATCCATAATATTTTATGTGCAAAGAGAGGACGTTGCACATTTTGCACAAGCAATAAGAAAGACAACAAATGTGATATTACTTGCACTAACTGCTCAAAATTCATTTGTAGGGAGCACAGATCGACACTTTGCATGGAATGTGCAAATATGGATTTAGATTAGATTAATTTAATCACAAAATGTACTCGTAAATATAATAATAAATACATGTAAAATAGTATAATAATCGCATAAGTATCAAATAAAAAAAAATATATTAATTAGCTAAATATTGAATAAATTTAACATGGGTCCAAATGGACCCGAAAAAGCTTATTAAGGGTCTTTTTTTTCAAGTGTAGCCGGGTTAAGACTTCGTTTACTCAAGCTTAAAGAGCTGATTTTCCGAACTGAATGGGCTCACCCTTTAGTCCTACACTAAATGTTAACCTACGATTAATTAATTTCTTGCAGCACTGAATATAGAGAAATAACTTTTATTAATAATCATCTATTGATAACTATAATAAATGAATTACTTCTTGATGAGCAATACTTTATATATATTCTCTGTATAGTTGTGTAACATTGCCAATCACCATAATTATAATTATATAATTGTAATAGATTTGTATACCAATATTTACGCTCATAAAAGAAGTACATTCTCAGATGAAATGCGAATAAAATTTTGGAACAAATGTACCGTTGCGAACTCCCCAATTTTGTTGTTCTTTTTGATAACTCTAACAACAAAACTTTTCACCGCTTTCATCTGGTTTCGTACTTATAGCGCTTCGTAATTTGAAAAGTTTGAGTCTCCTAAACTCTGCGAGATACGTATCCGTTATTGGTATCTTTGAAAAGGTATTTCGATTATCTCTCATTTATGTTATAAAAAGTAAAGTGTCCTTTGGTCTATTGTATAATGAGTCGAACGTATAATTTAGTCCATTTACTAAGAAGGTCTTGTTAGCTGTGTACTCCAGATTTGTATTTCTGTCGAAATCAATTTGTTCGTGATTAATGTTAGTTTTAATTAATATGGGTGTACTGAAATTTGGTGCCTTAACAGCATTATGCCCTTTTGCATGTTGCGCTTGATTTACAAATGTATAATTTTTGAAGTTGTTTTTATGTTTTTTAATTTTGATTTAGACAAACCTAACAGATCAGGGTTATGCTCTTTTAGAAATTGATCATGGTGGTATCTTTTTCTTGAGTAATTATTGAATTTACTGTTAATTGGACTTAACTATTGTGGGTGTTGAACTTGAGGCTAATGAGCAGATTAATTAACGCAACGATCTTTTCCTTATCATTATCAGTTAACGCATGGCACTGTAATTCCGGTTTGCTTCATTAAATCGTCGTTTTCATTTGTAATTATGAACTCTTCATTATTTTGCTCTTTTATGGGAACCGAACAGTTACCCTGTAAATGCTCACTTAGACATTTCACACACCTATAAGGCAATTCGTGTAGTTGTAAGACCTTTTAACTTTTCAAAATGAGCACAGCAATTTAATATGTATTTCATTTTGTAAAATTCTTTTATTGCTGATATTGTTGTAATTTTAGATTGAATCGTTACTCTCGTTTTCTTTAATTTCTTTGCGTTGTTGCTTTGTGCTGTAATCCGATTCCAGTTGAACGATGACGTCAACCACAACTTCTTACTTTCGAAATTACCTCGATATGTTGCATCAACTGAGTGCGTGAATTCTTATTTTCTTCTTCTTATTGGGCCAACTCCCTTTGTAATTATTTCAACTTGAGGTATAGACTTTGTACATTGCGCATAACGTAGCTATCCAAACATTTTTCGTTGGATGTTTCGCAGTGCACGTTTTCCTCCTTGGAAGCACAGATTCCTATTGTTAGCCGGCAATGGGTTTTTATCATATTTCATACTTTGCATTTTTGCATTTAAATGGGCAAAATTGCCAGAAACAATGTTGTCTGGAGCGTCTATCTCACTCAGCCTTCAAGATAACACTTTTCATTAGCTTCAACTTTATTAACTTTTAAGTTAAGATGTATCAATATATAAGATACGAACCCGGAAACGTCAAAAACAGCCAACAATTAGAGAGCAAATATATCAATAAATTTATTCGCATTCAATCTATTACTCCATAACTTAAAATTCTTCTTTACATTATTACATTACAGGTTACAATGATGCAATTAAAGACTCAAGAATGCGGTAACCTTGTAATGAAAGACCTTCATAAGCAGTTTATGGCACGCCAAAAATGTGATTGGTGTTTACGTTTCCACGCCTTCGAAAATAATGCGACAAGTTTCGAAAGAGCTGCGGAATTCGGCGGGATAGCTGCCAAGTGTTCGACCGTCATGGCCAACTTTCGAGGACTCAGCTGACCCGCTACAGAAACCGGCTTCTAAGGCACGGGCCCGTAAAGAACCCGCGACACCTGCTCGGGTGGTGGAATGCGGCCCAAGTTCAGCAGTTCCGCCAAACCTATCTACGTAGACAACTGTCACACGTAAAGAACCCGCGAGATCTGTCCGGGTGATGGAATCCGTCCAAGTTCCGCCAAACCTATGTACGTAGACAACTATCGCAAGTAAAGAGGAGGACTTTGAGAGGAGGTGTACTCTAGTCGGCGGCACAAAGCACGAATGTCAAAATTAGAATTAACACGACAGCAGGTTGCAAATTACGGTAGCATCTTTGAACAGTAGAATGGAAATCAACTTTTTTCTCGTTACCCAAAAAGTCCCTGTGTTGTTGACAGTTCAAAAACGAAGTTGCATCTCTCTATGAAAATGAGGAATTAGGCTGGCTATAAGAAATTATGATAATGGGAGAAATCTTTTCTCAAGTTAATAGTTTTATAGCTTATCCCCTAAAATATTAAATTTATAAAATTTAATTCTAAGAAAAGAACTCAAAAGTAACAAACTAGTGGCAACCTGCTCATGGAGCGCCATCTACATATGTGCCCATAGATGATTTAAACAAAAAAATAAATTCCCGTTACAAATATTCATTCTGTTTGCCGAGTTATGGTAAAGAAAATTACTGTATGCGGAAGAACAAAGAATGCAAAGAAATTTTTTGTGAAAAATTCAATGGTGAATTAACAAAGTGAAAATAAGTGAAAAAAATAGTGAAAAGTGAAAAAAGTGAAATAAAATCCAAAATAAGAAGGAAAAACTAATTAATTAATTAAAACACACTAAATAATATATATATATAATGAATATATATTTATATTACATTATATAAATATAATAAAAAATAAATAAATATAATACCCATAAATATAATTGCATAGTGAATTGAATAGTTGCAGTTTATATAACGGTGCCGGTGAGTAATTTTATTATACATATCATTTATAATAATGCCTTATAAATTTCATTCAAAATGAAATTTATAATTGGCTTAAATGAATTTTGTGAAACAATGGGAAAAAGGTCGGGGACGCTGACGCAGCTCCGATTTTGTTATTGTTCTTGCTATTGTTGTTGTTTCCCACGGAGACACCAACAACAAAAACATAATTTTGCCCGCTCTCGTCTGGTTTCGGAGCTATAGACCTTTCTACATATATTATAAACGGTATGTATAATAAAATTTACTCCCCACTGCTATATAACTCAACTGTTTATTTATTATACAGGGTGTAACGCATAAGGTACGCCAAAAAGCTAGGACGGGTAGGTTGGGTCGAGACAAGAAAAAATATTATGGGCCACCACCGTTTAGGCGGGAGGGGCCATTTTCTACAAACCCGACTTAACATCGGAAAAAATATTATTAAAAAATAATCGTTAGATCTAGGTAAGTTTTGCTTGCTGATTGTCAAAGCCAAATGTCCGCTTCTTAATATCCTTTTTAGATTAGATTCCTACGTCGACCAGTTTTTGAGAAAATTAATGCCAAACTTAAAATTTGGAATAAAAATTCCGAAAAAAAATTTTTAGTCGCAATTTTTTTTTATAAATACGGTATTAAGTATTAATATTTTTCCGATCACAAAATTCTCCAATCAATTCTAAAGAAAATACTTCAAGCACGAATGATCCATCTTGTGTAGTTCCTGAGAAAATTGAAAATTACGAATTAAACTCCTTCCTTCTTCCATATTTTTGCACCAGTGATAAAACACAAGTAGCCAAAAAATTAGTATTTTGCAGTTTATATATTTATTGCAGTTTATTTAAGGAAAGTATGCTTCGTAATTTTCACTTTTCTCGGAAACTACAAAACATAGATCCTTCCGGTTTGAAGCATTCTGTCTAGAATTGATTAGAGAATTTTACAGTTAAAAAAATATTGATACTTAATAAGGTATTTAAGAAAAAAATTGTACCCAAAAATTTTTTTCGGCATTTTTATTTAAAATTTTAACTTTGACATTAATTTTATCAAAAACTGTTAGACGTAGGAACCTAATTTAAGAAGGATATTAAGAAACTGACATTTGGCTTTGAAAATTAGCAAGCAAAAGTATCTAGATCCAACGATTATTTTTTAATAATATTTTTTCCGATGTTAAGTCGTTTTTTTAGAAAATGGCCACTCCCGCCTAAACGGGAGAAAATGCACCCCCCCCCTCCCATACGATTTGTTTCTTGTCTCGACCCAACCTACCCGTCCTAGCTTTTTGGCGTACCTTATGCGTTACACCCTGTAATTTATATTATTTTATTATTTATTATTGTATTTTATTATTCTTTATTATATATATTATTGTATTTATTTATTTTTATTATAATTATATAATATTTTAATATAAAAATGTATGTATTGTGTTTATTTTATTTGGGGTGTTTTAATTTGTTTAATTTAATTTAATTTAACTAGTTTGTCGTTCTTCTTTTCGTTTTGAAATCACTTTTTCACTTTTCACTTCTTCTTTTTCATTATTTTCACTTTTCAGTTGACTTGAATTTTACACAGAAATTTCTTTGCATGCTTCAGCTCGAAAAACAAAATAAATATTTGTAACAGGAATTTATTTTTTTTGCTTAAATCATCTTTGGGGACATAGATGGCGCTCCATGAGCAGGTTGCCACTAGTTAGTTACTTTTGAATCCTTTTTTTAGGATTAAATTTTATAAATTCAATGTTTTAGGGGATAAGGTATAAAAATGACTTGAGAAAAGAGTTCTCCCGTTATCATAATTTCTTATAACCAGCCTAATTCCTCATTTTCAGAGAGAGATGCAACTTCGTTTTTGAACTGTCAACATTACAGGGGCTTTTTGGGTAACGAGAAAAAAGTTGATTTCCATTGTACTGTTCAGAGATGCTGCCGTAATTTGCAACCTGCTGTCGTGTTAATTCTAATTTTGACATTCGTGCTTTGTGCCGCCGACTAGAGTACACCTCCTCTCAAAGTCCTCCTCTTTACTTGCGATAGTTGTCTACGTACATAGGTTTGGCGGAACTTGGACGGATTCCATCACCCGGACAGATCTCGCGGGTTCTTTACGTGTGACAGTTGTCTACGTAGATAGGTTTGGCGGAACTGCTGAACTTGGGCCGCATTCCACCACCCGGACAGGTGTCGCGGGTTCTTTACGTGCGACAGTTGTCGACGTAGATAGGTTTGGCGGAACAGCGGAACTTGCGCCGCATTCCATCACCCGGTAACGGAAAGTAACAGAAAGGGCTTACCTGCTTACAATTCTGCAAGTAAACCACCAGTAGAAACTAAGAATTATTACTAGGGATAATGTAACCCAAATGAATAAAATCGATATTTTTTATTGTAATGACAGGTGGTCATGAGGCGGTTAAAAATATTAATTAACCGAGGGTCGCTTAATCCCGCCGAATTCCGCAGCACTTTCGAAACTTGTCGCATTATTTTCGAAAGCAGTTTCGATGAATGCCTCGGACATTCTTGGGCGCTTTGCCGGGTGCACCGCCAAGTGCTTATGGCTGTTCAATGCTTCGATGAGAGCATCGAATTTCATTTCCTCCGCCATTCCATAGAAGTCGTCGAAGGAGCTCGATGCGAATTCTAGTTTGCCGGTGTACATGAAATTGATGATGCCATCGAACACTTCGACTTTCGCCTCTTTCCCTTGGCGGTGCACACGGCAATGCGCCCAAGAATGTCCGAGGCATTCATCGAAACTGCTTTCGAAAATAATGCGACAAGTTTCGAAAGTGCTGCGGAATTCGGCGGGATAGCTGCCTCATTGCCAAGCGTTCGATCGTCAATGTCATAGCCAACTTTCGAGGGCTCAGCTAACCCGCAACGAAAATCTGGTTCTAAACACGGGCCCGTAAAGAACCCGCCAAACTGTCCGGGTGATGGAATGCGGCCCAAGTTCCGCAGTTTCGCCAAACCTATCTACGTCGATAACTGTCGCACGTAAAGAACCCGCGACACCTGTCCTGGTGATGAAATGCGGCCTAAGTTCCGCAGTTCCGCCAAACCTATTTACGTCGACAACTGTCGACCCCGCACACCTGTCCGGCTGATGGAATCCGGTAGTCCAGGAAGGAAGGAGGACGCAATAAACATAGAACTGAAATAACTAATAAGTTCTATTTGGGCATCAAAACGACCACCAGGACAAAAAAGCCGTTCAGAACTGATGACAAATGTCAGTTCCCCTGCGGCTCATGAAGTGGATCATGAGCCGCAGAATACACAGGTAAGAAGAATTTTTGTATTTCGAAACCGAAGGGTATTGTTAGGAAGCCTATTCCATTTCATATACGCGTACCCCTTCTTGCCGAGGAGAAATTCTTAGTATGAATCTCTAAGCTGGACAGAAGGGATGCGATAGGTAGGTAGGTATATAGGTAGACTAGGTGGATTTTAGAAAGGTAGAAACAGTGGTAGATAAGATTATTGGGGGTTTTTTTGGGAAATTTCGACATTTTTTTTGTTCAACTTTTAGGCGAAACTATTCCAATGCAGTGAAAACCTACCGCTTGGACAGATTACTGAAGCGGCATGAAGTATTGCATTGTTTGAAGGACCAGGAATGCGATATTCGGTGGCAAAAATTTGCAAGGCTCAATTCCCATAAATTATTCCACGGTAATAGCAAGGTATGCGTTCGATGCTACCAAAAGTTCGCAATCCCGCAGGCTTTACGCATTTGGCGGACATACATTCGCCACTTAAACCGTACGCATGTTCGGATTTTTTGTTATTACTTTTATTTTATTGCTTCTCTTAGTTATGCTATGTAGATTTACACTTCAAAGTTACGATGAATTTAAAAATGTTGAAATTTTTCCGATGTTTCTTTTATCTGATCGTTCCCAAAGTTTGTGCGAAATTTTTTTTTACCAAAAGGAACCATTCTGGCTAGCGTCGTGTTTTATGTCTCGAAAAATTTGTAGCCCAGTACAGCTTAGGGACGGGCTTGTTCTCCCAGATGGAGGTGAGGGAAAAAAGGAAGGAGATGGCGACGGCCATACAGAGGTTGGCAGTGACCCAGAGAGGCAGAAAGCGCAAGTTCCCAATACTAACATTTGACGAGGAACCGGTAGTACCGAGCGAATGTGGGAAAAGCCCGGAGCCGGAGTCGATAGGCACCCTCACCAGTCCTAGCCACCCGTTTACTTTCACCCCATATTGGCGACCTATTACGATGACCTCTGTGCAGACGTCAACCGACACGGATCACCGGGAGCGACATCACAACTCAACGGTGGCGTTCGAGGAATGCGCCACTTCCCGAGTGATGAGATTCCGCGATATGGAGGAAAAAGACGCAAACTGGGACCCGCATAAGTCGAAACCTCATCGACAAAATCCGACGACAAACCGCGCGAGTCAGAAATCCGGACATGCGGCCTCTCACCCCGCTGACATGTCGTGGCTTTGAAGAGGCGACACGAAAGCTCGACTGCGAGCTTCTCCCCACGGGGTCGTGAGTGGACGAGCGAACGGCCGACGCACAGAAGCGATATCCTTCGCTTCGACACTCTTGCTGCGACCACCGATCAACAATATAACGGCGTCCACATATAACACCAAACAACTCCACAGTTAATTTAAAAACACTTTTGTACACCTCACATTAATATAAAATTAAATATATACATATACAATCAAAAACAACCAACAATACAACAAAACCTCAACATTCATTCAACCTAAGCTTACGAGATAAACACAAAGTATAGGAGAAATATTAGTTCAAGTTTTGAGGGGGATTTGCTGTAAATATTTTATTGAATCATTATTCATTATCCTTTATTTTTGGTCTTTACAGAAGCTATTAAAACTGATGGAAAAGATATTGTATTAACTTTGTACTCTACAACATTTGACTTGCAAGCTTATTCATTCAAAAAAATTTCTTTACCAGAGAATAAATATCCCATCAATACTTTTTCAGTTGTAAACATTTTTTCATTCTTCTAATAAAAACTCATTTTGAATCGTATCAACATTTTTCTTTCATTGCTCAGCAATTGTAGTGCCAATAGTTTATGGGCCCAATACCAATTTAAGACTTTAAATAGAAATGAGTATACGATCGTAATATCAAATAGACCGCGAGACCGAAAGCTGCATCGGATGCATTGAAGTGGGACAGACGAAAAGGCGTTAGCATATGTACATAATGCTTAATGTAAAACCCTCGCAGGGGTTACATCAGGCATTGTAAGTCTTCTACAGAGCGTGGGAAAAATTAAGAGATGTGTACATGGCCCCGCTAGAAAAGTAAGCCTTTATAAGCAGTTACTATATTTGAAAATGTCGGAAAGCTATACCATAATGAAACACCTGAATTTATTTATGGACATGGTGGAAAGGCTAATTTAAATAAACATTGAATTACCAGAGGAGCAGTTAGTAATCATATTACTTTCCAGTCTTACAGCTTCTTTTGATAATTTCGTGATCGCAATGGAAACTCGAGACTAGCTGCCAAGTTTATTCAGTTTGAAACTACAACTCACAGATGAAAGAGACCGTCAATATATGTATGTAAGTGTAAGGAACAATAATGTTCCAAGATGAGGGAACAAATGTTTATCACTTGGGTAAACGGTATTTGGTACAGTTTGTTTAGGATACGTTTATCTAGACGCAAACGCAAAGTATCGGGTTCCTTATCATCTTGTAAGAACGTATGCATGACTAGAAGCCTGGATTGGCTTATCTATGATAGACAAAAATGTAATTAGCCATGGCGACGGGGTAGACTTCTGGTCATATAAGTAAGCATTAGATAAGATATACACATGGTGCGAACTGTGTTCGCATCATTAGCTGATAAGATATGCACATTTAGGTAGGTGAAGAATCTTATAAATAAAGATCCTCTTGGAAACAAAAGTTAGTTGAACAGCAGAACTCGAATGAAGTGTTTATTCCTTGAGTGTTTATTCCTTCAGTTTTGGTGACGCCGAACGTTGTGTTGAAGAGCGAAACATCTTAAAAATTTGCTGTGAAAATTGGTTAGTATAGGAATAGTTTCATTGGGTGGCTGTATAAAGCGTATATAATAACCAATAGTACGCATCAGCACAAGTAAACTATTCAAAGTTAAAAAAAAAATATTTCTTTCATATAAAACGCCAACAAGCGAATTGGAAGAAAATTATAGTGTGATTACATGCTGTATAAAGCGTAAAATAATACGCATCAGTGAGAAAGTGTTATAGTGTAAATGCTGTATAAAGCGTAATAAGTCACGCATCAGTTAAAAAAAACGATCAGTTTAAAACAAAAAAAAAAAATGGCAGAGTGAGCAGATTTTAACACAGCAAGGGCTTTTGGCGGAAGGAATCCAGAGACTCTACCTAGTCTTAGGTTTCGACTCGTCCATGACTTGGGAAGAGTATGAACTAACCAAAAGGCAGCTGGAGGAAAAACACAGAATGTTTTTGGAAAACCATAAGCAACTAAAGGAGGATCCTTCAATGAAAACAGAGAAGTATTTTAAGGACAATGTTGAAGCAACGATAAGCACATTGTATGATACTGCAAACACGAAATTAGAGGTCCTTAAGGGTAGGCTAGGCGAATCTGCAACGGGCAGTCAGGAAAGTAAACCCCGAATTAGACGGCAAATCCACTCAAAACGTGAGTTTGAGGCCATTATTAGAGAAAAAAGAGAATTTGAGAGGAAAAACTCGGTCGAGCCTCAATTTCAATATGCACTCCCTGCTGTAGAGATTCCTTATTTTGATGGGGATTACTCCCAATGGAGTACATTCAAGGAATTATTTGAATATAGCAGCAAGAAGTATACCAAATGTAAAAAAGATGTGCATCCTGAAATCAAAATTGAAGGGTTCTGCTGCAAGTTGTATTTCTAATTTGCCATCGACTAGCACTAATTTTAATATTGCTTGGGAGATTTTAAATAAAAAAATTTACAAATAAACGATTATTAGTCAATTTTTATTTTAAGAAAATAACTGATGCACCAGAAGTTGTAGGTAACGTACACAGTGTAAAAATATTTTACGATAGAATTCAAGAAAGTTTACAGGCTCTTAAAACTGTAAAGTTGAACAGCAGAACTCGAATGAAGTGTTTATTCCGTGAGTGTTTATTCCTTCACAACACTCGCACGTTTGGTAACACCTGTGGACAATTTTTTGAGATGCCCTTCGCCACCACATTTAAAACATTTTGTTAAATTGCGACAATTGTTTCTTAAATGTTCTGTAGACCCCCAGTTCAAGCAACGCCCTGTTTTTCCAATGTATGCACTATTTCTGCCACCAATGTATTGTGTTTCTTCTTTTCTATGCATATATTCGTATACGTCGTATTTTTCTCTAAGCTCGTGTAAAGAGCTGCATTTATACATGTTCTATTTGTATTCATTTCGAACGTTGAGGCCATCTACAGTGTAGCGAATAACGGAATTAACATCAACTCTACCCAGAGCGGCGATTTTTTGCATGCTAAGGCTGTATTCGTAGAAACTTTCGTTTTTGTTTTTCTTCCTCTGTTTCTTCCTTGTTTCTTTCGCTTGAATTCTGTCACCATCACTTCTCGCAGTTCATCGTATGTGCTCACAAAAATTGTTTCTAGAAAAAGCTGAGCTGTGTGCGTCATCTTCGCACGTGCGTGTGCATATTTTTGACTTGCGTCCAACTTGTAAGCCTCAGCGTTGCGCTCAAAATTGCTGAACAAATGTTCCACCGGCACAGATTCACCATCGAAACCACTAATTATTTTGGAAAAACTTTTCACTGAGATATCACTTGTGCTTTGCTGCATTTCTTCGACTCTTAGCAGCTGTATCATTTCCTGGATACTCTTGGTATTATTTTCCAATGCTCTTTCCATGACATTTGAAGTTTTTTCTGTTTCCAATTCTGCATTCGTTTTTTGCCGCGTTTTGTAAGGTTCTCTTTTTTCTTCAATGTCTTGCGTTTTGCTGTTCTTTTCAATTACAAATACCTTTTATTTGGCTTCGGTTGAGCCCCCAAATGTAAAGTTTAATTTCTAGTAGTTTTAATATATCATACAACCAGATAAACCGGCCCGGCACACCACAGGAATGGTATGAGAAGATCAAGCGATGGACGAAAAAAGACATCTTCGACAAGGACTACATTTTCGTCCCGGCAAATAAGGACCAGCACTGGTTCCTTATGCTGGTATGCTTCGTGAGCGCAGACGGACCTTAGATGATGGAGCGCCCGAAGGAAGATGGTACGTGGGTCGCGAAGGTGCCATATATCCTGGAAATGGAATCAATCAACCCAGGAACACGCATAGAGATCGCACAATTCCTCCGGTGCTATGTCTTGCACGATTACGTAGAACGTAGGCGCAACGGAAAGACCTGGACGTTCGACGAAGTTGAGCTACCGTTGCAGGTACCGGAAGCTCCCAACAATAGAACGGAACCGACCACGGGGGGGCGAACGGGGATTGCGTCACTTTCGGAGTGGTACAATTCCGCGATATGGAAGAGCTGGAGGCACAGAGTTGGAGTGGGGTCCTCACCATACGACGAGACGTCATCGATGCGATTGCCAGCGGGCATTAGGAACGCGATGTCCGGAAAGGAAGATAAATCGGATACAGTACCGATATGAGGGATACCGGGTGACCATGATGGCGATGATGATGACTATCATTCCCCCACCGGAAAGAAAGGAGGGAGTGTAAGGAAAATGTAATTTTTCTTACAGCCACGGGTATAGAACCTGTACACCCCACCTGAGCTGATCCCATGAAAAACGTTTCAAGGGATGCAGTAACCTCGAGTTGCTCGGCCCCAACTTGAGGTGGACTTAGCTCTGCAATGACATTGCAAACAAAACGAACATCCAACAAACAAAGCAACGTCGAACATTAAATAAAACAAAATCACGTCGAACAAACAAAGCAACATCAAACCTCAACGAAAAGCACCAAAATCGAAAGCTCAAAAGCTCGATCCTCGAAAAGACAAACTTTCACCACATGGAACAAGAACAACGTGCAAAAGCTGGGCATCCAGGAAAACAAACAATAAAGCTTTATCCACAATAAAGCTTTATCCACAATAAAGCTTTTTTTAACAATAAAGCTTTAATCTGCAAATGCAGCTCACTTCCAGTAATAGCGGCGAGAAGCCAGCGGCAAATGTCAAAACGTCAAAAGTTTGTTTAAAGAAAATTTTTAAGTGTAAAAATAACTTTCTTATTGAGTGCATTTAAATATATAAATTGCAATATTGCAAAATAGTGTTACTAAGTTGGAATAGATGGCGAAATTTCAATGGATGAAGAAATAGTTATAGATTATATCCAATACCTCTTGAAATTAGCGGCCGCAGCTTATCCCTTTCGCTCCACGGGCTTACAATTGTGAGGTTCAGAAATATTCTCTGGAAATATGCATCTATAATCATGTCTGCTTAAAAGTTTACTACGTGTAAGTGAATGCAACACATTTTCATTTTTTGTCATACACAACACGTTGACACTGTTACTGTGTGTGTTATTCATGTCTTAAAAGTGGTGTGCGCGCTCGGTACGGCTTGTAGTGTTTAAAAAATATAAACTAAATCATTTCAAAATTTTTCTTAAATTTTTTTTGGTGGATCATTAACGCTAAAGGTAAGGTATTCTATTTACAATGCAATTAGGATAAATTATGCAAAAAACAAATGTATTTGGCGCTCTCAAACTTAATGTTCACAAATGTGAGCTGAGGTTCTAAACAGTGCTAAAATATACATTCGTTTCAACTGTAAAATTTTTTAGGTGCTGAATTTTGTATTGGTGTTAAACTTAAATTGTTCTTTGGAACAGAATGTCTCGTAAAGGTCTCACAGAAGAAGAGATTTTTAAAAGGCTGATGAGTAGTGACGATCTTGAAGATTAGCGATGAAGATAATGATGAAACTTTTGATGGCACAAGCAGAAGAAATCTCTGATTCAGTTTCGATTCCGAAGATGAGATACCACTTAGTCAACATCCTCAGCTCACTGATAGAGAAAATGTATCTTTGACTTCAGGTCTAAGTTCAAGCAAGAGACTGTTCCACTGGCTAAAAAAACCTTTTCAGGGAAATGCTCCATTTCCAATTCATGTTTTGGATGAGATACCGGTAAATCTGAAAAGCGATTTCTCAGTACATATCAATGAAATGTAAACTTAGGTTTTTATTTCTATTTTTTTAATCTTTGTTGTACACAACTTGCACAAGGATGTTTACTAATTTTCCAAATAAACTATTACGTAACAATTCACCTGAAGCATAAGAAAGCAAGAAAAAATTATATTCGGAGAGAAAATTTGTTTCTTAATGTCTCAGGAGCGAAAGGGTTATGCAGCCTACGAAGGCTATTTGCGTGTTTGCCAAGAAATGCGCAGGAGGTGGTGGGTTCGCCCAGTCAACCTCTCGCGGGACGAACTTGGGTTTTTCGAAACTGGTGACAGAC
This sequence comes from Myopa tessellatipennis, assembly GCA_943737955.2. Taxonomy (NCBI): domain Eukaryota; kingdom Metazoa; phylum Arthropoda; class Insecta; order Diptera; family Conopidae; genus Myopa; species Myopa tessellatipennis. The sequence goes on from OX031317.1 coordinate 21,529,632, forward strand.
AGCTTCAATTATATAATGAAGAGCATTTTTTTAAGGCGACCAGACTGAACGAAGCCAACTTCAAGTGTTTGCCGGAGCTGTTAAAGGAGAGATTGAAGCGGCACTCTCACCGCAAGCCAATATCGCCAGAATCAAGACTATCCATTACTCTTCTGTAAGCATATTCGGGAGTATTGACTCTTAAGCAATCGTATTTAGGTTTTCATATTTGAAGGTATTTGTCAAAAGGGTGCAATGTGCAAGTACTGGCTTGGACGCATAAATTGGGTTTCTCTACGGTCAGAAGCATTCCATATGACACTTGTGATGAAATAATAAATAATAATGTTGTGTCGATGGTATCTTTGTCAAATACAATACGCTCCGAGTTTTTGAAAAATTTGGTATGCAATTTTGTTTATAATAGTTCAATAACTAAAGAACAAAAATATCTCGGTCGGAAACCTTCGTGAATACTCTTGGTAGGCGATCAAATGTGAACCTTTTTTCCATTCTCTAAAAAGTTGTATTATTTCTGTTTTTTGCCAAAATTCAAATGACTATAGGAGTATAGTAAAATGACACTCCTCTAAAAAAGGAGTCAATATAACTAAATGGATTAAGTAGTTTCTGAAAGGTCGTTTAATTATCTATAGGAAAAATATAACAACAACTTTGTGCTTTGAATCTAAGTATTTTTCGGAACAGCTAAATTTTTATATATATTTTAACTTTGGGAGATTATAAGTCTCAGCGCTTATATGCTTATCCTGGGGTTTATTGTTTTTGAAACTATGAAGTGTTATAAACAAATACCCCAAACATACTTGACCCACCCGGACCCGCGAGAATCGTTTTTTTTCGTTTGAAAATTTTACCTACCTGTTTTGTGGATATTCCTGATTACCTATAATTTTTAGGAACTTATACTTTCTTACCTGTTTGATCGATTTTTTCACGGAATACGGTTTATTTCCTTATCTTAATTATTTAATGGTATTATAGTTAAGTTTCTAATATAGTAATGGTTTTTTATTATTTACCTATTAAATAAATCACCACTTCAAGGAATTCATCATTGAGAAATAGAAAGAATTGAGCTGTTATATTTGAAAGTGGTATAAGTCCATTTGGAGCTAAAAAAATCCTTTATTTAAATATTTTCAATAATTATTATTTCATAATAAAATTTAAAAAGTATATATTGTTAAAAACATCACTCGGATTGATTAACGTTTGCCATTATTTTTAAATTAATTCAAATGCAAATGTTTAAATATGTTTAATATGAAACCAGTAAGAAAGTTATATTCGGCCTGGCCGAATCTTAGATACCCTACACCTAAAAGTTGTGAAAAAAATGGCGAAGCTAGGGTGGGGCGGGGGTGGCGGCCCACTCTGGGCGGCACAATGTCGGGGGCGGCAGTTGTGGAAATCAAGTAGTGACTTTTGAATTCTAGGCATTTTTGGGGCTGCAAGTTGATTAACCGTCCCGGGCTCCATGAGACCTAGCTACGCCTCTGTATAAATAGTAGGCGTGGTCATTACCTTTTTCAAAACAAAATAACTAGCTTAGTTGTTTTATTATTGTTTTCAAATTTAAACTTTATTTACGTGTTAATACATTTATTTTCATACTGCTATACCGTACAAATAGTGTAAAAGTGGGCGGACCGCAACCAGTTTTGATGTAAAAATGTTTTTTTGGAAAACAAGTTGTTATCTAAAGTTTTATTCATGAAAATTATATATTTAACAATATAACCATATTTTGCCTGTGTAACCTAAAAGTGGGCGGATCACGCCTATATTTGGCATATTAATGGATAATGCTACTCTATACCCGGGAATGAATTTTTTTGTCATAACTCAAAAACGAACGCTGATATCACATTTTTAATAAAAAATAGGCGTGGTCGTGGAACGATTTTGCCCATTTTCAATACCTGCACACCACAAGAAACAATATAACTGCAAAATTTCATCCCGATATCTTTACCGGTTCTCCTGTGATCGTGATTTCAACAGACAGACGGACGGACGGACATGGCTAAATCAACTCAGGAGGTCACGCTGATCAAGAATATATATACTTTTCTATACCTATCGTCTCTATTTCTATGCGTTACATATTTCGTGACAAAGTGAATATACCCTTACCTTAAGGTGTAGGGTATAAATATGGACTTATACTAACAAAAATAACAGCTCAATTGAGAAATAGAATACAGACAAATCTAAAGAACCTGAAAGGTTATTATAAACATTGCACCTACTCCAGAAGTAAAATGAATAATAAACACCAGGAGTGGTTAAACAAGGACTTCGAAATAGATTTAGAAGATGAATACAGTGACGATGAACAGGCAAAATATTGTATTTGTGTTTTACAGTATGTAATAATTTATGTAAAAATTTTCCTATATTTAAATTTTTTAAATAAATAAATGATCATAAAAGTAAAACAAATACCTGGTGTTCTTATTTTAGTAATGTTTACATACGACTTAGTATCTTTTTCATACTAAAGGCACACAATTTTAAGTATTGTGATATTTTTTCGTCGAAATTGAGTATACCAAACCTTTAAATTGTTATTTTATATAACTGGTTACAATACAATTACCAATTGTTAAATTGTTACGTCGACAACTGTCGCACGTAAAGAACCCGCGACACCTGTCCGGGTGATGGAATGCGGCCCAAGTTCTGCAGTGCCGCCAAACCTATCTACGTCGATAACTGTCGCACGTAAAGAACCCGCGAAACCTGTCCGGGTGATAGAATGCGACCCAAGTTCCGATTCTAGTTGAACGATGACGTCAACCACATAGTCTTTACAACTTCTTACTTGCAGTAACCTCGAATTGCTCGGTCCCAACTTGAGGTAGACTTAGCTCTGTAATCAGATTGCAAACGAAAGGAACCTCCAACAAACAAAGTAACGCCGAACACAAAATAAAACAAAACAACGTCGAACAAACAAAGCAACATCAAACCTCAACGAAAAGCACCACAATCGAAAGCTCAAAAGCTCAATCCTCGAAAAGACAAACTTTCACCACATGGAACAAGACCAACGTGGGCATCCAGGAAAACAAACAATGAGAGCAAATATACACCGAAGAATTACAATAACAACAACGAAGAACAAACCTTGAACCTAGAAATGCAAAAAACTAATGTACATCAACGACAACAACAATAGCCGGATAAAAGTGAAATTCCAAACACACAAACAAAAATACATAGCCGCTGTTTGCACGAAATACAGAAAACGACAAACAGAGTTAAGTTAAGAGTTTGCTTAAGTTCAGTAGTCCGGTTCGTCTTCTCATTGCGCAGTAGAGACCATACGTCCCACCTTGTTCCTCTTGTGCTTGGTTCGGACTTGGACACTTTCCTGAAGCTTAGAGCTGTTACAATGCTCTTTAACATTATTTAAAATAAAGTACCTCTCTGCCTCTTCGAACAGCTCCAATTCAGCTCATCAAATAGATCCCGCTTTCTTATACTACCTCAGTTCTCGTCACTAGCAATAGAAAGATCTTTCTTTGTGAGAAGTATCAGAATCTGGAATGCTCTACCTAACCATTTAAAGACAGGTCGATCGGTGCGAAGCTTTAAGGCTGGCGCACTTAGTCACTTGATTACGACATGAATGCTTTTTGAGATCGCCACCTTAAGCCGGTGGTTGCTGCTACCACCATAAAATCTAACAGACCTGAATGCAAATCATTTTTAGCTCGTGTGAATTTTGGGGCTGGAACTTTGGGCGGCGGTGGTTTTCGTTGCATTGCTGGAACTCGGAGGAGAAATTATTAGGGAAATTGGTAGGGAAATTAACCATATAAACCACTTTTACACTATATATATTTATATATTTACTTGTATTATACATATAAATACTTGTATTTACCTGTACAATTTATTTAAAGTTTAGTGACCTTTTTTGTACAGCTTGAAATGAAATAAATAAATAAATAAATAAATAAAAATAAAACACATAGAAAATTACACCACAGGCAGGTTTTACATTAAACAAATATTATATATAATTAAAAAACTCGTTTTAGAACAACAACAATTGCATGGAGCAGTGCCAACAAATACACTAAGGGGATTAGTAGAACGATATTGCAATAATCTCAACAACACACATCTCACCACAGTCTATGGCCTAGATAAAACTGAAAGGGACCGCATTCCAATAAGTGGAACATCGCGTTAATTTAAAATAAACAATAATTCGCAATTTATTATTAAGAATCTATATATATAAAAATGTATGTCCCGCCATCTCTTGAGAACGGCTGGACCGATTTGACTGATTGTTATTTTGTTGTGTTCGTGATCGGGACAAGGTGTGTCGGGACAAGGTTTGTATGAAAGAAAATTTTGAGAAACTCGATCGGAAAAGTCGAAAATTTGTATTTTTAATTTGTATGAAAATAAACTTCAGTAAAAAAATATTATATTAGAAAAAAACAGTTTACATCAGTTGTTTGCTGTCACATCAAAGTTTACAAAAATAAAAATGAAAAAAAAATATATGACATTAAAAAAAACAATAAAATATAACAATTTTTGATATGATATACAATAATGATAGTAATCTATCTTTCTTGCAAACATAGTATATTGAAAAAAGTTGATAATAATTACATATTATCAGTGATCAGTGCGTGATAATTTTTTTTATCTAGCGTGATAGCAAAGACAATATAATACAAAGATGTCTCACTCCATACAAAACAACCGAGCAGCTAAAATTCAATTGGGATTTTTGGAAAATCCCATCTGAAGCTTTGGGAGAGTAAAATGAACATATTGTGAGAGCGATATATCAAGTTGTGAGAGTAATAGATCAAGTTGTGAGAGTAAGAGCTGCAACTTGCAAGAAAGTGAGCACAAAAGAGAGCGCGTTTGCTACAAATGAGTGTAAAGAATCAAAGCAGTTGCCATCAGAATGTAGAACATCTTATTTTAATTATAACAACAAAGGGTGGTGGCATAACAAACTTTTAGAAGCCCTATATCAGTAGAAACAACAATAAAAAATGAAATCTTCAAATATTAAATGACATTTATTTATGATTCAGTATTTGAAGTTTGGATTTTTTGGATCGTTTGTTTTTAAAATATGACCAAGAACGATGATTACGGTGTAATATGGTTATCAAACGATCTAAAACACTAAACCTGTGAGAATAACATTCATTATTTTCCTCAAACCGATGCGCATTTGGACTTTGTTTTGTACAATGTATACATTGTTGTATAATATATTATTAATTAATTATTATTAATTACAAATTACCGATTATAATATAAATAATAAATAAATTGCCAAATTATCCAAATAAAAAACCAAAATCACTATTAAAATAGTAGCCAAAGTCAAAATCAATCAAGTCACAAAAAGGAGCTAAAACATCAGTAAAAATAAAAACACAAAAAATCTCGTTTCTGGCTCGGTAAAGAACGCTGTTGTCGTCATTCATATACTTGTTGTTGTCGAGCGAGCGGCACATATTCTTGCACATTCGTACAAAAACTCTAAAAATTTATTTTACAAAAACAAACATTCGCTTCTCTCTCGCATCGTTTGTCCCATTAGCAAAAGGCGAGAGAGAATGTGCGTCGCATCTCAACAAAATTGAAAGCTCTTTCTCAAAAGCACAAAAGCTCTTTCTCAAAAGCACAAAATTTTTTGGAAATTTTTCAACGTACTGAGTGAGACATCTTTGTATTATATTGTCTTTGGTGATAGTTTTGTTTACTGTGGTCATATAAGTTCGTGATAATTTAATATTTTGCTTTTTGGTTTGCGGTTTGCGCTTTAAAATGCCATCAGTTAGACGGTCGACATATGCGTAACTCAGCTCGAACAAGTAACCATCGTGTGAATGAGAAAGATGAAGAACGCAGACACCGTTGTGGAAGGAAATCGTGTAAGAATTTCGTAAGGGCGATCGATTATGGCTCCGGAACAACGTATTCAATCAACTTCGACTCGATCAGTACAAGCTAACGCTCGAAATAATTTTGAACGTCGACAAAAAAGACGCCCAGCCGACACAACCATTAACGAACGTTTGGCGTTCACGATGGCGGTACAATCCAAAAGTCGATTACGCAGCGGATATGGCCAACTTCGGTACACTGAGCACTGTTTGTCAATATTGCAATGCTTTGAGGTCCCGACAGGAACCACCAGGAATATGTTGTGCGATCGGAAACGTAAAATTGACACCGCCACCAGAGCCATTGGCATTGCTTTCTGGCGAAGATACTCGATCGAAGCATTTCGTGGACAACATACAAAAATATAACAGTTCCTTCCAAATGACTTCATTTGGGGCGAATATTATCAGAACACGAGCCTTTAACCCTGCGTTTACGAAAAAGCTTCAACGAAGGAAAACATTACACAAACTCAAGAAATTGTATTTGATTTTATAGATTCAAAGACAAATTAACCATCGTGCAGGAGCATTGTTACCCGCCGTGAATGCTGATCACAAATTTCTTCAAATTTATTTCTTTGAACATTCTGATGATGAAATTATTCGGCGTTGTGAGTTAAGATGCATTGTATTTAATTTAATAAAGTCATGGTCGTATTAAAATTTTTCAATTCAGATATTATTATATTTGGGGCGAGACGAAGTTCGTCGGGTCAGCTAGTTATTAATAAAAAACTTAAATATCGTTCTAATCTGTGTAGAAAAAATACATATAAAAAATAAAATACACATTTTTCGTACCCGTGTTGGTTTTAAAAATAACAGGCCACAGGCTGATCGTTATCGTCTCAGGACTGATCATTATCGTCCACAGACTCATCATTCGACAAGTTGTTAATGTCAACCGTCTTCACTACACATTGGCTGGCTAGTACAAATTTTGATTTAAAAACATTTTTTTAGAAATTATGCCGCTTGAAATCGAAAATTTTAATGAATTTTGAGGAGAAAATATGAAAAAGTCATTTCCTTCGGCTGAAGTTTATGACGATAAGTTGACTACGAAAATTTGTTTATTTCTACGAGTGGTATAAATTATCTTGGCCAATCTTACTAGAAAAATTTGGTATTGATTATGAAGAAACATACTCTGCTGTCGCTAAACTACGTGTAAGTACCAAGAGATTAGTCCTGGCTGTAGGTGTGAGAAAAGGTTAGACATTTTATCAGTTAGATGTTAAAACAGCTTTTCTACTCGGCAAACTTGAAGAAAAAATTTATCTTGCACCACCTGAAGGATTGAATGTAAAACCGGAATGGCTTTAAAGTTGCAGAAATCTTTATATGGATTAAAACAGAGTCAGAGGTGATGGACCCAAAAATTTAATGACGTGCTAATGGATATGGGATCTACGCCTGGCTGTAGGTGTGAGAAAAGGTTAGACATTTTATCAGTTAGATGTTAAAACAGCTTTTCTACTCGGCAAACTTGAAGAAAAAATTTATCTTGCACCACCTGAAGGATTGAATGTAAAACCGGAATGGCTTTAAAGTTGCAGAAATCTTTATATGGATTAAAACAGAGTCAGAGGTGATGGACCCAAAAATTTAATGACGTGCTAATGGATATGGGATCTACGCGATCACAACATGGTTATTATTTGTACACAAACTCGTATGGAAAAAGGATTACAATTGGAAATACTAAAGGGAAAAGAAAATAGTAATCATCCTTATCGAGAGCTTTTGGAAGTTTGATGTATGTATTTGATGTTAACTGTTCGTCCCGATATCACTCAGTTGGGTGCATGGGTCGATATCAAGAAAAGGATGGAGAAAGTCACTAGATAGCTTTGAAACGAATTTTAAAATATCTTAAAGGAACTAGATCATTAATATTAAAGTACGAAAATAACTACAGTTAGGGACATAACTATTCGTACAACCCATTTATTTCGAAAATCTTCAAAATTTTGTAAAATATTTAAAAATGTTGAATGCAATTTCATTTTAAATATACTTTTATTTGATTAATTTATAAAAAAAAATAATATTGTGCAACACATTTCTTAAAAAAGTACAAAATAAGCAAAATCCATTGGGACAAAAGTATTCGTACAGCTCCTAATACATATCAGTACTTCATAAAATTAATTGTGCGTTGCTATTTTGCTTGTTTACAGTTTTATGTAAAATACCGTTATATTTTCGTCGTAAAGCTATTTTTTCGACAAGATACTTAGTTGGTTTCAAAGTTTCGAGCAATAAGGAAGCTAACAATGGGCAAGCGTAAGGAAGTAAGTTTGGATATCAAATATTTAATAATTGAACAACATAAAAAAGGAAATCGCTCCGATGTATTAGTGAATTTACAACATTCCACGGTTTAATATATTGTTAACAAATATAATAACAATGTTTCCGTTGAAAATGCGCCTAGGACAGGACGACCAAAAAAAGTTTTTAGACGAGATGTGCGTATGGTTTTAAAAGAAGTCCAAAAAAATCCATCATTAACCCGGGCGGAATTAGCAGAACACCTCGCTAATGCAACAGGAACAACTGTTCATCCAAAAACCAATAGGGAAAATTCTATATTCCAGCGGATATTCGAGCAGGGTACCTCGAAAGAAACCCCTTATCTGCCAAAAAAACCGACAATTTCGTTTAGAATTCGCCAAGCATTACATAGATAAGGATGAGGAATTTTGGAAAACGGTATTATTTACGGATGAAACCAAAGTAAATCTTCTTGGAAATGATAGCAGAGGAAAAATGGCGAAAAAATACACAAAAATAGATGCATAAAATTTGATAGCAACAGTCAAACACGGCGGTGGAAGTATCATGGTATGGGGTACAATGGCAGCCAGTGAAGTAGGACGATTATTGTTTATAGATGGTATAATGGATCATCATCAATATAAACGAATATTGGAAGGCAATTTGAAGGCTTCCGTAGATGGATTGGGCCTTGGCCAACGTTAGATATTCCAACTGGACAACTACCCGAAACATACTGCGCGTTCTGTCAAGGAGAGGTTGCTTTCTTATGCACCAAGACAATTAAATTCACCTCCTCCATCGACTGACCTGAACCCCATCGCACACTGTTGGGATCTTTTGAAGCGTAAAGTTGGTACAAAACCGGAGCCCGGAGCATGGATGATCTTAAAACTGCCTGGAAGGAAATATCTTCAGATAGTACAAAAAATTTAGTCCGATCGATGCCCAGAAGACTGCAGGCCGTTATTGATGCGAACGGAGGAGAAACAAAATACTGATTACCAGAAAAATATAAAAAGTTATATGTATATACAAGAGGTACGAACACTTTTGTCCCAATGAATTTTGCTTATTTTGTACTTTTTAAACAACGTTTCGAATATTATTATTATATTACTTTTTTTTATAAATTAATTAAATTAAAGTATATTTAAAATGAAACTGCATTCAACATTTTTAAATATTTTACAAAATTTGGAAGATTTTCGAAATAAATAAACGAATACTTATGTCCCTAACTGTACAAAGATGATAACGTCCTTGTTGGGTATGTGGATGCGAATTGGGCGTCTAATATAGGGTTTTCCAATAAGAGGTGTAATTTTGAATAGCCCGCTATTTCGGTAGCTGTCACTTTTGAAGCTGTTATTTTTGACATTTGACAAGTAGAAACTACGCCATTACTAAAAATGGAACGATACACGCTGCAACAACGCATTGAAATTTCAACATATATAACACATACGTGGAATGCACTACACACATGTGCTGCCCATTCCATGTGCTACGTAGTATGCTGCCTCATAGAGGCAACAATAAAATTAAGATAATAAATAGGGGTTTTCAATAAGAGGTGTAATTTTGATATTCAAAGAAAAATGCCATTTTTCGAGATAAATTATCGCATGTTTATTTCGTAATAAAAAGAAAGGTATGCCGTTAATAATGAAAAACAACATGAGCCAAATGGCCACCAAACTTTTCCCGTAAAAGATCAATGGTTTCGTTGCTTGTGTGGCACGTAGCGCCGTCTTGTTGAAATTTCAATGCGTTGTTGCGTGTATCGTTCCATTTAGTAGTTGGCATTAGTAATGGCGTAGTTTCTACTTGTCAAATGTCAAAAATAACAGCTTCAAAAGTGACAGCTACCGAAATAGCGAGCTATTCAAAATTACACCTCTTATTACCCTATATATATGATCAAAAATTAACAAGCAGATATATTTTTTACGTCTATGGATGACCAATTTCCTGGTCAAGCAAAAAACGGACTACTGTAGCTACATCTTCAAGCGAAGATGAATATGTTGCTTTAAGCACTGCTACCTCAGAGGGTTTGTGGTTGAAAGGTATGTATATTTACTGATATGAATATTCTCACTGAAATTCAACCGATCCTGATTTATGAAGATAATGGTTGTATTGCTATGGCTAAAAATTCTGCATCAAAGAGATCAAAACACATTGATATCAAACACCATTTCATAAGAGATCACATTATGAATGGGAAAGTTAACTTTTGGATTAAAAAAGTTACTTAATAAACAGGCAGTGAACAACACAGTTGTAAGGTTCAATACAGGAGGACTTAAGAATCAGTGAAGCAGCAGTGAACACGTTCACCAAGAATTGAGAAAAAAACCGCCGCTTTTCTATTTTTTAAAGGATAAAAATAGTTTTACTTCATCGGCAAACATCAATATATTTCCATGTTGGCAAATCATTAATAAATATTAAGAATAAGTGCGGTCCCAAGGGACTGCCTTGTGGAACTCCAGATTTAAACAGAAATTCACTAGATTAAGCTTTAGAATGAGTAGCCTATGATTTACAATATTAAAAGCTATACTTAATTCTGTGTATATTACAGCTTCTTTAGAAATACTAAAAAGTTTTTAACACTTTTTGAGATAATGGTTGAATTTTCCAGAATGCATTAACATTCCGTGAGATAGTGAAAACAATTATTTTTTCAAACAATTTGGGCAGCGTACTAAGTTTAGCAATACCACGATATTTAATTAGTTTTTTTTCTTGATTATACAGTCTGTAACCCTTACTAAGACCGTGGCTGGTCGGAAATATTAATTTGATACCTTTTGGATCGAGTTTACTTCTAGGGCCTTTTTCCAGCGCCATCACAACCGCAAGCCAAGAAATAAGAGACCGATGGAGTTTTTCAATAATAATTTCAAAAGGTGTTATATCTCCTAAAACCTTCGTTGGACAACGCTTTCTTATGTAGGTGGTCATATTTACAGCTTCAAACCACAGATATTGGGGAAGACCTGATTCCAATACAACATACAACGAGCCATTTCACTTTCGAGTTTACTTCTAGGGCCTTTTTCCAGCGCCATCACAACCGAAAGCCAAGAAATAAGAGACCGATGGAGTTTTTCAATAATATTTCAATAATAATTTCAAAAGGTGTTATATCTCCTAAAACCTTCGTTGGACAACGCTTTCTTATGTAGGTGGTCATATTTACAGCTTCAGACCACAGATATTGGGGAAGACCTGATTCCAATACAACATACAACGAGCCATTTCCATCAGAGTCCTGTTGGCTCTTTCTGCTACGCCATTTTGCTAGGGTGAAGGTTGTCTCATGAAGAATACCTCGATCTTTACGAAAAGTAAAAAATTTAGAATTAACATATTCTTTTTCATTGTCGGTGCGTATTTTTTTTTTGGGCCTGTCTGCATCTCCGCCATCGAAGTAAAAATGTTAAGATTTTTATCGATTATGGTTAGAAAATATGGTTATAATATATATATATATATATATAGAAAATATATATTACTCGGAAATGGTTTTCTGTGTATTTTGCTGTGGTTTTCTGTTTAAAACACGAAATTATTCGACAAATCAACTTTTAATACGTGCACAATTTTTTTTTTTATATTTGATAATTGAACTCTATAATTTGAGTTTAATGCTATGTTTACACAGACCCCAAATGCGCATTTGTAATCACTCATTTGAAAAGTGTTTACACCGCCTTGTTTGCATTTCGTTTGACATTGATCAGACCAAATTTATGTTTATTGTTTGCTTGATTTTTTTTACAATTGTTTTTTGACAGCTAATTGACATTATTTCCCTTCCATTTCCCTTGTTTTGTTTTGGGATGTTATTTTTCCCTACGACAGGCTGATTCGAAATATTATTTTACAACTCGTTTGGATCTCATTTCGCCAAAATGAGATGATTTCGATAATGAGTGATTTGGCAATTTGTATGGGAAATGGGATCATTTGGCTTCTCATTTCTGGCTTTTGCTCGTAATGAGCCATTTAGCGTCGGTGTAAACGTGGTATAAATGTGCATATCGTGTGTGCCATACTTTTAAATTATTTTGAGCGGAAAATGCGAATTGTTCGTTTGTCTTTAACATTGTTCACTTCTAATTGGCCTAAGTCCAGAATTGTCGTTAATAAATCTAAAAGTGCTGGAGCTGCACTGCAAAGTATTTCCCATCATTTGCCACTACTTTTCCCCATCTTTCTGGCAACATTCGGATACCCCGTCGAAAAAACTCTTCATCTTTTGACGCTATCCACAAATCTACCCAATTTTTGGTGTCTTCATATGATGTGAAGCGCTGCTCAGACAGACCATGTGCCATCGACCGGAACAGGTGATAATCAGAAGGGGCTAAGTCTGGTGAATACGGCGGGTGGGGTAAAACTTCCCAGTTGAGTGTTTCCAAGTATGTTTTTACCGGCGCCGCAACATGTGGACGAGCATTATCGTGTAAAAGAATAATTTTGTCGTGTCTGGAGTAGTAATGGGCGCGTTTTTCCTTAAGTGCCCGACTCAATCTCATGAATTGTGTTCGGTAGAGAGCTCCAGTAATGGTTTCGCTTGGTTTGAGCAATTCATAATACACGACACCAAGCTGATCCCACCAAATACACAGCATGAGTTTTTTTCCATGAATATTCGGCTTAACTGTCGATGTTGATGGTTCGCCGGGCTTAACCCATGACTTTCTCTTCTTTGGATTATCGTAGTGAATCCATTTTTCGTCACCAGTGACTATACGATGCAAAAACTCTTTTTTTTATTCCTGGCAAGCAGCATTTCACTCATGCATAATCGGCGTTCAACGTCTCTCGGCTTTAGTTCATATGGAACCCAAGTTCCTTGTTTTTGAATCATTCCCAACGATTTTAAACGATGTGAAATTGCTTGTTGAGTAAGTGCAAGTAATGTAACTTGTAATGTAAGTGCAAGTTCTTTTTGCGTTTGGGACGAATCTTCCTCCAATAATACTTCTAATTCCATGTCTTCGTACACTTTCGGCCTTCCACTGCGTTCTTTGTCCTTCACGTCAAACTCACCGTTCTTAAACTTTTGAAACCATTCCTGACAACTTCTCTCACTTAAAGCAGCTTCACCAAATGCTTCTAGAAGCAATCGATGCGCCTCAGCTGCAGATTTTTTCAAATTAAAGAAGTAAATCAAAAGTTCCCGCAAATGATGCTTATTCGGCACAAAACTTGACATTTTTGCAGGAAAAAAATTACGTAATGCTGATACAGAATCACTAGTACTTTAAGGTTATGGTGTTGCCGGATGACGAAACTTGGGATATTACGTTTTACATCTGACAATTTCTCAATAACCTTCTGGTAGGGCCATCTTTTGACAAACCGCGGAAACTTATTTGTACACCTATACTATCGGTATAACTAACACCTATAATACCCTCATTTAAAAAAAAAAAATTGCGACCAAAAATTTTTTTTCGGAATTTGTTTTCCAAATTTTATATTTGGCATTAATTTTCTCAAAAACTGTTTGACATAGGAACCTAATTTAAAAAGAATATTAAGAAGCGGATATTTGGCTTTGAAAATCAGCAAACAAAAGTTATTTAGGTCAAACCATTATTTTTTAATATTTTTTTTCGATGTTAAGTCGGGCTTTTAGAAAATGGCCCGTTTAAACTGGGGGAAATTGACCCCACCCCCTCTCATACGATATTTTTCTTGTCTCGACCCAACCTACACACCCTAGTTTTCTGTCCCCTCTTATGCAAAATACCCTATATAAGAAAAACAGAAATCACTTCCCTGGTAGATCCAAAAGAGTGAGGGCTTTTTCTGTGTTGCTGCACATCGCGTTGCTGCGATATGTATCCATTTTTCCATACATCCATAAGATGTATCCATCTTTAATTTTCTCAGAAAAATGTGAACAGATTGCTTGTGGTTTTTTGCTCATTTGTTTGTTCTTTCTTCGATTTTTGCAGCAAAAAGGATTACACGTCTTGGTGAATTGGTCTCGTGATTTTTCTGGCATTTTAACATAAGGTAAGTGGCACATTTTTAAATCCGCTGTATTTTTCTGTGAAGGAGCGTCATAAAGTGGCGGCCCGTAAATGAAGGATGGAGGATACTGAGGAGGATGGTGAACCCTCAGTAGAATGAGATAATCAAAAGCAGAGATTAAGAGATTGGACACTCTCGAATTCGCCGCTTCAAAAATCGGTTCGACGTCTATTTTTTATGAAGTGGTGAATTCATGTACACTATACGTGAGAGCAACCATATTGTTGTTCTTGTTTATCTGTCATACAATATGTTGACAAAATTAGCTGTTTTATGTTTCACCACGGTTTTTATTATTGAAATTGTTTCCAATTGTTTGCAAAATAATTAAAGTGATTAGCATCCCGAGTTTTTTTTTATTAAATGCTAAACAGCTGAAGCGAACAGAAGTTCGATTAGGAAGAAAGTATTTTAATTTTGGATTCTGTTACTTTCTGTTACCGGGTGATGGAATGCGGCACAAGTTCCGCTGTTCCGCCAAACCTATCTACGTCGACAACTGTCGCACGTAAAGAACCGGCGACACCTTTCCGGGTGATGAAATGCGGCCCAAGTTCCGCAGTTCCGCCAAACCTATCTACGTCGACAACTGTAGCACGTAAAGAACCCGCGACACCTGTCCGGGTGATGGAATGCGGCCCAAGTTCCGCAGTTCCGCCAAACCTATCTACGTCGACAACTGTAGCACGTAAAGAACCCGCGACACCTGTCCGGGTGACGGAATGCGGCCCAAGTTCCGTAGTTCCGCCAAAACTATCTACGTAGACAACTGTAGCACGTAAAGAACCCGCGACACCTGTCCGGGTGATGGAATGCGGCCCAAGTTCCGCAGTTCCGCCAAACCTATCTACGTCGACAACTGTAGCACGTAAAGAACCCGCGACACCTGTCCGGGTGATGGAATGCGGCCCAAGTTCCGCAGTTCCGCCAAACCTATCTACGTCGACAACTGTCGCACGTAAAGAACCCGCGACACCTTTCCGGGTGATGAAATGCGGCCCAAGTTCCGCAGTTCCGCCAAACCTATCTACGTCGACAACTGTAGCACGTAAAGAACCCGCGACACCTGTCCGGGTGATGGAATGCGGCCCAAGTTCCGCAGTTCCGCCAAACCTATCTACGTCGACAACTGTAGCACGTAAAGAACCCGCGACACCTGTCCGGGTGATGGAATGCGGCCCAAGTTCCGCAGTTCCGCCAAACCTATCTACGTAGACAACTGTCGCACGTAAAGAGGAGGACTTTGAGAGGTGTACTCTAGTCGGCGGCACAAAGCACGAATGCGTGATACAAATGCCGAAAAAAGCGTAAGTCGAAGTGTTCGATGGCATCATCAATTTCATGTACACCGGCAGACTAGAATTCGCATCGAGCTCCTTCGATGACTACATGGAATAGCAGTGGAAATGAAATTCGGTGCTCTCATCGAAATATTGAACAGCTATAAACACTTGGCGGTGCACCCGGCAAAGCTCCCAAGAATGTCCGAGGCATTCATCGAAACTGCCTTCGAAAATAATGCGACAAGTTTCGAAAGTGCTGCGGAATTCGGCGGGATTGCTGCCTTAGCGGGATTGCCAAGTGTTCAACCAGCAATGTCATGGCCAACTTTCGAGGGCTCAGCTGACCCGCTACGAAAGTTCGATTAGGAATAAAATATTTTAATTTTGGATTCTGTTACTTTCGTTCGAAGTAGCTGCTATACTTCACACTTCCAATGTCTTAAATAAAAGAACTGACTAATTTGAAGCAAATATTCTATTTTAAAAATATAATAAAACATTATTCTATAGTGGAATGATGAAGACTTTTTGTATGCGCCAAGTTTATTGATATATAAAGTAAGAGTCAAAGATTTAAGAGTCAAAGAGATTTGAAGCAAATATTCTATTTTAAAAATATAATAAAACATTATTCTATAGTGGAATGATGAAGACTTTTTGTATGCGCCAAGTTTATTGATATATAAAGTAAGAGTCAAAATTAGCTTGAGTTTGAATTGTTCGAGATTCTTTTAAGTTTTCAAACGTAATTCATGCATTAAAACACTAATTTTCACTGCAACTTGGATTTCTTTCCAAGTATCAGCAGATCTTTCGTATCTCTGGCGCCCAAACGGTTCAAATTCTTATTTGTTTAATATTTTCACCATTAATAAACAAAGTTGGTGAATTTACTGAAGGTTAAATGGTAGATACCAGCGGAAGTTTGACCCCCCCAAGTGCATCAACGAAGTATAACAATACTTGATTTGCAAAAATATTAGAGAACAAATGAAAAAATATAAATGCGACCATTCTGGAGTTATTAATAGTATTTTTTTTTGTCAATAGGCTAACAACTAAACTCAAATTTCTTTATTCTTAACAACATTTGAAAAGTCTTTCACAGTCGCGAACAGCCAGGAGTCGGTTCTTGGTTAGTCGTTGTCTAACTCGAAGTTGAATATTGAATGGTCAGTATTCGATTAACGTTTGGAGGAAACACCATTTTCCAATCCACATGAACCTTGAGAATGTACAACTGCCTTTAAGCACTTTGCTTTTTAAAACAAATTAAACAAAAAGTTATCTATGTTAACCTTGTCCGATTCAGTTGAGGAGATCCTGACTCAGTTCAACTGAGGTGATTGTTACACCCGCAATTGATTTGTTTTGTGCAAAGGTTTTTGCGCCCAAATTATGGTGGAACGATGAAATTCATAAGCTTTTCAGGCTAATTTCAGGCCTCCCAAAAAATATTCAATTAAACGAAAAGTTTTGAGGATGTAAAGAGGCTAATGGAAGCCATGAAGTCCTTCGAAACTGACTTCGAAAATAATGTTAGTTTCTAAAAATTACGATAGTGAGCAACCCTGACGCACGGAACACCAGTGGTAGCCCTGATCATTTTGAGTGACAAATTAGCTCTGGCGCGTGATCATTTCATATTTTCGGTCACCACGCTTCGGCTTTCCCGACTACGGTCATCACGCTTCGGCTTTCCCGACTACGGTCATCACGCTTCTGCTTTCCCGACTACGGTCACCACGCTTCGGCTTTCCCGACTACGGTCATCACGCTTCGGCTTTCCCGACTACGGTCACCACGCTTCGGCTTTCCCGACTACGGTCATCACGCTTCTGCTTTCCCGACTACGGTCACCAAGCTTCGACTTTCCCACGGCACCGGCCGAACCAACCACTGGTGGTTTACTTGCAGAATTGTAAGCAGGTAAGCCCTTTCTGTTACCGGGTGATGGAATGCGGCGCAAGTTCCGCTGTTCCGCCAAACCTATCTACGTCGACAACTGTCACACGTAAAGAACCCGCGACACCTGTCCGGGTGATGGAATGCAGCCCAAGTTCCGCACTTCCACCAAACCTATCTACGTCGGCAACTGTCGCAGGTAAAGAGGAGGACTTTGAGAGAAGGTGTACTCTAGTCGGCAGCACAAAGCACGAATGCGTGATACAAATGCCGAAAGAAGCGAAAGTCGAAGTGTTCGATGGTATCATCAATTTCATGTACACCGGCAAACTAGAATTTGCATCGAGTTCCTTCGATGACTTCTATGGAATGGCGGTGTAAATGAAATTCGGTGCTCTCATCGAAGCATTGAACAGCCATAAGCACTTGGCGGTGCACCCGGCAAAGCGCCCAAGAATGTCCGAGGCATTCATCGAAACTGCTGTCGAAAATAATGCGACAAGTTTCGAAAGTGCTGCGGAATTCGGCGGGATTAAGCGACCCTCGGTTAATTCATATTTTTAACCGCCACATGACTACCTGTCATTACAATAAAAAATATAGATTTTAAGCATTTTGGTTACATTATACCTAGTAATAATTCCTAGTTTCTAAAAATTACGATAGTGAGCAACCCTGACGCACGGAACACCACAGTGGTAGCCCTGATCATTTTGAGTGACAAATTAGCTCTGGCGCGTGATCATTTTGCGCACGAGTATAATTCGTGCGGACTTTATAATCACCGGTCTATATAAGGGACGGCGATTGCAAAACAAGGCAGTCATAAAGCGTTTGTATCAAGTGGTAGGTGCGTGAAGTCACCTGCCCAACCGAACTTTTGGCTCTTTTGCACTTGTGGCAATCTTTCTCTATCTTTCTTTTCTCTCCTCATTCTTCCTTCCGACTACGGTCACCAAGCTTCGGCTTTCCCGACTACGGTCACCAAGCTCCGGCTTTCCCGACTACGGTCACCAAGCTCCGGCTTTCCCGACTACGGTCACCACGCTTCGGCTTTCCCGACTACGGTCACCACGCTTCGGCATTCCCACGGCACCGGCCGAACCAACCACTGGTGGTTTACTTGCAGAATTGTAAGCAGGTAAGCCCTTTCTGTTACCGGGTGATGGAATGCGGCGCAAGTTCCGCTGTTCCGCCAAACCTATCTACGTCGACAACTGTCACACGTAAAGAACCCGCGACACCTGTCCGGGTGATGGAATGCAGCCCAAGTTCCGCACTTCCACCAAACCTATCTACGTCGACAACTGTCGCAGGTAAAGAGGAGGACTTTGAGAGAAGGTGTACTCTAGTCGGCAGCACAAAGCACGAATGCGTGATATAAATGCCGAAAGAAGCGAAAGTCGAAGTGTTCGATGGTATCATCAATTTCATGTACACCGGCAAACTAGAATTTGCATCGAGTTCCTTCGATGACTTCTATGGAATGGCGGTGTAAATGAAATTCGGTGCTCTCATCGAAGCATTGAACAGCCATAAGCACTTGGCGGTGCACCCGGCAAAGCGCCCAAGAATGTCCGAGGCATTCATCGAAACTGCTGTCGAAAATAATGCGACAAGTTTCGAAAGTGCTGCGGAATTCGGCGGGATTAAGCGACCCTCGGTTAATTCATATTTTTAACCGCCAAATGACTACCTGTCATTACAACAAAAAATATAGATTTTAAGCATTTTGGTTACATTATACCTAGTAATAATTATTAGGTTCTAAAAATTACGATAGTGAGCAACCCTGACGCACGGAACACCACAGTGGTAGCCCTGATCATTTTGAGTGACAAATTAGCTCTGGCGCGTGATCATTTCGCGCACGAGTATAATTCGTGCGGACTTTATAATCACCGGTCTATATAAGGGACGGCGATTGCAAAACAAGGCAGTCATAAAGCGTTTGTATCAAGTGGTGGGTGCGTTAAGTCACCTGCCCAACCGAACTTTTGGCTCTTTTGCACTTGTGGCAATCTTTCTCTATCTTTCTTTTCTCTCCTCATTCTTCCTTCCGACTACGGTCACCAAGCTTCGGCTTTCCCGACTACGGTCACCAAGCTCCGGCTTTCCCGACTACGGTCACCACGCTTCGGCTTTCCCGACTACGGTCACCACGCTTCGGCATTCCCACGGCACCGGCCGAACCAACCACTGGTGGTTTACTTGCAGAATTGTAAGCAGGTAAGCCCTTTCTGTTACCGGGTGATGGAATGCGGCGCAAGTTCCGCTGTTTCGCCAAACCTATCTACGTCGACAACTGTCACACGTAAAGAACCCGCGACACCTGTCCGTGTGATGAAATGCAGCCCAAGTTCCGCACTTCCACCAAACCTATCTACGTCGACAAATGTCGCAGGTAAAGAGGAGGACTTTGAGAGAAGGTGTACTCTAGTCGGCAGCACAAAGCACGAATGCGTGATACAAATGCCGAAAGAAGCGAAAGTCGAAGTGTTCGATGGTATCATCAATTTCATGTACACCGGCAAACTAGAATTTGCATCGAGTTCCTTCGATGACTTCTATGGAATGGCGGTGTAAATGAAATTCGGTGCTCTCATCGAAGCATTGAACAGCCATAAGCACTTGGCGGTGCACCCGGCAAAGCGCCCAAGAATGTCCGAGGCATTCATCGAAACTGCTGTCGAAAATAATGCGACAAGTTTCGAAAGTGCTGCGGAATTCGGCGGGATTAAGCGACCCTCGGTTAATTCATATTTTTAACCGCCAAATGACTACCTGTCATTACAATAAAAAATATAGATTTTAAGCATTTTGGTTACCTTATACCTAGTAATAATTCTTAGTTTCTAAAAATTACGATAGTGAGCAACCCTGACGCACGGAATACCACAGTGGTAGCCCTGATCATTTTGAGTGACAAATTAGCTCTGGCGCGTGATCATTTCGCGCACGAGTATAATTCGTGCGGACTTTATAATCACCGGTCTATATAAGGGACGGCGATTGCAAAACAAGGCAGTCATAAAGCGTTTGTATCAAGTGGTAGGTGCGTGAAGTCACCTGCCCAACCGAACTTTTGGCTCTTTTGCACTTGTGGCAATCTTTCTCTATCTTTCTTTTCTCTCCTCATTCTTCCTTCCGACTACGGTCACCAAGCTTCGGCTTTCCCGACTACGGTCACCAAGCTCCGGCTTTCCCGACTACGGTCACCACGCTTCGGCTTTCCCGACTACGGTCACCACGCTTCGGCTTTCCCGACTACGGTCATCACGCTTCGGCTTTCCCGACTACGGTCACCAAGCATCGACTTTCCCACGGCACCGGCCGAACCAACCACTGGTGGTTTACTTGCAGAATTGTAAGCAGGTAATCCCTTTCTGTTACCGGGTGATGGAATGCGGCGCAAGTTCCGCTGTTCCGCCAAACCTATCTACGTCGACAACTGTCACACGTAAAGAACCCGCGACACCTGTCCGGGTGATGGAATGCAGCCCAAGTTCCGCACTTCCACCAAACCTATCTACGTCGACAACTGTCGCAGGTAAAGAGGAGGACTTTGAGAGAAGGTGTACTCTAGTCGGCAGCACAAAGCACGAATGCGTGATATAAATGCCGAAAGAAGCGAAAGTCGAAGTGTTCGATGGTATCATCAATTTCATGTACACCGGCAAACTAGAATTTGCATCGAGTTCCTTCGATGACTTCTATGGAATGGCGGTGTAAATGAAATTCGGTGCTCTCATCGAAGCATTGAACAGCCATAAGCACTTGGCGGTGCACCCGGCAAAGCGCCCAAGAATGTCCGAGGCATTCATCGAAACTGCTGTCGAAAATAATGCGACAAGTTTCGAAAGTGCTGCGGAATTCGGCGGGATTAAGCGACCCTCGGTTAATTCATATTTTTAACCGCCAAATGACTACCTGTCATTACAACAAAAAATATAGATTTTAAGCATTTTGGTTACATTATACCTAGTAATAATTATTAGGTTCTAAAAATTACGATAGTGAGCAACCCTGACGCACGGAACACCACAGTGGTAGCCCTGATCATTTTGAGTGACAAATTAGCTCTGGCGCGTGATCATTTCGCGCACGAGTATAATTCGTGCGGACTTTATAATCACCGGTCTATATAAGGGACGGCGATTGCAAAACAAGGCAGTCATAAAGCGTTTGTATCAAGTGGTGGGTGCGTTAAGTCACCTGCCCAACCGAACTTTTGGCTCTTTTGCACTTGTGGCAATCTTTCTCTATCTTTCTTTTCTCTCCTCATTCTTCCTTCCGACTACGGTCACCAAGCTTCGGCTTTCCCGACTACGGTCACCAAGCTCCGGCTTTCCCGACTACGGTCACCACGCTTCGGCTTTCCCGACTACGGTCACCACGCTTCGGCTTTCCCGACTACGGTCATCACGCTTCGGCTTTCCCGACTACGGTCACCAAGCATCGACTTTCCCACGGCACCGGCCGAACCAACCACTGGTGGTTTACTTGCAGAATTGTAAGCAGGTAATCCCTTTCTGTTACCGGGTGATGGAATGCGGCGCAAGTTCCGCTGTTCCGCCAAACCTATCTACGTCGACAACTGTCACACGTAAAGAACCCGCGACACCTGTCCGGGTGATGGAATGCAGCCCAAGTTCCGCACTTCCACCAAACCTATCTACGTCGACAACTGTCGCAGGTAAAGAGGAGGACTTTGAGAGAAGGTGTACTCTAGTCGGCAGCACAAAGCACGAATGCGTGATACAAATGCCGAAAGAAGCGAAAGTCGAAGTGTTCGATGGTATCATCAATTTCATGTACACCGGCAAACTAGAATTTGCATCGAGTTCCTTCGATGACTTCTATGGAATGGCGGTGTAAATGAAATTCGGTGCTCTCATCGAAGCATTGAACAGCCATAAGCACTTGGCGGTGCACCCGGCAAAGCGCCCAAGAATGTCCGAGGCATTCATCGAAACTGCTGTCGAAAATAATGCGACAAGTTTCGAAAGTGCTGCGGAATTCGGCGGGATTAAGCGACCCTCGGTTAATTCATATTTTTAACCGCCACATGACTACCTGTCATTACAATAAAAAATATAGATTTTAAGCATTTTGGTTACATTATACCTAGTAATAATTCCTAGTTTCTAAAAATTACGATAGTGAGCAACCCTGACGCACGGAACACCACAGTGGTAGCCCTGATCATTTTGAGTGACAAATTAGCTCTGGCGCGTGATCATTTTGCGCACGAGTATAATTCGTGCGGACTTTATAATCACCGGTCTATATAAGGGACGGCGATTGCAAAACAAGGCAGTCATAAAGCGTTTGTATCAAGTGGTAGGTGCGTGAAGTCACCTGCCCAACCGAACTTTTGGCTCTTTTGCACTTGTGGCAATCTTTCTCTATCTTTCTTTTCTCTCCTCATTCTTCCTTCCGACTACGGTCACCAAGCTTCGGCTTTCCCGACTACGGTCACCAAGCTCCGGCTTTCCCGACTACGGTCACCACGCTTCGGCTTTCCCGACTACGGTCACCACGCTTCGGCTTTCCCGACTACGGTCATCACGCTTCGGCTTTCCCGACTACGGTCACCAAGCATCGACTTTCCCACGGCACCGGCCGAACCAACCACTGGTGGTTTACTTGCAGAATTGTAAGCAGGTAATCCCTTTCTGTTACCGGGTGATGGAATGCGGCGCAAGTTCCGCTGTTCCGCCAAACCTATCTACGTCGACAACTGTCACACGTAAAGAACCCGCGACACCTGTCCGGGTGATGGAATGCAGCCCAAGTTCCGCACTTCCACCAAACCTATCTACGTCGACAACTGTCGCAGGTAAAGAGGAGGACTTTGAGAGAAGGTGTACTCTAGTCGGCAGCACAAAGCACGAATGCGTGATATAAATGCCGAAAGAAGCGAAAGTCGAAGTGTTCGATGGTATCATCAATTTCATGTACACCGGCAAACTAGAATTTGCATCGAGTTCCTTCGATGACTTCTATGGAATGGCGGTGTAAATGAAATTCGGTGCTCTCATCGAAGCATTGAACAGCCATAAGCACTTGGCGGTGCACCCGGCAAAGCGCCCAAGAATGTCCGAGGCATTCATCGAAACTGCTGTCGAAAATAATGCGACAAGTTTCGAAAGTGCTGCGGAATTCGGCGGGATTAAGCGACCCTCGGTTAATTCATATTTTTAACCGCCAAATGACTACCTGTCATTACAACAAAAAATATAGATTTTAAGCATTTTGGTTACATTATACCTAGTAATAATTATTAGGTTCTAAAAATTACGATAGTGAGCAACCCTGACGCACGGAACACCACAGTGGTAGCCCTGATCATTTTGAGTGACAAATTAGCTCTGGCGCGTGATCATTTCGCGCACGAGTATAATTCGTGCGGACTTTATAATCACCGGTCTATATAAGGGACGGCGATTGCAAAACAAGGCAGTCATAAAGCGTTTGTATCAAGTGGTGGGTGCGTTAAGTCACCTGCCCAACCGAACTTTTGGCTCTTTTGCACTTGTGGCAATCTTTCTCTATCTTTCTTTTCTCTCCTCATTCTTCCTTCCGACTACGGTCACCAAGCTTCGGCTTTCCCGACTACGGTCACCAAGCTCCGGCTTTCCCGACTACGGTCACCACGCTTCGGCTTTCCCGACTACGGTCACCACGCTTCGGCATTCCCACGGCACCGGCCGAACCAACCACTGGTGGTTTATTGCAGAATTGTAAGCAGGTAAGCCCTTTCTGTTACCGGGTGATGGAATGCGGCGCAAGTTCCGCTGTTTCGCCAAACCTATCTACGTCGACAACTGTCACACGTAAAGAACCCGCGACACCTGTCCGTGTGATGGAATGCAGCCCAAGTTCCGCACTTCCACCAAACCTATCTACGTCGACAAATGTCGCAGGTAAAGAGGAGGACTTTGAGAGAAGGTGTACTCTAGTCGGCAGCACAAAGCACGAATGCGTGATACAAATGCCGAAAGAAGCGAAAGTCGAAGTGTTCGATGGTATCATCAATTTCATGTACACCGGCAAACTAGAATTTGCATCGAGTTCCTTCGATGACTTCTATGGAATGGCGGTGTAAATGAAATTCGGTGCTCTAATCGAAGCATTGAACAGCCATAAGCACTTGGCGGTGCACCCGGCAAAGCGCCCAAGAATGTCCGAGGCATTCATCGAAACTGCTGTCGAAAATAATGCGACAAGTTTCGAAAGTGCTGCGGAATTCGGCGGGATTAAGCGACCCTCGGTTAATTCATATTTTTAACCGCCAAATGACTACCTGTCATTACAATAAAAAATATAGATTTTAAGCATTTTGGTTACCTTATACCTAGTAATAATTCTTAGTTTCTAAAAATTACGATAGTGAGCAACCCTGACGCACGGAATACCACAGTGGTAGCCCTGATCATTTTGAGTGACAAATTAGCTCTGGCGCGTGATCATTTCGCGCACGAGTATAATTCGTGCGGACTTTATAATCACCGGTCTATATAAGGGACGGCGATTGCAAAACAAGGCAGTCATAAAGCGTTTGTATCAAGTGGTAGGTGCGTGAAGTCACCTGCCCAACCGAACTTTTGGCTCTTTTGCACTTGTGGCAATCTTTCTCTATCTTTCTTTTCTCTCCTCATTCTTCCTTCCGACTACGGTCACCAAGCTTCGGCTTTCCCGACTACGGTCACCAAGCTCCGGCTTTCCCGACTACGGTCACCACGCTTCGGCTTTCCCGACTACGGTCACCACGCTTCGGCTTTCCCGACTACGGTCATCACGCTTCTGCTTTCCCGACTACGGTCACCAAGCTTCGACTTTCCCACGGCACCGGCCGAACCAACCACTGGTGGTTTACTTGCAGAATTGTAAGCAGGTAAGCCCTTTCTGTTACCGGGTGATGGAATGCGGCGCAAGTTCCGCTGTTCCGCCAAACCTATCTACGTCGACAACTGTCACACGTAAAGAACCCGCGACACCTGTCCGGGTGATGGAATGCAGCCCAAGTTCCGCACTTCCACCAAACCTATCTACGTCGACAACTGTCGCAGGTAAAGAGGAGGACTTTGAGAGAAGGTGTACTCTAGTCGGCAGCACAAAGCACGAATGCGTGATACAAATGCCGAAAGAAGCGAAAGTCGAAGTGTTCGATGGTATCATCAATTTCATGTACACCGGCAAACTAGAATTTGCATCGAGTTCCTTCGATGACTTCTATGGAATGGCGGTGTAAATGAAATTCGGTGCTCTCATCGAAGCATTGAACAGCCATAAGCACTTGGCGGTGCACCCGGCAAAGCGCCCAAGAATGTCCGAGGCATTCATCGAAACTGCTGTCGAAAATAATGCGACAAGTTTCGAAAGTGCTGCGGAATTCGGCGGGATTAAGCGACCCTCGGTTAATTCATATTTTTAACCGCCACATGACTACCTGTCATTACAATAAAAAATATAGATTTTAAGCATTTTGGTTACATTATACCTAGTAATAATTCCTAGTTTCTAAAAATTACGATAGTGAGCAACCCTGACGCACGGAACACCACAGTGGTAGCCCTGATCATTTTGAGTGACAAATTAGCTCTGGCGCGTGATCATTTTGCGCACGAGTATAATTCGTGCGGACTTTATAATCACCGGTCTATATAAGGGACGGCGATTGCAAAACAAGGCAGTCATAAAGCGTTTGTATCAAGTGGTAGGTGCGTGAAGTCACCTGCCCAACCGAACTTTTGGCTCTTTTGCACTTGTGGCAATCTTTCTCTATCTTTCTTTTCTCTCCTCATTCTTCCTTCCGACTACGGTCACCAAGCTTCGGCTTTCCCGACTACGGTCACCAAGCTCCGGCTTTCCCGACTACGGTCACCACGCTTCGGCTTTCCCGACTACGGTCACCACGCTTCGGCTTTCCCGACTACGGTCATCACGCTTCGGCTTTCCCGACTACGGTCACCAAGCATCGACTTTCCCACGGCACCGGCCGAACCAACCACTGGTGGTTTACTTGCAGAATTGTAAGCAGGTAATCCCTTTCTGTTACCGGGTGATGGAATGCGGCGCAAGTTCCGCTGTTCCGCCAAACCTATCTACGTCGACAACTGTCACACGTAAAGAACCCGCGACACCTGTCCGGGTGATGGAATGCAGCCCAAGTTCCGCACTTCCACCAAACCTATCTACGTCGACAACTGTCGCAGGTAAAGAGGAGGACTTTGAGAGAAGGTGTACTCTAGTCGGCAGCACAAAGCACGAATGCGTGATATAAATGCCGAAAGAAGCGAAAGTCGAAGTGTTCGATGGTATCATCAATTTCATGTACACCGGCAAACTAGAATTTGCATCGAGTTCCTTCGATGACTTCTATGGAATGGCGGTGTAAATGAAATTCGGTGCTCTCATCGAAGCATTGAACAGCCATAAGCACTTGGCGGTGCACCCGGCAAAGCGCCCAAGAATGTCCGAGGCATTCATCGAAACTGCTGTCGAAAATAATGCGACAAGTTTCGAAAGTGCTGCGGAATTCGGCGGGATTAAGCGACCCTCGGTTAATTCATATTTTTAACCGCCAAATGACTACCTGTCATTACAACAAAAAATATAGATTTTAAGCATTTTGGTTACATTATACCTAGTAATAATTATTAGGTTCTAAAAATTACGATAGTGAGCAACCCTGACGCACGGAACACCACAGTGGTAGCCCTGATCATTTTGAGTGACAAATTAGCTCTGGCGCGTGATCATTTCGCGCACGAGTATAATTCGTGCGGACTTTATAATCACCGGTCTATATAAGGGACGGCGATTGCAAAACAAGGCAGTCATAAAGCGTTTGTATCAAGTGGTGGGTGCGTTAAGTCACCTGCCCAACCGAACTTTTGGCTCTTTTGCACTTGTGGCAATCTTTCTCTATCTTTCTTTTCTCTCCTCATTCTTCCTTCCGACTACGGTCACCAAGCTTCGGCTTTCCCGACTACGGTCACCAAGCTCCGGCTTTCCCGACTACGGTCACCACGCTTCGGCTTTCCCAACTACGGTCACCACGCTTCGGCATTCCCACGGCACCGGCCGAACCAACCACTGGTGGTTTACTTGCAGAATTGTAAGCAGGTAAGCCCTTTCTGTTACCGGGTGATGGAATGCGGCGCAAGTTCCGCTGTTCCGCCAAACCTATCTACGTCGACAACTGTCACACGTAAAGAACCCGCGACACCTGTCCGTGTGATGGAATGCAGCCCAAGTTCCGCACTTCCACCAAACCTATCTACGTCGACAAATGTCGCAGGTAAAGAGGAGGACTTTGAGAGAAGGTGTACTCTAGTCGGCAGCACAAAGCACGAATGCGTGATACAAATGCCGAAAGAAGCGAAAGTCGAAGTGTTCGATGGTATCATCAATTTCATGTACACCGGCAAACTAGAATTTGCATCGAGTTCCTTCGATGACTTCTATGGAATGGCGGTGTAAATGAAATTCGGTGCTCTCATCGAAGCATTGAACAGCCATAAGCACTTGGCGGTGCACCCGGCAAAGCGCCTAAGAATGTCCGAGGCATTCATCGAAACTGCTGTCGAAAATAATGCGACAAGTTTCGAAAGTGCTGCGGAATTCGGCGGGATTAAGCGACCCTCGGTTAATTCATATTTTTAACCGCCACATGACCACGGGTCATTACAACAAAAAATATAGATTTTAAGCATTTTGGTTACATTATACCTAGTAATAATTCTTAGTTTCTAAAAATTACGATAGTGAGCAACCCTGACGCACGGAACACCACAGTGGTAGCCCTGATCATTTTGAGTGACAAATTAGCTCTGGCGCGTGATCATTTCGCGCACGAGTATAATTCGTGCGGACTTTATAATCACCGGTCTATATAAGGGACGGCGATTGCAAAACAAGCAAGTGACTACGGTCACCAAGCTCCGGCTTTCCCGACTACGGTCACCACGCTTCGGCTTTCCCGACTACGGTCACCACGCTTCGGCTTTCCCGACTACGGTCATCACGCTTCGGCTTTCCCGACTACGGTCACCAAGCTTCGGCTTTCCCACGGCACCGGCCGAACCAACCACTGGTGGTTTACTTGCAGAATTGTAAGCAGGTAAGCCCTTAGTGGCTGCGCGACTACCGAACACTCGGTACCCGAATCACAGCGAATTGGTCGCATACCTGTATGCTACCAACTCCCTGCCTTCGGCCATACCAGTGTATGACATTGTATGTCCACCGCGATTTTGACCGAATACCCAAACCGTAGCGTAACGTAACGTCATTAGTCAACCGAGACGCAGTGACGTCATAACCGAGCACGCAACCCGCAACGTGCATTGAACTTGTCCACCGCGATACTAACCGAATACGCAAACCGTAGCGTAACTCAGCCACCGCGACTTCAACCGAATACGCAAAAGGTAGCGTAACTCCAGCCGCTTCGCTAGTAAACTAGCGGCGCTGCTGCGCGATTATCGTAAACACAAAATATTGTAACGTATTTGTAAGTAAATAAATAATAAACGATTTTCCGTCCGGGCCAAATCCTTCGTGATTGGTGAATTTTGCTGGCGCTACTACGTCAGCAGCGAGTAATTCGGCAGTAAAATCAACTGAGGGTTACCGATGAGTTTTATCCCAGCCGACGAACAAAACTCGTTACAACCATTAATGTCATGCACAACTTTCGAGGACTCAGCTGACCCGCTACGAAAACCTGCTTCTAAGGCACGGGCCGTAGAGAACCCGCGACACCTGTCTGGGTGATAGAATGCGGCCCAAGTTCCGATTCCAGTTGAACGATGACGTCAACCACATAGTTTTTACAACTTCTTACTTGCAGTAACCTCGAGTTGCTCGGCCCCAACTTGAGGTAGACTTAGCTCTGTAATCAGATTGCAAACGAAATGAAACCTCCAATAAACAAAGTAACGCCGAACACAAAATAAAACAAAACAACGTCGAACAAACAAAGCAACATCAAACCTCAACGAAAACTACCGCAATCGAAAGCTCAAAAGCTTGATCCTCGAAAAGATAAACTTTCACCACATGGAACAAGAACAACGTGCATAAACCAAACGTGGATCCAGGAAAACAAACAATGAGAACAAATATACACCGAAGAATTACAATAACAACAACGAAGAACAAACCTTGAAACTAGAAATGCAAAAAACTAATGTACATCAACGACAACAACAATAGCCGGATAAAAGTGAAATTCCAAACACACAAACAAAAATACATAGCCGCTGTTTGCACGAAAGCGGGAATACAGAAAACGACAAACATAAAAATATAATACACATAGAAAATTACACCACAGGCAGGTTTTACATTAAAGCCCTTATAAACGATAAACGCTCGTTCCGTTTAACACCCGTTTTGTTTTGTGCTTTTCGTATTTTGTTGGTATTTTATTTGTTAGTAACGTCAAAACTTCGAAAAGCACAAAACAAAACGGGTGTTAAACGGAACGAGCGTTTATCGTTTATATGGGCGTAAACAAATATATAATAAAACCAGTAAGAAAGCTATATTCGGCCTGGCCGAATCTTAGATACCCTACACCTAAAAGTTTTAAAAAAAGTGCCGAACCTAGGATGGGGCGGGGGTGGCGGTCCACTCTGGGCGGCACAATGTCGGGGGCGGCAGTTGTGGAAATCAAGTATTGACTTATTGCATTCTAGGCATTTTTGGGGCTACAAGTTGATTAACCGTCCCGGGGTCCATGAGACCTAGCTACGCCTCTGTATAAATAGTAGGCGTGGTCATTACCTTTTTCAAAACAAAATAAGTAGCTTAGTTGTTTTATAATTGTGTTCATTTAAACTTTATTTCCGTGGTAATAAACTTTTTTCATACTGCTATACTGTATATGTAGTGTAAAAGTGGGCGGACCGCACCCAGTTTTGATGTAATAATGTTTTTTTGTAAAACAAGTTGTTATCTAAAGTTTTATTCAGGAAGTTTATATATTTAACAATATAACCCTCTTTTGCCTGTGTAACCTAAAAGTGGGCGGATCACGAAATTTTGTTGTAATAGCTCAAAAACGAACGCTGATATCACATTTTTAATAAAAAATAGGCGTGGCCGTGGACCGATTTTGCCCATTTTCAATACCAACCTGCCCACCACGTAAAACAATATATCTGCAAAGTTTCATCACGATATCTTCATTGGTTCTCCTGTGATCGTGATTTCAACAGACAGACAGACAGACGGACGGACATGGCTAAATCGACTCAGGAGGTCACGCTGATCAAGAATATATATACTTTTCTATACCTATCGTCTCTAGTTCTATGCGTTACACATTTCGTTACAAAGTGAATATACCCTTACCTTAAGGTGTAGGGTATAAAAACTCGTTTTAGAACAACAACAATTGCATGGAGCAGTGCAAACAAATACACTAAGGGGATTAGTAGAACGATATTGCAATAATCTCAACAACACACGTCTCACCACAGTCTATGGCCTAGATAAAACTGAAAGGGACCGCATTCCAATAAGTGGAACATCGCGTTAATTTAAAACAAACAATAATTCGCAATTTATTATTAAGAATTAATTAACATTAATAAAAATGTTGTTAAAAAATGTACACTCTTCTCAAAATTTTAGATTTAAAATCTATAATATTTGTGACCTTGTTATCGATTTGTGAAAATTGTTTTATTTAAAAGAAAAACTTATACATTGTTGATCTGTGTAGAAAATATATATAAAATACACCTTTTTCGTGCCCGTGTTGGTGCTTTTAATAATAACAGGTCACAGGCTGATTATTATCGTCCACAGACTCATCATTCGACAAGTTGTTAAGGTCAGCCGTCTCCACTACAGATTCTGTTGGCTGCTGGTACAGTGGGAAAAGGACTAAAACTAATTTCGAAAACAAAAAAGACAAAAACACTTTTATTAAATGTTTTGTGGGATAAGTTACGGTCAAAAACATTCCTTTGAGGATATTTGATGACACGAAGTGTTTTGCCACTTATGTCTCCGATGGAAGCAAAATTCAACTCATCATTGAACTCTAGGAATATAGAAACCTGCAGTTCTAAAATAATATCGGAAAGGCTCCGTAATATCGGATTGCAGAATTTGAGGCATTAATGTGCAATATATTATATGAACAATTATAAAATATGTATAAATACTATTGGTATGTATAATTTCATATTGTACTATTTATGTTTTTCCATTTTTTGTTTTACGAATTATTTTTCACATTTTGCAGAAATGATTCATTTAAATAAAAACCACCTACCTACCAAGGCGATTTTGATAGAGATTGGCTATGCAAATTGGAGGGAGTCTGTTACTACATCATACACCTCTTTACTGCTGGATTCAGTAAAAGAACAAAAAGCAGTACTTTTAGACAAAGACGCTCTTCTAGTTGCCATATATCTGGATCCGCGTTCACCTGAGAAGGCTCCACAATACTGACTGAAGATCAGAAATTCAAGGCAATAATAAGTACATGGTGTTTATTACCAATTCTAAAAATAAAAATATGATATTATACCTATTTATGTATAATATATAATAATATTATTATATATTAGTACCTATTTATGACATTAATAATAAATGTAGAGTTTCATCATGACCTCTTTCTCCCACTTTTTTTCGCAGCACCATTTGATTGAGAAGCAGAAGTTGCAAGCGGATCTTCAAACCCCTTACCGAAATTGGAACAACGAATAAACATAATAAGGT
Source organism: Myopa tessellatipennis (assembly GCA_943737955.2). Taxonomy (NCBI): domain Eukaryota; kingdom Metazoa; phylum Arthropoda; class Insecta; order Diptera; family Conopidae; genus Myopa; species Myopa tessellatipennis. The sequence goes on from OX031317.1 coordinate 21,561,874, forward strand.
CGAGCAGAGCAAGATCAACAGACGGCTTCACTTTGAAACAAAAATTAGTTTTGCTCGGAAGCAGTAACAATATGCCTATGGACACAAATTTATTCCAATAGTATAAAAATTAATCACGTGATGCCAAAATAAAGACGTTAATCAAAGTGGCACTTGCTGTTCCCGCCACTCAAGAATATGTCGAAAGAGCTTTTAGCGCTATGTTACTTATTTTCAGGGTTCGGAAAACGTTTTTTTTTTTATATCGCTCAATTTATATCCCTCACTGAAGATAACAATATTTCCATCCTCACTGATAAATATCTTTTTTCATCTTTGTTCAAAAAAATACATATCGCTCACGTTCAAAATAATTTCGATCTTCCAACAAAACTATCACTTGGGATGAAAAAAATTCTTATCTTCAAGTATTTCGATCCCTCAAGTTCAAAACATTTCGTTTGTTGACGAATAGCGATCACAGAAGATGAGAAAACTTCGGCTTTCGCACCAAAACGATCTTCGGTGATGAAAAAAAGGCTGCGCAGGCAAAGAATCGATCTTTGAAGATGAAAATAATTTCGACGCAGGATCGAAAAAAGCAGCGCAGCAGAGTTGAACAGCGTGGGTTTTGTTGGTGTTTGGATGGGTCGCTTCGCGGCAGAGACAATTGCTTAAAAATGAAGTTTTGTTTGTGTTTCGTATGAATATGTTTTTGTTGGATTTGGTATACGATGAATTGAAATTAATTTTGCATGGTGTGGAGTGTGAAGGAAAGTTGTGAAAGTAAATACGTAAAATATTAATATGTAAAAATATTAATAAGTAAATTGTTTTCTACCATATGTACATTATTCTAATATGTTTTATACATATTCATTATATATACATAAATATATTTCTTATATCTTCCCATTATATTTTCCCTTTTTATTATTCACTGATATTGAAACACAGGAGATTTTTTTTTGCAACTGCTGACTTTAAAGAAATTTTCTCAAAGAATCTTGGCTTTCTCTCACTCCATCCTAATATACATATGAATATCTTTACATTTTTTTGGACCATGTCCTGCATAAAAAACGTAAAGCAATTGCAAAAATTTGCTACTCAACCCTTTCTACGAGCTCGTTACGAATATATGCAATAAATTTTGCAGATAGGCATTTGAATACATATGTACATGTGTGAATGGAAGGCAAATTTGTATATCGGCCTTGAAACTATTTACTTTTGGGATGAAAAAGGATTGATTTTTAGAGGAACAACAGGTAACAAATTTTATTAAGGAAGAAGTGAAGAAGAATTCATGTTTCAAATGTCCGTCGGATAATAAAATTGACGAATGTAACACGGCACAATCTGTGCTTTCAATCGGAGAGCAAATACTCTCAATTAAAGTTCTTCTAATATTATACATTACTTAATACATACATAATTCATAATAAATATTTATAATAAAAATACATATTTATAAAATGTATTAGAATTACTTATGGTAGAAAACCATTTTCTTATTAATATTTTTACATATTAATATTTTACGTATTTACTTCTACAAGTTTCCCTCACACCTCAAACTATTCAAAATTAATTTTTAATCATCATGTACCAAATCCAACAAAAACATATTCATACGAAACACAAACAAAACTTCATTTTCAAGCAATTGTCTCTGCCGCGAAGCGAACCATCCAAACACCAACAAAACCCGTGCTGTTCAATTCTGCTGCGCTGCTTTTTTCGATCCTGCGTCGAAATTATTTTCATCTTCAAAGATCGATTCTTTGCCTGTCCAGCCTTTTTTTCATCACCGAAGATCGTTTTGGTACGAAAGCCGAAGTTTTCTCATCTTCTGTGATCGCTATTCGTCAACAAACGAAATGTTTTGAACTTGAGGGATCGAAATACTTGAAGATAAGAATTTTTTTCATCCCAAGTGATAGTTTTGTTGGAAGATCGAAATTATTTTGAGCGTGAGCGATATGTATTTTTTTGAACTAAGATGAAAAAATAAAAATCGCTCATGAGTCAAAACAGATTTTCATCTTTTGAGATCGTTTTTTTGTGAGGGATATAAAAAAAGTTGTTCGTTTGAGGGATATATTCCGAACCCTGCTTATTTTGAGAACACTGAGAGGAAAGCTGGCAGAACATAGTGTAAATAATATTCTGTTAACAAAATTGAATTTTTCATTTGCTAAAAAATGTTGACTTAAGTACGATAGATAATTATAAAAATTAAGTGTTATATGTTATATGATATATACATATACATATATGTCATATGTTAATTGTAATGTATGTTTTTTAGATAATTAACAACAACATAACATAACAGGAAAATGTTTCATTTATATAACGTCATCAAAATAATTACCAATTTATAAAAATCGTTACTGCTGCTTCCCTGAAGCATGATCAAGCTCAATCATGTAAGTGCTAACCTCTTACCGCATATTATGTAATAATTTTAGGTTGCGAAAGAAAGGATATACATATGTATGTATTTGATGCATAATTTTTAAATTGTCTCTCGACTGTAATTCACATACAATAAATTGAAATGGCTACCAGTCATAAGAGAATCCCAAAATTAATTTAATAATTATCACTTCTTGACAATAATTTTTTTTAACCCTAAGCGTGGAGATATGTTATAGGTCGGAATCATTGCTCTTGTAATAACAGCGCATAACGTTGTTACAACATCTCTCCACATACCTTTTGGCCCAGTGTTTCACAATGCTTAACGTTGTTGTGAACACATAATTCTAGGCTGCAGTGTAATAGTGAAGATAGTGAAGACACGTGTCACCACAGTTTATGATATGATATACAATAATGATAGTAATCTATCTTTCTTGCATACATAGTATATTAAAAAAAGTTGATAATAATTATTGCGTGATAATTTTGTGTTTTTGTTTACAGTGGTCATATAAGTTCGTGATAATTTAATATTTTGCTTTTTGGTTTGCGGTTTGCGGTTTAAATAGCCACCAGTTAGACGGTCGACATACGCGTAACTCAGCTCGAACAAGTAACCATCGTGTGAATGAGAAATATGAAGAACGCAGACTCTGTTTGGAAGAAAATCGTGAAAGAAGAAATCGATTATGACTCCTGAACAACGTATTCAATCAAGTTCGACTCGCTCAGTACAAGCTAACGCTCGAAATAATTTTGAACGTCGACAAAAAAGACGGCCAGCCGACACAATTATTAACGAACGTTTAGCGTTCATGTACGATCCAACAGTCGATTACGCAGCGGATATGGCCAACTTCAGTACAATGAGCACTGTTTGTCAATATTGCAATGCTTTGAGGTTTCGACAGGAACCACCAGGAATATGTTGTGCGAGCGGAAAGGTAAAATTACCACAATTGACAGCGCCACCAGAGCCATTGGCATCATTGCTTTCTGACGAAGATACTCGATCGAACCATTTCTTGGACAACATACAAAAGTATAACAGTTCCTTCCAAATGACTTCATTTGGGGCGAATATTATCAAAACACGAGGCTTTAACCCTACGTTTAAGGTAAATTATTTTTCGAATGCAAATATTACAAATGTACGAAAGAGCTTCAACAAAGGAAAACATCACACAAACTCAAGAAATTGTGTTTGATTTTATAGATTCAAGGACAATTTCACCGTGCAGGAGCATTGCTGCCCGCCGTAAATGCTGATCACAAATTTCTTCAAATTTATTTCCTTGGAAATTCTGATGATAAAATTAATCGGCGTTGTGAGTTAAGATGCATTGTATTTAATATAATAAAGTCATGATCGTATTAAAATTTTTCAATTCAGATATTATTATATTGGGGTGAGACAAAGTTCGTTGGGTCAGCTAGTTATTAAAAAAAATGTTGTTAAAAACTAATTTGTAATTGGTGAAAATTGTTTTATTTAAAAAAAAACTTATATATGTTCTGATCTGTGTAAGAAAACATACATATAAAAAATAAAATACACAATTTTCGTACCCGTGTTGGTTTTAATAATAACAGGCCACAGGCTGATCATTATCGTCCACGGACTCTTCATTCTTTGTACTTTCAAAGTACTCCGCGACCAAAATAAGGATTTTACTGAAAGTTTATAAACTGCATAATTGTCGCAATCCTCTTCCATACCTCGGTGAAGAAGATGTGACAGAAGAGTTTTTATTTGCTTTTGAAAAGCAATGTGACAAATACAATATAATTGGGCCACCACAAAGTTTCCTTTCGTTAGTGTCTGGGTTAGATGTCTAGGATAGGTTCTGTGAATTGCTTAATGGAATTTGTCACATACTAGGAGCAGTGGCGTAGCATGGGGGAGTCAGGGGCCCATTTCCCCGGTCGTCAGAGCTGTCAGGGGCGGCAGAGCTATCGGGGTCGGCCGAAGTGGCTAGTTGTATATGCGGAATATTGCTAACCGGCCCCGGGTAGCAGAAAGTCACGCTACGCCAAAGAATAGGAGTTAGTCAGTACCTTTTTCATAACTTTATCGATATCAATGGTACATTTTGTTTGTTGCATTAACTGCAGCAGTGAGGCCTTGTTTGGATTATTTGTTAGAATACGGAGATAGTTTTTACTTAGGTTTTTTAATGACGGTTCACTTATAATTTTAAAAACAAGTTTCCTCCGTAGAATATTTGCAATTGAATTTGTATTTTATAACTTAATCATTTATATAATATAAATACATATATACAGTGTCGGACAAAACGTATGCAGTATGCCAGAAATCGAAAAACACACGACCATTCCGAAATCGTACTTTTTAAAGGTACTGGATTTCGCGTTGAAAGAAAACAATTAATTCACATACAACCAAAGATATTACATACAAAAATATGGTATGCCAATGCTCGATGGCTTACGCAATGACACTATAAATGTGTTGAAAAACCAAAACATAAATATAAAATTTATTGTCAAATATGTTTAATTATATTTTAGCAATAATACATCCACTTTGCACAAATATAAAGGTAAAGACGGCAACCCACTTGAGTTGTAGACAAGTATAAACGTACTAATGAAGAATTCGAAAAAGTCTGACAATAAATTGAGTAAGAATGGTATTTTAAAATTGTTTATTTGCATCTTTATAGAGTCGATCATAAGCCTACATAAAGAGATATCTTGAAACTCATAATAACTTTAACTTCATGATGATCTTTACCACTGGGTTTGTTTGCTTTTCAAATTTGATTTTTTTAAAAATTATTATTATAATGTAGTATAAGTTTCACTGAAATTGCATAAAAAGAATTAATTAAAAATGGGAAGTGTTATTAGTCGAATTTTCGAAGCGAAGCTGTCGGTAAACTTATCCTTATATTGAACGGAATCATTTACTTAAGTGAATATTTTAATAAAAACAAAACATTAGAACAGTTCAAAAAGCTTATATATAAGAAAAACAGAAATCACTTCCACTTCCCCAAAAGGATGAATTGGTGAATGGGACTCGCGATTTTTCTGACATTTTAATCAAGTGGCACATTTTTTAATCCGCTGTATTTTTCTGTGAAGGAGCGCCAAAAAGAAAAAAATTGCACGGCATGTTTTCAAGTTCACGACAAAAAATCGGAATATGCGTCCGAAATTCACCCAGTAAAATGCGTCAACTGTAAAAATGCGCATGCGCCTACCATGAAAACGTGCCCGGCACGTGAAAAAGCTTCTGCTATCAAAAAAATAATGACAATCAAAAATCTTTCCTTCAAGGAAGCCAACAACAAGTTCTCCAATATTCTTCACAATAAATTTTCTCCGCTGCTTGATATAAACAATCATGCGGTTTTCCCCACGTTACTTTACAAAAATAATAGTGCAAAATAATTGATTCTCTTTCGAGATGCGAGAGTAAACGGACGTGTTTTTTGGTCGTCTTGAGTTGCTGCGGGTTTTTTACTAACTGCGGGTTCTTTATAACTTTGAAAATTCTGTACTATAACTCTAAGCTTAATGATATATTAATGAATAAATAACTTTAAAAAGATAGTAGTTTTGAAATGAAACCATATGCAGAGTGACGATTTATTGCTGCTCATATTCTAGCTTTTGTAAAGTTTTTTCTAATAAAATAATCTGTATATATATTATTTTTGCGACGCTAGTGACCTTGATAAATTTCTGTACACATATAACTACACTGCAGAGCCATGGATAGCGGTACTTCATCGCCTGAGAATACGGCTGTGAACAAGCGCTTTACAAGAACTCAATCTGCTGTGCTAATATTTTAGAATTGGACAGTAACAGTGAGGACCTCATAAACTTTTTCAGTCTTTTCCTTACAAAAACTGACGGACGCTAAAATCCCCACTGACTTCAAACCCGAAAAGAAGAAGTTTCCTAACTACTGTTAGAGATCAGTTAAAAACATTTAATGCCATACTAGACATTACGAGATTAAAGCAGGCTAACAAGCAATAACAATGAAAATCTTACAATAGAATATACAGAGCCTCAGCGCTAATAAAGATGTACTCGAATTCTTCCTATGTAAAAATGAAATTCACATTCAATCTTAACTGAAGTTTTTTACACTGATGAGGAACAGAACTACTCCGAACTGCAAAACTTTCAAGTATCTTTCAAAAACGGTACACACAAATTTGGTGGTGTTGCGATAGCAATACACAATAAAACTTTAAATACAATAACACTTTAAAAAAATATCCTTTAAATCAGAGCTTGACATTCTAATAATAAAAACCACAAACCTTCCAACTAACTTTACGAAAGCTGCAGTGTACTTTCCGCATTCTGTCCAATACTTTCAAAACAGAGCTGAATAATCTCTTGACATATCTGGAACAGCAACGAAATCTGTTGCTGTGTGGGGATTTCAATGCGAGGTTACAAGCCTATGGGGACAGATTCACCTCGGCGAGAGGCAAACAGGTGGAGACCATGATTGCAAACTCAAATTTCTTTATTCTTAACAACAAACAAGCTACATTTAAAAAGTCTTTCACAGTCGCGAACAGCCAGGAGTCGGTTCTTGATTTGTCGTTCTCTAACTCGAAGTTGAATATTGAATGGTCAGTGTTCGATTATCGTTTGGGGGAAACACCATTTCCCAATCCTCATGAACCTTGAGAATGTACAGCTGCCTTTAAGGACTTTCCTTTCTAAAACAAATTAAAAAAAAAGTTATCTATGTTAACCTAGTCCGCTTCAGTTGAGGAGGTCCTGACTCAGTTCACTGAGGGGATTGATACGTCCACAGTTGATTTGGTTCGTGCAACGGTATTTGCGCCCAAATTATGGTGGAACGAATGGAATGGAATTATGAACCCTTTCAAGCATGCAATTGTTGTGTATTTTTCTGATATTTAAATATGTGTTCAAATCTAGATTCCTGTCTTCCTTCTTTTTTCTTTTGTAAAATTTTCTACTAGACCTCTTTTGCTAACCTTTTTTTACATTTCTTATTTCTTTCAACCCCCTAGACCAGCGGGGAACTTTTTTAATTATTACACCAAAAGATTTTTGTGTAAGTTGATATTACCCCATGGCGAAGAGCAAAAAAAAACGAAATCCGATAACCGACGATAACCGAGCACTGAAAAACTGGCCCTTAGTGGTGGGGAGTGAGATGGCGTGGCCTGCATATGTCGCTATATTGTTTAAGTTGAAAAAAATACTAACAGGTTTATAAAATAGCAAATTAAAAATATATAATTTTTACTCAAAAAAGTTTCATTTTTACCCCCAAAAAATTTCATTTTACCCCATTTGGGGTAATTTACCCCGGTTCCCCGACCCTAGACTGTATCTATCTTTAAGTTTTAATTTTAATAACGTTAAATGTTACCTATTATGTTATTATTATATGTTATTACTATTTATGTTATCTAATTTAATGCATATTAATTCTTATTCTTAGTTTTAAGTAAATTATTAATCTGATTATGTTTTATTGTTATTTTTTATTATTTAAATCTTTTTTCTTGCTTGTACAATATTTCGCTAGTGCACTATAAAAGATTTATGTTTTAGTGGGCAGTTAAAAATGTAATAAATTGAAATAAAAAAATTGAAACGATGAAATTCATAAGCTTTTTAGGCTAAAAATAGCCTCCTAAAAAAGATTCAATAAAACGAAGAGTTTTGAGGATGCAAAGAGGCTAATGGAAGCCATGAAGTCTTTAAAAGAGGCGATAAAGAAAGCCAAGAGTGTCTTTCAGTGAAAAGATAGAATCGTTCGCGCATAATCCGAATCCTGACCGATTGAATTTGGAAGATCTGCATTTATTATCCAATATAAAATTTTTCTGTTGTCCTTTTTCTTCTGTTTTGTTTTGAGTTATGCTCTCAACGGGATAGTTATTTGACCAATCCGTGGATTATATGGTCACGGATAATCCAGTGTCAATTATATGGTCACCGATTGTGAGCTCAGCTGACCTCTTGACATTTACATGAAAAGCCAATGGGAATGGTAGGAGTAAGAAATTTAGGAATGACGGGAAATTTGAGTGTTGTGGATAATTTTTCTATGTTGCATACTTTTAGAAAATTTAATACTTCTTTGAAAACGTCGAGATTGAGTGTTTTCAACAGAATGGTTAGGGTCACTCTGCTGTTTGAAGCAACTTAAATTGGCTCTAAAGGCCTGATATTTTAAAGACGCAAAGATTAAGTGGTTATTGTCCTCGGTGGCATTACATAGACTTCAAAATTGCATAGTTTAGCTATTAACGTAAAATTTGAGGATAAAATAAAATTCAAACTATTGAATATTTATGAGGAATGTTGTCTTGAATTCATTAGCAAACCTCTTAATGCTTTAGAATTTGTATTACTACACTGGTGTTCTAAACACTTGGCTAGAATAGTGTACAAAGATATTGTCTGCAATTCTAGAAAGAAAGGTCTCATTAAATTACATGCTACTGAAAATACATTTCTGAAAATATATTAGCATATAAATTTTTAAATATATCTATACGAAAAATGGTTGGACGAGAATTGTGTCGAGCTTACTGAATTTGATAAACCTTCCGAAACAATATTCTTATCTCCCACAGCTGGACTAAGTTTAAAATTCAAAAGTAGATAAACAATATAGTAAAAATACACAAAGTACGCAACGAAACTTATGTAGCATTATGCCCAAAAGACATGATGCAGATAAAACGCAAGCAGATCTGCGCATATTTTTCATGTTGTGGGCATTGAAAATAAAATATTTTAAAAATACATGAATAATTTGCCTTAATTTTTGATACCACTAATTCGGCTACCACATAACTGTTAAGCATCGTCTTGCAAACGCCAACTTTGGAGCCATTACTTCATCCGTCGAAGAGTCGCTTGGGGACGCGTACATTGCCTTCCTTGTCCAGGTACAGCAGATGCTTTTCGCACAGTAATACAGTGACTACAAAAGTATTATAATAATAAAAAAAGATAATAAAAAAACAATCAATAATAGTTACATTGCAGACAGCATACAATATATCATCGCTGCAGTTAGCTCACGCAGCGGCTGATCGTTCACGAAGAGTATTAAACTAATCAGTTAAGACCATCCTTGAAGATGTTCTGACTGCTCATAAAATGGAATCCGTACTGGTGCACGTTACTAGTGCTTGACTTTTTAAGCCACTTTGTGTTTCGAAAAATACACATTAAATGAATTTCTTTAATTTTTCCTGTGTATGGATTTAATGATTATTTATCAACTTTTAAAGTTTCATTAAACCGTTTTCGACAATCAATTACCTCTTAATCTCAAGCGCCAAAACCATCCGCCGGTACTAACAAATTAGTTAGTTGGCATTCCACTATTTTGGCTTAATGCATTTCATATACAACAGATATTCATGTTCATTTCGTTTATTTCACATAAGAACTTTTGTTTTTATATTATATCCATTAAAAAAGACTTGTTGAAACTTAATTAGAAGAGTTAAAGAATTTCAGTTCGCCATATTTAACGTGTTGGCTCATCAAAAATGCACGTGAATCCGCCATTTTTCTACTTAATTTTATCTTAGAATTTTTTCTTTTTTTATTTTATCGAAATTCATTCACAAATTCTGGCTGTCTGGCGTAAAATTTAGTACAGTAAACTGTAAATTAGAAACTGTAAATTAAAAACGTGCATTCTGGAATCCACAGCCTGAAGAGGAAATACATACTATGTAAAATCTTTCTGCTTACTACAGCTTATTTGCAAAAGCACCGTTATTTCAGATTTGTTCGTAAATTAAGGCCAGATTTTAAATCATCGGTGCGTCTGCTTTGTTGTGTAAAAACACATCGGACACGTCAGCGTCATAACTTCCTATCGTCAAAAAAGGAGGCCCAAAATGAATACACGAGACGATTGTCAAAGATTATATACATACATCAGTCCGCCGTTTCTGCTATTCGTGTTTTTTCTTCAGCACAATTGTTGTGTCTTGTTTGTTTGCATTTCAAACATTTGCTTTTTGTTTCTGCTTTGTTATATGCTTTTTGTTTCTGCTTTGTTATATGATTTTTGTTTAAATTTTTTGAAAAATTTGGCACCAATTCATTATTTTCGAAGTATATTGGACGAAGAGTAGGCAACACATTTCCGAAAAAAAGAGCGTAAGCTCGACGTCAGTGAGAAAATCAATCATATATAAGTGATCAGATCGTAGCGTCATGAGGCCGAGCGTCAAAATGCTGTGATAGGGATAGAACAAAATTTACTGAGGGTGACACTGGTCAAAAATATAATTTTCCAACCTCGTGTGATGTAAAATAATGAAATTACAAAAGTTTCAGAACGAGGCAGTCACCTTCTTTAATTTTCATTTTGAATTTACCTAGGCGCAGATTTCACAAGAATAATGTGATTTTTTTTTAGGTTAGGAACGATATAGAGTGGTTTATATAAGATCGTTGCCGGGTGGACGATAAATATTCTGATGAAAAAAAAACTTCATTTGATTATTAAACTGATCATTAAAACTAATTAATTATTAATTTCGAAGGAAAAATTATGGTCTATTCAATAAAGCAATTGAATTGGATTGAAATTCCCTCCAGGGAATTTTTAGAATCAAACCCAAAATGAGCGTTACTGAGTTATTTATTTATTTCTGGTAATATATCTTTATTAATTTGGGCATAAATGCAGAATAGCTGCCAAGCTCAGATTTTGTTCATCTTTTTTTTTACCGTTAGATAGGGCCATCAGTAATGGAAGTGGCTGCTTTTTTCGGGGGCTGGTCAGCCATCTTGGATTTATGACCGTTTGAAGGTCAAATAAATGGTACTAATAAAAGGCACTTATTTCATAAACTAACAGAACAAACGAAGTACTGTTGGAAAGGTATTTTTAATACCTTTCATTTATGTAATACACATTTTTATCCATAACATGGCTGTGAAGGAGTTATATTGATTTTTAGAAAAATGTGACAAGTTGACCTTGAAACAACAATTTATTTCTTCCAAACGGACACATTAAGGTATAAAACAAATTACAGTTATGGAAAGCTTGTTCTTTTACTTTTAAAATGGTATATAATATATAATACTTACTATTGTATTACATTACTTTAGCTTTACTTTTTTCTAAACAAACAAGTGCAAACTCAGAAAAACATTTGAAATTAAAAAATTTTTATGAAAAATCGCGCGATTTTTTTGTTATGACTGTACCAAAATCCATTCCAATACGATTATAAAAATTTACATAAAGTAATTTCGATTTTGAAACATATTTACTTTATTGAGGCAGCTCCCATTCTTTTGTTTGTTTTGAGGACTCTAACAGCAAAATCCATTGCCGTTGCTCTCTGATTTTCGAGTTATGGTCGTTTGAAGTTTAAAAATTTAATATCTTCTAAATTGGAACAAGATACCAACAAGATTGGTATCGTTGGGAAGCTTTTATCTTTATGACTTATCTTTTATTTAAACGTAAAACAATATTTTATTGAAGAATGTTTATTTTTGCCAAATCTTCCATGGAAATTCCTATCATTAATTGCGTTCCTTTTCTCAATAAAAATTTCGAAAATTTATAACAAAATATCAGCACCCTAACAAATCGGAAACAAATCTTACGATAGAGACACGCCCACAGTCAGCGATCTGTGAGTTCTGTTTACAAAACTGACCTTTGCTCCATATCAGCGGCACAAAAGTTTACTTGAAATTATAGACTTTTTTAGATACAAAATTATAGTAAAAATAAAATAAGTACTCATCTATAAATACGATTTATTAAAATGTGCAATACAGTCTATACAAATACAGCCTATACAAATTATAAATCTTTATGTATAACGGTTTTTTTTTAAATGTAGTAACAAATAATTTAGAAACACGCAATTAATTTAATCGTTTTAAGTATCGGAAGCTTGTCGCCAGGCGTATGCGGCTGGCGTGCAGGTAAAAGTGGTTGCAGGATCATATAATTGTAATTGGCACATCGGATTTGAGGCCTTGTTTCTCATTAATACTCGTCGCAGCAAATCTGCAGCTTTTGCGAAACTTTCCGATGTGTTGTGCTCCTCTGGCTCCTTAAAAGGAAAGACTTCACTGATGGTTGATGGACTTAATGTTGATGATGATGAGGATGTGCCGCTAAAAGAAAATAATGTGTGATATGTTTTGTTAATGATTTTGAAAGCCAAATATTTGCTACTAACGCTGAAACACAACCATAGCAACAAGATGCAATTTTATTTCTCAACTGTCAAAATTACATGGGGACTTATGGGACTCGAGAAAAAAATAACTGCTTCTGGGACTGCTTCCTATCGAGCTAAAGAATTAACAAAATTAGAAAATTTGGTAGAAGCAAAAGTGTTTTTTTTGTTCTTCTTCTGCGTTTGTTTACATTTTTCTGTTGTTTTCAATGGGTTTTGTTTCCTTTTTTTGACAGTTGCTGCTTTCATTTGCTGCTATAGTTGTGTGTCATCTACTACAGCCTTACTGTGGTACCTAACGAAATGCGTGTGGCGTTGCGTTTATCAGTGCGCCTTAAAAACGACACTGAGGTAAATCGAAATAACATCGTTGTGTCAACATATGTTCTGACAAAAAGTTTTTAAACCTTCATGCCTAGAACACAATTGGAAGCACAAAACACTAAGCACATTTGTCTCTGTATCTTTTGCTTAGAACACGCACCAGAGATAATGAGATAGGACACTTCGAATTCGCTGTTTCAACACACATGCATTTTGCTGAAATTTCACTAAACCTATGATAAAAAAACGTGTGCGCTGTCCTCTCATGTGTACTTCGCCACACAAAATCGTGTGCTTTGTCCTCTCATGTGTACTTCGCCGCACGAAGTGTACTTCGCCGCACGAAGTGTACTTCGCCGCAGTATCGCATGCACGCATGTAATATTGATTTTAATGGGTGTTTTTTCGAAAAGTCAAAAATATATTTAAGAAATTAAACTTTTGTTTATGCTCACATTATATACATGATATATCTACCAGTTCCTTATAATTATAATAAATCTATACTTTCAGATTTTACATAGTATTTGTTGATTTATTTCACATATTTAATTGGTATAACGTAGGCGTTGTGCTAATTTTTGGCTGTCAATGCATAGTTGTTCGAATTTTCACAAAAAAAATTAAGATTAATAACTCCAGAATGGTCACATTTATATTTTTTCATTTGTTTTCTAATATTTGTGCAAATTAAGTATTGTTATACATCGTTAGATGCACTTGGGGGGTCAAACATCCGTTGGCACCTACCATTTTAGGTTTGGGAAACTTCACCACCTTTGTTTATATATGGTGAAATTTATATTTTAAAAACCAATGGCCTTATCTCTGACACGCACACAATTGGGCCTAGCGCACAAAAAAAAATCTGTCATTTCTGTCAATTCTCTTGTGTAAACAATTTGAATATATACAGAAGCAGAAGAAGAGCTTGTGCACAAAAGCTGTCAAAATAGAAATAGAGCTATCTCACGGACATGCGTTTCTTTATCTAAACACAAATGTTCGTAGATAACTCATTTTTTTCTTGAATCCCATAAGAGCCTGTGTAAATTTGACAGTTGATTTTGTGTTTAGTGTTTTGTTCGTCCAATTGTGTTCAAGGCATTACACGCAAATGAACATTTTTTGACATCTGCCGTCAACTTCACTTCGTAGCGCATACCAAAACGAATACCAAATGCGTTGCTTATTTTAGTCGCTTCCATAAAACTGCGTGTTCCAATTTCATTTTGACAGAAACGCAACGCACGACGCATTTATTTAGGTACCACAGTTATTCCAAGAGTCACGACGAACACGATGTCGGTCACTCTTTTTTGTGCTTTTCGTCGAAATTGACATTTTGTAATATCTTTGTTTTTGTAATCTAGAAAAATCTTTGTTTTTGTAATCAAAAAGAGCAAAAAAAAGACTCACTGCATCGTCTTCGCCGTGATACTTAGAATGCGGCCCTTAACCTCACTTTTAAATTAGATTTCTCAGTTTTTGAAAAGATTTACACTTCAAATCTTTAAAAAGAGTAAAAAATAAATTATTTTTCTTTTCTAATTACGTTGAGTATAAATTTTTGCAATAAAAAAATTATCTGTAAATTCTAAAAAAATGCTTCAAACAGACTTAAAATCTATAATTGCAATAAATAACACATTCACATCAATAATTGTTGGCAATAAAAGTAAACTAGCTTTAAAAATCGGTTACACAATGCTGTAAACACTTTTGTTTATTAACTGTTCTGTAGTTTATTATTGTTTAGTAAAATTTTTATGTTAATTTGTCCTATATACATATAAGCTGTGAATTCTATTATAAAAGTACTGAAAAAAAAACGCTCAATCTGTTCAGTCCTCTATTCACTCTGATAGACTTCAGTCAACCAACCAGTTGATTCACACTATACTTGATTAAAGTACCTACTATATAATTTACCTTAAGTACTTGGTTAAATTTACAAATACTAAAGTACACAATAGTAGTTGGTTGTAGTGCCAACTGCTGTCCAAACAAAAAATCTGCTAAAGGATTATATGGTAGAAGAGCCTGACACCCTGACACTCTTTACAATCACCAGGACCAACTGAGACGTAGAAAAGACGTCGGTAAATAAAGCAAATCTATGTTTTGTAATTCCGAAGAAAATCTAAACTTATGAAGTACCCGTTTTTCGCCCGAGAAAACTTTTCTTGTGTATTTGTGCACCTGAATGCAAAGTAACATTGGGTTAAACAACAAAAATTGCATAAAAATTGCTTTTAGTTGCAAAACAAATTCAAAACAAAATTAGTTGCAAAAAAAAACAAATTCTGAAATTGAAGTAAAATTAAAAATATAATATTTTTTGAATATTTTATTTTCATCACCTTTTATTTTTTGTATTTGAAATTGTAATTTTCCCTCCTTATAATTTTTAATGAATATTTTCAATAGAAGGATTAACCAAAATTGTTAATGTGCGTAAATTTATTTGAACTTAAAATTATGTGAACAAAATATGAAAGGAACAAATTTAATCAAGAAAACTAAGCGCACAAAACTAAAATTCATTTGCTGCAGTAAATTGATTCTTGATTTGGGATAAAAACAATGTTTAAATGTTTAAGTATATTTACAAGTAATAATGTATATATTAAAATCTCTTTATTACATTATTTAATTTATGTGTTATTATATTTTATTAATTCTAAGTTATGTCTAAATTATTAATATGTATTGTTATTTGTTATCTCATAACCGTATTTATTTATGCTTTATTAATGTTATTTTAGAAATACATTACTGAAAATAATAAAATTGAACGGAAAAACACTGAAATAAAATATTATGAATTATTAATTATTTAAATCATTTCTGTGCAAACTTAATATTTATCTTTTTTTTCTTTTGTGTTGTCAAAAACTTTAATGTTTGGTAACAGCTTTTAGTATGATTTTGATTTTTTTTTTTAATATAAATATTTTACTATTCTTAGTTATTTTTATTTGTTTGATATTTTTTTCAGATTTAATGCTTAATTTCTTTATCTTTCAATGCTATTTTAGTGTGTTTCATCAAATTTTGTATCTTCGTTTTTTGCACTATCGTATATAATTAATTTCAAGACAAATTTTGTTTCTTAAACTTGTTTTCCTTATTAGACACGTACCTATATTTTAAATTTCTTAATAGAGACAACAAAAATAAACTTATTATTGATTTCTTCTTATAATGTAGTATATTATTAGTTTTAACGATTAAAATATTTTCATTCATTTGTGTTCAACTTTTTTTTGGTTGGTTTTTCGTTTTTCTTTAAAATCTAGTCATTTTAAGTTTGTTCTGTGTTGTGTTTAGAAAGTGTTGTTGGTATATAGCAAATTTTGTTTTGTTGCTGTTGTTTTTTTCCCAACTGTACTGCAATCATTTAAAAACTATTTCAAAGTTTTTTTTAGCAGGACGCAATGATGTGTTTGATTGCTTCTTGCTTGAGATTTGTTTTAATTTCTTTGAAATTAGCTTTTTCTTATTTAATTTTTATTATTTCAAGTGCCTGTGTCAAGAGTCCAGTCGACTAAAACAGATTATATATTTCAACAAAGGTTATAAATTTAAACAAAGTGTATGAACAAATTATAACTTTTAGTAAATGTTCATTGTTTTAAAATGAAATGACGATATTGCTTTCAGTAATAGTTTTAAAATGCCGACTGGGCTCCACTTAGGTTTTCACTTTGATCTCTTGCTCATTCATATTTATAGTATTCGAACTTGTTTGTTTCGTTTTTGGATCATTTTGTTAATTTTTTTGTTGAGAATTTCGTTTTTATGTATATTTTA
Organism: Myopa tessellatipennis; assembly: GCA_943737955.2. Classification (NCBI taxonomy): domain Eukaryota; kingdom Metazoa; phylum Arthropoda; class Insecta; order Diptera; family Conopidae; genus Myopa; species Myopa tessellatipennis. The sequence goes on from OX031317.1 coordinate 21,578,652, forward strand.
AGATTAACATTTGGTTCAATCCATCTCTCTCTTTAATCTATCTATTTCTTTCTCTATCTCTCTCTTTCTCTCCTCCTCCCTCTTCCTCTCTTACTTTCTCACTCTCCACCATATCTAATTATCTTTTTTGTCTCTTTCAATCTGATGCTTATACAACTGAATCCTTGCGTATCCTAAAAGTCGCAAAATACAATTTCAAGAAGTTTTTCAATTATTATTGCTTCTTCTATCATACCACATATAATTTTCAGTTTGAGGGGCGCGCATCACTCCAACTCCGCCTCCCAAACGTCTATAATTCATGCAACCACATAGACGCCATTGATTCGTCTCGGGATCGTAAACTTCAATTGTTTTCAAATATGCAGAGCCATCAAAACCGCCGACGGCATACAATTGTCCATTAACCACGGCTAAGCCAACCTGCAGAGACAAGAAAAAAAAAACAGAAAACAATATAATATTTAAAGATATTGAAGAAAACAACATTGACGGAGTGAAAGTGAAATGTTTGTTATTGTGAATGTAATTTAAATGTTGTCCACTAAATTCATGTAACTAACAATAAATATGTATGCGAAACTTACACCGCTGCGACGTGACGTCATAGCAACAATGGGACTCCAAGTGTTTGTATGCGGATTATAGCGTTCCGCTGACGATAATTCCATGCAGTCGTCACGACCCCCCACTGCATATATGTAATTATTAAAGACAGCACAGCCGAGATGCTTTCGTCGTGTGGACATAGGATTAACGGGACACCATTTATTTTGACGCGGATCATAACGCTCTACGGTATTTAACGGGCATTGACCATCAGAGCCACCGATGGCGTATAGGTAGCCGCCCAATACGGCGACGGCAACACCAAGACGACGCGTTGTCATCGGAGCAACCTGCGAGCAAGAGGAAACATTTTATTTAAATCAAATGTGATTTTTCCAATTTTACTTATATAATTGTTATAACTGATTTTATATTTGAATTATTATAATTCTGAATCACTTATATATTTACCTTTGACCATTTGTTCTCTTTTGGATCATAGCGTTCGACGTGATTCAAACATTGTACTCCATCCTGACCACCAACCGCATAAAGAAAACCATCCAATACAGCAACACCAACGCTAGTGCGACACGAGGTCGTTGGCGCTACATCACAGGACCATTGATTTGTTTGTGGATCATATCGTTCAATGCTATTTAGATAACTCTGTCCATCGTGACCACCTACGGCATACAGTAAATCATTCAATACAGCCACACCGACTCCACAGCGACGTTTGCTCATTGGGGCAACCATCTTCCAGTCATTAGTTTGTGGATCAAAGCGTTCGACAGAAGCAATGGCATCACCGGAACACCAGCCACCAACAGCAAATAGGACTTCGCCACGACGTGTCGGTTTACGTGGACGCGTTCGTGGTCCTTGCATAAGAGGACGCTCCTGGGGCAGTAGTAAATAGTTTTTCGCCTCATCTACCAAATCACGACAGGCTTCGTCAGAGCGTACTAGCAGATCAGATCCAACAGTTCCCACCAAAAACTTAGGACTCAGTAGAGGTAGACGTACATGTTGAAGTACCTAAAAGAAAACAACAAATTAAGAATTAATTAATTTGATTTTAAATAAGAAAAAACTTATCTAAGACATTCTTTTGTAAATAAAAATCTTAATACAAAAAATTTATACTTATTGAAATTAATTTGACTTCTAAGCCAACCTGTGCTAAATGCTGTCGTCTGTCTGCCACATTGTATTTCAACCAAGACATAACCGCATTGAAAACTTGTTCCTCAGAGCGGACATTTAACTCATCGCTGCAGATAATATCCACCAGCTGACCAACAGGCAGCAGCAGAAATTCTTCACTTTCCATAACTTCCTGGAAGTTGTGCTGTGTGAATTTGTCTGCAATACGCAACAATTCTCGACATGAATGTGTATCGGCAAAAGCGCGGATGCCCAGGCAATTCGTCGGATCCAATTGACGCTTAAGGAACTCGCAACAGATATCTTGTATTTCGACGAGTTGCAGCAGGCAAGCGGCCGGCAACAAAGTCTGCACATTCGATTCCTCGACTATGATGTGTGCGGTATAGCAAAAGTCAATCAGCAGCTCCATTGCTGTTTCATCGATATCACGTATGGTCACCTCGGTTTGTCGCGATTCCTCCAATTCTCCTGTGAACATTGCACGGAAGTAGGGACTACATGCGGAAAGGATGACACGGTGAGCGAAAATTTTCCGTCCACCAACATTGAGAACAACATCGCACAGTTCGCGATGCCTTCGCAGCATATTCAATTCAGAAAGAGTCACTTTCGGATGTTTTTCGGAGGTGTGCGAAAGACGCGCCGGTGAGGGCGGTCTCTCGGTTGCACCTCCGCTGAGCAGCGGATCGCCCATTCTGGGTGCCGCCAAGCGCAGCGGGGCAGAAGACCAACCCCACACAGTGTCTATCTGTGGAGCAAAAAAAAAAGAAAACACAAATAAAGCACAAAGTATTTCAGATGTATTAAATAAATTTATTTCTATACAGCACCCTTTATATATATACACAGGCCTTTATTAGGAGGCCTACAATTTTCAAAGGCTATAACTTGGAAACCAGGCGATAGAGACAAGAACTGTTGTTGGAGTCCGCATAAGAAACAACATCAAAAATAAAATCAGAGCGTTCTAGCAACGTCAATATGAGCCTCAGATCCCAACCCAAAATTCGAATGCCAATTGATATAATGAATCATAGTTTAACAACAACAATAACAACAACCGAAGATTTGATTGCTTACAATAAGAACATTTTCCTCAGACAAAACTTCCAAGCGAGTTTCCCATAAGACATAATTTTTTAAGTTTTCCAATCACCCGTCACACCATTGCTAGTAATTATTACTTACCTTTGTGGTTCTTTTTCCCAACGGAGAACCAAAACAGAGAAACAAGTCGCAGGCGTAAATTTTCAAAAATTCAATGTTTGGACCTAGTTTTTCCTTATAAATGCATTTGAATAATTTAAGTGTTAGTCTTTTGTATTATTTGAGAAATTGTTCCATTTAACTTCAATAAATCGAAGAAATTATTCCTTCTAATTGCTCACAAAAAAATAATGCAGTTAATAGAAAAAAGACACATTCACGCAAATATATTTTAGATTGCTACCAGCTGTCGAATATGTCGGGTTTTTTGTTTTCTTTAGGTTGGTCAGCGTTGTCATATAAGGTGTTACACGTTAAATTATAACGTGTATATAAAGCATTTATATTGGCACAAGTCGGACGCATTGGCATAACTCAGATTTTTTTGTTATATTTTGGTTGTTGTTGTTGTTTGCTGTTCGAACTACCACAAAAACTAGAGATGATGGAGCTCTCGTGTGGTTTCCGGGCTATGTCGTTTAAAGTTTGGCATTGATGTACCTATATCTCCTAAACTGTAAAAGACAGCCGCACATCATTAGTGTTCTTGGAAAGGTATTCGAAGTATTTTTCATTTATGTTAAATAAAATTTTAATGAAACCCGTTTTCTTGTTATACTTACTATTGTATTACATTACTGTAGCTTTACCTTTCAAAATTTCAATTACATTTCTGCCTGCGCCGCTCTAATGGAAAACATTTGAAATTAAAAAATTTTGATGAAAAATCGCGTGAAATTTTTTTGTTAAGTTAGAGCGCCGCAGGTAAAAATTTTTATGAAAAATCGCGCGCTTTTTCATAAAAATTTTTTAATTTCAAATGTTTTTTCTGTGTTTACACTGGTTTGTTTAGAGAAAAGTAAAGCTAAAATAATGTAATACAATAGTAAGTATAACATATTATATACCATTTTAAAAGTAAAAGAACAAGATTTCCGTAACTGTAATTTGTTTTATACCTTAATGTGTCCGTTTGGAAGAAATAAATTGTTGTTTCAAGGTCAACTTGTCACATTTTTCTAAAAATCAATATAATTCCTTCACAGCCATGTTATGGACAAAAATGTGTATTACATAAATGAAACGCAAATGTGTATGTAAATATGTAAAATGTAAATATGTACAAAAATGTGTATTACATAAATGAAACGCATTAAAAATACCTTTCCAACAGTACGTCGCTAGTTCCGCTAGCTCTCTTAGTTTATGAGATAAATGACGTTCATTAAACCATTAATTTGTCCTTCAAACGGTCATAAAACCAAGATGGCTGACCAGCCCCCGATACAAACCAGCCACTTCCGTTCCTGATGGCCCTATCTAACGGTAAAAAATAGATGAACAAAATCTGAGCTTGGCAGCTATTCTGCATTTATGCCCAAAGATCTATGACACTGTGCGCGACTTCTGCCAAATTTTGTTAGAACATTATATTTGAACATATTGTATTATAAACATTATTAAATATATGTTTTATTTTTTTGTTTAAATACTCTGCCATACCCTGTGCTTAGACAAGTAAATGACATTTCCTAAATGATGTTCAATATATCTGTTATTTATCAATTTTCTGTACGGTGCAGATAATTTTTATTCTTCGTTGGTGGTGAATATTTGATTATTCAATTAGTAATTGAAAAAGTAATTGGTCCATCGGACTAAAGTTTTATTTGAAATAAAAAACAAAAGATTCAAAAGTAAAGTGCAATAAGGAAAGTGTATTTGGTCGGAGGAAAACGCAATTAGCAATCATGCAGAGTGTTTTCAATTCAGTAAAGGGAACTGCATTGGGTGTAGCGGAGTACTTGACGCCAGTGTTAAAGGAATGTAGAATCCTTTTATTAAATTCTACAAAACTATTTCTAAAAACTTTTTTCTAACAGGAATCGAAATTTCGTGAAACAGGAGTTTTAACACCGGAGGAATTTGTGGCAGCAGGCGATCATTTGGTTCATCACTGCCCCACTTGGCAATGGGCCGCAGGTGATGAAGCCAAAACCAAATCGTACTTACCGAAAAGTTAGAAAGCAAAAAGAATATATTGTTAAATGATTCATTCTGCTTAATTCGTCCTCTCCTGTTAATAGATAAACAGTTTCTAATCACACGTAATGTTGCCTGCTACAGACGCTGTAAGCAAATGGAGTATGTGGGTGAGGAAACTTTGGTTGAGGAAGAAGCCGGTGATGGCGGTTGGGTAGAAACACATCAGCTGAATGAGGATGGAACAGCAGAGCTTGAGGAGAAAGTGTGCGAGCTTACAATGGATGATACCAAAGTATTCGTCGTTTAATATTTCTCTGAATGCTTATCGATATTTGATAAATATTTGTCGATTTAATATATATTTATAGTTTATATCAACTAACATTTAATTAATTTTGTATTTTGAATTCAGCAGGAGGAAATGCTTACACCCGATAGCGAAAAATCATTAAACAAAAATGAATTAGCTGCAGGGAATGACACTGACGATGATGATGATGAAGCCATCGACATGGACGAGTTCGAGGAGAGCGGGATGTTGGAGTTGATTGATCCATCGGTAGCCACAACAACGCATAAAGCGGAACAGCCACTAAGCGCAGCGTTAGCAATGACGAGGGCAGAGGCAAAGGGTGCTGCTGGCGACTCCATAGACGGTGACTCGGTATTACGTACGAGAACCTATGATTTGCATATAACGTATGACAAATACTATCAAACCCCTCGGTTGTGGGTGGTGGGCTACGATGAGGTAAGAGATTGAAAACATTCCAGAGATTAAAAAAAACGATATTTTTTTTATTGACTTTCATTTGTGCAGCACCGTAAACCGCTCACTGTGGAGCAAATGTACGAGGATGTCAGTCAGGACCATGCAAAGAAAACGGTTACCATGGAAAGCCATCCGCATCTACCTGGTCCGAATATGGCCTCGGTGCATCCCTGTCGCCATGCGGACATAATGAAGAAAATAATACAAACAGTCGAAGAGGGCGGCGGACAATTGGGCGTGCATTTGTATTTGATTATCTTTTTGAAATTCGTTCAAACTGTTATTCCAACCATCGAATACGACTTCACGCAAAACTTCACCATGTCTTAAACCTCAACATGGCTAATATCTTCCATAGGGGAAAGAACCCGCAGTGCATACATACTCCTGTAATTATAAAATAAATTAAAAATTATATTTGTAAAATTTATATTTGTTTGCCATACCTTTATGTGAACCATTTAAATTATTTAACGAAAACTTAAAAGTGAATACTTTATACAACTTTATTGTTATTTTATATTGCAATACTCTATGCTTGTAAATCATTAGTCTTCTAAATTAATAGTTTTTTATTAATTTAATATAAGACCTTTATAATTATAAAAAAAGTAAACTCGCAAAAATTTACACTTTAAAAAAGTCCGTAATAAAAATTAAAATAATAAATAGCGTACAGCTTAATTAAAGCATTTTTCATTTTGTACTTATTTTTGGGTGTTTTTTAGCTTTAAATAATTACATATATATATTAAAAATAAAGAATTCTAGTAAATGTAAGTATTTTTGAATAATAATGTTTAAATGACATAAGTAGAGAATAGATGTTTCGATCAGATCGAAGTTTTCATGTCGAAAAATATTATGTCTCGTTTAGTTTGGGAGTTATAGGGTTTTAAATGTGAACAATTTTCATCATTTGAAATGCGAAAGGCCTTCTTTTAATGGTATAATAATTTTAACGATTAATTTAATAATTGTTTAAACATTTGCAGAAAAATGGCATAAATCGTTTTACAAAACTAAATATTTGACTCTTCAATAGCAATAGGGATATCAATAAATGCACTTTTTGAATAGTACATTCGACTTTATCTTTTCTACGGTACACGACATATTTAGTTATATCAAATATTTTGGAGCAAATTGGTGAAAGTGATAATTATATTTTATTATATTATATACCATTTTAAAAGTAAAAATATAAGGTTTTCAAAATTTAATTTTTTTTATACTTTAAAATATTTATGTAAAAGAAAGAAATTTTTCTTTTAAGACCAATTTTTTTATTATAATATGTAATTAATTTTATAAATGAGTCTTTACATAGTTAAGGCATATTAAAATGGCAAATAGATTTTAAGAAAGTATACATTTCATAAATCTATGTATATATAAATAGACCACACGAAAAGCGTAACATCCCTCTAGCGTCTGTTTTCTTATTTCAATTTTAAATTTTAAAATTAATCCTGCGCCATTATTGGGTTCGCAGAAAATTATCCATATAATTTCAAAATTTACTGAAACAGGTCTAAATTCTAGCAATTTGGGACATTCCCCACAACCTGGCAACACTGATACTCCCAACACTGTCGCCATATCTATTTTCGTTTGTTTCTCCACGTGCAAGTGATACGAACTCAGTTTAAGAGATTTTGTGTTTTAAATAAGCTCGTCGTCTATTCTTTGCATACTTTTCAAACTGGGAATAAAAGCAACAACATATCGAGAATAAAAAAAATGCGTGCCTCTTGATATTTGGCTGGTGAGTAAAATGCAAACTTAAAATCTCTGTTGTGCATAAAGAAAGAGTTGGTTGGTTGAAGAGAATTGCAACGTCGGAGAGGAGCGGCGATGAGTTTGGTTGCCACGCTGTTTAATCCAGAGATGCATGTCGCCCCCGCCGTTGCCTTCGACACGAGCAAACGTCTCAAACATATTTTTCGTTGTTGAGATAAGAGTTTGTGCCTCTGCGAGAAAATAAAGCTAAAAAAAACAAAAAATTAAATCCCAGCCGCCGACCTGCAAGAGTTGTGCAGAGCTGAGCTGAGTTTTCAGAATTTGCCGTGAGAAGTAGTTCCTTGGGAGCGATGACTATGGCGATGGGTTATATTAAAATTTCATATGATGAGCGAAGTTGAACGCAGAGTTCAGGAATTTCGTAAATGAATCAGAAAATTTCAAATTTTCATGCTCAGAGCAGGCAGAACATTTTTTTAGTCCAATCAATAGGAACACCGAATAATATACTCCGTCGCTTTATTTGCTTACTAATCGAATTCTTAGAAAACTAAAACGAAAAATATATATTCAACCACTACAACGCTACGCATATCATAATAAAAATGAAAATATTTTATAAAAAGAAAAGCAGAAACAGATTTTAGAAAAAACAAATTATAAAAATATTTTAAGTAAATTGTGAATTCATAAATTTAATGCTGTTAAAAAAAGTGATTCAATCAATCTAAATCTATATTTAATTATGTAAATATAAAATTTTCGATTTTTCTAGATTTTTTCTCGGGTTTCTCTTTAGTTTATTTCGTTTTTCTTAAACATTTTGTATTGTTGCTGCCTGAGAAAGGAATTCTGCTTAGTTTATATTTAATTATTTTTTTTCGTTTTCTTATACTAAAGTATATTTCTACATCGCTTGTGCCCAGGCAAAACTCGTCGTTATTCGATTTCTCACGAAAGAAGAGAAAAGAATTAATTCTGTATACGTGTTTATTTTATAAGTATTAACAACAAAAACAATCACAACACGAAACCAACCACAACAACAAAAACAACCACAACAACAGTAATAACAAAGTCGTATTGGGCTTGTGGAAGCTTCACTATACATAGTTGGATGTATTAGTGTATAATATCCCAGAGGGATTTTGTGAGCAATGCTACACGAAGATGTAATGCATAGCGATCTTGTTTATGCATTACCTGCGTTGATGAATTTCAACAATATACAATACAATATCTTGGATATATCCTTACCAATAAATAGACCAGGAAAATTTTACATCTATGTAAGTCTGACAAGCGAAACAAACTGAATCACTTCCTATATTACTAAATGTAAAAGCGTGAAGAAGAGCTTCGAAGCAGTCTAACAATTTAACTGTAAAAATCCAAATAATGTAAAGAAGTATGCGTTTCAACGTAAGCACGTGCTCGTCTACCATACTTTCATTTCCCTTACGCGGTATTCAACGAATTCTTCAATCCCTCTTTCCTCAAAGAATTCTTAGAGGAACCACCACTTAGAGGCATGAATTCTTAATTTTCCCTCTGGGATATGCCTGTTTTTTTGGCTGTTTTTACCGTCGGTGTGCATTTTTTTGTCGCTGTAGTTAAGTTGGTTGTTTTTTCGCTATTCAAGCTCCACACATCTCGACATGTTTCCAATATCACGAGTTTTACTGTGCGATGTGATGAATGATTTTGCGGCGTTGCCAGAGGTTTGCGCTCAGAGGCGCCAAATGTGTCCCAATTGGATTTGGTAAAAGAAAGGAAAAACAACAACAGAAGACAAATGATAACAAAATCCATGTCCAAATCTTTAATATGCTCTGTTGACATCTGGTTAAAATTACCCCTAGAAAATTTCTCTCAAAGAACGTTTGTCAATTTTTCCCCAGAAGGTGATCACACTTGTTAGTTTGACTATGGGGAAAATGTGTACTTTTATTGCAATTTAGGGTTTCCTTTTGTTATTACTCCATACATTCTGCATACCTTTTTGCCATTTTTATAGATTTGGCGTGAGTACTTTACTCACGAAAAAAATAACCTAATGGAATCATACTAATTTTAACGATCTTATAAAGTAATTTTTAGTAAATAACTTCCGTGCTTTTCCTTTTTCATAGAAATATTCTAGTATTTTTAAAACTTAAAAATTTATTAATTATTAACATAAGTACATATTTATTATGTTATTTACATACTCGTAATACATACATAAATTAATTTTATAGGATTTATTAATGTATATTAATTTGCGATTTATTTAAAATTAAGTGTAAATATAAATTTTTATCTTAAAATTTTTTATGTGCAATAGAAAAGTTATAGTAATATTTTGTTTACAACAAAAAATTCAAATAAAGCAAATTCGAACTCGAAAAGATTTTTAAAATATATGGATTTTGTAATATAAAAATTTTGTTATTATAAATAAAAATTTTGTAAAATCAAATTAAGATTATCTGACTAAATAAAACATCTCGACGGTTTCTTGTCGTTTCAACCAGAGATAATGAGATAGGACACTTCGAATTCGCTGCTTCAAAAATCGGTTTGACGTCTATTTTTTATGAGCTGTTGAATTCATGTACACTATATGTGAGAGCTACCATATTGTTGTTCTTGTTTTCTGGTTTTCAGTATGTTGAAAAAATCAGCTGTTTCATGTTTCACCACGGATTGGTTTAGTTATGAAATCGGCTTGGCTAGACGCAGTATCATTTAAACGGTTTCACTACTGGTACGTCGATACCATCGGCGGCTACACACTGTGGTTTCGCATTTGGTTTCAAAAGTCGTAAACACGTGATGCCAAAGTTTGTGTGGAATTGACTGAATATCCAAATGTTGGCCAGAGTGAGAGAAAATATGAACACGCGTTCGGCAAACTGTGCGTGCAAAGAAACTGAGAAGCAGGGTCTATTTTCAAAAATTCTCTACACTCGATACTAGAGTATGGACTTTTCTCTTTCTTCCTCATCTCTCTCTCAAACGAACTGAATGAAACCGTTTCACAAGATACTGCGTATAGCCAAGGCCATTGGCTTTTAAAATATAAATTTCACCATATATAAACAAAGGTGGTGAAGTTTCCCAAACCTAAAATGGTAGGTGCGAACGGATGCTTGACCCCCCAAGTGCATCAAAGATGTATGACAATACTTCATTTGCAAAAATATTTGAGAAGAAACGAAAAAATATAAATGCGACCATTCTGGATTTATTAATCGTAATTTTTTTTGGCAATAGGCGAACAACTTCGTATTTGCAACAAAACATCAGCACAGCGACTACTTTATACCAAAGTAAAAATGAGAAATAAACAACCAATACTTGGTAAAATATGGAAGCATATATTAATTACCATTATACGGAACGGGGAGTTATGTTTTATATATATTTTACACATATAAAAAGGATAATATTTTTATTTATTTGTTTTGACGTTTCATAAACGAACCCCTGAAAAACAGATATTGCATGCGTTCATGCGATCAATTTATTTTCGGCGAAGTACAAGTTTTTTGCAGCGAAGTACAAGTTTTTCACAGCGAAGTACAAGTTTTTTGCACAAAATCACAATTTTTTATCGTAGTGTTAGTGAAAATGCCATTGTGTTTTGCGACGAATTTGAAGTGTCCTATCTCATTATCTCTGGTTTCAACCTCAGATTACTTCAGCCTCTGTATATAAAGATTATTGAACATTTTCTCTCTTTCTCACTATTCACTGCTCAAAACATTACTAGAGAAATAAATACCGGAGAGTTCAAGAACTTACAATTTGGCCAACTACAATCAATCGTTTAACTACGATCTGCAAACAAACAACAAAAATTATCTGTTGTGGAGTTACTTTCTCTCCGTTACTCTTGACAATCGTGCGGTAAAATTAGTAAACTGAACTGTATTTGCTCCGTCTACATCATAACAGAGATTTTTTTCCCAATTAACAAACATGACAAATCTAAATCAGCTCTGAGCGGACTTGTGAGAATTAAAAACCGTGCATCGTTGCATTGCAGCATTTACATCTGGCAACGCCATATACACGACTGTACTTTGTAAAGAGCGGCCATCTTGCTCCCATTTTTCGATGCAGGCAGTCACTGCGCAATAACAACAACAACAGCAAGCACATGAAGTATTTCCATTTCATTTCGCGTGTAGAGAAAAGAAACTAGACAACCGAGCGCAACCGAACGAGACAAGCCAGCAGCGAACGTATCTGGATTGAACTCATTTTTCAGTAGAAATTTTTCAACCTCGTCGAGTAGTTGTGAGCAGAAATAAGTGTGTGCGCTCTGCGAGAAGAGCCAACCAACCAATAGTTGCTCATGAGAAGAATTTTTATTCTGCAAGTTTTTTACTGTGAAATCGATTTTGTTTTTGCAAAGCGGGAAATAATAAGGCCGCCCGCAGGTTTGCTGTGCTGCCTCTTCTGCTGCTCTCTCTTTTTTCTATTTTTTCCCTAATGAAATATAAAATGAAATTTCTTCAGTGTGCACGAGTGTAATAGTGCAAATCCTAAATAATAAATGAATAAAAACAAGAAAGTAAGTGCGAAAAAATTGAAACTTGGACTAACAATTGGTTTTTTTTACTTCACTGAACTGCAAAAGTATATGCTACAAAATCAATTTCTATGTGCTGCTCTCCTCTCTGCTCCTTCGCTCCCATCAACCGACTACTTATCTCTCACCTCTAGAAGTGTTTTTTATTTTTTCTGTATCGTTTCGAATACTAAATTTTGTGTAAAATTTATGAAGCATCAAATTTTCGAAACATTAGAAAATCTAAAAATAATGTGCTGCACAAAAAATCATTTATTGTGGGTTGATGATATTTTTTCTTTATTTTATTTTTCCGTCACTGTTGAAGGGGTACAGAAATCGAACAGAATCGAAAACTGTTCGTCGTCGTGGCGGGAGTGAAAACTGTACGAACGAATCGAGTTGTGCTGATTGCCTCAAAAATCTATGGTTTTCGGGGGAAAAAGACGGTGCGAGCGAGCGCACATACACGATCCCGAATACATTGAGTAGTCGCCGACCTGGGATACCAACGCATAGTATTTCCTTTCTTACTACAATGTAATCTCTTTTAGAACAGGTAGTTCAAAGAGGACATATATTTTGTAGTTAAATTTGTATTGGGAAAATAAAATACTTGCTCTTCCCTGTGGCAAATATTTAATTTCGGCAATACTTTCCTCACTTATTTTACCATTTTTAGCAAAATGAAGAAGAAACTTGTTTTCTCCTCTGCTCTGCCGGCTTAAAAATATTTGGTAGCCCTGCAGAGAGTGAGTCAGAGTGTCATAGTAAAGGCAACCAAGGAGAATGTAAAGTTTCTGATGATGAGTATTGCGCATTATGAACAAGAAACATCACACACTAACCATGGGATTAAAATGTGTGATAATAGATCGGAGACTGATTGAGTGCGAAAGAGCGAGACTTATCAAGCAGCACGTAACATAGAAACCCAAACACATACCCTCATTTAACCACTTCTTCAACTGATTTCTCTCTCCTTCTCTCTTCCTTTTGCAGTTATTAAGAGAAAAGTAGTGTGAGCGAGATCATTTAGCCAAAGCTAAATAATAAACACTAGAAGAACAAAGTGCAACACAGATTGAAGTGCTCAGTGAACGAAGGAACCTTTTAAAGAGACAACAAACAAACAAACCAGAGAAAAGCATTCGCATTCGCCATTCAATTCAGTGAGGGAAGAAAAAAAAATCGATTTTGTGCTTGCTTTTTACATATTAAGAAATGTAAAACTGTTCGCGAGCGCAGGGATTTTTTGCTTCTCTATCTATAGAAGTTGAGAAGAAAAAGCCACCCAAAAAGTGCTGCCACCCCTGTGAAACATTGTTTGCTGTGTGGCAACCCAACGCACACACAGCCAAACATCCATAACTTTTTCTTCCTGGACGCGCATTTAAGCAAACACTTTCACAATTCTTTACAACGACGAATACGCTGTTGGAGAATTGGTTGAACCGATGATGGCGTTGCCAATGAACTCGCTGTACTCGCTCACTTGGGGCGACTATGGCACGTCGCTGGTGTCGGCCATTCAACTTTTGCGCTGCCACGGTGATTTGGTCGACTGCACCCTTGCGGCGGGCGGGCGTAGCTTCCCAGCGCATAAAATTGTGCTGTGTGCGGCATCGCCGTTTTTGCTGGAACTTTTAAAGGTAAGAGCAAATCTGTTTCACCACTTCTTTATCTCTGTGGAGGTGTCAAAAGGGGTAATTTGTAGCCCGATTAAGAACCACTTGAAATTTTTATTATTATAATGTTATTTATTTATTTATATCAAGCAGTTGTACAAAATAAGATTAATTATTATTATTATTATCGTTCTCGCTCTCTATTATTAAAAGAACAAATATTAATGCTTAACATTTCGAGTCCTAGCTCATCGGAAAGCTAGTTTAAATGAATTCAAAGTTCGTACATTTTGTGACATTTTAAACTTGTCCTTAATTATGTATTACAACAACGGCAACACAAGAAACTATATAAAAAGGTAGAGCAGTTAAAAATGTGTTGTTTTTGTTGTCGTGTTTTGTCAAACAGGTAACGAAAAGACGCACAAGACCAAGAGCCGAATATGTCCGGAGGGTAACCCTTTTGTCAAGCTATTCTCTTTTATATTAATGTGAAGTACAGATCTGAGATCATATATGGTGAATGAATAATTTGAAAATTAAATGAACACGATTCATTATCGATCTCTTAAACAAACTTTATATTATCTCTCAGTTCATTCGCATCTCGTATCCTGTGTTTTAATTCTTTTACGTCAAAATTAGTGGTGACTCATTATTTAATTTTTTTAGTGAAGATTAATATATTTAAATTGATGATTTATATACGTTTCTTGATAAAGCAAAAGGGATGCTAGATTTAAATATTTTTTTTTTAGAAAATAATAATTAATAATAATAATTTCTTAGGGCCTGATTCAGAGAGTCACGACGACGACGTTATCGGGTGACCCTCTTTGTGCTTTTCGTCGACTTTGACACTTTCTAATGTGTTTGTTTTTGTAATCGACGAAAAGCACAAAGAGGGTCACCCGATAACGTCGTCGTCGTGACTCTCTGAATCAGGCCCTTAATTTTTTTTTAAATTTGTAGCAATTTTTTAAAACATCTGCAACAATAACAGAAAAAACAGGCTAAACAACCCTACGATCAGCGCGTGTGTTACGATTTGTCGGTTCCTTTTCCTTTCCCCTCTTTATTTATACGCTGTAGCGATAAAGAGAAAAGAAAGAAAATTTCAATTCTCTGGTAGCTCACGTAATTTCTTTTAGATTTTTTTGTATTACTTTTGCTGTTGTTTTTTGTATCATGCGCGCTGTGTTTTTCCTGGTTGTGACAACGAGAAGATTCCCTCTCTCTCCCATCCACACTTCAACCTTTCTTGCCATACTCCGTGTGTTGTAGTTGTTGCTTCTGACTGCTGCTTTTTTAAAACAGCAACGTCAACTGGTCGTGTTCTCCTTGCCCTTCTTTCCGGCTTTTCATTCCCATTCTGAATTCCCTTCATAAAAATGTTAATATTTGAACGCTTACTTTTTTCTGGTTTTTACCTTTTATTATTCTATTAAACTTTTAAAATGTTGCCATATTTTATTGGAGAAATTCATTAATTACGGAAGCATAAAACTGAACAATAAATATTAATATCTGTACATAATATGTATGTATATGCTTACAATACAATATAAATACATATAAGTATATATACCATAGGCATATGTATACCTATTGTCACAAGGCAAAACCATCTAAATCGAGTTACGACGAAAGGGTGGAAATTATATATTAAATATTAAAGTGGAAATTATATTAATATTCCACTATTAAATTCGGCTTATTCAAATCTAGTCTCAGTATTTTTTTATATATTCACTATAGAATTATTGCAGATATTGCGAGAGAACACACAAACTTCATAATAAGTAGGGAATATGTTTTTAAAGAATTAAAACATTTTTAAACTGTACACATTTTAATCTCAGATCAAGATTAGAATCAAAAGCAGATATACATAGAAATCTGATTCTTACGGTCCTCTCCACCCTCTATCCAGCCGTCATATATCGCAGAAAGAGACACACACGTTTTCGAATGTAAACAAATCGGCAAAATATAAACAGAGAATCGTCGAAGAACTCTGATGACGAGGGACGTGTGACGAATCAACAAATCTCTTCTAATAAAATTGTAAAATCCAGAGATGAACTTTAATGATTCCAAGAAACAGAGAAACTAAAAACCGCTCTGCTCGTCTCCTCTCGGAGTCTCTTCTCCTCTCGGAGTCTCTTCTCCTCTTGGAGTCTCTTCTCCTTTGAATTAGTGCACTATTGCTCTATGCCTCGCTGCTCTTCTCTCTGCTCCTTACTCCTCTCCCAAAGAGACTCAGAGAGGAGTATGCATGCATTCCTTAAAAATAAACAGAACAAAAAATTAAAGACACAACTAGTCTGTCAAGTTCGGGCGGAATTCCCTAAATTACGGGGAATTTATTATCATCTTGGGAGAAGGGAATAAACGAGACTTTTGTGCAATTTAATAGTACTTGAGTGAATTGTAAAAAAACCAAAATCGGAAATATTGTAAACCATGCAGTAATAACAAGTACTTTAATTATCCATTTTTTACACTATTGACGAACAAGTAGTCAGTGATTGTTTAAATCGAGGCACAGCTGTCCCTATTTTGTTATTGCTTTCCATTAATGCTGTAAACACATAGAATGACTTGTCAGAAATCTGCTGCTGCTGAAACGCAGCGACAACGACCAAATTGCGTACGCGTCGGCAAAAACATTTAATTTTTTCTCGTTCCCCATAAATAAGTCTTTTATTTTGACAAGTCGCGGCCACAAAAGTCGTAGAGCGAGTTCTATGTGATTACAGCATTACTCTGAAATTTGGGAGAAGTTAATTTTTCGATTACCTCCAGTCGCTCCAACGAAACAACCACTGAACACACATGCCGCTGTTATTTCTAAGAGCTGTTAGATTTATTTCGTTCAGTGACAAACTTTTCGAAACTTGTTTTAATAAAGATATCTATTTTAATAAAAATAATTCTATGGTTTATGGGTTAGTATTGACATTTAATTATAAAGCTTATTTGTATATTATTAATTCATTTTAGAAAAAATTTTATTTTCTTTAATAATTCGGCGGTGATTTGTTGAGGGAAATCGGGGAATTTGAAAATATACCTGGCAGCCCTGGACACAAGAAAACTAAAATCACCAACGACAAATTTTTATAATATATCAATGTTACTATGACAGTGTACGAGAGTAACATGTGAAATGCATCTCAATGGAAATCTGATAAGAATAACTCTCTCTCTTTCTCTCTCTCTCTCTCTCTCTCTTCAGATCTCTCTCCCTCAACGTAATTCCATACTTTACGCTATCCATCCCCCTTCCTATATTTCTTTTTTCTCGCTCTTGAACTATCCTACTTCTTTGTTTCTCTACCATCTTCTATGAGGAGTACATCCGCTCAGACAAACCACAACATCAAGAATTGCACACTCATAAGATTTTTATTCAAACGTCTGTACAGAGTTGACTGGTTAAAAAAGCCATTTGGCCGATGAAATGGTAGGTTGTTAGTATAGAGGGTGGTTGGTAGAGGAGCTAAAATAGCGGAGAGGCTGAGAGTGAGAGAAAGCAAGTGACATCGTAATAGAGAGAAAGAGAGTGAAAAGGAAGGTCAGGTTAAATAATAATAATAAAACAGGTGAGTGCAATGCATATGTTTTCCAAACAATCAGCTTCGGTGATGGCTCCGGTCTCTGTGACACAAACAGCCATTCAGAGAGCGCGTAGCAGGAGATAAAATTTTGCAAACACGACCATGTAATCTAGTCGCAAATATTAGAGAACAGGTCAGTAGTCAGCAGTAACAACAACAACTGCTATTGTTACTCAGAGTAGACTATTCTTTTAGTTTCCTTTCCCTGATTGGATAAGCAACAGTTTATTTCTTCATCTAATTCTCACTTTGCGGTTGCATAGCGTCAATGAGAGTTGATGAACCTGGTTGTTGTTCACCTCATCATAGTCAAGCGTCATCTGATTTTCCTCAAACATTTCAAAACGCCTCTGAATTTTGATATCCTTATTTTTCTGTTGTTTTTTAAAAGTCATTTAACTAGATGAAGGATGAGCTTAATTGAATATTTTTATTTCAAATAGCTTTTATTAGTTCGCTT
This sequence comes from Myopa tessellatipennis, assembly GCA_943737955.2. NCBI lineage: Eukaryota > Metazoa > Arthropoda > Insecta > Diptera > Conopidae > Myopa > Myopa tessellatipennis. Next base: position 21,596,353 of record OX031317.1, read on the forward strand.
TCCTTCATGTGTGTTCGGTATTAATTTTGAAGTTGATTTATACAAAATAAAAATCGCTTTTTCTATTGTTATTTTATTTTTGTTTACGAAATTAAACAGTCTTCTCCAATCCCCTTTGAATTTTTACTGAAGTAATAAGAGCTGCTATCTTTTTATTTTGATGGCATTTTTTTGTTTACGATGTGGCTCAAAAGTTATATTTGTTTACATTGAAGTGTGATTGAATTACGATATGCCAACTTCTACTTCACGTGAATATAAGAATACCATCCGACTAGTTGACAAACCAATCTACCGAAAAATAACCAAGCAACCAAGTAACAAAACAAATATGCAATCGAACTCGATTATAAAGGTTATTTCTAAGGTCCTTACAGTAAGGATTATTAGTAAAGGATTATACTTTAATATAAAGTTTATATTTTATAATTTTTTCGAAAATGTTTTCTCCAAACAATTCGTTTGTTTTTTGTATTCTTTACTATTTATTCCTATTCATTCAAAAAATGTCTCTTTTCTTTGTTATTTTACAAAGAAGAAAAAGACTAGCTTCATTTAGAGAGGAGGTCCAAAAAAGAGTGTTCAGTCAACCGACCTCTTTATCATTTATCGCAGCTCAGAGCTGTTCAATGGTTCTCAGTATTGAGCGTGTGATAAGAAGAGCGGTGGAAAAACGAATCTAGCATGGCCAGAGCAACAACAAAAATAACAGAAGCAGGCGCATCTAAAAGAAAACTCGTGAAGAATTTTTAGTTCTCATGAGTTCGTGCATTGTTCTCCCTCTTCTCGTTACCTTTTTTATTAAAGACTGTTACTCAGTCCTTTGGTGTTGAGGGAACATAGTGCAATCGGTGGGAAAACGTTTTCTGCGTTTTCTGCATGTCTGTTGGTCTGGCTGACTGTTGCGAGAAGGGAGAGAAAGTTTGATGATTTTTAAACAGCACTCACTCCGGCCGAAGAGCAGCAGCTGCAGCTGAGAATGAGGCTGACAGCTCATTTTAGTCAGAGACATGTCTCAAATATGGGTTGAGAGTTGCTTAAATTGGCTCGCTCTGTTTACATTTTTTGCGGAGAAATTGAGCGGATACTGTTTCTTATTGGATAGTTTATCAAAAATATTTAAAAATGTTGCCGAAATTGTTGGCTCAATACATAATTACATCATTACAATTGTTTTTAGAAATTTTTTACATTAGAAGTAATAGTATTTATTTATAATTGTAAATTATTTTGTTGAATCCCATTTTCTGAAATTTTTTCATCCGTTTTTTGTTTAGAATACGCCATGCAAACATCCCGTCGTTATGTTGGCCGGTGTCAACGCCAACGATCTTGAAGCGCTTCTCGAATTCGTTTATCGCGGCGAGGTAAGTGTGGATCATGCGCAGCTGCCGTCGCTGCTGCAAGCCGCCCAGTGTCTCAACATACAAGGATTGGCACCTCAGACGGTAACCAAGGATGATTTCACCACGCACTCGATACAACTACAGCACATGATACCGCAACATCATCATGTAAGAGACCAAACCTAAGCTCACTTTAATTCATAACGTCATGCAGTTACACAACCAGCCGCTCGGCAGCTGCCAGCTCTTGTTTTGTACACAAGCTTGTGGTAGGACTTCTTTGTTGTTGTTTTGTGTGTAAAAGAGAGAATGGAATGTTTTTCCGTTCTCAACACCACGCTCTCAAAACTCGGTCTACCCTTTTACGACTTTTGCATATGTTAAACACGATTCAATTAATATAAACACTGGTGGTCCATCGCGTCGAAGACTACAGATCAAATAATACGTTCTCTCATTTTATACCCGTATAACCTGTGTGGTTTTTTAACGAACCTGAATGATTTGAAAACTTTGAATTTTTTGATTTTTGGAAATGAGAAAAAACCTTTAAAAAAAACCTTTCGTGCGAGTGGGCTGCCAGTTTCCAAGTGGTTGGTTGTGTTTCAACTGTTATTGGAGCTACGTAGAATGTTGATGTTTGAATTGACCTTATTTTTCATGTCGATCCAACATGATCCAGCATTTACTTTAAATAATGCTTTAAGTCTTTTTTAATTGTTTACTTCACGATTGTTTATTGTTGCAATTTCTTCTCTGCTATAGGACCAGGACCAACTAATTGCTACAATTGCCGCCGCTCCACAACAAACTGTACACGCTCAGGTGGTCGAGGATATCCAGGCCGGACATATTCTACAGGCCAGCGCTCAGCAGGCTGCTCCAGGACAACAGCAGACAATTGTGACCGCAGACACACCCAAGGATGTTATACAACAGTTTTTGCCAGCACGCAAACGCAAGCCGCGTGTCAAGAAATTGTCACGTATGTATTAAGAATTTGTATTTAAATTGGCACAAAAAGAAAATGAAAATTTATTGAAATGAAATGTAATAAATTGGTTTGTCTTATTTTTTGTAGCCACTGCACCGAAAGTCACCAAAGTCGAGGGTATGGAAAACGTCATCACCACGCCCACGGGGAATGCCCAACAACTTCATCAGCAGCATATCGAGAACGGCAACGAAGGCGGACCGACCCTCACTTCTACACCACTCATCAAGAGCGAGATAACTAAAGTGGAAACAATTGTCAGCGTAGATCCGAACATGACTCCTATAACCGGTGGCGGTGGCAACACCACTGCCGGCGGATCTGCTGGCGACAGCACTCTGCTACCGACAACACCAGCGACTAAACCAAGCAAACGCAGCAAGAATACCAGCGGCGCAAGCGGCACAGATAGTGAGTTGTTTCTGGAAAAATTGGCTCTTTTATGAAATTGATTTCGCTTTTTAGAACCGCGATCGCGCTCTCAATCTGAACAACCAGCCACCTGTCCAATTTGCTATGCGGTGATTCGCCAATCAAGGAATTTGCGTCGTCATTTGGAGTTGCGTCACTTCGCTAAGCCTGGCGTCAAAAAGGAAAAGAAAAGTAAGTCTGATGGTGGTAATGATGATGATGGTGAGACTGCGACAGCGACGGCAACCACCAAAATAACAAAAACAACAAAACCAACAAAATCGACAACCACGACAACATCAACATCCTCGACAATGCCAACAATATCGACAACCTCAGCAACATCACGAGCAACAGTGTCAAGCGTTCATTCGATCGTCCATCCGCTTAACATAACTGCTTCCACCGGTAGTGGTGGTGGTGCTGTTTTCAACACAAGCTTTCCTGTGGATTCATCATCATCAACAACAACATCAATAACAGCAACGAAAGCCGCATCCAGCGCTGTCGTCGTCGGTCGTAAGCCTCTGACCAACGTCATTCATATCGTTAGCGAAGAGGTTTTCGGACCGTGAATCAGTACATGAGAAATAATCTTCTGAGTTGTTCGGCGGCGGCACTTGATTGTTGATCTTCCTCCCCCTCTTCCTGCTTCTATTCCTTTTTTCCAGTCTTCCTTCTTGTTAATCGATCGATAGGCTTTCTTTGTACATACTTTAAATTTTATAAGCTATAATTTGGCTTTAAAACTTCATTCCTCATTTAAACTAAGTTTTCGTCTTGCTTTTAAATGTCTCTCCTGATTCTCTTCGTTAACTAAATTGTTAATCTCCAGATTAATTACTAAAAATCGATTTGTTAACATTTTTTGTGAATTTTGTGAAAAAAATTAATAATATATATAATTTTTCTATAATTTTTACAGAATTATAATTTGATTTGAATAAAGTGGACATGAACATTTTTGAAAAAAAAATTTTCTTAAAGTTTTTAAATTTGTTCTAATGGTTTTTTGTTGCTGTTGTTGTTTCCTTCAACTCTCGTTTTTGTTGTTGATTTTTTATTTGTTGTTTCTCAAGAGAGAGATAGAGAAAAAATCCACAACAAGGAATTTTTTTCATGTCCGCTTTTTCAATAAAATATTCAATTCAATTTCAATTCAATTTATTATTAAATTTAGAATTGCACACTAAGACATGAGTCTTTAATAGTGCACCACGAAATTTTTATAGTTTTTAATTAGTAAAAAATGCTTATATTATGTTCTTGAACGTCTCAATTTTTTAAGCTTTCGGTTGATCGAGAGCTTTCATGAACTCACTTTAAATCACTTTGAAACAATGAAGAATTTACAAAAATGGAGACTTTTATAAGTGAGCGAATCGGATTTGTTTTTATATTTAATGGGAGACTTTTTGGTGAACTATAACAAGACTCTGAATCAAGTTTCAGCTGAAGAGGAAAAACCATAAAATTTGAAGTTGAAGAATAACATTTTAGTTATTTTTTCCTTCCAGAGGATTTTGATTTGGAGTCATTAAATTGAATCATTGAAATAGCGACTTGTTTTTTGTTGTTGTTGCGAAGAAATGAACACTTCTACAGATTTAAATAATGCTGTAGTTTAATTTATTTCTTGAAATTTATCTCTCTCTCTCTTTTCTTCTCTCTTCTTTTCCTGCTTCTTCTTCTTAAATAAAACAGCACCGGGTTCGAAGAAATCTTCCGGCGGCGGTACTTCGACATCTAGCGGTGGACCTGGAACTGGTACCATTGTGGCGGCGGGGGGTACAATCACAAGCGGCAGCATTCCGCAGGTGCAGTCGGTGCAGTCATTACACACCCTACAAGCTGTGCAGGTGAAAAAGGATCCTGATGCACAGAATCAAGGCGCCCAGGGTCAAACAATGACAGTGACAACAACAAATGCCAATGGTCAACAACAACAGCAACAGGTGCAGCAGGTTCAGGTGCAGCAGCAGCAGCAGCAACAGCAATTGCAACATCATCAGATTATTGATCAGTCGGGCAATATAACGACAACAACAACAACAGCAACTAATGCAAGCCAGCAGCAGCAGCAACAGCAACAACAACAACAACAACAGCAGCAACAACAAGGTCAGCTTGTTACGCAAACAGAGAACACAGATGGCACCACATCGCTATCGATTGCTCAGGTGCAAACGCTGCAGGGCCATCAAATTCTTGGCAACATTAATCAGGTGAATATTTCTGACTTTCATACGCATCCACAGTTGTAAGGATATCGCCAAGAAACCAACCAACCAACCAACCATTACCGGCAACCAATCCAATTCATAAAAGAGAGACTCCAGCAATCAACCAACCCAATCAAGAAAAATCCAACCTTCCATCTAATCAACCAACCGACTATCCAACATTCATTTATACATCCTTCCAACAAGTAATCAATAAGCAAACAAACCAACCAAAAAACAGGCACAGACATCATAATGAAACAGTAAATCATTCAACTGCGACAATCCACAGAAAAAAATACATATTAGAATGTGACATTCAAGACACCCACCACGATGATAATAATAACAACAACGACACTAAACAAAATAGATACCAACCAACCAGTCCGCCCAACCAAACCAACCAAACCAACCAACCAACCAAACAAATCAAGCAACCAACCACTTAATAAAATTTTTATTAAATTTATGTTTTATTAGTTTTTTCTGTTGGAATAAGTTTTACTACTATTTCCCCCCTCTTATGACTACTTCTATTTTATTAATTCTTTCTTAATACTATTCCTACCTTTTTCAAAAGTATGATGTAATTGTGTAATTTTTATGCAAACATACAAATTTGTTGGACTTATTTACTACTTTATAAATATTTCTCTTTATCGGCTTTTTAATTATTATTCAAAATCAAAAATTAAATCAAATCGAAATTATTATAAAAAAATTATCTATGAAGGAATGAATGAATTTTTGGTTTAATTTTTATTACTTGAATGAATTAATGCTAATTTAATTTGAATTTGAATTTGAATTTAAGTTTCTCTACAAATTAAACGCAATACTTTTTTAATAATATGTAGTTTAAGTGGTATGAGGTACTTCTAATTTTTGTTTTTGTTGTAATTTTAAAAATCAATCATTGGAAAAAAGTACTATAAAGACTAAAAAAAACCATCAAGTATATATAAAAAGCTGCGAAAAGTGCTCAGAAAAAGAGATAAAATAAAAAAAGAAAAAACCCATAAATGAAGTATTATAAAATTCAAACAAAAATATTAAATATTAAATTGAAACAAATTTTTAAAAAATTTAAAGTAACCAAAATTAAAAATTTGATTCAGCAAAAAAATGTTACCAAAATTTTAGGACGAAAAAAAGTCAAACAAGAAAATTTATATTGAAAAGGATTTAAACAAAAATATAAATTTTTCATAATTTCAAATTTTTTAAACGGTTTTGAAAAAAAGGAAGAGTTTAAAATGTACATCTTATATATTTTTATGAAAATTTCTTTAATTTTATTTTTTATTCTGCATTTTATATTAATAAGGTTTTATTAAAAATTGTTCAAAAGTTAAGCCACAATGGCGCGTTGGGTCGGTCGCGGTTTGACAGATATTATTGAACACACGGCATCTTATGAGGCAATTCACAATACGACCTCAGGCGTTATATCGTAAATTTTTCTGTATCACTGGAGATTTTATCGTAAAGTTTATTTAAAGTCTATCAAACGCCGATCAAAATGCGACCGACCTAAAGCGCCATTGTGGTTTCGGCTTTATTCTACAGTTGATTTTTTATTAAATTTTTCTATTGCGAAAAAATATATTTTATAACTCAATAAAATGGAAACACGTTTTTTTTTTGTCTTTATATAGTATATAACTTCACATTTATTACGATTTTGAATGACTCATTTTTTGAACACTTTTCAAGCAGCTGCCTGAAACAAACCAAAAAATATTTGGCAGAAATAAATACTTAATTATTTTTATAATTTAAAACAATTTTTAAAAACATGTAGATAGTTTTCTAGAAATTCATTGGGAATAAAAACCCAAAATTATTCAATTTTGTTTGAATTTGATATAAATATTTCTTAATTGTAAATAAAAATTGGAAAAATTAAAAAAAAATTAAAATAGTTATAATTTGTTTATGTTGTAAACATAATATTAAAATTAATTTGAATGTAGTTAAATTTAAGTGATTTCTTCATTAATAATTTTTTATTTTTTAACACATTCAAATGACGTCAAACCAACAATTTTCACTATCGTCAAGTCTATTATATATAAACAACAGAAAGAACCACAACAACAACTACTACTATACAACAACAAAAATAATAAAAATCGAAAATCCAAAAAAATAAATCAAAATTATAATTTTTTCACTCATTTTTGTTAGAATTTCTTGCTTTTTTGTTTCTCTGAACACATTTATGAAAAACATTTTTTATTTTGTACATTTTTTCATTAATAATCATAGTAAATTTATAAAAATTCTGTTTTGATAAATATAACCAACAAAATAGTAAATATTATATCGTTATATATTATATAGATTATATATGTATTTCTTTTATTAGTTAATATTTAATATTAGAACAGTTTTCTTTTTTGAATTTAATTTTGTAAAATTTTCTCGAAATTGTTTAAAATTTGGTTTTTCTTTTTTCGTTGAATACTTTTTTCTTACATGTATATATTTTACAGTCAATAAAATTGTGTTTTTCCTATATATTAAAATTTCTTAAAATCTTTCTTTTTTCATTCATTTATATGCAATTTTTTTTTTATTTCTATTAAAAAACTGTTGTTTTTTTTAGTGTTTTCTTATGTAAAGAAATAAAAAATTCTGAAAATTGTATTCATCAACATTTCCAGTCACAAAAACAAAAACTAAACAAAACCAATAACAAAAACAACAACTTAATACTATTGTTATTATGTAGAATTAAATATATGAGCGACATGTTTTTAGTTATTTAAAATGTAGTTAGGCTTTAAATATATTTTTTGTAATAATAATTTTACAAATAAAACAAGATAAATGAAGAACAAAAAGAAAAAAACAAATTATTTGGGAACGGAATAGAAAATCTTAAATAATAATAATAATGATAATAATAATAATAATAATAATAATAATAATAATAATAATTCGAATTCGAATAATAATAATAATAATAATAAAATATAATATTATATAATAATATAATAATATAATAAAATAATAAAATATAATAATATAATATAATAATATAATAAAATGTAATAATATAATGTAATGATGATTTATAAATTTTTGAATTTATAGATTTTTTTATTTATTTATTTATTATTAAATTAACTTTGACTGCCTTTATTTATCGTTTTTAACATTGTGCTTTTGCCTCTTCGGCTCTTACTTTCGCTTCTCTCATTTTGTCTCTTCTTAACTTTGGTGGTATTTATTTTATGGTGGATTTTCTTTATTTCTGTGCTTTTTTAATCCAGTGTTTGGGCTTTTGTACTCGTACTTTTTGAAGACAAGTTTGTTTTTTAAGGTTTTGTATGCATTTTTTTTTATTTCTGGCGATGCGATAAGCGTTTTCTTTGAATTGTTAATGCTTGTATTGAAAAAAAACACACTGGTTGTTTGGTAGATTCCACCTTCCCGCTCCCCACCTCCGCCTTCCCCCACCGTCTTCCTCTCTCCTGTGATCACCACCGTATCCACCGAGAAGATATATATAATCCTGTAATGTTCCTTTTTCATTCATGTTAATTAAGAATTAATTATTTTAATTAAAGAAAATTATTAGAAAATTATTAAACAAAACAATTTGAAATATCCAAAAAATGTTTTCAAAAACAATTAAATTCAACAACAAAATGAAATAATTTTGGCAACAATTCAAAATTTTTGTTTTGAAAAGTATCATTAGAGAAAAAGAAATATCATGCGATTTTCTTTTTCATGAAATTAAGTGGTTAATGATTAAATAGCTTGAATGTTATCCTATATCCTTCATATCCTTTCACCAACCCCCCTCCCAGCTTCCCCTTTGCCTTCTTTCTCTCTCTGTGTTTGCAGTGGCGTAGCTAGGACTCCTGGCGCCCCACCCCAGCTACGCCACTGTGTGTTTGTCACATTTGCATTCATCCGTCAAAAAATTACCCACTAAACAAGTTGCGATATATCGTTGCAAAGTCGTTGAAAACAAAATGAAAATCAAATAACAAAAATAACATCATTGATGTCAACCAAAACTTGTATTTTCTCTCTCTCTCTCTGTCTCTCTCTCTCTTTCTCTATCTTTCTTTCTTGTTATTTTCTCGTGTCTTTCTCACACTCACGTCGCCATGCATCCAACATCTTGTGTTCGTAACAATAACAACGTTTAACCAACCAACCAACAAAACACATCGCAAAATCAATAACAATAACCAACAACAATAACAACGCTGTGTTGTTAACGCCTACACAAAACTAGGGCGCCAACAAGAACATTTTGGTTAAGAAGGTTTTCATTTTGAAAGGCAGCAACAATACGTAATGATGAGCCAACGATATGATCTGCGGCCCGGGAGATGGAGGGGGGAGGCTTGGGGGCAGCGGATCATCGGCGAGCAACGTAGCAGCGACAACAGCAACAGCATCAGCATCAGCAACACTGGCAGCATCCGTTCAACACCACCAACAACAGCAACATCACGTTGTGCGCGCCAACAGCGCCGTACGACGAGTGTTGCGCCAGCAGGCCGGTCACACGTCCAGCGGTGAACGAGTGCTGCTCATCAACTACGTCTCGCCCAACGCGGAAGCAGCATCGACGTCCGCTGCCACAGCGAGCGCCAACGTTGTCGCTCCGCAGGCATCTGCAGCCACCCACCCCGCCAGCGCGACAGCAGCAGTAACAACAGCGCGCAGGATTCTCCACTCCCACAGCAGAGCCAACCACACCGGAGCCACGCCCGTCTCATTCGCGGGCCTCGGCTCCGAGGTGACTGTGACGCTTACACGCTCCAGTCGCTCGGCCGCCGGTCATATTGTACGCAACGCAAACTCGTCGTCGGCAGCATCAGCCGCCGCCACCTCATCATCGGCTACGTCGTCAAGCGGTATGCCGCCACCCGCGGCTATTGTTAGTGTTTCATCCTCGACGTCACCGCCACCGCTGGTATTCGCCAGCAGCAGCAGTAGCAACAATCATCATCAATTGCAACATCACCATCAGCAACAACAACAGCAGCAACAGCAACAGCAACATCATATCTTGACGCACCAGCATCACACGACTTTGGTGGATCCCCTGGAATTGGAACCGCAAACGCAGCAACACATTGAATATCAACAGCAGCAGCACGATCAGTTGGTCGAGTACGAGGAAGAAGAGGAGCTCGACGAGCATCAGCTGCAGCAGCTGCAAGAGCAGCAGGAGCAACAGGATCAGCAGGATCAACAGGAGTGTGTCGACGAGCAGGAGGTCGAAGAGGTGTATCTGAATTAAGAGTCAGCAACTGTTGCTGCTGCCGTTGTTGTGTGTAAAACCAGCAAGAAAATAATTAATTTTAAAGAAATTTGATCAGTCAATATTTAAGATTTTTTTTATTCATCATTTTGATTACAAAATTTCGAATATTTATATATATGTGTAATTTCCAAATTAATTGGAAAGTGAAGTTTGATTTTATTTTTTCTTAATTTTTTTTTTATTTTTTATTTTATTTTCAATTTATTTTTATTATATGTATTTTTTATTTTATTTTTTTTTTATTTTTTTTTTATTTTTAACTTTCTTTAATTTAAAGATGTTGCTTTGAATTTCAAATCACATGGAGCTAGTACGTGGAACAAAAAGAACTTAAACTCAAATAAAATGAGGACGAGAATAAGCAGAAAAATATTTGCAATAACAAAGTAAAGGTAAATAAAAAAGTTGACTAATAAAAAACTAGCGACAACATCAAGAACAACAAACAAGATATTAAAGAAATGAATGATTGAATGAATAGTTTCTAATCAGTTAAATTGTAAATAAAAAATTAAATTTATACAAAATAAAAATGGAAAAAATACTTTTAAATAATTATTAAAAACAAAAACAAAAAAATATGCATATATTTTTCTCAATATTGAGCACTTTTTTAATAAATTTAATAAAATAACCTCTGTAAAATATTATTAAACAATGATTTTAGAAACAAGAAAGCTGAAAAGAAAGGATAAGAAGAAAAAAAGAAGAAGTAAATAAAGAATTAAGAATAATAAATTAAAGTAGTATTAAGTACAGTTAAGTTAAGAGTTAGTTATTGTCACAAAAGAGACACAAAGGAAAAAACAAACAACCAACAATTAAACACATAAATAAGCTAATATAAAAACATGCATATATTTACATAAATAAACCCACGCATACACATACGAACACACACACACACTCATAGCACGTAACGCGCAACGTAACAAGGAATCTCTGTTGCGGATGGATACCAAAATTTGTAATCACATTAAAAGAAGGAAGAAAGGATTATTAAATAAAATCAATTAATTAAAACAGGAAAATTTTAAATCTTAAAAATGAGCTAAAAAAACGTATAAAATTAAATGTTAAAAGTATAAAACATAAATGTAAATAAAGTCGAAAATTAAAATAGAACGAATTTTGAAAATCAAAATCCCATAAAATTAACACACTATCCAGTGATTTGTAGAAACCAAAAAGCAAACCCGATTTTATTATAAAAAAAACATTACAATTTTCGAAATTTTCTTCATACCCTACACCCGAAATGATTGGTTATATTCACTTTGTTCTTCCGTTTGTAACGCATTACAGGCATGGTAGCTATAAAGTGCTTATATTCTTAACCAGCGTCACCTGCTTTCGGCGATTTCCGTCCGTCACAGACAGATGTCTGTTCGTTTGTCTGTCTATTGGCTGTCTGTCCGTCTATCCGCGGCAATCACGACTTATAGCTCAATTTCGCTTGTAGAGTGCATTACAAGCTGAAATTGTATTGTACGTAAAAATTAAAGCATACGATCTGAAAGCTGAATTTCTCAGTTAGTAGTTCAGGTCTAAATTTTAAATTCTATTCAGGATTTAATGTGTCAGACCAAAACAATCAATTCAGCTATAAATGCATGCTATGATATAGGGTACATGAGCTTTGGCTAGGACTCTTATTAAAATTTTTTCATTTTTTCTTTTCAAAACGAAACAATAACATTTCTATGTTAAAAGCATGATTACATTAAAGCGAGAACCACTTATCATTTCATTCCTTTTTTTAAATTGAATCTTTAATTTAATAAATTTAAAATTACATAAAATATAAATATAATTAATTTAATAAGAATTTTTTTTTTGCTATATTTAATCTATCTTTATATAGAATTTATATATATATACATACATATATATATTAAATTATATTACAGTATATTATATTATATTAAAAAACAAAAAATAAGAAAAAGAAATAAAAAAAAACATTTATTTAGCAACTAAGCGAATATTTTTGGCATAAAATTTGTGAGAAAACATTTTTTGAATTGAAATAAAAATTAAAAAGAAAATTAAATGCAATGATTTCACAGGAAGGAACAAAACAACAGCAAAGTGTTTTTCTTAATATTTAAGTTATAAAAGTTACTGTGTCCAAGTTTATGATTTGTACACAGAATGAGTTCTGAAAAATAGGGTGTCATTATAACAGAAACCAGCCAATGGCCCACCTTATATTAACACTGCAACTAGTTCCACAGTGTGGACTGGGTTTTCTCTAGTTCTTTTGTACATGACTCTTTTTCTGCATGATTTAAAATGTATAAACTTTTCCTCTAATTGACAGAACTGACAATCGTGGGGTCCATATACTCGCCTCGGATACACAAGTAATATTCCGGGGAGAAAAACTTACCTTTTATTTACGATATAATAGAAGAAAAGAAATAAATTTTTGTGTTTTTATGTAATTTCAAATTTATTTGCATTATTACTGTGATTTTCTTAATTTGCACACTACATTTTTCACTACACTACAGAGAGTATGTATTTACTTAAAAATTAATTAAAAATTGTGTATTTTATTTACATAAAAAACCGATAACTTTTGTTTTTAAAAAATTTGTGTATGAAAAAACTGTGAAAAAAGTTTCTAAGTAAAAGAATTAAAAACTATTCAATTTTTTGTTTCCTTTTATTAAAAATACTCTTCATTTTTAAAAATATTTCATTGTGCTTATTTAGTTAAAAAATTTGGGCAACAGTTTTAAGTTTACTTTGATTATTAAGTTCTATTAATTATTATCTTCTTTTTTTTTACTTTCTATTATAACTTTTATTATATGATAAATTTTTATTCAATAAGTTTTATAATTATTATCATTATTATTATTATTATTACATATTATTATTATCATCATTACTTGTGAAATTGTTATTTTTGATAATAAAATTATAATTATCATTATAATTATTATTATTATTATTGTAATATTATTATTATTATTATCATTCTTTTTATTACTATTATTATTATAATATATTAGGTGTACAAATAAGTTTCCGCGGTTTGTCAAAAGATGGCCCCACCAGAAGGTTATGGAGAAATTGTCAGATGTAAAACGTAATATCCCAAGTTTCGTCATCCGGCAACACCATAATCTTAAAGTACTAGTGATTCCGTATCAGCATCACGTAATTTTTTTCCTACAAAAATGTCAAGTTTTGTGCCGAATAAGCATCATTTGCGGGAACAGCTTGTTGTCGTGTATTATGAATTGCTCAAACCAAGCGAAACCATTACTGGAGCTCTCTACCGAACACAATTGATGAGATTGAGTCGGGCACTTAAGGAAAAACGCACCCATTACTACTCCAGACACGACAAAATTATTCTTTTACACGATAATGCTCGTCCACATGTTGCGGCGCCGGTAAAAACATACTTGGAAACACTCAACTGGGAAGTTTTACCCCACCCGCCGTATTCACCAGACTTAGCCCCTTCTGATTATCACCTGTTCCGGTCGATGGCACATGGTCTGTCTAGGCAGCGCTTCACATCATATGAAGACACCAAAAATTGGGTAGATTTGTGGATAGCGTCAAAAGAGAAGAGTTTTTTCGACGGGGTATCCGAATGTTGCCAGAAAGATGGGGAAAAGTAGTGGCAAATGATGGAAAATACTTTGAATAAAACGTAATGTACTGTTCCTTCACAATAAATTCCTAACTTTTTATAAAAAACCGAAGAAACTTATTTGTACACCTAATATATTTTTATTTCTTTAAGCATTTTAAAATTTGTAAGTACATATTAATTTTGATTTTCTCGGTTTTTTAGATTTTTTATTATTATTTATTATTATTTCGTTTTTCATTATTTGATTGCTGTTTCGGGATTTCTTGGTTTTTTCTTTTCAGGTTTCGCATATTTTTTATTGTTGATTTTTTTAATTTCTTTTCTCTTACTTTTTAAGTTGTTTGATTTATTTTTTCACCCTTTTTGATTTATTCGTCAACGTTTTCTACATTTTCTATATTTTCTACATTTTCTAGAATCTAATGATTTTTATTACTAGAGGCACAACAACAACTTGTGAGCGTGAGGTGTTTATTTCTCTAAATCTGTTTTGTTCTCTAAATTTAATTATTGTTTTGTTGTTTCACTTGGACTTGGCTTGATTTTTAATCTAAATAATTGTCTGTTAGCTGGTTTTTCTTTCTATGCATTAAATGCAAAATTGTTGTTTTTTTTAATGCGAAAAAAGTATTAAAAAAAAAACTCGAATCAAGAATGAAAAGATATTGGAGAAAAGTGCAAAACAAAAAACCAAAATTTAAGTACAATTTTCGAGTGAAAAATATTTTATATACATATGTATTTTTTTATAGTTCTAAATATTTTTGTTTAATATATTTATACTTTATATATTTAATTTTATAAAGTATATTTAATTTTTTTGTATTGTTTCGATTTTTGTTTTCGTGTAATTTTTAATAGGAATTTCCGTTTTTTTATGTTTTAATTGATAGTTCCAAATAAAATTATATTTGTATTTGGAAGCTTTTAGTACGGTTTTATTTTCTGTCTCTCAACAAACTTTCGCTGGCGAAACATTCGCCAAAAAAGCGATCCAGAGAGTGATAGAGATGAGGCCGGACGTTGGCCAGACTGTGATCTTCATCGGTGTAGCTCTGGAAATTATTCGGGAAAAAGTACAATTTAACAATAATAATAAAGCATTCACTAGAGTTTCGCCACACTCACGATTTGCTTGAAGAGAATATTGTGACGCTCCAAACTTTTGGCCAACACCAAAGCCTGTTGATAGTGAACGTTGTCATCGAGGGTACCATGAATGAGAAGGTACTTTTTATCACGAAGTTTGACAGCGCGACTCGTGAGGCGCGAGTTGTTGTAGCCGAGCTCATTAAACTTCGGTAGACTCATGTAGCGCTCGGTGTAGATCGAGTCTGTATGAGAATAGAATCACAGAAGAGACATTAAGAAAGAGAGCGAGAGAGGAAGAGTGAGGTGGACAGTGAGAGAGGGGAAAAGGGTTACATTTCTCTACTGCACATGAATGGAGACGAAATTTTATCTGCCCTGAAATATATATGAGATATTTCGTCCCAGTTCATAAACATTGTTTGTCAACATACATATGTTGCTAAGCAGAGATTCTGTAATGAAAAAGAGACTCTAAACGCAAAAGATTGTCGCTGTGCATGCGAAGACGATTTGGTTAAAAAAAAAAGAATTAATTAAAAATGGGAATTGTTATTGATCGACCACGATCGACCCTAGGAAGGGGAAAAGGATGAACAGAGAAACGTAAATGTAGACATCTCATTGCCACACATACCATAATACGCCCAGTCGGTGACGGGTGCCACAGATGCGGCACAGTTGAACACGTTCCGATCGTCCGCGGTGAGCGCCATGGCGGCTGCATAACCACCGTAACTCCAGCCCCAGATCCCTGTATGCTTCGCATCGATGTAAGCGAACTTCTCTTGCAATTGTCTGTGGAAGCATTCGAACCAACAGGAGAGAGATCGAGAGATGAAGTGGAAATCGCAGAGCACAACTGTCATCACTCACCTCGTCACATTAATTTGATCTTCAATCTCAAGTGTACCTAACTTTAGATAAACCGAATGGGATAGATTTTCACCACGCAGTCCAGAGCCACGTCCATCGATTTTGGCATAGATCACCGATCTATTAGACGACAGATAGATACCCCAATCCAGAAGCCATCTATTGGTAACCTGGCGATCGACAAGGAAGATGAGAAGAACCAATTAATTCATTATTGCCAGCTCCCAATTTATTCTCTCTCACCGAATTGGAGTCGGGACCTCCGTATACCTCCACTAACATGGGATACTTGGTGTCCCCGCTGCGATCCATGTTGGGCGGCAGCTGCAGCAGCACTTTCGCCGTAAACCCGTGGGCGATGGGAATGGTGTGGATCTCGGTTTGAGGCATGGATAATTTGGCTATCTCGGTGCGCAGGCGTGTGTTGCTCTCCCAGTCCATCAGCTGGCTTAACATCACTTGATCTGCGAGCAGAGGTTTAAGAGAAGAGGAAGAGTTGAGAGAACAACAAATTGAAAATTATGAGACACTCCGTTTTGAGTGCTGTTGTTGTTGATCAAATCTACCGATACTCACTGTTCGTCCATTTCCACTCGTAAATACCCGTCTTCGGAACAGCAGGACCCATTGTTTGAATGGCCACAAGGTTGTCGCTACTGAAGTCGGCAGTGAAGTAGCTCGCTTTAATGCCTGAAATGCAGGCCAACCAGAACAGAGTAGAAAGAAAGAAAGAGAGTAGATAGAGAGAACACCGGTGACCTCATTCTGTACTCACCTTCGTCCTTTTGCTGTAGGTTGCACGTGATACAGCGGCTCTTCTGACCCGCCGCAGCTTTTATCGCATACACATGCAACATCTCCGGGTTCATTTCGGTGTTGGCAGTAAAGAAGATGACATCATCGTCATGATCCCAATACAGGATCGATTGTACCTCAAATCTTCCCTTCGTCAGAGCTTCTGGCTCTGCATTCGCGCTGCGCGTCGGCAACAGACACAGATGCCGATAGAAACCATCGACGGCAGCTTGACGTTGTGGCAGAATCAGCGCGATAACGGAGCCAGCGCGATTCTTGTGCGGCGTCTCAAAGATGTTCACCCAACCAGTTTTCGACTCTAAGCTGTACAGCTGCACAGCGCGGAAGAAAGAGAGAGAAGATAGGAAAAATTGAGTCCGTGACAGAGAGTTATGAGGTCTTTGAGGGACGCACCTCGTAACGCTTTAGTCCGTTGAAAATCTGCATATGCAACTGATTCTGTATGCGATTCATCCACACCGACAACACTAAGTCGTTGTTTAGCCACTGGACGCCGGTGATGATGTAATCTGCTTCCGTGTTGAGAGCGCTCGGCACCGGCACATCGGTCAAATGGGAGTCGCTGTCTTCGGCAAGTCGCGTCAGATCGGCGGTGATCAGGCGAATGCGCGGATTCGAAGCACCCGCCTTCGGGTAGGGAATCGGTCGATACAACGGGTACTGATAGCGAGCATCGCCGGGCAGACCGAACTCCGGCAGATTCATGTAGTTCGTCGCCGAGTTGTCGAATCGTATGAAGGCCAGCTGAGTGCCATTCGGATTGAACCAGACGGCTATGTTGGAGCTGAAGACCTCCTCTTCGTAGATCCAGTCGGGGATGCCGTTCAGGACGTGCGGATTCACATCGTATGTGATGGGGACAACATCCGAGTCTAGTTGAGCGCTACGCTTGTAGTACAAATTGTTGGCGTAGTTAAAGATCAGAGCATTGCCAACGGGGGCCCATTTGACCAGCCACAGGAGTCGCTGCTCGCCGGCGTACATCAGCGGGTAGAACTGACCCGAAGCAATGTCGTAGATATCATAGAGGGCAGTGAAACTGTGACGGAAGTTCTGAAAGAGAGAGCAATGCTACAGTTTCCATGATGGCCTAAGTGTATGCAACATTATTTTACCCCTATGAAGTTTTTGCTCAGCAGCATGAACTTTCCGTCCGCAGACTTTTCAAACGTCCGGTAGTGATGCTGGAAAGGAAGGGAACGGGGGGCAGAGAGGGAGAGAGTAGAAGATGAGATCGAAGTGTAAAATATATAAAATAATACAAATAATAATAATACAAATAAGATCAAGATACAGTTTTTCTCGCCAGATGCTTACCTGTTCATCATGCAGAAGTGGTGTACGTTTACCCGTTTTCGCATCCAACTCGGCGATCGTCTGGAGGGGGAAAAACTCATTAGTTTCTTTATTATTTTATGTTTATTTTATTTTTATTTCAGAGATTTATTTCAGAGCACATCAGAGACCACTGATTATCACATCTCAAGACCTTATATGGTGACTCAGTGAGTTTGTTT
The DNA here is from genome assembly GCA_943737955.2 of Myopa tessellatipennis. Lineage (NCBI taxonomy): Eukaryota > Metazoa > Arthropoda > Insecta > Diptera > Conopidae > Myopa > Myopa tessellatipennis. The sequence continues at coordinate 21,614,548 of OX031317.1, forward strand.
GCAGTTACACTTACAGTATTATCGCGGTAGAGTAGCTTGGTACCACTCCAGGTGGCGTTAAAATCGCGAGCACTCAGATGACCCGATAGCAGATCCTCGAGTTTAATGGCACTCGCTTTGGGTGGCGGCGTCGGTGCATTTCCATCGCTCGATTTTAGGATGAACACCAGAGCGGTGATCAGGATGCCGAGAAGGACGAGTCCAAAAAAGATGCTCACTATGAAGCGCAATCGGCGGACTTTTTTACGTGAATGGATCAGGCTCTGAGAGAACACAAAAAAAGAACGTGGTTAAAAAAGAGAACGAGAGAGAATAAAGTTATGAATAAATAAATTCCACTGAAACTCATTTCTCCGAGAGATAGCAGAAGATAATACAAAATTTTCGATTTTAGTTTTAATTTCAATGTTTGACAATTCATAATCCCTTTTTTATGGATTATAGTAGTTAAAAAAACTATGTACTGTTTTATTGTAGTAAAAAATTTTATATCTTTATTTATTATCTTTTAATTTGATGTGTTTTTTTTCTACAATAAAATAAGGGAAAACGTGAAGGAAATAATGACATGTTTTTGATTTTGGTAAACTAAAGCGTCCGCTCACGCGCTCTGCAGCAGACTGCAGCAAAGTGTGCTCAATGTTGTTGTTGTTGTTGTTGTTGTTGTTGTTGTATTCAGTCTTGTTCAACCGTGTTGTTGTATAGCTTCGTAAGAAGAGCAGTTGCATTTTATTCTTGTTGTTGCTATTCTTCCTAGTAGTATTATTGTTGGTATTTTGTTGATGTTGTTGTTGTTGCTGTTTGTATGGTGTTGTTGCACCTGTCGTTGTTGTAATGTGGGATTAAATGAATTAAAATTAAAATTCATTCAACTGTTTATAAACACGCAAACGAGCATCTGCAACGGCATGACAACAGTGACGTTCACACTTGCGTCTATGCTTTCTCTCCTTCTCCTTCTCCTTCTCCTTCTTTCACTCACTATGCAGAAAGGTGTTGGTGAAATTTTTATTTGTTGAATATATTATAAATTCAATAGAAAAGGCAGTTAATCTAAGTAACACCAAATCAAATCCTTGTAATTGTGAAAATGTGTTTGTTGTTTTTTTTTTTGTTTTTTGTTGGATTTCAATTGCAACTGTAAGAGTGCTTTGTTGTTTTCCCCCGCTCTCCCTCTCGCTCGCACCTTGTCTTGTCGTAATCACTGCATAATCATTGAGTTTTAAACAATTCGTTGCAGTCGCTGCGCTGTTTTCAGAGCGAAGACAGGTTTTCGTCGTGTGTGTTGTTTTTTTTTAAGATGACCGTTTTTCGATTACGTGAGACAGCAGCGTTAAATTACAGCAGTTGGTGATGATTATTATCATCATTATCATCAGTTTTCGATGAATTAATTGTGAATTAATGTGAAATTTAGAGCTGACATTTCAATCAAGATTGAGATTAAGATTATTCCAACTCTCTTAATTTTATTTCAATTATTTTTTCATAAATTTTTCTAGTTTTTCAGGTTTTTTGAGTTTTAAGAGTTTCTATTTTTTTTTTTGGCATAATGAGGTATATTTTTAGAAACAAATATAATATTCCAGAGATGTTTGAAAGCAAATCTTTAATGCAAAACGTGTGCCGAAGACTTTCTGATGGATGAACTCAGACTATGAAAATGCGCAACGCAGTCGAAACATGCTAAACCAACAACAAGATGACTAACAACAACAACAACAACAGCACCAGCAAACAGCAAAAAGCAACCAAAGAGTAACGAATGTTTTTTGAACAGCTATCATCATCGCCATTCGCTCGCCGTCCACGATTTGAGTTCGTTAAAGAAGCGAGCAAGAGAAAAAGAAGAAGCAGCAACGAAGAATTTGTACATGTATATTTATGTAAGGTTGTCACTCCGTCCGTCTGTCTGTCTGTCCGTCTGCCTTTCATTCCTTCCTTCCTTTCATCGCTCTTTTTCTATCTCTTTCCAACACACACTTTGAATGTACACTTGTGTGTTTGAGTGTAGCCAGTGTTGCCACACGTGCCTACTTTGTTAATTGAGAATGGCAAACTGCAGAGATGCCGGAAGTTCATATGTTGCAGATGTTGCGGTGTTTGTTGGTGTTGCCAATGTTATACAATTTCAAAGAATATACGGGTCCATCATGTCTTGCAGTAGAAGAAGAAGAAGAAGAAAAAGTAGAGTGGAAAAAAGGAGGAAACAGAAGAAGAACAAGTAGAAGAAGAAGATCAAGGAGAAGAAGAGAAGCGTATTGGCAAGCTTCACCTTCTGAGTCAACTTAGCCTTGCCATACGTCCATCTGTCTATCGGTCTGTCCATCTGTCTGCCTGTCCGTCCGCCTGTCTGCCAGTGGAACTCACGATTGCATGAGCTCGAGTAGAAGCATCGTCATGAAGTCGGCACAAATATTTTCTCCCTCATGCAGGGCTCTTCGATATCGAAAATGGAGGAAATCGTACGCCTGTCACGCCTACTTTTAAAGTAAATATTAAAACATCCGATTTCCCAGCTAGTAATCCAGATCTAAAGTCGAAATTCTATTCCCGAATTTTATGGAAATCAGCAGATAAAAAAATGGTGTTGCTCCGCGCACTGAATTACTATAAATTGTAGATCATCCTACGGTTGTAGGGAACAAGGGCTTCGTCCAGGCCCAAACCAAATTAAAACACTCTTACTTCTGTTTTTCTTTGACTTTGCTGCTTTTCCTTATTTTTGTCACTCAATTTCTATTGCTTTTTTCTGGTTAAAATTTCCTGCTTATTTTGAAACTTCAAATGTGTCCCCCTCCCTCAACCACCGCCCATATCACGCTCCCACCCACTAAGCGCCACATCCTCCTCAGTTTTTAAGCCTTCTCTTGCCTGAGTTATGCTAACACACGGCTAATTTATGCAAACCTGTCTCATATGCCACATCAAAGATGGCCTAAAACATGGCTGTCATTACTTCAGTGATGCCGTTTTTCTTCAGGGACTCGTTTAGTTTCACCCACCTTTTTTTTGGGTGACACAAGTTGACCAGCAAAAAAATGGGTAATTTTTTCCAATGTTTCAATTGGCGAATCTTGATTTTTTCTTTTCTTTAAATTTAACTTTAATCACTTAACAGCTACAAATGCATGTCCTCAACCATTTTTTCACACACAGAAATACATATAAAGAAAATAAAAAAAATAAAAAAAAACAAGAAAGAAGTAAAGTAATAAGAGAAAACGTGCCAAAATGGAATTCGAAAAGAAGATTGGCAGAAAAAGTATTGAGCTCAGAGGAAACGATTGACAGGAAATTGCAAAAAAAAAAACACACCCGCCCAACAATATGGCAGCATCAGAATCAGAATTGGCATTTTTTCTACATCCGTGTTTGTTCATCAAAATTAAGAGATAAAAATACAAAGAGATATGGAAATAAAAATCATAAAGAAAATAAAAAAGGACGAAAAATACCGAAATGTAGAATATTAAAATAGAGTATGGAGAAACAAACCAAATCCCATGCAAGATGCAAATCATTTGCATTTCCGTTACTCGATGGCGGCCATTTCCGCTGAACTGACGGACTGAGTGACAGACGAGCGACTAGAGTTGCCAATTTATTGGGTTTTTTGTGTGGCTCCATGATAGGGGGAAATCAAACGAACCAAATTGAATGCCAACAACAAAAATTACATAAAAAGTAATAATAATATAATATAATCTAATATAATATAATGTAATATAATATAATATAATATAATATAATATAATATAATATAATATAATATAATATAATATAATATAATATAATATAATATAATATAATATAATATAATATAATATAATATAATATAATATAATATAATATAATATAATATAATATAATATAATATAATATAATATAATATAATATAATATAATATAATATAATATAATATAATATAATATAATATAATATAATATAATATAATATAATATAATATAATATAATATAATATAATATAATATAATATAATATAATATAATATAATATAATATAATATAATATAATATAATATAATATAATATAATATAATATAATATAATATAATATAATATAATATAATATAGTATAATATAATATAATATAATATAATATAGTATAATATAATATAATATAATATAATATAATGTAATATAATGTAATATAATATAATATAATATAATATAATATAATATAATGTAATATAATCTAATATATTCCAATATAATATAATATAATCCAATATAATATAAAGAAGATAATAGTATAGATAATAATAATAATATAAATAATAGTAATAAAAAAGAAATTCAGAAAAAAAACCAAAAATAAAAGAGAACCAAAAACAAAAGAAGGAAGAACAAGTAACAAGTACAAAGAGTAAACGAATTAAATACAGAAAGAAAAAAACTGAAAATGAAAATAAAAGAAAAGCGCATGAAGGAGAGAAAAAAAACGCGCTCAAAGCTGATTTCAAAATCACGTGAATCGTAACGTGGCGTGAACGTGACTCGGCGAATGACTGCCACATGTCAAGGTACACAAATGCGCTAAGCCGCTAACGAGCTCTAGGATTTAAAGCGTTGCCAGATTGTTGAGGGCGGAGTGGGGAGTTCGAGAGCAAAAGAGATCGCAAAGAAATAAAAAGAGCCGAGATAACCCCAAATAAAATGAACAAAGAAGCAAACACATGCACATGCATGTACGTCATGCGAATGTCATGTGTTTGTCTCTTTCTGTGTTCCCAGCTTTCAAATTAGGATTTGAGCGACTCGAATTCATTGATTGAGGATTCGAGGATTAAATTAGGGAAAATAGTGAGTTGAAAACCAATGAAGATAATAGTAAAGTCGCTTTTATTCAAATCGATAGCGTTTATTATAAAAATACATACTTTTTGGTTTGGTTAATTCTTTTAATTCCAATTCCGTTTTATTGTTTCTGTTTCTGTACTTTATTTTTGGTTCTTTTTTGAATAGTTTAAAAAAGTGTTGCTTAAAGTGACAAAATTGATACGATTTCGCCAAAACTGAGAGGAAAAGTCAAAAATTAACTGTAATTCCAAACCGTTGCTGAGTTCGCGTTAATATTTCATGCTTAAACATTAAATTATGCCAGAAGCGAGGCGTAAACGTTAACATAAATGCAAGCAGAAGCAAAACACACAAATACATACGCACAGAAATATACTCAAATACACACAGACACACACACAAATATAATGCACAAAAATAAATATTTACAAATTCGAAGAAAATATTTTCTTCAGCTGCCCCTCTTTTTGCCCCTTTTCTACTTAGTCTTCTGTTCCATCGTCTCTTCCCTTCCCTCTTCTCGTCTCTTCCCTTCCCTCTTCTCTTCACTCTTCTCTTCTCCGGACACACAAATAAATGTGTGAACAAAAGTACTTTTCGCCACGCTTTCCTTCACCAATAACCCTCCATCCCCCCTCCCTTTATCACTGCTTCACCCTCACCATCACCATCAACAAAAGCAACTTAACGATAGCGAAGTTTGCCTAATAAAGCCACGCCCACTTCCCCATTCATTCCTTCTCATTATAAAGGGCTCATATTTGGCAGTGTTTTTATTCTTGTTGTTTTTATTGTTGTTGCGCTTGAATGTGTGTCTGTGTGTGTATGTGTGTATGTGTGTGTGTGTGTGTGTGTGTGTGTGTAAAGAACAATCTGTGGATTTATTAGCAGCCTCGGTCATTAAAGCTGCTTCAAAAACAGGTTCTCTTCACAATTTAAACAACGATAATGAAAGGGATGAGAAGAGAAAAAAACAGCGCAAAAGGAAATGATGAGGAAAGAAATACGAAGGGAAGAAGAAGGAGAATGAGAACGAGGAAACGACAAAGAAGCATGCGAAAGCATGTCATGAAAAAGGCGTGAAAATATTTGGCATTTTTTACGAACGTAAAACAACAACCAATTTTCTCTGTTCTGCTCTTAAACTTAAATTTATTTTGTTGTTTGTTTTCTTCCTTCTTTTATTTTACATACACTAGTAATGCAATTTTACTAGAATTTTAAATAAAAAAACATGTGGCATCATATGCGGAAGATAATAAATATATTTCATATACATATATTTTAAAGCTCAAGCTTAACTTCGTAAAATGTTTAAATATTCAAATGGGATTTCTTTTTTCAATGCGAATCAAAATAAACAAAATAAACATATTTTAAATAATGGGTTGGGCAACTGTTATTGCAAAATTTAAATGTATAAAAAATATAAATGCACATAAAAATGTTTAACCACGATAAAAAGGCAGTGTTGAAAATACTTACACACAAACACACACACACACAGTTATTACTATAAACACACACAGTTAAACTCTCAAGAATCACATGATATGCTAGTGTTTGTGGTGAGGCAATGAACAATGAACAACAAAAAGAAAACGTTGCATACTTCTAGAGGCATCTTTCCAGGCTACAACAGATGCTGTTGCTGCTGCTGCTGCGTTATCCGACGCTGTTTATTGGTGCATGTGTATGTATCCATTGTAACAATGCACTCATACAAAAGCACAAAAATACGAATATAAATACACACACACACACACACACACACACAGTCGTATATATGCACGAATATACGCATGATATGATATTTCGTCATTAACGAATGATAAAGAATATTTTTTTAAAGGCTTTTTTAATATAAGAGGGATTTTAAGGGTATTTATTTAGCACCAGAAAATATTCAAAATTCTAAATAAGTATATAAAACCATATACATAAAGCCCTGTAGATTATATTGTATGTACATACATATGTATATAGCTTATTTATGATTAGGATTTCATGCCTAATATATATATTCATATACAATACATAGTTTTTATAACAAAAATAGAAATATTAAAAATAATATTTAATATCATGGAAGTTAATAAAAATTGTATGAAAAAATTGACAAATATTAAGATGAAGTATTTAAAGAAAATTCGAAAAAAAGAAAAAAAAAAAAATTTGCTGTTACTGTTGATTTTTTTCTTGTTACCCACCTGCTGTTTTTGTTCCTTTAAAAATAGATTTGAGTGGTATTTAAAATGTGATTCTTGTTGTTGTTGTTCTTGTTGTTGATGATGGGGCGTTTGCTGGTGGTTCGAATGTTGTTGTTGTTGTTGTTGTAATTCCTGGTTTCTCAATAAACAGTGTTGATGCTGATGGTAGTGAGTTTGTTGTGGTACTTGTTGTTGCTCCTGCTGCTGCTGCTGGTGTAGTTGTGGCTGCTGCATGTGATTATGTTGCTGGCAATGTTGTGGTTGTTGTATTAATTGTTGTTTTAGAAACGCCGGCTTCTGGTGCTGCTGGACATACTGATGATGATGATGATGATGATGATGACGATGTTGCTGCGGCTGTTGCTGATGTTGAACAGTTTGTTGTTGCTGTTGTGACAGCGCTTGTTGCTGTGATATCTGTTGTTGCGGCTGTAATTCATATGATTGCTCAAAAGATGCGGAGCAATTCGAAAAATACGCCTGCTGTTGATGTTGCTGCAAATGTTGTTGTTGTTGTTGTTGTTGTTGCTGTTGCTGTTGCTGTTGTTGCTTTCGATCGCATGCAAATCTTTTGAAGCCATTTTTAAGCACCGGCTGCGGTGGTGGCGGCGGGATATCTTCGGGTACCGAAAACGATTTGCTGCAGTGATTAATTTGTTGTTCGTATTGTTGCTGTTGCAGTTGTTGTTGCTGCCAATAGCATTCATTCGTATCGGGCACCGATTTATTGGGCGCCCACAACATTTTGATACTCTAATTTTTTGTTGCTGCTGTTAGTATTCTTATTAACGTCCTTTCTGTTTGTGCTTCTTTCGTCGTTGTTGTTGATGTATTCTTCTCTTTCTTGTAGTTGGTTGTCTTGTTACTGATTTAATGAAATTCTTACAATATTTTATCCTTCAATAAAGAATGCAAAATTGAGAGCAAGAAAGAATTCGAAATTGGTCAATTTATTTGCTGAAGTCACTCATTGTTGTTGTTTTTGGTAACTATGTAAAGGAAGCATGAAAGCAAAGTAAAAAAAATGGCATCTACAAATAAGTTTAACAGTTGATGAGGCAAAAAAGTACATAAAAATAAAAAAATCACTAATTAAAATCATAGAAAGAATTTTGAAGCGAATGTTGGCATTAATTAAATAATTTAAAGAAGAATACATTTAATTTTAATCACTGTTCCATGGGCAAGTTTACAAAATCTACAGAAACTTCGTACATTAAATTATATGAAGTATTTAAATTAATTATATTAGAAGTGAAAAATAAATCGAAAAGTAACAAAACTTTTATATGCATATTATTATTACCACAAACTAGGTTTCAATAAATGTAATAATAAAAATTAAAAACTATATATTCACCAAGAATTTCAATTAAGTTGCTCTTCTACTTAATTAAATAATAATTTTTTAAATCTTACATAAAATACAAAATGTATGTCTTTTAACTTACTAGATAGGATAGATTTTTAAGAACCAAAAAATCGAATTAATTTATTAATTTAAATTCGTTTAAATAAAGGTTTACAATTATAAATAAATACAATGTAAAATACAAAAGCGAATTAAGTTAAATATTAAATACTAACTGAATATAATTTAAAATAAAATAAATATTAAATTATAATAAATATATTATAATTAAACATGTAAATATTGAATAAATAAACTGAAAATCTACAATGAATTTAAGTGCTTCAATTAAACGTTCAAAATTCAAAGATACAATTTAAACGTTCAAAATAAACACTTAATTTTTTAACTCTAATAAATAAATACAATTATTTACTTCAAAGAAATTTTGAAATAATAAAATATGTAAATTTAAATCAAAATTGAAAGTAATTTAAGTTCCCTAAAAATATGCAGCATATTTTATAATCAGCCTGAGAGTATGCAACACTTTCTAAAAATCAGCTTCAAACCCGTTCTGAGTTGAACATTTTTAGTATTCCAATAAATAAAATTTATTTAAATAAAAATAATTCCATTCATAAAACAATATTTGGTGAATAAATGGAAATAAAATCAGAGTGGGAATGAAGGGGAATGAAGTAAGATATAAAAGAGAAGGGTCAAGGAAAGTAATGGTAAATGTTGTTGTTGTTGACACTGCACCTAATTAAAGAAAGATCAGAATACGCATGAATACACAGGAAATACCAACAAAGAGAGCAAACAGAGAAAGAAAAGAGGGACGCAGGAATATCAGAGACACACAGAAAGAAACACACACCCACACATACATAGATATATACCCATACATACAAATATTTCATTTGTGGAACGGAAATTCACACTGAAATACAGTAAAAGGTCATCAAACAGGCCATTAAACACAAGGGAGAGAGCGGGAGAAGAATTGACAGAAGATTTGACAGATAAACGGATATCGATTAAAAGAAAAACAGAGGAACAATTCAGTTTTTAGACAAACACTCAGTTACCCTCTGATGAAAGTCAGAACAAAATCAATTCTTTTATTTTCTGGTGTGTAATAAAGGGGGGAAAACAAGAGCAACAAATAAAATTAAGTGAAAGCACAAAAAGGAAAAATAAAGTAAATAGAAATTACTTATTAAATAATATAAAAATTATTTAAATAATAACAAAAGAAAATGAATTCAAAATCAAAACAAAAAGAAAATACTTTAAAAAATAAATAAAGATGAGATAATAAATAAATAAAGATATAAAAAGCAAAGCACATGCAGAAGAATGCACGATACAGGAAAACAGACGAAAGGGGAAAATCTTGAAGTCATAAAAAATTATAAAAAAAAAACAATTGTAATTAATATAAAAATATTATTAATGAAAACTATCTATAAAGTGATCATTCTAATTAAAATCTTCAACTGATTACTACTCATGCTTATTGTTGTTACTGTCGTTGTTGTTATTTATATGAATGTGACTTTATTTCTTTGGAACCTACCTGATCTTGCTGATCCTGCGCTTCTACTCCTGATCCTTCTGATGCTGCGGCTGTTGATGCTGTTGTTGTTGTTGTGTGGTCGGCTGTTGCGCCCTCAACGGTTGCCACATCAAATGTCGAAGACGATGAAGAGTCTGTCGTTGATTTTCCCAGCTCCCTTCCTATTTGCGGCTGCTGCTCCTGCTGATGATTACCGGAGACGGGAGGCGCCACGGCCCCGCTTTCAGCAATCGTAACATGGGTTGGATCGGCGACGGTTGCAGACATTGAAATCGCAATACGTAACGACAGTTATTCAGTGTTGATGATGAGATTTTTTTGTGTGATGCTTTTTCTGTAGGTTTTTCTAAACTTTTAACACTTTAGATCTAATATTTAATTTTTGGTTGTGGTCTTTTGTGGAAGAAAGAAAGAAGAAGAAGAAAGATACTGATTCTTTTTTGGTGCGCAATTTTGTTTTTTCTTCAATGTTGTTTTTGCTTTTCTTTTGTTTCTCTTCTTTGTTTCATTGTTCCTTTTTAGTGTTCTTAAGTCTCTGAGAAATGTTGTGCGTTTTTTCTTGCTGCAAGAGAAATTTTTTAAATGCAATAAAAAACAAAAAAAAAATACATTTTTAAAAATACTAAATCAAATTGCAATGTCGAAGAGCAGCTGTTATGGCGTGAACAAAGTAACGTAGCATGACTGTCACAAAGGAAAAAAAAAAAAAAAAAAATAAATTTTACAAAATCTTCAAAATGCAATTTTGAAGTGGTTTTTTAATAATTTTTCTTTTTGGTTTTGCTGAAGTAACACAAACACGATAGAAGCTTTAAATTATACGGAATAAAGTGAGAAAAGAGATGAAATGAAGTGATGAGTAGAACAGGGACAGAGGACTAGGAGGACTGTGGGGGGGGGGGAGTGGGAGGTAGAGACAGAGGACTGTAGAGCAGTTTACAGTCGGTTGGCAAGAAGCTTAAAGAATTTTACGAGCTGACAGCAAAAGTAAAAAGCAAAGCAAAGCATTTTCAATACAGAAGGGAGGGAAGAGAGCGAGAGAGAGAGATTGCAAGAGAAGAGAGAGAGGAGGTGGAAAGCGGTTGGAAGGCTAAATCACTGAGTTAAAATAAAACGCTTGATTAGACGGCGGAGTTGATATTGAGTGGTGTTGCTGCTGCTGCTGATGCTGTTCATTTGATGAGCATTCAGTTCATTCAGGGCTGTCAGTCGTTGTTGTTATTATTTAGTTGTTGTTGTTATTTAGTTGTTGTTGTGATTTAGTTGTTGTTTCTATAGTTGGTTACGATAGTTGTCAGTAGTCACCATCATCACTCATCGTTGTCATTCTCGCTAACGCAGTGACAACAACATTATTAAAAAAGGATGAACAAATGGGCGATGGAGGAAGGCGGGGAGGGAGGGGGAGGATATGATAAAGTGGATACAAAATTATTTGATGCTGATGTTCTTGTTGTTGCTTTAATAATGCGTACGCCGCATAAATGCAGTCGTTGACAGCGACAGCCAGCCATGTTTAATTTTATTTTCCAATGCGAAAGCGTGCATCGAATCGGATCGGAGGATGGAGCCGACGGGGGGCGATGATGATGACGATGACGACGGCTCTTCATAAAATTCAATACTTTATACAATACTTCATAAAAACCTCGCGAACCGTTCTCAATGAATGTCATGAAATCGGCGATGAAACAGACGAGATGTCGTCGTTTAACAAAGACAACAACAACAACAACGAGAACAACGAGAACAACCGCAACAAACTAGCAACAATTTCATTCAAGCGTTTAAAGTGGTTCTTGTACTATTAATTTTAGAGTCAAAGAATTTCAAACTTAATATAAAGAAATAAAATCCATCAATGGAATTCATTAAATTCATGAAAGTTCACTGAATTAATGAATAAAAGTTCACTGAATTAATGAATAAAAGTTCACTGAATTAACGAATAAAAGTTCACTGAATTAGTGAATAAAAGTTCAGTGAGTTAACGAATAAAAGTTCATTGAATTAATGAATAAAAGTTCATTGAATTAATGAATAAAAGTTCACTGAATTAATGAATAAAAGTTCACTGAATGAATGAATAATAGTTCACTGAATTAACGAATAAAAGTTCACTGAATTAGTAAATAAAAGTTCACTGAGTTAACGAATAGGAGTTCATTGCATTAATGAATAAAAGTTCACAAAAGATTCCTCAACTGAAAGTACTTAAGTTGTTTTCTATTGAGATCTCAGCGATTGTGTAAAGAAAGTGCAACAAGAAATACTTTTTTTTGCCTTCGGTTAAATGAAAATAAGGGGAAAATACAATTTATTGAACTTTAGTCCTTGCAAATATTAACTTAGGATCATTCAAAAACGGATCTATTGACTGACTGATTGAACAAGTTTTGAAGTAGTGAGCACACATTAGAGCAGAGCAAAACACACAGTCATACACACACACACACACACAATTTTACTTCATACACTCGCTTAAACACACCGGAATTCACTCAGCTGCTCACATGCAAGGCACCGAATTATAGAAGAGGAAACACAAAGCAGTGAAACCCTTAAAAACAGGATACGAATCGGCTTGAGAGCCGGTTATGTGTGTGTGTCTGTGTGTGTGTGTATGTATGTGCTGGTTAATATGTGGATTTTGTGTATGGATCTATTTAAATCAATGAAGTTTTGAAATACGATTAAATTACGAATAAAACAGAAATCGTTGCGGAAAGAAATTCTGCGCCAGAATAAAATTTTGGTTCACAAGACAATACATCAAAAGAAATGAGAAAAACTAAAGAAAGCGCTGAAATTAGAGGAAAATAAAATCAATAGATAATATTGTGTGTTACAAATGTGTTACTTTACTTTATTTTAATTTTATTATAGTTTATTTTATTTTATTTTATTTTATTTTACTTTATTTTACTTTCTTTATGTTTTTATATTCTCTGTATATCGATATGAAATTTTTAAAAACAATTACTAATCATTTATTAATGCGACGAATTGTAATTTCATTAAATCAACGAAATTACTTAATAAATAATGTGAGGTTTCAGCGTTGAAGCGTTTTAAATTAAATGGTTGCTGCTCGCTTATTTTTTGTTCTGCTTTTTTTACATAGAATAAAATTTCCTGGATTTATGGTTTTTCTCGTATTGTTGTTGGTATAAATATTAACGGAAAAGGGGATTAAAGCTGTAAAGAAGTCAGTCCATCAGTCAGAAAAAAATTGCTGAAAATGTTGATTGATCGTTGATGGTTTTGTTTGCGCAATAATACTGTCGGTTACATAATCTTATGAGTATGCTATAACATCTTAATTTCTCGCCCTTTTCTCTTTCTATCTCTCTCTCTCTCTCTCTATTTCGCGCTCTCTCTATGTCTTTATTTCGGTTCTTATCCCTTCTTATTTGTATATGTATGTGTTTCTATCAATTGTTTGATTACTATACTTTGTAAAGAACTAAAAATCAAAATCACATACAAATAAAAACCCAAAAATGTTCCAGCATCTTTTCAAGCTTCCTTTGTATTCCTTTCGTGCTTTATTCTATTCTTTACGAAAGCTTTACATATCACTTTAATTGCTAACGATGACAGTAGAATAAAATATTCACCATGACAACAATAGAATCTCATTCTCGCTCTCTCCCTCTCTCCCTCTCTCTCCCTCTCTTTATCTCTCTCTCTGTATATAAAAATACAATTTAAATGTAACATAACATAACATAAAAAAGAACGTAGGACGCATAAAACATGAAAGAATTCGTATGGAGGTCTTAAATTTTTGTATAATATTAAGTTTATGCTTTGATTTTATAAATTAAGAGATCTTTCAATATACATTTCAATTTTAATATCGAATTTGTAATTAAATTTAACGATTTTTGGTTGTAATTTAATACAACTTCTTCCATTGTAATTTTAATATTCTTCCATTAGTTTTTAGTTCTTTTAAATTAGTTTTTAATCATAGGTTGTTTGTTATAACATATGTAAAGCTTTGAGAATATTAAATAGATCATTAATGGATCATACATTATATTATATAGATATACAGTTAAAATAGATCACTGCATCCATCTTTTAGTCAATATTCAGCAGTAAACAAATTAAAATCAACCTGAGCAATAAAATTCACTCCGATGCAGTGTTGTACAACCACACACACACACTCACACGCCTGAAAAGCTTCACCATCAACGATTGCTGCAAGAATACATGAAGAAATCCTCTTACTGTCGGCTTTATTATCACTTTCATGCGCTACAATCGGCTTACTTTGAACACATTTGAAAAGTACAATGGAAAATTTTCTCTAGAAACTGGACATTATTTCTGCTAAGTGATTGTAAGTGAAGCGGAGCTTATGTAAAGTTGTGTGATGACATTACATACATACATTCAGAGATATGTCCAGATGAGTCATTGAAACAATGACTTAACAAGAGCAAATAAATATTGGAAAAACATAATGAAATGTGAAATGAAAATGAGTAAATGACTGACAATATGAAGTCAGTAGATTGCTGAGGATAGACTAAGTTCTACAATAAACAGAAAGACAACAGAATGGAATAAGTTTTTATTATTATTAACATTGGCAGTCATCATCAATCGATATCCATCCATATCAAGATACCATGTCCATTGTTTGTGATGCTCCTTAATAATTGTTTTTGAAATTCAAATAAAATTAAACGAAAATTAAATTTAAGAAGTAACGAAAGTACTAAATGAATCACTTTTAATATTATTCTTTACATTTCTTATTGAATGAGATAAGCTGATGAGCGATAGGATTTGTGGGAAGCTATTCGAGTGACTTGAATATTTTCAATTGATTATAATCGAGTAAATAAACACAGAAATATAACACACACACACGTTTCCATTCACACTCATTAAGAAAAGATTTAGATGCTTAGAAGTTTGCAATATTTTGATTGAATTAAGTTTCCATAAGCTTAAAATAAGGATAAGAATCTAAGTTAACCAATGATAACGTTTTGCTAAATGAAAAACCGAACAATGTTGATTTTCTGTTGAGAGCTTTGTGATATATTTAAAGATGAAAATAATAATAGATTCACACACACACACACACACGCACACACACAAATATTTTGGCCTCACAATTGTATTTGTATCATTGAATAGACAGCTAAGCTTTTGAAATGTGTTGAGCTGCGTGAAATGATCTGTATATGAATATAAGGATGTGTGTGTGTGTGTGTTAGTGGACGAGAATATATGTCTGTAGTTGGGTCTGTGTCTAATGGTGTCTAGTATGTGTGTGTGTGTGTGTGTCTCTGTGTTTGCTTAGGCTTTTATGTGCCTTTTCTGCCTCTGTGCCACTTCTTGCTGTCTGTGACAGCTTTTTGATTACATAATAAACGATTATATTCCCAAAGAATAAAATAGAAAGGGTTTTATATAACCTAATAAAATATCTACAGTATTATGAGTGACTATTGATCGTTAAGTTGCGTCGAATTCACCATAAAGTTATTCAAGATAAGTAAGAAATCTCATTGAAAGCATTTAATTTGTTCGTTTTTTCAAGCATTGTACAAAATTTTACTCATAGCAAAGTAGGCTATCTCCTAGCTTTAGTTTGCTATACCGATTTCAAATATCGTCCGCTTATATACACAATTTTGAACATTATTATCAACACTCCGATTAAATGTTACTCATACGCTCTGAAGTACTAAAGATATAAAATATAAACTTACGACTGAGAACAGCGTAATTTTTGTGCAATTGGTTTTATAGTGTAGTGCCCATTGTATACCTTTATTTATGTAGTGCCCATTGTATACCATTTGTGAATTCATTTCATAGTTTCAAGATCTCTGCGAGAGTTCAAAGCATTAAAGTTATATTTTATTGCACTAGAAGTTAAAAAGTCAAAGTGAGATTGAGTGATTTCCTTTGTCTTCATTTTATACAGACGACTGTATATTTTGACCCTTCGAATTTTATTACATTTCACATAGTAAAAGCAATAGAAGCTAGTGTTGTTTTCTCTACTAAAATTATTTTCGCATTTAATGAAAATAAGCATTGTGCAAGAAGCGAGAGTGATCAAAATAGTGAAACAGAATTTATTACTCATTAAAAGATACTTAAGCGTCATTTCACACTAAAATAAATCTCAGCAGCATGAGATGAGGACGAGGGGAATATTTAATGTGATTCTTATATTATTATTTAAAGGAAGGGCTAATTTAATGATAGAAGTGAATTTTTTTCTCACTACCAAATTCTTTATGCTTTAATATCTCTCATTACATCTTCTTTATCCTCCTTCCTTCCTTCCCGACAGACGACTGAGTAGACGCATTTCGAAGCTCCTTAAAAAAGTGGACCCTCTTCGTCAGAAGCAAGGAGAGATTCGCAAAGTTTAAAGATACAGACATCTAAAAATATTTTCCAAAAAACTCACTGAACCACTTAAATCAGGACAACGCTTAGACAGCATGTTAGTTAAGAAAGAGACGGGGAGCATGTGAAAGGGATGGGAAGAAGAAGAATAGAGAGAGCGATCGATATAAATACAGATAAACAGTTAGAACGCGACGAATTATTATCAAGAAATGTTCACTTTTGGTTAGCGGCCACATTTAATTGCAATTAAATACGTTAATTCGTAAGCTTATAAAAGTACATGGAATGAGAAAGAGAGCGAGAGAGAGAGAGGAGTTCCCCAGGAGAGCAGGAAACAAGTCAACCCAATGTTCAGCTTAGCCAAGCAGAAGGGAGCAAATAAAGCAAAGAGAAACAAAAATTATGAGAATAAAAGGAAATTAATACTTATTTTTAATCTCTTCGACTTAAAGACTACAGAAGAGTGGTGAATCCGGAAAAAGAATCTGGCAGCAACATCGGCATCTAGAAAGTGAGAGGGTAAATGAGAGAGAGAGAGACAGGAAGAGAGAGCAAAAGAGGTATAAGACGAGTGAAAGGAGGTTAGAGATGTTGGAGGGAAGTAGGGAAGGAAAGAAAAGTGAAATAAGTTAAGAAAAATGAAAAAATTTATGGCGAGAAGTCAATAAATTTTTGGCAAGAGGAATCAGATCAAAAGGACACTAAAGAGAGGACGCAAAAGGATAAATCACAGCAAGAACAATAATAATGAGAAGGAAACATCGACTGTAACTGGGATAAGTAACATGACACCAACGTAAAAAACTGTGATGACAACTGAAAAAATAATTGAAAAAAAAGAAGTAGAAAAAGAAATAACAACAACAACAATTGCAAATAAGCAACATAATACCAACAACACAAGCAACAACTACAAAAAACTTCGTAAAAGTACATAAGAAGCATAAAGTGATCTTCAATAACAACAACAACAGCAGCAGAAAGAAGCACAAAGTCAACAACAACAGAGGAGAAAACAAAAGTTACAAGTAAAAAGTCAACATTTGCCGGCGAAAATAAAACATAGAATAAAGAACGTAAAGAGGAAGATAAACACAGAGAAGGGGAACAGTAAAAATAGATGAGGGTATAAAGTCAACAATAGCGACCACAAAAAATTAATCCGAAGAAGAGTGAGTTTAAAGTAATGACAGAAACATGGAGGTAGAAGTAGAATAACAAGAATAACGGTAAACAGTCGTGATAGCTGAAACCTTAAATGAAATGGAAGAAGGGAAGGAGGGAAGGAAGGAGGTAAGGAAGGACCGCCGAAGAAGAATCCTCTCACGTAGAGAATGCAATTCGAATAGAGATGGAGGCGAGTAACAGAGTCCAATCTACTGCTGCAATAGTCAGGATTTATCGAGTTGTGTGTATAAATTGAGTGAAGTGTTATTGGTTGGTTCCTTTAAGCTGAGCGAATTTCAGTTGCATTCTTTAATTTTCTTTTATTGCTGTTATATAACAGCATTAGAGTAGATTTGTATTGGTTGTTGCTCGGTCGGTTGCTGCTGTTAGTCGGTTTGTAGTCGGTTGCTGCTACTGTCTCTATCTCTGTTGCTGTTGTTGTTGTTGTTATTGTTGTGTTTGATGCTGCACTGCAGAATTTTTTCGCTTAGAGTCCCTTGTTGTGTGTATATCGTTGATTGCTTTCCAGATTAAGTTACAACATCGATAGCAACAACGGTAGCAATTGCAACATCTACAGGCACATTCCAAATTTTAATGACGAAACACAACTCGTTGTGCAAAACACAAAAAAAAGCGAAAAAAGGAAGTACACATTTTATAAGGTTTTAAGCGGATATCTCATTGAATATGAAGAACATTTTAAACTGAAAGTAGACACTATCTACCACAAATAATATCTAATATCCTTCTATATCCATTTTATATCTATTCTAGAGTTTATATTGTTGCATTATTGTATTAAAAAAAAAAAAAACCAGCCGTTGGCCCAGCCTTTATTTTAGTAAATTTATAATAGTTTATTTCTCTAGCCGACACATATACATACTTCGACATATCTCTACCCACGTCTCGCCCTTCTCTCGCCCTCTTCTCGCCCTTGTGAAAATTATAAAAATAAAGAGATAAACTCGGCATAACGGAGAGAAGTGACGACAACCTTCGAGACTATAACAGGATTTTTTTACAACGATTTCCCTGGCTTTTAGTTATTCTTGTTTCATAGAAAAGAAATACCACTCATAAGTCACGAACCGACACTTTTAATGTTCATATGTAAGTGCTATATTTATAACAAGAAGAAGAAAAATAACAAGAAGAAGAATAATAAGAAGAAGAAGAGGAATAATAAGAAGAAAACTAAGACGAAGAACAAGAGGAATAACAATAGTGTTTTGTTTTCAAATTTAAGCTCTTAAGCAACATCAGCATCGTCAGAAACTACTTAATAAAGTTCCATTCAAATATAAAGAAAGTAGAAATAACGCACAGTAAAAACTCGCCAGTCCGGACACTTAAAGTTCCGACTGTATCCGGATTACTGGAATATCCGGATTACAGAATTCAATGAAATGCTTTTTTAAGAAGATTTCATTAAAACTAAAATTAATTAGAAATTAACCAAGAAAATTCGAAGCACTATCAGGAGAGAATTTTTTTTTTCTTGAGCTGTTTGGATGACTATCTCGGACGAGCGAGGTTGTACTGTAAAGTAAGCATGTCAAAGTGTAAACTGTATTGCATGTTAGAGAGAGAGAGAGAGAGAGAGAGAGAGAGATAGAGAGAGAGAGATAGAGAGAGAGAGGGAGAAAGAGAGAGAGAGAGTGATAAAGGTGACACATTAAGTGAGAAAACATCGCGTGATTTTTAGACGATGTCATGACACAAACATCACGCGTACGTGTGCCATCGCAGATGTTAGCGATTCAACAACAACAGCCAAAAACACAATAAAACACACCATCAACGGAACAATAACAACAAAATACCTCGTAAAGTGACAGCAACGACAAGAACCACAACCATTGTTGGCAGTAGAGTTTATTTTGTTGTTGTTCCGCAGTGCCGACAAACAACAACTCATTTTGTTGTTGTCGTTCATCAAAATGTTGACAATTTTCTGGAAAATCTCCTTTATACAATATTTGACAAAAGTATAACAACAAAAAGAAGAATAAAGACAGCTCTGTGTGTACATGTGTGTGTGTGTGTGTGTGTGTGTGTGTGTACATACATATTTGTATGTGTTTATCTCTCTGGCTGAAGACGTTGAAGCGATTGTATTTTAATGACCATCAAAGAGCTTGTTAAAAACCAGCAACAGCAGTGATTGTGTGATGAATGTGAGTCTGTATTAAAGTCTACTTCAGGACACCGTCAACAAAGGCAAAAAAGATAAACATATGAGAACAGACGGAGGATAAACAGATTAAGAAACCGTTCTAAAAGACAAACAGAGAGGCAGGCGGATGAAGAACGAGACCGGCCGATAGGCAGATGGAGAGATGAAGATACAACGAAGGAGAGACTGATAAATAGGCAGGCAGAGAAATAAGGAGAAAGAGAAAGCAGACAAACAAACTGACTGACAGACAGACCAACCGATGAAATAAGATTACTGCAGAGAGAGAATGAGAGGCAAGGAGGCGGAGTGACAGGGTGAGAGAGAGACTAAACAGAGACTCTCACTTCTTAGTGACAACCTTGTTTGAAGAGGAAGTCATTCAGTCGCTTAGCCATCAATGACTGCATCATTGTACTCCGGCATCAAGTCACTCAGTTAACAAGTCCTAATGTCAGTCACTCATGTGTGCAGTCAGTCAGTCACTCAGGAGTGAAGTTCCCCTGCTTTCTTCATTCTCATCTTCTGATTCTTCATTGTCCCCAAAACAGAGTACAAGATATACGCTACAGACAAGCTACACATGAACATACGAATTGAATGGGTTAAGCAACGAAGGTCATGGTAATCATATAAGAACTCCGTCATTGTCATTGTGATGTGAAGCGAAAATATCGTTGAGTGTCTCTTATTTAGGCCACAGGATAAATGAGAGCATTTGTTTTGTTTTATTCTGAGAGCAGGACAAGAAAAATGCAACGCATTCATATCTAAACAAAGAAACTAAATTGTATTATTTTCACAAATGAATGTTATTATTTTATATTTATTTATGTGCTATTATATAAGATGTAATTTTATTTCATTCCATTTGTTAGCCAAACCAAAAGGAAAAACACTCATTGAAAAGGTTATGAGAAAATGTGACAAAACTATCAAAGACGGTGATTATTTTTCTTGTCACAAAATTAAAAGTTGTTAAATTTTACTTCAACAGTTTAAGTTTCTGTTTTTATGATCCTTACTGGAGATTCCAAGTGATAAGCGCTTTTGGAGCACAACTTTTTATATATTAACAGTGAAAAGTATAAAAGACAACATAGTTTATTAAACTACTAGTAAATATTTTGGAAAAATCCTTTCGTATGCTGCAACTTGTACTGAAATCATAAATCTTGCGATTATGATTGCAATTAAATCAATCATACGCAGTGTTGTAACAAATAAAGTACAGAAGCCATAAAATCCACTCCTTAAACTGAAAAATAAATCAATCAAATTCAGTGAGTTAAGTTTCACTACAGCTGTAAAAAAGAAGGGAGAGCGAACGAGTGGGAGAGCGAGAGAAGGAAAGGAGAGAGGCTCATCAGCTGCAGTTTGTACAACGATATTTTGTGGCAACTAAAAAGAAAAATGATGATAAGTTGAAAATAAAGCAGACATGAAGCAATCAACACATGTGTGGATATTTGAGGATGAGTCAGAGATACGTGTGTATGTGTGTGTGTGTGTGTGTGTGTGTGGTTGTGTGTGTGCTTGTCAGACACGCTGTTACAACATGCTGTTAGCCACATAACGGATTATGGCGGCATCCTTGATGAATGGATTTTCCGACATTTTACGAAAAGCAGTTTGCAACAGCAACGAACTCACAATTTAACGAAATGTTGTTCTTTATCAAATGTAAGTAAAGGGATACAGTACGAGTGTGTGTGTGTGTGTGTGTGTGTGTGTGTGTGTGTGAGCACTTTTTAAGTGAATCTCTTCATCATCGTCGGCGTTATCTTTATGAAGTCATTCGAAGTTTGAGTTTCCTGCAAGCGTAAAACGACAGCGCCTGCTTGACTGCCAGCCGGAATGACTAACTTCTGACTTTAATTAATAAAATTATTATGAAGACCTGCAAAATGCGGCTCTCTTCTCCGTTCTCCGTGCTCGCCGTACAATTAGTTGATTAGATTGCTTAATCTGTGGCCCGAGACATCAGCAGCCAAACAAGTCGAGTTCAAAATAATTTAATCTCATAATTAATTGCACATCGGATTGGCCACAGCTGGTGCTTCGTCCTTTCAGTGCATCCTTACTGTGTATTTCCGTCATGAAATCCCTTGTAATAACATCAATAAAACAAAAGAGGTTATGCGACTCTTATTGATGTCGCTGCGGCTCCTGCTGCCTCCTCTACCGCTTCGCCTCGTCTTCATAATTTTTCCGATTTTATGAGCTCCTTTAATGGGTGCATTTAGAGGCGTGTCGCTGAGAAGAGCGGCGACGATGACACCCTAGAAGTGGCAGTTATTTTGTGAGATCACAAGAAGCCATTCACATGCACCATTCAA
Source organism: Myopa tessellatipennis (assembly GCA_943737955.2). Classification (NCBI taxonomy): domain Eukaryota; kingdom Metazoa; phylum Arthropoda; class Insecta; order Diptera; family Conopidae; genus Myopa; species Myopa tessellatipennis. The sequence continues at coordinate 21,636,601 of OX031317.1, forward strand.
AACACTCGCACCGACCGAATACAATTACTATATTTTTGGTCATGATTTTGGTACACGATGGCGGCTATGTTTGTGTGTGTACGGTCTCACATTTTAAGGTTGGCTTCGAAGGATTCGTTCCGAAAACAGAAAAATAAATAACTTTTTATTATGGCCAAAATTTGAACAGCTGCCAAGGCTTCAAAATGGCGAAGAAGGGCGCAAGGAAGGGGGAAACAGCAAAGGATGGCATCGGAAGCCGTGATGAGATGGAATGGGAAGCCATGTCAAGGCCCATCCTGCTGTGGGCCTGCTGTGCTCATTTTACACCTCGTCTACCCCCTCAACCACTCAACCGCCCAGCATCTCAACCCCTCTCGCACTCTTCCAGTGCTTATCGTAAATCTAAAAGTAGGTAACATATTTTGTTTGTCATGCAGTCAAACAGATTTCGATGCACTCTTTTAAGCCTAAAAGTAGGCAACGTGTTGGGTTTTTTAGCTTATTTGTCCGTGCTACGAAAGTATTGGAAGTGCTTTAGTTGGCGAAGAGGTGACTTTGCGGTTCGAAACTGAGAATTGGAAAGTTTTTCCAAATTATAATACTTGTTTGCGGGCGAAATGGATTCCGGCATCGGGATGTAAATGAAAGTCGCGGTAAGAGAACCGCAGTCGGAAACACATTCGAAATGAGACAGTGAAGCGCTCCCAAAGAGAGGGTAGAACACACCGAACGTAGAAAGAAAGAAAAACGCTCACACCGACTCACAGATTGTAGCTGTTAGCGAGATAAAATTAACAATTCAAATGTCAGCAATCCAAATCGCAGGCGGGATCATGTTCGGGGCGGAGGCGAGGGAAGGGAGAACATTAAATTCAGTGTCAATTGGATGTAAATGATTCTTGAAAGCGCCAGCGCTTGAGAACGTGTAAACGCGAGCGGGGAGTGCGTGTGCGTTACAAAAACAAAGCAAGCATCAAAAACAAGAGGCAAAAGAAAGTGAAGAAGCAGGAAAACGATTTCATTTTGACTGCATGGTTCTCGATTTCAGTTCCTTTTTTGTTTCTTTTATTTGCATTTCTGACTATCATTATTATTCGTTACTATTTTTCGTTGTTTGTGTTACTTTTGGATTTAATTGCATTCCTGGCATTGCGATTTAATTGAAATGTTCATTTCGAATTCAGTATCGCGGTGTTTTGTATCCTGATAAATGCAAAAAAGTTAAATGTATATTTAAGACAAAGGAATTTCCAAAGAATATGGTATATGGTAACAATAAATAATGTATAAAGTATGATGATCAATCATCTTCGCATCAAGCCGAGTAAAATTGTTCTCGTATTCAAATTTGGGTCTAATATACAAAAATTATAAGAGAATAAGGAAGAAGTGAAATGAAAATATCACAAAAATGAGAATAGCCTAATTTTAAATATAGTTTATACAGCTTCGTAGAATTCTTGTGTCTTCTTACAGTTTTACATGGCGTATGAGTAATTTTTAATTATAACTTCAATAAGTGTATATATAATATCTTTGGAAATATGGAATGGAAGCAAGTAACTGTTTCGGTGATTTACAGTTAGCAACATAACAAAAATTCACGCAAAGTTCGGTCGGAACAACTTCCACAGTCTTGTAGTTATTCACTTCAAACTAGAAACGGTAAACCATCTTTTGATGACTGGACTTTTCAATGACTGGATAATAGAAGAGATGTAGACCCTTTCTACTCTCTATTGAATACGTTTAAGAACATCTTAGAGATTCGTATCATCCACCAAGCGAACCCAAAACGTGTCCAAGCATGATTGTCTCAATTGTGTTGCCTGCGAATTCTCGAAAGTGTGACTGAGTTAAAACGAATACCAGAGAAAACTCAAACGTGTAAAATCCTGAGCTCACATCGCCGAAATATAGTATAGTACACTTGGTCTATCGATTTGTCTATCTTTCTTGCCGGATCTGGTCGAACAGGTCAAAAATTGACACGTTATCGTGGTTTTTATGAGCATTTCTCACTTTTGATTTGCTTCCATCACTGCATCGATTCTAAATTGAACCTTCAGCTATTACAACAACAAAATATGTATACATAAGCAGAAACAACAACAAAAACATTACCAAAAACAAGACCAATATGCACAAAGGCAACAAAAGATGCTGAAGGAATACAACAACACTTGTGAAAGAGGCAGCAGCAGGAGGTGGCAGCCTTGTTTTTTTGGTTTTGTTTTTTTTAATTTATTTCCCAAAAATTTTACATGTTTGGCACGTTTTTGATTTCATGCAGCAGAGAAAGTTTTGTTGTGGTATTTTGGTAAAATCCCTCACTCAAAACAATACCACGAAGAAAAAACGAAATAAAGCATTGCATTCTTTGGTTCGGGATTATTATTATATTATTTAATTATTATTTTATTTAAAAATCTACCCTCCGGTTCATAAATAAATTGTTAATAGTTCTTGATATCTGATAGTTTAATATTCTTAGAAAGCGACAAAGCATGTCTTTTCTATCGATTATGTATTTTTCCGATTTTAATCGTCTTCCAATTGAAAGCTCTTCGGTTGTGAGTTTTTGTTTTCCCTTTCACTTTCCTTCTTACAGCCTTAGATTCTGCTCTTTTTCTCTTGGTTTCTATTTTTTTAGTAATTAGAACCAAGAGTTTATTTTCTGTCCAGCATCCAATCGACTTTTGTTACCAACCTCAGCTTCCAACAAATCAACCGAGCGTTTATTTGGCCTTAAAAGCACTCTTAAAGCAGTTGGAAAGTTTTGAATGGAAACATCTTTTTTTCGTTTTGCTTTTTGTGCTCCTTTTTCAATTACGGATCGTCGAACAGGCAATTTAAATATAAAACTGAAGAATCATGCTGGAGAAATGCTTCTGATTAAAGCAGAACTTGTTTGGAAGAGAAGATAAAAGAGAATAATTGGTCCAGTAAATTGGAAAAAAAATATATACATAGTATTTGTATATATGTATATGAAAAAAAACGAAGAAAACAAAAAGCAGAAACAATAACAAAATTAAAAGAGAAGCAATCAAATAAAAAATAATCGTATTGTGCTAGAGAATGTATTAAGTTAGCGACAAAATGCTAACCTCAAAATGCAGCGAATGACACGATTTGTTTCGGTTTTTTGAGAATATTTTTTCCCATTCTATCCAAAAATATTCATAACCAGAACAGACGGACACACACAAAGAGAAAAACACTAACAAAGAATAACAAAGGAAACCTCCAAAAAATATTCATACACAAAATCGGTGGGAAAACATTTTTTGGCGGAGTTTTTGAAGAGTTTTCTTCTCTGGAAAACATGACGACACCAAACAGTGGGTAAAAAAGCAGTTTCTTAGATATAAAATTAAAGTTTAACTTAAAGATATTTAAAGCGCAAAATTTAAGAAATTAAAAATAGCTCGAAATTGAAACTATGAATGAAATTGAAATTATAAATGAAATTAAATTGATACAAAATGAGGAAAATTTCAATTTAACGAAGAACCTATTTAAGGGGTAAAAAGTGCTTTAATTTTAAGTAATTATAAACGAATTTCAATATTAAACGAGTTTCAATTTAATTCAATTCCAATGCAGGTCATTAAAATTGTACACACTTAAATCGCTCCACTGTGCAATGAATGCGTAGTAAAAGCAGATGATTTATGAGTAGTGTGTATGTGTGTGTGTTTATACGACTATGTTGAAGTATCTTTGTATGAGTTCGAATGTGTGTGTGCTGGAAGCATTTGTTTGGGATTTTTTCTCCTTTGTTTCTGATTAATTTCCTAATATTATTTGTTCAAAAACAATCCTTGGGACTTTTAGATGGAAACGAATGAGTGTGTGAGTGAGTGTATATGTGTGTGAGTGAGTGTGTGTTGGTTGTCATTCACTGAATATTTACACGATGCACGCAGCATATCGTCAAGTATTCAATTCTAGTTTTCATACAAATAATGGGTTATTTTAAATGTTCGTTAAGTTTTTATTTTTTAAAAATATTGCTTCTCCTTTGTTCTTATTTATTTTTACTATTTTTATTGTTAGCAATTTTAATTGCAAGTAGAATTGAATTTTTGGAAATTTATTTAATTGTTATTTAAATTTTTGTTTTCTGAATTTTTAAAACTGTTCAAAACTGAAGAAGAACAACGACAATAACAACAAGAAGAAGAACAGCGACAATAACAAGAAGAAGAAGAAAACTCTTCTTTTAGAATCATGACAATGAATAAAAATTACGTTAAAAAATAGAAAAAAAGACAAAAAAAATAACAAAAAATTTAAGTTTGAAAAAAATTGTCGTTGAAAAGAAATTTAAAGGTTTTTCTTATCGTAATTTTGTGGTTTCCAAGAGGAAGAAGACGAGGACGAAGCCGAAGAAGAAGCAACAGCGGCATAAATATTTATACAATAAAAACTGAGAGTAACATCCTTAATAAAAAACGAAAGTTAAAAAAAGGAATATTGGACAAAATAGAAAAAGAAACAATCGAAAAGAAAGTCAGGGACGATGAAAAACAAATGCAAAAATAAAGAGAAAAAAGCGCAATAAAGAATGAGATACCAACAAACGAAAGGACGAAACAGGATCGTTTGAAACCGGATAGTAAAGCAACAATGGAAACCAGAAACAAGACAACAACAAAATTGGTGGTGCCAAAATCAGAGACAAAACATTAAATGCAACAACAACAGACAACAACAACAGACAACAACAACAGACAACAACAACAGACAACGGCGACGACTGTGATTTCAACTTCAAATTGGCCAGCGTGGCAAAAAATCGGTAACCGTAGCAAACAAAGAGATCAACAATAAAAACAACAAAAACAACAACAACAACAACAACAACAATAATAGCAGCAGCAAAAACAACACCAACAACAAAACAACAACAACAAGCAACTAAAAACAACATCAACAACATGAGCGGCATTGAAAAGCGTCGCGTGAGCATCAAGTAACACAACAACAGCAACCACACGGGCAACGAATTTTCCGTGAGATTACACTCTGTAGTAGCGCGCAAAATACAACATCAAAGCAACAACACCAACAACATCAACAACAATAAAAAAGGACCGAATGTTTCTGCACACTAAAAGCAATAATAATACAACAGCAACAAAATCATTCTGACTTTTTTACAGAGTTCAGTGGAAAATCATTCACTTTTTACTGCATCCAAATTGGCCACCCGAAAAAAGTAGTTTTTCAAAAGAAAATTGAACCAACTCCGGGGTTAAATGAAGTAAATTTTGCTTAAATTGGATTCTACAAGGAATTACTTTTAAAAGATGACTTTAAATGCTTTTGAGGACCTTTTTGAGAATGCGAAAAGTAATTTTCTAGTCCTGGAATTGTGCTTGATTTTGATCTATTATAGTGTATAAAGGTTAAAGATAAACTATAATTCTATGAAAGATGCTCCGATATGAATACGATTGCTTGACAAGCCACGACGTTAGATTCGTATGTATCCGAATCAGAGTATCATTTGTATATATAATATTATATCAGAGAGTTTCGTTCTTTATAATGTTTATAAAAACGGGTGGGCCATCGGCTGGTTTCTTCCTTTTAATTTCTATAAAACAAAAAAAGTGAAAAGTGAGCCATGGCAAGACCTCAAAGACCTCCTAATTACGTCTATATTACATACTTTCGATGACTGAAAATTATAGTTCGATGGATTTCATTGAATAAAAGACATATGAATGTGTATTAAAATCAGCAACAAAACATACTTAGAATGTATTCACATACTTGACAATATATCCTTTACGTATTGTACAGAGGAGAAAGAGAATAAAAAGAAAATAAGAGGGAGATAGGAAACGAAGAAGAAGAACCTGTCGCCAGCAATTTATACAACACACAAGCGTCGAAGGATCCAAATCTGTCGCCTGTCACACATGCATCTAAATAAATATTTGTGCTCAATATTTTCTTTTCAACCTCATTAAATTCCATTTCCGAAGAATCGCTCTTTGTGTCGGTCACTCTTGCACTACACTACAAAGAGCATGTGTTGCTAATGTAACAGAGTATCAACAAGATGAAAAACATGAAGTAGTAGTGTAGTGACATCCTGAGTAGTGACAAGCAGACAAACAGACAGACATACAGACAGACATACAGACAGACAGGCGGGCAACTGGACATTCAGAGTAGACATTCTGTAGTTGACTAATATTCAGACAGACATCTTGCAGTAGTTGCTCAGTCAAAAGTTTCATATCTCTTACATGTCTGAGCTTTGGCAACATTCAGCGGATATGATCCCCTTCCTTCCCTCTCCTCCTGATCCCCTTCCGCCGCTGTCCCCCGTGAAAAAACTAACCGATGACAAAAACCAAAACATAGCAACATCTGTTAAGATTAAGTTGAAGAAGCAGAAGAAAAGCCGTGAGAGAGAGAGAGAGAGACAGCATGAGAATCTGATGTGTGTTTGTTTGTGATAAATGAGTGGTGCTGTGGTACATGTTTTCTTTTTTTGAAGGTGTCCGTGTTTTCATTTCTCTTTACTCCTTTTTACTCTGAAACTCTTTCTTAGCAACTTTTTACGGCAAATTTTCTTTCTGTTTGACTGTAAATTTAATTTACTCGTATTTCTTTGGCTCGGTAAGTTTCTTCAGGTTCTTCAGGTTCTTCAGGTTTTTCCGTTGAATTTCATAAGTAAAAGTCTTTGTGTAAATGTAGTGAATGTTTTGGTTCATATATATTTTTGACTAGCCTTTTAAAAGTTTTCCCTCTCAATGTACTTACAAGGGCTTTTAACCCTTATATGACCAAAGAGTTTTCAATGATTTCGAATTATTGCTTGACTATATAACAGCTTCATAAAGTGAAAGTGAATCTTAAACGAGTTATAAAAGGCTCGAATAATGAATGACTTCTGAAACCGAATCATGAAGACGTCCGAATCATGAACGACTTCTCGAAACGCTCGAATAATGAGTCAAGGCTCCAACTAACCGTTAAGCAACTACTTGTGAATGTTTCGTGAATGTTTCATGAATGTTTCGTGAATGTTTCATGAATGTTTCGTGAATGTTTCATGAATGTTTCGTGAACGTTTTGTGTACGTTGCGTGAACGCTCCGTGAGGGCGACTTTGCCAACTGAAGCGGAATGACGAAGGTTAAAGAAGTATGTAAAGTAAATTTGTAAGTAAAGTAAGTAAATGTCAAATAAATAAATGTCGCATGTTTTCTAGGAGCAGAAAATTGCTGAAGATGAGGAAGGAGAAGAAAGTTTTTATTCAAAAGCAACAGCAACGCAGAGCGAATTTGAGCGAAATAATGACGGCGACAGAATAGAAATGTGAAAAGCTAAAAAGACACACAATATACATATGAACATAAATACAGAAAGCATATCTAAGGAAGGAACGCAGGAGAAGGAGTAGGAGAAGACAGAGAAGAAGTAGCGACACAAAAACTTTTAGAGTTGTTTGCTCCACAGAAGTCTTGCCTCCGCCTTAAAAGTGCCTCCGAGAGACGAACTAAGTAGTTAAAGAGTTGTACAAAAAAGTAAGTTAAGTATTGAAAAATGAAAGTGAAAGGTGACAACGCCGTCGACGGCGAAAGGACAATGGAAGGGACGCAACAAAAAGGATAGCGTCTAGAATCGAGGAACTTCGCATAATATTTCCAAAGAGGATTTGAAAGGCACAATTTTTGGCACTGAAGTAAGTTGAATGGTAAAACTTTTGACGCACACAAAAGCATCGACGAAACTTTCTTTCGATTTCTTCTTTGCTGAAGCTGAAGTTTGTGTTTCTTTTTTTTTTTTTTGTGGAACCCACGGTCTGAGTGAGTTCCTGGCTGCTTAGAGCCTCCTTGACTATATAACTGTGTGGATGTTCGTCTGATTGACGCTCTGAATGCTCGTCTGCCTGCCTGCCCATCTTTCAGATTGTCTGTCCCACTGCCCCTGTGTGCCTTCGGGAAATGTTGCATTCGACATGATTAAAATGTCAGCAATCGATTGTGATGCCAGAAGGAGGAAGTCCACTAAAAGGAAATTAAGACGCAGAAGAGTACGAACAAGAAGAAGGATAAGAACGAAAAGAAGGACAAGAAGAAGAACCAGAAGAATAAGAAGAACAGTGTCCCATAATGGGAAATCATGAGTCCCGAATATAAAACCGTATGCTTCTACGTTACGAAATTTGTTCTATAAATAATGCTTTTGGGACTTTCTATAGTGTATATTTCCAGTGTAGCCGACGCTTCAGGTTTTTTGTTCTCTGTCTCTTGGACCATTTCTCTTTTGATCTTTTTGCTAAAAACTATTATGATTTACTTTTAATCCTTTTGTTGACATTTCTTTTATGTTTCACACTTTCTTATAGTTTTTTCTGTGCTGCAAGAAGTTCTCATCAATTTTAAGAGACAAAACCGAGAGAACAACAACAACGAAGACGTGGTTAGTTTCGCTTCAGTTTATTATTATATTATTATTAATTTTAAGTGCAGACATTTAAATGCAATATTAATGGAATTTGAATGAACAAACAAATGAAGCGTAAAAATGAGTGCAGATTGATGCAATATATTTAAAATTATACTTAAACTACTTAACTACTTAATTTATTTTTTTCGTTTTTTTCTTTCTTTTGCTTAATTTTCTCTTTTAGTGTGTTTTTTAACATCTTCTTTGTGTTTTTCAATAAATGAATTATTGCCATATTCGACTGATGTGAAGGCGAGTGTCTCTCTCTCTCTCTCTCTCTCCCTCTCTGTCTCTCTCCCTCTCTTTTTTAGTTTTTAATTTTAAATTTTTATTTTTTAACTTTTAGTTTTATTTTAATTTTGTTTTAATTTATTTTATTTATTTCAGTAAAATTTAATTATTTTATTTCAGTAAAGTTGTACGAATATTTACTCTGTATGTTGAAAATAAAGTGAAACAAAGTGAATCAAGAACTAATTTAATTTACTTTAATTTAGCAATTTTTTTTTTGTATTTTATTTTACTTTGCTCAATATTATTATTTTGTTTGTTTTTATTTATGTAATTTTATTTTTCTTCGCACTTGAAGTAAGTACAAAAATATTACAAAAAATAATACTTTAAATATGTGCCTCTTTATTTAGCACTTGAGAATTCTAATTAAATACTTTAAAACTAATTTTAAATAATTTTCGAAACTTTTACATATTTTCGTAAAAACAAAAACGAAGTTCTTCGGAAAAAAAAACCACAACGTAACAATTTTCACTGCCACAAAATCAAGGCAATAATGATATATGTTTGGCTTGCTATATTTTTTGTTGTTGGTCTTTTTATTGTTCTTGTTTTTATTGTTGTTGTTTTTATTGTTGTTGTTGCTGCTGTACAGTGTTTTCTCCTTGTACATTTGTTGCTGTGTTCTGCTCCAGTAAATTTTTCCAACATGCAAAGTTCAAGTGAAGCAAAAGTGGCAATCATCACCGCCATCATCACCGCCGGACCAAGGAGAAATGGAGCCAAAAACAGCAACAACAATGGCACGCAAGCGAACAACAACAATAATAACAACAACAACTGTAGTAGTAGTAGTAGAAGCAATATTAAACATTAAAATACTACTGAATTTGAAGCAACACTTTTAATATTGTACAATTTGATTAAAACTACACTATATTATATAATGTTATTATATTTTGTTACCTTAATATTTTTACAACATATTCTAATTACCCAATTTTTTGTATTAAAATTGATTTGATTTCACTGAAATGCTTTTTTTGAAGCTTTTTTAAAACCGTAATTTAAATAAATAAATTAAAAGCTTTTTAAGGTAGCTTCAACTGAAAATCGTAAAAACTTCTTATTACTACATCGTGCGCTTTTCGCTTTTATGCGTCAGAGAGTGTATTTATTTTCCTCTTTTCGTTCTGTCTGAAGTTAATAATTGAATATTAAAAAAAAGAAAATAGCAAAGATACAGAAATAATAAGAAAATAACTATAATATGCAGTGATTTAATGACGCAGCCTTTTAACCCTTTAAGTGTCAAATAAGAAGAGGGTTTTAAAATATTTCTTACCCTCTATAAAACCTTCTCTACTTCTAAGTTTATTACAATTTATCAAAAAAAAAAAAATAATAAGAAAAAGGAAAAAGGACTAAAAGTTTAATCAATTTAAAATCAGAAATATCAATACATAATAGTAATAATAATTTTAAATTCAAAAAAGAACAGCAAAATTGCAAATGTATTTCATTTTTTATTTTACATAATTCTTTCTCGCCACTACTGTATCCATATCCACAACAACCGCAGCAGCAGCTGCTGAGGTAATTTGAAGAAATCAAATCAAAATGCAAATAAATGATTAAGTGATTAGTTAAAAATTATATGAAGTACGAAGAAAGTACTACAGAAAGAAAAGTACTTAAGTACGAGTGAAACTCTGAAGCTGTTGAAGAAAAGCAGCCAAAAAAAGCAGAAATAAATGCAAAAAGAGGCAAAATGAATAAATAGCAAAAATGAATAGAGAATAAGCTATTTATTTAAATTAAATTGCATTCTGATTGACACGAATGTATCTGGAATTAGAGTAGCAATAAAGAAAGGACATAAAAAGAAGAAGAAGAGGGATAAAATGAAGGAGAAAATTTCGAAATTGACTTAAAAAAAATTCAAATAAGAAACCTTGCTATAGGATTTTATAAAATAGCTCCTTCATTGCATAACTCATGCATTATTTAAAGTTCTTTCATTTACATTGAAGCATGATATGTTGGAGCATGAAATGATATATCATTTATTTTATGATTTATTATTCTATTTGCTGTATAGATATATTTTTATGTTTAAAAGGGCTTATATAGTGTATAACTCTGAAGATGTTAAGGAAATTTATTGAATTTTTAAAAGTGGGGAGTTAATTTTAGTATTATAAAAGAAAAACATTATTTTTACAGTGACAATTGAACTACAAAATATAAAAACATGTGAAATTAACAAATGTGTGCAGCTTTTAGTTGCACATTTTATTTCCTTAATTGGAGAAACTCTCAATGTTACCATTAACAGTAATATGCCTCTTTTCGTCAATTAAAAAATAAGGATATAATAATCTAAATTCGGTCGAAAGTTATTAAATAGATCGCTTTATATTCTAGACATATTCAATACCTTTTGCATGCAAATCAAATGTTATAGTTAACTTCAGTTCTAAGAGACTCAGGATAATGTGTCTGTAAGCGTTTCTTCGACAATAGAGAGGCAAATTCTAAGTAAATAATAACCAATAAGAATAGTAAGAATAGTAGAATAAAGGTTGAGTAGTTTGAGAATGATTGCCCTCTATTATTCTATGATGAGCTCAAATAACAGAAATTCCTGAAGTCAAAAGAATCACAGTATTGAATAAAGGAACCGGAGAAGGACTAAAAGATTTCATTCCTTGGGCAGGACAGGTTGAAAGACATCCCACTACCATTGCAAAGCACTTAGCAATGCAATATTTCCCAGAATAAATAATGAAATATTATATTGATGACAAGTTAAAAGTTCTAGATGAAGGATCGAAATATTAAACAGATTAGTTATAATTTTCAACTAATTTCATAAATATTCTTTTAAAAAGAATACTCAGATGGAGTATCAATCAACCGATGAATTCAGTTGAATTGAATGTAATACATTCCGGCTAGAAACTAAACTTTCTGAAATAAATAATAAATAGAGAAAGCAAAATCCCTAACAAGGAAATAGAAGAACCAATTGAGGAAACTACATTTAAAGTATAACTACATAAATCATAAAAATCAGGATAGCCTGAATATCGTCGAGGCATTCCGGCAAAATGGGAAATCAAGGAGCAGCCATAAGAGCAAATAATGATCCTATAAAAAAAAGGATGGAAATAGATTATTCCAAACCCTGAAGGAACTAAAATATACACTTGAGGATGACCAAAACTTCAAAATAAGTGCTTATAAGGATGTGGGTGACCCAAGACCTGCTGAATCGAAAAATGAAGTATTTAGATTTTAGAATAACATAGTAATTGCTCCAGCAAGATCTGGAAGTGACAATAGAAGAAACATGTTCCTTATAATAACATTTTTAATTAATAACAAGACTGAAACAATCACTTTTTGTAAGCTTCAATTGAATGGTTGAGTGATTCGATAAAGTTTAAGAAATTAATGACTTATTTTTTAAAATTAACTTTAATTGTTTTTAAAATTAAATTCTTAATAAAGGTTACCAGTTCTTTAATAAAAGTTGAAGAAATTCTTAGAACCTAAAATAAAATTGCAAGTTAAAAATATTCAAGTTTTATCATCATCGACTCAACTCGAGTCGATTCGAAGTAGTAAAAATTTTCAAAATTGTCTATACTAAAACCGCGGGAGTCGATTCGAAAAAATAATACAAAGAAAATAACCTTTAATAGACACGAATTGCTGACTTCTACTGTAGCTTTTTTACTGTAGCTTTTGTGCTGTAGTTTTATCATAGCAACCGATGTTTCATCGAAACAAATAAAATTGGAATTCGAATTAGAATCAAAAAATCTTCATTCTATTTTCAGTCGTAGCCGATTTTAGTCATATTTCATTATCTTGAAACTTGAATATTTTGTGAAAAAAAAGGAAAAAGATTCGCTAGAATGTCAGACCTTTTTGATAATCCAGAAAACGTTCGTATGTTGCAAAACTTGCTTAATCCACAGGACGAAAACAACGCTAACGAAGACTCCGATACGGATGAGAAAGCAGCAGGGCCAGGCAATGATCTCAGTGAGTATTTTAAGCATAAATTTAGAACACACATTTTAACCCTAAAAAAAACGGAGACAAGAAATTAAGAGACCATTTTTTTGCTTCAATCATTTCAGATCCGGGAAATATTGGGCCGGCACCGCCAGCACCCGAAGAAAAACCGAAGGAGCAGCATCCGGAGACACCAAAGGGGGCCATACAAAAAGAATCAGCTAAGGGAAAAGAGAAACTTGAGGCTGAAAATCCGAAGTTGCTAACCCTCGAAGAGTGGCAGATGCTACAAGACAAGGAAGACGCCGTTGTATTGGACAAGCGTAAGATGCCAGAATTTAATATGATCTACCGCCAGTCAGTCGGCACAGAGGACGTTTTTTTACAGGTTCGCAAACGAAAAAAATTTTTTCATTTTGATTAATTTCACTCAGATTGCTTTTTCCCAAGAAAAATCTTTATGTTTCTCTTGACACACTATCGAGTACTTGTATTATCGAATAATTGTGTGTGTGTTTTTTGCATGTGTGGTTTCTAATGTTTTTTTGTCTATTTGTGGTAGATGGGGAACCGCAACGCAGGCTCTGCCTGTTGCGAGGATTTGCTACTCATCATCAAAATGCCGGAGGAAACTGCCACGGCAGATAAGATGGATCTGTCGATAACCGATACGGAGATCGATCTCGCAACGCCGATATACCGATTGAGAATGCCGTTACCACATCGCATTGACATGGATCGCTGCTACGCCAAATACGAGGCCAACGAGAAGCGTTTGTGTTTGAAAATGCGTCTATTGCGCGAGTTTGATTACCTAAACTTCTAAGCCGATGCGGAAGCTACTCCTGAGCATTTTGTCATTTATGCACATTATTCATATATACTTTATATAAATGAAATTATTACATTGAATTAATATGTTAAATATTTGACAGCGCAAAATAAATTCAGTTTAAATTGTTCGAATATAATTTTATCGTTTTATTTGATTGCCTACTTAGTTTTTTTTTTACAGAAATCAATCTCAAAAACCAAGACAAGTTCAGTTTTTAGTTTTTAAAGTTGGAAAAGATCTCAGACACCGCTCTAGACCTCCATAAGCTTCCAACGAGAAGCTTCAAAAGTGGGTGAGTGGATGAGCCTTTAATTAATAAGGTAAGTTTTATCAGAATCAATCTTAAAGGCTTAAAAAGATGATTTAGAAGTTTTTAATTTTTCGCTATTGGAAGTTCTAAATGCAATTATAGTTTTTAATTCAAATTCTAAACAATAATTAGTTCACTTTCTATGAAATTTTAAAGGAATCGCTCGCGCTCTGTTCCGGAATCAGAAATCGGATATTCGATGGCGCCAGATAATTGATTTGTTAAAAATGGAGTGTTCATTGCACACACACACACACACACACACTCATACACATAAATACTATCAAAATGTACATATACTCCTTCAACTGGTGATGTCACAAACTTTTGTAATATATTTTGTAAGTTTTTTCATATTTCGCGAATTTTTTGCTCTTGCATTTTCGTTCATCTATCAATTACTTCTCCCCATCTCCTCCTCCTCCCCACTCCCCCCCCGTCACCATCTCCCACTCACTCGTCTGTCTGCTAACTTTGTTCAGTCTTTCAATAAATTTTAATTCGAACTTTTATTAGGAAATCCCCTCAAAAAAAAACAAGTTCTTCCATCAATTAATACATCTCCACAAACTATTATAATGGGTGGGCATTATCTAATTCAATTTAAATTAATTACTTTATTTATTTTCAAATTAGTTGTTTAATTAAAAAAGGAACCAGCCGGTGGCCCAACCTACATTTAAATAAAGATTTGTCATCTTTAAATAGTTTATAAAAATATGAAGAATTTATGAAAATATGAATAATTTATGAATTTATGATAATCATTTGTCATTTTCAAATAATTACAACTTAGGTAAAAAACGAAAAATCGCATCTCCTGCTTAAAGCTCAAGAAGTCAGTGAAATCGTTAACGAATTAAATAATCACCAGTGAAGTGGAGTGAAGTGATGCTGATGACTTAAGTTTGCATAAGTTTGGTAAGTTTTTTCCTAGAATTTTATTTGATTTTCTTTTTGACTTTTTTCCAATTTTTCTTTTGTAGAAAGATACTACGATGAATACGTTGTTTTTTGTATTTAAAGTAATATACAAAGTGTTCTGCTTTTGCCAATGATGATGATGTCTAAGTTTGTCCTTCGCTTAACTTCTATTTTTCTATCTTATTTGTTTGACTTCGTATGAAGCTATCGTCTCTAAGGTGAACAGAGTTGCAAGCGCGTATCTAGTTAATAAATTCAAGAGAGTTTCAATGAACGATCGACGTGATTCTTCGTGATTCTGCTGTGTGACTCTCTCTATCACACACTCCTCCTCCTCTCAGTCGCTCTCTTTCTTTCTCCGTGTATGTGTGCATGGGTTCGTTTGTGTTTGTCTATTTGCTGCCAACAAACTTGCAAATTTAACATGAAAATAATACTAAAATCATTGTCATTAACGAAATGCAAATTTTTTTTTTTTTTGGGGGAAATTCTTTTTGACTTTAGTTTCGGTAACGCAACAAAACGTTGGCATCGGATTACAGAATAACGTCAAAGAAGAGGGGAACAAAAATACATCAAAAAGAAGAAAGGAAACAGTCGAGAAAGGAGAATCGACAAAATCAGAAATCACAATAGATTTGTTTTTCCTATATTTTAATATTTAAATTTTTATTAATTTTGTTTTATTACATTAATAAATCTTTACATTTCATTATAATTGATTTGATTATTACTTAAATAATCGTTATCGTTTTCATTTCATTATCGTATAATCATAATTCCTCATTATTGCTTTATTGTTTGATGATTAAATAAAAGAAATTAATAATTATTTTATGCAATATTTATTGATTAATTAACGTTCGCTTAATTAAGTGTTGATTCATTTTCGGTTTATCTTAAAAATATCATTCCATGTCACTCCAGATGATCAAGCAATCGAATTCCTTCTTTCCCATTAAATTTAGTATTATTTTAAAATTTCTAAATTTCCCTAAAGTAAAATTCCTAGAATCTAGAGTCTTTTAGAAATAAAAAACCAATTTAATCTTAGGTCCTTCGAATCGATTGATAAAAGTCACAAATAAATAGTTGATACTTTATAATGTTCAGCAATTTCAAAAACAACAATAATGGAAAACTTCGATTTCTGTCGATACGATCGAGCGTTAGGAAAAACCAACCACAATATTATTATTATCATTATTATTATTATTATCTTCACAAAGAACTCTCTTGACTAATCTGTGGTTGATAAAAATAATCAGCAACAACAATTAATGAGAACAATAATTCCGTTGTATGGGATGAGATTAGATTACATCAGTTAGAAAGAATAAATTCAATGAATAACAACTAAAAAAATTTGATTAGATTAACACATAATAAAGAATCGATTTTCGTATGAGGTGGATTATAAAATTATTCTGTAGCAGCTGTCAAGAGTTGTTATTTTTTTAAAAGAACTTCAGTTAGAAAAGCTATAAAGAATACTGAAAAATAACTTTGCTAAAGATATGGATCATGTACATACAAACAAGCTACATATAATAAATTAAAGCTATAGTTTGTTTTCTTCGTTGAATTGAACTCCACTTAAAAGTGAAAAAATGGGCACATTCTAATGATATTTATTTTTCTATGATTATTTCGTCAACGATTGTATTATTTAGGGTGGGCCATCGGCTGGTTTCTTTTTGGAGACCATTACATAAAAACCATCTGATGGCCCTTTAATAAAACCCATCGTTTAATAAAAGACTATTCGCTTGAAATGTTGTTCTTTTTTTCTTAATCGGTATTTTTATAGTTTTTTACGTTTTCCTCAAATGGTTGCGTTGTTGTCGTTTTGTAATTTTAGGCTAACATAACGTGGCTATACATCGCTGATATGCAGTTGTTGTTGTTGTTGTTGTTTTGTCTCGCTTTGAGCCGTGTAGACGACATCGATCGGCATTTTGCAAAACACACGTTTCACTACGTTCGCCACATTTTAATGTCTTGTTTGGTGCATTTGCACAAGAAGAAGTTTAAGTAGAAGCAGAAGCAGAAGAAGACCCATTGAAGGATCCACCCATTGATTTCCCTTTTTGATATTTTTAGCATTACTTGCTTATATTTTGCCGTCTCTTTCTCTACATCTTCCTATCGAAGACTGAATGTAAAGGGCCAAGTTGTAAGTTTTTTTCTTAAATTAGTTAATGCAAGCACGTACTTGCGCCAGCATTATTGTTGGCATTATTGTGTGTGTGTGTGTGTGTGTGTGTGTGTGTGTTTCTGCCTACTTTGCAGCTTACGAAAGATGATTTGTGTGAGAGTTCTTTTATTTTCTTCCTTTCTTGGCTTAACACAGGAGCTTTATAATTTTTTCTAAACGAGCCACAAAATTTGACAAAATTTTCCTTGACATCGTTTCTATCTCTCTCCTTCCCTCCCTCCCTCTCGTTGCCTCTCACAGGATTGATAATTTTTGGCAACGTAAAATTTATTGCGGTCAATTTTTCAGTGATTATCTAGACATTAATTAAATTACTACTAGAAGGAAAAACTTGTTCCCTTTCGGACTAAAAATTGAGAGTAAGCGAAATGTTTAAAATTGAAAATTATAAAGAAAATAAATTTCAAAATTATAATCAAATCGTTAAAATTAGAAAAGAAATAAAGACATTAAAAAATAAGTAATTGAATTGCGAGTTCTCAGTATTTCTCAGTTTGCTCCGGTGCACTCGCCCATTTTCGATCCATTTGTGAATAGATGAATGTTCTGGTGTATTTCGGAGTTCCATTCGCACCTCTTCGGTATGATAGGCTTCACTGGGAGTCTGCACCAAACTTCCGAAATACGGTCACCATCCCATTCACCGGGCCCTATATTCATGTGGCCAATTATGGTCTGATGTCTTGTAATCTGGCTCCCATTGTACCAGGAGCCTAGGACTCTTAGGCTCCTTGCCGCTGTGATTACAGCCAACAGAATCAACAGCAGTTGACATTTCAGCATTCAATACGTACGTATTAAATTGAATAATAATCAAAGGCAGTCCGAAGCCATTGCAAACTGATCCCAAATCCACGGGGAAATTCTAGTTAAGAATAGAAACAAAACGTGGTGAGGGAGAGGTGGGGAAAAACGAACGTAAAATGCCTCCACTCAGACACGTAGGGTTATCGAGTTGTTGTTGTTGTTCGTGTTTTTTCTCTCATCAAAGCCAGCCTGCAGGCTCGAGCCTACACTCACTCAGTCGTCATTGGGACGTGTCGAATGTTGTCGGTGTGGCGATGAGAATCGTGCTCGTACCAGAATCAATGTCAACGAGCAACAAAAACAACTTGAAAACAACAACAATAACGACTGAAACTGCAATGAAAACTATACGAATCACCATCATCACCTTCGTCTGCAGTTAAAATAATAATAATACCAACAACAACCAAGCACAAGAACAACAACAGCAACAACAACAACAACAACTTGAAGCAATGCTGTTTAGGGATAAAAAATTGTTCACATTTTGTTTTGTTTTTGTTTTTTTTTTCTCGCCAAATTCGTATTCACTCTGCATGTCCTTCGTTTCTGAACACTTTTCTTCAGAAACAGAGCTGTCCGTCTCGTTATGTACTCAATTAGTAACTAACAAGTAGCAGTTGTTGTTGTTGTTGTTTTAACTGCATTATGTAAGAGAGAGACAAGGAGTGGTTGTTCGTAAAGAGTTCTGAAAAATTCTAATTTATAATTGAACTTCTGTTCGTTGTTGTTCGAAATTTTTATTTTCAATTTTAAATAAAATACAAAAGACGACATTTTTATGGTTTTTATATGTTTCTCTTTGTGTTGTTGTTGTCATTATCGTTGTTGTTGTTGTTGTTACGAAAAATGTTGATGCTTTTGATGGTGATGAACGAATATGGCTGTTGTTGTTGCTGTTTTTTCGTTGTTGTGGCTGTTGTTGTTTAAATTGAAACACCTCAACGAGCGAAAACGAAAACGAAAACGAGAACAGCCAGAAATGTACGGTACATCGTAATGACTGTTGTGCATAAATAACGGTAACAACTGCTTCTTGTTGTTGTTGTTGGATCGTTGCTTATTTTCATTTGCTTTTGTTTTTTATTTGTTGTTTATGTTTTTCATTACTTCTGTTGTTGCCGCAGACATTCAAATTACATTTTAGTTACGCTACTACAAAAAATCACAACATTTAAATTTTCAAATAGATAGATTTTTCGTAATTCCCATTTTTGGCGAAATTTCTAATTTTTTTTTTTTGTTTGACTAAGTTGAAAATAATTGAGGTTTTTTTTTAGTCTTTCGTTCGCTCTGTCGTAGATTTCAAACTTTAGTTGGTTGTGGATTTGAAAGTTGAAGTTTATAAACATGGTTGTAACGGTACATTGGATTAGGTGGGGTTAATCTCAGCTTAAGAGTGAAATGGAATGCGAATTTGAGTGAATGTGAGTGAGTCGTTTTACAAGTTGGTTGGATGGACGAGTTGTTTGGACGATTTGGTTGAATGACTTAATGAGTTGGTTAAAATGAAGTTTCAATACAATTTCGATGTTTCAATCATTTGAATATTATCGATATAAGTTTATATTGTACACTACACCGTAATGCATGAAAGCAGGCGTGGACGATATAGAAAAGTGCTCATATTCCTGATCAGTGTCACCTCTTGAGCAGATTTGGTCCTGTCCGGCCGTCCGTCCGTCTGTCAGTCTATCTTTCCATCTGTGTATCCACCTGTCCGAATATATTATACAATTTAAACGAATTAAGTGTGAATTAAATGACAAATTCGAATTAATTTTTAATTTTTTTTTATTTATTTTCTTATTTTTAGTTTTGAAGATTTTAACATTTTTATGTTTTCCTTTGTAGCTAACTTTTAAATAGTTGTCGTTTTTCTGTTTAACTTTAGCTTTAATACTCAACTAATACTTTCAAGTTTGGTTTTCTAATTTAACAGTTAAGAGTTAACAACTACATACATATGTACATACACAAATATGTAAATATAAACAAACAAACAAACCAGTTCATGTGTTCACTTTCACTTTCAGTTCGAGTTTAACTTCGACCACAAAAATATCATTAAATGAGCCAAAAGATAACATTATCAAATAAATATAATAAATGAAAGCACTTTTACGACGAAGATGGACGAAAAGGAGAGTTTTGAGAAATCATTAAGATTTACCTATTCGAAGTCAAAAGCCGATTATTAAATGCCGATCTATTGGCTGAGGTTTTCGAAACTGTTTTGGATTTCTTTACCTTTCTAACAACGTAAAGGAAGGAGAGAGTATAAACGCAATTTTATGATTGCATGGTTTTGTTGTTGACGTTGCAATTTGACAAATTATGAATATTTCAATAAGTTTACCTTTCAAACTTTCATTTCAGTTTCGATCATCGGCAACAACAACAGCACAAAATCAATCAAACAGTTAAAATCACGTATTTCAGTCGTAGAAAAAAATCAAAGAAAAAAGGACAAACAACACCAGAGAAAGTAAGCAGTTCACTGTACGTACGTTTCCTTTACTCCTCACTAACAAAAATTACTGTATTGTCAAGAGGGAAAAATAAGGAAAAAAAAATTTCGGTTTTTAATTTTTTATTTTTTTTTTAAGTGAAAATCACAGTTAAAATTTTATCATCACGACGAGTGTTTATGACGACACGAGGAGGAAAACCGACAAGCGCTTGAAACCGAGCGAACCACCTCCGATGATTATTCAGTGGCGACTGAATGGCAGGTTGGAAGTGCAGCAGCGAAGAAAACCACAAGTAAGTAAGAGTGGAGCGACCAACGGTTACAGCAGTGACGATGAAGACGACGACCCACGACCGACCCACGACTCAGTTGCAAACTCAAACAAAAACTTCCAAACTCGGTCGGTTGAAGCACGTTGTGCACGTTCCACACGCTCCACACGGTTCACGATGATGGTCAGGACGGCGAGGGTGGCAACGACGGCTGCAGAATGCTCCCGAAAATGTTAAGCAAAACAAAGAGAAGCCGATGAAGTTGAAGCACAAAATAGAATCCAAGTAGAAAATAACGTGCTTCGAGAGGGTGGTGAACAAAAATTGAGGTCGTAGAATTGTTGTTAGGATTGTTATTCTTATTGTTGTTGCTTTTGTGAGTAGAGCAGCATCGTATATGATTTTTTGTTCTTGTTCTGTTGTGTTTCTTGTAGTTCTGGGTGGAATTTTATATAAATCGAAATTTGTGTGGTTTTATTGCTATGAAAAAAAAAATTATTAATATTGCTCCCTATAATTTTCATTATAATTGTTGTTGTTTTTATATTTTAAAATTTATATTATAATTTTATCTTTTTAAATACATATATTATGAAGGTGTTCTCTATAGAGGTTTGATGAGGTTGATTTGCTTTTGCAAGTGTCTCTATCTCTCTCCCACTCTCCCGTTCTTTGCCCCAAATATCCGGCTTGTTTTTTTTTACTTTCATTTGTTTTCTTCTTCTTTCCTTATACGGCTTTTTCGCTTGCATTTTCTTTACGTTTTAATCTTTGATTGGTTTTTTTTGTTTTGTCAAAAGCTCTTCAAACATGTGTTCAATTTTAGCTCAGTTATTTACACTGCTTGAGCGGAGCTTTCGCTTAGCTGCTCAAAGCCTCTGAAGCAGGAGCGGATTTAAAATTTCTTAAAAAATGTCTTAACAAGCAAAACCTTAAAAAGTACAACTCCATTTGAATATACAAATTATTTTTGATTTGTCAATGGCATTTGAATTTGTGAAAACTTTTCTGCGAAACACATTCCCCCCCCCCCCCCTCTTCACTTCACTCACCTGTCGGCTCTTCTCCAGCGAGTTCCTCATCGAATACGATGCACTACGTGTCATTGTGCGATGCACCTGCTGGCGACGCGACTTTGACGACGTCGACGCACTCAATGCAAACAGATCCTCCTCGCTGTTGGTGCTGCTCACGTCGCCGCCGCCGTCGTCGTCTTCATTACGTGCACCCGAAGTCGTAAATCGTTCGTCTTCGGCTCTGTTGTCGGCCGATTCGCAGTCGTACTGATTTAGTGCTGCGTAATCGCCTGAAGTGAACCGATTTAATGCCGAACCGAATACTTTGGCGATGCTCGAAGCTGGAGATTTTATTGATGCCAATCGTCCCGGGCTTCTTTGGCGCGGTTGCTTGCGTTCCTTCGGTGGCGTCCTTATCGTTGACCTTGCTGTCGTTGTTCTTACCGGTTTCTTTACATTTTCTGAGTGAAAATTAAATATTTCCAACCAAGAAAACATTCTTCTCGCTCTGCGTTCAGACGACAGGATAACGACTTTGGTGAAAAACCGAATAAACCGAACAGCAACAACAACCTGCCAAAAATTTTGAATATGAAACAAACAATTGATGAAAAACGATACTTTAAAATATAAAATCGTAATAAGAATCTAAATACAGAGAAATAGTAAATAATTGAATTTACATCGTTAAATTACATGATTCAAATGTGTGAAATTTATATAAATCACGTTGAATGAAATCTGCAATTGGTGTTGACAGATGTGGGCAAAAAAAATGCCCACTTTAAATGAGCACAATTTTTCTAAACATCGCTTTTGTGCGCCGTCGCGAACGCAGTCGATAAAACGTTCGAACGACGCGACATCGAATCGAACGAATGCGATGCGATGCGATGCCGGACGTTGTTGTTGCTACATACTTCTATACTTCTTCCTCTGCTTTAGATGCAGCAACGTTTAACGAACTCCAACCAACTCTTCCGTCAACAAAGCATGTCGTTGTTGTCCTAACTTTACAAAGAACATCTTCTTTATTTATTCATTCATTCCACAGCTTAGTTCTGGCGCTGTTGTTGCTGTTCTGCGTTGTTTTTTGCACCAAAAGCGCTGGCTACGCTTTAGTATCACTTCAGGCTTTCGTGGGTCGAGTTCGTTTGTGGCTCGTTAAAAAATCATCGATTCTTCTGGATTTTTTTCCTTAAAAAAAATCCGTACTGAATCCGAATCCGAGTGACTCGAAGTTATTTTTATTAAAAGAGAAAACAAAAAGTGCTTATTTAAAGAACAGAAAAAAATTACAAAAAAGAAGAGCAAACAACATCGCAAAAACAAAGCGAATTCACAAGCAATTCGTTTTGCTTGGATTTATAAAAGAAGGGGAGGGAAGGGAGAAAAACATAAAGATAACAAATTCGTAAAGATTTTTTTTGTCAAGTGAAAAATTTGCCTAAAAAATTAATAAATCAACTAAATCATCAGAAACAGATTAAGAAAGAAGGAAAAAAAGAAAAAAAAAACAAATCAAACTTACAAAGAAATCGCTAAGCAAGAAGAAGAAAACGGACAACTTTAGTTAAACGTTAATAAAATGTGTAAAAAAATTCTTTTAAACTTTTGTTTAAAAAACAAAAAAAACACAAAATTTAAAATTATGCAAAATAGAAAAACAAAATATACAATATTTTATATATTTGACTCTGGTTTAAACTTTATTATCAGCTTTTCAATTAATTTACTAACAATTAAATACGTCAGCAATTAAATTACATGTTAAAAGATACAAAATTTAAACAGTTTTGAAATAAAAAAAACTACGTTTATTTTAATTGAATTCATTAATTCAGCAATTTTGTTCTATTTCATTTCAAATGTAGATTAAATTAAAAAACTATAAAAATAAAGTAAATAAAATAAATAAAGTAAATAAAGTAAATAAAATAAATAAAATAAATAAAATAAATAAAATAAATAAAATAAATAAAATAAATAAAATAAATAAAATAAATAAAATAAACTAAATACATTAAATAAATAAAATAATTAAAATAAATAAAATAAATACAATATATAAAATTAATAAAATAAATAAAATAAATAAAAAAAATAATATAAATAAAATAAATAAACTTAACAATATAAATAAAATAAATCAAATAAATGAAATAAATAAAATAAATAAAATAAACAAAATAAATTAAATAAATAAAATAAATAAAATAAATAAAATAAATAAAATAAATAAAATAAATAAAATAAATAAAATAAATAAAATAAATAAAATAAATAAAATAAATAAAATAATAAAATAAATAAAATAAATAAAATAAATAATATAAATAAATATGAATAAAATAAATAAAATAAATAAATATGAATAAATAAAATAATAAATAAAATTAAATAAATGAAATAAATAAAATAAATAAAATAAATAAAATAAATAAAATAAATAAAATAAATAAAATAAATAATATAAATAAAATAAATAAAATAAAAATAAAAAAAATAAATGAAAATATTGAAAAATAATAAAGAAACAAAATAAATATCTGAAATTTATCATTAAATATAATAATAAATAATTAATTTTAATTTTAATTAAATTTAATTTAATTTCCCCTTTTCTGATTTGATTTGAACCATCAAAGTAATTTAATTAAGTAACTCAACAAGGAAAATCAACAACTGATGCTTAAGAATAAATAAAAAAACCACAAACAGTGCAAAAAATCTGTGAAGTGGAAAAAATAAGAAAAAACAAATTAAATAAATTTACCGTTACCGTTGGCGTGTTTTTGCTTAGCTGATTGTTTTAAATACACACTGGAAATAATAACACGAAGAACAAGCAGATCAAGAACAACAAAAACAATAAAAACAACAGCAACAACAAATAATAATAATAAGAACAACAAACGTAACAACAACAACAACACTAAGAATTATATACAAACTAAAAAAAAAAAAAAAAACTAACGTTAGTTTTCGCTTCATAAATATAAGTCGCTAATTAGAATTGTTGTTGTTGTTGTTGTTATTTGGCTACTGTCAAAGCCAACGCAACGCCAAAGCCGAAGCTGCTTCTGCTTCTTCTGTCGCCGCAGAATGTTGTCATTACATCGACTGCGCCTGCTGCTGTCCGTGTCGCTAATAATTTCCTGCCACAGCGCGAACTCACCAGCAGCAGCCCGAAGCGTCAGCAACCATCGCCAGGGTAGCACCGACACCGACAGTGCTCTTGTTCTTCCTGGAAAATTCCAACAACACAAGCATCTTAAGTCTTCAACGACCGTTCAGTCTGATACAAAGACGTTTCAGCACCCGGCAGCAGCACCGAAACCTGTTGGCAAACAGCTTCCCCTCAAGAATTGGTTCGGCATCTTTAATCGCAACAACTCGCCGCCGCCGTCGTCACCAACGTCGCTGTCAGCAGCGGAGTCGGCGAAGCTCTGCTCTTGCAGGTTGATAATTCATTAGTGATGTATAAAAAACTAAGATTCCTTGAACGTGCTCGTTGCAATTCTTTTAAGAAACTGTTGTATATTTTCAATGAAAGTTTTATGGAAAATGTATTGAAAATCCTTTTTTATTACATTTTTTGATAAATTCAATTTTTAAATTACAAATGATTTAAAATTGAATTTAATTTCAATTTTCAATGATGTATTTTAAATTAATTTCAATTCTCATTCAGTTCAATTTATTTACCATTTTATTTCGATTTATTTCATTTCATTTCAATTCCATTCAGAAAAATATAATTCCACTAATTTGAAGTCATTGAACTCTAACAAAATCCATTTTTCAACTTTCCAAGTTAAAATACAAAAAAAAATTAAATATTCTGATCATAAATTTTGGGTAACGAAAAACTGTGAAAAATTTCATGTCACGTTTTTTGTTCAATTTAACTGGTGTTGAATTTTTGACTGTCGAATATTTAAGTAAATTAAATAAAAAAAATTTAGTAACAGTATCGAACACTGAATATTGCTGTCATCTCATCATTGATCATCGGAAAGTACAGGCAAGGAATTTGTAGTTGCTGTTGAAATGGATTCCCTTTTAATTTAGCTAAGGGACAAATTAAAAATCTAATTTTCAAATGTTGAATTGAAGTCCAATAAAAAACTCATCACTTAATACCTTTTGTTAAATCCAATCCAATTCCAAATGCAATACAGACCAATTTCATTCCAGGTCTATCTTAATGTGGACCATTTTGCTGGGATTCAAATTTATCCCTTCCAAGCAAGCACGACTTCTTGGGTTCAATTAATCGATTTCTTGAATTCGGACCAGTTTTAATCTAGTTCTACAAAGTTCTCTATTCCTTTAAGTCATTGCCATCTTTCGCTTTCGCTTCCGCTTCCGCTTCTTAGCCATTTGTTTTTTCTCATTGCAGATGCGGTGAGCGTAACGATGAGTCACGCATCGTCGGCGGTCAAACGGCCGGCGTCAGTGAGTATCCGTGGATGGCGCGCCTCAGCTACTTCAATCGTTTCTACTGCGGCGGCACCCTCATCAACGATCGCTACGTCCTGACTGCGGCCCACTGCGTCAAGGGTTTCATGTGGTTCATGATCAAAGTGACGTTTGGAGAGCACGATCGGTGCAACGATCGCGAGCGCCCCGAGACACGTTTCGTGCTGCGCGCCTTCTCGCAGAAGTTCAGCTTCGCGAATTTTGACAACGACATCGCGTTGCTGCGTCTAAACGATCGTGTTCCGGTCACTAGCTTCATACGACCCATCTGTTTACCACGTGACCAGGAGCAAGATGAACTCTTCGTTGGAACGAGCGGCATTGCCACCGGTTGGGGCACTCTGCAGGAGGACGGGAAACCATCGTGTCTGCTGCAGGAGGTCGAGGTCCCGGTGATCGACAACGACGAGTGCGTCCAGCAGACGAACTACACGAAGAAAATGATCACGAAGAACATGATGTGTGCCGGATATCCGGGGAAGGGCGAGCGCGACTCCTGCCAGGGTGATTCGGGGGGACCACTGGTGCGGATGCGTCCCGACGATAAGCGATTCGAACAGATCGGCATCGTCTCGTGGGGTAACGGGTGCGCTCGACCGAATTATCCGGGGGTTTACACGCGAGTGACGAAGTACTTGGGTTGGATAATGGAGAACTCGAGGGATGGGTGTTTCTGCGATGAGACTATTTAAGGACATGAAAGCGGAAGGGAGAAGTGAATGAGAAAGAAACAGAGAGACAGAGAGAATGAGAAAACCAAAAGGAGTTAAGAGAATAGAAGATCAAGAAAGAAGAGGTCGACAATAAGGACAATAAGACTTAAGAACATGGCTGCCAAGTAGATTTTTCGTATTTCCCGATTTACCTCACAAAAGTTTACACGCATTTCCATATAATTTCCCAATCCATCTTCCACTTTTTTATTCCGTTTTTAATTTATTCAGATATTATAGTAAAAAAATTAAAATTTTCCAAAATTGTTTCATATTATGCAAATAATCTTTATAATTAACTGTCTATTAAGCTATAATAACTAACTATAGAGGCAGTAACATTCACAGACGGAAAGAATGGTGAGGTAATGAATGAAGCGGAGAATCTAATGGAGGAAAGAGGGGACAGAAAAGGGAAGGAGAATAAAAGTTAGATAGATGGAGAGAGTGAATAGTGAAACAGAGAAAGAGTGAATAAGGTGCTACTTAAGGTAAAGCTTTAAATTGTGGAAGAGGAGCGAGTGAGGGGCAAAGAGAGGGGGGGGAAAATTTGATTTGTTTCTTTATTTAATGACTATTAATATGAATATTAATGAAAATTTACAAACGAAATAATTAATAAATAAATATTGTATGAATTAATTTCAACAGTTTTTATGTTTTTTTCCATTTATTTTTGAATTTTGATTTTAAGTAATAATAATCTAATATATAATAATGCCAACATTAGTAATAATTTCCCATGAGGGAAGTTACTATAAATTCTATTTAAATTAATAAATTATATTATGTATAATTAATCGATGTGTGAACTGGTGAATTCTCATGATGAAATAAAGCATTCCTCTTCGCTAAATGCTGGCAACGCCATGCCCTCTGAGTAAGATCACATTTTTCTCGGGCGCTTGTTCTACATAGTTTCAGTTCAATTTCTGAGTAATTTCATTGTTGCATATTTGTAAATTGTTGCACGATTAGTGATTATTAATCTTACAAATAGAGTCACCGGCTAGCAGCTACTTTTCTTTGGTTGGCGATAGAAAAATATACTGCACTACAAAATGGCGGACTCCAAAGGCGCTCCATCCAACTATCGTCGTTGCTGCAACAAAGCTCTTGGTAGCCATGTTATAATGTGTGATAGCTGCCTCAAATGGTATCATTGAAAGTGCGCTAAACTGGATGAAGCCACACTTAAGGTTCTTACTTCTTTCGGAGATGCATCAGCTGCACTGCGACAGCTGTGTTACCTCTCCAAATGGTCCCATATCCGCGCTGAATAGATTAGAGGAAGTGATGGACCGAATTTCGGCTAACCTTGATGCGGTGACTGCTAACCTTGACGTAGTTAACAAAAAAGTCGAGAACTTGAGCATTAACCTTCAAAATAAAATTAAAGACTGGCTCTCCGTGGAGCTGAGCAACGAAACCAAAAGAGAAGCGAGATGAACTTAAGAACAGATGTAGTAATATGGAAACGGTGGTTGCTCAGTGTCAAAGTGACATCTCTTCCTGCTTAGCTAAGGTTAGTTCAGAGATAACCTCAAATAGTCATCAAGATTTCACAGTTAAAATTGAAAGACTGGAAAAACGGTTACGGCGATCTAATATTACTGTTGCCGGAGTGCCAGCTTTCGTCCCTGATACAGAACTGGTGTAGCTTATTATTGATTTGGCTAAACATCTTGGAGTTACCTGCTGCAGTGGTGATTTGAGCCGATGCTTTGGGTTGACGAAAAGAAGAGACTGTATTCTTGTATATAATCCGCACATGCCAACCCATTTCGACATATCGAGCAGGTCCCACTAACTACTAGATTACCTGGTGGTAGGAAACCGGGATAAATTAAAAATTTATGACCAGTTCTGGATTCCCAACATTTCATAAAACAGAATGAGGCATCCTTTAAGTACGTTGACTACAGAAATATAAATATCAGGAATTTACATCTAGCTTGTAATGATTAAGACTTCGGTCGATTCCATAACCAAGTGGATGTCGACATTAAACTGTAAGAACTCAATGCCGCAGTGACTTTCCTTTTCAATTCATTCGTACCTATTACCTCTTACATGCACAAAAATCGCCCTTGTCCCTGGATTACTCCTGTGATAGTCAGAACGAAATCAATTGGGTTGGAAAATTCAAGGTAATACCAATTCCAAAAAATGCCAGGCCGATGGTCTTGTCGGATCATAGACCTATTAGCATTTTGCCATTTTTTTCTAAAATATGTGAAATACTAATGAAAAATTAGATCTTAAACTTTCTGAACGCTGATAATAGGACCCTAATCTATCGAAATCAATCAGGTTTCAGGGAGAAGTTTAGCACTACTACTACCCTTTTCAACATTACTGATGAAATCAGTCAGATCTTGGACAGCCACTCTCTTTCCTTTCTCATTACTATAGATTTTAGTAAGGCGTGAATAATGGTGTGGACGGGGTAGTTGTGTTTGGGCCCTTTACTGTTCACCTCATATATAAACGATCTTCCAACCGTTGTCACACACTCACTGGTGCATATCTTTGCGGATGATGTTCAGTTGCTGCTATCCTGTGACAAATGTAATGCAGAATGTGGGGTTGAACGTATCGCTGAGGACCTTCTCTTAATCTCCAGTTGGGCTAATTTCTGGGCTAATGTCTTGGTTATCCACAGAGGGCCTGTGGATCACAACACGGCCATGATCGAACATGATAGCGCCTAGAAGCCTAGGCATTATCATTGCAGACGACCTTTCATGGGACTGTTATCGGGATGGATCTCAAATCCCTCTTTGAATACAGACTGCTTCTTCTAATTTTTAAAAGCCTGGCCATATTCACGAAAAACTTGTTCGTGGTAACTCCAGCCGCTTTCCAGAGTTTCCTTATTTTTCCCAGATTTTGTACGCTGGCCAGAAAACGCTCCCGCCTAAGAGGAATCAAGCTCTGGAATAAACTTCCGGCCCGCATAAAAAGCACATCTGCTCTATTCCGTTTCAAAGCGGAAGTCGGTCACTCCCTTAACCCGATTTAGGGTTGAATACTGCTGTTTTGTCCTAGTGGCTATCTCACTTTACTTTATGATGCAAGCGGTCACGGCTTCGATTTTTGGAGGCTGTGGTGGGTATTTTTGAATATGGGAAATGCGTACTAAATACTTATTTTTTTCTTTGTAACACAAGAGCTATTGTTAATTA
Source organism: Myopa tessellatipennis (assembly GCA_943737955.2). NCBI lineage: Eukaryota > Metazoa > Arthropoda > Insecta > Diptera > Conopidae > Myopa > Myopa tessellatipennis. The sequence goes on from OX031317.1 coordinate 21,666,567, forward strand.
AAACCATCATGATGGCTTGTTGATGTAATTAGTGTACATTTTTATTATATTTTATGTTTTGTCTGATTACAATCCCTTATGAATAAAATTGTCAGATGTAATTATTATCTATAATATTCCTGTTCTGTAGTACATTTTATACAAGGCCCTGAGACCTTTTTTCTTGTACACTTATTAAATGAAACAAATAAATCAATAAATAAATAAATGCGGCCGCTTTTCCTTGATTTCATAATTAAAACGCTACAATAAGTTTTTGAGGATATTGTACTCGTGTAAACGAAGGAGCAGAATCTAGCTCCACTTTGATATTGGTTGTATCGGGGCCTATCAAATTTGAAACAGCCAAAACTAAGACTACTCCAACTAAGAAACTACTCGATGAAATGTCATCAAAAATTTACAGCTAAAATATAATTTTTGACGACAGTTAAATAGTGTCGTAGTTAGTTACTAGTGACGCATATAAGGCGTTATTTTAAAGACTTCGACGATCCACCACCCTAGTATTTTGGATTTCTATTTATTCGCACGCTGCTGTTGCTCTTTTTGTAGCTGCTGACGCTGTTGTTGTTTTTTTTTCTGCTCCTATCGCTTTTATTTCTCAAGTTTCGCATGCTTCTCTGACGTAACTTTATACAAGAGCAAGAGCCGAACAAGGAATGAAACTGAGGCTGAGAAAAACCAATTCAAAGAGGAATATAAAAACCAAGACCGAAAACAGGCAAAATGCAAGAGAAAATAATATCAAAAATCACCAGCATCTCACAAGCGCTTACCTACAGATGCTTTTTACCGCTGCTCAGATTAAACAGGCTCTCAATCTCTGTGGCTGTTGTGAAAACTTGTTGCGAAGTCGTGAATACGAACGAAACACAAGCTTTTGTTATAAGTTTACGTTGTTTTTACTGTTGTTGTTGTTTTAATATTGTAACTATTGCAATTTTTTTTTTTCTTGGTGCTTTTTTTTAATCATTGATATTTACTATTCTATTTTATTTTATTTATTTTTTATTTTAATATAATTTTCGCAAACTTGTTTCTCTTACATTTTTATTTCTATCGAAAAATGCATTGCTTTGTCACGTATTATTTTTATAATTATTATTATTATTACGTATATTGTCTTTATTTGTTGTTTTTATACTCTTCTTCTCAAATCCTTTGCACTTTCAATCATGCTTCTTCACTGGGTCAATTCTGCAGTAGCGACAGAAGCTGCAAATCAGCTTTGAGCGACGTCGATTCGACGCCCGTTCAGAGTAACTAATTTTTTGGCAGCAAAACCTTTTTTCTACTTTGGGTGATGCTAATAATTGAAGATAATCAGTGAAATTCTAATTAAGTTAATAATTTTAACAAATTCTGTGCAGTTCAGTCGGAAAAGTCATCCGATTTATATTATTAACCGTACAACGATTTTAAATAATCATTTTTTGCATTTCCAGTCAAGAAGGTGTTTCACTTGGAAATTACGAAATCTTTTATACTAAATTTAAAATCACATCGAAATTGCGGAATGGAGGAAAAACGGGAAAACAAAAGTAGATACAACGAAGTGTATTCAACGTTGATTTGCGCAGCCAGCAACGTTTCAAGCACAACTGAAAGAAACGCTGCTGGATTTGAGACGATGACGACGCCGACGTTGATCTTGCAAGCAGCGAAGAGTCAGTCGGTGGTGGTGTTGTTGTTTTTGTTGTGATTGGTTTTAATAGTGCTGTACTACTACAGCTGTTTTTCTGCTAGTCTAGTGGGCGTGTGTGTGTGTGTGTGTCTAAAGATTTTCATATTTTCCACTTGTATATTATTGTTGTTGTGGTTCTGTTTTGCTGGACGCATGTGTTTTGTGAACACTTCTCGACTTTGACACGTTGAGAGAGTGCAGGAAATATAATAATAATAACAGCAACAATAACAAAAGAGTGCAACACAGACGTTCTACAGATGTTTTTTGCGGCTTTTGTTATTCTAACTTTGTAAGTAATGCTTATCAAAAATATCGTTTCTCCCCTTCCTTCAGCCTCGCCACCCCCTGCGACAGACTCATCAGACTCAGCAGACTTGTACAAACATACATACGTATCAACGACAGACTAACCACCCAACAAATAATTAATAATGATCTCAAATCTTGTTTTTTAAAAAAAACCCGTTTAACTGATTTGCATATGGAGCATTATTTTATTATGAAAAGAGTTTAATCGCATTTGTAGACGAAAAAGCTTCTTTTAAGTTTAATTATAAGTTATTCCTTTGTGTTTTGTTTTCCAATTTTAAATGTTAAGCATTTAGAAAGGTCATTTTATCCACTGTTGACTGCGGCAACGCTTCCGTTTTTTTAATTAAAAAAGACGCTGTCTGCGTCTGCGTCTTTGTTGCTCCTCTTCTCATCCTTGTGAGCATTTCTAGAGATAGAGTTTTATTTCATGAATGAGTCGTTTGCTACTTAAAATAGTTTTTTCCTTTGGGCTATTTTTGTAGGAAATGTTAAACAGGAACGATTCTGTAGTCTCTCAATTCTGTTGATATTTTGTGGCGCTTGTTTTGTCGGCTGTTTTGCTATGTATTTTATTTCTATTTTTATTTTTATTTGTTTTAAAAGAATTGTATATCTTTTTTTAGCTTTGAGTGCTGTTTGTTTCTGAACTTCAACTTAAGACAACAAAAATACTATAGTTATTATATCAAGCAAAGTAAACAGTTTTCAGTGATGACTGTATATATACTATATACTAAAGAGTTAGAATATTCAAGAATGATGTTGGACGAAAATCGTACCAGAAACTATAAAAAGTGGAATTATTTGATTGTTTTTATGCATGAAGAATTAGTTTCTTTGCAATGGAAAATTTCATTAAAAAACTGTTTTCGGGTAGGATCCGTTTAATGATTTTAATTAACAAGTTTTTAGTCTTTGATTTTCTTGCATAATGAAGACATTTTGTATGTAGTTTTTTTTTAGTAAATTTTGTAGTAATTTTTAAATTGTATCTTTACAGTTGAGGCTTTGCTCCATGCCAAAAGGTCTCCAGTGCTTTTTATTTCTGCCTGCTAGATTCCTTAGCAAATACATGAACCACTCTGTGTCTATCTTTAGCAGCTGTCAGGAATTGATACTTAAACAAATCGCATACTATAATAGAAGTGGAAAATGTAAACAAGATGAGCTCGATTGAAGAAAATAAAATTATTTTAACTTTACTAAATGGCACCGGTTACGTTTTTGACGTTGATGGTGAGTACAGTAGAGAAATATTTCTAAAGAGGCGGTGGCGAATTTCTACCCACTCCATGATTCAGACTACATGCAGCTACGTACGGAGCACCGCATCGTTGGCTCATTGGTGGGAACTTGCAGCACGCGTGGCTGGTCGGCTAATCAAAGCAGTGAGCATTGAATCTTTTCATATATGTATTTATTTATTTATACATTTATTTCATCTCTAAATTCAAGTGCTACCGGCTGAGCTGAGTCTCTGTGAAACACAGCTGCTGGTCGAGCTTGGAGTTGCTTCGCTGGTTTCTAAGAAACAATCTTTGCTGGCTGCACCCAGTGAAAACGAGTTAGCGGCTTATAAAGATATCTCTGAACGTCGTATTAATGAGCAAGCCAACGCTTTGAAATCGGAAAAACTACGTGAAACGGATCGCAACATGGACAAAGTTTTGGCTGGCAAACGCCAGAAACTGCTAACCGCTGGAGTGCCTACGGAAGGTATACTCCTCTAAGGCGAATATTTAGACTTTGTAAAGGTGATTTTCCTGCCTTATTTTAGACATCCATTTAGATGCTGAATCAGTACTAAAAGAAATTTCAGACACTTTGGTGTTCCATCGAAAAAATGCTCTGCTGGAGATAACACTCGCTCATACAACGAAGCACAGTGAGTTTTTATGTGTGGGTTTCCCACAAAACGTATTCTTTGCACAGCATAAGGAAATATCAATCAGACTTTTGCATCTATTTCCTTATAGTGGCGAAAATAATCCGTTTACCTGCCGATAAATCTCTAAACTATCGCGTTTTTCGCGATTTCTGGTTTCGGGGTAAATTCGTCACTTCCGGTGAAGCTTTTGGTGCCGACTTCCTTATATACCCTGGCGATCCGTTGCTCTTCCATGCTTCGCATATTGTTATTCTGCTTCCAGATCCACAGATGCAACCTTTAGCTATGATATCCAAAGTTCGTTTAGCAGTGACTGTGAATAAAGTCTGTATCTTTGCTTACTTTGGAAGTATGAAGAAAGAAGCTAAAACAAAACTTGGTACTGAAATCAATAAGGAGGGAGTTATTGAAATTGACATGGATGAAGAGGAAGAGGACCGAGAAGAGCCGCCCCTGTGCTATCAAACCATAGTCTGGGAGGGTAATCGTTGCAAAGAAGAATAAACACCTGAATTTAAGTTTTATTATTGTTTATTTTATCTAAGGCATAATTTCTCTGAAACATTTATTATTCTATCAATTGTATCTATCAAGTTTTAATTACATATTTTGCAATAAGCTGGCGAACGTTCCCGGGCCTTGTTTTGTGCATTCCGGAGCTACTTTTTCTGGGATGAATCTCTCTGAACACTACTTCTTGTTGGTGGCTTAATGTGCTTCAATTAAGTAGTAATATTTGACTGTTTGGTGTATATATATTATTGTACCTATTTGTGTATCTTTGACTTAGATTCGGACAATACTTAGAAACTAATCTCTTTGGTTGTAAATCTCTTGTGGCGCGGTAGTAAAATGATATGACTAGAATAGCGCATTTTTTTCATCTTAAGCTGCTTTCTTTTGGAGTTCCTTCTGTCTGCGGAGCCGTAGCATCGCGCCGACCATTCGCACCAGCTCCTCGCGACTGTACATACGCTTCAGCAGCGCTTTCTTTTTGCGTCGCTGCAGCTGCCGTTCATCTTTCAGCAACTTAACACTTAGTATGGTGTCCATCACTTGATAGTAGTAGGTTTTTGACAGTGGCAACTGCTGCTGTGCTTCGCATTCTTCAACATACAAATTGTACATGTTGCTAATTGTGAGTGTAGAACTGAGAAAGCGCTCCTTGAAGAGGCCGTACTGCTCAATATGCTCCTTGACGTGGGTCTTCTGCAGCCGTCGCTGCTCCTTATCGTCGCCTGGTTTACCGCGATGGTCGACAACACCTTCCAGATCTGGCTTAGAACAACAGCGGTACAAGCGACCGTGGCTTATCTGGAACGTATCGAGGAAGTAGCGCTTGCATACTCGCAACGGATCAACGTGCTCATTGGGCTGCAAGTAATACTGATAGGTTTTAAAACGCGGCCTCAGCAGACCCGGATCACGGTGTCGTTCCACTTCGACCCCTTTCACCATTCCGTGCAGGCTGATGTTCTGCAAGTTGAAATCCTGTAGATCCCAAAACATGTCGAAGAGCAGCTTGCGTTCTCGGTCCGTGAACTTTGTGTCGCACTGCAGTCGGCAGTTGCAGGCTTTGTTGATGAATTCCTTGGCCGCCACCGATTTGCCACCCTTGCTGACGTACCCTTGGCCACTGTTGCGTTTGTGTTTGCGTTGGTTAACCATCCACTCATCTGGTTTTAGTGATCGTGTTTTACATATATATTGGCGTTTTTTTCTAGCTCTGACATCACCATCGGCATCATCGTTTTCAATATCGTTGGCTTCAATCTCACTGAGCTTCTCGTCCTCACGTGGTGTACCAATTTGGTGCTCACCAAATTGATGGTTGGCTTCATTTTGATTGTTCTCATACTGATCTACTTTATCATGGATTCGTGTGTCTGCGTTGTACTGCGAGTACTCGAAGTGGTTCGTTATTGATTCTGCATATTCTATGTCTAAAAATTGATTGTCGAAAATATCTGTACATATATCCGGCAGCACGTTTCTGGTTGTTATCTCCTGCTGCTGGTCTTGCTGCTCTATTTCCGGAACGTATTCAACGAAATTCTCTATATCGTAATCATCTGGTGTCATGCCAGTGAATAGTGAGTCGCTGCTTATGAAAAATTCTAAATTCATTTCGGACAATTTAAAAATCTTTAAAACTATTTAATATACATTATTATGTGTTACGTTTCACTCGCGTACTCTTCTTGATTTTACTGAGCTGCTTGGCAAATGCTGTATGCTTCGTAAGCATATTTTTACTTGAGTGCATTATTACTAACCAATGGAAGAAATTGTTTGCTGCTTTCTATTTATAAACATTGCATGTGTCTGACAGATGCGCCTCTAGCAATGCTTCTTCAAAATCAAAATCACAGGGTGCTCGCTGTGAAGTAAAATATAATTAATATAATCATAAAAAATCTTTGTATATTTTTTAAATATTAATTTTAAATTCACCCATTTGTTTACTTCTTTTACCAGACATTTGGAATTGTTTGGGAATTCGAATGGTGTTACAAAAAATTTGCCCTTGTCTGGTTTCTGAGTTAACCTTCTTTGAAGTTTGAGCATATCGGGACTATATCTCCTAAACCTGCATGTTACTTATGTCGTCGCAAAAGCATTTCAATCATCTTTCAATTATCTTTGTTAAAACACCTTTCATTTTAAAAAACAATTAAATTTTGGAGTTTTAATAACATTTTTTTCCATTCATTCTTTTTTCTAAATAAAATATATGATACATAACCTAAATACCTATCTAAATATTAAGAAAGTAAAATTTTTGATATATATAAAGAAAGATTCAGGTTGAAAAACCGCGGGCAAGATGGCTAAAGTAGTTCTTTTTCACCTTTTCTTTTTAATAAAACGGATCGGTATATTTTCAAATATGTATAATAAAAAAATTGATTATTAAATTGATTAAAAATAATATTTATTTCTTAATAATTCAATTTTCCCTATTCTGAATTCGCTTTTGAGTAGTAAGACGCTGCATCATGGTTTTTGCCTTTGATAATATCGTATTGAATGAATTTTATGTACAGTACGTACTTAATGTACAGTACAAAAGAAAACTACACAAATTGGTATAGATTTTGTGAAGTGTTTACCACTTAAATACATAAGTAAATAATAAAATATAAGGAAGTACAGTACATTCTACAAGATTTTAGAATTTTTAAAATTTTATTGAAATTCTTGTGAAAGAACAAATGATTTGTTTATATTTTTTTATAAAAAAGTACTGAGAGAAAATGAGAGATAGGTTTTCCTATGAAACAAAAGAAATGCTTTAAAAAGATATCGGTTTTTTCTAATACAGTTTAGACAACAGAGATTTTGTTAAAATTTTACTCTTATTTAAAGTTATTCTATACACGTTGCTTAGCTTCCGAAACACACACCTTTTCGAATTCAACGGAATCATCTATTAATTCATTAAAAAACCCCTACATTTTTATGTCTGTATGATTCGTATGCTCATCTATGCTGTCATCTAACTGTTAATGTAATAATAAAAATAATAAATAGCAATATGAAATCGACAGCAAAGCAAAGAAAGGCTTCGAAAGGTGATGAAGGAAGTGTTGACAGAAAAAATTTGACAGAGAGACAGAGATAGAGACACACAGGCACATGACAACGTGCTTTTTATTTCTTTAATATGTTGCTCTTTTCTCTCAACTTCAGCACAACAAGGAAACAGTTAAAAAAGAAGGTAGTAAGTAAAACGAAAAAACAGTCAGCAGAAGATGAAAGATTACCTGTTTATCTTTCATTTTTGACTGGCACCTCATCATCACAAATTCAATGGAAATTCTTGAATCGGATAAATTATATACGATGTCTGTACATATATATGTGTGCATGCATAAGAAACTAGGACGTCAATGATGTGGTTATTTTTATTGTTATTTACGATGTTGTTGTTGTTGTAGTTATGGTGTGGTTGTTTTTCTGCTCATAATAATTCACAGAACAGTTCACTTCCCACGTCCCACGTTCCACGCTCCATGTTCGCCGTTCATTAATTCTTCATTGCAAGCATGTACTCGTATTTATTTGCGTTTGTTGTTGTTGCTGTTGGTTTTTTTTTCAAGAATTCCAAGCATTTTAATGTCAACCGGATAAGGTGCTACATTTCCGTTGGACAATATTTCTTTTTTTTAGGTAATAAACGGTTCTTTTGCTGGCGATCACCATCAACATAGTGAAACGATTGAGAACTCAAATTTATTGATATGAAAAAAAAAAATATACTCGTCATTTTCTCCTTTTTTCCAAATAAATACATACAATAAATACATACATTTTAATATAAAAGAAAATACATACATATGTACATAGATACAGTGCACTCGCAAAACTCGAATTTATTGATATGAAAAGAAAAAATATACTCGTCATTTTCTCCTTTTTTCCAAATAAATACATAGAATAAATACATACATTTTAATATAAAAGAAAATACATACATATGTACATAGATACAGTGCACTCGCAAAACTGTGAACTAAAAACAACTGAAGTGTTCACGCTTGCGAGATGGTCCAGCGTTTCGCGCTGACACATGGTTAATTTGAATTTTACACCTCTTTAAGAAATTCCCGTAGATGGCGAAGGTGCAACACCAACACCGCCCTCCCCCCCCCCCCCCCCCCCCCTACCAACGACGTTTTCTTTGTGCTCGGATGCCGAATGGGAAACTGATTCATATTAATTTTTGTCGATGGTCGCATTGGATTTCAGAGGAACCACAGTTTCATGAATTCTAAGTAGGGATGCATTCTAACACACACACACACACACACACGTGGCCGCACACATGACACCAAAAACATCAGCAACAACAAAGAATCACCCACACTTGTGCAAACAACGAAACAAATGCGCAATCTATTGAAATGCATGACCAGCCGAGCCGTTCGTCTGTCCGTCGGCGTGAGTGTGCACGTGCGTGAGTGCGAATCCGTCCGTCCGTCTGTCAACTTGATTATATGTCTCCATTGATTGCTTCCTGTTACCGACAGACGCCGTTTCGTTTACCCATTCCGCTGCGTCAAGCGTCAAGCGTCGTTCATCCGTCGGGCGCTTGGTCGGTTGGTTGGTTGATCGATCGGTCAATATGTTTAGTCAATTATTGATGAGGTGCAATTGACAACGCAGCTGCACTCAAATAATGGCAAAGTGACGCATGCATGATTACGTGTTGTTGTAATGAGCACTAAGCCGCATTAAGTCAGTCACCGACTTGCACACACGCACGCCCACTCCAGAGTCCAGAGTCTCTAAACTGACTGGACGCAATGTGGTTGTGCTTCTGTCCGCCACATGATGGAATTCCCTGAAAGCTTTTAATTATCGCAAATTACTGATGCGCAACACGAATGACAGGCAATTTATTGGTGCTGTTTTTGTTGCGTTTGCTGTTGCTGTTGCTGTTGCTGCTGAACTTCAGCTGAATTTCCATCCAGTCTGCAGAATATTAGCGGACTCAACTAAAATTTAACCTCATCGAAATCATTTCCAAATCACTCACTTTAAAATGCAATCTTCAACTTATTTGATAGTATTCATTTAAGGAGATTTTTTACGACGAAGATTTTGAAAAACATCAAAAATTAATATTAGAACTCAATACATGTACAGTACAACCTCGAAATTTAGTTTTGTCGGTTAAATTCTAACAGAATTGACAGTTATTCAATATTAATGACATCGCTGGTTTTGAAACAAATGTAAATCCAAATTTAATAAAAGCTTAAAAACAACAAACAATTGAATGCAGTACGGAATCAAGAGCGCAACGAGGACATTCCGAAATGCACATCATTTGTTGTGTTAACCACTCGCATCGATGCTTCGAAACCTCCTCTTCACCCCTACAGTTGTATTTGTTTGGTAAATACAATATTTATTAAGAAAAAAATGAAAATGGAAATTGAAAATTTTAAATTTCTCAGGAAAAATTACAAAATTATGTGCGTTGCAGCAGAAACAGCATCAGTAACCAGCGACCAACAACAAAAACAGAAGCTAGCTGAATACAGATCATAAATAAACACATACATACATAGGCACACACAGACACATACATAGTATGTATGTATACGTAACCACGTATTCGAAATATGGAATACGAGTATAAATCGAACCGTACATCGATTTGCATGATTTCATAATTGCACTCGACTCTCATCAGTTGTTGGTTGGTTGGGATGAGAGCATTGAATATAATTGAATAAATAGAATTCGAATGAAATGCAATTTATGCCAGAGTTTTGCGAGGATGATTTTTGTGGTCAGCAGCAGCAGCAGTAACAATAACAACAACAAAAATTAACAATTCATAGCTGACAGCAGCAGAGAAATTATGTTTTAAAGACAAACTGATGGCTCAAATTACGTCAGATACAGGAACATGTCGGACTAAGCCTCTTGAGGATGGATTCATGCGGTGTGATTGGTTGGCCCACGTAACATGCCACGAATTAGCCAATCAGCGCGAGTGAGTCCGGCCTCAGGAGACTTAGCGCGACATGGGTCAATATTATACATTATTCCAAGCATGATAGAAAACAAGATTACACATTGCGGTATACAGTTATGTTTTGACAGGCCGTCGTGACGTCATAATGACGTAACTCTCGAAAGGAAAAGCATTAGGGTCGCCACACACGACGCGAAGTGAGTCGTTATGCAATGCCAATATGATTCCATGGGTCCATGATCCTGTTAGTTTATGACTGTGATCACTGTGATAACTCAACTACTTTATTATGACTTTATTATCATTATTTATAGACGAATCTTTTGAGACATTAAGTAAAAGCGTAACTCAATTTGACTTTCCATAAAAATTAAGTGTTCAGCTTTAGTTGAAGTAAAACTAGTTGCGGATTTCTTGCAACGCTTTGTTGATGCTGATGTTACACTACATCGGTTGTTGTTGTTGTTATCATTATTATTAATGCTGTTATTGCCGCTGCTGCTGCTGTAGCTTTAGTTGTTGATCTTTTGCTGTTGCTGTTGCTGTTGTTGTTGCCGCTTTACCTCTGAGGCATCAATAAACGAACGAACTGTGTTTGAAGTACTTTCAAGTGTTTTGTATTTTTATTGGCAATTTTATTGACCTGGACAGTACAGTGAGTCAAATGTAGGAAAAAATCAACAGAAATCATAAAAGTTGGAAAAGAAAATAATCCATTTTCAGATAAATACACTTTTAGAACTACTTTTAAGACTTTTTGATTTGATTTGATCTATTTATAGACTAAAATAGGCTTAATGGAGTCAAATTGGCGGAGTCTCCTTACTTGAGTCTGTCAGAATGATTGATTGAATCCCGAGAAATTTATTAATTTAAGTTTTCTATGTTTTTCTTAATTAATTTATAATTCGTAAAAAGAGTTTCCTTGTTTTCATACTTCCTCACCTCACTGTCGATGATGCACAGAAGTCATAACAACAACAATCGCAACAACAATATTATTATTCACTGGAACCACAAAAGCCAACAAGCAATCGACGCAATCAACTTCTAGACAGAGCAAACGCAGTTGGTAACCAACCACCACCACCGCCACCAGCAACGTTGTTTGTTATCCAACTCAACTGAATTTTTTCCACTCCTCTTGATGTGCTGCTACGCTTCCAACCATCCGTCCATCCGTTCATCCGTTCATCCGTCCGTCCATCCGTTCATCCGTCCGTTCGTCCGTCCGTCCATCTGTCCACTTCAAAACAACTCGTACATACAAAATACAGAGGCTGGTCAAAACCAAAGCCAAGTCAAGTCAGTGATGGAAGCGATTCTGGCGAAAATGAAGCAAGAACAACAACAACAACACCCAAACCGTATCAATGCGCAAACAAAGCGCACCACGGCGCTGCCAACGTAACGCGCAACGCAAGGAAGCAAGCGACGTATGAAGAAATATAAACCATGCAATGAAATGAAATAAAAAATAATTTTATATTGAAATTTCCAAGGAAAAAGTTTATTGCGAGTTGTAGCTGGAGCTGGAGCGGAATCTGTGCGATGTTGCTGCTGCATGCAATGCGGTTGATATCGCTGTTGTGTTGTTGCTATTGCTGCTGTTGCCACTGATTTTGTTGTTATTGTTTTTGCTTGTATTGTTATATCTGAATTTCGTAGAATTGCAATTTATTTCGCTCGGTTTTCGTTTTTGTTGGCAACAATTTTTATGAATTTCTTGGTTACGATGAAAGCTGTTGATGATGAAGATGACGATTGTTGTTATTATTATGTTGTTGTTATTATTATTATTATTATTATTATTATTGTAATCATGTGTAATTATTTCTTTATTATTATGTGCAGGTTTTCTGCTGTGTTATGGCTGTGATTTGAATCTTTTCAGGGTATCTAAGCTAATCTAATGCAATGCGGCTCCACTAAGCACTCTATTAAATCATTTAAGTTAAGCTTAATTAATGGTCTTCTATTTGAAATTACAATATCTGAAGGTGATCATTTATTTACCGTCAAATTATGTTTTATTGATTTTCCTGATGTTCGAATCGAAATGGAGTCGTAAATTTGATTCGATTCTTTGATTTTCTCTCGTGAATTGAGCTCTGAATCAGAATATTTCCACCATCCCCCCCCCCGTCCCCCCTCGAAAAGTAAAGAATCCAGAAAAAAGTAGAAAGCGCCATGCTCTCCAATATGAGTCATCACTTCGAAACTTCTTCACCTCATCTCATCAAACTATGGAATCTGCGGACGCGCTGCTCTGCTGATCTGAAAAAACTGCACAATAAAAAACCGAAAACAGGAATAATTTTTGAAATTATTTTTTCCTTTTTTAGACTTTTTTCGCCTTTTCGTAGATGTGTAAATTTCTCAGAAGATGCTTATTTAATGTGAACCTAATAAAAACCACAGCGAAACAGAAAAACAGAAAAAAATGTAAACAACAAAAACAACGTCAAGAAAAAAGAGCTTTCGTTCAAATTTTTAACAGGCAGAAAGAAATTTCTGCGAATTTTGCAGCCGCAAAACCACAAAATTGTTCTTTTTTCCGATTATTATTATGGTGGTTGTTGTTGTTGTGTTGTTGCTTCGTACCTTCTCAGTTGCCTTATTTTGCTTATCGTCATCGTCGTCGTCGTCGTCGTCGTCTTCGCCTTGGTTGTGGTTGTTGTTGGTGTTGTTTTTTAATGAAGTCCTGCATAAGATCGATGATATCAGGTCAGGCAGCCTGGCAGCTTTTGACTTCCTTTGACGAGCTCGTCTTTTGTAAGTGTGTGTGTGTGTGTGAGTATGTGAAGAAAGGCTTGTTTACCAACAACAACAACAACAACAATAACAACAACTCGTCTGCAATTCACCCCGCGTCCGTTGGCTTTTGTTGTCTCGCATATTTTTTTTATTTCACACATTTGCATGAAATACAATACAAACTCTTCTCTGAATTGAATTCCTTCAATTTTCGGGAATTTTTCTAAATTTTTTCACTATCGATACTAAAAACACACGTCAAGTGACGCATCGTGCAACATTCCAGTCTAGTCTAAGATCCATACTTAAAGCTAATATGAATCGTAATAATAAATGTAGTTAAATCATTCGCGTACTGGCCAAAAAAAGTACACTACTGGCCAAAAGTATTTGCTTTCAATTTAGCATTTAATTGTGATATGTATAGTATATTTATTTATTTATTTATTTACTTGTTAATTAACTTAATGCACGAACCTGAAAATAATCGCCACGACGATTCTGAATGAACAAAACAATCGCTCTCGAGTTTGCGAGCTGTAATCGTTCAACACGAGCTCTTCGTTCAATAGAAGTACATACATATTCCATTGTTGTAGGTATGTATCAGCAATGCTGTGCTTATTGTTGGTGGATATTTTGTTTGATTCGAACTCGGATCATTGGCGATTATTTTCGTTGTTCGCGAATCAGTTTCGCGAATACGAATGTGTCTTTGCACGAATATGTATTCGTTATTCGTTGCGCAGATAGGAACGATTATATTTGTTGCAGTTGATATTTGAAAATCAACTCTTTACTGAATGCAATTGAATGCGAAATCGAGGAGACTATGAATGCCCCTGCATTAGTTACGGTGTAGTGCATACACTTATGGCCGATAGTGTACATACATATGTAATTTCTAAAGTTATTTTAAAACAACAACGACGTTTCTTATTAAACATTGCATTAGGCAATTGATTGAAGAATCTAGAAGAAGTCTTCCAAGTCTAGCAACACGATCATGTTGGTGCCTGTATAATTTCCATACTCAATGAAGCACGATCAACGATGGACAAAACAAGTTGATTGACTTACGACGCGTAAATTAAACATCCGCTGAATGGCAGAACTAATTGACTGGGAGTTGGATGTGAGAATCGAGAACGAGTGCAAGTTGTTGAAGTATCGGCTGAAGCGGATGAAGACTCCGGCCTGAAGTGTAGTGAAGTGAAGTGAAGTGTGGCTTGTGAACTGGCAGAGACAATATTGTGCCAAGAAAGGCACCCAGGAAAGAGTCAGAGCCAAACCATGCCTTGGCTCCTTGCTTGGTTGGTTGCTTGACATTTGAATGAGAGAGAAAGAGAGAGAGAAAAGCAATCGGCAAAATTCTATGCACGGGAACACTTTCAAGTGACGCTTCACTGGAAACCAGAAGACGATGACGATGACGATGACGACGACCAGACGGAGCACAGCCAAGAAAAGCAACCAACTTGCACTCGCAGTCGTTCGGTCTGCAGAGCAGCGGACGAAACCAGATCAGAGCACGACGAACGGCCGACGACGGACGCAAAGCAACATGATGGGCTCACGAACGGGTTGCTGACTTGCCGGCTGAGTGGCAAGTGGCAAGTGGTTCCCAAGGGTCGCAAACTGGTGCGATGTTCAACAAGCCCGAACATGAGACGTTGACGTCGACGTTAATGTTGAGTATGCTGCTGGTGCGGCTCCACGAAACGTCGGCCAGCTGATTAGGTTGATTAAATATGCGATATTTTTGCGATCGACAACAGCGCGACACGCAGAAGGAGAAAATAGAAAGAGAGTGAGGAAGGCCATCAGTGCACAGGGTCATCAGAGTGACAGCAAGGGTCACTTTCATTATTTTCCTCTATCTGCTTCCCCCTTCTCCGCTTGAGGACATGCTATAGATTCCTCTAAAGATAGATCTCGTTACTGTTCGCCTTTTAATAGGAAGGGAGAAATTCAAACTCCTTGAACCTTGACGATGATGTCGATAGTGTTTCTGGGAAACGTTGTAAGCCGTCGCTGAAGTCGTCGCTACCAGGAATTCTCACTTTTTGCGCGCTGAAATTCAATACACACGAATGAAATTTAAGAAGTGAGATCATCTTCACTCCGGTACAAAATATCAATCATTTTGATGTGAAGCACATATCGTGTGATGAGGAGAGACGGAGTGAGTGACGGAACAGTGGTAGAGGGAGGGAGGGAGGGTTGGAGAGAGGGTTCACCAAACAGAAGTGGGGAACAGACGAACGCATCAAAGCTACCTTCGATGAGATAATCACCTCGAAAGAGCTAATAAAACACTCTTCAGATGAAGAGTAATTTTTTGGGTCTTGACAAAAAATCCGCCTAACGAATTCATAATAATGACACATAACAGAACCAACAACAACAAGAAGCCGACGTCTGAATAACACAAGAAGGTAAACCAGAAACAATAAGAAAGAAAGCAGCAGTGAAGAAGCGAAGGAAGAGTGGTGGGGGGGGGGGGGAAGATGCGACATAAGCACCATCGAGATGTACCGACGAGAACAAAGGAATTTGATGGCATTGCACTGGACCTCAAACCTCACGGAGGGTTCGAGGTGTGGATGAACGAAAGCGTTCTCTTCATCCACGATTCTCTACTTTTGTTTTGTTTTGACGTATAAAGTGAAAATCATTGGAAGTAACGAGCTCAATGTTGAAATGTTCATGTCGAGACGTGTTCACCGCGTTGTTTGAATGGTTTTAATTACGGGTTGAACAGAAACGCACAACAACAACAACAACAACTGTGGACAAAAATGTTGGGTGCTAAGAAGGCTGTGAAAGAAGAAGCTAGAAGAAGAGATCCAATCATTAGCATCATGTGATCACGGTGCCGATGTTGTTGCTGTTAAACCGTAGAAACCGATGCAGATGTGGTGATTTTTAAATCACTGAAATTTTGCCCTGGTTTCTTCATAAATGATGAAATTGTTGCGGATTTTCGCTTAAAAGTCGCTTTATGATTTACATTTTTTATTAACAATATCATCTTCAGTAGAAATGACATAAGAATGCAATAAAATGTTGAAATTATTGCGGATATCCGCATGAATAACTTGAGAAACGTGTGTATAAATTGATTTAAGCTTGACAAATGTCGACATTATTGCGGATATACGCTTAAATGCATAATATAATATAAATAATAAGTTGAGACTAAGAATGTTTTCAACAATTTTAATATATTTAAAGTCTAAAAGTCTATTTGCGGTTTAATGTTGAAATTATTGCGGATATCCACATGAAGACTACAAATACTATCTCATTATTCTAGCTGAAGATTAGTTTTATTAATTCGCGTGAAATGGTGGTAAATTCACAATGAAATACTAACGACATTGCGGAGATCCGTATGAATAACAATCAAATGGTTTATTATAGGCGACTGCCACAAGTTCAGGTGGATTATAGCTTATTTCTTCTTCTAATTAGTGCGAGGTGAGTATAAATTCGATGTTCCCCCTTCTCCTGGCCCCGACACGGTGGTCCTCATTGCTAAAATCTACAACTCGCTCAATCTGATCGAAACAAATTGCCGAAATTCCGCATCGATCGCCAACGATTTCTTCATCTGTCCTCGTCGATGAAATGAAGACCCAACAAATTGTAGAATCTTGTGAGGGGAATCAAAAACAACAACACATGTTCTCCAAGAATTTACGTCGAATCAACTGCGTAAAATTCGATGGAATTCGAAGAAGCTTCACGCGTGAAACATAATTGATGTGTATCGATCCGATGTTGATATTACGATACACTGCATATTTATGCTTCTTTCCTCGTTTACTTTTACTGGGAAATGAATTAAAAAATTTATTGTGTTGAAAGGAAAACGAATTAAAAATTCCAAGCAACGGACCACAAATAATAATAATAAAAAAGCTATAACGTCCGCTTCATCGCGTTTTTGCTGAAATCATTATGAAATCGCGATTTTTTTTATAATTAAAATTTGCAAACTTCTAAGAAATTTCACACAGAGAAGAAATGCAGAGAATTTGCAGAGAAGAAATGCAGAGAATTCAAAATAATAACATTTATTAATCTAGAGAAATGGAAAAATTAAAAAAAAAAACTGATATTTAGTTGAAAAACTGTTTAAAATTTGATTTGAACTAAACAAAAAATTGATTGTGAAAAATTATGCTTCATTGAATTTCTTATTTTTTAATCGTTTTGGGTTTTTGCTGTTTTTAACAACACCCTGTGTCATTAATACGCTTACATGCATAATGTTCGCCGCTGAATGTCATGCTAATCAGACATACGAAACGCTGTCGTTTGTTGTTGTTGTTGCTGTCGCTTTTTATCGAGGCTGCCAACCGATCAGAAACGCGCTCAAGTTTCATCTAATTTTTGAGCTGCAATCCAACAATTTTTACTGAAGCGTTTTTACTGTGGTTGCTTCAGCACGGTTGTTGTTTTTGTATTTAGTGTTGTTTTCATAAACATGCTTGTTGTTGTTATTATTGTTGTTACATAGTTTTAACTGTTGTTTACAATCAGATATCATTTTTCAATGCCATGAGAAATCACGATGCAGCTTTTGCTTTGTTTCCGTCCATGGAAACATGCATCCGTCAGTCTGTCCGTCCGTCCGTCAGTATGTCCGTCTCATGTCCACGGCTATGTTTGTTGTGTTTTTTATTATTTTGGTTTAAATGATCTCATTTTTTCGACTCGTGTTTTATTTTTCACACGATTTCAAATCCAAAGTGGCTCAAATAGAAGCAAATGCAGCTCATTTCGTATGGATTCCATTTAAATTCAATATAAAATCGATAACAAAAGCAACAAAAACAACAACAATCATCAACAATCATCAATTATTTTTTGCATTAACATAAACGTGTATTTTTTTTCAATTATAATTTATTGATGAAGCTCCAGTTTATTTATTTATTGTATTTTTATTTTTCGGCTCATTTGTGTTTTTTTTTTATGTTATTGATTGAATATTTAAATATTTTTTTTTGCCTTCAGTATTAATTTGAAATTTTTTTAGTTATTATATGATTTTTTACTTAATTTTTTCGTTAACTTGTTTATTATGTGTTTCTGCTTCATTGTTTGCTTTCTGCTTTTGTTTTTTTTTAAGTTATTTACTGCATTTTTTTTTTTTAACTGTATTTCGTTTCATTACATATTATTTCATTTATATTTTATTTTATGTTTTTTTTATGTTTTTTTACACTTTCATTTTAATCTTTTAGTTTTACTTGATTTAAAGTAATCAATCAATAAATCCATCATTCGTTCAGTCGTAGTTGAGGATTCATTAAATAAATTTAATTGTTTTGTTTACTTCTCATTCAAAACAAAGTGAAAGAACAAAAACAAGCAGAGTCGAGTTGTTGTTCGTTCTTTTGTTGTTGTTGAACTTTGTCAGGCGCTCACTTGTCATGCATTTCAATAAACATGCTGTCCCGTGGCAGAGGCTCAGCGGAGGCGCAGCAGAGGCGATAGCAGAGAGAACGATTTCAGGAATTCAATTCATGAATTCAAATAAAAATAAATCGATGCGAATCGATCGTGGCGCGCGGCAACATGCACGAATGACTGCATGAATGATGAAGTGAGTGCGTGAATGAGTGAATAAATAAATGAATGCAATAAATACACGATTGAACTCGTGCATGTGGCAGGGAGTGAGGACAGAACTGAGCAGATATTGATTGGAAGTGAAAAAGGCGTCAGCCGAGCCACCACCGCCACCGTCGCAGCAGCAGCAGCAGCAGGTGCAGATGCAACACGAGCTGGCAAGCAAGACGAGGCGGTTGTTTTCCTTTTGGGAGAGACTTCAATCGAGACTTAATTAAACAGACCCCCCCTCCTCCACCCTTCTCTTTTATTAAACCATAATCCCTGGAAGCAAATGAATAACTTTCCGCGAATTCGATTATCATCAAAATGATTGCGAACAAAATTTTCCGTCGAGGTTGAACGTGATTAAGAGTGATGGAAAAGAGACAGAGAGAGAGTGTGAGAGAGAGAGTGAGAAGGAGGAAAAGGAACGCAGATCTGTACAACTAAAATATTTCTGCGAAATTGAAACCGAATATTACGCAATTTAACATTCCTAGAATAAGTTGTTCAGCTTTCGGATTTTCAAAGGTATCAAAGCAACAACAACAACAACTGTCATTGATTGGCAGCTGTTAACGTCAAACATGGCGAATTTTCAGATATATTCACCTTTCATTAATACATTTCATCATTCATCGTCAGTTTAGTTATCTTCTAAAACATGAAGTTTCGATATTGTAAGCCATTCTCAATTTTTCATTGATATGAATATAATATTGCATCATTAATAATTAATAACTTCTAAACTGCCATTATTCACATTTTTTGATCTTATTTTAACGATTTTCAGCATTATTATTAATCTTTTCTCATAATAATTGCAGCTGTCAGTTGGTGAAGAAGCTGTCAGTTGTTATTTGACAGTTGTTTAGAGGAGCAAAATATTTGTTACGAAAATTCCAAGAATCCTACAGGATAAATTCCGCTCATGTATAACAACAACATTAACAACATCAACAACAACAACAACAACACTAACACCAACAATAGCAACACAGAGAATAACACCATGTCCTTGATGTCCATGCATTCTGTTCCTATCTTGACAGATCTACATGTATGTACGAAATATTCACTAACACACACACATCCACTCACACCCAGATGTATATTCATGCATATGTACATATATCTGTATAAGTATCTAAATTAAATACCTGTGACAGTTGGTTAAAGTGGAGATAACAACACAACAAAAAACCTCTAACAAAAGGAAAAACAAAATAGCAAGCAACAAGAACATGAAGAAGAAGACGAAACGAAGAAGAAGTAAAAATTGACAAGAACAAGCACTAGACGGAGACCAAAACCGAAGCCGACAAACCGAATGACGACAGCTGGAACTGAACTCGGTCGTTTGCTGGAAACGAAGGACAACGCAAGATCGCCGAAAAAACCAGACGTCGAACGAGTGACGGTGGTAACCGAAGGGGGGGGGGGTGTTGTGCAGAAGTCAACGTCCGGGAAGGATCGAGGATGAGAGGAAACAACGGAACACGCGACATGACACGATGACTGGCAGATGTTAGTTTCTCGTATAAGGATCAAGACTCAGCAGGCTTCGTAGAAATGTTGATTGGTTGGGGAGGTTGTTGCCGATGCTATTAGTATGGGTTACTGTTGTTGTTGTTTTTCTAAATTTTTCTTGTCACTGTATGTGTTTATGTCAGCTAATGAACATCGGACAGACTGGGAAAATGCTACGCGAGAGGGACGTCGGGGGAGAGGAGCGAAGACTGCAAATATTCATAAAGCTGAACCCAACCCCTGCTTCCCACACGCCCTCTCCATCCTCCCACATACTTTTTATACTTTTGTCTAAATTTTAGACTAAATTTTAGAGATATTTACGAAATACCACGGACGCAAATCAGTTCTTTAAACTATTTACCATTTCTTCAGCTTCCTTATATTGTTCTTCCTTTTGTCAGGTTTCCTCTTTTTAATTTTCTGTTTATTCTCCCTACTTTTGTCCTTCTTTGTGTCCTTTTGTCCTTGTTGTAAATCCAGTGCAATTCTGTGAAAAACCTTCCCTCAATACAAAATCAAAAATCAACAATTGTTAGAACAGAAACAAGAATTAAGGAACACTTTTACAGACAGATGTTCCGATGTGCTGCAGGACCGGATTTGTTTTGTACCCTCATCCTTCTAATACACTACACTACAAGGTCCAATAGAAACAACTTTCACAGGACTCAATTTTTTCCAGAACAAAA
Organism: Myopa tessellatipennis; assembly: GCA_943737955.2. Lineage (NCBI taxonomy): Eukaryota > Metazoa > Arthropoda > Insecta > Diptera > Conopidae > Myopa > Myopa tessellatipennis. The sequence continues at coordinate 21,687,557 of OX031317.1, forward strand.
GCACTTCTGTTCGTATTTGTTTTCTTCGTCTTTTATTTGTACTCGAAATTATTGACATTTTTATTTATGTCATCAAAACAATTGAAGTTTAGATTTGTACTCATAAGATTTGTGAACTTAACCCATATATATTGCTTATTAACCCAGCATATCGGTGCTGCGCTACGGTTCCGGTATTCGGAAGATTGCTGGTAGTGGACTTTAATATTATTTACGTGTAGCATTTTAGTGGATACCAACCAGCTACCAGCTTCCTTACTTTGTACGTATGAAATCGATCTAAAAATACTTTCGATATATTGATTTAGTGGATCAAAAGTCTCAAAATTGTTTTAAAATCGATTGAAACTTAAAATAAACTTTTGACGTAGTTTCAAAGGATCGACATTTCTTAAAGACGCTTACTTAAGGATATAAAAGTACTTTTAGAGACTTACAACTTGGTCGAAACTTACTTATGAAACTATATAAATCCATAAAATTATCTAAGATGACTGTTTAAATACTTGAAAATTGATTTAAAGCTTTTTTAAACTGAAGGGAGTTCTTTCGAAGGACCAACGTCTAAAATACATTTGACGATGTTCAACTATTTGATAGGACTTTAAATATATAAGTAAACAATTTTTACAGATTTAATTGAAAACTCACAATATAACAATCAATGCTTCGAAACGGTTTTTAAACTCTAAACTTATTTCAAGCGTTTAAAGTTTATTTGAAGGTAACTAAAAATTGTTTAAAGATCTTTAAAATTTAAGCATTTTTGAAATCTTTAAACGAGGCTGAAGAATAAATAAAATGTTCTTTAATTTCCGTTTCAATCTAATTAGAAATTGATGATTATTTTTTATTTTCTTTATTATATTTGAAATCGTATTGCAATCGCCCTTCATAACGGTTAATTTTATTGTTATGGTATTTTTTATTGCTATTTCTAAATTAAAATTCTTGTTATTCAATATTTCTTAAATAACAAAATAAGATTCTGCTTTTACAAGAATATTTTCAAAACTTCTAAGAAGTTCAACTTAATACAGCACCAAACTAAAAACATCAACAACAACAATAACTGGAAATGTTCCTATTAGATTCCCAGCTGAATGGTTTTCCTTTTATTCTCAGAATCCTTAAACGCAGGACGAAGAAGAAGAAGAAGAAAAAAGCGTTTTTAATTTGAATTTTCCAAAAAATAGTAATCATTTGTTGTCGCCGTTCTCGATGTTGTTGAATTCAAATGAAAACTTGAAACGTTGAGATTAGATTTTCATTTCATTAAATTGAATTCAGTTTTTATTTAGACTTCCTTCTTCTCTTCGCTTTTACTAACCCACTATTTCGCCAACCCAATTTAACTCAATTTGAATCAGTGTTGCCGTTTGGATGCATTCTTTGAGAGTACACACATGGACACATTGTTCTGGAAGTGGACACATTCACTAGGAGCTGCCGGCGCACATGAGCATCAAGAGTTTTGGGGCGATCTGTGTAGTATATTTCCGGCGGAAGGTAACCATTCTGGAGATAAAAGCGTCAAATAAGGGTACCTAATAAAAGTGCAATATTTCCTAAAGTAAACATGATACAGTAACGTGGTGTAGCGTCGTGGAAAAGGTACTTTTATTGCCCATAATCAACTTCTTTTATTTTTTATTGTTTAATTGTTTATGTGAATTGACTGATTTTTTATGAAAGACTACTATAAGTGGTTTCGCTATTTTGTACTATTTTAAACATTTTCTAGGAAAGAATAATCACAGTTCTGCTGTTTTTTTGTATTATTTTAAATTATTATTTCAAAGAATTAAAATGTTTGCATTTGCAGAACTTAATCTTCCTAATAATCGGTAAAAATGTTCTTTTTATGAGTAACGTTTATTTGTAAATATGGACTTATTAATTTCTAAATTGGTACATTTTTCTAAAGCACACGAAACACTTAATTTTATTGCAGCGGCAACACTGAATTCAATTTAACGAAATTTGATTTAACCGAAAAGATTCGACTTCGACGAAGTCTTTTTTCCAGTATTTATCATCTTGAATTATGATGCGAAACCAGACACCAACACTGTGATGTTCTCTGAATCATTGTTAAAAACTAAAAAAATTTTAATAATAAAAATAAAACATTTTATAAAGAAAAGCATAATGCTCTCCTCTTCTGCGGCTATCTTTCTCTCCTTTCCTCCTTCACCACCGAGCATTAGTTTCCTAAAACTGCTTTTGAATCGAATCGTTTAATCGAATTTCTTTGATTTCGTTTAAACTTTCATTCAGCAACTTCTAAGAATTTACATAAATTGCAAATTCCAAGTCAGTCAAAAGCGATCCCCATGGAACAGAAAATGCGTGCGAAAAGTTTTCTCAATACTTCAAAGAATAGGTTTTGGAAATAATTTTCTAACTTTTAGGAAAGTCGATAAATTTTCGAAATGTAATTACTTTTATATCAATCCCTTTTTTAAATAAATTGAATATAGTTGTTGGACAATAGTTGTTTGTTCCACTGTTTTTCGACCTCTTCAGCAAGTCTTTGTTGAACACGATTAACAAATTGAGAGAGGGGCAAAGAGAGAGAGTTGTCCTATCTCTCTTTTTGGCAACAACAATCCGGTTGCACAAATCAATTTCCCCCTTACGTTTGCCGACCCGGGTACACAAGTTGGCGATTTCATGACTTCGTGTAACTTCGTATATCGACTCTACTCTCTCGGAGAACTGCCGAACGTACTTCGCTTGAAATCTGCAGAAACTTCAACAAAAATATCAGTCAACAATTGTACGTCGTAGTGTGTGGGTGTCTTACGTCTTCAAGACTGAGTTTTCGAAAAGGCATTACATAGAGTTCGAGTTGTACCTCTTCTAGGCCAACAACAAAAACCACATCGCACCATCAATATTAATTTTGTGTTTTCCTTTGAAATCGTTTCTAATTTCGTATTCGTGGAATTCGTCCAAGAAATTCTGGGAAAGCGCCCTGAAAATTGACAACTGAAAAGCCGTGTTTGTGGGAAAAAAGAAGGAAACGAACTTGAATCTCACTATTTGAGTGAAAAAAGAGGAAAGAAATCAGCAAATTAATTGAAAACAGTGGAAAAGCATAAGCAGCAAAAACAAAGTGTTGCAACATCAACAACTCGAAAACGTCATATTTCGTGGAAAAAAATAATTAAATTTCATTCTTGTTTGTTGTTTTTTAACCTTAATACGGCGATTTAACCTTAAGCACACAAGTAAAATAATGCAATCAAGATACATCAGTGAGAAATCTATGATATAAAAGTAGGAAGAAGAAGTGAAGAAAAAATATTTCAACAAAAACACAAGCAAAAGTGTGTGTTGAATGACGGCTGAATTGAATGAAGTGTGAAAAATTGCAATAAAATACAAGCAAGCAAAGTCGAAATAAAGACGGAGAATGGAAGAGAAATACAAAGTTTTGCAGTGAATAGTGAGTGGAAAAGAATGTGGCGAAAAATATCCAGACACAACAAAAAATTGTTTGCAAATACGGATTAAAATTGTATAAAAACTCAGTGAAAACAACTTGAAAGATTCAAATAATCCAGAAAGTCAACCAGACAGACAGACAATCAGCGAGAGAGAGAGAGACAGATCTGGCTCGCCGTGTTTGTGGTTTGATTGCAAGCATCGGATTTTTCTGTAGAGTGAAAATGTGAGTATATATATTTTTGGGGTTTGTTTATAAATGAACTGCTTTTTATCAAAAAACAACAACGAGCCAAACATGCTAATGACTTGTTGGAACAGAGCTGAAGCGAAATAGTCTTTAAAACACGTCTTTGGAGACAACAACTGAACAATCATCTGAACCAACCAACTCAACGACGATTCAATGGACGATTTGTCTACTAAATTAATAAAAGACCCGAGCGAGATTTTCCTTGTAGGGGGCCCAAAGACGGGCGATCGAAAAGCGTCAACGTCGTTGGAGACGGTTGAGGATCGAGGACGAAGTAACAGTATTGGTTTCACTGGCTGTTTATTTATATTACAGCTAAAACATCGCACGCGTTGCATATCCATCGGCAGCGACGACAACGACGTTGCATGTGACCTCATCTGTTCTTATTTTTAGATGTTATTGTTGTGTATTTTGAATTGCTGTTGTTGCTTTCTCTATTCTCGTGCGCATGCATTTCATTCGGTGTTTTCTGTCCCATTTTCAATTGTATATTTTATGTATTATCATCCATTTTTTAATTTATTTCATTTATCTATATTCGTATAGCTTTCTTTAAATATTATTATTATATTCTACATAAAGCAATAGCTTTGCTTAATTTTATTCTTTAAAAAGTTGATGATGATGTCATAATCGTTATTGTGTTTTCAATATTCAAAATATTTCAAATATAAAAACACACAAACTTCATTTTATTGTATCAGAAAGTTAAGAAAGAACATTTCCGGTAAATTCTGTAAATATATTAAGTAACCTTATTAAGTAACCTTAAAAATTAACCTTAATTAAGTAAAAACCTTAAAGATTTTTAAATTATTATATTTATTTATAAATTAAAAATTACAATAAATTTAAAGTTTCTTCTTTTTCTTTTTTTCAAGTTTTTTCCATTTTTTGTTTTTTCTTCTTTTCTCTTCTTTATTCTAATTATTTTGAATTTCTGACATAATTTTCTTGTTTTTTTCTTCTCATTAGCTTTGCAACACTGACTTCAACGTAGTTTCTTTACTTGAATTTTTGGTTTTTTTATTTTTCTTGTATTTTGTTACTTTGCCCTCTTTTAATTGGAACACAGCTTGTCTTTTTTTAATTATTATTTTTATTCCGGAAACTCATGAAAAATGCTCCGAATTTTGGTCTGCTGCCGCTGTTCAAAGTTCTGCTGAAAAACATGTGCTAAAAAAGACGTTTGAGGAATTGTGAATTGTGAATAAAACGAGATCGAATGTAATGAAGTTGGTTTTGATGTTGAGTGAAACTTTAAACTTCATTATTATCGTGTTTTTATATATACTTAATTCTCATTTATTTTAACTCTTACTCATACTTGTTAGTTTTTTCATAAATCAAAGCAAAATTTCAAAAAAACACAAGAAAAATGTACTTTTATATAATTAATTCGTACCAAAACTTTTAAAAAAAAAACAAATAAAATTTGAATTTTTAAATTAAATTTAAATTCTAAAATTAACAAAATGTTTAACAATTCTTTCGAAATGTTTGTATTTGTTGCGTATGTAATTTTAATTGAATTTTTATAAGCTACAAAATAATAATGCAATTTTATAAACTTTTGTAAAAAGCATTTAGCTTAATTAAGTTTTTGACGCGTTTTTTCTATATTCTAATTTTATTGTTATTCCTTAATTTAAGAGAGATTTTTAATGATTTTACTATAATGTTTCAATCAATCAATCCACCAAACTTGAAACATCTGAATTTCTAACTTTAATGATGAGCACTCAATTAATTTAACTTTTATATTCCTAGCTCCGTCGTCTTCTACTTGTTCTCTTTTCTCCCTTTTCCCAGAATTAATATTAACATTTCATTTAAGAGGCTCATTCTATTTTATTCTTCGATTATCTCTAGCAAGTTGATTGATCTTGAATTGAATTATTTTTTCGAGATTTTTGTTTATTAAAAAACACTTTAAAATGGAATTAAATAACACCAAGCTTAAGTTAATTTTAAATTAGAATTTATTAAAATATATATACATATGTTTATATTATTTATACAGTGTAGTCTGGGTAGGGTGAACCCTCTATGGCATGAATATACTGTTCCAAGTTTTTAGTTATTATTTAAAGAAATGTCCTCAAGAAAACCAAAATTTTTATCTTTAAACGAAAAAGGTGAAATAATTGAAAAAATTTGCAAAGAAGAAAGCACATCCAGTTTGACTAGGCAGTATGGCGTAGCTAAATCAACAATCTCGGGAATAAAGAAGAACTTTATATCATCTTTAAAGTTATTTCGAACCGGCAAGTGAGCTCTAAGAACAGAAAAACTTTAAAAACAGGCGAGAATCTTCATATGGAACGCGCATTGTACAACAGGCTGTACAGAAATCTTTAAGAAATATAAGAAACCAAACAATATATATAAACACTCGCGATTCGGTGAACAAATTGACAATCTAAAAGGTGAACATGCATGACATGTCACTCTTAATGTCACTACTTGAACAAGAACAAAAATACTTTAGAAATACAACAACAATAACAATCTAACTACGATACAAATATAAAAAACGCATTTCAAAATTACTAAGAAAACAACCGCAACAACAACAACAACAAACACATCAACCATGTTGTAAGAAACAATAACGACAAAAAAAGAGAACCATTGTGAAAACTTGAAACAGTTACAGCAACAACTACAACAACAATAACAACAACTAAAGATGTTAATCGTGTATACCTCGGGAGGATGGATCGTTCATCGTAGCGATCGCATGCAGTGTGTGTGTGTGTGTGTTTGTGTTTTTTATAGTTTTATCCGCTTTGGAGGGTGTGTGTTGGTGTGAGAGAAGAAGAATAAACGTGGTGGTTTGGTCCGGTCTCCACTGCTCGACGTTTCCCCGAATTCGAATTCGAATAAACTGGCTTTTGAGAGTCATTGAAGAAAAATTAAACTGGTTCCACTACATACTACAATGATAACAAGTACTGGCCAGCTTCTGGGAGCTTGTTTAAACTTTAATTGCGGACCCTCTCAAATATAGAGGGTAACCATGATTGCGAGAGACTTACAAAGTGTGAGAGTACCAGAGAAACAAAAACGGAGAACTGAAAGAGAGAGAAAGAGATCATCATTGGTATTCCCCATCTTTAGTTCATTTTTTGCTCTTCCTTCTCTTTCAAATAACCAGCAACAACAAACTCTCTGTCACACACGCACTCGCTCACATCAGCTCATGTCAACTTCAGGTGAAAACATAAAAAATTCTGAGAATTTCTTGATTATGATTTCTTTTTTTCTCTCGAGTATCATGATTTTTTTTCTTGGTTTCTTATTCACTGTTTTTTTCCCTTCTTGCTATAACAAGAGTTCCTGTGAAACAGGTTGGCACCAGAATAGCGTCAACTGCAACGGATTTCAATTGAATTGAATTAAAGTTGAGTTTTTCTCTGCTCTTCGTCATGATTCTGTTCACAGAAATTTTAGCAAAAACGAGCCTAGAAGCAGAATCTCATCATCCGCAGCAGAAGCAGCTGCTGTTTTTCATGGTTCAGTTGTTGTCGTTATTATTGCTATTGTTATTGCTTTCGTTGTATTTGTAGTTGTTTTTGTTGTTTGGAATGTGCGCTTGTTCGAGCGCGCATAATTCAAGTGAAACGCAGCGACGCAGCCGAATGTGATCCATTCTCTGTGGATCGATGGCTTCTTAGTTCTTTTTTCCCACCCGAAGGGGCGGACGAGGGAGGAGAAAAGGAACCTAAGCGGCTGCAGCAGCCGCTGAAATCATGCCAGGCTCTGATATTTTGTAATGTACCTTTGAGTAGCGATGGGAATGTGTGAGTGGTATGCGTTTCTGTGAGTATACACACACATAAAGAATTAGCATGGATATACATATGTAAATAAAGAGACATTGAATGTTAAATACATCACTTGAGATCCTTAGGAAAAAAAAAAAAAATTAACCCTACAGCCTTATCACATCGTCTGTAGGGTATGAAAACCTACAACAAAAATATGCAAAATAAAAATGCCTCAAAAAACACCTTGAAAAAGAAGAAGAAAAATGAACTGAGAGAAAAACGAACACATCAAAAATGCATTGAGTGAGATGCATCTGAGATCTTTGTTGTTGTTGCTGTTCTTCGTGTGCTTCTCCACGATTCGAGCTTAATTGCTCTCATTTCTTGCAATAAATTTTTTTCTCCATTATAATAAACAGAACGATAGAAAACCAATACAACAACAAACACACAACTCCTTGAAACGCAATATATTTAAACTGCATCGTTTATACATAATAAATAAATGTATGTAAGTATATAATAAAAGAAGAGGCAAACAAACACAAATAATGAAGAGAAACTATAATTGAGGTGTATGAAATCAGCAGCTGATGACGAGTTCCACGAATTCGTAAATCGTAAATTATTGAATTATTGCGAAGTAAGAATAGAAATAAGAAGGACTACAACAACAACAACGAGAGTATTTACAACATTGCTAGTAGCAATAACAAACTGAATGCGAATAGCAAAGAATAAAATAAAAGATGGAATTAAAATGAAGGAATGTGATAATAAACAAAGCTACGATGTCGCTGCTGGAATGCAGGAATTTAGTTGGAATAACGCGGGGCCCTGACCCACGTACTATGAGCTGGATGTACACTGCTGTTGTGAGATCCATAGTCACCCATACGGAAGTGTGGTTGGGGGCAGCGGGTCTCAGTTGCTAAGGAGTTAGCACAGTGTTTAGGAGCAATTTGTGTTATTTGCAATACTCAGCAATAAAAGGCAATGGAGTGAATACTGCTTCACAATAGAAATACTGTCATCGGCTCTAATACACCTGTAGGCTTAGGAGTATTAATTAATTCATTTTATTTCATTTAATTTGGCTGTTTTTCCAGTTGTAGTTGATTACTTAAAATAAAGAATATTATACCTGCGATTAAAATTATCGAGGGGAAAAAATCATAGTGAATCAGAATACAAAGCAAATGAAAAACAAACAAATAACAACGAATGACAAAAAGACACAAAGACGTGAAAAATAAATGAGCAGGGTTTCGCCGTGAAGGTAACGAGAAGGACAGCAGGACGGACGAACGAACCAATTCTTATTAAAACTGATAAAAGGTGTCAAAACAGGCATGTTTGTCGTTGTTTTTTGTTGTTGGGCATCGTTCTTGTTTGGGTTTCGCTCCTGCTGCTGCTTCTGTTGTTGTTGTTCTTCTTCTCTCAGAATCGAAAGAAAGCCTGAACAAAAACAATACAGACAAAAACAGACACCAACGAGTGCTCAACTCCTTTGTTTGCCGCCGCCATCGTCGTCGTCGCCAGCAACACCAAAAGTTACGCTTGCGCGGCGTCTACGCAAGCTGCTTTCCACAGAAACCGAACCGAAACAACGGAAAAACAAGCAACATACAAAACATAATTCTCACGTGTTCTCTCAGTTTTGACATCTAAAATAGAACGCAGCAGATGCATGAAGATTTATAAATTGATGGATGGATGAATTGTTGGATTGGAACGACAACGGAAAGGAGGCACACGGAAGAGTACGTAAATGAGATGGTGTGAATTTCTGCACATTTGGAACAAAGCGAAGCAAGACAATAGATGATGGAGGACGATGTTGATGTTTCAAAGGACGTTCATAGATTTTGGGTACTGCGGTGAGGAGGGAGGGGTTTTAAAGGTGAGAGATTTCGATAATTTTTTCGATTAAAAGTAGAGTGCATTTCGAGTCTCGAAAATCGTCTTAAAAGTTTTCGTTCACTTTTGTTTTCAAAGCAAAACTTTAGCCCCACCGTTCAAGCGTTAATCCATCGCCATGAAGATTCCGAGGTGAGGGACGGCGAGAGAATATTTGATGAATATTAAACTCTTTCTTCAGTTTGAAAGATGCAACGTCTGCGAAATAATTCAAAGCATTGGAAAACGAACAAAAAAGCATTAAGAAGCAAGCAAAAACAAATGAAATTCGAATCGGATAGCAAGAATTCGAAAGCAAGACAAGTCTTTTCATGTTCAGTTCTGCCTGGTTTTGTTTCAGTCAGTCGGTTCGTAATATAAGTTTTCTGAGAAGTTTATAAGAACAAGATGATTGATGAGATTGAATTATATTGATTAGTCAGTGAAGACGTAATCATCAAGATTAAGGGTCCAAAAGCATTATGAAGATTAGTAATGATGTAGTTTTGTTTTAATTCTATTTCCATTAACATTATATCGAAAAAATAACATGCATTAATATAAACACAAAAAATTATTAACGAAAAACGAAAATAATCCGTTGACAGAAGTATATACGACTTGTAATCTAACAAAAGAAACTTCATTTAGGCACTGAAAATTAACGTAAAACTTGAATTTAATATTTGTTATTTTATATAATAATTTTAACACTTTTTCCCAAACCAATAACTTCTAATAATGGTAAATAGATTTCGCGCACAATCTTTTTTCCACTCTCTCTCTCTCTCTCTCTCTCTCTCTCTCTCTGTCTTTCTCTCTCTTTGTAAACCAATTAAAAGCAACAAACAGTTGATTTTATTATTAGTTTTGTTGCTGTGTTTTTTCCCGAAACGAATCAAAAGAATTGCTTTCAATTGAAAAACTGTTGTGTAGGGTTCTAGTTCTGTTGTTTCTCTTCCTCTCACCTTTTTCTGGTGTATTATTATTTTCGCCATATGTTGCTTATTCCAATTCTAAAAATTTTCTACAAAACACTTGAGGTGAATAGATTCTAGGAAACGACGGTATATTGAATTGTTTTGTTATAATTGTTGTTGTGCTATTTTCTTGTCTTTATTATTTGTTTAGAATTCACTGTTGTTGTTGTCGTTGTTGTAGCCGCCACCACCACAGGATGCATCTGAGAAGAGCTCTCGAGTCGCTTTCTCATTGAAACCGCGCTTCGACTTTCTTCTTCATCGCTCGAGTGCTTTGAATTGAGTTTTCCTCCTCCTCGTCTTCTTCTCTTCATTCCTCTGTCTTTGTTTCGTTGTTGTTGTTACTTTTGTTGTTGTTCCTAGCTAACTGTTGTTTGCTCGGACACAAAAAAGAGAAAAGGAAAAACTTACAAAATATAATAAAAGAAATACCATGGCATACATTAAAGTGGAGGGCGGAAGAAAATCACATTATTGTACAATTATGAAAGCATTATTATTTATAATATTATTGATCAGAATATACGCAATGAATATTTCAACAATGAGAGCAGTTATTAAGTTGAATACTACATAATAAATACAATCAATTGAATGAATACATTCAAATATATTCAAGTACATACATTAAAATGAATGAAAAATAGGCGTGGCACTGGTGGATTTTTGTCCAGCATATGATGACATCGAATATTCGTGCCTTGACGATGCCTTTATTCGTTCTCCTGTAATCGTGATCATATTTCTTGAGGGTCACCTCTCTCCTGCTTATCCTGCACTTTCTCTCTTCAACTCACAATAACCCCCGCCCCACCATTCCCCAGCACTCAATCTCACTACAGTCATCCTCGGGAAAAGCACTGCAAACCCGCATGCATTTCATATGGATTGATTTCACGTCAAAATTAAAATACAAATTTTGTTTCTTTACTTTACGATTCAACACGATTTTTTCCACCCGCACGCAATCGTTTACTTACATGTCCGTAATTATATCTGCTGTATCTCTTCATGAACACGCGATTTGTGAGAATTTATTATAATTATTGTATTTAACCCTTTTTTTCATTGACTGAATTTAATTACTTTTTCCTAGAACTACTTTCAAGTACAAAAGTAATTGACTTGGATGAAATCAATTAAAAAAAAACTCTTGAAAACTTAAAAACGTTGTTGTTGTTATTGTAGTTTCAACTTCTGATTTCTATGGAGGTGTGTCCAAAGTTCACAATTCGCTTTTATTTATTTATTTATTATAATATAATATTTCACATGTAACGTGATTTTGTTCAATAGATATGAATATACAATATACAAATACTTCTAAGTAATAATATAAGCATTGCTAAGTAATAATACGCTGCTTGTTGTTGTTGTTATTGTGATTATTATGTATTTACGAGACGACTCTTGATAGAGACGACGGCTATTCAACGGACAGCAAACTATCTGATCTGGGAGAAATGATATATCCAATAACGGTATTCACTTCTTCGCGGACAGTCAAGTTGTCATTAAAGTATTACATAGACTCGGCGGAGGTGAACTCAGAGATTGTTTGCGCCGGTGTGCGTGTGTTTGGCTTCGAAACGATTCACACCCGCGACTGATGGACTGACGACGGATATAATCGGCACATCGTCAATAACGTCAGAGTCAGTCACTACGAAATCAAATTAAATGTGAGAATATGTATGCATTTGTGTCGTTTTCTTTCGCATTCGCGTTAAATTCGTAGAAAACTTAATTACGATTTCTGAAAACTCTAAATACTGAAATATGTACACATCAACAACGAACGGCAGCTGCAACTACAACAACTACTGGCAACGATAATCTCGTGGATTGACTGAGCGAAAACAACGAACTGCAATATGACGAAATGATGACTTTCATCGACGGGATGGCGGTGAAGTGAGGGAGAGAAAATGTTTTTTTTTTCTTTATTTATTCACCGTTGTGTTTGTTTATTCACTCATAAACCTATAAATCTTTATAATGAGGGTTTTGAATGAATGAACATTTGTAATGAATTCAACTTCTATGAACTTAAATGTGAACCTCAATGAAACCTTTCAAAGGTTCAATGAAACTTTTCAATTACGTTTTTCACATGAATTCCTTGAAGTACATATGTAATGAAATTCAATCTTTGCGAAGTGTTTCTATAGCATTTATGATGAATGAAATCATTGAATACTGAATAAAATTGAAACTTTTGAAAAAATGAAAACACATCAAATGAATTTCATTTGGAAATCTTCTATGAAATTTTTAAATCTTTATAAAGCATTTTTCATTGAATGATATTTGAGAAATACACAGTAAAAAGCAGAACATTTGCCAGCCTGTCAAAAAGCGAATATAACTTTCAGAATTGTCCGTTGTTTTTGAGGTTGACAAAGATGTAAATATTATCTAGATCTAGCGTATCTAAAAACGGCTAACTTTTCATCTGAATTGAAATCGGAACTCGTCACCATGTAAACTAAAAAACGTTGGTTTCGTTTCTTGACGTTTATGAACTCAACATATTCTGTGGTGAATTTTTTTATATATGTACATACATATAAACCCGTTAGAATCCCCCCTGAGAATAACCCCCTCAGCATCATGTTTGTTTGACGAATGAATGCCATCATTTCTAAAAATGACTTCTGTTATCTACACTCTCCCTCTCTTTTCCTCTCTCTTTTTATATATGTTTTTTTATTATAGTATTTTATTCTTTTTGAGTTAATAATGATTTTCTTAGAATCATCGATTCATGATGAAATATTCGATTGGTAACAATAGCTTTTACCAGAAACCTACCCGCCATTTCCAAATATAGCTCAAGCGGCTGTTGATGTCGCTGTTGCCAAGCATTCAATGATATTCCAAGAAAAACTTGCGTACAATTGCAATTAAAGATTGCTCAAGAGAATGTTCGATTAAACTAAAATTATATTGATGGTTGTTTGTTTCTATGAAATTGCATAATGATGCTATGAGGATAATAAGATAGTGATTAGAATAATAATGAAGATGAACCACTAATTTAAAATTTCTTTGCTCTCCGCTCTATCTCCCTCTATCCCTCTCTCTCGCTCTCTCTTTTACTTTCTTGCTGAACCTAAAACATGTAAAACATGTTAATTTCATGATTCATGGCTTGAAAATGAATACCACGAAAAGTCTAAGAAATCCCTATTTGGTTATATGCACAACAACAGCAAACTACATCGACTTCCTCACTAACACATCAAGAAAGTAAGTGGAAAAGTTGGCACACCCACTTAAAAAAATGGTATCTTTCTTTGCGAGTAAAAATGTGCACGCTTCACTGTATGTTGGCGAAATTCGTTGGATGTCATCAAATATTTGTTCAAGTATGACAGACTATATACAATGACACACTATATACGTACAGACACGTATATTTTGTTTTTTTTTTGTTCTTTCTTTCGCTTTGAAGCGAAATGTAAACTCTTAAAAAGAGAATAAAAAAAAATAAAAAAAAAGTTCATAAACAGATATTTTACTATTTACTCGTTTAGATGATTCGTTCGTTAAATAAAACTAAAGATACCATAAAAATACATGCTTATACTTAGTTCGTTTTTGGGCTATTTTTGGCAATCAAATATTTGTTTTCTTATTAATTTTACTGTTTTCTGAGAACAATTGTTATTTATCAGGAAGGGCAAAAAAGCAACGAGCTTATAACTATAATTTATTGAGAAGAAAGATAAAGAAATAAGATTAGAACAATTGAATTGACACTTCTATTGTTCGTAAAATACAGTTCATATGTTTAATATACATATATGTGTAGGTACTAGCAAAACTTGAAAAAAAATTAAAAACAGGTGCATAATTGTGGTCAGTAGAGATCCTCAACAATAGTTTGTATGGAGGGACTTTTAAGCAGATTTAATGTATAGATTCATGACTATTAATAGAGGAATCAAGTGTAGAATTTTATTGATATAGAGCTCTACCTTTTCCCATCCACCTTTCTAAATCTATTGATCGGTCGGTCTCTGCACATTTTAATCGAAACAACGTGCCGAATAATCGCATTTTTTCGCTTTAACCGTAAATCGTAGTGGACCAAGAACTCGACCTTCAAAATATATGTCTTAATTCGCAAAGATCTCAATCTGTCCTCCTCCCTCCTCACATTCCTACACACATTCGAGAATTATTGCATCATGAGTTGCTCTTAAAGCCGCTTCAAACACTTGATCGCTAATCATGTCCAACATCCGTGTGGCATTTCTTTTCTTTTCATTATTGTTTTTCACCTTAACTTTTTACCACGACCTCCTCCCTCCACACTTTACCACCCACATCGATTTCTATTCTTCTAATGAATATGAATCATATGCGTAAATAACCTTAAAGAGAACAAAAAAAGCCGCCAAAAGCGGTTTTTTAGAGCTACGATGACGATATGCCGGCGAATTCCTCAGGGAACTGACGACATCTCATCGCATGGAGCTCTATACAACACAAGGATGTGTCATGCGCACAATCGTGTTGTTTCATTTCTCATTCATTCATTCATTCAGAACTCATCATCTGTTTCTTTGTTCGTTTGTGTTCTCGGTTGGTCGGTTGTCTTCGAATGCGTTGGAATTCCTTTTTTTAGTGTGTTATTTTGTTGTTGTTTTGGAGTTTGGAGCGAAAACTTCGTTCATAAAAAAAACGGCTAAACTATTCACTTGTTTTGAATCGTTTGTAAGCAACAACAACTCAGTTAATGAAAAAGTGAATGATTAACGTAGCAACTGCATATCGTAGTCTCGATACCGACTTCGACAACGTCTACGAGTTGCGTTGGCGTCGCCGAGCAAAACAGTTGAAAACGCGAAGTTAAGGTAGTTGGTTGTATGATGCACGAAAAACGAAAGAAATGTCTAGATATATAATAAATAATCTTTAATCTATTATTTATTCTTTGCATTTATGATATTTTAAGAATTTTATAAAATTTCAAAAAAAGAATCCGTTGAAATTCATAGAAAAATAAATAAAATAAAAATATGCCTGTGTGCCAAAAAAATACGAATTTAATCTCATTATTTTAATGGGAAATTTCGTTTGTTTGTTGGAAATGTTTAACATACATATTTTTCAATTATATGCAAAAACCAGTGACACGAATCATTTACGCCATGCAGATTTTGTTGAAAAAACACTTTTCCTTATCGTGGAAAAAACAAAAGAAAAGCAAACTCAACTCACAGTGCGGAAAGTTCAACGATTTCAGAACTGCAAAACCATTTGCTTCTACTATTATTGCTACTTCTGTGTTGTATTACTATTTTGCTCGCTATTTTTTGTTTGTATGTTTGCTATCTGAGAACTAATTAAGTCATTCGGTGGCGGCAATGATACGAATAATTTTCATTCACAGCAACAGCAGCGATAGAGCGACAACAGTCATTCACTTGTAGAAAAGCACAAGAAAGCCCGACGCCAGAAGTCAGGAAAAGATAAATTAAACTAGTAGAAAAAGAATATACAATATTTTCCAAGGAAAACTTGCTGCTCTGTTCTTTTCTTTAAAGATTCATTCAGTGTTCAGTGTTTGTTGTTTCGTTAAAGCAAAAAAAGAAATAAAATTTTGTGTATATTTTAATATTTTCCCGTATAAACAATAAATAAACTGGTCGGAGGAATGCAGGTTACAAATTCTTCGTAAACAATTCTCAATCGCATTTTTAATTACTGAATTTCTGCGAAATGAGTTCAATTTTTGTAGTCGAAAATTTTTTCACAAAATATTTCATAAATAAGTTTTATACAAATTATAAATAAATATTTATTTTAGCTTGAAAAATTGTATAGCAAAGGAATGAGTTTTTGACGTGGAAATACACATACGATACATCGCATATTCATTCAAAGAATGGCCAGCAAATTCCTTTCGGTGTATATATCGAATTATAACGAAACCGTATTTATTTAAAGAATTTATCTCGTCATAGATAATCAATAAGTCAATAAGAATTCTTCGAAATGATGAGATTTTTTCCATGCGGTTTTTGTTGCACTTCGCTTCTGACTTCTTTTTATTTCTTTTAAGTAATTTCCCATTCAGATTTAATGTTATTATTACTATTGTTTGTTGCTTTTACTTGTTGTGACATAATTCGTTTAATAATATGAAACCTACACAATTCGCTGAATAATCAATATTTATGATGATGAACGTGCATTTATATGTAAAAAGACATCCAATAAATTGGAGTAGAAATTCCTTTCAATCGAATTGAGCTTTCACATAGATTTCCATCTTTTAATAGCATTTTTTAATATTGCTTTTGAGTTTTACTACGCGTATCATTTCACTGATTGATTTGATATTTTATTTTGTTAACAAATTTATGATCAAGTTATGATTTCGATGAAGTATATTTTAATTCATTCCATTAATTAATTGAATTGATGATAAGGAAATAGAAAAATAGAGCTTTAGCAGTTAAATGAAAAAAAAAATTTAAGGGTTTTGTTCATGAAGTCAAGGTTTGAGAAAATTATTTTCCTTTTCTGTTTCTCTATATCTATTTTATACTCATCACTGATGATTCGATGATTTGTTTATGATGGCAGTTTATACTTCATTCTTACCAACCAACCAATCATTTGTTCAGCAGGAGCAGTAGCATCTGTTATAACAATCAACAGCAATAAAGTGGCGAATATCGTAGTAAGCAACAAAGCCTAAAAATAAAACCATTTCCACTTGCGTCCTGATGGGTCATCGCCTTAGCAAGACTTCGGTTAACCGTTGCAAAGTCCAGAAACAACAGCAGGAACCTCACCACCAGGAAGAAGAAACAGAAGAAGTACAAGAACCAAGAAGAGATAGTTTAGTGGTGGCGCCAATAAATATTATCACTGGTGCATCAAGCGTAAATCTACAAAGACCAAACACGCCCACGAGCTCCGCAAACAACCACCACCATCCACAACAAAACCTTCGTCAATTGGAAATTCAGACGAGTAGCGAAGAGTTGGCGAGCGGTGCGACCAAAACATCGAATCCCGGTCGGCAGATCATTATTAAAATTCAGTTGGCCAAAATGGAAAATGAACAGCAGCAACAACACGTTAACGATCATTCCAGCAATGACAACAACAACAGGTGTAGAACAACAACTTCCACGACGACCAGCAGCAATACCAACAACAATAATAATAACAATAATAACGACAGTAGTCAGTTTTTAAATGTCACATTTAATCAGAATCTCATGGAGACGGTTAGTAACACGAGACTACCGCCTGTTGATAGTCTGTACTCACCACGCCAAGTCAATTATATGCCGCCAAATGTTCCCAACTGTTCGCCGCAACGTTTCGTGGTGAATAATAATTTCAGTTCCCAAGTAGTGTTGGCTGCGACGGCGGCGGCTGGTGACGCTCTAAGCAGTCGAGATAATTCCATCAATCTTTTAATGGGACCTATGAACGAGCTCCAATTGAGTGAGAAGCATCCGAGTGTGGTGAGTGGAGCATCAAGTAGCAAAAGCAACACTGATCGAGAAATGACGTCACCAAACAAAGCCGCCAATGAAACAACCTCTGAAGGCCATCAAACAAACTGTGCTGAAGGTGAGTTTTATTTGTAAACCGTATGTATAAATATATAAAACATTGGATTTTTTTTTACTTTTGTCCAGGCGAAGATGCTGTCGATTTGGACAACGAATACTGTTGTCGCCGCAAAGCCAAATCTAATACATTCCCCGCAAAATGGCGATGCTGCAGGTGCACCTGTCGTGATGCGTTTAAGCGCATCATGGATGCATCGTCCCCTTCATCCTCCGCCTCCGCCTCCTCGTCATCATCACCATCATCATCAAAAACCAGCAAGAAAAAGGAACGTAAAGAAGCTAGAAGCTTAATGAAATCACCGCAAAAATCAGCACAAAAGCAACCACAACATTCCAGCCAACATCCGGCTCTTTGGGCTGCCCTTCAACCCAACTCATCCCAGGTTCAGTTGCAAGGAAACAATTTAGCCGTCGCTGCTGCCTCTGCTCCTGGTGCTGCTGTCACCACAAGCAACGGAAACGCTGCAGCGCACATGTCCATCTGGTCGCCGAGCAGGAATAACGTCATCATACCGATTTCCTCCCCTCAATTCGTGGTGGTGCAGTGTCCACCCTCCTCGCTGGTCACTTTGGGACGCATGGATGACAATTCGATCCGGTTGATGGCCACCGAGCTGGTGACCGCGAATTCTTCGAGCAGCGGAAGTGGCAGTGTCAGTGGCAACAACAGCAACTCCAACACTGCTTCTCGCATACTCCCCACGCTGCATGCCGAAGTGAGTTCAGCCAGCACGTCTTCTAGTGTGGCCACGCCCAACTTAAGCACCTGCCCATCCGCCAGCAACGCCAACGTTATCGCCGCTGGTCCAGTTGTACACTCACAAGTCGACTACATTCACTGCTTGGTGCCAGATCTCGAGCGCATCACCAAAGCCAGCTTCTACTGGGGTAAAATGGACCGTTACGAGGCAGAGCGCTTACTCGAGGGCAAGCCGGAGGGCACTTTTCTGCTGCGTGATTCAGCGCAGGAAGAGTACCTCTTCTCGGTTACATTCCGCAAGTACGGACGCTCGCTGCACGCGCGCATCGAACAAAGCAACCATAAATTTAGGTGAGTAATCTGACGATAGCGGAGTGAATCTAATGTCATTAATGTTTTTCCTTTCTTTCTTTTTTCTTCATCATTTTTCAGCTTTGACTGTCACGACCCTTGCGTCTTCACCGCCTCCACGGTGACCGGTCTGCTAGAGCACTACAAGGATCCAGCTTGTGTAATGTTCTTCGAGCCCATGCTGACCATTCCGTTGCATCGCAACAAAACATTCACGCTGCAGCAGCTGTGCCGCGCCACCATTGTCTCGAACACCAGCTACGACGGCATTAACGAGCTCGAGCTGCCGTCACGGCTAAAGTCCTACCTCAAGGAGTATCACTACAAGCAGAAGCTGCGCGTTAAACCGTTCGACGAGCCCTTCTACACGTGTACATAGTGTCCGCGAACGGCGAGCGCGGAAGCGGCGGGCCGCCTAAGCTATCGCGCCGACGTCGCCAACGAGAGTCTGTTGCTGGACGATGAAGTGGAGGGCGAGGCGTTCGAATTGCTGTCCGATTTGGAGGACCTGCAGCGAGCCAATATGGTAGTCAATTACGTGCAGCATTCGGCAAGCAGGGGAGGGGCGCCAGCGATGACAGCAGCAAATCAATTACCGTTGGCGCAAATGAAATCCGCCGACGCGAGGAAAGCGACTTCCGAGTACAACGCGGGGCATGTGACGAAAACAAAGCGTTTACGTCACTTACCGTCGCAGGTGGCTGGTTTTTTCATTAGAGTAGCGACGAGCCTTAATTGTTATCAATATGAGCAGCAGCGGCAACAACAACAACATCATCATATAGATCCTCACCAATCACCGTCGCGTTCAGATGTTGATGCTTTTAAGCTGTCAGCTTGGCAGCGACAGCAACGCGACTTCATCAGAGGCAGCAACCGCGACATCGGTGCCAGCACTAAAATACTACGTAAATCGCAAAAGCAATCAAATTGCAATCCTAACTAAGCAACTAACAGACAGTCCCCAGTGAATAATTGGCAACGTTATCAGTTTCGTCACCGTCACCGTTGGCGCATTTTCGGGCGTACGGTGTGGGGCGTGGCATGTTGCGCTTTCCAAAGTATTCTGTAGTTTTTAAGCAACGAAACGAAAAAATGTTTGTAAATTTAAAAGAACTGTTTACACAATAGTATTTATTATAGTATAAATAGGAATAGGAGATGCAAGCATGCGGAAGTGGGCGTGGTTTGGTTGGTAATTGGAAATAAAGTTAATGTAGTTAGCTTTATTTCAAAGAACAAAATGAAATCTCGTTTATAATGAAATCTTTAAACCATATACTAACCGCAGCGAAACAAAGAAAGCCGCTTTATTTTTTTTCTTGGAAAAATATTTAAGAATTTTCAATGTTTTCATGTAATCAATGTCATTGTAATTCTATGTAAATATTTATGTATCTATTACATACTCATCGTCAAGTATTTACATGTTCGCACTCATTGAACATTTACTTAAATTAACGAAACAATTAAATTAAAAAAAGTTTATTATAACCAATGTATTAAAAAGTCAAACTATAATTGTAAATGTAAACATCATTGTATTTAGAAAAAAATTACTGTTATATTTTAGACTGTTTCAAAATTGTTGGAATATTATATATAAAATGTTATCACATCGAATTTTTTGGCAGTGCCAAAGATTCGTTGTTCCTCGAAGAAGAAGCTCTTCGATATGATTTTAAGATTTATTTACTGTAGTTAGCATGTTTAAACTAAATACAACATAGTTACAAATATAGATAGCTAGTTACATATATATGTTAAGACATATACCTAGTAAACTAATCGCTAATATATACCCATACATCTAGCAATCTTTGTTCTCGTGTATATGATAAATACATCTTTTTTAAAATCAGGTGCAAATATAATAAATTCACTTGTTTTTAAGAATTGTATCGTGTAATCATTCGTGCTTCTTATACAATACAAATGAATGTATATATACGTGTATAATCTATATATATATGCATGCCAGCATACTATATTATTAATATATTTGGTATAATTATTTAAGTATATATATACATACGTTAACATAATTATAATTATACAATACATACATATACATAGAAATAAGTAAAACAATAGAAATACTTAAGTAAGTATCAGTTACTATAAAAATACTATTTCCAATTTAGATATAACATAAAAACTATTAAATCATTACTATATAAATATTGTTTGTAATTGTAGCTTAAAAATAAATATTGTATTAGGTGTACAAATAAGTTTTCGCGGTTTGTCAAAAGATGGCCCCACCAGAAGGTTATGGAGAAATTGTCAGATATAAAACGTAATATCCCAAGTTTCGTCATCCGGCAACACCATAACCTTAAAGTAATAGTGATTCCGTATCAGCATCACGTAATTTTTTTCCTGCAAAAATGTCAAGTTTTGTGCCGAATAAGCATCATTTGCGGGAACAGCTTGGTGTCGTGTATTATGAATTGCTCAAACCAAGCGAAACCATTACTGGAGCTCTCTACCGAACACAATTGATGAGATTGAGTCGGGCACTTAAGGAAAAACGCGCCCATTACTACTCCAGACACGACAAAATTATTCTTTTACACGATAATGCTCGTCCACATGTTGCGGCGCCGGTAAAAACATACTTGGAAACACTCAACTGGGAAGTTTTACCCCACGCGCCGTATTCACCAGACTTAGCCCCTTCTGATTATCACCTGTTCCGGTCGATGGCACATGGTCTGTCTGAGCAGCGCTTCACATCATATGAAGACACCAAAAATTGGGTAGATTTGTGGATAGCGTCAAAAGATGAAGAGTTTTTTCGACGGGGTATCCGAATGTTGCCAGAAAGATGGGGAAAAGTAGTGGCAAATGATGGAAAATACTTTGAATAAAACGTAATGTACTGTTCCTTCACAATAAATTCCTAACTTTTTATAAAAAACCGAGGAAACTTATTTGTACACCTAATATGTTTATTTATTTATTTTAGCTTTTATTTAGGTAAATATGTGCGCAGTTTTTTTAGTTATCCCATCTGTTTTTCTTTTTAAAAATACATACATATATAAATATAAACGTATTATATATGTCTATATCGTATAATGCATATAATTCCTACAATGTTCAAGATGTTGAAAAACAAGAGGAAAAAAACAATAAAACAGTAAACTATATAAAGATATAGAAATGTTAGTATATCCTAGAGATATGTAATAAACTAAATACACCAAAAATATATATCAATTAATTTAATAAAGAAACAAAAAGAAGTCGAGATCAAAGTAGGGTCTGTACATGTTTTTCTCATTGTCTTATTTAAAGTTGAAGGAATACAAATTTCTTGCAATGAAGAATTCGTCAAATAAGAGTTATATGTTTGTAAAAGAAAATATGTAATGCAGTCAAAGAATCGAAACACATTCCTAAAAACAAAATTATTATATGTGGAATTTTCCCTCTTATTTATGATTTGAGCAGAAAGCGAGGATCCGCAATTCATTGTGTAAAACTAACACGATTAATAGTGTTGCCACTAACATACAATTAAATGTGTCCATTTCGAAATAGCTGCCTATATTTAGAAATAAATGTTCATAAAGATCATTGTTAACGTTTACTTGTAGACAAGGAACATTAAGTTTTGCAAAAATTCAATTTACTGAATATTTCAAATACAGAAAAACAAAACTTAAATTGTTCTTTTCTAAATAATCAGTCGGACTATGAAATACTTTACGAGGTTCTAAGCGTTTAAAATTTTACAAGATTTCAGATCGAATTACAAGAAAACAATTTATAACTTCTTGAAAAGCTGGTCGCGCGTAAAGATATTGAGCGAAGTGTCTACACGCTCCGTTACGGAGTTATAAGAAGTGCCATCCATCTGCAGTTCCTCACATCCTTATGCATTCTTTCGAATTAATTATAGTTTCTTTTCTTTTTTGAAAGACGTCTGCACTTCCATTCTCACCATACTGCTAAAAGGACGGTCATTCTACAGAAGTCTCCTGTGTGTTTTACATGAGCGCCTGTTCTGATGGGAAATTAAGCTGCTGACATAAGCAACATGTAAAATTAAACGTTAACCAGCGATTGTAGATTGAGGATAGATTGTAGACAAGAGGATACATTTTTAGGACTTGCACTACTGCTTAGATGCTATAGCAATGAACATAATGAAGTGTGATGGGGAAGTACGACATCAACAAATCAAATTAAAGCCAATTTGAATACATTTCCAATGATATCAATACCATGGAAATATCTCGTATATTTAAGGAGATACGGATACGAAATTTTCATGTTTCAAGGTTCTATAGCTCTGAAACCAAAAGAGAGCTGCAAGAAAGCTTGCAAAGAAAAGTTTGCTGCAAAGAAACAACAACAAAATTGGGCATTTTGTACGGATGTAAATTTCTTCCGTCCCTTTTCTTAATAATTTGTAGATATGTTTAAAATTTAATTTGCTGTAATAATTTTTATAAAATATTCTGCGATGCAAACCACCCAAATCGTTATTGACTATAGTTGTTATCATCAGAGATTGTCGTATCTGGCTATTGTCAGGAACGTAGCCATGGCAGAATCTTTTTCGTGTTCTGATTTCTTTGGATTTCAGGTATGTGAACAATTTTAGGATGGTTATGTATATTTTCTAATTTTCCGTATGTTATTTTGGATGTTTACTTAGGAAGCGCTTATCAAAATGCGAGAACTGGATGACAAGATATTGTATACGTTGAATACATCACTATTAACAGAATCATTTAAAGGACAAGTAAATCACGAGGAGACTTGTCGTGATATATATTTGAAATTACAGACTGGACATCAGCATCGAGAAAATGCCATTAAGAACTGCATAGCCGTATCTACAGAATTAGTAGAAGGGCTTCGAGAGCAACGTGAACTATATCCAGATAACACCGAAATTTCTAAAAACATTGGGTCTGAACACAAAAAGGTGAATTATACATTCTTTGGTATAACCTTTTGACATAGCCCTTGATCAAATGTATTTTTCAGCTACGCCTCCTTCAGTCTGAATTATATGTTGAAAAAATCGTTAAAGAGCGCTCATTTAAAGCATTAAATGAACGGTGCCGAAAACACATGAATGGTGGATCATTCATTCTTAGTTAAGTAGGTTTTCTTAGGATTGTGTATTGAATAAATTTTAAAATATTAGTTAACAGAACAGCATAGAACGATACATGAAACTAAATACATACATATATTCTTAATAAATTAAAATTGTTGACTATTGGCAGGGCAGTAAATGTTAAATCAACATAGACCGTTATTTGCTGTGAAGCATTGGTGCAGAAGATGATTGAATATGAATTGGTTAAGCAATTGTATTTGCATTTTCGTCCTTATGACGGTCCGCTGTGTTTGCAATACTTAAATTGTTGATTCCTAGGTTTAGTTAGGTTAAGAAGGCAAATGACTAAATAGCCAAAGAAACCCGTATGACATCTAATCTATTCTACTATTTAAGTTGTGAACGAACAACCAGAATAGCCTTGTAACGCACTACCAGGTTTTCTCCACACGATCTGTTTTATTTCAAAAGTACAATATTTGATTTCATCTGACCATGAAACAGTATCCCACACAGCTAGGGATTCGTTCCGCTCGGAAAAATTCCTCCTATCGTGAATTTCCATCGGAACAGTTTTCCGGCGGAATCATTAATACCAACAGTATAGAGGCGAAATATTGATTCGAACACAACTTCAAAATGTCGAAATTGTCAAAAGTTACTACAAAGTTTTAGATTGCGTTGTTATAAATAGAGTTTGGAATAATCACCTCCAGTACCATTTCTAAGTTTTATGTTCTCCGACATCTTTTTCCGGATATATTTTTTTTGTGGCCCCAAACCTAGAAAAGAAATTATTTGTATATACATACTATGTATATTATTATTTTATTATATTAGCAATTATTAGTATATAATTTATCAACTGTATATATAATTGTGCATGAATTGTATAATAAATTATTGTTTGTAAAACTATATATCATATATACATATATTATAATACACCTATCTCCCGATTTACACGGTAGATACCAAAGACTACAAGACTGGAAACTCCTCTTATATCGTGAGAGAGCTCAAAAAAATGTCCGTCCGCGTGTTCACATACAGTGTATGTGAATTTTATGGTGAAATTACCGACTTGTTACAAGCTAAAACAGGCTATCACAAAGCATGATATCTGAAAAGGTAAACCGTTTTGCTTTGTTACCACACCGCCACAAAATGATGGGGTGAGTTAGTGGCAGGGATACCAATGACACAGCTTTATTACTAATTATTTTTTTGGTTTTTAAGTAAACATTAATAGAAAAACTACTTTCCATTTATAAGTTCTAGAGGTTTTGACGATTTCTAAGCTGTTTGGAAATATTAAAAAGTAATGTAAACTTATTTATTTTTGTAATTTTTCATTTCTCTTTTATTTAAATTAAAATGTGTTAACACAAATAAATTTACAATTCATTTATTTAAATTAAAATTAATTAAACATAAACACATTCTCAATTCATGCATTTAAAATTAAATTCGTTTAAATTAAAGACCAAAAGAACTAAAGTCACAATTCAGTAAATATAAAACTAAATTAAAGACAATATTCAACAAAACATGTTGAATACGTTGGCATCTCTTTCGGCTAAAAATACGCGTGGTAGGTTAAAAACAGCTGACTAAATTTGTGAAATGAGTAATTTTTATGAATTTTAACTTCGTTTTAATTGCAAAATATTCAATATTGTGCAATTATTAGACTTAAAAAAGGTTTCATGTACATTTCCAGAAGCGTGCGTTGCTTTTAAAAATGGCTCCTTGGTCTTTTTTACGTATTTGAAAAATCATATTTCTGGCTTATTGTTGTGAAGAAGAACAAGAGTTGCATTCCTCTCTCAAAATATTTTGTAAACAAATTCCCGGACTGTCAAAATTCGTTCCCGAACTGTCAAAATTACATGCGTGTTGTTTTTGTAATCTACACCACCCAAGCCTGATTTCACCAACACATTCAAAGCGAAAAAAGAGTTTCCAGTCTTGTAGTCTTTGGTAGATACGTTCCTGAGAAAAACGTGTAAATCGAAAATTAAAAATTTTCAAGTCAAAACCGTGTAAATCGAAAAGCTTGCAGAAAATGCATAATTTTGCTATTTAACAGTTGTGCTTTTTTTCAATATTTTTAGGTGTACACAGAAATAAAACTAAAATGCATTAACAGGTTAAAATATGTAATATATTATGGAAGCACTGTTTTTTTACTTAATTACAATACATCAAATACAATTTTCCGTAGATAAAACTTTAATTTTATGCGAAGAAATACAGACACAGTGTGCGTGTGCAGCAAGTCAGCACCAGAGATCAGAGATAATGAGATAGGACACTTCGAATTCGCTGTTTCAACACACATGCATTTTGCTGAAATTTCACTAAACCTATGACAAAAAAACGTGTGCGCTGTCCTCTCATGTGTACT
The DNA here is from genome assembly GCA_943737955.2 of Myopa tessellatipennis. Lineage (NCBI taxonomy): Eukaryota > Metazoa > Arthropoda > Insecta > Diptera > Conopidae > Myopa > Myopa tessellatipennis. Next base: position 21,714,075 of record OX031317.1, read on the forward strand.
TCGCCGCAGTATCGCATGCACGCATGCAATATTGATTTTAATGGGTGTTATTGTCGAAACGTCAAAAATATATTTAAAATATTAACCTTTTGTTTATGCTCACATTATATACATGATGTATATACCAGTTCCTTATAATTATAATAAATCTATACTTTCAGATTTTACATAGTATTTGTTGATTTATATCACATATTTAATTGGTATAAAGTAGACATTGCGCTAATTTTTGGCTGTCAGTGCATAGTTGTTCAAGTTTTTACAAAAAAAATTAAGATTAATAACTCCAGAATGGTCGCATTTATATTTTTAGATTTGTTTTCTAATATTTTAGCAAATTAAATATTGTTATACATCGTTGATGCATTTGGGGGGTCAAACATCCGTTCGCACCTACCATTTTAGGTTTGGGAAACTTCACCACCTTTGTTTATATATGGTGAAATTTATATTTTAAAAGGCAATGACCTTGGCTATACACAGTATCTTTTGATATGGTTTCAGTTTACGGAGAGAGAGATGAGGAAGAAAGATAAAAGTCTACAATCTGGTATGGAGTGTAAAGAATTTCTAAAACGAAAATAGATGCTGCTTCTCAGTTTTTTTGCACGCACACAAGCAGTTGTCAAACGAAAGAAGAGCAACGTAGTTTGCCGAAAGCGTGTTCATATTTTCTCTCACTCTGGCCAACATTTGGATATTCAGTAAATTTTATACACACATTGCCATCAAGTATTTACGACTTTTGAAACCAAATGAGAAACCACAGTGTGTAGCCACCGATGGTATCGAAATACCAGTACAGAAACCATTGCAAAAGATACGACGTCTAGCTAAGCTGATTTCATAACTAAATGAGTCCGTGGTGAAGCATGAAACAGCTGATTTTTTCAACATACTGAAAGACAGAAAACAAGAACAACAATATGGGAGTTCTCACGTATAGTGTACATGAATTCAACAGCTCATAAAAAATAGACGTCAAACCGATTTTTGAAGCGGCGAATTCGAAGTGCCCTATCTCATTATCTCTGGTCAGCACATAAGCTCGGGATTCACCGTGAGATGGTTACACAGCGCACGCGTGTTCAATCACAGCAGCATTTAGTAGAGTGCGATAAAAACAAAAAAAAACTTATTTGGAAAACCGTGTAAAAGCGAAAACGTGTAAAACAAGTACCGTGTAAATCGGGGGATAGGTCTATAATTATATATATACTTTTTAAGCAATCAAATAAAATCAGAGACGAACACTAAAGTATAATTTTGCTTATAATTTAAGTAATAACTATGTGTATATATGTACATATACATATAATTATACATTTTTCCACCTCCAACCTCCTCCTTGGTCCGTTTGGTGTATCCAGAGGCTGGATACCATTATTTCTTTAAATTAACCAATTTTTCAAATTGGTTTTGATTTGTCCTTTAAAAAGAGGTCAATTCAAAAACTGCATGTTTTAAAATTTCTGCCTGTTTCTTCAACTGATAATTTTTACATTTAGATGTTGTCACTTCAAAATTCCGCGTGATAAAAATGGCGGAAAAATTAACAGAAATTCCCTAAAAAATTTCCATAAAAAAATTGTTTGCGATAGGTAGATTTTCTGTGGAATTTTGTTTACCCCTTTCGATAATTGTTCGCGATACCTGGAAAGGAACAACGGAGAATTTCCGACTGAAATACCTGTTCACGATTGCCCTGATTACTTTCATGCGAGTTTTTAAAGAAATTAATATTTTTTACGTGCCACTCGACCATCACGGTCGACCCTCTCTTTTCATTATCTTCCTTACAGTATCGATGCAGATTAATTTTTTTTAATCTACCTACACTTCTGCTGTCTGAGAAGCCAATAACCAAGGATTTACCTTTACTAAAGAGATAATGTTTGGTGTTTCACGATGGGTTAACTTTTTTGAACGACGTAACGACCCGTCTGTTCCGCTTTACCAATTAGCCTCCCAATCTCATGAAATTCTTCATTGCTTTCTCGTAGGTAGGTAGGTAACGGGTGGTACTCCACACCAGCTCGGTACGGGGTAGGTGTAAGTAGTAAGTAGTGCAAGACATTCAGACCGGAAATGAATGGTCTCCTTCTGAGACGTGTCTCTACAGATTGAATATGGTAAACCAAGTCGTGCTGCGTGATCGCCGATCGTCCAATGGCCTGTAATCACTGCAACTAGTCTAGCTATGCCTATGTGTTTGTTGATAAGCCAGTATTATTTGGACTTTCATACGACGCCCTGATAATGAGGCATGTTGATAGGCTTTTTCAATTAAGGTTAGTTTTATCACGAAATATATGGCACAGTCCGCTTTTGAGAGTGTTCAATCCTTTGGGGATGCAAATTGCGTGAAGCAGTTCTCAGAGCAGTTCCTAGCCTGGCAAGCGCATCAGCCATTTCGTTGCCCAATATACCTCTGTGTCCCGGGAGCGAGCAGAGGACCTCAACTCTTGCTTCGTGGCAGAGGCTGTTGAGCTCCATTCGGCATTCCTGGACCGTTGTACGCTTCCTCAGCATGTGGAGTGTAGTTTTCTTTCTTGCAGTTGTCCACCAGACCATATGTGGGGCTTGGCCTGATGACCGCTGTATACAAGTGTAAATTTCGTCTTTATACCCTATTATTTCCCGACGGTTTTGCAGCAGGAGTATTAGTCAATATTTGCCTTCTGTAATCTGAGTTCAATATTTTCTCTCCAAGTTTGGAGTCGAGGTGTTTCGCATGCGTCTATATCTGCACTTCCTATCCATTAAGCTTGGGTAGCTTAAAATATTGGTGTTGTACCTAATTGTGAAGGGCACCATCTCTGTTTTGGCCGAGTGTACTCTTAACGCGGGCGAGTAGCCCAGGAGGCGATAGTGCGCCCTCGCACTGGCAATGCCGATGATACTAGTGCAGAGACCGGAGACTAGAATAACGAAATGGTCGACGTAGGTCATGGTCATTATTCTTTCATTTTCCAGCTGCACCAAAAGTAGGTTCAGCACCAAGATCCATAGCAGCGGTGAAATTTCCGCCTTGAAATGTACCTCTTCTGACATGCTTGATGATACTGCTACTTGCCAGTGTGCCATGAATCTCTCTCGTACGCCGCATTTCCAGAATACATTTTACGATTATGTAAGACTCGGCTACTGTCAGTGAGAGCCTCCTGAGTAGCGGAAGAAGTAACATTGTTGAAGGCGGCTTCGAAGATCCCCAACGTGTGTTGCTAAAATAAAGAGTGAGGAATACGCACTTTGTTAATTAGCACCTGGTGCAGGGCGGAATCAGTGGATCGTCCCTTGAGATGTGCGTGCTGGGAATGGGACAGCTTACCGTGAAGCTTACTCCTCAGGTAATCATCCAGAATTCATTCCAACGTCTTCAAAAGGAAAGAAGTAAACCAGATTGGTCTGAAGTCCTTACCTTCTTCGTAACCGCGTTTCCCTACTTTCTATATAAAACGACCTTCCTCCAGGAGACAGGAACATGACCCAGTTTTAGGTTGGATCTGAACAGCATAGTTAGGATAAGAGTTACTAGATTATCTGATGCATCAACGGCAGGATACCATCCGGGCTTGGTGATTTAAACGAATTGAACGAATTTACTTGGAGAATATCATAAATCAGATTTACTTTATGTGGGTGGAAACTGCTTTAATATCCATTTACACAGGCGGTTATGATGATGCTAACATCAGAGCCTGGGAAATGGGTTTTAGTGAAGACTTCTAGTGGTTCTGTTATGGATTGCTCCAGGTGCCATCCTTCCTTTTCACTACCGAAGGGCAGGAGTAGTCCGTGAACAATAACTTGCTAAGTCTTGAAGATTTCTTAGTACTTTCAATCCAAGTGCAGTAAGATTTCCAGGCCGCGGATTTAGCTTTCCTAAGGGCCTTTCGACAATCTGATATGGCTTCCAGCAATTGGGTTTATAGCATATATTAAAGAGTGGTCGCTTTAATAGGGATATTTAAGTCTTCGGTCCACCATGGAGGGAAGGATTATTTCCCACTGCGTAGAGAACCCGATCGGTGAAACGACGTTGTCATAATTCCTTCAAATGCAGAGGCTTGGCTATACAGTAGTTCAACTGAGTCAGTAGAATACCCTGTGGTCCAAGAAAGAATTTTTGCTGTACACCCTTCAGTTCACAACAAGAGCCGTTTTTTCTGGATAGAGTTACATTTGGAACCTCCTCCCACCCTCTATGAGTGTCAGAGCTTAGAAAAATTAATGTTGGCTTGTGGCATACTTGTAAGGGGGGTCAATTTCCTCGTCTAGGGGGGATGGACCATTTTTTAAACACCAGAATTAAAATCGGAAAAAAATATTGAAAAATAACGGTGATACCTAGATTAAGAATTTTAAAGCCAAATATGTGCTCCATAACCTCCGTTTTGAATTATCTTCCTTTGTTAAATAGTTTAGAGAAAATTATATAATTAATATAAATAGAGAAAATTAATTCTAAAAATAAAATTTAAGAAAAAAAATTTGAAAAAAAAAAAAATTATTTTTTATTTACTAACTTTTTTACATAGAAACTTAGGATCCTTTTTTATCATTCAAACAAGGCTTTTTTACTTTTTTCTCGAAACTTCAAGTTTAACATTAATTTTCTCTAAAACTATTTGACATAAAGACTCAGTTTTTAGAAAGGTATTGATAGAATCCGTAAAGTTTCAGGTTTCAGAAAGGTATATTACGATATTGTAGGCTCGGCAGTTTTTTTTTATACCATTGTTTCTATTTGAAGAAATTTTTTTAAAATCACCCGTCTAAACGGGTGGAAAATGGTCACCCACAATCTAACAAATGCAAAAAGCCATGAAAATAATTTTGTAAATCTATTTGTAGGCGAAATCCTGTGCGTCTCGACAAAATTTAAGAATAAATGAAAAGAAGATGGCGCAACGCTCAGGTCCGTTCTTTTTAGTCGTGTGACAACGACGTTAAAGGTGCACACCGTTCATAATCATGAAGATCAGTGAGGAAGTGCACAGTGAAAGTTTTTAATTATACAGAAAAATATAGTAATCGGAGTGCTTTCCATTTTCTATCAGATAGAAAATTATCGAAACTTTGGGAGTTCTGCCAGCTGGGCAAAGAATTTCAAACAAAGAGCCGAAACCATAGAAGAACAACCTGAAGTTGGAGCTACCGTATAAAACTACAACAAAATCGGAGCGTTCGACTAATATTTAACCAATTCCAAATTTTCTTCATACCACTTTTAAAGCTTGGAATTTGTTGTGACTTTAGTTCTTCAAAAAGACGATATGACGTACATGCGCAAACGTAATCACTTTTTTTTTGTTTACGTGCGTAACGTCAACCTTGGTTATTACCTACTATTACGTTCTCCAGCAGTGGGCTTTGTCTCATTACTTTTTCGTATTTACAAAACGTATTTAAAATGATGCAACATTTTACGCCTCTGGTGTGCTTGAGTTTGATTGTATAACTTTTTTACTACTGAGCCACAGCAATTTAAAGAAAACTAATTATGATTAAGATATTACCTCTTGTTGTGTATAACAAATGCATTTTGTATAAATGTTTCTCAACTTCGAAATTTTTAAAAAAGAATATAAAATCCTACCAACCTAACGCTTTGGAAAAAAAATTTCTTGTTTGGAGTGGAAAATATAAGTCTGTGACTGACATTCCTAGTTATGTCAGGTAAATATTAACTGTAAAATACCAAAATAGTATAACTATTATACTATGAGTTGTGGCTAAAATCTAGTTTTGGGCCAGAAAGCAAATTTTGTTGTTTTTCACGGTAACTCCAGGAGCAACATTGGTTTTTCCGACTCTTCTAAGTCGACTCTAAACTATGCACATGCATGGTTTCGTCAAGTTTGTGCATGCATAGATTGAAAAAAAATATGCGGTCTGGATCGTACTTTGTATTTACTAAAGACTACAAGACTGGAAACTCTTTTTTCGCTTTGAATGTGTTGGTGAAATCAGGCTTGGGTGCAGTAGATTACAAGAACAAAATGCGTGCAATTTTTAGAACTCAGGAGTTTGTTAAAAAAATTCAAAAAAATATTTTGAGAGGGGAATGCAACTCTTGCTCTTCTTCATAGCAATAAGCCAGATATATGATTTTTGAAATACATAAAAAATACCAAGGAGACAGTTTTAAAACCAACGCATGCTTCTAGAAATGTACATGAAACCATTTTTAAGTATTATAGTTGTACATTATTGAATATTTTGCAAGTAAAACGATGTTAATTTCATAAAAATTGTTCAGTTCACAAATTTAGTCAGCTGTGACCTAACATAACTACCACACGTGTTTTTAGCCGAAAGAGATACCAACGTATTCAACATGTTTTTTTGAATATTAATCTCTGATTTAGTTTGATATTTATAGCATGTCTCCACCGAAGATTAATTGCTACTGGATTTTCGAAAATCAACACAGATAATCAGGTCGTTTCCATCAAGTTAAACAGAAGCGAGCTGTCATTTGTTTGTTTACATTAGTGTTCTCAAGCAAACAAATATTTACGTTGTTTTTAAATAATTTATTTGAAATGTAAATGAGGTTGATAATATTTGAGTACGATTAGCAATTCTGACTTAAAATATTAGTTTGAAAAGGAAGAAAATTAAATATAATAAAAAAAATCTCTACTATCTTCGCAGAAAAATTATAATCCAGGTGGGAAAAATTGCGGCAGAGTATGTTGCCGCACTCCACAGTAGATTGCGTAGCATTTGGACACTGGCTTGTTCTTCCCAAAGGGAGAGCAACATTGCTTCGGCCAGCGGAGTCCATGCTTTCCTCTTTTTTCTTTCCTCTTTTGTTGTTTCTATTTGGCTATTGAAAGTAAATTAAAGAGAATTAATAAAAATTAAAATTAATAAACATAACATACTGCTTGTTGATGTTTATTTATTTTATTTTGACACTTGTTCCATTTTAATCTGTCATTTGTTTCATTTCCACAATATACCCAGGGTTGTATTCGAAATATTCTCGAATATCTTTCTTTGCACCAAAACAGCTTTTCCCTTTGTAAAAATGTAAATATTGACAGGTGCTGCCAAAATAGGTTGAAACATCAACTTATAGTAACGAGTATACGCTAAATACTCGTTGCATTTAGATAAATTCGCTATGAAATATAGATAAGATACGTTTAACATAGATAAGTTAAACTCGCACTGAAAAACCCAAATCTCAGTTAACTTTTGTTTGACGTTTAACTAAACATCGTTTAAACGAGCACTGAAAAACTGGCCCTGAGTAGGTTATAATTTGTATAAATAATTTTATCCGGTGGAGACAGGGTATTACTTAATTATAACTTTAGTTCCTTTGGTCTTTAATTTAAATGAATTTTAATTTAAATGCATGAGTTGTGAATTTATTTGATATTTATCTCATTTTAATTTAAATAAATGAATTATGAATTTATTTGCGATAACTCATTTTAATTTAAATAAAAGAAAAATGAAAAATTTCAAAAACAATTAAGTTTGCATTATTTTTTTATATTTCCAAACCGCTAATAAATCGTCGAAATAGAAATCAGACTAGTTGTTCTATTTATGTTTATATAAAAACCAAAGAAATAAATAAAATGCTGTCCTTAGTATCCCTGCCACTAACTCGCCCCATAATTTTGTGACGGTGTGGTAACAAACCAAAACGGTTTACCTTTTCAGTTGTCTTGATTTGTAATAGCCGGTTCTTGCAAGAAAACAATTTCACCATAAAATTCGCATATACTATATGTGAACCCGCGGACGACCATTTTTTGAGTTCGCTCACGAAATGAGAGGAGTTTCCAGTCTTGTCGTTTGTATTTACTTCCAAGTGATTTTATTTGCGTTAGGTCTCATCTGTCGTAGAACCGATAGACCACAAAATATGATTTGCATCTGCCACAGTAAATATTTTATCTGCTGAATGAATAATGATTGCTTTTTTATTTTATTATTTTATTCTTATTTTTTTTATTTTTCTTATTTTATTTTTTTTTCGAACTCAAAAATAATATGTTTCATATAAAATATCAACTATTTTTTTTAGTCCTGAAGAAATGGAACGTTGCCGTAACAAAATGCGAATTCGAGTGGCGAATATAATGATCGGATTAACAATAATAGGGTGTTGCGTAATGATATACAATGGCAAGCAAGCAGCTAAAAGAGGTGAATCGGTATCAAAACAAAATTTGGATTGGCATAACGAATTCAATAAAGAAAAATAATTTAACGGTTAAAAACTTTATCTTGTTAAATAGAGGGTGTCTAGTGGTAAATTTTGAAGTTAAAATTGTAATTGCTCAAAAGCTTGGAGTAAGGTCAGTGGTAGTTGTACCGTCTGCGAGTGAGTTGCGGATTCGTCAGCAGGAGTCACTGCTCGAGGTTGCATCGCGCTTTCGCGGATGAGCAATATTTGAAGTGCGGTGAATTTTTGTACTCATGTGAATATTCGCAATCATGGTTAGATCAGCAAAGATATCGACAATACGAAACAATGGTCAACCAAACTCTGTCACAACCATCAACGTCAGTAGCGATGTGAGACATGTGGCTCAGTAAGAAAAATTTCAGTCTCTACTGGAATAAAAAAATCAATAGTGCACGTTATTGTGAAGACCTATTCACTGTTTCCTTACGCGAAACCTTCGCAATCGATGGCTACGTTAACAAACAGAAAAAGCGAATTGGAGCTCTGATAATCACAAGGAACGTTATCAAAAATTATTTATACACTCCAAAAACGACGATGTTGTGTGCAATATCTGTCAGAGGAATTTATTTTTTTAACAATAGAAAAACTGTGACTGCTGGGGTATATTGCAGAATGATAGACATCTTATCCGCGTTGTTATTCTAAATTTTGTACGAAAAAAAAATAAGATTTGTTTATTTAAAAAAAAATTATATTTTTAAATGGAAACTTTTCCGCTGGACATCCTATTAATCTACTTAGTAGAATATAACAAATTGTAATATATAGTTCAATTGTATATATTATTATTAAAATAAATTATTTTCTTAACGAAGAATCGGTTTTTTAAATTCTTTAATGAAAGAGTCAGAAAATCATTATTGAAGAATGCAAACATTTAAAGCGGTTCTTATTAATGTATTGTGTATTGGCAACACTACTGTTGATAGTTACTAGCTGACATCAATGGTACCTCATCAGACAATTAATTTCTCTTTATATTTCGATGTTTATTCATTTCGTCTATCAGTTCTGAGTTCCATCTATTTTAACATTCTAAACCAGCCTGGGAATACGGTCACGATTCCATTTACCGGGTCCTATATTCATGTGTTCGAGCATGGGGTCATACTTAACATGTATACATATCTATTGTGCGGATGGAGTGGACAAAATCCATCGCCTTTGTTGAGTTGGTAAGTTACGCACCAGAGGCCGCATGATCGTTGTGCTCTTTTGGCTTTACGTTGCACTTAATCAGACTATTGACGCGTATGTCTATATTTGGCGAGTCACGCTTATAAAAAGCTAGTTGACTGTTTACGGTTTTAGTTCCCATTTGGGTCCTATACATGTTTTGCGGGGGCAAATATTCTGTATGTCTTGGTTATCCTGCTTTCGATGTTTTAGTTTGCCTTGCTTACCATGCTCGTTCCACTTAATGTCTCCTGAATCCTTCGCTTGACAAATATTAATCTTCCTTGACAAATATGAGTTATGATCACTGCCATCCGCATAGCATACCACTTGGAAACCCTCATCTGTTAAAACCTCTAAGAGATTATTTCCCACAGTGCAGTGGTGACTAAATGCCTCCTTGCGGGTTTCCGTGATGACATTATTGAAAACTCCTTCTATATCTACAAAGTTAGCGATAGCATATTCTTTAAAGTCTAAGGAGTTTTCAATACCGTACACTACCTCCTGCAATGCGGTCTCTACCGATTTTCTCTTGATGTAAGATTGTTGCTTAAATGCTGGCCTTCCTTTGAAATGCTTTCCTTTGAAATGCTATGATGTTGTGCCCATAGTCTTGAGTAGAAACGATGTTAGACTTATCGGTCTGTATGACCTTGGAGAAACCTTTGGACCTTGGTATGACGTCTTTACCTGGTTAAGGCATTTAGGCTTGCTTGCCACTATGCTTTGGGGGGTTTTCGAAAGAAATTCTGGTTATGAATCTGGCCTATTTGATCTGACCATTTTTTGACTAACTAACTTTTTGACAGATTTTCGAACAGGTGTATTTTCGAATAAGTGGTTCAGCTCAGATCACTTATTGAAATATACAATCATTATAATGGAATGTATACCATGTTCAACAAAAATATAAACATTCATTCACTGTTACTGTCCAAATATTTTTATTTTGTTACCAAACTTTTTACTTTTTTATATTCAATATATAAATTATGAAGAAATATATTATGTTTTATTTATTATATATTTTGTTATATAAACCAAAATATTTATTCCTCAAGCTGAAGATACGCTTCTTCTAATTTTTCTACTATGCATTTATGAAATTTTATTTGCTCTTCCATTAAAAATTTAAGCGCTTTTCTTAAATGAGTGTCTCTTTCATTTTTAAAATGAGACATTTCCGCCATCACAGCATATGAAATTACATCCGTTCGTCGATTTACATCTGCCAGTTGTTGGTTTCCCATCTTTTGCTCTGCAGCTAACCTTTCGCATTCTTTCCGCTTCTGTATTGCACCTTTATGTATAGAAATTATGTCAGGAAATGTGTTAAGAATCCCTCTGCAAATAAAACGAGTAATTAAATTTGATTATAGTAAAACTTTTATTGCCGATTCGTTTATTAAATTCTAGAATTTCAAATTTGGACTTGGTGAAGACCATCTGTAATAGCTTTACAACAATGTATAAACCACTAGCAAATATACAACATACGTATATATGTACATAAATATTTTACTACTAGTACTAGGGAACATAAAACAATATACACAGTGATTCGCATAAGAGGCGACAAAAGGCTAGGACGTGTAGGTTGAATCGAAACAAGCAAACATCTTATGGGATGAGGGGGACCAATTCCCCTGTTTAGGACAGAGGGACCAAACACCCAACGTAAAATAGTAAAAAATATTAAAAAATAACGGTAATACCTAGATCATTTCTAAATGTTTTTAAGGAAATAAATGCCAAACTTAAAATTTTGAAAATAATTCCAAAAAAAAATTTTTGGTCGAAATGTTTTTTTTTTAATAACGGTAATAAGTGTAAAAATTTTTCCGATTATAAAATTCTCTAATCAATTCTAGAGAAAATGCTTCAAACCGGAAGGATCTATGTTTTGTTGTTGTTGTTTCGCACACCCACTTTAAAAGAGAGTTGTGTCACTTTTGGCTACTTTCACTTTGAAATACTTCTATTGGCTTGTATTTAAGCTGGCCTCAGAAACGATCCTGACGATTTTGTGCAAGCAGAGCTCCGGCCTCAACGTAGAGAACTGATAGATATTCCACAGGAACGAATTGTAGGAAGGCAACCTTCTGATAGTTGGAATTAAACAGGACTCTCTGAAGTCTTGGAGTAAAACAAGGAGCGAGCATTCTCGTTGCCAATCACCGTCGTTGTAAGGATGGCGCAAAAGTTTTCCACGGGGGATGCTGATTCAGTCATCAGGGTGCACCTGAAAATAACGGTGGGTCGACAACAGAAGCTGCCAATGTAAAAACCAAGACTGTAGGCAACCGAAAAATGGGAGACAAGAGGATGGATTCAAGCACGATTAAGAGGATAAAGGCAGGTAAGTATGACGGAAGGAAGTGTGATAGGATGAAGACATGTGAGTGTGAGGTTGCTCTGGTACAGGAACAGGAAGCCTGGACCGTAGAAAACATGGTTTCAAAATAAAGCAACAAGTCGGTCAAATATTTTACACTCCAGGCTCTAGATTAATTTGGACGTGCATAATTTAAAAAAAAAACCTTGTCTCTTCCGCTGGTCCTTCATCAGATGACATTGAGATAATACAGGAGGTGGGATATTCCTTGCTGCTGGTGTCCCTCTGGATCTACCGTACGTTGGAGGCGTTGGCGAACTCTTTGAAGAAATCAGGTAAGAAACTATTAATAGGATGCGATGCGATCGCTCACCATAAATCTTGGGGCAATGTAATGTGGGAAAATGTAAATGTAGCGATAGACCGTTTGTCCTGAAAAGGGTTGCGAAACAACCTTTATGAACAAGAATAGAATGCAAGTATTGAATGTAGCCTTTGCTATAAAAACACTGTACAGCAGGTTAGAGAATGTCATGTGTTTAGGGAGCATTCCTGCTTGGATGGCTTCCACATTAGTTTTAAACTCGCTAATGTAGAGAGGGAAACTTTCAGGAATAAGAAAGCCATAAATTAGCTAAAAATCAAAGAGCTGGGTAAACAACTGCGTAAATGATGGACTGACAACCTGCAAGAATGTCAAAAGTGTAAGCGATTAGTAGAATCCTTCGCGGAAACCTTACCATTAAGGAAAACGATTCCGAAACCTTATTCCCAGCTCCATAGTAAATAAGGCTTGGCTAAAAGGAATAAGGCAATTGAGCTAAAGGATTAAAGATAAGTACATTTTGGGATGAATACTAAGAGGTGTAGAGGAAATGCAAGAAACTTCCAGAAAGGCACTCTCGGAAACTTTTCTGTGAACAGTTAATGAGGCAGCCAAGATAAAAAAAATGGTATCGAAATCTCATTCGCAATCTGGGCTACTGCTATCCAACAGGGTGCACTGGATGTACACGGCTATGGTTAGACCCAAAGTTAAGCACAAATCCGGCCTATTAACGATCGAGACCGAGTTGGACAGGCAACTCGGAATACCCGGAATACTTAGATGAGAAGAGAATTTAACTCGTGCTGAAGGTCTCGTGGTTTCGGATTGCCTTAGCAATGACGAGCAATATTTTGCAGAAATATTCTTTGTTATGGGTTGGTGCAGCTTGGTATTGAAAATGGTCAACTATTTTTTTTTTTAGAAATGTGATATCAGTGTTCGTTTTTGAGTTATGACAATAAAATTCCTGGGTATAGAGTACCATTATCCGTTAATACGCCAATTATGGGAGTCATCCGCCCACTTTTAGGTTGCACAGGTAAAAGAGGGCCTTAAATGGCTATATTGTTAAATATATAAAGTTCCTGAATAAAATTGTACCTAAAAACTTATTTTCCAATAAAACATTATAACAGCAAAACTGGGCGCGGTCCGCCCACTTTCACAATATTTATACAGTGTAGCTCATGAAAACAAATTTATTACCACGGAAATAATTTTTAAATGTGAACCCAATAATAAAACTAATCTAGTTATTTTGTTTTGAAAACAGGTAACGACCACGCCTACTATTTATACAGTGGCGTAGCTAGGACTCATGAAGCCTAAACTCCTAGAATTGAATAAGTCAATACTTGATTTACAAAACTCCCGCCCCCAAAATTGTGACCACCCCCCTCCCCAGACCTAGCTACACCACTGTATTTACACCCGTCTATTATTATAAGGTAGCTTTCCCTATAACCACATATTTTCTCTAGTTTCAATTTGTATTTCACTCTATAATGTTATTGTTCTTTAATGAAAAATCTAAATAAATTTAAAATTTAAATAAATAAAAGTATGAAATTTTCCCGTAGTGCTTGTTACTTGGGGCTTGTTACTTCCCGTAGTTACTTGGGGTTTGGACAAGCAAGTAGAACTAGTAGATGCATGTGTAGGAGTATCTGTATACAAGAGAGCCAACTAGCATCCAACTGGTACAGCTAGTTTTCCGTGCTAATTGTAATGCCAGTCATTTTAATCAGTTACATTTTAATTTACACCCGTGGCCAAAAAAAAAGCCGCACTAGTAGCATTTCCTTACTCATGCAAAATTTAATAAAAAAAGGAAAGCTACCTGCAAGTTTCTATTTTTTTTATATTATTTGATCCCTATAGCCTCTACCTGTAAAAAAATCTTTAAGAAAAGAGGAAAGGGCAGCTCGATTTCCGCTAAAGAGGTGGAAAAACCCAAGATCTAATTTTTTTTGAACTTTTTAAGAAAGGGTTGAAAAGGGATAAAAAATGTTGGTTTTTTTTGGTTTCTGTTATTTTTATTATGTTTAAATATTCTTAGAATTCAAGAATTTTCTGTATACTCTTTTGTTTTTCTTTAAATTTTTTTTCAATATTTCGTTGATCATCCTTTGGCCTTCAAAACAGCTTCCACTCTTCTGGACATTGAATCATAGAGATTTTGGACATGGTTCGTGGTTTTGTCGTCGTACCACACTTTCTTTATAATAATTTGTAACTCCTGGATGGATTTTGGAGAAATCTCTTGAATTTTTCGCTGCATAATTCCCCACAAATTTTCAATGATATTAAGGTCTGGGCTATTTCCTGGCCAGGACATCGATAATATCCCCAGATTTTCTTTTAATTGTGTTACCTGTGAATGTACAATGACCATTAGAATGCATTTTTAAGTAAAACTTAAAGGTTTACTTACAGAGCGAGCTTGGTGGCACGGTGCACTATCGTCTTGAAAAAGTGTGTTTTCAACATGGCAGCTCAGCCCCTCAATTGTTGAACCACGCCCTTTTGATAACATTTTTATACTTTTCTGCATTCACGGAACCTCCAGCAATAAAATTGCCCAACTCCATAATATGTTATGCATCCCCATACCAAAACATAAGGTGAATGCTTGATTGTTCGAAGAATGCACTCATCTGAATATCGTTCCTTCGATCTCCTTCGAACTGTGGCTTTTCCATCAGGCACAATCAAATTGAACTTCGATTCATCAGAAAATATGACATTTCTCCAATCAGAAGCTATCCATTTTTTATGCTCCTTGGCCCATTTTAACCGCTTTTTCTTCATAGCCGCTGTTAAACCCGGCTTTTTGGCTAGTCGGCGAGTTGAAAGACCCATATTTGTTAGGCGTCTGGAGACAGTTCTTCTGCTGATTTGCGTTCCCAGCTTTCCCTGATGGTCTCTCCTTAGTTCCCTAGCAGTCTGAAACCGATTTCGAAGGCATATTCGTTCCAACGATCGATCTTCCCGCAGTGTAGTGATTCTTGCTCTCCCACTTCCGGTTTTCCTCTGTATGCTTCCGGTTACATGAATTTTTTTTAAAAAACGTCGCACTGTGCTTTCGTTACACCTAATTCTTTGAGAAATTTTTCTATTGGAATAGGTTTCTCCACTCAGTGCTACAATACGGCCTTTTTCTTCTTCACCATATTTAAAACTAAAAAACTACTTCGGATGGACCTGATCTGATTTCTCAAATGTTAATGGACAATTGTTGACAGACTGTGTCATTTTATAGCAAAAAATATATGTATAAGCAGGTAAAAAGAAAATTTTTTATCAGTCGAAACCCTTTCCTAACAATTTTTACCTGCAAAGTGAAAAATTTGCGAATTTTCCAGGTGCGGCTTTTTTTTAGCCATGGGTGTAATTTAATAAAAATAGTTGGTTTAGTGGTTGCTCTTGCTGATGACCTTGATTTTTTTTGTCCAGCAAGATTTTGAGTTTTTTCTTAAAATTTTAAATAATATATAATCAGTCCAAATTTTAGTGGAAGAATTGTTGTGCTTTATAGACGTAAGCGTATAAGCTAGTTATAAAATCCATTTTCAAATGCACCACTTTAAATGCATATGTTTTGTCCACCACTGTACATACATACATAAATAAAAATATATTATATATAATAGGTACTGGGATATTAAAAAAAGTTCAAATTAAAATATTTACCTGTATATATGTAAACGATCAGAAAATGGTATCCAATCTAATTTTGGTTGATCTCCATACATTTGGCCAACGGCAATGAACATTCCACCTATCCTACCAAACTTTTCAGATAAAGATATACCAGACGTTGCGAATGATCGTCTCTCATCAATATTTAGGGCTTTAGCCAAATCCGATAAACCATCGCCTATTCGCTGAAATTCCTTCTTACATTGAGTTTGATATCGTTTTCCTGTATCATTGACAATCACCAATAAATTTTTTACAGAAATATCCATTGCATGAATAAATTGTGCACAGTTTTCCATTTGAGAATCAACAAAGGATGGTAATAGTTGCTTTTCTGGTGGCACTATAGCCCAGCAGTATGTTATTCCCACATAGACATCCCGCTCGGCTTTTCGTTTTCCGGACTTCCAAACTTTATCATCAGTGCATGTCAAAAAATGATGCCACACTTCGCATTTTGATAATACTGGATGGCGACACACCCAATCAACAAACTCTTGAAGTTGAATTCGTCGGTGTTCAATAAATTGTTCCTCATATCTTCCAGAAATTTGTTTATCGGGCAAAGGAGGAATGGGAATCAGACAAAATTTTTCAACCAGTCTCTCATGCAACCAATCGAAATGTTTATACCGTCGTGATACCTAGTCAAAGATTCAAAATGTATTACGTATTATTATATCATTTATGGCCGAATAAAGTAAAGTATGGTTACCGTTCACATAAATGAAGAGCAAGGTTCAGAAATATGCTGAACCCATATGTAATGTATATAATGCGCTGTACATTAGTGTTGGGCATTATAGGTCACTACAGAGAGCGATCTTTCTAGTTCAATCAGTTGTCGTGAACTAGTTCGTTCATATAGTTCACTCGGTCATTTAGTTCACTAGTTCGTTCGCTCATTTAGTTCAGTACTTTACTCGGTCATTTAGTTCTTATCAGAGATGAAACATACACAAAAACTAACGAGCAGCTGAACTGAAACGAACTGCTGAACTAAAAGAACGAAAGACCTACTGAACTAGAAGACCGAGTGAACTAAAAGAGCGAGTGAACTAAAAGAACTAAAATCTGTGAACTACATCTCATAGTTCACGCAAATGATTCGTTCAATTGAAATAGTTCGTTCACGCAAGTGATTCGTTCAATTGAACTAGTTCGTTCACGAACTACCCAACTCTACTGTACATACATAAAGTGTCGGACATAACATATTGGACTGGCAGCTGGTACTGCTTGTTCACTCAGAAATTTATTCCTAATTTAACTTATTTTTTTTTTAAAGTAGAAATAATATCCCTTTTTAAGAAACAACAATAAAAATATACGTTTATTCTACCCAAGGTATTCTTTATTAGACGGAAAGCCCGAATTTTCCCCGTCCTATTAAGCAGATCGCAAACGAAAAATCTATCCTTGGATGTAGTCATAAAAATTAGAATTATTAATCATGCGGGAACCGGTAAGCCGCAACATGTACTATTTAGATCAAATTAGCACACTTACATATGACTTTAGTGCAACGTGCTGCATTCGTAGTGAACAAGAGGAAGAGTTGATGTGCCAGGCACTACGCACATATTTTTTAATACAAAATGTGCAATTTTTGTATGCACTCGTTAGAATGTGTGCAATTTTTTAATGTACTATTTACTGTACTCGTATATGTGAGTAGATAAGTAAAAATTATTTATCATGTGAAAACATACTATATTTTTTATGCACTCACTAAATGTGCGCATTTTTTTGAATGTATTTACTATACTCATATATGCAAATAGATAAGTAGAAATTATTTATCATATGAAAATATATTCTCAGAAGAAATAAAGTAACAATTTTTTGTATATTTCCTTTTGTGCCAAACACGTTTCTTTAACAGTTTCACTAACGAAAGCCTAACAAATCTGCAAATAAAGGGTTGTGGTCGATTTGAGCATATACCTCCGTGGAGTGCGACCCAGTGACCGGCACCGGTATGGAAAAGTGGGCGGACTACACACACATCTTTGTACAAGTAGTATTGATACCAGATGTAAATAATTTGTTTGACCACACCCGTACTTGGCAGTGTACATAATGCAGGGCACATCCGAAGGGAAATGATATATTGAATTTATCCTTCCCACCTAAAACCAAATTGCTAATAAAAAAGCCATATAAAGCTCAAGGGTGTTATTAGACCTACGATCACACTATTAAAAATGAAAAAGCAGAGAAATTCTTAATAAACAATAATACTTATTACGAATCATACTATGACTTACAATTGCGCAATTGAACCTGTATTTTATATCTCAAGGGGATTCAATTATATATACATATGTATGACACATTTTAAAATTACTCACAGATATATTATTAAAGCTGGGTGTTAATTGGTAAGCAATAAATGTTTTCATTCCTTTAAATTTTGATTCCTTTTTTGGGCTTGCTACTAAGACTGAGTAAGATAAATTGTTTGAGACCCAATAATAGAAACTGCCGGTTTGATTAATATATATTTTTTGACTTTCGGACAAAATTTCCTTCACACCTAATCCAAGAATGTACGAGTCAGAAGTTTTACCAAACATACCAGACTTCTTCAACGTTGAAGCATTTGTTACAATACTGTTTGATGTTGATATGTCATTTGGAGCAACAGGAAGGTTTTTATTGTCATAGTTACTTGTAATATCAGAACTTGCAAGTGGCAAGTTCTTCGAAATATTTTCTATTTGAGAATAGGTGTCATTCTCATCATCCCAGTCATCTTCCCAATCATCAGCATCATTAATTTCGTCGGGTGTTTGATCATATCCAGTACATGAATTATTGTAAAGATTTTTGTTCTGATTATTGTCATGGATTTGTGATGCTGTCATCACCTCAACATAAGCAGCTGGAAATAGTCCCACTTCTCCCTTTTCATTTTTTCCTTCCCACCAGCCATCTCCGACATCCGTGCGTGTTACACAAAGTACTTCGCCAATCGTAATCGAAATCTCTGAAGTACCTGGTTCTCCATTAAATTCATATAATGCACGCACATAACAATTCATTTCAATAAAATTCCGTCAATATAGAATTTCATGACTGATATTATCAGTAATGTGAGCAGGCAAAACAAATTGCCTATCGATATATCTTATATCAGGCTTGCTGTCGTCGTACAAAATATCGTACATCCAAAGAAAAGAGTACTTTTAGAAGCAAAAAGCACTAAGTTTGTAAACTTGAAAGAAATTGTATGAGGCATATGTTGATAACTGAGTTTACTACTCCTGCCGAAGCGACCGCTATTTAAATGATGACTATCGCTTTGTCGTTTAAAATAAGACCGAAAACTAAATACATTTCCCAATAGTTCCTTTTATTTTAGTTGGTTTGTTATTGCTTAGGCCCAATTACATTGCAAACAGTTGTTTGATCAAACAGTGACATTGTTTTTGTATTCTGTACAAAGTTGTCAACTCTCAGTTCATCCATGCGAGAATAAAAACGAATGAACTGTTGGCATAGCATATACTCTGTTTGCTGTCGACGAGTGCAAACTGCAAACAGAAGAGAGTTGTTGTGTGGTGCAATAAAAAGGTATGCATGTTTTGGAGTGAAAAAGCTGCACTTATATAGGAGAAAAGAGGATTGCGTGAAAGTAATTGCACAAAGCAACTGTATGTATAAATACTACGGAAAGTGTTTGACTGTTTGCTGTGAGCTGTGATTGCAATGAACATAGCAAGCAAGCAATCAAATTGGAAGAGAGAGTAAAATAGTTCATTTCTTTGACTGTTTGATCAATCAACTGTTTGCAATGTAATATGGGCCTTAGCGACAGCGGGTAAGCAAGGGAGACATGAAATTACCATTTTTTGCCTGCTGGATAAAACAGCAAATATAATATAATTATTTCGCTTCGACCGTTGTTGTTGTTTCTACTATTCCGGTAGATCAAGCAATTTATTTATACAATAATATCACAACAACCGAACTATTTATAGATAGTACTTGCGACCTAGGCGTTCAACTGATAATATAGATAGAAACATCAATTCTCGGAAGAATTCGAACCCACTTACATACCTATGACTGGCAGGTAAACAGTTACCTACTGCGCCACCATATACAGACGTTTGTTTTTATAATTAACTTAAATATATAGGAAGACAAGGGTAAGAAAACGAATTCTAATAACAAGGAAAGAAAAATAAGACCTCTCATAAAATATCGAAATTTCTTTCAAAACGACAAATTGAAAACGACTCTGAACAAATGGACAATTCATGATTCGTTTTTGTGAAAGAACACGAAGAAGACGAATTGAAACCTATGTTTCGGTCACATTTCATGTGACCTCGATCGAGTCCCAGAACCATACGTGGAAAAAAACAACGATGCGCTAAGAACTCACAAAGGTATTCACAAATTCTGTATAAGCGAGCAAACTCCAGTTGTAATCTTCGGGTCTTTGATTTGCTGTTTTTTCTGATATAAGCTTACGTTGAAAAATTATGTATGTAAAACTAAGCGAATAGCCGCTTAGATTAAGTGTACGTCAAACAGAACTCGAAATTACGCCATGTCGGACGGGGCGAATATTTTTCAGCGTTGTATTATACAGGCTCTTATGGACCACGTCAAACAAAATGCTCTGTTTACTTTCGCGGCGTTAAAATTTTCGCCGAGTAGCGCGATGAAAAATGTTACAGAATATTGTACTGGGATTTGTATATTGTGAGTGTGAGTGTGTCACGTTATTAATTTCGTTTTCGCTGTTAAATTTACACCCATTTAAGATATGGTTTAAAATTATTAAAATCCTGTTTATATACAGAACCCGAAAAACCACACATTCTTAACATTTAAAATAAAATTTCAATATTTCACATCAAAAACAAACATTAAAAATGGAAAAATTTCAAAACAAATGACAAAATTCCCTAGAGAATGTGTCAAATCCCATAATAATGGAATTGTTTCTACCAATACGGCATTCTACTGTTCACAGATACAAACAGCTAACTTGTCGATTTCGAGCTCTGTCTGACCACCATCGCGAAAATCTCCTTCCGACATAGCATAAATTCACTCTGTTCGAATCACTTTTTTTGTTTGACGATACCTTTAATGGCATATCTATCTACGTAAACTCAATAAGATAGCATAGAATATACTGCGGCCAAATCACAGAATTGTTCTGCCATTTATCGAAAAAATTCGCATCTCTAAATGGCAAAACAAGAACATAGACAAAAGGGTTTTTTGTCATCAGCGTGGTCATACAACCACTGAACTGTGTGCTGTAAACGAACACTTAGGTTTTTCAGTGCTCGGTTGCCGTCGTTTCTCAGTTAAACTCTGTTTAAACCACACATTGTGCTTTCCAGAAAAAGTTTAAACGGCGTTTAACCCTCCAAAATTGTTGAGTTAAACTCCTTTTAATTTAACTTTTTAATAGGTAAAGAAACAGTTTCTTTGGAGTACAGATTTGCACCAGAACAGCTGTTCTCTTTGTAAAAATGAAAATATTGACAGGTGCTGCCAAAATAGGTTGAAACAACAACTTATAGTAACGAGTATACACTAAATACTCGTTGCATTTAGATAAATTCTCTATGAAATATAGATAAAATAAGTAAACCGGTGCTCGTCTTAATCCCTTTACTTAATACTTTTATTTGACGTTTAACCGACGTTTAAGCCAACACTGAAAAACTGGCCCTTATTGTTTTTTTTTCTTATGGCGCAGTCACAGCGTGGCCACGTTACTTTTTTTGCCATTGGAAAGGCTGGGCTGTTAGCAGCTTCAAACCGTCGGAATCTTTGGGACTAGAAGGTATAATTCCAGTTGAGTTACAACATACAAAGTATGTAGTTGTATAATGGTTGGTTGCGATATACAAAGGCTTCCTGTGAATAGGATACATTCTGCGGAAATGGCAAAGTGATATTTATACCAAAGCGGGTAAATACTAACATAGCTCCGCCAAGGATCTACGACCCATACCTCTATAACTCTTTCCACTGAAGATATTGGACGCGATTATCGAATTGCATATAAGGGAAAAATACCTTATAAATTTATCCCCATTCGTTAAAAAATATTCCTCCATTATTCCCCAAGTATTAAAAGTATTCCCCATTCCACCGAAAAGGATCCGTAGAAATCGCTCTGCGCTTTTTGGTAAGCAATGTAGAGAAATTATTAGCCTGTAGGGAATTTTACCTCGTGGCCTTTATAGATATTGAAGGGGCGGGCCTTCAATAAGGTCGAATTCAATGCGATCTTAGGTTCATTGGGGACTCTACAAGTCGAAAAATGGCTGTTGTCCTTCATAAGTCTAATACTTAAAGGCAGGACTATCGAGGCGTACTATATCTACAAGACGTTAGATTTAAAAGAACTGGAGTGAAGAACCCGCACTCCTCTGCTTTGGAATATAGTAATCGATGCGCTACTTAAAATCTTAGGGGGAGAGAGCCGTTGTTTATGCTCTCAACGGCGATGCTCTCACGATGATTTTGCGGTAGCAGCTTCAGGTAAACACCATAGCGTTATTAGCGATCTCGTACAGAATGCTTTGAATATAATAATAAGATGGGCAGGCCCCAGAGGATTAGCGTTGATCCCCATAAAATGGAACTTGTCTTTTTTACTAGGAGGCATAGAATTCCTTAAGTAGAACCACTGCGAATGGCGAACCACTGCGAAGGCTGTACTTTCAGGAGAAGGCTAAATTTCTTGGCCTGAATTTATCTAGCAATGCAGCGTATCAATTGTACATTGATTCTTTAACCCTTTGCAAAGGGTAAAGAATTCGATTCGATAAGAATTATTCCACGGCTATACCAAAAAACTGTCGCCATCACTTTTTCGGGAGAGAGAACGGCTTGTGCCTTCTTCGGAGTTCGTTCCCCCCCCGCACTTCCCCCCTCCACTGCATTGACTATTGTTTGGTCTCAGGCGTATGTTAGTGAACCCATGTCTCATCAACGGAAATCAATCGCCGCAAAACGTGTATATATTTTAAAGGTTTGTATTGTTACTTTCTTTAGGAGCCAATTTTCAAAGCCATCTTTCACCCACTTCTCGATGAGCTAAGGATTTGAAATTTTGAGCATAGCTTATAACTAGTTGACAATTTTTACTTAAACAATGTTTTCAAATAACTGTTTCAAAAAATTCCAAAACAATTCTTAGACAAAAAATTTGCTCGAGGACCAAGGAAACAGAGAGAAGCACAAGCGAGACGTTAAACGCAGAGAGGAATCAAAGCATAATGTAGCAGGTGACCAAATCTCTTGACTTCAATGTGAACGTGAGGCAGATTTTTGGTCATTTGTTAACACGTTCTGCAATAAAAGCTGCGATATTTGCCTTATCAGGTAGTAAAATATAATATGCGTTCATCAACGCCATATTTACCACCTCAGATTTCCACGAACCATGAGCTGACACTCGTCTGCTATCGTTGCAATACGCATTTAAAGAACACAAAAAATTACGCTCTATCCAAGGCTTATTAGAATAATTTGCTTCCGGGTGACACTCCCGTCGAACTTTCCGCGCTAACTGAACCAGAACGTTGAATTCTTCAACGTATAGTACCATATGTCAAAGTTATAAAATTTCCAAAGTTATATGCAACGTAATTTGCTTTTGATATATTTGAAGTAAGGGAAAAGTTGCCTGAAATACTTCCTCGATCGAGCGAATTCTTGTAGTAACTAAAACATTTAAGAATTTGAATAGCTCTTGATTGGCTTATTGCAAATAACCCACTTTATAAGGATGCAACAATAAATAGATTTGTCAGTTTAAATACTCAGGACTTCATACGAGTTATTTCTGCTCAGCCACAGCTATCAAGCCGAAATAAGTACTATGCTACTGATGATCAAACTAACAAGTTATATACGAATAAATGATTTATCCCGAAACATACGTGCTTCCTGGCATCAAGGACATGAGGTATTTCAATTTAATTCGTTCATTTTTACCATTGGGCCAATGGTTGAAGGAGATAGACTTTACGAACGAATTTATTGCGAAACTAGAAAAAACCGGATGCCTTCCCAATTGATAATTGTGGCTGTTTGGAAATCAGAAACCTTAATTTTGTATCATACGACATCCTGATATTTGATAACACTAGCTTTTGAATACAATGATTAAAATGGTCCTTTAATTGATGGTCCAGTTTATGCTACAGGGAAAACGATGGAATTAATTTCTTAAATCTCTCTCTACTTCGATAAATTTATTTAATTATAATTTTACATCAATCGATACAGATAGATGAAGAAGTTCCGGAAGCAAACGAAATAGAACCTGAGCCAGCATATCAATCGCAATTCCTCTTTATGCAAACTTCTGTAATGGCATCAATTGATCACGAGCATCCCGATCTTAATGACAAAATTGAAGAAAGCAAATACATCGTCAAAATTAGTCGCAAAACTGAAGACAATATTGAAATGTAAAACGAGAGTTGAAAGCTGAGGAATTTTCGTGGTTTCATCCTTTCCCACATGGCATAAACGACGGACGCCTAAACGAAAAGCGTCTGGTAAAAATTACTCTTTTGGACTATTTCCAGCAGCGTATTTTAGGCTGAGATACTCGCTTTCAAAAACATGACTATTTGATTTACGCGCTGCCTATATTTGAATATCATCGAGTGCAGTCAAGAATCAATGCTTGTGGCAGAGCGATACGAGGGCGTATAGCACACAATTGTTTAGTTGAGTTTGAATCGGCGTGATATGCACAAAGCTTTATTGTTTGCAGACGGCAGATCGGATCTGATTATAATCGGGTAATCCTCGAGTTTTAGAATGGCAATATGGACATTCAACGATGCGGATCAAATTAGTTATTGAACCAGCAGATGTGATGGAAGTGTTGCTCAAACCACTCATTAAATTCGTGGAGAGGAAACTAATATTGCAAAAAAGCTTTTAAAATAATACGTCCGAATTTTGAAAGAGCAAGTTTCCTCATCAGAATGCCTTCAAGCTCAAGAAAGCATTTATTCTTGAATTCAAGAAAGCCCGATCAACCATATCAATTACTAAGACTTCCAGATAATCGAACAGTTGGACTTTGTTCAAACCAAATCATTCAAGACAACAGCAACACGGCTTTGATTTCCGTAATATGTGCTTAATTGAATAATTAATTGAAAATGAATTAAAATACTTAATTGAAAATTAATTGAATAAAAGCAGAAAATAGTGAAGAAAGTATTAATATAGAAGAGGGAGAGCAACTAACAAAACGAAGACTCATCTGACTCATCATCAAACTGCAAAACAACATTACCCCATCCGGTAGAATCTTAAACGAGGAAAATGTCAGTAATGTACCCCTTACCCCGTTCATCCCTTTCGCCGTCAGTATCCTTTGCGCCTTGGTCGTACTTTACCTATGAAACCATTTGCGCAGCGTTGTCTAGGCCTGTATACGATGCAAGGCCTGTCTATCATCCTGGGTATACTTTTCCAATGTCTCCAGAAGGTCTGCATCCTTATTTCGGATAAGTCCCATCTTAGGCACTGGATCCTTTGATATCAACTTCTGTAGTTTACATACAACAGCGGTATCCTTAGCCTTGGAGCAGAAGTCCCTCCAGGTGGCCCTGTTCCCCTTGCGCAGGGTCTTCTTCAATCGTCTTTTCTTTTCCTTATAATCTAGCATATTTGTGCCTCATATACTGATTAAAGACCGTTCTGGTTTCCCTCTTCGTGGATTCCAGTTCCACCAAGGAGCAGGTGGAACCTTCCTACGTCAGATGGAAGGCGCTTAAACGTAGGGAATTGCAGAGTGTTTATAAGTAGAAATAAATAACTAAGACCTCTCTTCCATCGTGTTCGTAGGATTCAAAATTAAGAACCAAATGTTTAAAAACTTTATTGGAGGAGAACCGATTCACCTGTCTCCTCCACGCAGCCTGTGGCTGAAAACAATACCCGTGTTGAACGGATAGTACCTTCGATGGAGGTTGAAGTCAGCCGGCGCCACTTTAACGAACGGGAACGCTGGAGGCACTATTCAACTGTGATACTGGAAATCGGCTGAAAGGACTGGACGTCGGAAAATTGAGAAGAAGCCGGAAAAATCTGACGAAGCGTTGGGAAAAAAGAAATTCTGTTAATTTTGCTTTTCAGACAGCCTAAACATAAGGTAGAAAAAGCTTTTAGATAAACATTGTAATTAAGCGGACAGCCAGGTTACTCTTAAAGCTCTAGACTCCTAACGTAATAAAGTCGAAACCTTAGAATTGTGTAACCTTATGTCGAATTTGACGGCAATGGTTCGGCTTAGCCCTACACCTCGAATTAGCTATCACATTAAAATTTATTTTTATAAAAATGCATGGTCTATTTATGCATGGCTATGCAATTTATTCAAGTTAAAGTCTTTAAATTCTAGTGTCCCTGGACAGTTAGTTAGTTAGTTAAAAGAAGCTAAGCTCTAAAAGCTTAGGAGAATCTAATGGGGGAAATCCTTAAGAATATCGCGAAGCATAAGCATATATTTGCGCAAACGAAAAGTAACGTAGGCAACAAGATAATGTGGGATAATGCGGTTATTTATAAACGAAAGCCTTTTGCCTGGACTCCGCAGAGTGTTTTCCGAGTAATTTGCAAACCGCTAATAAAATGATACGGTTTCGCTTATTATTGCTATAAAAGCGACTTTGTTTATTCATAGATGCCCGAACCCAAGTACTTTTCCACTAGGTGGATGTCTACAGGATTCGGCGATTGCAGTGTTACCAACCGGTATATCTGACAACGAGATATTGCCAACTATGTCAAATTCATACCAATGACAGCTGTTTATTTGTTTACAAGCTACCACGAGCATTTGCGTCTAAGTTTTACAGAACAAAAGCTTTTCGAAATGGAATTCAACCGTAATAGTGTGATTGCGTTATATTTGAGTGGAAAATCACATCCAGCTATTGTTCGTGAGCTCTCAAAGTGAATAAAATGTTTGTGTATCGCACCAGAAATCGTTATAATGATACTGGCAGCATTGCTAAACGCTATGGTTGCCAAACAGCAACATCACCTGAAATGGTTCGGAGAGTGAAGGCTCGACTTGAAAGAAAACCACGCCGTAGTGGTAATCAAATGGCCAAAGATCTGAAAAAATCCCAGCGAAGCATCCGACGCATATTCCAAAATGAGCTGAAGATAAGGCATACAAGTTCCAAAAGGCACATGATTTTACACCAAAGCAAAAAAAAGTTAGACTCGAAAGAGCAAAGAAGTTGTTACGCTTGTGCACGAACGTGGCAAATTTCCAAACATTGTGTTCTCTGATGAGAAAAATTTCCCTATTGGGCAGTTCGTAAACTCTCAAAATGATCGCGTTTACTTAAATGAACGATATCGCACTTACGAAAATTTGAGCCTACGAACGGCAACCTGAAGTAATTTTCCATCGCAATTCATGGTATGGGCAGCTGTGTCCGCCGAGGGACGCTGTCCAATGTCAAAGTCAATGAGACTTATTTAAAGTGACGACTACTTTAAAGTCGTGGGTACGCAAAGATTTCGGTCGTACACCATGGACATTCCAACAATACTCGACACCGTCTCATAAAGCTCTTGTGAGCCAAGAATGGCTAAAAAACCACATGTTCCACACTTCATTTCATCCACACAATGGCTTTCGAATTCGACAGGTGCAAATCCAATGGACTATTCCATCTGGGCCATTTTGGAGAGCACGGTGAGGACTAAACACTATGCCAGTATGGATGCGCTGAAGAAAGCCATTGTACCGGAATGGCCCAAAATACCGCATGATCATATTCGTGCAGCATGTAACTCATAACCGTTTGAAGAGCATAGTCAAGGCAAAATGTAGCCACATCGAGCTAAAGTGAATGGATTCTAAAATTTTTTTATTTCCACACATTTTTGTAATTTGAATCAATATAAACAAATTTCACCCAAAAAACATATGGTCGTTTGAACAGTTCAATCGCCTAACCCTGTAAGCAGTGGTCGAACCGAAGTTCTTATCCGCTCTAATTGGACTTGAACTAATAACGTTTATATTTCGATATCACAGGTTTGTGCCGATCGGTCTTCGTTCAACTGTAATTAATTTTTTAGTTTCCAATGTTTATTTAGATTTCATTGGTTTATTTTAATTATGCAAAATTGGGAACAGGTCGGGCGTATCCGGAACGCCCCGATTTCATTGTTGGTTCTGTTGTTGTTTGTTGTTAGAACGCTTTTATCCTAAAATACAAAACACTTACCAACATATATTTTTTTTTATGTCCAGTTGAAAATATCTTTTTTAATGAAATTGGTTGAAATGGAAATAACGCTAAACGGTTAATCCACGAACATATTTGCAAAAGTAGTACTTTAACATAATTCAAACGAAGTGGGGTAATTAAAAGGCGTAAATACTTACGTTTCAAAGAGCGATTTCTCCTAAAATCCCGCACCGATCCTGGCGAAAGAAATTTGATAAGCTAAGGATCTATACTTCTTTAGTATTGGGATAATTATATGTATTACTTAGAAAAAAATTAATGGAATTGGAAAAAAAGTAATAAAAATTACACCAACAACAAACAAAAACAACAATGTCGGCCTTCCGAGACTAAACTAGATTTAACCCAAATGTTTTCTATTATTTCTATATTACAATTTAATTCTTTTCTATGTTTTTAATTTCAAACCGCATGTAAAGTTTGAAATTCGCATGGTGTGGGCACCGTAATGTGTTTTCATTGCAGACGTGACGTACATACTCTTCTTTAATATGGAACGGCGTAGTCTTGTTTTCTATAATTCTTCGTAAAATCAAAATACTTTACATTTCGTCAGTGTGTAAACCAACCAGTTTGTTGCTATCTATACTTACGTTGTATTTGTTACAAAGTTTCAATTTCAGGAATAATATTTAATTTAATTCTTGGGGAGATTAATATAATTATAAATATTAATTGAAGTGTACTGGTTAAAAAATGTTTACGTTACTAAGTGCGTTATTTATCATACATATATATAGTGACAGGTAATAATGGATAATGTGTACCCCTAAATATTAAAAAAAAATTATGTATGCATTTTTTGTTCAGGGTTTGGATATTTTAAATGTACTATTGTAGATGTTTGTGTTTAATAAGGTAGAAATGCTACTATTGCGGTTCGGAGTTGTATACTGATATGGTCTTTAATATGGTATTGATTGTTTCCTTTATAGTCCATGTAAACTATTTACTTTTTGATTAAGATTTTTTTCGAAATAGTAATTTATAGAAGTTTATAGTGCCAGTTTTGTTATATGGCTTTCTGCAAACATTTTCGATCACGTAAACCTTTCAGCGACTCATTCGTAACATTAAATACAATCGCCGAATAACTAAGTTTTTAATCTTCCGCGACATTTCCATCGTATGAAGTTGTTCCTTTCTGAAGATTCATACTGAAGATTCAGTAGGAACATTTTTCCATGATTCAGTGAGAAAAATTTTTTTTGTTAATTTGAGTCGCTAACCAAATGAGTCTTCAATAATCCATTAATTTCTGCAAGTGTCTATGATAACTCAATTACAATCGTGAATTTTCGATTTTTAAGAATAAAATTTGGACATCGGTTGGTCGGTTAACTTAATTGTAACATTTATTTAATATCTTAAAATTCGATCATAAAGTTAGCTACTATATAGAGGCATTACATTTTCTTTTTACGCTTACATCCTTTTACGCGTTAATTCTTTTGTGTTGACGCAATATTGCTGTGAAACAAATCTATAGAAAAATAAATTTTATAATCAAATTTTTTTAGGTATAACTACTTCCCTATACTTATACTTATACTTAGAAATATCGACTTACCTTTTCTATTGGTAACAGCGTCGACAATAAATGAATTACAGGAGAAGATGGATGCTAAAAAACCCAAAGGCCGGTAAAAAGTTATGAAATGATAAAACCGACCCTAATGGCTCATGTTCTCAAAAGTCGAAAATATGAAGCCAAACATTGTGATTTCCGATACAAGTTGACAAATCATCGCATTATGGCAAAATGAGGCCGCCAAGACATTCGCAAAATGATTTCGTATTAAACACAGATTTTTTACAATTCACCTCTAACAAATTTACTCACCATGCGGAATATTAGCTAATATTTAAATTAATGGAAATAAATGCAATAAACCTAAAAGGAAGTTTAACCGGCTATGCCGAATCCTTCCTGATTAAATTGTTGAAGAGAGAATATTGGCCAACTGAGGGCCAATCGAAAAGATAGTTTGTTTGCGCCATTTAAAACATGTAGGATTTTTTTATTATTGCCTGCTTTTTTTCAAAAAAAATCAGTTAATTCAAAACTCGGTAAACAGCTGATCCTTGTATGAAATGTAATGCCATAAAGGCGGTGTGAACAATTTTATAATGACACATTAGAAGTTGCCATTTTGGGTCTGTGTAAACGTAGTATTAGATTACTTTTATATTTTAAAATTTGTTTCCAAATTATATATAGATTTATACAGGGTGTATCGCAAAAGGTGCTCCAGAAAGCTAGGCCGTGTAGGATGGATCGAAGCAAGAAAAACAATGGAATTGTGGGGGGGGGGGGTGCTGGATTTTCCCTTGTTGAGGAGAGAGGGGTCATTTTTTAACATCGGAAAAAAACAATATTAAAAAATAATGATGATATCTAGATATCACCCACTTGCTGATTTTTATGATTAAGCCAAATACCGGTTTCTTAAAAATTATGAAAAAAATTCCAAAACACAATGTTTAGTCAAACTTTTTTTAAAAAATTACGATCAGAAAATTCTCCAATTAATTCTAAAAAAAATACTTCAAACAAGAAGAATCCATCTTGTGTAGTTCCTGAGAAAATTGAAAAATTACCATCTATACATTTTTCCTTAGAAAACCTTCGGCCTTTTTTTTACCTGATTTCAGTTAGTGCAGCTGAGTTCAAAGTACTACTGGGGTTTTTTAATAGTTTTTTTATGGCGCTTGGCCCTACCTGTCCTCATAAGGATAACTATACTTGATAACTATATTAAACCCTACAAAACGTATAAACTACAAGGAAGTCAACGCATTATTACGCATTACAATGTCAAACTACTCTTACATAGAATTAACCAACATGAACTTTTGCTGCGGTTTAGCTAATGGTCAGAGTCGCAGAGGGTACCCAAATCGTAACATTTTTCAGAGGATTCACTCACGCCCACGAGAACGGACAACACTTGAAATCATGCGTAGGGGAGGGTCGTCAAATGTATGTATTTTTCTTACTACACACCTAGTAAGAAAAATTTTGCATACAGTCAGAATGCATCCATCTATAAGTACGAGAAGGCTATCTACTATACATAGAGTAGACCATATGGTAGAAGTGACCACCAACACTCATACATTTGCCATCCGGTACAGGAATTATCAGCAGAAGACAAGCTAGCAAGACCTGAATTTTGTAGACGTATCCTGCTTAGATATGAAACCGAAGGTTACTACGTACCATCAATTTTCTGGACTGATGAGGCACAGTTCACGAGGAATGGGATAACGAATTTCCGCAACCTACATCATTGAAAACAATCCGCACGCAAAGTGGACTAAATATCAGCACCGCTTCAGCTGTAATGTGTGGTTAGGTATTGTTGGGGCAACTGTAACCACGGTTTTGAAATGCCGTAACGCATGGAGCACCTTCCAATTTCTCGCGAATCTTTTGCCGGTTCTATTGGACAACGTTCCCTTGGATATAAGGAATAATTTTATCTACCAGCAGGATGGAGCTCCAGCGGATTACAGCACAGCAGCGAGAAACTGGCTCGATAGACACTTCAATATCCGCTAGAAGAGGAGGCCCCACAGAATGGCCGCCAGATCTAACTCCTTTCGATTTTTATGCATGGGGATTTATGAAAGATTATGTGTACAGCGTCTAAATGTCATCAATAGAACAATTGAAGCAACGTATTGAAGAAGCAGGTGTGAAATTACAAGAAAACTTGCATAGAATTAATTTATGTGAAGGTATACGAACACATTATAACTTCTGTCTCTTACAAAATAGTGATCACATCGGAAATTTATTATAATGTTTAAATAAAAGCAATTCAAAATTTCAACTCGTTGTTTATCCATTTAACTAAAAATGCAATCAGTTAAAAAACCAGTAAGAGTGCTATATTCAGCCTGGCCGAATCTTAGATACCCTACACCTAAAAGTTTTGAAAATTTTTAATTGAACGAAGGGTGTGTGCCAATTGGTTACTTTTTCCTCGATATAGAAAATTTTGACATAAGAAACTAAAATTTTGACGTGAGTGCGGTGAATTCAAACTTCAAAATTTTATGTAGCCCTGAGGGCTAGGTAAATTTTTGACAACCGTTGAATATTCTCTTCAACGTCGAGTATTTCAAAATTATTTAAAAATGGAAAAGAAAATTAGGAAAACTTATATTATTATTATTATAAGATGTTGTGCTTTTAGTATAATTGCTAGTAACAAAGGAAAATACTTTTTTGATATTCTATGCATAATTCTTTGTTTAATTTCGCAGACAATCTTGAAATTCGAATTTTTTTTTCTGTCAAAATTTCATCCATGAATTGGCACAGCAAATAGAACAAAATTTTACTCACCAGAGTAAATTTATTTCAACATTACTTACCACTAGTAAAAAGTAACCAATTGACACACACCCGAAATAGTTTTATTTATTAAAATTTTTGACTTATTTAGATTTTTCATTGCAGCACAACAATAGAGTGAAATACAAACTGAAACTAGAGGAAATATATATGTGGTTATAAGGAAACTACCTTATAATCACATTTAATCACAGACGGTTATAAATACAAAGGCATAGCTATGGTGGGGTGTAGTGTTGTGCATTATAGTTCACTACAGAGAGCGATCTTTCTAGTTCAATCAGCTGGCGTGAACTAGTTCGCTCATTTAGTTCAGTACTTTACTCGGTTAATTGGGAAAATTATATTTAATTTTGATATTAATGTCTAATACTGAATACACGATTAAAATATATATTGTTAGATTTTTAGTAACATTTTTTCTATTCATTAATTTTTTTTAAAGGGACATAACTCGGAAACAAGACGAGAGCTCCACTAACTCATATTGTTGTTGTGGTTGCAACAATAAACAAGCAACAACAAAAATAATATATCATTATATATATCATTATGCCTGAATTGTGCCAAGATTTCAAATAAAAATTTCGTATGGAAACCTCTGAAATTGATCTAACCAACTGAAACATACAGAAAAACTAACGAGCAGCTGAACTGAAACGAACTAACGAACTGCTGAACTAAAAGAACGAGTGAACTAAAAGACCGAGTGAACTAAAAGACCGACTGAACTAAAAGGCCGAGTGAACTAAAAGAGCGACTGAACTAAAAGACCGAGTGAACTAAAAGACCGACTGAACTAAAAGAACTAAGAACTGTGAACTAGATCTCATAGTTCACGCAAGTGATTCGTTCAATTGAACTAGTTCGTTCACGAACTACGCAACTCTAGTGGGGTGGCGGTGGCGGTCCGCCTCGGGCGGCACAATTTCGGAGGCGGCAGTTTTGGAAATCAAGTATTGACTTACTGAGTTCTAGGAATTTTTGGGGCTGCAAGTTGATCAACCGTCCCAGGCTCCATGAGTAATAGCTACGACACTGTATAAATAGTAGTAGGTCGTTACCTATTTTCAAAACAAAATAACTAGCTTAGTAGTTTTATTATTGTGTTAAAATTTCAATTATTTTATTTCCGTAGTAATAAACTTGTTTTCATGAGCTATACTGTATAAGTAGTGTAAAAGTGGGCGGACGGCAACCAGTTTTGCTGTTTTAATGTTTTATTGGAAAATAAGTTGCTATGTGAAGTTTTATTCAGGAAGTTTATATATTTAACAATATAACCATTTAAAACTATCTGTTGCCTGTGTAACCTAAAAGGGATCACATAGGGTGGATCACATTTCTAATAAAAAATACGTGTGGTCGTTTCAATTTTCTCAAAACTAAACAAGATGGATCCTTTTCGTTTGAAGTATTTTCTTTAGAATTGATTAGAGAATAGATAAGAAACGATAGGCATGATAATCATAAGATGATATCAGAATGTGCCTACAAAATGAAATAATTTTGATAGCAAGTTGTGTTCTACCCTCTTGTAATAGGTGTAGTAAAAATAAATCCATTATTTTTTCAATAGGTGGCTTTAGTAATCTATATCTCGCTTGGTATAAGTGCGATAGGGTAACGCTAGATGGCGCTAGAAAGATAAGATTTCGTACTAATAAAGTTCTCAGACAATTTTATGATTGCTTGACTGAGTTTTGTTTGAGCGCGCGTCAACGATGGACACCAGCAAAGAGAAAATACGTCATATTTTACAGTTTATATAGTCTGAAAATGTGAATAGTGTTTATGGTCCTGAAACTGTAACAGCCAATCACGCGCAATTTTGGTTTCGTCGATGCCGTTGCGGTAATTTCGATGTCAAAGATGTACCGCGCTCTAGAACGCAAATTGTCGAAAATGTCGATAAAATCATGGAAATCGTCGAGTGCGACCGTCATGTAAGCACGGTTTCGATTGCTCAGGCGCTAAACATTGGACAAAAAATCATTTGGAACCACTTGAATAAGGCTGGATATAAAAAGAAGCTCGATGTATGGGTAACACACGAGTTAACGCAAAAAACCTCATGGACCGAATTTCCATCTGCGAATCGATGCTGAATCGCAACAACATCGACCCATTTCTGGTGATGAAAAGTGGGTTCACTTAAGACAATGTCAATCGAAAACGGTCGTGGTCGAATCACGGCGAGCCGGCGCAAACGGTGGCCAAGGCCGGATTGACAGCCAGGAATATTTTGCTGTGTGTTTAGTGGGATTGGCAAGGAGTCATCTACTATGAGCTGCTCCCCTACGCCCAAACTCTTGATTCGGGCCTGTACTGTCAACAATTGGACCGTCTGAAGGAAGCATTCGCCCAGATGCGGTCATCGAAAAATTGCGAAACATTGTAGATAATAATGGACATTATGTGATTGAAATAAATGAATTTTCAGATTATAAGAAAACTATTATAGTTGAATTTTACTAAAAAACGCCACGAACTTTTTCCCAGGCTCAATATATACAAAGTTCGGCCCTCCTTTAACGTTGTGGAACCACTCCAATTTTCTTGTTGTTGGTGTCGTTTTTTATGCTGATTACAATAATACACTTCACATTGATATTTAAAGTTCATTCAATATGCTGTGCATTTCATACCTATGACTTAATTTTGTAGGCAAATTCAGATATCGTCTCATGATTATCATTCTTGTCTATCTGGGAAGGCAATTCAACTTTTCAAATTACAAACCATTATTCACTCGTTTATTATATAAACGAAAATACGCAGCCAATAAAGTATTTGAACAGTGAATTTCTAGTAAAGAAAGTAGGCGAGCAATGGAAATAATAAAATAAAAAAAATGGAAAAGTGGATAACTCAATGTATTTCCTTCTATTAACCCATCAGTAAGAGATAAATCACAGTTGTGCATAATCCGCAAAATAGGTCGAAAAGCAAAAGTTCCTAGTGATGAATAAAAAAAATTGTTGTTCTTCATAAACAAGGTAAAACTTTACGGCAAATAACAGCATATATAAGAAAAGCAAACAGAATAGTACACTATATGTATAATCCGGAGTACAAACAATGTAATTGTGCGAATAACAAAGCTCATCCATACCAGAACTTGGCCACTCTTATTGAATCATCATGGGGAAAGATTGTCTGTGCAGAAACAGTTCAAGTGTTAAGAAAGTCTTACTACCACGGGCGTGTAGCACGCAGAAAGCTAATCTTTTTGGAATGGAGAAAATTATTCGAAAAGAAGAAGTTCTCAAATAATTGGGTTCCATGAAAGTACGGTGCGACGTTTTTAATAAAATTTCAACAGACAAGAAGTGTTCAACGAAAACCTAAAAGTGGAAGATCAAAAGCCACTACACAGTGGAAAGATCCGGCTTTGGGACGAGTTTGCCTTTGAATTCGACAAACTCAGACAGATAGTGAACCGAGGAAAGATCTTCAGGACAAGCAGGAAATTGTTCAAAGACATCTAATGTATGGGTCTTGAAGCTGAAGCGGTGAAGGAAAAACAATTTCAATGGGCCAAGGAGCATAAACAATGTACAGTTTCGGATTGGCCAAATTTATTTTCTGATGAATTGAAATTCAATTTGATTGGGCTCGATAGAAAGCCCATAGTCCACTTTTTAAAAATTATAAATGCACCTTGTCGGCGAGCTCGCTCTCTAAGCTAATTTTAAATTTTCTAAACTTATGTAAAAATTCCTTCTAATGGTTACTGTATGTTTACATGTAACACAATTCAAAGAAAAATCTTGGGATAGCATCAGTATCCTGGCCAGGAAATTATTATATTATTATTATTATATGAAGATGGGTGAGCTTATACAGCTCTGGTACTGCGGCTCATTTGGCCTATTGTACCATCCCTCTAATGTTAGAGTGGTTGTTCCACCCCAGTTTTTCTTATGAATGTCATAAGTTTTGCATGGCTTAACTTAGCTAGCTCTGAGTGCTCCACTATCTCCTTCCCGAAGACCGACCTTCTAGTACTGTGAAAAGCCGGGCACTCAGAGACTAAGTGCAGAGACGACTCAATAGACTCAATGCAGAATCTGCACTGAGCCTCGCTCGATAACATCATCTTGTTCAGATGATGTCTCAAGTTGCAGTGTCCCGTGATGAATCCTACCAAGGTCTTTATGCCCACCGTTTATGTTGTTTTCTTTTTTTATGATAGGGTACAAAATTATGACTTTTCCCACCTTTTTAACGGTACTTTACCTGCCGGTGCATCCTTATACTTTTTCTAAAAGATTTTTGAATAGACAGAGGCTATAGGGATCGAATAATATAAAAAGTTTTCATTTGTTTTTCAATTTTGTATGAATAATGAAAAACTATTAGTGCGGCTTTTTACGATTTTACGAATGATATAGTTACGGATATGTTTAAATTTCATCATTCGATCGGACCTCTATATGATTAACATCTCCAACACCCGAGAAACCATAATTGTCTTATTTGTCCTCTGGCAATCATGTATTAATTTTATCTTATCAGATTCAGTTGCAACGTACCTGTCTTGGAAGTAGAAAGTAATTTTGAAAAGAAAATTAAAGATAAAGAAAATTATATTGGATATATAACATATAGAGATATTTTTAGACAAATGTAGTCCCACTCCAACTTTTAAAGCTCCAAATAATTGAGTAATTAGTGACTCTTCTTTCCTTGTTTCGTTACGCAGAGTGCGATCCAGAACGCACATTCTTATCGATTCATGAAGAGAGTACGAACTTACCATGAAGTGCACAGGTGCGCAAATCACGGTCTGTGTATTCGTAGTTTGGTTCTTTTCGTTATTTTGATCCATATGCATTCCTTGGTTGGACCTTAACTTAAAAAAATTCCCCTTTATAGAGATGGTACCTTCGACTATAATAATTTTTCAAACAACAAGAACAACCGCCATCAATACGTGGCAAAAGTATTGTACTTGCATTGTTTTATAATAGAGCACATTATCTGCTAAATGCCCGACTCTGATTCTCGGATCCAAAATAAATCATCAAAATGGGAAGAACTAAATAGGTCTGGGGATGTTTCTCTTCCGCTGATGT
Source organism: Myopa tessellatipennis (assembly GCA_943737955.2). Taxonomy (NCBI): domain Eukaryota; kingdom Metazoa; phylum Arthropoda; class Insecta; order Diptera; family Conopidae; genus Myopa; species Myopa tessellatipennis. The sequence goes on from OX031317.1 coordinate 21,751,583, forward strand.
TGGAAATCTCATAAAAAAAGCATCTGTGTTTCTTGAGAGATCATGATTAGAAATATTCATCAAGGCCGAGGCCGATTCATTTACCGAGGATAGATGGAACAAGAAGAACCCAAAAAGACACTAAAAATGAAAAATGGTCCGCCATTTCCTGATCACCCGATCTTAATCCCATGTTGCTTCTGTGGAACCCCCAGACGGAGAGGTTTGAAAATTGTGTTGTACATCAAAGGAATATCTTTGGGAGATTTTTCAAGAAGCCTGGTAATTGATAATTTCTGAAAAATTTAGGTAGCATTCCAGGAACATTTCAAGGAGTGTGTACAGTTCACACGCTGAACTAGGTCGGTTAAAATATATAGTTAGGAACACAGCAGAAATAGAGATCGAGGTCGCGATGCCAAACTCTGCCATGACTCTCTGAGGTATCAACGAGATAAAAGTAGACGAGGAGCACTGTGTTCCTCCGTTCCCGGTAGAATGGGGACTAGAGTCCAGTGATATGCTGTCATTTGGTGGGCTGATTACAAGGAAAAGAAAAAAACGGATTGAAGAGAAGACTTCAACCCTCGGCAAGCAGACAGGCGCGAAGGGACTTTTGATGACATGTGTAAAAGCACGGATGATATCAAAAGATCCGATGACCAAAATAGGATTTATTTGAAATTGGGAAGTAGTTACTTTGGATACACGGGAGTACTCTGCTCAAGAAATGGTGGTACACTTTACTGGTAGCATTGCATTGAGCCCGGCATGGGTCCCATCGCATGGATTCAAAGTGCGGCGAGGTGGTACGGGGAGCTTTGATGACACTTTCAATTTTCATACAGAGCAGGGATATCTACAAAGACGGCATTCCACGATTTAGTTGGAGTGGCGGAAAACTAAACTAATACAGGGCTCTCAACTGTTTGCACTGTTACCTATTCAAACGATCATAATTTTTTGGATGAAATTATTATTTATTGATTCAAGTTACAAAAATGTGTGGAAATTAGAAAAATTTTAGAATCCATTCCCTTTAGCTCGATGTGGCTACCTTTTGCCTTGAATATGGCCTTCAAACGGTTAAAAAATGAGTTGCATGCTGCACGAATATGACCTTCCGGTATTTTGGTCCATTCCCGTACAATGGCTTTATTAAGCGCATCCATACTGGCATAGTGTTTAGTTCTCACCATGCTCTCCAAAATGGCCCAGATGGAATAGTGCATCGGATTTGCATCTGGCGAATTCGAAAGACATTGTGTGGACGAAATAAAGTGTGGAACATTGTTTTTTAACCATTCTTCGTTCACACGAGCTCTATGAGACGATGCCTAGTCCTGTTGGAATGTCCATAGTGTACGACCGAAATATGAACTTTATGAACTGCTCAATAATGAAATTTTTCTCATCAGAGTACACAATGTTTGGAAATTCGGCTCTTAGGCTCTTTCGATCTTAATTTTTTTATACCCTACACACGAAGTGAATAGGGTATAAAGGCGTGACAGGTATAGAAAAGTATATATATTCTTGATCAGCGTGACCTCCTGAGTCGATTTAGCCATGTCCGTCTGTCTGTGGAAATCACGATTACAAGAGAACGAATAGAGATATTCCTTCCTCAAACTTGGCACGAATATTGTCTATCATTCGAAACTCATCGGTATTGAAAATGGGCAAAATCGGACCATTAGCACGCCTACTTTTTATTGTGAATATAAATTAATCAATGCTTATAGCTCAATTTCTCAGCTTGTAGAACGAATTTGGGGTTGAAATTTTATTTACAAATCAACAGTCTTTGACCAAAACAGACTACCAAAAATGGGCATGGTCCGCCCACTAATTAAATAAAACTCGATTACAGGAGAACGAATAGAGATATTTTTATCATATTTGGCACGAATATTCTCTGTCATCACAGGCTATTCGAGATGGAAAAGGAAAAAAATAAGACCATTGCGACGCCTAATTTCTAAGTACAAGTGTGTAGGGTATATGAACTTCGGCCAGGCTGAAGTTCACACTCTTCTGGTTTTGCTTTAGTGTAATATCATGGGCCATTTGAAACTTGTAAGGCTTTACCTTGAGCTCATTTTGGAATATGCGTAGGATGCTTCGCTGGGATATTTTCAGTTCTTTGATTACTACCGGCGTGGATTTCTCAAGTCGAGCCTTGACTTTCCGAACCATTTCTAGTGATGTTGCTGTTTTTTTTGTCCACCACCATAGCGTTTGGTAATACTGCCTGTATCATTATAACGATTTTCTTTGAATTCCATTTCGGATAACTTTTGTTCTATAAAACTTAGACCAATGGTTGTGTTAGCTTCTAAACAATATAAACAGCTGTCATTGGTATGAATTTGACATAGTTGGCAATAACGCGTTGCCAGGTATACCGGTGTGAAGTTAGTAACACTTCAATCGCCTAACCCTGTAATGGAGACAGAGCTATGGTCATCTTTATGACAAAATTTTTTTTAGTAGTAAAGTAGTTTTAGTAGTATGACAAATTTTGTTTGTCATATTTATGACAAAATTTTTTTATTATATTGAGATTCGTTTTGGAGACATGTGGACTTTGGATGTTGCGCCACAGGGCTGTTAATCGATAATGTGGTAGGTATAGTCTTTGAGTGATAGTGACGAGGTAATGTCCTCTGGGAGATTACTATAATCCATTCTTATTCTTGTGACCGATTGACACTTTAGAGGTACGTATGTGTGTACATATATCTCGGTTATTTGTCTATACTGATATATAATAAAGTGTGTTTTTTTAGCTGCATGAGATATCGATAACTATGGTTTCACAGATGAAAATGTCAAACTGTGTTGACATCTCTGTTCTGTAAGGTTTGGCAAGTTATCATGACTCCTTTAACGACAGAATAACGCTTGCAAGTTGTGGAAATTTACTTTAAAAAAAATAAATCTTTTCGCGAAGTTCATAGAGAACTTCGTCCATTTTACGGTCTACATAACCGGCCTAGTGAGCAAGCAATTCGTGCAGTTATTGATCGTTTTCGCAATAATTTTAGTCTTATCGATTCAAAACCATCAACAAGACAAAGAAATGTGCGTACTGTAGCGTGAAGATTTGTTGAAGAAGACGCCGAAATGTCGATTCGTTCTCAACTTGTTTGTGATTCGTTGGTTTTTGTCCTTCGACTACTTGGAAAATTTTACTACTACTACGACTACTTGGCTTACGTGCCTATAAAATGCAGCTCGTACAAGAATTGAAGACAAATGACCATGGTCATTTCGTCGCTATTTTGCTGATTGGGCTCATTTGAAACTGGCCGATGTTGAGCATTTTTATCGAAGAATTATGTTCAGTGATGAAGCTCATTTCTGGTTAAATGGCTACGTAAATAAGCAAAATTGCCGTATATGGAGCCGTTAACGAATCACCATTACATCCATTAAAATTGACTGTTTGGTGCGGTTAACACCTAGCGACATCATCGGTCCTTATTTCTTTCGAAATGAGCAAGAAGCTGCCGTTACGGTGAATGGCGAGCGCTATCGAGCCATGCTGACTGAATTTTTGCTTCCATCACCTAAACATCAACGGCATTTGGTTCCAACAAGACAGCGCAACTTGCCATACAGTGCGCTTAACAAATTTATTGCAAAATCAATTTGGTGAAAATTTTCTTTCTATAAGTGGTCCTGTTCACAAGCCCCCTAGTTCGTTCGATTTAACGCGTCTTGATTACTTTTTATGGGGCTATGTTAAGTCATTGGTTTATGCCAAAAAACCAGCAACTCTTGAAGCATTGGAAGCCAATATTCAAGCCACCATTTAGGACATACAGCCAGGTTTATTGGAAAAAGTAGTCCAAAATTGGACTGATAGAATGGACCATGTAACTCGTAGCCGTGGTGGACATATTCCGGAAATCACATTTAAAAAATAAAAGCCATGAAATCATCTACCAGATTATAATTTATTTAAAAATTCAAATTATACAAAAAAATTTTATTCCAACAATATTTCTGTTTTGTATTATGATTTTGAGTTCTCAAGCTCTTGAAAAACACCCTTTATATCATGAAAATTGTAATTTTATTAATATCTAATAAGAATCTCTGAGTGCATTGGTTTGGGATATTTGACCGTCCCAATTCTTAAAATGTTTACTATGATTAAGGTGATGTTAGTATGTAGGCAAATCATCACAGATTAAACTTTATCTAGTGATCAGGTAAAATATAGTCGAATTAGCCAATATAGGCCAAATACGGTATTTTTCTGATTCCTCATAACAATGTGAGTTTCTCTAGATGACTGAAATATCGATAAGCAGTTTTCTATTCTGTGGGATGTGTTTTCACTTAACTGATGATGCCTTGGTTACAATATCAAGGAATTCAATATTGTTTGAAGAAAGACGTCCGACGTATGCCATTAAAGATAGTCGTTCGATATTATCAGAACCGAAATTAAACGGGAAAATGACACGATATGATATAATTAAAAAATAATATAATAATATAAAATATTGCCATTTTTATTACATTTTTAAAACTATATCTAAATTTAAAGACTATTATTTATTAAACTTGAATGTTTTTGTTTCAGGGGAGAATCTTAAACTGAGACAATATATATTAAATTTTTGGCGAAACTTACCGGAAACCAAGTTTACCTTAAAACATGCAGTTCATTGCAATTTTAATTGATTCACTTTAGTACGTATTGCATTTTTGTACAGGATCTGCGAACATGTCTGTTACTTTCGAAATGTCAGTAGAATCATCGCTTCTTCCGATTGAAATAAGAGATAAGTTAGCTGAATTGGATTTGGAACTTTCTGAAGGTGAGTATTACATAGCATAAAAACCAGGAAGAGAAAACACTATCTTCGACTTGGCCAAAGCTGAAAAACCCTACGCCCTCGTGACCTCTCATTAAATCCTTTACTGAGAACCTTGAGATGAAAATGCGAAAGTGGTGGAAGTGGAAAGTTATGTTATGTTGAAGTTAGTGGGCGAACCACTCCCGTTCGTGGATGATAATACAGTATTAAAACTACGTATACTAAGTGAATTTAGTTATTCATAATACATACCAATTTTATGAAAAGAAAATGTTTATAGGGCATAGGTTGGAATAGCGTACGGAACACGCCCATTATTTCCAGGGTAGATAGTAATAATAATGTACAGATGTTCGCTTTTATCCTTGTAGCTTACTCCAATCTATTAAAGGGAAACCTTTTTAGAAGTATGCAAAAGTTGCATATGGCAATATTTTTTTTAACAGCAGACAAATCAGCTGATAATTTGTAAACATTTTATTGAGATTTGTGTGAAAAGTTATTCAAAAGCAAAGATGAGTGAATTTTCTGAAAAGAGACGCTATATTTTACAATTTTACTACGGCAAAAGGAAGAATGCTGCACACGCGTGTGAAAAGATTTGTGGTGTTTATGGCGAAGTTACTGTATCCCAATCAACTGCCAGGAAATGGTTCACTCGCTTTCGTTCAGGGAATTTTGAATCGCGAAGGAACTGAAGATCGACTACAAAACATTTTTAAACCATTTGCATACTTTCACAGTTAGTTTCACAAAGAACATCGATGTTTGGGTGCCTCATGAACTGAGTGCAAAAAATTAAATGGACCGAATTTCCATTTGCGATTCGCTGTTGAAACGGAATGAAATCGAGCCTTTTTGAATGTTGTTCGAAAACGGTCTTGATGGAAAAAAGAAGAAGCCCCAAGATGGGTGGCAACGCCGGGGTTGACGATAAGGATGGTGATGCTGTTTGGTGGTACTACAAGGCTATCCATTATGAGCTACTACCGCCTGTCCAAATATTGATTCGAATTTCTACTGCCATTAATTAATGCCGAATTGATTAATATGAAAGGTGTTGTGTGTCATCAAGACAACGCTAGGCCACATACAGCTTTGTTGGCTCGGCAAAAACTAAGAGTCTTTGGCGGGGAATTTTTGATTTGGCCTCAAGAGAGGACTGCGAAAAGCTCCTGCGTCAGTTTTTCCAAGATAAAGCCCCGGAGTTCTACAAGAAAGGAATAATGGTTATATAAAAAAAATGACAGAAGGTAGTTAAAAAGAATGGCAATATTTGAATTCATAAAATGTTTGTTACATAAAAAAGTGCATCGTTTTACTAAAAATACTTTTTTCCCAACCCAATTTTTAATATTGAAGTTAGATTTTATTAATACGTAAAAAGAAGCTCCTCCTCACAGGAATATACGGAAACCTAGCACTAGACCGGAATCTTAGGGGCGGCTATTATTAAAAAACCTGACTGCGGATAAAAACGTAAAAAAACGAACCAAAAAAATTTCACACAATCTTCAGACAGTCATGCAGCACTTGTCAGCCTGACAAATAACGAATATAATTTTCAAAATTGTCCGTTATTTTTTTTTAAGGCCGACAAAGCGTAACAATTTGTTTTCGTTTATTTTTAATACAAAAAATAAATAATGCGATTGAAAATGGAAGAAATTTTACTTTTAAGTTTAATTGAATAGCTGATTTACGAGAAACGTAGAAATACCGGAGCAAATTATAAATAGCCATAAACCAATAATTAATGACTTTTACATACCTATAGAAAAATGTTAAAAACTAACTATGTACTCATAAAGAAACCCAAACTTAATTAAACCCTGCTACCTGATCGCACATGCCATAAACACGATTTTGGAAATTCGTTCCAAAATTCACCAAGCTCATAATATCTTATGTCCATGCCTTTTACATGGTTCCTTCAGTTTTAATAACAAAAGTGAATTGTTATGATAATACATATCTTAACATGTACAATTCGACCAGACCAATGGTACGCAGCCAAGGAGATGAGTCAAAACTCACCAAAATGTGCGCAGGATTTTTGAATGGATCTAGCTGGAAGCCTGAGTTCCATAGCAGTGCCTCTTAAGAGTTATTTAAAAGCTGCTTTCAGAACAGCATAAAAGGTGCCTACTGTATTTTATGTATAAAACACAACGCAGCTTCAGCTTTTTCGACGGCTTTTTTGAAGTCGGAACAAAATGAAAAGCTTCAGCTTCAGGCATCAGCAACTGTTATTACTTATTTACGTTTACAAAAATCAAAATAAATTAGAAATTTTATGCACAGAAAAATAAAAATAGCTAAAAATGATTGACAAACTACTTATAATTGGAGCCCCATAACATATTATGGGGCTTGTTTTAATTGAAAATGGACATGGGTCCACGAATTTTTTATTAATTTTTTTTCAAGTTCATTATTTTTCCTGCTGAAATATAATAATAATGTTTGAAGTAAAAAAATTTTTATTGCTGTCAAAATCATATTGTTTTTGTTGGAATTTTTGCAAGGTAACATATTTTTATGATAAAACGTAGACAACATTTTTGAGGGGAAATTTTAGAAGCCATACGAAAATCTATTTTGAGGCCGCCTCAGGCTTTTTTTTGTTCTCATAAGATTTTGCTTGTGTTCGTTTTTGAAGCTGAAGCTGAAGCCGCATTGTGTTTTATACATTATGATAGCAAGCTGGCAAGTGTCTAATAATTATATAAACGTGAGGTAGGTCCGGGTTGACCGTATTTATATGTATATGTATGTACATTTGCTGAACGGAATTTTGCGATGTAGGAATTTTTTGCGATTCTTCATATGAATATCTACGTGCATTAAATCTCTGAAGTAGATAATTATATAAGTGGAAATAGTTCCATTTTCAGTGAATAATATTGCTTTTTTAACATAGAAAGTTTAAGTTTGACCCTTTTATTATTTTTACTTCCGAAATAAATAAAATTAAAGCTTTTTGAATAATTGTTAATTAATTAAAATAATCGTAATCTTGACTTGTAAGAGGCAAAAACAACATTTTTAACGTTGTGAGTAGTTGTACAATCATGTTAGAAATAATGATACCTACCAATTTAGCACGGTAACAGGGCACCCAATATTCCTGGAATTGTTGTCGGTGTTTACCTCTGACAAGTGCTGTTCAATTGAAAGCATTAAGATTTTCTTCAAGTACAATTAGTGCCGGTACTTAACGGCATTGATTGCTCCATTAGTAGCATGGGGTTATGGGTTTATGTTGAAGTTAGATGTTTAGGATTTTACTTGAAGTAAAAAATAAGCTGGAATAAGCTGTAATAACAAGAAGATACGAAAACATAGCGCGACACCGGAATCTGAGGTTGTTATTCTAAAAAGCTATCTTCTAACAAAAACGCCAAAAAGTGACAAAAACATTTTGCTGACAATATTGTATTCAGATAATCACTCAACATTTGCCAGCCTGACAAATAGCGAATATAAATCACAAAATCGTCTGTTGTTTTATTTAGGCTGGTAAAGCTGTACAAGTTTTTGTTTTCGTTTATTTTTAATAACAAATAAATAATACAATCGAAAATGGAAGAAATTGTAGTTTTAAGTTTAATTGAGTGAGCTGATTTACGAGTAAGGTACAGTAAAATTAAATGTGATAAATATATATATAATTATGATATAAAAACGGTCCAGTTTGACCGTATTTATATGTATATGTATGTACTTACATCTACATTTTCTGAACGAGATTTTGCGATGTGGAAATTTACTATTGAAATGAATATGTACGTCTCCTGATTATGTAAGTGGAAATAATTGCTTTTCAATTAAAATCAATAACATAACCTTTTTTAATAACATTTAAGTTCCGCACCTTTTTATATTTTATTTATTATCTTTCTTAAATAAATAAAATTAAAATTTTTTGAATAATTTTTCAAGAATTAAAATAATCATAAATCTGGGGAAAAAAACGAATGTGCTAATAACATTATTATTACTAGGTTAGGTACTTATTATATTAGGAGTTGTACAACCATACGGGATGTACTCGTATTGATACTAACCAATTTAGCACGGTAACAGGGTGGAGAGTATTAGTGGAATTGTTGTTTTCCTGTTATGAATGCAGCTCAATTGAAGGGATGAGATTTTCTGCAAGTAAGTGCTGGTACTTAACGGCTTTGACTGTTCCATTAGTAGCCGTTCCATTCGGTTATGGATATATGTTGAAGTTATATGTTCGGGATTTTACTTTAAGTAACAAACTAAGCTCCTTTTAACAAGAAAATACTATAATATAACCTAGTGTGGCACCGGAATCTAAGGGGGTTATTCTCCAATTGCTGTCTGTTGACAAAAAACGCAAAACAGATTTTTGACAATTTCGTGTTCAGACTACATTTGTCAGCCTGACAAAGAGCGAATATAACTTTCGAAATTGTCCGTTGTTTTTTTGAGGCTGACAAATCTGTAAAAATTAGTGTTTTCGTTTTTTTTTAATATCTATAATATCTATAATGTTAATATCTATAAAATCCCTGTGCGTTTCTGTTAGCAAAATATGTCTGGGACTTTTTTTTTGGACTTCCACATCTCTTAGAAACCTGAAATTTTTCACAGATGTTTCTGGGCATCTAATGTTGATGAGAATTTCAAAAATCCAAACGGCTTCGCCATTTTTTTGCAAAAAATCGGATTGGGAGAAAATTTGTATTTTTTTCCTAGATTGTGCTGATTAATTTGTCAGATTTTATTATGAAAAATTTAATAATTTTTTAAATTATTTCATTTATTGTAATTTCTTAATAGTAAGGTGAGAAAGTCCAAAAGGCTTCGCAATTTTTTCCGTCTGAAAATAAAAAATAATAACTTCCTGCCGAAGAAAGGCTTATATACTAGTAAAGAATAAAAAATACGGTTGAAAATGGAAGAAACTGTGCTTCTAAGTTTAATCGAAATAGTAGATTTACGAGAAAGTTACAGCAAAATTAACTGTTATGATAATTATCTGTGCATATTTGTACATGGTATATACTCGTATTACAGATTAAGATATCGAAGGATTTTGAAAAATCTGCGTTATCAACAGAACACCTTTGATATGGAAGAAGCTATAGTATTACTATTAAGTGGTTTCGATTTTCAAGGACCTTAGGAAGTAATTGGAACGATCTTATACGCAGATTTCAAAGGTTCCCTTTACAATTTGTTTTCTTTAATGTTACTCGTTCTTACATTCTTACATTACATTCTAAAAGAAATTATTAACTAAAATATGTAAATACATTTTCAAATTCACTTTAAATTTTTTATTTTTAGCCTATGATTTTTATATTAAAATTTAAGAAGTTTAGCTAAGTTTTTCTTGTGGGGGCTGTAGTCAGTGTTATTTTGGAATATTTTTGTTAGTGTCAGCAGTCATCTTTTTGACAATAACCCCCTAACTTCTCAAAGCACATGTACACTAACTCTAAATAGACAGACGGTTAAGTTACTACATGTATAGTATAAAGGACGGCAATAATAAATGAATAACAAAAACTATTTCGGACGCAATAATCTAGCCTCTAAAATTATTCTACAAAAAAAGCATACGGAGTAATTATACTAGGTGGGGTGAAACGTAACCTCCTTGACCGCCAGAATGCGCTGCTACTGCAAAAAGGTTATGGTGCCTTGAAGTGCGTTCATATTTAGGCAGACATGCCAAATTTTTGACAACTGGTTGTTGTTGACGTGTTTGGCATCGTTCTCTCATAAAACATTATTTTTTGAAAGGCAAAACGGCGAAGGAAACAAAAGAAAAGTTAGATAAATATTATGGGGCTAATGCTCCGTTAGATTACACCGTCAAATATTGGTTTCGAGAGTTTCGTGGTGGCCGCAACTCCACTACCGATCAAGTCCGCAGCGGCAGGCTCTCCGAAAAAATAATAACGGAGGAGTATTTTGCAGACCTTCCAGAAAATTACTTTTCGGACGGGATCAAGAAGTTGGAAAATCGCTGGAATAAGTGTATCGAGGTAAAAGGGGACTATATTGAATAAAATAAAAACATTTTTTAAAAAGAATTTGTTCATTCTCAAGGAGGTTACTTTTCATCCCACCTAGTAAACGCGGAAATACAGCACCAATAAAAACCCATAAACCAATAATTACTGACTTTTACCTACCTATAGAAAAATTTGAAAAAACCTTCCTATTGATTTGAAAAAACCTAATTACTGTTTATTAAATAAACACAGGGACAACACGATTTGACTAAGTACAAATTAACCAGTACGAAAAAATGCACTAAAAATGGCACAAGTCTGAAACCGGTTTGTCTTCAACCCAAACTTGATGATTGAAATTCGTTTCAAAATCCATCAAGTTCGTAATAGATTAATTCCATGCCTTGTTACATCCAGGTTTAGTAAAAAAGTGGACGTGGCTCTCGACCGATTCACCCTACGCCCGAAGCGGAAGAGTATGAAAGGGGGCGTGGTAGGTATATGGAAGTACAGTCGAACTTCCTTATAGTGAACTTCTATACAATGAAGTTCTCCTTATTATGAACTAAAATCAAGAACACAGCTTTTTCCTTCCACTTTCAATGTATTTTGATCTCCGTATAATGAATTTCCATACAGTGAATTTTTCTTTACAATGAACAAAACTTTTGGAAACAAAAATACATTTTACGTGTGTTTTTGTCTCCATATAGTGAACTATTTTTAGCAGCTTTAGTTTACACTTGTTGGCAACACTATTTATAAAGAAAATAAGTAATATTTTTGGGATTCCCAAAATATGACTTTTATGACTTTGACTTTTTGACTTTTAACATCAGTTGACCGAGTTCAGTGAACGAAAATGACGCACCGGAGTAGTATTTCTCTTGAAAAAAAGTTATTAGTAATTTATAAACTTGAAGAAGGAACATCAAAGAAAAAAGATATAGCTAAAGAGTTTGAAATTCTTCCCAGTACATTATCGAACATTTTAAAAAACAAGTCAGTTATTCAAAAGAATGTAGAAGATGAGCATTTAAGCATGAAGCGTAAGAGACTTCGAAATTGTCTTTTTGAAGGCATTGACGAAACAATCCTCAAATGGGTTACGGCCGCTCGTTCTAAGAATCTTCCCGTATCTGGAGTATTGTTGAAGCAAAAAGCCAAAGAATTCGCTGATTCTTTAGGACAGATGTGTCTAAGGTGTACATGGCTACCTGCTGAAAAGCCTAACCCCACGGCATGTCCAAACATGCTGGATCATTTAAAGCTGATCAGGCACCAGGTTTGACCATCTGGAACCCAAATTTAAACCACGTATGGTATTCGGAGAACCTAGCGAAACCTGTACCAGATTTGTACACTTAAGATGGCAAGTATATCGGCCCTGGTGGGGCTGAGGCCCAGCTGCCTCTATATTTAGAAACAACCACAACCACTACGTGTGTCCCGAAGGACCCTCCTCAAATACTGGGGGCCAAAACCGAATTGTTTTGGGGGCTCCCCCAGTCCCGTAGTACCAGTTTAAAGTCATATAGGTCAGACCTCGTAACCCGAAGGTTACTACCAATTTGGGTTACCATCTCCCCCGACGTTGGTGTCGTCATTTTCCCTCAGTACTTTGAGGTGTCAAAAGCAAGTAATACCTCTTCTAAGTCCCAGAGGGGGATGATTCTTTAGGACACGAAGATTTCGAAGCAAGTACTGGATGGCTAGATAAATTACAAAACGACATAATAGTGTTGGAAAAACCTTGTGTGGGGAAAGCGCTGACGCCAATTTAGGAGAACGTGATGGATGGATAAGGAACGTTTTGACAAGATTAATTGAAAAATATGATGCAAATGACATCTTCAATGCCGACGAGACCAGTTTGTTTTTCAAGTGCTTACCAAACAAAACACTAGCATTCAAAAATTAAAAATGCTTTGGTGGAAAACAGAGCAAAGAAAGAATAACTGTCCTAGTAGAATGCAATATGACTGGTATGGAGAAACTAAAACTGCTCGTTATAGGAAAGGTTAAAACCCCTAGATGCTTTAAAGGAATAAAATCTCTAGATGTGGATTATGATTTCAACAAAAAAGCGTGGATGACAGGAGAAATTTTTTCCAAATGGATTTTAGGGCTGGACAAAAAATTTGCTTCGCAAAAAAGAAAGGTTCTGCTTTTTGTTGACAACTGCACTGCGCATCCAAAGGACGTAAAATATAAACTACAAAATATTGAACTTGTCTACTTTCCTCCCAATATGACTTCTCTTCTTCAACCAATGGACCAAGGCATAATCTACAATATAAAAGAATTTTACAGACAACGAATTTTGATGAACATATTGTCACAAATGGAAGAAAACAAACCTGTAATAGCCATAAATTTGCTTGAAGCTATGCCAAATTTAAGCACAGTGTTGAATATCTGTATTAAACCAGAGACAATTGCAAACTGCTTCCAAAAGGCAGGATTTTCAAAAGATGACATGCAGATTCAAACTAGTAATTGGGATGAAGAAGATTTTCTTCCACTATCAGATTTAGCTGTTCTACAGGCTTCATTTAGAAAAGTAGCTAACATCGATTCATCATTTGAAAACTATGTCAATGTAGATATTGATGTGCAAACCATGGGCATTCCGTCCGATGAAGATATTTTAAGCAGTGTTTTAGAAAGTCGTGGATTACAGCAGATTATATCAGATGACGATGAAGAGGAACTATTCGGTGAAGTAATGGCAAATATTGATAAAACGTCACCTACATTAGAACACGTTTCCTCTTCACTTGATGTACTACGAACTTTTTTGGAGATAGAGAGCAACGTTCCGACAAATGTATTTAAATGTCTTAATGTAATTGAAGCTTTTATTGATAAAGAAAAATGGAAAAATGTATTTCAAACAAAAATACCTGATTATTTTAAATAAATAAAAAACAAAAAAAAAATATTTCTGTATAATGAAGTTTCTATATAGTGAAATAATTGTCTGTCCCCGTGGAGATTCACTATAGGGAAGTTCGACTGTATATATATGTTGATCAGCGTAACCTCTGTCTTTTAGCCCTGTCTGTCCGTCTAAGACTTCGTCCTTTTTCGCCTTACAAATGAATTTAAGTTTATTTTAGGTTCCCTCCAAATCAGGTATGTATGAGAAATTGAGACAGATTCTATGATTATTATTAATCAAAGGGTTTAATATTAGCAACTGTCTGTATTTTTATCGGTGAAATTTCCTCTGGCTCACATGATTTAGTGACTTGCAATAAATTGAGTATATGTGATGAAACATTCCACCATTGTGCTTTTGATTTACCTCAGAGATTTGTACGCGAGCAGAATGTCTCTCGTTTTAATCTTGTTAGTTACATTATGATTAATCGGGCTTAACTGAAAACTCTATAGTTTACGAAGAAATGTACGTTCAATATAGTATGTTCCCCAGCATCGGTCATACAAATATTAGCGATCATGTCATGACATCAGAGTGATGTCGAGAACTTCCTGCTAATTTTTTATACTGAACATTTGTGACTAGTTGATAATGTATTTGAAAATAACTCATTCCTTGCACTTGTGTTGTTGCTACCCCAGGGCTAATGATAATAATGAGAGTGGTATGATAGAAAATACATGAAAACTACACGCCATTTTATAGAATTAGTAAATTAAAGTCTTGCCTGGCAATAATAAAAGGTGTTGTGCTACCTTCAATCCCCATCGACAGGAACTTGAATTTTGGAGTTTTTAATTCAACTATGTTAACTTAACTAATGTAACTTAATCTAGGCTTCTCTACCCATCTCTAATTCTTCTTGAAAATGCTACCCTCAAAGGTTCTGGCCACAGTAGCTCTTGGCGGCGTTGCCCACTTAGGATTTGCCACAGGGTGATCCTTTGGTGATCAATTTCACCACCTCGGCCAGAAGCTCTGGTCAAATCTACACAGCTGATGCTTCTATTGGCTAGAGCATGTTCTATTTACAAGGCTAATCGTGCTTGCTTTAGTTACGACTTCTGCGACGTTAACTAACCAACTTAACTGTTTCACACAATTCTTTTTATAAATCTAATTTTGCTCTAATGATATTTTAAATCATAACACTAGTTTACTAAAATTGAAAATTTATTCCTCCAGAAAATTTTGAACTTTATTATAGTACTTTGGAAATTTTTCCTTTAAAAGATAGATGTTTTTACTTTTTTTCTGCATAGAGAAAGTTTGTTGTCAATATCTCGAAAACTAGAGCTGATAGAAACAAACATTTATTTGATATTCGGAATGTACTCAACAATTTATTATAGAAAGGAGTCCTTTTCTTCTTGGAGAAAATTTGCTTTAAACTAGTGTAATTGAAAATTAATCATTGAAACATTATTTGTTATGTATGTATAATAATATATAATAAAAAATATAATTTATTCGTATTTAATTATATTATTAGATTAAAATATTAGGGTCTGGGAAAAGTTCGTGGCGTTTTTCCGATAGGTGATACCACTGAACGCTTATTGGAAAGGTAGCACTTCGACCGTAATTGTCAGTGTGTAAACAATGAAATTGGTGCAGTCATTGGAAAGTTGTTTACGGAAATGGCTCGCTCGCTTTCGTTCTGGTAATATTAATGTGAAAGATGAGTCACGCTCTGGTCGTCCAATCACCAAAACAAAATCACCAAAAGCTGATGAGATTCTTGTAAAAGTCCAGCACGATAACCATATCAGCAGTGTCGATATTGGTATGGAGTTTGGCATTGAACACAAAATTGAACGCCATGAACTTTAACCAGACCCATATACTGGGCAATGCGGAGGTAGGAAAGATATTTCTTATATACGATAATATAATATATTGTGTAATATGTATGCATGTAAGTATCTGTTTTAGACAAGTTTTAGGCAGAGGAAGATGAAAGAATAGAATAAAATACTGAATAGATTATATACATATATAATTATTACATATATATATGTATGTATTATATACATATATATATGTATAACCCATTCAATTCGTAATAAGATTTACAAATTTTTATATTTTAGGTGATATTACGCAAAAAGGTTATGAAAAGAAAAAAGTCAAGCTACTGCAGCCGTTTTTAACGCAATTTAATGAGAGTAAGTACAATTTTTTCATTATCAACAATTTCATTAACAACAAATTATTTTTTTACTTTCAAAATTGTAACCGTTTGTAGCCAATTTTTTAATCTACCATGTAAAAAGCTCATCTTAAGGAAATATTTCGATTTTTTTGTTTTTAGCGGAAATCAGGATCCGCTCATGCAAAATAGGCTTTACTTATCGCCTAGTAGTAATTAGGATAAGAATAGTTTTTTAGCGAAACGGATCACAGTTTAAGTTTTGCTACTGGTATGCTATTCTAATTATTTTAGGGGAGTACAACTTTTTAACATTTATTTATTTTTGTATGTTGAAGAAATTGCTAATTAAATTGTATTCGTATTTTTGTCAATTTCATTATAATCTTTCATTTATTTATCTTTTTATTTGTTTGTCTATGTGGAATTTATTTTTCTTCTGCTCAAAAACTTATTTGTGATGTAACACTACCATTTTACAGAACCCACCAATTTATATATTTCGTAAATAAAGAGAATCATAATATATGTGGAAATAATCATATGTGGAAATAATCGACGCAATTAATCTGTGAAATATACAATTTTATTAGTCTCACACTTCATTAGTCTCCATATATTATAAACCTATCCATTAAAACAGTCAAACAGTTTTTGAGAAAATTAATGTCAAAGTTAAAATTTGGAAAAAAAATTCCGAAAAAAAATTTTTGGTTGGAATTTTTTTTTAAAAATTACGGTATTAGGTATAAATTTTTTTCCGACCATAAAATTCTGTAATCAATTCTAGAGAGAATTCTTCAAACCGGAAGGATCTATGTTTTATAGTTTCCGAGAAAAATGAAAATGCGGAATACCAATACCCTTTCAAGTACCAATTTTTTGGCCACATGTGTTTTATTACTAGTGCCAAAATATGAAAGAAGACTGCTCTGGGGAAGGAGTTTAGGTCGTCAAATTCACTTTTCTCGGAAACTATAAAACATAGATCCTTCCAATTCTCTCTAGAATTGATTGTTTATACAAGTACAGTCACTTGTATAATAAAGTGTTTAGTCCTTATAGTCTTTTTTGTTTTCCTATTAAAAATGAAACAAATTCTTTTTCGGAGCGTCTTTAAACTACATTTTTTTAAGAAATTTAAATAAATCTATTTTCAGATATCTGTGCGGATAAAAAAACTGAGAATGCCTTACACCTTCAGAATCATTCTTATTACAATATTAATGCAAAAAATGAACAAGAGAAGACTATTAGCGATGAAAAAGTTCAGCTGCCTACTGAAGGATATAGTTATGTAACAGAAATTCCATCAATACTGTCATTGCAAGCAAGGCAATCCCATATACAAAAAAATACAGAGCGAAATTGCAGTATTCAAGAAGAAAATACTCAATTACAAAATAAATGTCGCCGTAGTCAAAGAAGAATAACCCAAAACGAGAAAAGATATCATTCAGGTATTTACTAATTCAGCGTACTAAAAAAAACGCCGCCCCCCATGCCCAAAAAAAAAACGACACACGCCGAGTGCTAGGATAAGATCTCTGTTGTTATTAGCTTCATACTACATATATTCAAATAATCTTAAAAATCATTTCCAATGGTTTTCTCTGTTTTTTCAACTGTTAATAAAATTATGCAAAAATGGGGCTCTGGCTATGGCGTTATTTTCTAGTTCATGTACAACCGAAACTGAGATGACCGAAAGTATAACCGAAAATAAGTGTACGTTATTTTAACACCGAACAACCAAAACGTTGTAGTATTAATGATGAGAAGAGATTAAGTTTATATTTGATGGAAATTATAATAAATTTTATAAAGAATAAAAATTTGTTTAAAAAAACAAAAAAAAATGTCACGTAATTTTTCCAATATTGGACTTTACAGAAGTTCGGCAGGAGGCTGTACAACAAGCGTTGGCTGCATTAAAAAATCGAATAAAACCAAACTTGCCTATGCCATCTAAAAGGAGCTCTGTTTTAAATTTTAGTACTGATGGAAATATTGATGTATCTGGTATGTGGGTGTCAATTAATATTTTGTATTTTTGTGTATATTTTATTTATTATTCTAATTTAGACACAAGTAGTGATGAAGATTACTTAGCACAAGATGAAATTTCGTCGGATAAGGAATACAATTACCCTTGTGATCATGTTACTGATATTTCGGAACAGATTGTAAGGCCGCCTATTCGTGAATCATCAGTTGCCGGACTAAGCAATAAAAAAAAATTTTTTGATCGCAGACCACCCCAAAATTTGCCGCCAATAGTAAGTTTTCAAGAAAATGTATTTCTTCATTTTAGTATTTGATATAGTAGTTGATAAATTTTGATGACAGTATCGATGAAAAGCGTTCGTTTGTTTATGAAAGAATTACAGGTTAATTCGGCAGTTGTGGCGGTTTAAATTTCGCTTGAATGTGTTGTCGTAAAAAATGAACGGGAAACTATTGCAGGTAGATTATTTCACAATCTAAGGGCTCGTCAAAAGAATGCCACGAAAGGTCTAAATTTGTTTATTTATTTATTTGTTTTAAATCACAATTGATTAATGGATATTGGTTTGAAAAATAGTGGTTTAGAAAATTATATGAAAATATCCGAAATTTTATTATGCAAATATCCGTATCATTAAAACCTAATTTTAAGGGTAATAAAAACCATACAAAAACATATTGTGTATACATAATCAGCCACTGTAAATATGTTTACAGTTTTTAATGAAAGAGAACAAACTCTAAGAATTCAAACTCTAAGTTCAGGTAAAGAAATTTTTTTGAAATTTGTACAATGCATTTTATACTTTTCAAAGTGTCATGTCATGTAAAAATTTAGATAAATTGTCTAATTGTAATAATTTTGACAAAAAAATTGAAAAACACATTCTTTTCAGAGATATAAATATATTCCACGAATAAAAAATATATGAAAAAAAATTGTTTGTTGATTAAAATGTATCAGGATGTTATACTTTATCTAACCAAGCATATCTCACTATATGCTATGAACATATTCCTTCATCTTTACAAAGTCGTTCTTAACACGGCTTTGAAGAAATTCGGAAGAATAAATTCTAAGAAAATTTAGAGTATCTAGTAATTCCCACATCTTACAGAAGTTTAAATTCTATGTGAATAAATTCAAGATTTTAAATAATCGGCTATATCGTGGATACATTAGACATTTCGAATCTAGAATTAACCCAATCCGAAAATCAGTTTGGAAGTTTATTAAATCGGTATTTACGGTATACGATGTACTTCTTCTTAAGACAACTTGCTATCAAGAACGACACCGAGTTATTTAACAGCATCAGACAGACGAAGACCTTCCTAGTGAAGAGGAATAGTTGGCTCTTGAAATTTTCATTAACGAATGCGACATTAGCTCGCTTGATAGGTTTTCAACTTTGGAATTCTCTCAGTAATCCTTCCACTAATACTAGCCACAAAAGACATTTTCACGGAGATGGCTGGCAGTCATGGTCGAAATATTATTGCCTCCGATTTTACGTTATTGAAAGCCCTTCTACCACGACACAATGCAGTGCGCTCTCAACCGATTTGTCGTTCATATAGCCGTGTTGAGATTGGCATAGCCGGTGTGTGATCTTATTTCTTATATGAGGATCCACTAACTTCTCGAGTGTATTTAGCAACAACGATTATAGGGAGCTAGTACTGTAGTTAGTGGAGAAATGAGTTGGTATACCTGTCTTGGGTATACATAACTATTAATGAATAAAACTTATAGTCTTATTCATAGAGTCACGACGATTCTCTCTTTTTCTTTCACGACAGGAGACTCTCTTTGTGCTTATCGTCGACATTGACGTTTTATAATGTCTTTGTTTCTGTAATAAACAGAAACACAAAGAGAGTCACCCCACATACCTCTGTGAATATGGATGCAAGTGTGAGTCGAGGATATGTACATATGTACGAGGATATTGCAATATGTGAACTTGAAGCAGCACTCAGAAAATGTTACCCTGTTAGAAGAGAACAGAAATGGTTTAACACTTTAACTTTAAAGTGTTTTAAATGGTTAACACTTTAACACTTTAGTAGCTAGCTTGTTTTCAGTGAAACAGTCATAATTTCGTTGAAGTTGTTTGCTGATGTCTGAAAGTCAAACAAAAATTTTAGTTTTTTTAGTTTCAATTGGTACTTCCGGAATTTTTTGCACTCTATAACCGATCTTTTAGAAAATTATGCAGTTTTTGAGGTCTACATTTTCTAGAATAGTCCACAATACATTTTTCAGGGCAACATTTTTTTGTTGAGTAGAGCAGAATTTTCTTGAGAATAGAATTAGTCTAGCGGAGAGGCTTATAACGTTAGATTATCTTTTTTAAGTTGAACGAATAATAAGCTATTTACCGTATCCTGGTAGAAGTGTGGTTGAGGTAACTTCCGTACTATCAACTTAATATAATTTGCGAAAATGGTCACAGACACAAAACTTTTGCGAGGTCGTTAAATTAACATATAGGAATAATTAAAATAAAGGAAAATATTTTGAAAAGCATATTTTTACAAAAATTTTTATATTGTAAAGCTCACGTTTGTATATTATAATATTTAATTCTAACTGATAATTTCGTTGCAAAATGAATTTGTTGTTTCAATAATTACAGCTTCATTCACAGTCAGGACGACGTCGTTATCGGGTGACTCTCTTTGTGCTATTCGTCGACATTGACATTTTATAATGTCTTTGTTTTTGTAATCGACGAAAAGCATAAAGAGAGCCACCCGTCGTGACTCTGTGGAAAAGGTTGTTAATTCGCTGCTGAAAAGTTTTAGTATAAATAACACTTTAATAAATTTAATTCTATTAGTTTCTTAAATATGTGAATTAGTTTTTTAATGCAATTTTGTGCATAAGCCAAGTCAGAAAGTAATCGTTATATTTTTAGCCTTCTTCAGACACCTCTAGCACGGATTCACCACCAACAGCACACAAAACAAGCAACAATGATTTGGCAGTTATTTCGGATTTGCAAAAGTCTTGTAAGTTTTATTCTTAATGAATAATTACAAATATTTATTCAAAAATATTCGAAGTATTTTCTGCAATTATAGTGAAGATGAAGACTAAAAGCTATGCAGATCTAAACACATATAATCATGCAAACATGCACGTAGCAAGGTGAAGGCGAGTTCGATGATTCGCCAGCAATCTTTGAAACTTTTGTTATAGTTTGTTTGAAAATGACTTGCCTGTGGTCTCCGTGAAGTTAATTATTATTGTGTTTCTTTTGACATGCGTTCTGTTTATCGAATGTTTCTGTTCCTTATATGCTTGAGCAAATCGTCCATCATCGATTTTTAAAAAAATTACCGGGTCTTTGCAACGTAAACCAGGATCAGGGCGGGTCCGGAAAACCAATTCGGCTGAAGGCATTAGGAAAGAGTTTACAGAATACAATAGAACCGAATTAAACACATAATGAAAGTGCCAGCAATATAGAGGAACTTTACCCGAGTTAGACCTCATTATTGAAGACGTCTGGTATGGCGGGATCACAGTGACACACTGTAAAATTTGATCGACTCAATTCCTGACCGCATTAAAACGGTTATAAAAAACAAAGGAGGCTCCCCAAAATATTAGATTTGAATTTTTTATTATCTTTAAGGTTATTGCGTGTAATAAAAAAGTTATAAACATTTATATTACATGTTGTTAAAAAACCACAAAATTCAATGTCATTGGAACTTGAACCATAATAGACCGTTGCTAGTAAATCTGGCACCTGAACTAGGATACGTTGAACTAGAATATATAATATATAATATTAATTAATATGATTAATAAATTCGGTTATATAAATTTTGGGTTATATTAATTGCATTTATTGTATATATTTTGTATTGTATATACAATTCATTCTGAAACTTGACTGGACAGGGGCCTTTTATCGAATAAATGACTGCATCTTTTCAATCGAGAAGGAAAATTTGGTTGTTGGTTGGTTTCCACAATATTTTCGATTGTTGCGTTTGCAATTTAGCAAACGCTGCACTCAACCGTGAGATGATGATTGTAATGTAAACTGTAGTTCGTTGGCCGTGAGATAATAATTGTAATTTGAACATCATTTGCATCGATATCGACGTCTATATCTACACATACATCTACATTAACATATGTATATACCTATGTTTATACCTACATCTACATATACCTAAATCTATACTACATGTTCATATTCATGTTCATGTGCATCTTCGTTTTCGTCTTCACTATAATTACAGCCTAAGTATTTAAGATCTTTGGCGGTTGTATTTATGTATGTTGTCGAACACATACGAACATTAAATATAGGGTATCCAGGAAAATTTTCAAATTGAAAGTTAAATGAAAAAAGACTAGTGAATAAATCTAATTTTTTATTAGACTCCTTCCGTTTGCTGTAAAAACGCTAGCGACGATAATTCGACATTCGCTATTATGGCTGCGTCCGGAATTGAGTTTTGCTTGGTGGTGTTCTACATTCTGTAAGAGCTGACAGAGTGTATATAAAGCAAAGAACGTCTTACGGTGGTTCAAATCCAAAAAGTGGGGCCAAAAATCTGCGACTATCAAGTGACGAACATATCGATAAAGATTTCAGGTTCAGAGCTGTGGGGCTCAATATATATACATATTGGGTCTGGGAAAAAGTTCGTGGTGTGTTTCCGATAGGTGGGGTAATTGTTTACGTTTGAAAATGGAGAAAAGTAATAAAAAATTGCGCTATATTTTGCAGTATTATTCCGACAAAAGTGCTTTATCAAAATCTGCTGCACGGAAAAGGTTCGCTCGCTCTCGTTCTAGTAATTTTAATACGAAAGATGAGTCCTCTTTGGTCGTCCAATCACTGGAAAAGCTGATGAAATTCTTGAAAAAGTTCAGCAAAATAAGCATATCAGCAGTGTCGATATTGGTATGGAGAATCAACTCAATTTATTAATTCGATGTCCACTAAACCTGAGTCTAATAAACAAAACTATGCCATCTCATTTCTCCAAGCAGTCTTGCAGCCCGATAGAGCTTGTCTTCTCTACGCAAGCAAAACCTGCTTCTTTATCAACAACTAGATGCTTCAGGCTTCTCATTGCATATAAGTTCCGATATTGAAATTTCAAGGACATTGTTTTCTATTCACTGCAACAGGACACACATTGCAATAAATTGGCAATCTATTTACCATATGCCTATGGTCAATGACCAAGTAGAATTCTTGAATCGGAAATTGATGTATTTATACAACAAACATGTACCCATGGTTTCTAAGATTATTAAACTTAATGAGCCAGCTTGGCTGTCACATGAAATTCTCATGCTTATACTACAGCGTGACCATTTGTACAAAAATTGGAAAAAGTATAAACTCTAGGAATATCTCATTCTTTATTGCTCCATGCGAAATCAAGTTGTCTCCAAAATCAGGTCCACAAAGGCTAGTTATTTTAAACCCCAATGTGACAATAACTTCCTCTAAATCCCTTTGAAATAACATCAAAAATCCCGCTGAAATACCTAGCGATATAGATTGCAATAGCAGCAAAGGCTGGGCATTGGCAGAGCAGGCTGTGTATAGTCTCCTCCTCATCCACGTCGTCGCAGCATCTAATCATCAGCGACCCACTCTAGCGCCAGGGACCTAGCAGGGACCTTATAATATTGGATTTCTCCAAAGTATTTGACACCGTGAACTATGATATTCTATACAAAAAACTAGCTCATAATTTTAATTTTTCTTTGCAATCTAGTAAACTATTGCTTTCATATCTCTTTCTATTATACGTTAATGACATATCTGAAGCCATTAAGCACTGTTCAATGCATATATATGCTGATGACGTGCAGCTGATTTTAATTGCCCATTAAACGAGATAAACACCGCATCCCGATTGCTTAACGAAGATCTCGCCTCAGTAACCTGGGCGTGTAGCAACTGCTTGAGCCTCAATTCGGTCAAGGACGACACCACACTCTTCCTTGAAATCTTCTGCAAGCGTTCTGGTGGAAACCTTGAGGTTTTGATGTATTTTCCTCATCATCATGCGCTCTGCACGTTCAGTTAACTCAGGATTACGGCCGCCTCCATACTTCAGTTCTAGTCTTCCCTCGTTTTCTTCACAATATAAAATATTATATATCGTCTTTCGTGTTACAGAAAACATTTTGGATAACTCTGGCACACTTTTACCCATTTGTACATAGCAATAAGTCAACTGAATCACTTCAAAACATAACCTTTTGTCTGGCATTTTAAGAAAACGTTATATTAATAAAAAGAACCACCACAAAACACAAAGCAACAATGAATAAGTAATTAAATGCCAACAGAAAAAAATTCAAATCAATGCCTAAATAATAGTAAAAGCAACGCAAATGAAATCAACAAAAGAGTTGTGAAAAGAGTTACTTAACAGTTAAAAAAACCGAGTAATCATAATTTTTGTTGCATATTTCGTAGCTTGTTCATTAAATTTGGCTTTTCTTTATATTAAACTGTTGTAAGCACTGCAACTTAAAGTAATTGATAAACGAAAATTCTATAAAGATTCAAAAAGTAGTATTGTTTTGCTAAACAAATTGAAAAATAGAATTTATTTTCAATGTGTAAACTCATTCTTGACGGACTGTATATCAATATAAATTTAATGTAAATGTATCTGAAAATTTGAAATGAAAATAAATAAAAATAAATAAGTTTTTAAAAAATTTTTATTTCAGGTGAAACGGATACCTTGCTATAAGTCGATCAATACACATTTTTTATTTCACATTAAACTGAATTAATTTTAATTTTTATTTATTTTATTTATTGTACTTATTTATATTTATTTTATATATTATATTTATATTTATTTATATTATATTTATATACAGTGCACTAAGGCAATCTCTTTTCTAGCACAAGATATATAAAACAATGTATATAACACTCTAATATATTTATGTATCATAATATGTATATTTAACTTTTACAGATATTGCTCCTGATATTACACAATTTAACAATTCTCGACATGGAGCCGATCGAGTTACAAGGTATATCAATATATCTAATTCTGAAGTCAGTGACATGGGAACCACTGGTCGGTGGAAGGTGTCTGCTAAAATCCAACAGTTACTAAATACTCTTAAAAGACCGAAGCGACGCCCCCTTCCTGAATTTTATGAAGACAATGACATAGAATTGGAAATTGCAGCAAATCCAAAGGATCCTAATGCGCCAAAGCCGGAGGGCAGCACAATGACCGCGATCCAAGGAGAACAGCTTACTATACCTACAGGTCTATCAAGAAGTCTTGAAACAGCATTACACCGCTACGGAACGAATTCTTTTAAATCTCCAATGGCCACAGTTCTTGATCCAAATGGAAAAATAACTACTACTCTTACTTACGGAAAATTATATTCACGTGCACAAAAGATTGCATATGCACTTTCTACGAAAGTTTTCAGTAAAGGTCCAGAGCAAATAACACTAAAACCTGGAGATCGAGTTGCTTTAGTGTATCCCAACAATGACCCGTTAAGGTAATTAACAATATTAATACAGCGAAAACTCCAATTACGGATATTTCTAATACGAGGACAGCTCCAATACTTTTCACCAATGCAAAAAAACGTTCCCTTTTACATAATTTATTTTTTAAAATATTTAAATTCATTATTAGCTCATTTAAGCACTTATTTTCATTTTATTATTATTTTAATTATTGTACGTATTTTATATAATATAATTTGTGGAATATTTGTATTTATAATAAATGTGCAATATTCTTATAATGCTTATACATTATATTACGTACTATAGATATGTATGTGTATATGTATGGAGAAATTAAAATTTAGAATAGAATAGAGGTTTACCGGGTAAATACATAAAAGAATTTATTTCCTATTAACACATTTAATAATTATAATTTATACAATAGATTTTGATTTATATTTTTTAAATAAATTTTAATTTAATTTAACCATCCATTCAAATTATATTCTCTTATTTTTTACTCAGTTCACAGTTGATATCCTTGTATAATTTAAGTCAGAGCATATGTTTGTCCGTTGAAATTATATTTTCAGCACAAAAAAATATCAAATAAATTTGTTTAAACCAATTCTTAGAAGTTTAATCTTGGATATAAAAGTAGGTGAAATTGATACACATCCACAGGTACTTATCCACAGTTCATACAATTTGCTCAACACGATTCGGGATGATTGAAATGGAGCGTTACCATGATGAACTATCACTTAATTACCATATATTTTTCAATTCGTCGGTGAATCGGTCCAATAATTCACTTAGTGCCGCGCGGGGCCCATCAAACGTACCCTTAAATTTGACATAATTGGAGTTAGAGGTGTACATTAAAGCAATATCTCGGTTGACATAGATAGTGAAGAGTCCTTATAGACCGATAATCCAACTTCAATTGTATTCCTTCGTACGCATCCAGAAACTTCACAAATTGAAAAATGCAATTGCTTGACCAATTATCATAGTAGAAACAAGAGAGAGGGTGGAAGACAGACACACATATTCCCCTTTTTTAAGCGTGCACATATTGATGATTTCGTGTTTCACTTGATCTCGATCTCGCTATCGATCGATCCATCTTCGCTATCTCACCAATAGCAAACCAACCAAAAACACATCACATGACGAAGCGAAACGATCATCAATGGTAGTTGCTGGCGTCAACATTCTAATCTTACCTGCATCCTAATGCCGGTTACTTTAAATAGGGTGTTGCTAGTAATATACTCTCCTAAACCAAACAAAATCAGAGCGTTCGGTATCATGTAATCTGTTGCAACTGTGCCGTGTGCTATGATCCATTTTGTAGTATCGTTTGATAGATAGTAGATGGCTTAGCAATGCCACTTTTCTTCAAACATGGGTACTTATTGATCTCCCCTCGTATACGAATTTTATTAACTTTAAGATTTTTCCAAGTATATTTAGTTCTAAATATTAAAGTTACATATATGTATTCGAAATAAAGTTTTAAACCAGTAATACTAGTGTGTATTGGAACCTGCACAACAAGATTTTTCTTGTGTTTTTGTTTCAAACAGACAGGCAGGGCTAAATTGACTCAGGAGGTGACGCTGATCAATAATATACTCGTAATGTTTTTCTATATCTATCACGGTTCCTTTAATGCATTACAAATGGAAGAAAAAATTGAATGTACTCTTTCTCCTTTCAAGTGAAGAGTATAAACAGAACTCCAGCTTTGCGATACATCTCTAATTTTATACGCACTGAAAGAATTAAAGGAGAATGCAAACAATTGTTTGATTGATTTGTTGTGTTCATTATTTTGAATGGCATAGACTTGAATTTTTAAATTTTTTTGAATTTTAAAGAATTAAAAAACTAAGATATTGCTGTTCGACACCCCTTTTCGCATACTGTCTACGATTTTAAAAAATAAGAACGCTCTAAGAGAAAATGGGCTTCGATGGAGGCTTAAGACTGATAACAAAAGAATAGAAGAAGAAGAAGAATGTAGAAGAAAGACCTACATTTCAGAGGATATAGAGGAAGCCTTAGTAAATGGGCAACTGTGCCACGTGCTAAAAACATAGCCTATGAGGAACGTTCTTAAAAAACTGCTAAACAATTTTTAAAGTACCTCTGACTTGAAAAGTATTCAAAATAATAAGTTCAAATTAATAACAATATTAGTAATATATTAAATTTGTTTGCACTTTCAGTTTTATAACTGCATGGTATGGATGTCTTCTCCGTGGACTAGTTCCGCTTCCAATTGAGATACCTTTAACTAATTCGGACACACCACCGCAACAAGTGGGATTTCTTTTAAGTTCTTGTGGAATTTGTATAGCTTTAACATCTGAGGCATGTTTAAAAGGACTACCAAAGTCGGCTACCGGAGAAGTTCCTAAACTAAAAGGCTGGCCACGCCTGCAATGGTTTGTAACGGAACACTTGCCAAAACTACCTAAAGATTTCAATATAGGAAACATTAGATTTGAAGAATCAAATATTGCTTATATAGAATACACGTCAGATAAGGAAGGAAGTGTAATGGGTAAGTTACAATTTACATAAATATCTAAATAATAATTAATTGTTAAATAATATTTTACAAAATTATTTCTCAATATTATTTTAAAATTTTTTCAAAATCATAAAATTAATAAAATAGTTAATATATTAGTATAATTATAATAATAGTTATTTTAACTTTGTGAGTGAAAATAAAACGCGTCCGTATATTTACTTAGGACTACTAAAGAAATAGAAAAGGGATATAAGAAATTAAAAACGATCCTGACGAACGACGAACGAAATCCTCCCTCCTCATTAATATGATTCCAAAAGATATTATAATTTTAATAGAATGCGAAGGAATATATACTTTTATATACGTGCCACGCCTCCTTCAGTACATTACAAATAAAGGACAAATTGAACTTTTTCAAATTTCAATATTACAATATTTTAATAAGTTCAGAGTTCTTAAGCTGCTTTTTCCCTTGTTGGCACATAAGGACTTACAATTTTTGTAATGAATAATCTATACGAATAGAAATAGTAAACAATTTTATGTATTTTTTTACAATTATTTCTAACATATTTCAAATACATATTTCAACACAGCGAAATATTAGGTCTGGGAAAAAGTTCGTGGCGTTTTCCCAATTGATAGGTCAATTGCAAATAACTCTGGCAACACAGAACTCTCAGTGTGTAAACAATTGGTGCAGTGATTGGAAAGTTGATCACATTTGAAAATGGAGAAAATTTCAAAATTGCGCTATATTTTGCACTATTATTACGAGAAATGGAAAAACGCAATGCGCAGGCTTGTGAAAAAATTTGTGCTGTTGAAGTAGCTTAATCAAAATCTGCTGGGCGGAAATGGTTCGCTCGCTTTCGTTCTGGAAATTTTCATGTGAAAGATAAGTCACGCTCTGGCCGTCCATCACTGGAAAAGCTGATGAAATTATGGAAAACGTCCAGCAAGATAAGCATACCAGCAGTGTCGATATTGGAATGGAGCTAGGCATTGACCTCAAAAGTGTTTAAAACCATCTACACAAGGCTGGATACCAAAGGATGCTCGATATATGGGTTCCTCATGAGTTGAGCGAGAAAAAAATGATAGACAGAATTAACATCTTCGATGCGCTGCTGAAACGCAATGAAATCGAGCGTTTTTTGAAACGTGTCATAGCCGGTGATCAGAAATGGGTCACGTATGATAATCGGAAGCGTCAAAAATCGCGGGCAAGTGATGGAGAGAGGTCACAAACGTTTGCAAAACCAGGATTGACTCTGAAAAAGGCGATGCTGTGTGTATGGTGCAACTGGAAGGGGATCGTCCACCATGAGCTACTTCCAGTTGGTCAAACAATTGATTCTCAACTCTTTTGTGAACAACTAGAGAGATTACGCCAGGCAATTGAAAGAAAACGGCCAGAATTGACTAATAGGAAAGGTGTTGTCTCCCACCATGACAACGCTCGACCACACACTTCTTTGATAACCCGTCAAAAATTGGCAGAGAAGTTTTGATACATCCAGCATATAGTCCAGACATGGCACCTTCAGACTACCAATTGTTCCGATCTCTTCAGAACTCTCTGAATGCAATTACGCTGCTTCCAAAAGAAGCCTCTGAAAACGACTTCGACTTGATTCAGTTTTTCAACCAGGAACCACCAAGTTATTCACCGATGGCATTGTGGCTCTACTCGAGAAATGGCGATCAAAATAGAGCATATTTCGTTTAAATAATTGATTTTCAGACTATATGAATATCAGTTGAATTTTACTAAAAGAACGCCACGAACTTTTTCCCAGACCCAATATTAAAGTTTTGTTCCGGCATTCTTTGTATTACGTCTGCATTTTGTCAACGATTTTTGCAAAATAACTCTCTGAATGTTCCCAGAGAATCTGACTATAAGTTTCTGTTTAATTCAAAGATTTCTATCCAATAAGAAAAAAATAAAGAATAAAGAAATATTGTCAGTTCTTTGAACCTATCTAAAAAAAAACCAAAAATTATTACTTTTTATTTAACATTTTTATTAAGTTTTATTAACGAATAATACTGTTTTTACTTTAGGAATTACTGTAACACGTCAAGCTATGATGAATCACTGTCGAGCTCTTACTATGGCTTGTCACTATACAGAAGGAGAAACAATTGTATGTGTACTCGATTTTAAACGAGAAGTTGGCTTGTGGCATTCAGTCCTTACCTCTGTTCTTAATGGGATGCATGTGATTTTTGTTCCGTACGCTTTAATGAAGCTTCGTCCATCATCATGGATGCAATTAATTACAAAATATCGAGCTTCTTGTTGTTTGGTTAAGAGTAGAGATTTACACTGGGGGCTTCTTGCTACAAAAGATCATAAGGATATATCCCTATCATCCTTGCGAATGCTAATTATTGCAGATGGAGCTAATCCATGGTCGCTGTCGTCTTGTGATCAATTCCTAAATGTATTCCAACCAAAAGGCTTACGATTAGACGCAATATGCCCTTGTGCGAGTAGTTCTGAAGTCTTCACGGTTTCGTTACGACGCCATGGTCGGTCTTCAAGTGGCTTCAGTCAATCTGCCACTGGTAGGGGTGTATTATCAATGGCTGCTCTTTCTCATGGTGTAGTGCGAGTTGACAGCGAAGATTCATTAACGTCATTGACTTTGCAAGACTGTGGACAAGTTATGCCAGCTGCGCACATAGTGGTTGTAAGACCAGAAGGACCTCCTGTATTATGCAAAACAGATCAAGTTGGAGAAATATGTGTAACAAACGGCGCTACTGGCTCCAGTTATTTTGGATTGGATGGTTTGACAAATACAACATTTAGAGTACAGCCATTATTGGACGATTCGGAATCATCAAATGATAATGGCGTAAAACCAATAAGTGAAGAATTTTATGTTCGTTCGGGGTTGCTTGGTTTCCTTGGGCCAGGAGGTCTCGTATTTGTATGTGGATCTCGCGATGGCTTAATGACAGTAACGGGACGAAAGCATAATGCGGACGATATAATTGCTACTGTTTTAGCCGTAGAACCTATGCGTTTTATTTATAGAGGTAGAATTGCTGTATTCAGTATTAAAGTTTTACGGGACGAAAGGGTTTGTGTAATAGCAGAACAGCGTCCAGACTGTTCTGAAGAGGAAAGTTTTCAGTGGATGTCGAGAGTCCTGCAAGCTGTAGACTCCATTCACCAAGTTGGAATATATTGCTTGGCTTTAGTTCCACCAAATCACTTGCCCAAAACTCCATTGGGTGGTATTCATTTGTGTGAAGCAAGACGTAGATTCATGGAAGGATCTTTACATCCAGCCAATGTATTAATGTGTCCCCATACTTGTGTTACGAATTTACCAAAGCCAAGGGAAACTCAACAAGGTACGTTTAAATTTGTAATTGTTTTTATATTTTTTAATGTATGTAAGTATTCATTACTCAGCGGGCAAACATGCGCACCATTCTGCATATTTGATGCGATTAAGCGCCTTATTCTCCATGGTTTATTAGTTTCTTCTTTGTACTAAATGACCGCAATTTATGCGCATCCTGCTTGAATCCATTGGAAGCGAAACAAATTTTCATTGCATAGAGGAAAATCGAAATTAACGCTGTCTCTATAATTTTCTCTCCTTATGTTGTTGTTATTTATATAATTCATAATAAGTTTTCCTAGAGTGTCATTTATATTAGGTACGTAATAAATGGAAAAAGTGTTATCACAGCGTGATTTGATCACGTTGGGCTGGACAATTTTTCAGTGCATGCATTTTGTATTATTAACTTCATTTAAACAATTTCTGGAAGGTGATAGACAAAATTTTTTTCTGAGGAAATTTCTTTATATAATACTTCCTCATTATTTTATTTTTTCTGAGTCTGGTACGGGGTTTAAATCTGCTTTCTCATGCATCTCAATCTAAAACACTATACTCTAGGCTACGGGTAAATATGAAAATCTGTTGTCCACCAGAAAGACATCCCTTTCGCTATCAAAGCGCAGAAATGGCTGCCCAGTTCGTATAGCATTATATTCATGGAGATAGCTGCGCATAAGTTTTGATAAACAAATAGGTTGCGCATTGTTTTCATATACTAAACAAATGTGAAGAAATGAATACTTAGCCCGCTGGGTATATATACAATATATATATATATATATATATGTACAATATATATATTGTATTAAATATACAATATATATATTGTATATAGATATACATAAATAAAAACTATACCAGAGTATTTAAGTTGTAAAAAAACATGTAAGAAAAAGTATAGTAGTTCTGGCTTTCTTTCTTTTTTTCTTTTGTTTATTTTAGAACTACGAATATTACAGTTTCTAAAAGCATATTATTTTTCGACTAATACACCCTTTGTTTCCTTTACTCCTTGAAACTTTGCCAAATTATCCTTATTCCTCAAAATAGCTATTCATAGCTTAATCGGTTATCCAGGTAGTCAATCCTAAAATTTACTTTCGCATTCGAGAAAGTGATCTAATCACATTTCTGGGTAAATGGACCGTCTTCGTATTTACAATCGACTAGCACTCTGTTCTGATGTGTAGGTCTTAGGCATTTTTAGGAATATGAGATGTCGTGTGTGTGTTTCTCTTAAAAATTAGCAAACATGATTTGCCCGTATTGCCGCTTTCCATATACTCGTGTTTAGATCACTTCGAATTTATGTCTATGACTTGTCAAAGGATCTGCGTAAAATTTGCATACGAGGGTAATCCTCGAAGTACATGTACATTTAGTATATGTATAGCCATCAATAGTGAACGCTCTCAGATATCCTTCGTTTATAACGATAAAATGGTGGATGCCAGAGATTAGAAGATACCGTCTAAACTGCCAAGACGAAAATGGTATGTTTTTGAGTTCGCTATTGATACCACCTTTCTTTCGTAAAGCCAATTCCAGGGCCTACCTTCAAATCTTATTCCACAGATAAAATTTTCGTGACTTTCAAAATCAACCCATAAAGTTCTATTTTAAGCAGTACTTCTAATATTTTGTTTGGAAAGTATAACTTTTCCATTTGTGTCATCTTTTAGTATATACTCGTATAAACATATACAGCTGTCTGGCTTAACGTGTTACAACTTTGAATCATCAAGGTACACTTTAAAATTTTAATTTCGTCCAAACAAAAAAAAAAAACAGTAAGTTCAGCAGTAAAGAATTTAAACATTATTAAATAAATTGTTCTCGTATGTGAGAAGTTGGTAACATTTTCATTCAGCCCCAGTGTATATACGCAAATGTATATATGTATATATTGAAATATACATATGTAGATATAGTGAACTGTATATATTGAAAAATATTTGAACTGTATGTATTTTTTTTTAACGTACAAATATGCCAAAAAGTCTAGTTATTACATAAACATATAAATGCCAATATTTTACTAACATAAATAATAAAAGGTGTGCAACATGCTACCAAAATAAGTTCATCTGGATGTGGTATTGCAGACACATCTGTTGGACCAGCATCTGTCATGGTGGGAAATTTAGTGCAAGGAAATAGACTAGCTGTCGCACAAGGAAGGGATGTTGGATTTTCTGAAGAAAGTGAACGAAAGGTACGTACCATACAATACATGTAGTGATTGTTTTTTATTTAAATATTTTCGACAGTTATGCATTTAACGAAACTTTATTTAAATATATATATACAACATATATATACGACATGCATCCCTCGAATAATACGATTAATTTGGTTCGTGTTACTCGAAACCGTGTTATTCAACGCTTTAAATAATATGTATGTATATGCTATGCAATAGATAACAGAACTAAATATTTCGTTAATGATACATACTACAGTTTTCTTTGTAAGCCGACGATATACATATGTATATGTTTACTGTGTAAGCAAGTTAATTTTTAACAGTAATATTAGCAACTACGCGTAATCGAATATCGTGTTATTCGAAACATCAATGAAAGGTTTAGGGAAGGTGCAGCTAATCATTGGACCTTACGTCGTTGGTTTGATAAGTTTCGTTCTGGTAATTTTAGCCTTGCAAATGAACCACGTGGAAGACCGGCGAGTAAGTTGGATAATGATAACATGATAGCTGTAGTGGAAGCAGATACGTCTCAAAGTACGCGTGAACTAGCTGCAGGGTTTAACGTTTCTATTCCAATAATTTTGGATCACCTAAAACAAATTGGTAAGGTAAAAAAGCTGAATCGATTGGTTCCGTAGAGTTAAACGAGCGTCAAAAGAAATCGTTTCGAAGCTTGCCTTTCTTTACTGTCACGGTATAAAATCGAACCTTTCCGCATTGTAACGGATGATGAAAAATGGATATAATTCGACAATCGAAAACTTTCGGCACAATGGTTGGATAAAAAAGAGGTTCCGAAACAGAGCCCTAAACGAAACAAAACCAAACCAAGGTATAGATTCAAATTACAGCTGGAAAGAATTTTATATGGTTCTTCATAAATACATATATATTATTAGTTTGAATGTAATCTGTAAGGGCTTGACCGGTAGATGTAATTTAATAAATATATACAAACATTCATCAGAAAAAAGCTTATGGTGTCTGTTTGGTGGTCCAGCGCCGGAATTATTCATTACAGTTTTATAAGACCTGGTCAATCCATAACAGCAGATGTCTACTGCAATCAGTTGGACGTGATGATGAGAGAGCTTTCCATTAAACCCCTTAGATTGGTCAATAGGGACCGTTCAATCCTCTTACAAGACAAAGCGCGACCACATGTCGCTCGAACAACGCTACTCAAATTAGAGAGCTAGGCTTGGAAACTCTCTGTCACCCACCGTATTCACCAGACCTTGCACCAACGGACTACCACTTATTCCAGGCATTGGACCCGTTCTTACAAGAAAATTCCTCCAGTTCTCAAGTAACTGTGGAAGATGCCTTTTCGGATTACACTGCTTCTCGCCCCGCAGACGTCTTCGCTGCAGGCATAAAAAAGTTACCGTTAAAATGGCAAAACACCATCGATAGCTGAAGCGCATATTTTGATTAATCATATTGTTTCTTATTGGAAACTAAATAAACTAAACTTTCGTTTAAAAATTGGCCATTTCATGCTTAATAATAGTACTTACCTAGTAGTACTAATAACTAAAAACTGTAGTGAAGATCCTCGGTAATTAAAAGCAGTAACAGATGAAATTACTTTTAATTTATGTATAACTGCTACAAAATGCTGTTAAGGACACAAATTTCGGGACATCACTCTCAATCGCCTTGCTCGAAATATTTCAGCGTAGATTCATAACTGCTCCAGCTGACGGGATCTCTAAATCTAATGGAATTATTCAGGATAATGGAGAGATCGTCTTGAATATATCATTGACTGGCTTTTGGCCTACAACCGACCAATTGTTTAATTATATTAAGATTCCTGATTTAATATTATATAAAGAAGATTAATTTAATCAAAAGAAGTTCTGATTTCGTGGCTAAGTTTTCTTAGTATTAGCTTGCCTTCCCAAACAATACCGTCGTCCATTGTGCCTTATTAGCTGCTTGAGTGTCGGAGAATATAACCGGCTTCCTAAAATAATTAATGAGGAAGTTGGCTATTCTGCAGTGTTCTAAAACAGCATTAGCTTCTACCTGGAAACACCTGATGTCCTTAATGACTTATTGACTTAGATATCTTAAGACCCAGAAGAAAAAGCTAGATATTTCTCTTGGGCTGATATCGGTACAATATAGTAAGCTTGAGCACCAACCAAATCTTTTGAAACAGTGTTACGAATGCTGCTATAAGATGATGTTTCTTTGACTCCAGGACCAAGAATTCTCTGTGTCTGAATAAGCAACGAAATACTACTCCCGTGATATGATATGAAAGCAATCTCTAGCAGAATTTTTAGGGCTTCACTAGTAGTCAATAGTTAGAGCATCAAGCTTTCGTTACTCCAAATTTTTATGTATCATTTAAAGGCGTCTGACCACCACATAATGGCGTAATAATCACAGAGAGGTACAGTTTCAGTTTTAGCCCCCATATTTGGTAAAAATTTCTACAACGGATTTTCCTTTTCTTTTGTTTCGTTCAAAGAAAAAAAAATTATGTGAAACATTTCGAAAAGTAAATATTTTGTCTACTCTTTTAACGGACCCAAAAGAAGGGATAAGACCCAAGCGGTAAGTTCTCAAAATCTTCTATTTCCGAATAAGTGCTTTCAAATTCAAGTGCTCCAAGCTTCTATCTTTTCTAATGTTAACATTTATTTGGAAAGTAGCCCAATAGAAAAGTCCATGGTACTCACATTAAGTATGAATGTGGTTTATGCAAACCTCACAAACCTCAAACCACAAACTTCAAATGCAAAAACCTTAGATTTAAGAAACGAGTTGTTACTTTTGTTTCATTTCATTGTTTCTTATAATATAAAAAAGAATAATAGTCAGTAAATCCATATTCTTATATAATTATTATTTTCGCCTGTTCTTTCTTTCCTTCCTCAAAATTTAATTATTTTATTACATAGCATCAACTGATTACTGGAATATTGAAGTGGAGGTCCAACACTTCTCCAGACCATATTATCTACACTCTGCTTAATGCTAAAGGTAATTATATATACGATATAAAATATAAAAACCTTAAAACTTTTTATATAGATAATCATTAATAAAGTTTCACTGCTTGTCTTTTGGTTTATGGCAAGAAGATGTCACCAATTGTATTTTTTCTAATAGAATGATTTATAATTTCCAAAATATAACAAAATCATCCTCTTAAAAATGTTATTTGCTTGCATTACTTTTTTAACATAAACAATATGGTAAATGCATAAATTTGTTTGGTAAATGTAATTAGTGTTAATGTGATATACATATTTTTGACTTGGTTTTTGCAATTTTGTTCCGGCTCTTGCAAATGTCTCGAATTCTATTAGTTGCGTTTACCTAATAAGTTGCGCCTAGCTATATATATTTACATGTTTTGTTTAAGACATTCTTTAAGAACTGCTAAAGCGCCCTTAAAGTCGCGAATTAGTTGAAATATTAGTTAATAAATTAATATTAGTAAAACTAATAATAACTAATAAAAATTAGTTAATAAGTATCAGGCTAGGGAAGAAAGTAACAATGCGAGTTGCAAAAGTAACTGAGAAGAATTGTAGGATTATTACCAAACTTAAGAGAACCTAAGGGGCAAAGAAACTAACAATCCTTTGTGTACAATACACGAAGATAGATAACACTTTGACTGAAATGGCATTTTTTGCTTCTAAATGAGTTTTACGTTTCTTTAAAGGAACGAGCTCAAGGACGTTAACGTGCGCAGAACTACATAAACGTGCTGAAAAAATAGCAGCTTTGCTACAAGAACGAGGGAAAGTAGAATATGGAGATCACGTTGGTGAGATAATTTAATAATATTACTTTTTATACATTACCATATTATATGTTTTTTAATATATGTGATAATAAAAATAATTTTTTTTTATTTATTTTTATTATTTATTAAATAAAATAAAATATTTGTTGTTTTATCACAATACAATCCGGTATCCTTTGAAGTCCTGCCGTGGACTTGTCTGCAAGAATAAAAATGCATACACTATTTGTTTGTGCGACTTTATACAATGTTGTTTCATAAATCTGTACATTAATCATAATAATGTAATGAGAAATGTTTAATTCGACATATAATAAAAGAAAAAATTTCTCCGGCTAAATATGTTAGCAATAACTGCTTCAATTTTCATTGCGTATCAAGAACTGTTTTCCTTTGAAATAAATTTTGCAGATTAACCATTGCTGCACTTGCAACTGATTGAGGACCATCGGAACTAAGACATTCCGGGATTTTCTTCCATACACTCTCCGGCGTGTTTCATATGAGTGTAACATATCTGAATTCGGGAGTCACAATAGACTTCAGCGCGGTATATTCAAAATTTCCGCTGATATTCAGTAAATTTAAGTAATTTGACAATGAGATATCAGAAAACTGTGTATAATTTTAATTTTTGCTTTTGGCCAAAAATTTTAAGACATAGTTTTGACTTTAATGCAATTGCTTCGATCTAATTAATGATTTCCATGCTGTGATCCCGTCCCTAAGAACAAAATGCCAGATAGACTTGCTTGAGTTTGGAATAGTTGCAAGAGTTCCTTAATTGATAAATGAAGTGCGATATCTTTTTCTGAAGTGCTTCTGTATGTGCGCACCAGTTTAATTTCTCGTCAATTATCACTCCAATGTACTTGTAAGTTTTCACCAATTGTAGGTACCAAATGTATGAGTAGGAATCGCATTTATCGCCTTTGATATTAACTTCATCGCTGCAAGCATTTGCATGAAGACATTTGTTTTTTTTTTAAACTTGTGAACAATTTTTCAAATAAAATTGCGATTTCGAATTTTCTAATTCAAAAAACCGGATTCAACATTTTTTATGAAAGATTTTAAGCAAAGTAGAAAAAAAAACTTTTTTCTTCGTGAAAATATCTTACTCATAGCTATTGCCCTATGCCCCACATTTTTCCTTTTTCTACCCTACACACGAAGTTTTAAGGTTATATTCAATTTGTGCTTCCGTTTGTAACGCATTAAAGCAGGCGTGGTTGGTATATAAAAGTATATACGTAGGAGTATATTCATGATCAGCTTCACCTCCTGAGTCGATTTAGTTTTATCCGGCCGAATATTCAGAAACTCATGGCTATTGAAAATGGACAAGATCGAATCATTGCCACGCCTACTTTATATAGTGAATATAAATTCATCCATGCTTATAGCTCAATTTCTCAGCTTGCAGAGCGAATTTTAAGTTGCAAATTTAATCACGAATCCATCTCGGACCAAAATTGTGATTGTAATTGTTGTGATTGCGGGGCAATTGTTTTCCTTGTTCGCTTTATAGCCACTACAAATCAAGTTCGTGCCTTAAGTTTACGAAAACGAACGGCTCGACATTGTTATTTTAGCGATTGATATGAATTATTAATACCCCTATTTTAGCGTAACTCACATTTCCAAATTTGGCCTTGGCTACCATAGTCCTTTATGTCCTGTTTATTTTTCTATTGGGAACTTGGACTAGGTATATTCGAAATCAAAGAGTTTAATTAATTTGTGAGGCATAAAAGCCGACGTTTTAGGAATAGAAATCAGTCGAGTTAGGGTATAGTGTTCCAATAAATAGATGTGTGTATAACAGAAGAGTAGGTATATCTCTGTTCACAGTATTAAGTAGTTGCAGTGTATGGGCGTGGACAGATTGAGTGAGTTACAAGGACAAGACAGAGTGAATTGAGTATCCACACATTTAGTATCAAAATATCCAACCAGCCAACAATGGGCGTGATCTAACCCCTTTTATATAATACACATTATAAAACATTTTCCTGTATAGACTTTCTTCTGCAGTCTGTTACACAGAATAATTCTGGTCCGCCCACTTATCCATATGCCATACAAATCATCCACCGAATTATGGAAAGCGAATATAAAATCAGAAAGAGTGTTAACTTCGGCCTGGCCGAAGCTCATACACCCCAAGGATAACTTTATTTATTCACTCCCATGCGGTCCGATTGCTCTGATACTTTAAATTCGGAAATAGAACTTCAACTGTAGATCTGGACTATTAAGTCAATAATTCAGTTCTCAAATCGGATGAATTAATACTTATTTAAAAAGTAAGTCTGGCAGTATTCCTATTTGCTCCATTTTCGATATCAAAGAGCACTACATGTGAGAATTTCATTCCGTTCCGAATGATGCTTATACTCCTGTCCCTGCCCATTCTTGAAAATATATTTTAGTCTGAGACGGTGGAGTCGGGAGTAAAACTTCAGCGTCGTATTTACACGACAAGCAAAAAAGTGGAGCGTTACAAACGGAGGAACAACGTTAATATACCCTTATACCCTTTGGGTGTAGGGTATATAAAAGTAATCACATACATAAATTTAAATATTTACTATTATAAATTAAAAAATTTTAAGCTAATCCAGTTAAATCTAATAGAAATTTATCTTATGAACTTAATTTTATTCCAACAGTCTACTAATTATAATATTTATACATTTTCAGCGTTGGTATTTCCTCCTGGATTGGATCTTGTTTGCGCATTTTATGGTTGTTTGTATATAGCTGCAGTCCCTATAACAATACGACCTCCTCATCCTCAAAATTTAATAACAACTCTTCCGACAGTTCGAATGATTGTAGATGTTTCTAAAAGTGGTATAGTTCTTTCCATCCAACCATTAATAAAACTTTTAAAGTCACGAGAGGCTGCTTTATCAATTGATCCAAAAAGTTGGCCACCGATTCTAGATATTGACGACAACCCAAAGAGAAAACTATCGTCAATAGTAAATGCTTCGTTAGATTCCACAGCATATTTAGATTTTAGTGT
This sequence comes from Myopa tessellatipennis, assembly GCA_943737955.2. Lineage (NCBI taxonomy): Eukaryota > Metazoa > Arthropoda > Insecta > Diptera > Conopidae > Myopa > Myopa tessellatipennis. The sequence continues at coordinate 21,791,950 of OX031317.1, forward strand.
TTCTACTTGCGGTCGACTTAGTGGAGTCAACATTACACATAGGTTAGTATTTATTGCATTTACTTATACTGTGACTCATATTTAGGCATATATTGATTTAGATTGAGTAAATGGATTCTCAATTATGCAGTATGTATGTATGTTTCACATAAGTTTCTAGCCTTATCGATATAAAGTAATTGTAGCAAACCCTTTCTTTCGCGGTCGATAGATGGGTTTAACCATATGCAAAACCTAAACATTTCAAATCATTCTAATCATTACTTTATCTATGGCACTTTTCCAAAGTTGTCGGCTGACCTTGTTTGTTAACCATGGAGAAAATTGAGTATCGGGTATGAATTTCTCCATTTAAACAGAAAAAAAGCTCAGGAAATAAAGGATGAGCTAGACTCTGTTTACGGTGAAGCCACCCCTTCATTTACAATAGTAAAACTGGTTGGGTGGCCTGTACAACCCAGTTCGTATATTTTCGAGAGCATTTTAGACGTTCGATTAGTGCATCAAACCGTGATGGAAGCTTGTCAATTGACGATATTGCTGGGACTTGTGGGATATCATCTAAAAGGGTGCACAAGAGTTTACATCAAGATATTTTTACATCAAGACATCATTGGGTATGATAAAATTATTCGCGCGCTTCTTGAAGACCGACCATATGCGCGACCGGACGGACATGTCGCGTGAGTGTCTTAGCCTGTATAAAAATTTACCTAAAAAGTGATGGTGAATTTTTGGGAAAGCAGTTTATTATTCGGAGAATAATTCTTATCGACTATCTTGTAAAGGGTAAAACAATGGATGGACAGTACTACGCTGAATTGCTGGATAAATAGAAGGCCACAATAAGGGAAAAACGTCAGCATTTGGCCAAGAACAAAAATCCTGTCACTAAAAAATCATCAGGATAACGGTCGGGTTCACACGTCCAAATTGAATGTATTTAACTATGCATTGAACGAGATTGAATTATAATTCTGTCAGTGAAGAGATTCATTTTTGTATGCGTTATAATCAAAATTAAGGGCGATAATCTCGTTTATGATGAGAGTCTCGGGTTAATCTCGCGGTGTAAGTCTAGTATAAGCACGCGTCTCGAATCAGCCAAGATATGACAATGTCCAATCTTAATTTGACGGTCGGTCAGTACCACGTGGTGAAGATATGCTATATTATCGGCGGTGGTCGCCATTTTTTATCGTCCCAAACGCTCATCATCAGCCAAGCTGGTGCGACCACGTTTCAGTTCAGCTGCCTTTTTTCACGGCTGTAAATAATGCGGCAAGAGGCCGGTAAACAGGGTTTAACTCGGTTTTAATATGCGCCAGCGTATTGCGTATTCTTACAAAGGACTTACAGGCACTCACAGAAGCAACTGAGGGTCGAAAAGCCCTGAACGCCATATCAAATCGTATTTGCATGAATGGATGTAGAACTAGCCGTGCTTATCTAATATCTTGACCTGTCTGGCGTCTTCTACTACAGTATTCCATGCACCTATATCAGTTTATAAATAGATGTATATGTATTTATAACTATCTTAGTTATTCATTTGTGTTTTGTTCTCTATAAAAATTCAAAAAACATATTTTTCAGGTCTTTATCGAGCTTGTGTGCCAGTTTAAAACTGGCTTGTGAATTATATCCTTCTCGTCATGTGGCTTTGTGTTTGGATCCATACTGCGGTCTAGGATTTGCCATGTGGTCACTTCTTGGTGTATACAGTGGTCACCATTCAATTTTAATTGCGCCATATGAAGTCGAATCTAATCCAAGTCTCTGGTTATCAACACTTTCACAGTATCGAGTCCGTGATACCTTTTGTTCGTACGGCGTTATCGAACTCTGCACAAAAGCCCTAAGCAACTCAATTCCAATATTAAAACAAAAAAACATTGATTTGAGATGTGTACGGACTTGTGTTGTTGTTGCGGAAGAACGCCCACGCATTCAACTCACACAACAGTTCTGTAAATTATTCCAGGCCTTGGGTTTAAATACACGCTGTGTGTCAACGTCTTTTGGATGCCGTGTAAATCCAGCTATTTGTGTTCAAGGAGCAAGCTCTGCAGAAAGCGCACACGTCTTTGTTGACTTAAGGGCATTAAGAAATAACAGGGTAGCTCTAGTTGAACGAGGTGCACCAAATTCGTTATGTCTAGTAGAATCAGGTAAACTTTTGCCTGGCGTCAAAGTTATTATAGCAAATCCTGATACAAAAGGGCATTGCGGTGATTCGCATCTTGGAGAAATTTGGGTACGTATAATTTAAAAAAATGTATTAAATATTTCATATATGCAAGAATACGTACGTAAACGTATAACTAAACTTTAAGGTTTACCTAAAAACTCAATGAACAATGCCCGAAGTGAACTGCATTACGTTTAACTAAAGATTTTCATGAAGCACTATCTATTTTCTTTTAAGCATTTATCTTCTGCAAAATCACACAGAGCAAAACCTGAAAGAAATTTGTTATTTTTTGTATTATAACACTTTCTGTTACAGATTAACTTAACACATTTTATATTATATTAAAAAGCTACTACTTTGAAGTATAGTTTCCATATACACATATTATATGTTAGGTTGTGTTAAGGCTTTCCGATCTTCCGTGGTCCTTCGTTTTACTGCTTTCTAATTGAGTCGTCATGTTAGTTTGGGTATCTTCATAGAGGTTAGGCACCGCTTTAGGTCACACACAGGCTAGGCTGTACACAGTCCTAGAGAAGCGGAGAAGGTTGCCAAAAGGCGCCTATGGCGACAGGCTTCGCTGGGGGCCTGTCCGAGTTTGTCATCCTGTGCCTCAATTCACTCATCCTATAATTGACACCACGCTGCAATTTACATAACTGCGTTATGTCCGGTAATCATTGATTGATTGCCATATGTCCGGTAATCATCCCCACGAGAGGTCTACAATTAGCCCTGGAGAGGGCAGTATGCTGTTTGTTTATTCCGGTCGTCGTCATAGTGTTTCCATATTATTATTGAGGCTTTAAATGTAGAAATGCATTTCCTCCGTTTCCCGCCTCCTTCATCATTTCATGATCACGACAATTCGACTCTTTAATATAATTTTTATATATTTCTAAATAAGAATATACTTATAATCATTAAAGGTACAATCACCACATAATGCTAACGGCTACTTCACTATTTACGGAGATGAGACGGATTACAATGATCATTTTAATGCCAAAGTAGTAACTGGAGCAGTGTCTGAAGTTTATGCTAGAACCGGATATTTAGGCTTTCTTAGAAGAACAGAATGCTTACAAGCCGCTTCAGTGTTAAAAGAAACGAAAAATTTAGCTAATCGAGACAGCGATAGTGAATCAATACACTCATCTCAACATCTTCTGAATAATGTTTCTATTGCGGGCGGTTCTGTTTGTCAAGATATTAATCACGAAGAAAAGGAATTACATGATGCCGTGTATGTCGTAGGCGCGTTAGATGAAGTTATTATATTACGTGGTATGAATTACCACCCAATAGATATAGAAAATACCGTTTTACGGTGTCATAAAAAAATTGCAGAATGGTGTGTATGTGTTTTTAAATTAGATATATGATTATAATTTCACACTATTTTTTTGCTAAAGTGCGGTCTTTACATGGACAAACTTGCTCGTCGTGGTCGCAGAATTGGATGGAAATGAATCAGAAGCACTGGATTTGGTTCCACTAATAACAAATACAATACTTGAAGAACATCAATTAATAGTAGGAGTTGTAGTAGTAGTTGATCCAGGTAATATACATATGTTTATTTAATTCATATTAATATTGTTAATATGAATATTATTAATCATATAAGCATTTTTTTTAAAATTATTATACCTTCATATATCTATATATTGTAAGGGTATATTAAGAGTATATTAAATAAGTCCCTATTTGCAACCATTATTGGTATTAAAAAGTACATCGACATCACCTCTCGAGTCAGTTAAGCCTTATCCGTCTGTAACTACTGAGTAAACAATAATTCTCAGTTTGGTTTGACAGTCATTTTGTCAGTCGGTGTTAGTGCTTTTGTAAAAATTGGAAGAAATGGAATAGCGTTGTGTTAAAATTCTTTAATTTGAAAGGCAATTCGCCGACGCATATTGCCAAATTGTATATCGCGACCACCTGGGGTGGGGCATCGTTTGAAATTTTTAAAACTATACTTTTTTTTACAAGAAAAAAAATTGTAGAAAGAAATGTTATGATGTACTCTTATGTATATGTAAATATACTATCTTAATGCGACCACTCGGGGATATGTGTACATAATGTAAATAAATTCTAAATTTGTAGACTAATAAATAATTATCCAAAAAACGAATAAAATAAATAATTATATAAAAATCTTAAATTATACATTAGTATTTATCAATCTAAATTTTTTTCAGGAGTGGTTCCAATTAACAGTAGAGGAGAAAAGCAGCGCATGCATCTTCGTGATGGTTTTCTAGCGGATCAACTTGATCCAATATACGTTGCATACAATATGTAATTAATATAAAGAAACGAATAACATTTCAGTTAAACGCTTAAACGATAGAAATAATATAAAATACAGTATTTGATATATTATCACATGCAGCCGTAAAATATTATTTAAGAATAATTAAGGATTTGATTTTTTCGTGTCTCACATTCAGTAATTTCTCAGCTACTAATACTTCTTCCTTTACAAATATAAAATGTTTTTTATTTAAATTCAATACGTATATTTATTACAGAAAAACTTTTGCATCATGTTTTCAAATAAATTAAAAAACCCAATATTATGTAGTTCATATTAAGATAACTTATTTAAATAAAGATTCGATACATTCTTTGAAATAATCACCGGTGTGAAGTTAGCATCCTGCCAATTCAGCATCACAGCAGCTTACGAAATCAACTACCAGACATTTATTGAATCTGTTGTTTTTACTTTGCGTCGATTAGAGGTACACTCGTTATATATTATGTCGTCTTTTCTGCGCAACGAATAACGAATAAATATTCGTGCAAAGGGACATTCGTATTCGTAAGTAGAATGCGATGTTCACTGATATTTAATAATAATAATTTAGGATTGCAGAAACAAATGCTTTTAAGATTCAACAATATATACCCTTTTCCAATTACTAAAAAAGTTACTTTAGCATCAGTTACTGCATCATTAGTTAAATATGTAGTTCTCTAACCTCAAATCGTATCAATCAAATGAAATCGTTTCACAGAAACTAAAGAAACATGAAAGTAAAAATACAAATGCAAAGTGAAATACAAAGTTAAGTAGCAATTGTTGAAACTCGATGCCGTGAAATTAAAATTGGTGAACAAATTCTTCTGCTACGCCCGAACGATTATAATTATATTATTATTTTGGCTTATGTTTTTGACCTTAATGTTAATTATCTAAATTATTTGGGCTCCAGGTCTTTATAACAAAGAAACAGAAAAACATATAGAATTAAGTCAACACTTTACTTTTTATTTTTTCATTTCTTTATTATTTTTTTAAATAATTGTCACAATATTTCGGACACCACCGGTGTCCGTCTTCAGGTGTACTAATTTTGCGGTTGTTTTTGTTATTCCGCGAGAGTCTAAGTTAATTTATACTGTTTGCATTTCCTTTTTATTTTATGTATTGTGTGTCTATAAATTTGAGCACAGTGCTCAGTGTCCGTTTTGTAGTTCATACGATTTTTGGTTGGGACATTTAGTATATGTAGCATTTCCATTGTGTATCGTTTTTTGTAATTCGTTTCTTGTTGTAGTATTCGAGTGTCTTCTATGTTTGGAGAGTGTTTAAATGTAATGCAGTGACACAAGTGCTGTTTTATTACTGCTTTCGTTGGTTTTGACTTTGTAATCTGATTTATGTGTCGCTAATCTTATCCCTAGATTGGATTTTGTTGTCCCTACATATACCTTCTCGCATATGTGGGATCCGTCCCCATTGCATGGGATTTCATAGATTGCATCAGATTTTTCTAATTTGTCTATTTTCGTTTTCATATTTGTATATATTTGTTGTAGTTGGTTGCTTGTTTTTAATGCGATTTTTATTTTGTCTCTGTCATAAATATTTGAGTTTATAATTTTGTTTGATATCCCCGGTATATTTATTATTGATTTGTGGATTTTTGGTTGACTAAGTAGTGTGTTAAGTGAGTTTGTTATTTTTAAGTTTTTGGTTGCGTTATTTATTATGTTTGTTATTATGCTATATGTAAAACCGTTTTTTGTAGTGTTTCCTTTATTATTGTCTTGTTTTTTTTGTGGAATTGTTGGTCACTTATTTTGAGTACTCTACTGGCGAAGTTGTACGCTACATTATGTATTACGTGTTTGGGGTGTTGAGAATAAAAGTTAATGATCCTCCCGGATGACGTCGGTTTTTTATACAAATCGATGTTTAAAAAGGTTCCATTTCTTATTATTAATGCATCAAGGAAAGCTAATTGGTTGTCTTTTTCGACCTCATGTGTAAAACGTATTTGTGTATGGAATTTGTTCAGTGTCTTCAATGTTTCTTCAACCATGTTCTCATTGACTATGGCAAATAAGTCATCAACATATTTCGTCAGTAGTCTAGGTTTCGTTGTTATTGTTTCCATAGTCTTGTCCAGGAGCTCTTCCATGACGATGTCTGCTATTATTGGTGATGCAGGTGAACCCATAGGCATTCCTTTTAACTGTTCGTATATTTTTTCTTTGTATTTGAAATATCTATTTTCTTTTATGCAGAAATTTAAAATTTCTATAAAAAGTTCTTTAGGCAAGTCTGTAAAAGAGGGAGGATCATTAACTTTTATTCTCAACACCCCAAACACGTAATACATAATGTAGCGTACAACTTCGCCAGTAGAGTACTCAAAATAAGTGACCAACAATTCCACAAAAAAAACAAGACAATAATAAAGGAAACACTACAAAAAACGGTTTTACATATAGCATAATAACAAACATAATAAATAACGCAACCAAAAACTTAAAAATAACAAACTCACTTAACACACTACTCAGTCAACCAAAAATCCACAAATCAATAATAAATATACCGGGGATATCAAACAAAATTATAAACTCAAATATTTATGACAGAGACAAAATAAAAATCGCATTAAAAACAAGCAACCAACTACAACAAATATATACAAATATGAAAACGAAAATAGACAAATTAGAAAAATCTGATGCAATCTATGAAATCCCATGCAATGGGGACGGATCCCACATATGCGAGAAGGTATATGTAGGGACAACAAAATCCAAACTAGGGATAAGATTAGCGACACATAAATCAGATTACAAAGTCAAAACCAACGAAAGCAGTAATAAAACAGCACTTGTGTCACTGCATTACATTTAAACACTCTCCAAACATAGAAGACACTCGAATACTACAACAAGAAACGAATTACAAAAAACGATACACAATGGAAATGCTACATATACTAAATGTCCCAACCAAAAATCGTATGAACTACAAAACGGACACTGAGCACTGTGCTCAAATTTATAGACACACAATACACAAAATAAAAAGGAAATGCAAACAGTATAAAATAATTTAGACTCTCGCGGAATAACAAAAACAACCGCAAAATTAGTACACCTGAAGACGGACACCGGTGGTGTCCGAAATATTGTGACAATTATTTAAAAAAATAATAAAGAAATTAAAAAATAAAAAGTAAAGTGTTGACTTAATTCTATATGTTTTTCTGTTTCTTTGTTATAAAGACCTGGAGCCCAATAATTTAGACAATTATATTATTATTTTATTAAAATATTTTTCATCTTGTATATAAAATTTCTTCTATTTGCATTGAATAACCAAGGTATATTTCAAGACACTGTAAAGCTATATAACAAATATTTAATAAATAATTAATTTCTATTCACTGGTTACAGTCTGCTCCTTTTCATCATAGACTGTCTTCGCGTAGTTTATCTGAAATAAATAATTAAATAAATAATTATTTAATGAAACGTTTTATCATTTCAAAGAGCTACAGGTATATGGGAAGCTGTACGAACTACACCGTTTCCACTTGCAAATCAGAAAATTTTATTTTATTTTAACACTGTATAATTATATTAATTTTATAATAATTAATTTAAAGGCATATGGATTAAGGCCAAGTCTTAAATGGATTTTAAATAGATATAAAGCTGTAGACTGTGCCAGAGTTGTCCGGCACTCAACCACTTCCCACGCTCGAGTGTTAGGGTGCGAAGATATGCCAGCGGTCCAATTAAAGCTAATGTCTATTATTTAATTTAGTATTAGTAGAGTATTGTAACTTCTCATCAAAGTCTATTTAATTTACCACTTTAGTATACCTGAACTATGTAGACTAATTAATACTAATAATTAATTAATTAATAATTAATTAATATTAATTATAATAAAATAAACGCTTTCGGATTTACAAGTGGAAAAAGTGTAGAAAAACCCTAACCAATGAGTTTGCTTACAAGTCTAAGTAAACTTCTAATATTTTAATATATTAATATCTTTATCTTTGCTTTCTTATCTTATATTGCTTAGATTTTTCGTTTCTAATTCCTAGTTAATTGGATGAAGATTTCCTACTTCGTTCTTTCTAAAATATTACTACTACTTATTTCTAAAATATTAAAAAATGTACAGGACACGTTTTGTAATAGATTTTCAGACTTGTCAGCCAAATTGACTTGCTTTTGGATTAATTAATATTAAAATCTTGGCTACTTTCCAATAATTTTCCTACTAATATACTCGTAAGAATATCATAATGTTTAATTTCTGCTTAATTTAATGCATTAATTAAATAGTTTTAATTAAAACTCTTATTTTTTAGGAAGATTTCTAATTAATTTTTTATGAGGTTTTTGATCACTTTTGGCATAACTGGAGTCAACTGGAGAAAATCAATGAAAACTTTTTACGATATGCGCTATTTGTTCCTAGTTTTGCAGGAAAATTCGTCAAAATTAGTCGGAAAAGATCTAGAAGAAAATTGGCAAAATAATATACCAGAAAAGATTGTATCTTCAGAAACTGTTTTCAAAGTTTTATAGGATACTATTATTCTTGTGTAAAATGATCATACATAGGTTTAAAAATCCTAACTTCGCCTGTTTACTGCCTAAAAAAAGAAAATGCGATTAGCATGGGCAAGAAAATAAAAATTTGGCGATGGAAATTAAAAGTTGGATTCTTTATATAAATAATTTTTCACTACAGAGAAGAAACCGAAGCATGGAGAAAACAAACAACCGACCATAAACACATTATATAATGGCGTGAACACATACACACACACCATGACGACCGACGACAATTTCTTAATTACTTGGGCTATTATGGTAAACGAACTTATAAGCAGAACAATTGCAGTTATTTCTAATATTGATGACATTGTGTCAATTAGTAAATCTTCCATTTCGTACGCTGCGCTAATTCATAATTTCCCTACTATTTACGCTTAACTTTTAAAATTATTGAATATTTTGCGTTCAAAAATTATTTTGTAAACAAACACAGTTCCTCTCTGCTGACGTCTCTGTCTGCCGAATTTTGAGAATTTTCGTAGGTCGTCGCGCAACATGGTGTGTGTTCACACCATAAGAAATACAGGCCTTGCTATTGAACCCTGGAGTCCCGCTGAGCGTACATCAGCCATAGGAAAGGAAATGAGATTTCATTATACCATGGAAAACTTTTTTAAGATCTGCGAGTATGTACACGTTTTGCGTTTCTACAAATTTAAATACTTGTTTTATAATTTGACAGGTTTTTAAAATTATGGATGTTTGAAAGATACCAAACTACCAATCCCACTAAATACTAATGCATTCTAACTAAACAATAATGCATTCTAACTAAATACTATTGCATTCTAACTAAATACTAATGTACATGAATAATTTCATAATTCATATTTCGTTGCAAAACTTACGTATCTTGAAGCCCTTTCCGCTATTTCTCCATTTTGACATCTTATCCTTGGTCTGGTGATTTTTGGTAAATTTGTAGATATTTCTATGTAATATAACGGTTTTGATTTCACCATTACTTCGATACTTCCATTATTTGCAGTTAGTGTGTGGCAAGACAATATTTCGCTTAAGTGACAATCAAGTACAATTGCTGGGTCTTCTTCGCAACGTGAAAATATACGAATATATTCGGTTGAAACCAGTAAACGCAATTTTGCATCTCGATCATTGCACAAGTTCGGCTCGTAAAAAATTAGGTGCTCTGTTAAATTTTTGCGGTTAATCATATAAAGATATTGTTGACCTCTGCTTTGTCGGTATGAATATGGCGGTAATAAGCCTCCAGAAGCTCCATTAACACATCGTGGCCATCTCTTTCGTTCAGGAACTGCACGGTTTGCTCCTCTGCTTGTCTCCCTTACAGCAGTAGCTGTTTCTGACGCTAGATCTAAAACTCCAATAATCGGTTTGGTAACTGTTCCAACCAATCCTTTTCCGAAACCAGTAATAAATCCGTTAAGTCCGTCGTTTTGAAATCCTGCATAAGTATGCCTTACAATGCTTGTAATTCCACCTAGTAAGCCGAATCCAAATCCTTTTAGCCCTGCACTTATGTGTTCCGCGGATGTATTTGAAAAAGATGTTCCAAGAATCTTTTGCCGAGCTTCATTATCTGTTTCATCTAGAACGACTCTACCAAGACCATCCGACAATGTTTCTGTTAGTTTGGCAGTAGAATTGGAAATTCCATGTGCTATATTTCTGACAAGACTTTTAACAGAACCCTCGAATATTAAGCATGATACACCTTCTGATAAGTCACTCGCCAGTCCCAAAGGATTTCCTAAAAAGTCAACACTGCCTAAAATGGAAGCTGCGTGCCATTTTATTTGGTTTTTATAGTGTAATTTTATGACTGTTAAATACACATCCATTGTCTCAAAATGATGCCTTTCTGAAAACTTATCAAAATCTATTAAAGCGTCCTCAAATTTTATTAATGTCAATCCAAGTGCTTTCTTGACTTCATAAAGTTGAGGTGATAATTTTGTCGCAGTACAAACACTTAAGCGTATCTGAAAGGAAAATATTTCATAGTATTTGTTTGTGTATTTGTTATCAAAGATCGTCAAATTTATAGTATTATAAATAACGCTGATCGGAAAAAATATGAGTGAATACATCGCCAATTTCCCATAATACTAATATGGGAATTACTAATAATACTATGCATATAAAACATGTTTAACTTGTGTTTGTTTAATCTTTCATCCTACATAACTCCTCAGACGATAGGATTTAGTGTCTACTACTGCCTATCATACGAGTACTTCGGTTGTACTGAATTATGCAATAATAAAACGTTATAACTAAATACTATGTACTGATTTATTTTTGATAACATATTATTATTGTTTTACCTGGCAAGGTCCAATGTATAGATTTTCGAAGTAATATCTTGTGGAACTTGTAGATGGTATTTCACCGGTGAAGTTATCTGTATCACATTCAAGCTCAATTGCTCTAGTTATTAAATTTCTTTTTTTAAAGCCCAGAAACAGGGCTAATTTTAAAATTAAACGCTCCTCTAATATTACTGTGTATGATATAAAATGTACTGTTATATTCTCGATTATGATTGCATTTTCGTTTAGGCTCTTCAACATTTTTGCATTCACTTCTAAAGCATGGCAGTTATTGTTGCTCGACTTAGAAGTATACAGGAGAACCGGACAAAATGTATCTAAAAGTTGATTATCAATTTGTATGTCATCAATTTTAAAACATAATGATTTAGTTAAAGATGTAGATAGATATTCCACTGCGACGTACTGAAGCGTTAAATAAACAAGTTCTTCACAAGGGGAGCAGGATATTATGGATACGCCTATACCTTTGTCAAGCTCCAACTTAATCTGTAAAAATACAATATAAATTTACTATAATTGTAAAAACAAATACGAATAATAACCCTTTAATAACTACTTTAATACCATAATTTGCTGGTATGAGTTCTTCAGGAACATAATACTTCTTGGTTTACCGATGGAATTAATCCCCAAATTTCAGAGAAAGTTTTCTGAGAAACTCTCTTTAAATAAAGCATGGGTAGTATTGTTCATAATCTTGAACAGTTTTCTGAAATCTGTTTATCTTTGAAATGAAACTTTTGAAGCATTATTCTGTTCTTTGTAGTTTTTTAATAAAATTAGTTTAAACGATAATAATGTGTTGCTTTCATTGCAACATTCAAATAACATGTATATTTTACTTTCCCGGTTTTTCGGAACCTCTATCCAGAGCCGAAGGTGGGTCTACGCGGGTAAAACTTGGCGTGTCAGCTAAATATTCACCACAGTAGAGCTGCTTCGGCTGTGATGTTGCGGCACTTTGCGGAGGACGAACTGAACATTCCCTTAGTACAGGAACCTCCCTGGCTCACCTGCATATTGATGAGACATGGTGACCAAGTGATACCTTTGTCCATCTGTGCCCTCAGGACCTAACGGTTGTAAGAGGCTAATTTTTGATCGCATCTGCCTACCTATGATGACTGTTGTGGAAAAATATGTGAATATGATCATAGGCTGTGATACTAACGCTTACAGTACCGTATAGGATAGCGTATAGGACGTCGCATATTGCAGGTTAATAAGCATCCCAGAAACCCCTCGGACAGTTTGATGCGAACACCTAGAAATGCACTAAAGGTGGGGATCGAGGTAAAAAGGACACTCTGCAGAATAAGAAAGAGGAAAGCACCTATTAGAAGTTTTAGTTGCCTGGACTTCGGACACATGACGAAAGCATACAAAGCCAAGTCAGACAGAAGCAAATGCTGTTATAATTATGGTAACGCAGGACATCTTGCTAGAGATTGCACGCATAAAGCCGTATATGCACATGTAAGAATATTGAGAGAAGTCATGCTAAGGGAATAAAGTGCCCATAATATAAAGCTGAGATATCTCAACGCAAATGAAGCTCCTTCAATTAAACCTAAACCTATTTCAAAGCGGACCAAGAACTTCTTATGCAAATTATAGTCGAGAAGAAGATAGATTTTGCAATAATGGGTGAACAATATCGAAAACTAAACGGATTTCCGATAAAAAGCGAAAGGCTGATGTGGTGAGCAAAGTAAGTATTTGTAAATACGAAATTGCTCGGATGATATCCAAAATTAGATTCTAAAGATGGCATACAGGATGCAGGAAAGGAGCACTTTTGAAGCTATATAACAGCTGCTTGTTACAGTGTGGGTTCCCAAAAATCTAATCTCGCTATCCAGAATTTTGCCAAACGTTGGCGACCCGAAGCCGGCCAGAGGCAGACTACTGTCCACTGTGTTAATTTCGATTTTGCTATACGCCTCGCCAGTGTGGTTTTAAGCGTTACAGGTTACCTCATTGAAGAGAACGCTAGGAGCAATATAAAGGCTTAGTGCGTTGAGCAGTATAAGTGGATGCCGCACGTGTGGGAGGATGCGGCATGCGTGATATCCGGCAAAATATCTTGTACCCCTTGATTTTTTTACGGACCATATGACCGTAGTTTGCACGAACGCAAACTGAGGCTCGTTGTAGCAAAGGTAAGGACAGGTCAACTCCAGAGTCTGTCACACACACACACACACGAACGCGCGTTCACACACACATACTTTTAATGTATATAAGATAATTATTTACTTAAATTCCTAAAATTTTATAAGATTTAGAATTTTAAAAGCTATGTAAAGTAAGTATGTTTCTGCTACAACATACCGTACAATCATTTGAAAAATTTTCTGATACAGTTTCTAAACTTCTTCTGACAATTGTAGATGTATGCTTCCATAAAGGATCTGGTGATAACGATTCATCTTCCAATTTTATTTTCATATCTCGTATTTGTATCGTGAAAATTGGACCATCCATTTTACTTATTAACTCCAAATGTCCAGAACCCCGTCTAAGTTTTTGTCGTTCAATGCACTGTTCGATAGGTATCCAGTTTTTATTAAATATTCTACCTTCCGAGTCCATACGACCTAACACGGCTTCTGATCCTGGATATAGTCCGAAAACTCCATTCCTTGTCTGCAGAAAAAAATTACAGAAGACAGAATAAATAAAAGATTATGTAATATGAATATTTTTAACAATCGTTTAATATGCATACGTACGTTTGTAGTTATTATTATATTAATATTTCGGTAAAAATTTGGTTGAGAAATACGTGTAGATACGCTACTTGAATCGATTCTAGATTTAATAATGACATTTAAACCAAATCCAAGTGTTTCCAAAATAAAGACAAAGATTAATTTAATTATAATGTTTTGGATCAGCATTATTATACCGGAAAGGTCCATTGACTAGAATGTGGATCTGGGAATCCTCCTGCGCATATCATAAACACACGAAAATTCTTATCAGACGAAATAAGAAGTTTGATGCAAGATCAATCACGAGTTCGATTGCCACTTTGGTGACAAATATAACGAACATTTTTTATGAAAGTAAAATCGAAATTGCTGACCATAAAATCTGGGCAAGGCACTTTGGGAAACCCCACTGGCTGTATTAACCTTAAGCCGCATTAACAAATGTCACTTCAGGATAAATCGCAGTTAAATACTCGAAACTATGGCAAAATCTAGTGGTCTTTGATATTAACGACGGCAATGCACGAATAAAATAAACTAGGATCTGCAAATTTCGACCAATAACATCAGGGTTAAGGCCCTGATTACAATCAGGGTTATAGAAGAATTCTAGAAGGATTACTATCGAAATTAAATTATAATCTAGTCAGTGAAACATTAATTTTTGTATGCATAATTATCAAGATTAGGGAAATAACGTCGTGGATGGCGTTAGTCTTGTATTAATCTCACGATGTTTTAACTATTATGTAGTTTAAAATTGTATCTAAGCAGAAATATTTGATTACTTATAAGAAAAGTTTTTTATTTTAATATTGTAGAATTAAATTACAGAGAACTGCAGTGCTTACCTGAACACACATATTTGCATGACACATCAAACGACCATGCTCAAAACGCCAAGTCTGTGTGGTTTCTCTTTGTTTGTTTGGTGGCCGAATTACTAAATTCGTGTAATCCATTGGATTTGGCGGTTTTTCCACATCCAACACCATACGTGAATCACTTGTTAACACCAACTTTCCTTGTTCTATTGGAGGAGAAGTTCCTTCGTGTTCTAACTGACCGCTCGAATTCATACGCCATAATTGGGAGCGATCACCTGCACATTTTTTCATAAGTATAACTTTTTTATCCTTTACACCAAGGACGAGGTTCTGCTTTTCAATATCAACTTCAGAATGTTTATATATATTTTCCGATTTTTGTGTCATTACAAACGTTTCCTTAAATGCAATATATATAAAATTAGAATATGTGATGCTACGTGAGGATTCAAGTTTATGAAGAGGCAAATTGATCGAATTTCCTCCAGGAGCTTCAATTTGTAGACTGCGATTTCCAACCGGATCATCTAATGCATATGACAGTGATGAATGCGGTTTGACAGTAGTTCTCCATTGCGGTTTACATTTATATTGAAAAAAATTAACTTGAACTTCGGAGTAATTATCGATTCGAATTGGTGGGGGTAAGGTGTATGCATCACAGAACAATAAATAATTTGTGGAACCATGTAATATAACTTCAAGGCGTAAAAAGAACATTGCTCCATAATGATTTCTTACATTTATATATATACTTTGCACTTTATTAATAGGTATACCATTTGACCAATGACAGTATTCGACGTTTAGTAATCGAACGCATAACAGGTGTTCTTCATTGCGGTTCGGCCAGTGAAATGGGAAGTGACAACCGGAAGTAGTCGTAAATAATTTTATACAATTTTCCTGTAAAAAAAAATAAATTTTAAATAGCACTTTAATTTTGAATGCAGTATATTCATTAAGACAATTAAAACCGTCACCGATATATTCTATCATTTCACATCATATGGCACCGAATATTATTTATTTCAGAGCTATCTCAAATTTGGTATGAAATTTGTTGTTTATTTACCAATTTATAGCAGCTCATTGGTGTTAGTATTAAGTGCAACGGAGTAGTACAGTAAAGTTCGATTATAACGACCCCGTATAAAACGACCAACAGCTTCAAACGACGTAAACTCGACGTCAAGTTTAGTTTTGCATACATATTACTATGAAAGTTCGAACGGTTAGACGTAATTTCTTAACAAATAGTCCAATTATAACGACGCACTTGCAAACAAACTTCGCAGCGAAGTGGCAAATCTTAACGGCCGAGGTGTTTTAAAAATGAGGTACGTTCCTTGCGAATGAAGAATTAGTAAAGTACTTTCTTTGCGAAGTACATGGGTCGAAACAAACAAATCATTCATTTATCAAGGACGTTGGCATACTAAGCCAGCTATTGGATATAGTATTATTATAAATAAGCATTTGTAATTTTTATACCCTACACACGAAGTGAATAGGGTATATTCACTTACTGCTTCCGTTGTAACGCATTAAAGGAGGCGTGACAGGTATAGAAAAGTACTATATATATTCTTGATCAGCGTGAGCTCCTGAGTCGATTTAGCCATGTCCGTCCTTCTGTCTGTCTGTCTGTCTGTCTGTCTGTGGAAATCACGATTACAAGAGAACGAATAGAGGTATCATGCTTATAGCTCAATTTCTCAGCTTGTAGAACAAATTTGGGGTTGACATTTTGTCCAGAAGTCCACTGCCTCTGACCAAAATAGACTACCAAAAATGGGCGTGGTCCGCCCACTAATTAAATAAAACTCGATTACAGGAAAACGAATAGATTTATTTTCATTAAATTTGGCACGAATATTCTCTGTCATCACAGGCTATTTGAGATTAAAAAGGAAAAAAATTATAACAGTGCCACGCCTAATTTTTAAGTAAACGTGTGTAGGGTATATGAACTGCGGCCAGCCCGAAGTTAACACTCTTTCTGGTTATAATTTGATATCCCCTTAGCTGATATACATTAATAAAATAAAAAATTAACATTGTAATCATATACGGAATGTAAAATGTTTTCTTTTCTTATGATCTGACTCACAAATTAATTTATATTAACAGAAAATTAGAATAAAATATAAATTTAATATAAAAACTAATTGAATACTTATGTATCAAATATTGTAAACGTAAATACTTACATCTTTGAGGATATCACATTTTTGTGCAAATTGTAAGATATGAGAACTGCGGTTATATAGTTGAAATCTAGGTGACAATGTTACTATATTCGTACATGAATACATTCCGCGTCCTCTTTGGATATCTATACCAATTTCATAGCTACCCTTTCCATCCTCTTCTTGAAGTTGTCGATAAGTAATATCCTTATGCAAATTAAAACTTTTGCACCACTTTAATTGAGTGACAAAATATATAAAGATAATTTGATAATATAGTTATGCTAATAAATTATTTATAATGCTAATAAATAAAATTTAAAATTAGAAATAACAAGATAAAAAGTAATTTGAGTAAAACTAAGATTTGGACTTGGCATATACAAGTAAAGGTAGCAAAACTAACATGTAACATGTAAAAAACTTGTTACTTTTAGCAAAGAAATATTGCTGAATCATGAGCTCCACAAACATACTCCCTTAAAAACACACCCCCTAAACGGTATTCGCATTTGTTTGTTTTAAATAAGAGGGTAGACTATTAAATGCCGCTTTGATATTAGTGATTTAAATCTAAATAATCTGAGCAGCGTGATTCTGTTAGATCTTGCAAATCGCAAACAGGCAAGTACATAGGTAACCTAGCTCCTTCCTCTTAATTATTGATTCGTGTTTTTATTTTTAAAATATTTTGTTTTTTATTCAAATCGAGAACTATCATTTTAACATAAGTGAAAAATATCAGTTCACTTTTTGTACTTCGTTTTATCGGACGTATTAAACATTTGACTTCTGGACTCCAGCTTCACTTTCCAAATCACTATTTTATTTCCCTCTTCGAATAAATATTTTTATTTATACCTAACTTACCGGGTTATTTTGTCCAAATCGATTTCCAAGTCGTATTTCTATTGATGACGGAGCATCTGGATCAGAAAATGAAAACATTAATGGCATAATACTTCTTCCCTTTTCATGTTCTTCAAATTGTCCCGAAGCTAAGTCATCAACACCTTCTTGCTTATAAATCAATGGAAAAAAGGTTTTATTAATTATCCAGACAGGTGCACTAATAAATATTTCCATTCCTTTTCCTTTCATACATTGAATCGAAGCAAGCAAATACAGATTTCTATTGTTTGTATCAATCAGTTTTAGCTTCGGTTCTACAACTCCACTATGCTTCGTTGGTATTCGAAGTTCTCCAGAAATGGAGTAATTATCTAATGTAAAACTGATATTTAAGGAGTCATAAATATTTATGTTGTATATATTCGCACATTCAGAGGATTGAATACGACCTTCAGTATGTCCAGCAATTTTAAATATTATATCAGTGCATAACAAATTCGTAATTATTAAAGGTGTTATTAATGATATTGTGTGCCCTGGCATATGCAATATATCACGATGCGGAAATTTATCGCGTTTTATAACTGCTAAAACGTTAAACGTAATATCGTCTTGTTTACAAAATAATGGTAGTTCTTGCATATCGTTAACACAATTCGTCCATGATAGACCATTCCTACAAAACTCGAATTGTGTGATGGCTTTGTTGTCTTTAGTATCTTGTTCAGTAACTGCATAGTATGGTTTTATATAGATAAGAGAGTTAATACCTTTTAACGGCACGTTAAAGAATTCCTTTGGTTTTATAATATACGAGTGCTCACTTTTTTCCATACCAAGAACAGCACTAATACTCAATTTGTTATAAACTCGCAGTGCTGATCTTACTGTTATAAGTTTCTGAGCAGATCCCATTAGCGTTATATCAAACACTATACGGTCTCTCTTCAAAAGTTGTTCTTCAGTAGAATATCGAAAGAATACTCCCACTTTATCGATGGAAATGGGACCAACAATAGTCCATCCTGTTACAGCAACTAATATTTGATGTAAATTGAATTTATGTGAGTCCAAATGACGTAATTTATTCTGAGGACCGAATGTAAAAGGAACTGTTTCATTTGGTTTGACATTTATCCAATCATTGACTAAATCTCTTTGAACCACATCCATTCGTGTTATTCCGCCTGGTTGACCGAAAATAGTTTTAAATTGTAATAATTCCCCAGTTTGATTTTTTAAGGCGAACGGCAAAAAGGGTGTTCTAAGTCTATAATCATTTGTATGTGTTACTCCTTCGTAATAATCTTGAATCCAATTATTTCTAACCAGTTTGCATAGTTCTATAAAAGTGCTTGTAATGTTTAATTTAAGTAATTGTTTGCTGATTACTTCCAAATCTATAAAAGTATTATTATAATTTGAATCATTGTGATTGGAGTTCTTATCTTCTTTATATTTCCAAGAAATAATACATTGCCATGGCTCAATTACTGATTCCCATCCGCTCAAGCATCTATTATAGTATTCACCTGTTATTGTTGCCTCCAGTTTTCCAGATATAAATTCAAAATCATTTTGGAAAGTTGCATTACTTTCTTTTAATTTCAATGACAACAAGAATGGTGAGAGTAATATTTCTAATATTGGAACGTCCGAATCTTTGCAATCATCGATTACACAAACAGATATACAGTTAGCAGTTAAATTTACCGAATGTATTTGCAATGATTTTCTATTAAATTTATATTGCTTTTGTTGTGAAAGCCACATTGCTGCATCATTTATTTTGTTATTGTTTATTTCCATAGCGTTAAAACATTCCAAAGGCTTGAATCCCATCGCTATTAAAGGTGCAATTAGTTCAAAGTCTGTATATGTATGTGTTTTTGTCAGCTTTGTGACATTCGTCGAACTGGTGTATACTGAAATCGACTGTAACAATTTTGAAAATAGTTTGACATCATGGTAGGAAAGTCTGATGAATAACTGCTTTTGCAAAAACACACCAAGTTCATTATTTTTAAGCTCCAAATTCAAGCTAACTGGATCAATAATAGATAACGCACTATCAGTTTCGAATTCAAAACTACATGAAAATACTTCCAGATGGCCAACATTAACGGATAGTGGATGTTTGCAATACAGGGGTTTATAAGAAATTACCATTGTGCTTTTCAAAATAATTGCACTAGTGTCAAACTGATTATTTTTGTCCACGAAAACTAATTCCGAATCAGTAACATTACAAACTATTTCGAAAGTAGAATTCATATCTTTATTTTCTAAATTTGACCTATTGTAGCACATTTTAATTCCTATTGAAGGTGGTTCAATGTGTTCACTAATGTAATCATTCAGCCTTTTCATCCAATCAAAAACCGCGATGATTCTCATATTATTAAGTAATATAGTAAATCTGTTACAATTATCTCTACTTCTGCTATGGACTTCAGCTTGTGTAATATTCGTCAACTGGTTTCGAATTGGTTTTAGTATTTCGGTAAATATATTACTTTGGACTTTATTTGATTTAATGGGTTGGTATCTTGAATCGTTTATCAAAATTTCACTTGATATGAAATCAATATCTCTAGCGCCGTCATTGTAGTAATCAATTTTCAAAACCGATTTGATAAAAGTAATGCATGCTAAAGAAGTATATCCCAAACAATTTTCTTCTTGAAAATTAAGATGCACTAAAACATCGTCGAAATCAATTTTGATAGACAATACATTGCTAGTATTTGTTTCATTTGTGTGAAAATTGATTTTACAAGTTGTGTTAATTTTATCAATTGATTCCGATAATTTAAAAGTAGGATTACAAAAAATGTCCTCTGTGTTCTCACCTAAGTTATATGTAAGAAATCCTCTGATTAATTTATATTGTTGCAAATTTAAAATGCAAGTAACCTTCGACATTGTACCATTGACGCTTACATCAGGAATATCAATTTTACTATTTGTATTTAAGTTTCGCTCTAACTGCAACTTCAAAAAACATTTTTTTTCAAAAAGGTTTTCACCGAATTTAGCTACATAAAATGAGCCTAAATTCAAACATTGATTAAAGTGATGTATTCCATTGAATTCATTTAACTTAGTAAGCCTCTTTCCAGCAAACAAATTGATATTTAACAAATTGATCTGCATTACATCAATAATATTATTAACTATAATATTACTGATTTTTTTGCTTTTGTCTTCACTAGTTAGATGGAAGGAATTTGTCAATGTAAACTCTCCTAAATCTGCAATTATTAAGTCATTGCTTTCATAATAAATCGGAAGCAATATTATTAGGGAGGCCGCACGTATTTCCAAACCAATTTGTATGGGTCGTTCATCAATATCGTCGTTAGCATGCGAATGTTTAATTTTGTTGACAACATGCTAACAATAAATAAAATAAATAAATTAAACAATACATTACTGTACCCTAAAAAATTCTTACGGTTTTAATTTCCATGAATTCACTGAGAAAAGAGTTCATTTCCATTAGAAAACGGTTAGTATGCACGTAACGTACTGAAGACATTTCAATCCGCAAGGTGGCATCCGTATCCCATAAACATTTCTTCTTAACTGGATTCGACCTAAACGGTGTTAATAAACCCTAGAAATTATTCTTTAATGGCTATTTCAAAAAGTTTTTTCAAATGTAATAAAATCTATTTGTTCAAAAATTAATGCTAATTAAATAGGGGTACGATTTGTTGTAAAAATCAGACGGATTGCTATATTCGGTCTGGCCTAATCTTAAATAACCTACACCTTGAAGTGGGCGGACCACGCCGAGTTTTGGAACAACAAAAATTTGTTGAACCATAAACTGCTATGTACAGTTTTGTTCAAAAAGTTTGTATAGATATCAATTAAACCCATGTTAAATTTTTTTCGGTGAACTAAAAGTGGGGGATCACGCCCATACTCGGAACATTAACGGATAATGTTACTCTATACCCAGGAATATGCTTTTGTTGCCATAACTCAAAAACTAACGCTGATATCCCATTTTTGATACCAACCCTTGCGCAACAACAAAGGATATTTTTGCATTTCAAAATTTTCCAATTTCATTCCAATATCTTCATCGGTTCTCCTGTCATCGTGATTTCCTCAGACATACAGACAGACAGATGGACGTATATGTCTAAACTTAGGTGGTGACGCTGATCAAGAATATACAATATACAGTTTTCTATATCTATCGTATCTATTTCTATGCGTTACATATTTCGTGACAAAGTTAATATACCCTTAACCTTAAGGTGTAGGCTATAAATAGTTTAATAGTATAAACTATATAGTATAGTATAAATAGTATAAACTACTATAGGTAGTAGTTAGAATGAAAGCAAAAAATTGTGTTGATGCGAATTTTCAAGTCTTTATATTCAAATTAAGCTTTAAATTAAGTGTAATCAGGCGATTATTAAGTGTTTCGTCGTTTATCGTGAGATTTTTAACCGTCTTCTTTAAAGGTTGTCTCTGCGATTTTATCTATAAATACATACATACAATTTTATGATTTTAAAAAGATGTACACTTATTACAGTAATGGTGAGAAAAAATGCGACCAACAATTTTTTTTTTGGAATTTCTTTTTTAGAATTGCAACTCCCACCCCGCCCATAAGATTATTTCTTGTCTAGATCCAACTTTCACCTTCTAGCTTTCTTCCCATCTTATGAGGTATACCCTATATAAGTCTGGCATCACGTATAATTTCGGTGCCATAATTAAATTATAAAATGGTTCCGCAAAAGAGAAATATTTATAATTTAATATTGTATTGGTAAAATCATTTCATGTTACATTTTAAATCTTTTTTGAAAAAACAACAAACTTACCTCTTATAACAAAAATTAAGAGCTTCATTTCCACTTGTTACAAACTTTTCTCTGTAAAACTTTCCAAATCCAGTAAGGTCAAATAATGATAATGATCCAAATCGCCCCTCAATTGTATTAATTTCTATTTCCCTTTTTATTTTAAAATTTACATGTGAAACATTCGCTTTAGCTAACTCCGAATCCTTTCTTACGAAAATCAAACTTAATGATCGAACATAAATATGTGTTTCAAAGTTTTCTGTGGAAGTAACTTTAAAAGAAGTCAATTATTTGTATAATATTGGTGTATATTAGATGTTAATTAATACTTACGATCGACATTTTCAGATTTTAAACATTGACTATTTTTGAGCACATTCTCATTACTAGAAAATAAACCAAAAAAATCCAGGACCATGAACCATTTTTCAATACATATTATTAAATTAAGGCTATTAAAATCAGCTGAACTTTTGAATAGTGGAATGGATTTTGTATCAACTACATCTGGACTAATTATATTCATAATATAGGTGATTAAGTTCGTATCTGTTTTTGCTTTCAATTGATTTTCAGCAGATGTGTGACATATTCCTTCAAAAAAAGATTGTGTGGAGTAATTTATATAATCGTCCAGCTGCTTTCCATTTTGAATACACCCAGAGTAATTCAAATCTTCTGGCATTGACCTTGACAACAAACTTGTGTTATCAATTTTCGTCAGGTTGTAAGAAGATATATGCCTTTTCTTTGAAATTTTAGCCTCATTACAAGGAGCTGAGTCGACCATACGCCGGAATTTAGAATCAACTTTACATTGTAAATCCTCCACAAATATTGATTTGAGCAACACTTCAAGATTGGTATGAATTTCACTTTGCCGACTGTACTTAACACTAAATTCATGAAAGTTTATCTCAACCAACGGATTGTTTTGATCATTCTTAAGAGAAATAACAAGCAACGGTAAAGAGAACGAAATGTTTTTACACATGCTATTAGTTTTTTCGTCACATTGCTTTATAAAGTCGTTTTTTTCGTTGATAATAGTTCCACTTTCATTGGGATTTTCAGATGGTGTACAAGTGAATGGTGTTAGAATTTCTGATTGCGTTCTAAAAGCATTATTCAATGAATCTAAAAGTTGCTCATATTGTCCTCGTAATAACGATACTTTCAGTAATTTAGTAACCTTTCCATCAATCTAGTTATAAAATAAGATATAAGTTTAATATTTTTATCAATAAAATATAGTTATAAAATTTTTTTATACAAATTTTAATTTGAACATTTTTATTTGAAAACATAAATGCTTCTGTTCTAAGATGAGTATTATTTGTTTATGAAAATGGTGGAATGTACATATTGCAAAATAATAGACACATATATTAATTTAAACGTTATTCCTAACATTTTCACCATTGATCTCAAAATGCGCGTTTATATTTATAGCAGTTTCGTTTTTTAATTCTTATTTTTCACACATTTTTAGTTTCTTCGTAATCAGAGTTTCTTCGTGAGTGAAACTTGGTCGTGATGTCGCGTTTTGTTATCGTGTATGCCCATCTACTCGTAACTAAAAGCATCTTCATCTATAAACAGTTAAATATTTCAAAAGTAATACAATTTGAATCGATTTTTTAAAAAAAAATTTGAAATTAGATGTCTAAGATTTCGTTTAAAAATTTTCTGCCCGTAATTATTTTATCCCTTTCAAAATAGCTCATTTTCAAGGTGAATTTTAAGTCGTCTTTGTAGAAAGGGGCGTGGGGATAAATGTTTAATATAATTTCCTTATACTGCTCATTATTTTAGAAAATCATTTTGGCCTTTAGTTCTGTGCAATGGAATGGATTAATGTTTTTAGCAAATCCAAAATTTCAGTTAGAATAAAATCTTCTGCAAATAAAATATATGGTTAAGAAAACCAAAAATAAATGTTGTTCATCAATGCAAAAAATCATGCACTAGAGGATTAATCAGTGTAATCGTTACGAAGATTTAAACTAAATGTTTACTTACAGAAAGAAACTCAACACCATGAGTTACTGTATCATTTATGAATCTTTCATAGACATTAGAAAGTTCAATCTTAAAAGCAGTATCGTGGAGTATCGCAATAGCATCTTTTTCACAAGAGTATAACTCTTCCGCTTTTGGTAAATAATCTGATAACCTCAATTCCTTTCGATGAGAGTTATCCAGAGAAAACAGATTTATATTTACAATATCAATTAAATATCTATAATCCGTAGCGTATTTATCATTAACTTTGGTAAAATCTGAATTAAGTTTTGCTGTATGTGTTTCTTGTTCTTCTACATTACATATAGATATTTTTCCTAAATTGGCAACTAGTACTTCTGAGCTTTTACTGGAACGAGGAAGCACCAAAACAGGACTATTTAATAAAAGATCAAGTCTGCAATGGAACGTAAAATTGTAAATTAAGTTTGTCTTTCCGTTTACAAGATTGTATTTCTTATTGTTTATCGTTCGATTTATTTCATATTAATGGCACAATTTAGATTAGATCAAATCAATTTACTAGATTGAACTTTGTTATATGAAATGTCACACAAGACAAGTTCCATAGGGAGTAAATAGTAGTGGAACAAAGGCATACTTACTTTATTCGACAATTGCTTCCAAGCTTTTCCTCTTTATTATTAGAACTTTTCGGTTGTCGATACGTTCGTAAATCGTCGACTGATTTTGTTTGATCAAGTCTTTGCTGAACCAATTCAATTGCCATATCGGTTGCCTTATTTCGAATAGACCTTGCCAAGCTCCTAAAAATTTTGAAAGGAAAATAATAATAATTAATAAAACAATTTAACATTTTGAAACTTAATATGTATAATATTAATAATAAAATATAATAAATTAATTTAGATGTTATCACGTTTATATACTCTCTCAAATGATGAAATTCAATGGACTTGGAGTCACATAGATGCTTTTGAATGAGATTCTTTGCTGGATTTTTGAATTTTTCATGGGGTCGTAGTTTCTCAGATAGTCGTATAAATGTGATTCCTAAATGTGTGTGTGAAATTTACTGCATATTCGAATATTAGCCAGAGACCTATGTTTTGCAGTTTTCAAGAAAATTTAAAAAAGTCTTCTTGCATATTTTTGCATCAGTAATAAGACAAAAGTAGCAAAAAAATCGTATTTGAAAGTATGCTCCGTAATTTCACTTTTCTCGGAAACTACAACACATAGATCCTTCCGGAAACGATAGAACAAAATAAGAAACACCTTCCTTATCAGATGCATCGTCTGTCTGTCACTTTACGACCGTCTGTGAAAATTACAGAAGAACGAGCAAAACCATCGTCATCAAATTCGGCAAGAATGTTCTCTAATGTAAGTACAAAGGTATCGAAGATGGAGAAAATCGTACCACTGTCAAGTCTGCTTTTAAAGCAGAAATATTAATGCATCCAATTCAGGAGTTGAATTCCCGGATTTAATGTATCAGAGCAAATCAGCCCACAAAAAATAGTCATGGCCCGTCCATTAAATTCAACTACAAATTTATCCTACGATGTAGGGTATATGAGCTTCGGCCATATTCACCCTGTTTCTGAAGTTCCTATTTTTAAATTTCCAATAACATTCATCTTTTCATACTGGGATCATCTTTTCATGTGCTGGGGTTATTAGAAATTTATTGACAGTGAATGAAAAATTAAAAAGTATCGGATACACATTTTTTCTCTGACCATTCTCTGATATTATTTGATTTGACATAAAGAATGGCCCACCCATTGCTTAAACATTCCCGGAAGATTAGATTCAGAAATAATAATGCATAACTAACCATCCTGTGTATTTTCTTATGAAGGGGGCGCATTATTTTAGGTAGCCCTAGGGCGCTGAATATCCTTAGGACTGCCCTGATAACAACTAAAGGATAAAAAACTTAAATTTCCCTTTATCAGTCTTGAAATTCTTTTCAATACGTTGGAATATTCCTATGAGAGAGCTTTGAAATTCTCCTGTTCAATTGAGTGGTGGAATGAAGATCCGTTAATCTCAGGAAGAATACATGCAGTCGTAGAGATTCTACTGTGCAGCGGTTGAGGATGTCGGTACTCAATAAAATTCTTACTTATCACTTACATTGAAGCTCTGAAGATAATGCCGAACATTCTGTTATTGCAAAGGACATCTTTGCAGTTTGGTTTGGTTTTTATACCCTACACACGAAGTGAATAGGGTATATTCACTTACTGCTTCCGTTTGTAACGCATTAAAGGAGGCGTGACAGGTATAGAAAAGTATATATATTCTTGATAAGCGTGACCTCCTGAGTCGATTTAGCCATGTCCGTCCGTCTGTCTGTCTGTCTGTCTGTCTGTGGAAATCACGATTACAAGAGAACGAATAGAGATATCTTCATCAAACTTGGTACGAATATTATCTATCATTAGAAACTCATCGGTATTGAAAATGGGCAAAATCGCACCATTGCCACGCCTACTTTTTATAGTAAATATAAATTCATCCATGCTTATAGCTCAATTTCTCAGCTTGTAGAACGAATTTGGGGTTGAAATTTTGTCCAGAAGTCCACTGCCTCTGACCAAAACAGACTACCACAAATGGGCGTGGTCCGAATATAGATATTTTCATCAAATTTGGCACGAATGTTGTCTATCATCAGAAACTTATTGGTATTGAAAATGGGCAAAATCGGACCATTACCACGCCTAATTTTAGAATAAACGTGTGTAGGGTATATGAACTTCGGCCAGGCCGAAGTTAACACTCTTTCTGGTTTATATTTCTTTACAGCCTTTAAACTAGTATTAAGGATTTTTTCTGTAAAACGTTTTCTTTTTAAGTTTATGAATAAACAACTGTTTATGTACATGCTGAAATTATTCATTAAAAATTATTCGTTAACGTGAACAACTTGGATCGCGTGAACCACGTCTGCAATAATTAGTTCACCCAACCCAGTCTACACTGTATATCTATATTTACAGATGTACATATATCGGTTATATCATATATAGTATATGTATGTATGTATATACATCAGTAATATACTATATATATTATACATATATGTATGTATGCATATCGGTTATATTAATCATCGCTTTAATGAATTATTTCAATATGTGAACGCGTGAATGAAGGAAAAACACTAAATTATAGACACAAAGGTAACGCAGAATTTAAAAATACTATCGACGCCAATTTTGCAACACTAATAAGCGTTTCTAATTTAAAATTTCTTTTTCTTGTGCTACTATTTTGCTATTTCCAATAATAGAAACATACGTTAAATTACAAAATATTTAAAATCTTTATATTCAAATATATTTACTCACTTTATATAATGCGTAAATTGTTTTGCACACCAACTAATCTCCTGAATAAATCGAGCACTATGGGTATACCATACAGAAGCCATTCTTACATTTATAATACAATCTTCGTTGCGTAAAACTTTAAAAAGTAACGCATCTTGCTGATGTACATTTGAATGCCCATACATTTCTTGTGTATGTGAAGTTAAGAAATCCTGATGTTTCAAGTTTGATGCATCATAAATCGGATCTTTACCAAAGGAAAATATTCGTTGGTGTTTAGATCCCTCCGGGGTAACATCTAAAACTTGAAGTCCACCAAGTGATCCATTAATATTTATTTCTCTCCCTAGCGATGCGTGTATTTTTGCTTCGCTCATAGTAAATGTCCCAATTTTTCTTCCAGCTAAAACATTTTCTTTTCTTATGGTGCGAAGTATCAAAACATTAAGACGTTGAAAATTAAAACTGATTTCAGTTTGTAAATGAAAACTGTTTACTGAAATATTTTGTTGAAATTCGGGGTTGATTTCATTATCTGTTTTAACAGTCTCTCGTTTATGTTTATATATACTCTTAACGCTATTTATAAATCCGATCAGTTCTGCAATTGTTTCTTGATTAGCTGAAAAGAAAATCGTAAAATAAATTTATTACTTGTAATGGACCATTGTACCAAAGTAGAACTTCAAAGGTAATTTAAACTAATATTCTTTTGCGTCTAAGTTTTATAGAACAAAAGCTATTCGAAATGGAATTGTTTGAATTACATGGAATTTTTCGAATTACATGGAATTGCTTGAATTCCATTTCAAATAACTTTTGTTATAAACAGCTGTCATTGGTATGAATTTGACATAGTTGGCAATATCGTGTTGCCAGATATACCGGTGTGCGACCACGGCGACCACGACAACGAGTGGACGTCGGCACAACCCGTATCTATCGGAAATAAAAATGTTTGTATGGAAAACCGTGTAAAACGAAAAAAACATACATAATTAAAACAGAAGGTAAGAGTACCACACTTAATAAAACATAAAAGTAGGATTTTAATAATAGAAAACTAAAAATTATTTAATTCGTTCTTTTCTCTGCGATTCTCAAAAAAGGGTTATAATTTATTATAAATTTATTTTTCGCTGACAAATTGGAACAAAATTTTGTATAGCCGTTTTTTTAAAAAATATGTTAATATTATTAGTGTAAATTTTTTCAAAGTAGAAAATGCTGTAATGAATCCTAGAGAAAATGCTTCAAAGCGGAAGGATCTATGTTTTGTAGTTTCTGAGAAAATTGAAAAATGTTTTCACCTTTTGGAAACTTGAAGTTTGGAACTAATTTACTCAAAAACTGTTTGACAATGGAACCTAATTCAAAAAGGAGATTGAGGGGCACATATTTGGCATTCAAGTTCAGTATTGAGGAATGATCTAGGTGTAACCGTTATTTTTTAATATTTTGTTTCTCGATTTTAAGTCGGGTTTTCAGAAAATGGTGCCTCCGGCCTAAACGGGGGGAAATTGATCCCGTCCTAAACCATTTTTTTGTACATTTTGACAACCGCTTCAAAGGCTGGTGTCGATTGGTGCAAACAAAAAAATAAATTGTTATGTGACAAAAACCATGTATAACATCTACACAGGTGACGAATCTTGGATCTCTGCGTATGTGCCCAAAACCTACGTAGATAAAGATTTTCGAAAAGAAGGCTTGTAGCGTAGAAAAGAAAAGCTTCATGTTTTCGAGACTATGATACTTCAATGGAAATGGAAACTGTGCTATAAAAATTTCTTAAAATGGTTCCAATTTACTTACCAATAATGTCCAGATTATTGAAATGTACATTTGAAAATTGTAATGCATTTTTATTTTCGTTATCTCCATTTACAAAATGCATATCCACGGTAATAAGTGGCTCTATGCTTTCTGGGTAGGTAAAAATATTTGAGTTATCTGCAAATCACAAAACAAAACATTAGAATTTGATTGCAATATTAACTTATTACACAAGTTTTTTTTTCATGCACATACATTGTCCAAATTCAATTTTTTCAATATAATTTCGTACATTTTCGACCCTCATTATTGCTCAATTTTTTCTGATTTTGTTCACATATTTCCATTCTAAACTACAAAAGCAATAAAAAAAAAAATAATGAAGGAAATAATTGGCTTTGTGTTTAATCTGTTACCTTATTTGGCATGATCAGTCGATTAAAACTCGGGATATACCTAAAAATGTGTCCGTTGCATCACGGTCCTATCCTACGATCGAGACAACTGACTGCATTACATTGGGCTAGCCCATTGGTCGGCAAACACTTTAGTCAACAGAGCCAAAAATCAGCACCAGCACGATTACAATTTTTTTGAGAGCCAAATTTCTTTTTCGGTTTAAAGTAGCTGCTAACCATAAATATAACCAGCTATAATAATAACCTTGCATTTCATTGGAAAGTTTTGATAAGCCTGGTTTGTAGGTCGTAGTTTTTAACCTTCAGTAGGTCGAAGTTTTAATTTTCACTTTTGCTGTGAAGCAGGGTTCGGAATATATCCCTCAAACGAACAACTTTTTTTATATCTCTCACAAAAAAACGATCTCAAAAGATGAAAATCTGTTTTGACTCATGAGCGATTTTTATTTTTTCATCTTAGTTCAAAAAAATACATATCGCTCACGTTCAAAATAATTTCGATCTTCCAACAAAACTATCACTTGGGATGAAAAAATTCTTATCTTCAAATATTTCGATCCCTCAAGTTGAAAACATTTCGTTTGTTGACGAATAGCGATCGCAGAAGATGAGAAAACTTCGGCTTTCGCACCATAACGATCTTCGGTGATGAAAAAAAGGCTGCACAGGCAAAGAATCGATCTTTGAAGATAAAAATAATTTCGACGCAGGATCGAAAAAAGCAGCGCACCAGAGAATGGGTTTTGTTGGTGTTTGGATGGTTCGCACAATTGCTTGAAAATGAAGTTTTGTTTGTGTTTCGTATGAATATGTTTTTGTTGGATTTGGTATACGGTGAATTAAAATTAATTTTGCATGGTGTGAAGTGTGAGGGAAAGTGTGTCATATTTTTACATATTAACATTTTACGTATTTACTTCTACAACTTGCCCTCACACTTCACACCATGCAAAATTAATTTTAATTCATCGTATACCAAATCCAACAAAAACATATTCATACGAAACACAAACAAAACTTCATTTTCA
Organism: Myopa tessellatipennis; assembly: GCA_943737955.2. NCBI lineage: Eukaryota > Metazoa > Arthropoda > Insecta > Diptera > Conopidae > Myopa > Myopa tessellatipennis. Next base: position 21,823,347 of record OX031317.1, read on the forward strand.
AGCAATTGTCTCTGCCGCGAAGCGAACCATCCAAACACCAACAAAACCCTACTCTATTCCGCTGCTTTTTTCGATCCTGCGTCGAAATTATTTTCATCTTCAAAGATCGATTCTTTGCCTGCGCAGCCTTTTTTTCATCACCGAAGATCGTTATGGTGCGAAAGCCGAAGTTTTCTCATCTTCTGCGATCGCTATTCGTCAACAAACGAAATGTTTTCAACTTGAGGGATCGAAATACTTGAAGATAAGAATTTTTTTCATCCCAAGTGATAGTTTTGTTGGAGGATCGAAATTATTTTGAACGTGAGCGATATGTATTTTTTTGAACAAAGATGAAAAAAGATATTTATCAGTGAGGATGGAAATATTGTTATCTTCAGTGAGGGATATAAATTGAGCGATATAAAAAAGAAACGTTTTCCGAACCCTGCTGTGAAGTGACACACATTTGTTATCCTCTATTTTTTCCAGATCAGCATTAAGGCGTTAAATTTCAAACTCAATAATTCTTTATTTTTTAACTCTAGCAATTGCAATTCAAAAGCGCCAGTTTCAATAGAAAGGCAGAGAAATTCAATTCTATTAGGTCAGCACTGATTGGTTTTTTAACGTCACTATGTTATTTTTGAGTTCCTGAAATCTTATGACGGAAAAAACCTCATATTAAAATTTGTTGTTTTGAAATAGCAAATATAAATTACCGAGTCTTTATTATAATTATCTTTTTTGGTGATATATTGAGCAAAAAGCGACAATTTGCTTTCGAATGGATCGGCATTCATATTTTAGCGATTGATTTGAAAATTCGTTTTATTCCCATTTTCAATCCTAAACAGCTTGTGATGAAAGAAATATTCGTGCAAAATTTCATGAAATACCTCCGTTCGTTCTCCTGTAATCGTGATTTCCAGATCGACAGACGGACGGAAACGACTAAATCGACTGGGCAGGGGGACTGAATCATTGCTAATTATTTCAAGTTATTTATTATTTAAGTAAAATTAAAAAATGGACTACCAGAAGAAGCAAGTGATACATCCAAAATTCATGTTTTCGAAATACCTGAATAGAAATGGAAACAGTGAACAATGAAAATTGGTTCAAACGCATATAAAATTGTACGATCACCACGGTGAATGTTTTGAAAAATATTAAAACCAATAACAAATATTCTCTTTTGTTTGTTATTCTAGGTACCCTCGTACAAATCCCAAATTTCGCAAACTGATTATGTTTGGGGTCACAAATGTAGAAATCAAGCAAGCAATCATTTTTATTATTGAAATCATGATTTTGGTACCTGTTTTTATAGAGTTAATAGCCTTGGATATTATGTATGAGCTAATGAGTCCTTTGTATATGACTGAATCCGGGGATATTGGCGAAGTTGGTGAACATTGGTTGCTTTCTTTTAAGCTGCCTGATATACTATCCATTCTGGAATAATAAAAAGTCATATACCAAAGTGTTATATTAACAGTTAAATTCAAATACCCTATATGTCTATGGCTTGCAACTAATAATTCAAAATCTGGTCCAAACGACTGAATACCATCCACAAGAAGCAGGCCTAAGACGGATAAATCTATTTCAGTTTCATTTGGTTTTTTTCTTAGTCCAGCACGTACACCAATAACTTGCAATTCAGCTATACTACGTTGTTGTGATTGCACTTCCAATGTCATGTGATCGACTAAGAACTGTATGACAATAAGGTTTGTGGTTTTGTGTTTGTTTTTATCGTTTTCTTCGATATCCGATTCTGTTTTGATCTGGCTACTGACTTTTTCCTTTTCTTGTTTATTTGATTCATTTTTCTTTGTCGTAGAAAATAAAGAAATAACTTCTGAAACTGACTTAATATACTGATCTCTTAGATGTACTACCAGCTTGGGTAGTGTGCCATAAAGGGTAAAGGATGGGTAATCTGGGTCAGAGGTGTTAATTATTCTTCTCTCAAGTTCTAATGATATACTGAATTTGTCTAACAAATTGAAAACTGAAGATCCTCTGAAATTGCCAAAACTGCCTTCATTGCTTTTACCAATAATTACTTGAAGATCCGTCATATCAATTATATACTTATCATATATTTTGTTATGGAAATAACTCTCAAAACCAGTATGGTCATTTATCAATACTTTCGAAGTATCAAATGTAGTAAAGCATAACGTAGGTGAACCTGATGGGCTAGTAGCTGAAACCGGTGGAGTGGAACATGGTGTCAAGTACATGTCATCATCATCATCACTTTCATAGTCGGAATTTAAACGTTTAACATCCATTTTAATCCCAGCTTTCGTTTTTGAGTGCTTGAGTCTGGATTCAGTGTCGCCTTTTAACAGCTGAAATCGTCCAAAGTCTATTAAAACTACTGAAGCATTTTTATCACAAAAATTGTCAACGAATATTATACGAGGTGCTGCTATATCAATTTCGAATGTCCACGTTTTTCGTTCCTGAAAATAAAGTAAGCATAACATAGCATTATAGCAAGTACAACATAGCATTATGTAACATTATTATAAAAGTTTTTTTTAATGATCCAGGTTTCTTTGGATTTAAGAAGCTATGATTTAAATTTAAGAAGCTATGCAAAAACTCAGCTATGCAAAAATCTTACTTTCTAACAAGCGATCTGCGACTGCGTCCCACATATTTAAAATTTTATTAATGTTAACTACTCCCCAAATATGCATTATCCGCCCACTTCCACATTATGACAATAATGACTCGTAAAATGACAATATCTGTATTAAGTATCTATTTGATAAGAGTGGTCCGCCAACTTTTTAGTATAAAAAACTATTTCGTGGTCTTGTGGAATCAAATATCATTTTGTATTCTTCCATTTTTTTGTGTCTATTTAATTTTTTTAAATAATCCTAAATTTATAGATTAAATACTATTTTGGAAGTCGTCGTTTTTACCATTATTTAAAAGTATTTTCATATATATTCGAGCATATATCGTATATAACAACTACCGACATTCTCTTATTCTCTACTAACGAAGTTTTACTTATTGCCTGAAATATCAAATTTCTCTTAACTGAAAAATGTTGTACAAATATTACCAGGTTTCCAAGGATCTTCCTCCAGTTTTTAAAAAACACTGCATTACTTGCCCTCTGTCGGTCATTAAGGCGATTTTTTAAGTTGAGGCCACTTAACGGATATGTGAAGAAATCTACTATCCACTGAACCGCAACTGTATTATATACGATATCCAAGCTTTTCGATTTTATTAAAAGTCGAAAATCAGAGTTGTAACAAACTGGTCGTTTTTCATATTGAAGTTGAAACCATGGGTCAAACACCTGCATATTTTCAGTGTCGATTGTTGGTTTACATTTTTCTTTGAAATTAATGTTACAAAAAGACGGATGTGGTAATACAGTAAATTCTTTGAGTTGTGGTTTAATTAAATCCGGAAATTCTGATCCAGGCGTTATACGATCTTTAACATGTACAGATCCCATTGACAGGCAGATAAGATGGGAATCTGATCGTGGCCTTGTTTCAATCATTAAATTCAAAGTTTGAAAGCTAATTTCAATCATCGTTTTGAATGTACTAGTTGTAGAATTTTCAGCATAAATAAATAACTCTCCACCAGCTAACTCTATATCAAACAATCCAAAAACTAAATCTCTCTTCAAATACGAATTATTTCCAATAGCATCACCATTTAATGTTTCATCTTCAATATTTAGATATTTTTCATCTTCTGCAACATATTGCTGATGTGTATTTATTAAATCCGCTGAGGAATCTCCATACCATCCCCACCAATTAGGAAACCAATGAAATAACATGCTTTGTTCAGTAATATTTGGACTTTCTATATTTCTATTAGGAGTAATAGAATCGAAGCAAACCTGTCTCAATACATTTAACTCTTTGAGAGTTCTTATGCTTTCAATGTAAGATCTAAATTGTTTTTCTTCTTTCGGTACATTTTCATTTGGATTAATTAAAAATTTTTTGTAAATACGTATATATCGCAAATTCTCTTTTATTTTTTTAAGTTTTTCCACTTTAGTTTCAAATGTATAACCATGACACTGTGCCGCATATCGCCACCAGTCACGAGCGTTTTCGGAAATACTAGTCATTGGCCTCATCATTTTAAACGAGCGTATATTCAAGACATTTTTAAGTCCTGTGTAACAGCCAATAATCCTTTTATATTGTTGCTGAAAATATAGTAATATAAATGATTAAATATATATGTACATTAATTGAAAATGTTTAATATAATGGACATTAGAATGGAGTGTAATTATACAGTCACACTACTGTACCAAGAATGATGGAATACAATGCCGATGATATTTCAAAATTGATTTTCATCCACGCATCTACGTCACCTAAGAAATTCATTGCCGAACAGTATTCAGTATTCCTTTAAAACATTTCATTTAATAATATCTTCAATTCAGAAAGTTTTGACCTCTTGTTATTACCTTATTTTATATCCTTACTTTGTAGATTTTGAAAAAAATATTACGAATAAAATTAAGAAATTATACCGGATGGCTAATGAATTATAAACCACTTAGTAGTGCCATAAGTTCTGTAACAATTTAAAGATATTATAAAAGTTAGTATACAATTTAAAGTTAGGAGTTATTGGTTTTAAGGATGAAATCGTTTAAAAATCGTTTAAAAAAAAAGTATTACTCTTTTAAATGACAATTAAGGCATCAATAAAGGTTACTTTTATAATAGCCCGATGTATAATATGAATAGCTATTTCTAGCGTTTTTCAGTTAATTAAAAGGATTTATTTATTCGCCAAACAGACAAAAATCTTAATGAGTACTTACAATGGAAACCAAATTAAAAGTTGAACAAGAAATAATTATTTCTGAAAGTTTTAACATGTAATCAATCAGAAGTGCATGAAGACTGTAGAGTACCAACTAACGGTGCTTTTTAATTGGTCTAACAATACAATTAATAGAAGGGCTCGACGGAGGTAAAATCAGAGATTGTCTTGAAATGCAGAGGCAAACTGCGGGACCTAATGAGGACCCACATCGTCAGGACCTGCTGGGTCCCGGGCCACTCGAATATCGAAGGCAATGAGCGAGCAGACCTCCTGGCTAGAACGGGTTCCTCACTAGGAGCCGAAGAGGCAGATTCCTCTGTCTAGACACCTAGCTCAAGATCAAGATCTAACCAGAAGAATTCAATAGATACCATAGTGACAAACATAACCAACCACACCTGGAAGACCAGGCTAGATTGCGTTACCACTCGTTCACTATGCCCAGAGACCAACTTAGAGTGATAGTGGGAGTGATCACAGGTCACTGCTTCATTGGGGCATACACCGGCATACACTCGGCTATTACCCTCGGCTATTACTACTCGATGGGGCTGGATCTGAGTAGTTGCCCGGAACAGAGAGGTTCCCATCGTGCAAAATGAGGGCACTTACAATGGGCCTATAAGAACTCTGTGGAGGTGGGCGCCTTACGGCCACACGCCTCCTAACCCAACCTAACAATACAGTTTTACTGGGTAGCGGTGTTAGACATACTAAGGTTGCGGTCTATATGTTAAGTGATTATAACACTAACCACATAACATTTAGACCACTAAAAGTCGCCAGATAGGATTGGTTATATCAATGAGGGCGCTCCGTCAAGAGCAATAACAACAAAAAAATTAAATTCATTATAAGAAAAATTGTACGAGGGAAGCCGCAACGGTTTCCGTAGAAATAAAAAAAAGACAAAGATATTCACAAGAAAATACTTTATTGTTTCTCCAAATATTCGACTTTAAGTTGTATGCAATTTTGCATTCGAATGAACCAGTTATGGAAGCATTTATTCTAATCTGAGGTGGTCATGCCAATTAAACAATTTTAAGCCCTCTCCCGGTGTTGAAAACCGCTTACCACGCATTTTATTTTGAATTTATTTATTTATTATTTTATTTATATATATATATATATATATATACAGAGTGTAACGCATAAGGTACGGCAAAAAGCTAGAACGGGTAGGTTGGGTCGAGACAAGAAAAAAATCGTATGGGAGGGGGGGGGGGTGGATTTTCCCCAGTTAAGGCGGGAGGGGCCATTTTCTAAAAACCCGACTTAACATCAGAAAAAATATTATTAAAAAATAATCGTTAGATTTAGATAACTTTTGCTTGCTGATTTTGAAAGCCAAATATCCGCTTCTTAATATCCTTTTGAAATTAGGTTCCTACGTCTAACAGTTTTTGAGAAAATTAATGCCAAAAATTAAAATTTTGAATAAAAATTCCGAAAAAAAATTTTTGGTTACTGGAAATTTGTGGAACTTTTGGCCGGTAGTGAATATATATATGTACTAATATATATGTATGTAGTGTATATATATATACATATGTATGTATATATCGAAGAACTTCTTTTTGTTGAAAACGAAACATGAAAATCTTATTCTTATCTATCTTATTTATAATAAGATTTATTTATAATTTAGATTTATTTATAATAAGATATCTTATTATAAATGTGGACCGCGCCCTACATAAGGTGGTTAGGATTAAAATTCCACGAATTGACCTTCCATGATATAGGGGGCCTTCAGCAATGTTAAATCAAATTCCATTTGGGAGTCTTTTAGACTAAAGGACAACTGTAGCGTCAGGCCTTTGCAATTAAACATTTACAATAGCAGCACTATATTAATATAAAACTATAAATAGATATAAAATTTAAATCTGCATACTTACATCACTTAGACTAATATCAGCTTTAGAAACTACAACATGGCAAGACAGTCTCGGGCGAGACCTTGTACACAATGGTAACTTACAACGCTCACGTTTGCAATGAGCAGAGGCACTTATTGGATTTAATATGTATTTATGGTCGTTACAATTGCATAATGCTTCCATACTTTCCAAAAGTTCTTTAGATTTCAAATTACTGCAGCTATTACCACTCTTATCTGTTATCTTATCTATATAAATCGCAAGATTTTTTAATTCAATCAACTTGTATGCAATTTCTTCATTTTGGGAGGATTTTAAACCCGAGACCCATTTACAATCACAACTTTGCACATTTAGTGAATCGATTCTCAAACCAGCAGCAAAGTCAAATCCAGGAACTGTTAAAAAATCTTCATAGCGTAAATGTACCTGGTTTATTTGAAGTTCTAAATTTTCAACTATATTAGTTACAAGACTAGTTCCATAAGTGAGCCAATTTGTGTAAGAGGTACTATAATAAAAACTTTCATTGTGGTAATCTTTTTGCGCCTTCCAAATAGACTCATTTGAATTAAGTACAGACATCTTAAAATCAAAATCAAATTTATGCTCTTCCTCATAATTCCAGTCATTTGAGTTTTTGGGGCTTATGACAGCATAAACTTTCTCAATTACGACACACCATGGAGCTGTTCTAAACTGTCGAACAGGTATTTGTAATTTTATTTTGCCAATAATGCCAGATAAAACTTGGACTGGAATTCCCAAAGACCTTAACGCGTCTTTTCTGATAGGAACATTTTCTAGCTCAACTTCACCTATAAACAAAGAATTTGCTAAATTAATTAGAAACTCAAAGTAATTTCTTACTGCTTAGTTATATAATTATAAGTTATTAATAATACTTAGTAATTGTTTATTTTTATACCCTACACCTTAAGGTTAAGGGTATATTCACTTTGTCACGAAATGTGTAACGCATAGAAATAGAGACGATATGTATAGAAATATATATATATATTCTTGATCAGCGTCAACTCCTGGGTCAATTTAGCCATGCCGTGTCTGTCTGTCTGTGGAAATCACGATCATAGGAGAACCGGTGAAGATATCGGAATGAAATATCCTTTGCTGCTGCGTACAGGTTGGTATTGAAAATAGGCAAAATCGGTCCACGACCACTTTCTATTAAAAATGGTATATCAGCATCAGTTTTGGAGTTGACAACAAATTTCTGGGTATAGAGTAACATTTGAACGTGGATTACATTGATAACTATACAAACTTTCTGAATACAACTGTACATAGAATTTTATGAGCGAACTGTATGCGATTATGTTGTTCCAAAACTAGAAATAATTGGAATGTATATGTTTCTTTCCATACCCAGCATTTTTCAAGAAACCGATTCAATTCTTCCTAACTATAAATCGCATATAAAAGGTTTTAATAGGGGTTTGAATAGGGTTTTTGTTTAATGTGAACTTTTCCAACTACACTCTATCCAAACAAAGACAGTGCTAATGTATGGAGCCTCTTGTTCAGGACGTTTCCTTTTTGTCCAGTTAATAATACATAGTATGCTTTAAGAAATATACTATGCTATGCTATGATATGTTTCAGAATATGCTGGATAGGTGAGATAACGCCACACATCACCTAAGCCACCATGGTAGGTGGGTGCCACCTGTAGACCAGAATTGGATAGGGATACGGTTCTCAAAATTATAACGAACATGGAATGAAACGAAGTGCACTGTTAATGGCATCAGGGCTCGGAATATATCCCTCAAACGAACAACTTTTTTTATATCCCTCAGAAAAAAACGATCTCAAAAGATGAAAATCTGTTTTGGCTCATGAGCGATTTTTATTTTTTCATCTTAGTTAAAAAAATAACTTTTCGCTCACGTTCAAAATAATTTCGATCTTCCAACAAAACTATCACTTGGGATGAAAAAAATTCTTATCTTCAAATATTTCGATCCCTCAAGTTGAAAACATTTCGTTTGTTGACGAATAGCGATCGCAGAAGATGAGAAAACTTCGGCTTTCGTGCCATAACGATCTTCGGTGACGAAAAAAAGGCTGCGCAGGCAAGGAATCGATCTTTGAAGATGAAAATAATTTCGACGCAGGGATCGAAAAAAGCAGCGGAACAGAGTTGAACAGCATGGGTTTTGTTGGTGTTTGGATGGTTCGCTTCGCGGCAGAGAAAATTCCTTGAAAATGAAGTTTTGTTTGTGTTTCGTATGAATATGTTTTTGTTGGATTTGGTACACGATGATTAAAAATTAATTTTGCATGGTGTGGAGTGTGAGGGAAAGTTGTGAAAGTAAATACGTAAAATATTAATGTGCAAAAATATTAAGCCTGTGCAACCTAAAAGTGGGCGAATCACGTCCGTATTTAGCATGTTAACGGATAATGCTACTCTATACCCAGGAATGAAATTTTGTTGTCATAACTCAAAAACGAACTCTGATACACATTTCTAATAAAAAATAGGCGTGGTTTCGTAATGCTTATAAAGATTATTACTAGAGATTGTCAGTTTACAAAGGGTTCAGTTTCAACAGATTTTAATTCTTATTAAAAATTCTTTATAGAACAAGTTAAATCCATTTTAAAAATGTGTTGCGTTAAAAAACGTAAATGATATACTTGCACGTGGAATTTGGCCACCTACAATTGAGCTGTTATTTTTGAAAGTGGAATAAGTCCATTTTTTCATGTATCGAGATATTTAAAGGTTTGCGTTTGAATCAATTTAAACATATTGGCAACCGTTAATCAATCCGAGTGATGTTTTTAACACTACACACCTATTAAATTTTATTATGAAATAATAATTATTGAAAATATTTAAAAAAATAGGGGATTTTTTAAGTTCCAAATGGACTTATACCACTTTCAAAAATAACTTTTTTGCGATAAGATTTGTGTTGTTATATTTGAAAGTGGAATAAGTCCATTTTTTCATGTATTAGAAAATTTAAGGGTTTTCATTTGAATAAATTTAAAAATATTGTCAAAAGCTAATCTAATAATTATCTAATAAATAAACGATATTTTTATCTCCGAATGGACTTGTACCACATTCAAAAATAATCAATTGAATATATGATTATAAATATGGATAGAATGTGTCTATATCTTACTAAAATTACCCTTAACTCATTTTTTTAAAAAAATGGACTTATTCCACTTTCAAAAATAACAGCTCAATTATAAACGAGTGGCTTGTTTCTGTAACTTGATCAAGAAATACTTGAAAGAAAGTGACGTCAGCGAAACTCGTGTTACACTCGATTGATAAGAGTTTTAGTGTTTCTGTAACTTCAAATATTTAAAACACGAGAAAAACGTGGCTAGATGTCTAACGATGTGGAAGATGTCTTCCTCTGCACTATAGAGCTACAATAAGTATTCGATAAGCAGGGATCGAAATAAGTTTAAACAGTAATATATAAATAAAAATTATTTTCTTGTATAACCTTTCTCCCTTTTTTACAACTTTTTTTGACTCCTCCGCAAGCGTTAAGCAATATTGGACCATATTTTCCCGGCCTTCTTCTTGCTGTCAGGCCCAAAAAATCGCCCGCATTCGCGAGATAGATTAGTTTTCATATGGTGCAACCATTGGTGAACATTTTTGTGGGGTATAGTTGAGGTCAGCCTGACACACAATTTGATTATTTAAAATTATTGTTTATTAAAATTTAAGCTGGGGGTCGTGCCAACCCATTTCCCTACCAGGCTTCGCCAATGGATCCAACAGTTCGCCTTTTTGCAGTTTAGATATTCTGCCAGTTAAAAATTGGTTTTAAAACTATTATAAATTTTATTAATACATATATTTCATTGTAAGAATAAAAATTATTTATGAATGAATGAATGAAATATGAATGAAAGTAAAAACTCCAGCGGTGAAAAATAAGCGCGAACTAAATTGTTAGATAATGCTTTCTTGCTTCGCCACACTTACAGCAATATTATATTCAAGAACATCATTATGACGCCGAATCGAGAACAGTTACAGAAACGAGCCACAGGATTATTTGTGTCAAATTTACCTCCAAAAGCAAGGAAAGATTTCCTCACCTTCCTTATTTAACATGCAAAAGGACGAAAAGGGAGGAAATGCAGTTAGTGGCCCAAATTTAGTGCAAGGTTTCAACGCTTCTAACTCTTTTGATTTAAAAAAAATCGCTGTCGATTGGGTTAGAAGTTATATCTTAGTATTTGATAGTGTTATACTATTATACATATCAATAATATTTCTGGATATTTCGAATAATTTTTATTTTATTTTTAATTAATTCTTCACAATATATGTTTTATATTAGATATGATTTAACTGTTAAGATATTCTATTAGGTGCTTTACTAACGAGATTAACACACTTAATTTTGATGAATACGCAAACAAACAATAATGTGTTCACTGACAATAATATTTGTTAAATCCGTGTGTAACGCTCGGAGCTGTGTTTATTTGGTTAATTTATTAATGGACGCAAACGCCATACAAATTAAAAATTGACTCGCAAAACATATGAACTTTTTTATATCTACATATTCAATTTTAATTTGATATATATATTATTTTATATTTAATATTATATTCATTTAATATTATGAATTACTAAATGCTCAAAATTATATATCCAATCTATATTTAAATCGAAATTTCCAGATTATGAAACGCCGAAAACAACAAACAAAAAACGAATTGACAAAATAATTTTCGATAATTGACATTGATAAGTGTATAGCTTAAATGAAGAGATTTTTTAAATGTCGCTTGATTTAACTGAAGTGTAAAAGTAGTAAAAGGTAAGTTATTCTACTGTTATTTCAATAGTTGTAAAATTTTGTTTTTAAAAGAATCGGTTTTTCCCAGAAACGAAATTTTTAAGACATTTGCTGTTTACTACAATCTTAATCTATAACCTTTCAACAGGTACACAACTAGGGATGTAATTACAATTCTAGTAAAGCCGTAGTTATCTACCGGTAGCTCAGCAGAAGTGGTTTGAGCCGATTTGGACCGGCTACGTAGCAGTGTTTTATATAAATTGTTCATGCGTGATGACGAAAAATTCATTAGATAACTGTTATTAAGTTTTCTGATGGATACACCTCACCAGAAAATTTTAAAAATTCCAGTAGGTGACTTGCACTCAAATTTCTGAAATGCCACCACAAAATGGCATGGCACCCATAAAATAACAATTATAAAACTGGTCACTACCAAATTCACCTCATAAAATAACACTTTTTTCCTACAGGACTGATGAAGATAGCCTTTATCTCCACAAGATAGAAGATAGATCCCCAGGTTAATCGAACAGTTCAGGTTATATGCTAGAAACCCTTATCAGTTAAGCATTCGTTGACCTTTAAAAAAAATTTTATTTGTTAACATGTGTAAAGAATTGTATACAAATGTGAAATTACCTGCCAACCAAATAATATACATATATATATATATATATATATATATATCGATATAACTGTTGTTTCTAGTTCAATCGAATCCTTTATTATATTGAGTAACATATAACATGGACTCCATGGGGACCAGAAAACAGCATCCGCTATTCCATTCTACATAAAGGTCAGTCATAAATATCCAGTCTGCGACGTTGTTCTCTTCAAATTTTCTTCGACCGAATTTTTACTCTATTTCAACGATTTAGCCTGTTCCACCTATTTTTCCATGATTAATAATTAGTTTATTGACTAAAATTGTAGATCATCAAGTTCCATTAATATGGTACATTTCAATGTATGCATTATCTTCAACAATTTATTTCCACACTTGCAACGTTCTTACTACTCCATGGGACACAGGACCCTTTTTATGCTAGGCCAAGTAAATTGTTTTCAATTTTTAGTTGACGTACCAGGAATGTTATTAGCATACCTATGTTAATGCATAGTATGCATAGTAGCATGTAACGGTTTATATATTTATTGCCAGAATTAAATTTTACATCCATTTAGATGCCACCAATAACCTTAATCGTAATAATCGGCTTTAAGATTATACGATATTGTACCCATGTGAAAGGTAACTTCAGAAGTTCATTAAAAACAAAAAAGTCTTAAATTTCGTTTTTGAGAAAAATTTCGAACCAAATTTATAAGTTTCAAATACTGAAGATTGAAACTAGAGTAAAATCGCATAAGCTTCTGAAATATCCAAAAACAATGTTATGTCCGATAGTATAGCCCCAAAGGATATACATAAGTATTTCTAACCGATAGTGCGATATAGCAATATCAATTTTAAATAGTTAAATAGGTTACAATTCCTAAAGTAATCGAGATCAACATTTTTTAAACTTTATAAGTACGTTTAAGTTGAAAACCTAAACAGTTACATTAAAAAATCTAATTGGAGCATGGTAACTAAAATGCATCTTAAGACCTTTTACCTTTCGGAGTGTAAAATATACCGGCCAATGGGCCATGATATGGTAGACCTGGTTTCTTTTAAAGAAGCTTCTTTCTAGTTGAAGAAATGAAACTGAAAGCTAGTTCAAAAGACACCACGTCTATCTTTGGCCTATGTCATTCACGTTTTACATGGTAAAAATTTGTGCCATAATATTTATGCGTGGGGGTATGCAATCAACGTTTAACCCGAAATTACTTGGGCTTAAATAAACTATTCAAAGGTATTTAAGTGCTTAATGGATGTATAATGTTTGTGTAACAAACCAGAGAGCAACGCAACGGATAATTGGGCAGGATTGAAGTCTTCTAAATAGTTTCCGAGGTAAGTGTTTAACACCCAAATTATCAGTTCTCTTAGCATATCTTCTGTATTATTGTTATTGTTTAATTTAAACCATACATAACTAATACAGATTTCTCACTAAATGGATATTAAACATTTATACTGGTGCACAAGTTATACTTTCGTACTATTTTCGATCTTTTGGTCCGGAAACAAAATTGAAGTTTAAAGCTGTATACACATAATAGTCGCTTATATCTTAATAAACGAAACAAATTCACTGCGCAAATCGAAGTTTGTGAAATAGTTCCAGTCACAGATTTATCAGCTGATTTCACACAAATAATGAATATATGTGGTAACAAATGGGAATCCGCCCGATTGCTCCAATTTTGTTGTTTTGGTTGTAGTTTTTAACGGTAATTACAACAACAACAACAATGTGCGCTCAATTCTGGTTTCAGTTTAATAGTCGTTTGAAATTTTAAAATCAAGCGCCTATATCTCATAAACTATAGCCCATATCAGGTTCAAAGGCAAATTCAATTTATTTCATCTATGTTATGTAACTTTTTAGAAAAACCTTATAGTGTTCCAGAAAATCGCACTTCAACATTTTCAATACTTTTTTTCAATTCATTAATTTTATTCTAAGTAAAATTATATTAATTATACAATTTTGTGGAAACTAGATTATTGCCTTTCTGTACATATTTTTCTCATCATAATTAGTGAAGGATTTTAAGAGAAAATGCTATTTGGAAACCTCAGTACTAAATTCTTTTTTAGAATTCTACTGCTCCACTTTGTTTGAATTGTTTTACTCGACTACTTTTGCCATTATGTTCATGATCGAAGTTTTAAATCAAAGATATAAATAAATAAAACTATTAAAGATTGGAATTTTCCTTAAACAAAAATGTATTGCTGTTAAATTAGCGCCGCTGTGAGGGAGTGTTCTGCGAACCACCCTCTCATACACAAGTTATCATAAGTATCATAATTAATTACTACGATAAGTTACCTAGTAAATAAGTTTACGTAATAAAGTTAAAAATGAAGTAATTTTGTAATTTGAAGTTGTAATAAATATCAAAAGAGGAAATTGATTACTATTAAGCACTTTTGTATTTCTATCGCTACTTTTAATGCATCCCTGTTATAAAAACATTGCTAATCTTGTATATCTGAGCGAGACAGAGACATGTAGGTTGTTGACGCATACATGTACACATTCACATTTAAGATAACGTATGGTATGTGTTAGAGCGAGGCATGCGTAATTACAATGAGTCAGACAATGGACGAAACGAACTTCAAGCAACGGATATAAAAGGCGGAACGACAGTGAAGTTCGGTCACTTGGTTTTCAGACAAGAACGCAGAAACATCTCGGTAAGTTCCAGCAACGCATACCCCTCCAACTGGTAGCCTCTCTCTCTCCCAACATATTATTCTCTCCTCAACCTGTAGCCTCTCTCCAATATCGAGCCTCTCCTAACTTGTTAGCCTCTCCCAAATATTCCCTCTGCCCCTACGCGTCCGCGGTCGGTCTCATGTGGCAGGCCAAGTCGACCACCACATGATCCGGCTGAGGATAGCGATCGTGGTTGAGACACGTGCGCGGCCAAGTCGACCACCACGTGCTCAGCTGCGACGTTCCTACATCCTGTCCCGACGCGTCCACGGTCGGTCTCATGTGGCAGGCCAAGTCGACCACCACATGATCCGGCTGAGGATAGCGATCGTGGTTGAGACACGTGCGCGGCCAAGTCGACCACCACGTGCTCAGCTGCGACGTTCCTACACCCTGTCCCGACGCGTCCACGGTCGGTCTCATGTGGCAGGTCAAGTCGACCACCACATGATCCGGCTGAGAATAGCGATCGTGGTTGAGACACGTGCGCGGCCAAGTCGACCACCACGTGCTCAGCTGCGACGTTCCTACATCCTGTCCCGACGCGTCCACGGTCGGTCTCATGTGGCAGGCCAAGTCGACCACCACATGATCCGGCTGAGGATAGCAATCGTGGTTGAGACACGTGCGCGGCCAAGTCGGCCACCACGTGCTCAGCTGCGACGTTCCTACGTCCTGTCCCGACGCGTTCACGGTCGGTCTCATGTGGCAGGCCAAGTCGACCACCACATGATCCGGCTGAGGAGCGGTTGCGGTCGGATACGTGTGAGGTCCAGTCGACCACCACGCTCCTGGCTGCGATACCTCTGCGTCCTATGCGTTGTTAGAACTTCAGAGTAATAATTCCAGCAATTCAACTCCGCGCGGCGACACTAAAGGTACGAAGACCAGACAAAGACAACAACGGCAACGGTAACTCTCCTCGCTGTAAGACGCCTCAGTTTTTATTCATAGGTACGAAATTTATTTTAGTTAAACGTTTAGATTATTAATTCAGTTTTTATTCATAGAATATTATACGGAATATTGTTAATGCACCATTATAATCGCATCGTAGAGTTCAACAATAAACTGATAATAAACTCAACAGTGGCCCTTTTTACTAAAAATTTCTTGAGACGAACCTGGACAGCCCTGAGCCACCCCGGCTATGGATATGGTTTGAAAAAGAAACCTAATATTGAAATCGCGATATAGGTCATTAAAACGACTAAAGAGAATCGCATCGTTTCAAGTGGCGCCCGAACAGGGACCCTGTTAAACAACAAACATTAGAAATAAAATAAAAACTGAGGCAAAAATACAAGTATACAGCATTCTAACAACTAAAGCGAGAAGATGGTACGCACGTCATGGATATATACCTTGAAAAAGGAAGAGCTAGTAAGCTATTTGCAAGAGTTTGGATTAGAGACTACCGGAACCGCCGAGGAACTGCGAAAAAGACTTGCCGCGTTCGCCGGCGCAGACAACATGGAAGTCAACCAGGGCGAACGATTAAGCGAATTGGAAACATTACATACTCGCAGCTCGTCACCAGCTCCATTGTCTACTGTGATCGCGCTGCCCTCAACGTCAAAGTTTCCTCCAGCAGCACGCCAGGACAAACTTAAAGTCAACGAGAGCGAACGGTTAGAGGTATTGGAAGCCCTGCACACCCGCAGTCTTTCGCCAACGCCAATACCCACCGTGGCCACAGTACCAACAACATCAAAGATTTCACCGGTACTGCACACAGACGCCATCAACCAAATTCATAAATGGGGTGTGATCTTTGACGATCGAACCGACCCGCTAGAATTTGTTGAACAAGTAGAGGAGTCGGCTGAAGCTTGGGGTGTCAGCAAGGATAACCTACCCAAAATCATGTCACAGCTCCTACGGGGCAAAGGGCTTCAGTGGTACCGTAACAATCGCAAACCGTGGTTACACTGGGAAGATTTTAAGCGTGACTTCCTGAAATTTTTTCTTTCTTCACTTTACCAAGAGCGCCTCGACGATACAGTAAGGCAACGGTTCCAAGGCCAAACTGAAATATTCAAAGATTACGTTATCGCTATGCAGACCCTAATGAGGCACACCGGATACAGTGAAGCAAAGAAATTGGACCGCATATACAGGAATAGCCGTCGCGAATACCAGCTGTATATAAAAGTACACGACTTTTACACACTTGAGGAGCTCGTTGATCAAGCCGATCAATACGAAAATATTCTAGGCCACCGAAAGGTACAAACAACACAGCCAGCTCGGGAAGCCACCCACCGCACCGCTCAACTCCAAAGCCTACCAACCGACACGACGACGACGACGTTTAACGTTCAAACAGCATGCCGTCGATGTGGACAAGACGGTCACCTAGCCAGAGGGTGTAGAAATCCAGTGGTTTATTTCTGTTGGGTCTGTGGAAAAGGTGGCGTCAAAACGATGAACTGTTGCCGCACGAACTCGGGAAACGCAGGAGGCCATCACCATTAACGGGGAATGCTGATGCCGAGAACCAATCAACCCCGACAACTACCATGAGGCAGGATGGACCACACCTGCTGGCTGACATTCGCATCGCAAGCAAATCAGTGACAGCTACTATCGACACCGGCGCAACCAAAAGTTTTATCGCAGAATGGTTAGCAAACGAACTGGGAGACCACGCTCGGGGGAAGAACACTTCCTGTCGAATCCGGCTGGCAAACGGATCCACCATTCACGTCCATAAAATTATTGGAGTAGGCATTACCTTAGGTAATCTTGAACGATTTATGGAATTCTACGTCATGCCGACAGCAATGGACGCGGTGACTTTGGGCATGGATTTCTTGGCTCTAGCAAAAGCCCAAATCATTTGTGGGGGTCAACGCTTGGTTATCAAAGCTGTCGGTGCTGAAGAAGAACCCCGGTGGATGACGGCGACGTGCACCAGCATGACAGATGAGGAATCTTTTCTGAGACGGGAGCTTACCCCGTTCGAAAGCATGACAGGCGTTACACACATCACAGTCCATCAGATCCGGATGCGCGATAACATACCACTGAAGCAGCGTTACTATCCCAAGAATCCGGCCATGCAAAATATCATCAACAAGCAGGTAGACGAACTGTTGAAAATGCGGTGTATCGAGCCTTCACGAAGCCCGTACAGTTCGCCTATCGTGCTAGCAAAGAAGAAAAATGGGGATTGGAGACTCTGCGTGGACTATCGCCAGCTCAACGCTCATTCGATTCCTGATGCCTACCCCCTACCCCGAATACAACACATCCTGGAAAAATTACGCGAGGCAAGATTTATTAGCACCATTGACCTTAAAAATGGTTACTGGCAGATACCGGTCGATGAAGGAAGTCGCAAGTTCACCGCATTCACCGTTCCGGGTAGAGGGCTATTCGAGTGGCGGGTCATGCCATTTGGACTCCACTCCGCTCCCGCTACTTTTCAGAGGGCGCTTGACCAAGTTATTGGCCCGGATTTGGAACCCAACGCTTTCGCCTATCTCGATGATATTATCGTCGTGAGTAAGACCAAGGAGGAACACATGAGACATCTGCACAACGTTTTCCAGCGGTTACGAGAGGCGAATTTGCGGATCAACAAAGAAAAGTGCCAGTTCTTTCAACAGGAGTTAAAAAATTTGGGACACTTGGTTACTGCGGATGGCATTCACACTGATCCAGAGAAGGTAGCGGCCATACGGGAGTTGAGACCGCCAACGAACCTAAAAGAGTTACGCCGATATTTGGGCACAGCATCGTGGTATCGACGATTCGTCAACGATTTTTCCGAAGTTGTTTCTCCACTCACAAGTCTACTAAAGAAAGGCATACGTTGGCATTGGGGACAGGAGCAACAAGAGTCATTTGAAGAGCTGAAACGGCGGTTAACGGAGGCACCAGTGCTAGCATGTCCAGATTTCAACCAACAATTTGTTTTACAAACCGACGCTAGTGATATTGGCCTCGGAGCTGTCCTCACCCAAGAGCTTGATGGTTGTGAACGAGTTATCGCTTACGCAAGCCGCCATCTGTAGGGAGCCGAAAAGAACTACTCCGCTACCGAGAAAGAGTGTCTGGCGATAGTTTGGGCCATTAGGAAGTTGCGGTCATACCTAGAGGGATACCACTTTCGGGTCGTGACAGATCACTTGGCACTCAAGTGGTTAAATTCTATTGAGAATCCAACGGGACGTATAGCTCGCTGGGCACTGGAATTACAGCAGTATTCTTACGAGATTCAGTATCGGAAAGGTAAACTCAACGTCGTCGCTGATACTCTCTCGAGGTAACCGCTCCAGGGCCCGGTGGATACTCTCATGCGTATAGTCACAACTAAGTCCGCTTGCGCCTGGCTGGAAAGCAGGAAGAAAGAGGTTGCCGCTAATCCAACCAAGTATCCTGACTACACTATCGAGAACGGTCAACTCTATCGACATATCCCGTGTCAAATGGGGAATGAGGACGGGGAAGCGTGGAAGTTGTGTGTTGGAAGGTTAGAGAGGGATCGAGTGTTGGCAGAAAACCATGACGAACCCAGCGCCGGTCACTTAGGTATTCAAAAGACAATCGCCCGCATTGCTCGTAGGTACTACTGGCCGGGAATGTATCGCGACGTTTCCCACTATGTACGGAAGTGTGATTCATGCCAACGCTATAAGGTGGAGCAAAGAAAACCAGCCGGAAAGATGCTCACCCGAATCCCGGAGGAACCGTGGGCCACGGTCTGTGCTGACTTCGTTGGTCCCCTGCCGAGATCCCGACGTGGTCATAATATGCTTTTGGTGTTCACTGATAAATTCAGTAAATGGGTCGAGATGGCTAAGACAAGCAACAACCAAAACACTTCAACAGGCTTTCAGGGAGCGAATAATTGCGAGATTTGGGGTGCCGAAGGTTTTAGTAACCGACAATGGCGCACAGTTCACCAGCCGTAAATTCAAAGCCTACATGAAGGAGGTCGGCGTCCGTCATCAATTCACCGCCGCCTACACGCCTCAAGAAAACCCAACCGAACGGGTCAACAGGACAATAAAAACCATCATTTCACAGCTAACAGGCAACGACCAACGACTTTGGGATGAACTTTTACCCGAAGTAATGCTAGCCGTGAATTCCAGCGTCGCTACATCTACGGGCTACTCTGCATCCTTTTTGGTCCAGGGGAGAGAGCCGAGGCTTCCCCGAGCGCTATACGACGAAGTCACATTGGGAACGGGAGCAAAGGCGTTAACGCCAACACAACGAGTCGTGCAGCTGCGAGACATTTTCCAGTTAGCACGCCGCAACATGCAAATAGCCGCCAGCGAACAAGCCCGCCACTATAATCTGCGTAGAAGACAATGGACACCGCAAATTGGTCAGTGGGTGTTAGTTCGATCTCACCCCCTTTCAAAAGCCGCAGAAAATTTTGCAGCAAAGCTGGCACCGAAATTCGAGGGGCCGTACCAGGTAGAGAATTTTGTTTCACCGGTGATCGTCAGTCTCAAAGGTTCCGCCACTTCATCGAAAACCGCACACCTCAGCGACCTAAAGGAGTACGAAGGGCACGGAAATCCACTGGTCACACCGGAATACTCAGCAGCCGTGGCAGCAGAAACAGGAGACAGTCGCATACAAACATAGCAAGACTTTTTTTTTTCTCATAATAATAAGTAAAAGAGATTCCGCTAGCTCCCACAATTCCACAAAATCCATATGCAACAACCTAACTCCACTAGATATCACATACGAAATATGTCGCTCCCTATTCGCATATTCGAAGAATCCCGTTACTCCTGCATAAATGCGGAGCAACAGACGAGACAGGCCTCAGTAGTCCGCGACCGATCCGTCAGACAACATTAACTAGAGAGAGAGAATAACAGCCAGAGAGCCAACAGTAGAGTCAGAGAGCCAACACTACAACCAGAGAGCCTACCTTATCGCTAGAGAGCCTACTACTACTACCAGAGAAAAACAACAGGAGCCGTAACAACTATGGATGAGCTGAAGAAACACGACGTTCGACACTGCCGCCAGGTGGTAGACGCGCCCGGGATACTGCTGCCATCGAGCGACGAGGAACGCGAGACGAACTACCTCCTGGTATACCCCAAAGGTAGGGGCGGAGTCCAAGTCGCTGCCGATGATTACAAACGTCTCTCGGAGGGGCAGATGTCCTGCTCAATGATGTCATCGTAGAGTTTTTCCTTAAATGGACGGCGGTCAACATCGTTCCGGAAGAACTACGTCTCAAGGTACACGTCTTCGATAGTTTTTTGTACCCTCAACTCGCCCAAAGGGATTACGACCAATGGAGGGTCTTGAGCTGGACCAGACGGCTGGACGTGTTCTCGATGGACTACCTAGTTGTGCCGATCAACGAGAATGTACATTGGTACGTCGCGATAGTGGTGCAGCCTCGTAAAGCCGTCGAGAGTACAGGTGAGTCGGTTCTACTAATATTGGACTCCCTGTCCGCTCCAAGGGACCAGGCCATAAGGTATATTTACCGCTTCCTGACGAGCGAGTATCGCCGACTCAATCCGCTTGCCACCAGACCAGTGACCATCGGAGCCAGTAACATGCGTTGCCTAGTTCCGGATGTGCCGAAACAAACCAATGGCTACGATTGCGGGATATACATGTTGCTGTATATCGAGGCGTTCTTCAGAGGCAGGCGCTCGGAGAGCCCCTTGCTGCCACCGGATTGGTTCTCCGACGAAGAAAGACGGAGCGCACGTAGCCGTATTGCAGCAACAATCCGCGCCCTCGCTTCAATGGATGGACGGACAGTGAGGTTCCCAATGCTAAAATACGCTATCCCGCGGAGAAGTGCGAGGACATCCACTATGCAACGGCAGGCAGTTTTGGAGCAACAAGCAGAAAGAGTCAATGAAATCGTGGCCATGGACGTCCTGGTAGCCGGTGAGAACGACCCAGAGGAAACGACAACAACCATCGCTGAGACCGTCATGCCTGTTTCCGAGCCTGAGGTTGTAGTCACGGCCGCTTCGAATATGAGTATCGAGGAGAACATAGAAGCAGAGACGACAGATAAGTCAGAAGAGAGGAACGTTTCCCTTCCCCAACCGACAAGCGAATTCCAGGCAAAGCAGAGCTACTGGTACTCAGTACCCAATCCGGAGGATCTACCAGCCAACATCCGTCAACAGATAGCAAGCAGCTTGCAGAGTACGTCCAGAAAGCAACGGAAGACATTCGTGCTCGTCGAGGGACCGTACAAATACCGGGTAGCCGTAAACCGCCAACACCGAGTAACTGTCAGTCGCCATCCGTAGGAAGGGAGGAGATGTGAGGGAGTGTTCTGCGAACCACCCTCTCATACACAAGTTATCATAAGTATCATAATTAATTACTACGATAAGTTACCTAGTAAATAAGTTTACGTAATAAAGTTAAAAATGAAGTAATTTTGTAATTTGAAGTTGTAATAAATATCAAAAGAGGAAATTGATTACTATTAAGCACTTTTGTATTTCTATCGCTACTTTTAATGCATCCCTGTTATAAAAACATTGCTAATCTTGTATATCTGAGCGAGACAGAGACATGTAGGTTGTTGACGCATACATGTACACATTCACATTTAAGATAACGTATGGTATGTGTTAGAGCGAGGCATGCGTAATTACAATGAGTCAGACAATGGACGAAACGAACTTCAAGCAACGGATATAAAAGGCGGAACGACAGTGAAGTTCGGTCACTTGGTTTTCAGACAAGAACGCAGAAACATCTCGGTAAGTTCCAGCAACGCATACCCCTCCAACTGGTAGCCTCTCTCTCTCCCAACATATTATTCTCTCCTAAACCTGTAGCCTCTCTCCAATATCGAGCCTCTCCTAACTCGTTAGCCTCTCCCAAATATTCCCTCTGCCCCTACGCGTCCGCGGTCGGTCTCATGTGGCAGGCCAAGTCGACCACCACATGATCCGGCTGAGGATAGCGATCGTGGTTGAGACACGTGCGCGGCCAAGTCGACCACCACGTGCTCAGCTGCGACGTTCCTACATCCTGTCCCGACGCGTCCACGGTCGGTCTCATGTGGCAGGCCAAGTGGACCACCACATGATCCGGCTGAGGATAGCGATCGTGGTTGAGAAACGTGCGCGGCCAAGTCGACCACCACGTGCTCAGCTGCGACGTTCCTACATCCTGTCCCGACGCGTCCACGGTCGGTCTCATGTGGCAGGTCAAGTCGACCACCACATGATCCGGCTGAGAATAGCGATCGTGGTTGAGACACGTGCGCGGCCAAGTCGACCACCACGTGCTCAGCTGCGACGTTCCTACATCCTGTCCCGACGCGTCCACGGTCGGTCTCATGTGGCAGGCCAAGTCGACCACCACATGATCCGGCTGAGGATAGCAATCGTGGTTGAGACACGTGCGCGGCCAAGTCGGCCACCACGTGCTCAGCTGCGACGTTCCTACGTCCTGTCCCGACGCGTCCACGGTCGGTCTCATGTGGCAGGCCAAGTCGACCACCACATGATCCGGCTGAGGAGCGGTTGCGGTCGGATACGCGTGAGGTCCAGTCGACCACCACGCTCCTGGCTGCGATACCTCTGCGTCCTATGCGTTGTTAGAACTTCAGAGTAATAATTCCAGCAATTCAACTCCGCGCGGCGACACTAAAGGTACGAAGACCAGACAAAGACAACAACGGCAACGGTAACTCTCCTCGCTGTAAGACGCCTCAGTTTTTATTCATAGGTACGAAATTTATTTTAGTTAAACGTTTAGATTATTAATTCAGTTTTTATTCATAGAATATTATACGGAATATTGTTAATGCACCATTGTAATCGCATCGTAGAGTTCAACAATAAACTGATAATAAACTCAACAGTGGCCCTTTTTACTAAAAATTTCTTGAGACGAACCTGGACAGCCCTGAGCCACCCCGGCTATGGATATGGTTTGAAAAAGAAACCTAATATTGAAATCGCGATATAGGTCATTAAAACGACTAAAGAGAATCGCATCGTTTCACCGCTATAATATAATATACCACAGTAGTATTATTGAAAGCCAGGTTTCGCTCATAAATCTTTGAACTTCAAGGTTCAAGGCCATAACTATGAACCCAGACGAGAGCAACAAAAACTGTTGTTGTTACAACATAAACAAAACAAAAACAACAATTAATTTGAGCTATAAAGCAACTCGTAGAAACGATTTGATTATTATAGGATTCGTGACTTTCTCTAGGGAATTCTGTTATTTGCTGTGAAATTTTTCCATTTTTAATATTATATTTGTTTTTCATGTGAAAAATTGAAATTTTATTTTACATGTGAAGACTTTGATTAATTGTTTATATCCAGGGTTTTAATTGTAAACTATAAGTTAAATTGGTGTAAATTTAACAACGAAAACGAACTTACTAACGCAACAGCTGGCAACACAATAAATTGTAATGCTGAGAATTTTTATATTCTCACATTTACAATACACAAACACTACCACAAAATTCTGTGTCATTTTTCATCGCGCTACTCAGCGAAAATTTCACTGCCGCGAAAGTAAACAAAACATTTTCTCTGTTTGACGTGCTCCATAAGAACCTGTGTAAAGCGATAAACACAACAAAGGACGCAAGATGCAGATTCATTTTTCAACTGTCAAAATTACATCTCTTATGGAGATCGAGAAAAACATTTGCTTTCCATTTTGCTTCCCTAATTGGCTGCCGCAATTTGCATCCTGCATCCGAGCAAATTCTACTTTTGACGGATGCAAAAGCGTTCTTGTTCTTCTTCGTTGTTTGTGTCTGTTTCAGGGTTCGAAAATGCTCGCTCTTGCTCGCTCGCACTCGCGAGCAGGAGCGACAAAAAAAAATTTTCAGGGATCCTGCTCGCTCCAAAGAGCATTTTTTTCAGGAGCGCGAGCGTGCAGGAGCGGCAAAAAAAAATTTTCAGGGCTCCTGCTCGCTCCAAAGAGCATTTGTTTTCAGGAGCAGGAGCGGAAAAAAAAATTTTCAGGGCTCCTGCTCGCTCCAAAGAGCATTTTTTTCAGGAGCACGAGCGAGCAGGAGCGGCAAAAAAAATTTTCAGGGCTCCTGCTCGCTCCAAAGAGCATTTTTTTCAGGAGCGCGAGCGAGCGAGCAGGAGCTGCAAAAAAAGGAGCGCTGAAGCTGAGCTGTTTCTGAGCTGATGGTAGGTAGCAAGTAAATAATTTGTTCAATATTTATAATTTTGAAACAAGTCAAAGACAATAAAAAAAACTTTGTGAAATATGTATTTCTTATTTTTTAACACTCTGAACATTTTTTGGTAAGCTCTGGTGAAGAATTAGTTCCGAATTGCCAAATTTCAAAGAATCGCTTAAAAATGGTTTATTGCTGTTTATTGTCTTAATTTCATTCATCATTGTTTTCTGATCGAAGCATCTAATGCAGGAATACCGTAATCTACATAGAATTTGCCAAAGGGTTATTTCATATATAAGGAGCGCGAGCGAGCAGGAGCGGCAAAAAAAAATTTTCAGGGCTCCTTCTCGCTCCAAAGAGCATTTGTTTTCAGGAGCGCGAGCGAGCAGGAGCGGCAAAAAAAAATTTTCAGGGCTCCTGCTCGCTCCAAAGAGCATTTTTTTTCAGAAGCGCGAGCGAGCGAGCAGGAGCTGCAAAAAAAGGAGCGCTGAAGCTGAGCTGTTTCTGAGCTGATGGTAGGTAGCAAGTAAATAATTTGTTCAATATTTATAATTTTGAAACAAGTCAAAGACAATAAAAAAAACTTTGTGAAATATGTATTTCTTATTTTTTAACACTCTGAACATTTTTTGATAAGCTCTGGTGAAGAATTAGTTCCGAATTGCCAAATTTCAAAGAATCGCTTAAAAATGGTTTATTGCTGTTTATTGTCTTAATTTCATTCATCATTGTTTTCTGATCGAAGCATCTAATGCAGGAATACCGTAATCTACATAGAATTTGCCAAAGGGTTATTTCATATATAAATACTTACAATTTCAGCCTGCGATGGAGTTCTCCAGGCATATGCATGCGTTTCAAATTTGCATTTTTTAGATGCGTTTTTTGAAAAACAACGCGTTAGGTAAAAAATCATGATGACCTGTCAATTGTAAATGGCACTTCGCTGATAAAAAGTACCTTGCGTATGTGAGAGTTATATTCGTAAAGTATACATACATATATACTTAAGTACATATATTGTATTATTAAGTACCTGGCTATTCGTGGAAGCGGTAGCTACATCCACATGAAAAACGAAGACAATAAACAGCAATAAAACCAATACCTCTTTTCAGCGATTCTTTGAAATTTGGCAATTCGGAACTAATTCTTCACCAGAGCTTATCAAAAAATGTTCAGAGTTTTAAAAAATAAGAAATACATATTTCACAAAGTTTTTTTTATTGTCTTTGACTTGTTTCAAAATTATAAATATTGAACAAATTATTTACTTGCTACCTACCATCAGCTCAGCTTCAGCGCTCCTTTTTTTGCAGCTCCTGCTCGCTCGCTCGCGCTTCTGAAAAAAAATGCTCTTTGGAGCGAGCAGGAGCCCTGAAAATTTTTTTTTGCCGCTCCTGCTCGCTCGCGCTCCTGAAAACAAATGCTCTTTGGAGCGAGAAGGAGCCCTGAAAATTTTTTTTTGCCGCTCCTGCTCGCTCGTGCTCCTGAAAATAAATTCTCTTTTGAGCTTGAAAGAGCGAGCTGGAGCGGAAAAGAGCGAGCAAGAGCGAGCATTTCCGAACCCTGGTTTGTTTACATATCATTCTTTTTCTATTTCAGTTGCTGTAAAATTATGTGAGTGTTTTTCTCTTGCTTTTTTTTTATTATTATTCTATAAATTATATTATTTAAATGTATTTAAAATATATTTTAATATAGATTTAAACCAAGAGAATTTAAATATAGAGAGAATAAACTTCACGAATTTTGGTTAAAGTTGTATTTATTGAATGTATTTTTCACTACTGTCAAATTTTTGACATTTCATATTTCTGCTTCCCGAAAATCCTGCTATGCTATTTGGTTTAAATCCGAGCCATTTCATGCGTACCTTATTTGAATCTGCATCTTGCGTCCCTTGTTGTGTTTAAGGCTTAATACATCGCTGAAAAACCTTCGTTCCGCCCTCATTGCTCAAATTCGCGTTCTGTTTCACCGTACCTTTATTCAGAGGTTCAAATTAAACTGTATGCCATGACGAAACTGTAAGTTTTTCACGTTGTTGGGTCGTTTGCTGGAAAAATTTTAGGCATGCCCGTAAGGGACGGTGACCTGGGGGTGCTTAGCTTTTCGGGGTGGTCGGGATCGAGGAGAAACTCCATCCTTGGCCCTGTTACGACGCGGTTTGAGCGATGGTACGCATTCCTCCGCCGGGAAGGATTCCCAGAATGGCGATACATTTGCGTTCGTATCCAGTTGGCGTCATAGTGAGAGGCAGTGCGGGGCATCATGGCTGGTCCAGGGTAGGGCGCCCATCCATTCATCCTACATTACTGCATCTCCGAATGACCTGCGGGAGGCACCCCTTCCATCCAGTTGAAGGGCTGCGGAGTTGAAGCGCAGAGACAATACTGGGGTATAGTCTCGTTTACCCCGCCTGGGTGCCTGTAAGGTGGGCTAGTCAATTTGGCGGCGGTCACCGACATTAACCGTCCATCGGTGTATGCGTCTATGAGGAGAGAGATTTGATGGTCCGGCACAGCGAAGTCCCAGGTGAGTTTGGATCGAGCGAGTTGGCGGAGCTTCGATATTCTGAACCAGGACTAAGCCGACGAGCGGCTTCATCGGAGGTTGAAATGAGACAAAAGGGCAACATTGATCATAGAGGGTACGAGGGGTGGCGAAAAGGTGTTGCTGAACACGAGCACGTGGGTGTTGCTGATTAAGCGGGTAGCAAAACCATTGTGCTAAGGTGTCGAGTGATGATTCCTTTTTCGTTGCGAACGTCCGCTACGCATGTTTTATCGTCAGAACCGGGATAGGTGTGGGATATACGTTCTAGTCTCCACTTTGTTCGATGGTGGTTGTTATCTCGTAAGACATTAGTATCTCATTACATTATTACATTATTATCATTATTATTACATTACATTACATTATTATCTCGTAAGATCATTAGTTTTTAGATCTACTTGGAGATCTTCCATTTACTGCGCGTATGGAGTTCAGTGAGGTACTCATTTTTGTATCGAATAGAGAATTGTTTATAAAGGACTTTCACTTTTAGCCATCTATTGGCAATTTTGAGGAGAATTCAATATTGCTGGTTCAGGGAGAGCGAGAAGACAGCAACGAGGGAATGGCCCAGAGTTAGAGACTGCAGATCTGATGGATCGTTGGAAATGCTGCTTAGGCCCATATTACATTCGATCAAACAGTTCCAAGAAATAAACTATTTTACTCTCCCGTCAAATCTGTTTGCTTGCTATGTTACATTGCAAACACAAACAGTCAAACACTTTCCGTAGTATATATACATAATTAGAGTTGCTTTGTGCAATTATTTTCACGCAATCCTCCTTTTTCCGGTATAAGTACAGCTTTTTCACTCCAAAACATGCATACTTTTTTATTACACCATACAACAAATCTGTTCTGTTTGTAGTTTGCACGCATCGCCTGCAAACAGAGTATTTGCTGTGCCAACAGTTCATCCGTTTTCATTCTCTCACGGATGAACTGAGAGTTAACAGCTTTATACAGAAAACAATAACAATGTGACTGTTTGATCGAACAACTGTTTGCAATGTAATATGGTCCTTAGAGGTCTTGGAGAGGATGGTAGCAAAATCCTCAAAAGTGAAGTGCATATTCCCGACAAACTTTCGGAAGTGGAGTTTGAAGCTTTTAACTCCAGCTTCCAAGTGGTGCGACCCCGGGAAATGCAATTTGCTAGTAGGCACACTAAGAGGTTACAGCTTCTTGAGACTTCTGAAGAAAGATTTCTCTATCCTTCCGGAATATTTTCGATGCTCTAACAAAGTTTTTAACGAAATGTTTCCGTTATCGGAGTGTTTTGCGACTATATGATTTAGAAATGTAAAAACATTTCACAGCACGTGAAGAACTCGTAAATGAATACCCCATACCCATAATAGGGTATTAAGCACTTCGTAGGAGTTACGAATCCGCTCAAGTATGCTTTCTTGAAAGCATCGCAGAACGCATATATCTCGTGAAAACTATTTGGAGTGAAGTGCATCCACCGAGGAATTTTCAAGAGATTAATTTGATTTTATCCAGATTTGTAGTGCTAGAGGGCTTAAGGGATTCCAACCGATGGCGTCCAGCTAAACTTGTTGCATGAGAGATTTTCCGGCGGGATGAGAACAGTTTCGTGAAGAAGACTGATATTTCTCGATTAGTGTACGAGGAAGATATATCGAATTGTTTCGAGTCTATGTTGAAGTAATCAGTTTTCGCGTTCGAAAGAATACCAAGAGTTATAGCTATCCTACATATAATTTGAGGAAAACCTTATTCAAAAGGTCTTTTTTCAAAAAGGCACATTTTTTTCCAACATCGTTACCCAATTGATAGGATGTGTGAAGGATGAAGGGTAGAGGAAGTCATTAAGACTAAAGCCGTTCGTAGTTTGGCAGGAGACATTAAACACAACTCGCAGCCCTAGTGGCCCTAGATGAAGTACATATAAGTCGCGTACATGACTTCAAGTCTATTGACTTCGGTGATCTTCTTCATGACTGAAATGAAGAGATATATGTTTGGCTTTAGCGATAGTGCAACCTGTTTTATAAATAGCTATCTGTCTGAGAGAAATCAAGAGTAAAAATCTTTCTTCAGATTGTAGACTGATCTGAAGGGAGTTCCGCAAAGATGTGTGCTGGAGCCATTATTATTCTCATTGTTTATTAATGATATTTTTAAGGTTTGTTGCTACTCCTCAATGCACGGTTATGCGGAACATATCCAACTGTACACATCTGGAGATAATAATCTAAAAGAGGACTTAGTCTATCGTTTAAATGATGATTTAGCCAGTTTTAAATTATGGACAGGTGAGAATTTCCTTAAAATCAATGTTTCAAAAACACAGATACTAACCTTTTTTAATGTTAAATTTACTTTTTCAGAAATACCTGAAGTACTACTTGGTAATAAAAAACCGCAAATAGTACCAACCGCAAATAATCTAGGTTACTGCATTAATAACTTACTGCTTACTTGCACTGATCATATTAATGCTGTAGTTTTTTTGCCAGCGTCGGAAAATGGTTCACTATGTGATCCGCCGACTCTTCATCTTCCAGGCACAGCCTGCAGACATCATCCTCCGCAAGACCCATCTTATGGAGATGATATCTAAAATTGCCGTGCCCAATGATCAAACGAATAAGCTAAGACTGTCTCTTCTATATTCGAGCAGTCGTTTGGCCTCCCAACGAAACGGTTTCTTAATAACCAGTTTCGCTGACAACAAGTGGTGTGCTCCATCCACCTCCGTGCATTGTAGTGCTAGAGGGCTTAAGGGGCCCTCCGTAGAATTAACGTTTGTCCGCGCCATGCTCCTAATCACCGCCTGGTTATCCAGTGCTAACGGAATTCTCGTTCCGCACCTCTGCACTCGTTCATACTTAACCCTTCGGGAGGTATTTATTTCGGATCCGAAAATCCTTAGAGGGATCATGTTCGGAATTTTCCTATTCCTTGTGAAGAGGGTCATATCCGTCTTAGTAGCATTGATGGTGAAGCCCTGATCTCTACGACATGCCTCTATCGTGGAGAGCGCCCCATGCATTACGTCCCGCATGGTGTCAATATACTTCCCTTTCACTATAACTGCTATGTCGCCTGCATAGCCAATTGTATGTATGCACCTTGAGTCCAGTCGTTGAAACAAGGAGTCAACATGATGTTCTACAGTATGGGCGATAGCACCCCTCCTTGGGGAAATCCCCTCGTCAATATGCTCTTAAACTATGACTCCCATATTGCAGATTTACAGCCCTGTTGCGCAGCAACCCGTTCCTCTTCACTATCCCTTCCGCCTCGGCTCTCTCCGACCTGTGATACCATCTACGCAATGCTGGCCAGGCCTTAGCGTGTCCGATGCTGCCAGGAAAGTGTCTGCCTACCATCTCCCGAATAGACTCTTCCAGTGTCTCCAGCAGGGCTCCATCTTTGTTTCGGATGAGTCCTATCTTGGACACTGGATCCTTTGATATCAGCTTCTGCAGTTTACATATATCGGAGATATCCTTCGTGTTGGTACAGAAGTCCTTATAATCAGCCCAAGCCACTGCGTCTTTGTGTCTTGTGAACCCATTAAAGGCCGCTCTCGTCTTCCTCTTCATGGATTTCAGTTCCTCGATCCACCAGGTAACAGAGTACTCTTCGTCCACTATGGTCCGAGGGCACGCCCTTCCATACGCAGAGATCATGGCCGAGTTTAACCTCCTCACCTCGATCTCTACTTTTGATGTATTCCGGTATTCTGTTCAACCCAGACGGCAGAGATCCCTTTAGAACTTCTTGGTACAAATGACCATCCATGTTCCTTGGGATCCTTATTAACCTGTTACCTCGCCGCCGTCTAATTCCATACGCGACATCGAACCGAATGACCCTGTGGTCAAACATGGTTAGCCTGTCCCAGGCTCATCAGTGCGATAGTCTCTCTATCATTCCAAGACTAGCCAGGGTCAATAACTTCACTTCTGATTGCGTTTACAAAAGTTGGTTCCGACCCCTGCTTATGATTTGCAGGTTAAATTTACTCACAAATTCGAGAATATTCTCACCTCTGCGATTATCGTCGGAGCTACTCCACACTGTACTCTGAGCATTAGCATCGCAACCTATAATCACATTCACCTCCCTTTCCACACCGTATCTCTCCACGTCCAGAGGCAGTGGCGGCTCTGTTGAGTCATATGACAGGTAGGCGGATGTGATCAGAAAGGAGCCATTCCCACTTCCAATCCTCACGACCTTTAGGCCCTGAGAACATAGATGAGTCATGAGTATCGCTAGGTCACCCTGTCTCACCAATACACAGGTCCGTTTCCTTCCATCGCCTAGCGGCAAAAAGAGGCTAGTCCCTTTACAAGATAGGTCCTTAATATTATCAAGGCTCTTGCAACAAGGCTATGTCCAGCTTATCCTCCTCAAAATGCCGTAGCATCATTGCTCACGCTGCTCTACTGTGGTGAATGTTTACTGACACACCCGCAATGATTGTCCGCGCAGGCCCACAGTTGAGTTTCCACCACGCAAAAGACCTCCGTTTGGCACTGGGCTCGTTGTCTGGCGTTGGCCGACCTTGACCAGCTGGAGCAGGTCGCTTCCGAGGAACCGCAGTCCGCCCTTTATTGCTGGTCGAGGCGCTTCCACCCTGCAGCACTAATGCAGTGGTTTTCACCTCACTTGCAGCACTCAGATGACGTCCGGCTTCCCCGGAACAGTGGTCACCGAGGTATTACCTCTGAACCTCTTGCCTAAAAAGCCTTGCTCCGGACTAGTCCCACACGAAAAGTCAGATTAGCAAAGGATCTTTCCAATGCTCTTCTTCTTTTCTGCCGCTTCCGTTTACACCTCTGCTTTCCCCTCTTGCGAGAGATCGCTAAGGCGACCACTTCTACAGGAGGAAGATCCAGGAGGTCTCAGTTATCCCTTACAGCCGAGACGACCTGGTTACCAGAGATCACCGCGTGGATATAGAAGTCGACTTGCCCGCCCAGGAGAGTTACTGAGTGTCGTCCTGTGGTCCCGTTATCCTCCAAACCTGAGCGGACCTTGACCCCTGTAGTTAGAAAAATCTATTTTACTTTAGGCAAGTTAAGATACTCTGCTAAAAATATACCAGGTGATACTAGACGGAGACTTGCTATCCAACTGATACTGGCATTTACAGTAGCCTTTTCGGAAGTTTATAGCAAGTTAGATTCTTGTTCCTTATTAAAATTATGTGTGGCGTTTATGGAATCTTATACCACGTTTACACCGACGCTAAATGGCTCATTACGCCCAAAAGCCAAAAATGAGAAGCCAAATGATCCCATTTCCCATACAAATTGCCAAATCACTCATTATCGAAATCATCTCATTTTGGCGAAATGAGATCCAAAGAAATCAGAATGAGAGAGTTGTAAAATAATATTTCGAATCAGCCTGTCGTAGGGAAAAATAAAATCCCAAAACAAAACAAGGGAAATGGAAGGGAAATAATGTCAATTAGCTGTCAAAAAACAATTGTAAAAAAATCAAGCAAACAAATAACATAAATTTGATCTGATCAATGTCAAACGAAATGCAAACAAGGCGGTGTAAACACTTTTCAAATGAGTGATTACAAATGCGCATTTGGGGTCGGTGTAAACATAGCATTAGGCTATGATATTTTCTGTTATCAAAAGATAAAAATTTGTTTATTGTTGCATAAATTGATACATTCAAAGACACCCTTTTACGTCTATCAAAAATTCCAAATCATGTAGATTCTTTTTTGGAGAGATAAAATTGAAGACAGGCTATTATCTCCTTGTTCTTTTAATTTATTTTATTTTTTTATTACTTATTTTAGTTTTTTATTATTTATTTTATTTTCTTTTTCGTTTCTCATAATTGTATTTTATAATGAGATTCGTAAATTTAAATTTGTTACATGATTTATTGTTCTCTATTAGTTTATTTATTTTGTATGTACTATAAATTAATGATTTTCTCACTGTACCTGATATACACAATAAAATAAATTGAAATTAAATTGAATGAATTTCGAAAAAGATTTCAGAAAAACGAATCGAGGAGCTAGCCGTGGAAGAGCCAGTAAGTATATTATTAACCATATTAAGTATA
Source organism: Myopa tessellatipennis (assembly GCA_943737955.2). NCBI lineage: Eukaryota > Metazoa > Arthropoda > Insecta > Diptera > Conopidae > Myopa > Myopa tessellatipennis. The sequence continues at coordinate 21,857,023 of OX031317.1, forward strand.
TCGCCAAATGGGTTTATTTAAATAAAATAAATTTTATTTTAACTGGGTGTGCCTATACACAGATGTATACATAGATGTCTTTTGATGGAAATATGGGATTACAAATTTTTTAGAAACATATGTATATGATCGGTTTTAAGTAGTCTGTCTCTCCTGGAATTATTGTTATGTCTGTAACCTTTGTTATGGATTTCCAGCAGTTGTGCTAGCTGACGGCGCTAGCTCCAAATCTATCAGAAGATGTAAAATGGTCTGGCACGAGGAAGTCGTTATACTTTGGATAGTATTTGGTGTTGTTTACGCTCTGTAATTGACCACACCAAAACTCTATAGGCTTAGATAGATCTGATAACCGCTTTATAGGTCCATAGACAAACGTTTGGCTTCACAACCCACGCATAAAACGCCACAACCAAACTATCAGAGCAGGGGAACTAAGATTAAAAAAAGAGAAAGTTCTTAAAGATTTTATCATAATAATAAACGCACTATAATAAAACGCAGTATATACACAGAGATATGGTGCCACCATATACTCACAACTCCTGAATGATGGCAATGTCATCTTTCGCTGTTCATTTCACTTTTCTAGTGCTTCAAATTTAGCTGCACAACATGTACCAACAGAAAGTTAAAGCTTAGGCTAAACTTGACAAGACATCCTCCAACCCTTCAATAACTGCTTCCATCTCCGGTTGCGAAATGATCTTAAGGTTGGCATGCTTTATTCCAAGCCGAATCCTATTATCTTGTTTGACTAAAACTGCCAGATACTGAAGCTGTTTACACTCAGTTTGCTTACACCCGCTATCTGCGACCGATGCGCACGATTTGAAAATATTGTGCCTATGTAATTGTATTTTCTTTGAAGCATATTCCCAACAACAATGCGTTCAGTAAAAATCATTTCCTATTTTTACTCAATCATTAACTTTGTCTCGTATGAACACGATCAGTAAGAGCAACAAAATTTTGCGTTTAGACTCTTTTTTGGCGTAGAAACATATGTTGATAAACAATGTTTACGAAATGGGACGAAATACCCGATATCTTTTAATGCAGATAAAGTTTCGTCTACATTTTTGTGCAGTAGAGAATAAAAATACCTAGAAATCGGTATATCGTTCATTGAAATTGAATAAACGGTACAGGCGCTAGAGGGTTGGAACCTATCGATAAGAGTAACCATAAATAAGTCTGTATCCACTGAAACAGTTCGTCGTGTGCTTCGAAAAAACAATTACAATGGACGTATCGCACCCAAGAAGCCATTCATATCTCCTGCAAACAAAAAGAAACGATTGGAGTTTGTTAAAGCTCATGTTAACAAGCCTCTGAGCTTTTGGAAGAACGTAATGGTCACAGATGAGACTAAAATAAACCTCTGGGGCTCAGATAGAAGAAAGCAAATTGTTTGGCGAAAACCGAATTCTCAGCTCCAAAAGAAGAATTTAGTAGCCGCTGTGAAACATGGCTGAGCTTAGTAATGTTATGGGGTTCTATGGCAGCTAGCGGAGCCAGTACGATGGAGTTCATCGACACACTGTATTCCTGTACTCCTCAACTGTATGTATGTATATTACTTTTACAATACATTTCAATTGTTCTACGGCAAGCGCAAGTGTTTACGAAATTTCTAATATTTTTCACGATTTTAAAATACAAATTTTTTTTACATATTTTTCGGCCGCCCTTAATAAAAAACTGTAAACTTTTCCTGTACGCAAACATTCTAATGAAAGTCTTTGCATTTATGAACTGATGTAAGCACAATGTAATGCTATGTTTACACCGATCCCAAATGCGCATTTGTAATCAATTTGAGAAGTGTTTACACCGCTTTGTTTGCATTTGGTTTGACAGACCATAAGACCAAATTTATGGCCTTATAAACGATAAACTCTTTTTCCGTTTAACACCCGTTTTGTTTTGTGCTTTTCGTATTTTGTTTGTTAGTAACGTCAAAACTACGAAAAGCACAAAACAAAACGGGTGTTAAACGGAAAAAGAGTTTATCGTTTATAAGGCCTATATGCTTCTTGTTTGCCTGATTTTTTTACAATTGTGTTTTGACAGCAGAATGACATTATTTCCCTTCCATTTCCACTGTTTTGTTTCGGGATTTTATTTTATCCCTAATGCCTTAAACACAATCAAAGACGCAAGACGCAAGATTCATTCCTAACTGTCAAAATTACACGGGCTCTTATGGAGATCGAGAAAAAAGTTTGCTTTCCATTTTCTTCCCTACTTAGCTGCGAAATTACGCATCTCGCATTCGAGCTAATTCTAATTTTGACGGATGCAAAAGCGTTCTTGTTCTTCTTGTTTGTGTTTGTTTACATTTCATTCTTTTTTCTACTTCAGTTGCTGTAAAATTATCTGAGTGTTTTTCTGTTGCTTTTTTTATTATTATTCTGTATAATATATTATTTAAATGTATTTTAAATATATTTTAATATACATAAAAATAAAAAAACTTCGAATAAACTTCGAGAGTTTTGGTTAGAATGAATCTATTGTTCTCTACAGTCAAATATTTGACATTTCATACTTCTGCTTCCCGAAAATGATTTGGTTTAAATCCGAGCCATTTCTTGCATCGCTACCTTGAATCTGCGCCTTGCGTCTTTGATTGTGTTTAAGGCATGACTGATTCAAAAAATAATTTTGCTTCGCATTTCTTTGAAATGCGATCAAATTTAATAAATTTGATTTGTCAAATCGTATGAAAATTTTTAAAATTTCGCGTCGTATTTGGGAAATAGAGCTCAAATGCGCATTTGGGGTCTGTGTAAACATAGTGTTATAAATTAAAAGAACAAACGCTATAAATACTGATAATAAAGATCGAGTTGAAATCCTTTTCTTATTAATGAGACTAGGGTGTATTAGGGTGTAGGGTTTACTTAGAAGTGTTTTCTTTATAGAGGTGTATGTTCTTTTACACTACACTCAATCGGCAGCAGGTAACCTCAAGGCTCTTATGACGAAATTTAGGAATAATAGCAAACCTTTCAAAATTTTAAAAAGTTGAATTTATTTATATCGGAAACGGCACATCAATAGGAAAAGTTTTTAAAAATAAATCTGAAATGAATAGGATACGGTACAGGTATCTAGAAAGTAATAAAAACGTTTTAAGTACAGTTGAGTATTTATTGAAGCGTTTTTGGCCTATTATTTTAAATCATTTGACTTGTTGAGCTTCCCTTTTCAAGTTAACGAGATCAACGAGTTCTTTTACTCTACGTAAACAATCCTTTTTGGATCTATTAGGGATGCACTCAGCAATGCGATCCCACCGGTCTGGAGTTGTAATAGGAAATGATTTAATTGCTTGCTCAAGTAACACTTGTTCTTCTTTGGTCCAAGTTCTGTTTTGATTATTTGATATGATTGATTGTTTTACAGACTTTTGTACATTATTAGTGTTTGTTGTTATATTTTCTCTATTAACAATTACATTTTCAGAACTATTAACGGTTGCATTCCCATTAGTTCTGGTCTCTTTAACTTTCTTTTCGAAACTCAAAAATGCGTCATCATTAGCTTGAGTTTTCAGCGCATTTTTAGAAAAATCACTGTTTTGTAGCGCTTTGGCTTTGTTTAATACATCCCGTGGAAGCAAGCTGTATTCAGATGTTGAATGCTGGTTGATAAAATTAGCTATGACATCCCACCGCTGAGCCGTTCCTGCTGGAAATAAATTTACAGCTTTTATTAACAACTGGAGAGTTTCACAATCCCAAATGTCCCTTTTTGTAATTTCTTTAACTTGTACTTTAGAATCTCCTTTCGGAATCAATTTATTATCCTCGAGCTCTGCTTGTATTTTTTCATCAGCTTTTTTCAATGCGATAAGGAATGTATCCTTTTCTGATTTCTCCATTTCCTTGTTCAAAGATTGCAATTCTGTTAAATTAAACATTTCACAAATTCTTTCAATTCCTTCCATATTTTTCAACATATCCTTGTCATTACTACTAAAGTAGTTGCACTCTTTCGCCTTATCGCGTAAAATTTTCCGTTCTTTTTTTAAAGCCTTTTTAATCTGTTCTTTTTCAATCCGAATGTTTTCAATTCGTTTTTGTTCAGCTTTTTCAGCACGCTCTTTCGCCAACTGTGCATCTTTTAAAACTCGTTCCTGTTCGGCTTTAAGTGCTTGGGCAGCATCCATCTTAGCTCGTTTTATGGCCAATTTTTTTTCTTTTTCTTCATTTTTAAATTTTTGTATCCGTTTGTCATTGTTATAGGCTAAGTCAACCAGAGAACGAATTCTTAACATTTCTTCTTTTTTCCGTTTTATTCTGGCTGTTTTGTTTTCTTTTTCAATCCAACGTCTTTCATCACGATCCTGACCCTTTTCTTTATCCTCTTCATCTAAATAACTAAATTCCCGCCAAGATTTGAAATCATACCAGAAGCTATAGAAGTGATCTACGTCTTTTCGACTAGAATTTTCATCTCCGAATACTGGGCAATTTTTTTTTTCACTCCATCTTGAATTTAAATTAAAATACTTGTTAAAAGTTTCGTAATAATTTTTGTCTATTTCCGTTTGGGATGGTAAAGAATCGTCGAAATCTGGATCAACAGAGTCATAAGCACGACGATTTTTATGAGTACCTAGGGAATTGGAAATTTATTATTATTATTTACATTTTTATTTTATTATTATATTATTTATTATTATATTATTATTATTACAAACATTCAGTGAAAGAAGTACTGGGAAATTACAATTTAAAATACCCGCTCAAAGATTTTTAAAAAATATTTTTGAATTATGGAAAATATAGGTGATATGTACATATATATATCACGCATATAATACATACATATATATTAACAATTTTTAATAGTGTTTCATGATTTTTAATGAATCTTCTTCAAAAACAGTATCACAAGCAGGTCGGTAGGACATGTTGACTCGCGAAAATTCTGATATTGGAGAAACTTGTGTATCACGCCAATTTTCGGCAGAATATATATATATCTATCCAGGATGATTGGATAAATATTGACGATATTAATATTAAATATAGATATTGATTTTTATCAAAATAAATATATTAAATTACATTACATAGATACACACGGATTACCAATTTTCCTCATCAAATCTCTTAATTAGCATGGGTAGCATTAGTGGTATCTTTTGGTATAAAGGGAAAAGTCTACACTCTGGTATCAAGAGTAGAGAATTTGTGAAACAAAAATCGACACTGCTTCTCAGTTTTTTTTCATGCACAAGTAAGCATTTATCAAACGAAAGGAGAGCAACGTAGTTTGCCGAACGCGTGTTCATATTTTCTCTCACTCTGGTCAACATTTGGATATTCAGCAAATTTCACACGCATATTGGCATCACATGTTTACGACTTTTGAAACCAAATGAGAAACCACAGTGTGTAGCCATCGATGGTATCAACATACCAGTAGTGAAACCGTTTCAAAAGATACTACGTCTAACCATGCTAAATGGGACAAATAATTAAAAGTGAACTGATCCTGCCTCTTTTAGGCTAACGTAATTAACACATTATTTAAACACGTACGACGATGACGCTGACATCTAACTACTTAAAACTTTATCTAATGATCTAACGAGAGTAGGCGTACTCTCTACGTCAGAAACGTTCAAACTTAAAAGGACAAACTTAATATACCGTTCCATCTTCACGTAAAGATAAAAACAATTACATTTTGATCTATCTACGCCTATTGGAACTCCAATCTGGGCTCTGATTTAGTAAACAGGGCAATGCCATGCGATAAATGCCACAAAATGCAAGAAGTATATGCCACAAAAACCGATGGTGCTACGTCTGTGCCTGGTTTTGCTTACAACTTTTCGGTATAATCAGGAATGCAAAACAAACCATCGAAGCGCCTCAGACATGAGATAGATTTGTGAGCGAGTGGTAGAGTAGTATTCGACTATGCCGTCAAGTACCAAAAGTAAAAATCATGTATTATACTGCGACATTACTCATCGATACCACTTTTTGTTTATTTACGTAAGCAAAAACACGTTCTACAAACTGCGTCGAAGCTCGTTCGTTCGACAACTGTAAGAAGACCCCGACTTGATTTTGGCTCCGAAAAATCTCTACACTTGAAGCTCGTGTGTAGACTTTTCTTCATCTTCTCTCTGTCCAACAAACTTAAAAAAACTACTTCAAAAGAAATCACGTCTATCCAGGGCCTTTCAAATTAATGGTTCGTTATAACTAGTTAGTTTTACAGATAGTAGTTACCTAGTGTTTCATATGCCTTCGTAATACAAGTGAAATAATCATCATCATTTTTCACTTTTTCTCCTTTTGCTTTTCTTTTATCGGGATGATGTTGGAGAACAATCTTTCTATAAGCTCGTCTTATGTCGTCATCTGAAGCCGCGAATCTAAATTTCATACTTTATTATATAGAAAAACCATGTCCATAGTAATACCTTAATTTTCCTAAACCAAGAACAGCGTAATGGTCCTGATTTTTCCATTCCTTAGGATTTAACGATTTTAAGTAATCAATATCGACTGTAAATTCATTATCACGTAATTTACAAAGAGATATTTTGGAAGCATAACCTTCAAAACACTTTCCACTTTTTAAACTTTGGAAAACATAACCAACTCTTTCAATTTTCGTCTGGCGTGCCAATAATTCACAAGTTATTTCAATTATTTCCATGCTGGGTTTATTGAAATTGTACTACAAGTGCAATTAGAAATACATCACATGTCTTATTTTCTACGTTCGTCTAATAGGTACAAGGGCTATGGTCTTGGTTGTTTACAAAACAATGGAATTAATTTGTCGAATTTTCGCTATGTCGAGCTAAGCGAAGTTTTTTCAGGGTTGTATACACAGGCTCGCGGCGTTGATATTTACGCCGAGTAGCGCGATTAAAAATATTACAGAATTTTGTACTAATATTTGTGTATTGTGAATGTGTGAGTATGAAAATGCTCAGCACTACAATTTATTGTATTGCCAGTTGTTGCGTTATTAATTTCGTTTTCGCTATTAAATTTACACCAATTTAAATTATAGTTTACAATTTTTAAACTCGTGGGTATATACTCTACGTGGATATATAATCTCTTTCTTTACATTTAATATAAAATTTCAATATTTCACATCAAAAACAAACATTAAAAATGGGAAAATACCAAAACAAATAATAGCCGACGTAGCGACTAAGTACAAAATATTTCGTAAGGTTGAAATTGTGTAGACTGACAATACGACAAAACCTATCTACTCATCAGCTTTTCTTGTTCAATGCTTTTTTACCGAAACTAATCCGTTTGCGTAAAGCCGCAAGATAGGTTGAAACAGCTGACACGTTACGTTCCACTGTATATTATTATTGAGGTCATAACATAAAATTATAATAGTTACAAATAAATAATAACGTAAGAGATTATTTTCTATTCACATTTTCGCATAAGCAGATCTTTTCAGTTGGTTTCTAAAAGTATTAACATTTTTTGTCAAACGGCGCGAGATAAATTTGGTTTTGAATTAATAATTTTGGAGCACTATTCTAGTGGAATATTGCAGAAAAATATTTCTTTAAAATACAACATACGATTCATTACTTCCACACAAATTGTTAGAGATCAACTTGTAGAGAAAATTTAGCGTTTTTTTCCAGAACCGTTGGTAGATGCTTGGTTAATGTATCTTTTCGTACTTATCACCCAGGAAAAAACCATTGATTTTAAAAGTAATCAAAGACTACAAATATTAGAAAAACAATTACTTTATTACTATATACATTATATGTAGCATTTGTTTTGTCTAGTAATACATTCAGTTTTTTCTCACAAATTTTAATAAAATCTAATCAATCAAATTTATAGTGAAAAACCTGTTGGGCCTTATGAACGTATATAAGAATATAAGCTACTTATAATACCCTTATAATCGTTTTTCAATGAAGTTTAGCGACTGCAGAACCATTTCCACATACAAGATTTTGATTGCATGTTTTGTCCACCACTGCAGCTCTTTTGACTGGCACTGCTTTCGCAGACCTGGAATATATTGTGTAAATGACAATCCCACCACGAAGATACCAGTCACGATACATTTACACGGTACGTTACGTTACGTATCGAGTAAATCAGCCATTAACAATGTTTTAAAAAACTATTAAGAAGCGTTCACACATAGTCCGTTTTCTGTTGTTTACTCCGACTCTGTGCTTGCCGATCGTGCTTTGTCGGAGAAGTGTTCAGACAGACGGATCACATTGCATTTTGTACGTACCACGTATGTACCACGTACAAAACGTGAACGTTTTATAAACACTCGAAGACAACTGCGGGCAATTCTAAAAATATCAAAAACTCTACTAATGCAGTCAAAACCAAAGACTACAAGACTGGAAACTCCTTTTTAGCTTTGAATGTGTTGGTGAAATCAGGTTTGGGTGTGTAGATGAAATGAAATTCACATACACTGTATGTGAACACGCGGACGTACATTTATTTTAGCTCTCTCACGAAATAAGAGGAGTTTCCAGTCTTGTAGTCTTTGCTCAAAACACGCGTCCGACAATACGGCAGTTTGTATATTTTTACAAAAGCTGATAAGTGTAAACCACGTTTTTCTCTGCCTGACGCCTCTCATTAGACACTGTGTACTACAACAGAAATTGACAAGCAGAGTTGGAGTAAACAACGTTTTTTTTTTTTTTTGTTTTTTGAACAACGTGTGAATGCTCCTTTAAGGATGTTACTTTTATTTAACTTTGAAATTTTTGACAGTCGAAACAGAAATAAAGTAAAAGGCTAGGTAAAATTTGGGCAACCCTAAAACTTAACGAAATTTACGGGGCAATTCTCGTTGTCAGCTTGACATGAAATTGTCAAGACAAGTTGTCACAGTGCTTGTCAATGCTTTTCAAATTGGTATTCTGGTTGTCAATTGACACAGTGAAAGTTTTAATGCGGTAACATGCTGAAAAGCTTAGTGTTACAGAAACCAAAATTTAATTTTTGACAAATAGAACATGAAATGTCAAAAGAAAATACGAACGGACTACGGCAGAGCAGCTGGCGCACTATGTGCAGTTCATGTCCACCATGTGTGGAATGTGCTGAATATCAAAGAATATACAATGTATATTATTATTTATTTAAATTTTATTATTTAAATTGTTTATTTATTTATTTAAATTGTTATTTAATTTATATATTATTTGTTTAAAACCAGATCCTGAAACATCTTTCAATGTAAGTAGCACCAAAGAATATGTAATAATATATTTATATTATAAAATATTTTCATTGAAAGTGTTTCAGGAGCTGGTTTTAAACAAATAATATATAAATTAAATAACAATTTAAATAAATAACAATAAATAAATAAAAAATAACAAATAAATTTGCTGTTTCTCTTCTGCTCATTTGCTGTTTTGTTCTGAAAATGTAGCTGTCAGCACTGTAACGAAGGAATTTAGTGACAAATTCCTCCATACATACATACGTATACGTATGTACATGTATGCAATGTATCAATCTATACTCATGTATATAATAGTTGAATCTACTATGTGAATGTATCATACTTAATTTCTTTTGGTGTATATTAATTTAACTTGAACTCAAACGAGAGTAAAACCACTAACCACATAATATATAGACCGCTAAAAGTCCCTTTTTTCTGGTCTGCACATATTTCTATAGCCTGGGTCCCACAAAAATTCTTACTCTCGTATTCTCTTTTCAAGAGCAATTGTTTTTGTTTTACAACGGTTATGAACGGTAGGCTCTCTCGTTCTTCCACGTGTTTAAAATGTGTTCCTACTCATTTCCACAAATGCTTCTATAGTCTGGGTCCCACGAAATTTCTTACTCTCGTATTCTCTTTTCAAGAGCGATTGTTTTTGTTTAACTACTGCCACGAAAGGTAGGTTTTCTCTTTCTTTCTTCCACAGAATACACAGAATACGAATATGCAATGACGAAAGCAATAACGAGCACGATCTGTGGAAGAAAGAAAGAGAAAACCTACCTTTCGTGGAAGTAGTTAAACAAAAACAATCGCTCTTGAAAAGAGAATACGAGATTAAGAAATTTCGTGGGACCCAGACTATAGAAGCATTTGTGGAAATGAGTAGGAACACATTTTAAACACGTGGAAGAACGAGAAAGCCTACCGTTCATAACCGTTGTAAAACAAAAACAATTGCTCTTGAAAAGAGAATACGAGAGTAAGAATTTTTGTGGGACCCAGGCTATAGAAATATTTGCAGACCAGAAAAAAGGGACTTTTAGCGGTCTATATATTATGTGGTTAGTGGTAAAACACATGGTTAGCGATGGACGAAGAGATGCTCACGCACACGAGGAAACGGAACGGCGGTTATGAGCAGCATGAACCCAAGGTTTATAGAAAGAAGGTTGCGCCACGCGCAGGTCCGTTATGTTTTTTCGTTTGACAGGGACGTCAAATGACGTCAATAAGTATTTGTATTGAAATTTTGTTTCGAGGCGCTGCGCACTGGTTATAGCAATCATTTTTAATGTGAATGTTTGAAGTGAATTATTGTGCGAATTATTATTCCAATAATGAATAATGAAGTGAAGTACCGTATAAGACTACAACAACAAAAAAGTAACACAAAATCGGAGCGTTCGAGTAACATTTAACGTGTTCTAACTCTTCTTCATGCCACTTTTCAAGTTTGGCAATTGTACCGTGTGTTGTGACCCTAGTGATTTTAGAACTACTTATTGACGTAGATGCGCAGAACGAGACCACTTTTCTTTGTTTACTGGCGCAACCTTTTATTCTATAAACCTTGGCATGAACCAAAGTTAGCTGCCTAAACAGAATCGAAGCCACAGCCACTTGGTGATAGACTACAGAACGAATTGGACGTGCGAGCTCTACAGGTAACAACAGCGGAGTAGACAAGAAACAAACAGAAGACATTAGTGAGTACAAATATTTTGTTATTTGAAAATCAGTGCCAAGCGTATTAACGCCGCGAATTTAATATATATTGTCGACTATCCTGACATCGCGTGGTTATCCCAGGGTGTCAGACATAGTAGTCGGTGCGTGGTTATCCCAGGCCGCTCGACCATATATATTCGTCGATTAGTAATACAGGATATCGGGCAATTGATGACAAGCATATTAACGCCGCGAGTTTAATATATATTGTCGACTGTGCTGACACTGCGTGGTTATCCCAGGGTGTCAGATACAGTAGTCGGTGCGTGGTTATCCCAGGCCGCTCGACCATATATATTCGTCGATTAGTAATACAGGAAATCGGACGAGCTAGAGCATGACAGGACGACATCGGTAACACTAAGGTTGATACAGACGAGAATACCGCACAAACTCAGTCACCAAGGCAACAGCAAGGCGCGTCTCCGGACGTTTTCCTCACCAGATCTAGAGGTTTCCAGAATATATCCAGCGTAGACTGACTCTTCGGTGCATAGTATCATAGAATCTCACAGCATATTAATCATAATTAGTGTAACATATTTGAATTGAAGAAATAAAGTTGTATTTTTAGAAAATCCCAGAATCTATAAATTTCTGTGGCGGACCGTGGACTAGCCGGCGAGCTAACCCGCGTACAAATCCGGAGAACCGGGTAACTTCGTTACAGCACCTATTTGGCTCTTGACAAAATTGTAAAGAAAAGAGCTTTTAGGTGACAGCCAGAATACGAATATTGACAATTTGATAAAAATCTGCGTTGTCAACTAAAAGTTAAGTGATAATGACAAAAAGAATACGTCAAAATTTCATCCGCGGATTGGCACAGCCAAGAGAAGAAATTTCTACTCACCAGACTAAAATTTGTTCCCACCTACCTACCACGAGTAAAAAGTAATGAGAAAAAATTTCTACACACCAGACTTACACACAGGCTAAATTAAAAAATAATTCAAAATAAATTCCATATGTACTTTATGATACAAATGATCCAATCAATATAAATTTCATAATTCTGAAAACTATGATAATTGTTAAAGTTCACGAATTATGCAGAAATGAACTAATTATGCAATGGATTTGAGTAATTTGTTAATTATGCAATTAGATTTCATGTTTCTAGCAATATTCGATTCACAGTTACTAAAGATTAACATGTTACCGCTGTTCAAACATGAACATGGGTTGTTTACGCGAAGCAAGACGACTGGTCTTGTCAACGCAGCGTGACGACGGCCAGACTTATCAGCGCATCATGACAACAACAAGAGGAATTCGCTCAGTGTCGCGTTGCCGAACAAGATGTGCGAAAAAATACTTACATCTTGACAGCAACTTATGTATCGTTCAAAACGATACCGTTCTTAACCTAATATAAGAACGATTCAAGGGAACAAGTGAATACAGGTAATTCGAAACGATTTTCGCTATTTTATTTTACCATTTGAATTTACCGTTACGACTGGAAATTGCCATTTTTTGTGTCGGTTGGTAACAATCTTGAAGTTAGGAGCGCTTAAAGGTGCTAATGACTACTAAATGCCTCCCTAACCTAGTGTTATATCGGGACGAGGCAATTTCAAAAGCAATTTTCAATGCCTAAGATGTGTTATGTTATATACTCTTTTTATCAAAACTTAACGGTGAAGGAATTATTTCCAGTTTTGTGGAAATATGACAATTTAGTCTCTAAACAATTTTTCTCCTCTTAAATGAATGAAGGACCAAAAAAATATATATTTGAATAATTCTTAAGACTCAACCATAATGTGCTTATACTAACTTTTGTCAGCGTAAGCAAACACGAAAAACCGTGTAAATGATATGTGACAACCATAATGTACTTAACTGACGTTTCGTCAAGTTTCGTTCAATTTTGGTTGCTTAAGCAAAGAGCCAAACGATTCGCAATTCGAATGTACATATATACTTTGTCAATTTTTATTTTAATAAATTTTTGAATTTAAATATGTGTATATATTGAATTTTCTGATTATTGAAAAATTTATTATTATTCTAAAAATGTTGTGAACATTGCAAAAACCTGAAATAAAAAACAAAAAAAATACATACATACATAAAAACAAAAAAAGATATTTTCTTGACCTGGACCCTACACTAATATAAGAATAAATTAAAAGCTTAATCATACACCGTTCTGTAAATTTAAATTGCTAATGAAGTTGAAAATTATATTTATATTAGAGTCAGATATCCCATCTATCCGACTTAAATTAAAATTGAGGAAGTGGATAGTAGGTGGGATAGTGAAGGACAAATATCTAAGATATAGTGGAATTTTAAGTTGGAACCGTTGCGGAATAAGCCTGTAGGTGATGGATCCTTATTCATTAGGTGGAGATGGGTTATATTCCCACTGGTAAATCTAGCGAAGGCCTTTGAAAATCATGGATGATTACGTACTGATTTTTTCGATGAATATCAAAGTCCTTCGGCACGAAGGTATCTGTTAGCGAAAACGATACCTACTTACGGATTTCCCTTACAGCGTAAGGGACACGTATGGCTAAATGTAAAGTGAAATCTGGATGTAGAATCGAGTCGATATGACACACAAAATCATTAGGACATCATCGATGATGCTTACCACTGAATTTAGTGTAAAAGTCTCGTGAAAAATTATTTTTTAGAGCGCTGGACGATGTTGGTTGAGGAGAAATTTTATTTTGGTTAAGAGCTTTGTATGAACGGGTACAATTAGACCACTCTGTTTCAAATCATTTCTTAGTCTGCTAAATGCACTCCTTGTAACTCCTTGTAAGTCATTAAATCACATCTGAGTTACTCATTTGGTTGCGTGGAAGCAGCTCAAAATACACGCCAGGACATCTTATATGATTTTCGATCGTTGTGTGCGATACATTTAACATTCGATTCGATTCAATTATGGCTTTAATTTGGTCATCATCAGCTTCAGAAAGTCGACCGGAACGTTGGTCATTCTGGCCGTTGGTTGGTCAATTCTGGCATGTACGTTCTGTTAAGCAATCAGTACCATAAACTTCAGCCGATTCATAAACTTTAAATGAACTACATATATGTACAAAAAAAGATATGAAGTAAAATTTTATGAATAAAATGTTAGAGAAATCAAATATTATCGCTGTAAATGTTGTGGCAATATCTTAAGATGAATCTCAATATGTACATATGTACATAGAAGATAAACACGCTTCGATAAAACGCTTCGATGAAGAAGTGGTAAAAAAAGAAGAACAAATGTTGATTTTCGACAGTTTGACGGGCGAATTTTCTACAACGAGTATCTATCATAATGAGATTACAAATGCGAATTGAACGCAGAGAACTTTTCAACATTAGTTACATCGAACAGGGACATACCGATTGGTTGAACTCGAACAGCGTTTGATAATGTTCGGTGCTTATAAGGTTGTTGAATTCGTATGTGAATATGGGTAAGAAGAGTTAATCGATCGAACACTCGTATGCCAGATAAAGTGTGAAAGAAAGAAACGGGCAACTTGTGGTTTACAGCGGGCGATGAGAAGAACGGTGCAATTCGTCTTCGTTTTGTTCTTTCACAATAACAGAACATGTACTGCTTTTTCTTTTTCTGACTTCGTTCTGCTACAGTTTCGGTATTTAAGCTTTGTAAAGCGCTGGCACGATCTACTGTCCGAGCATAGCGTGCTGTTGAAGAATTTGTATAGGCAGAAGATATATTTTAAACCGCATATCAAATCATTGAATACGTTATACGGGCATGACTAATAAGTTAATGAAGTCAAGTTATGGAAATATTTCAAAGGAAAGTATTTATTAAATGCCTATTTATTTTTATCAATTAACTCGACTAGGCTGTTATAGCTTGTAGGTACAGATATATAATATAAGGAACAAATGCAGAACAGCTGCCAAGCTCAGATTTTTTCTTTTTTTTTACCGTTATTTGAAACCGTTATAACCGGAAGTGGCCATGTTTTTTCGGGGGCTGGTCAGCCATCTTGGATTTATGACCGTTTGAAGGTCAAATAAATGGTACTAATAAAAGGCACTTATTTTATAAACTAAGTAAGCTAGCGGAATAAACGAAGTACTATTGGAAAGGTATTTTTAATACCTTTCATTTATGTGATACACATTTTTATCCATAACATGGCTGTGAAGGAGTTATATTGATTTTTAGAAAAATGTGACAAGTTGACCTTGAAACAACAATTTATTTCTTCCAAACGGACGAATGCTCGATCGATTAACTCATACTTAGACATATTCACATACGAAGTTATACAGAATTCAACAACCTTATAAGCACCGAACATTATCAAACGCAGTTCGAGTCCAACCAATCGGTATGTCCCTGATCGATGTCGCTAATGTTGAAAAGTTCTCTGCGTTGAATTCGCCTTTGTAATCTCTTTATGATACATACTCGTTGTTCTCTATACACATGGTGAGTTGCCAACTTGAAGCTCCGCCCTCAAGTTTTCGAAAGACTTTAAATTTTTCCCAACCAACTTGCAACCGTTATTTTGCGTCGATTACGATATTTATAATTTTTTCCCTTTTTAATAATAATATACATATGTAATATAAGTTTTTAATAATTTTATATTACCCCTTTCGTCCCGGAATATAAATACTCGTATTGATCCAATAATAATCAAAGTATGCCATTTTGATACCCTACACCTTAATCTTAAGGGTATATTCACTTTGTCAGGAAATGTGTAACACATAGAAATAGAGAAGACATATGTATATAGATAAGTAAATATATTTTTGATCAGCGTCACCTCCGGAGTCGATTTAGCCATGTCCGTCCGTCTGTTTGTTGGAACCACAATTACAGGAGAACCGGTGAAGATATAATGAAATTTTCGATAAATATTCTTTGTGCAGGTTGGTATTGAAAATGGGCAAATGACCAAAACTATTGTTTATTAGAAATGTAATACCAGCGTTTTATTTTTAGTTATGGCAACAAAATTTCATTCCTGGGTATAGAGTACCATTATCCGTTAATATGCCACATATGGGCGAGTATATCCGCCCACTTTTAGGTTACATAGGCAAAAGAGGGTCTTAAATGATTATATTGTTAAATATATAAACTTCCTGAATAAAACTTTAGATAACTTATTTTCCAATACAGCCAATAAAAAGGAGCGGCTAACTTTTACACTACTTATACATCTCATGATAACAAATTTATTACTACGGAAATGAAGTTTAAATTTGAACACAATAATAAAACTACTAAGCTAGCTATTTTGTTTTGAAAACATGTAACGTCCACGCCTACTATTTATACAGTGGCGTAGCTAGGACTCACAGAGCCCGGGACTGTTAATCACTTTCAGCCCCAAAAATTCCTAGAATTCAATAAGTCAATAATTGATTCCAAAACTCCCGCCCCTAAAATTGTGCCGCCCGGGGCGGACCGCCACCCTCACCCTCCCTAGCTACACCACTGTATTTATACCAGTCTGTGATTAAATATGATTATGAGGTAGCTTTCCTTATAACCACATATTTCCACTAGTTTCAGTTTGTATTTCACTCTATAATGCTATTGTTCTGATATGAAAAATCTAAGTAAATTAAAAATTAAATAAATTTCGTTGTAATTAAATTTTTTCCAAACTTTTAGGTGTAGGGTATCTAAGAATCAGCCAGGCCGAATATAGCACTCTTCTGGTTTTATGTACCATCTGAGTTTTTAAATGGTAGTCATGTATACAAATAGGTTTGAAAAGGAACAAGATATTTTTTATCATTTTTGAGCTGTAATGCATATGTGCATAATTCGGGACGAAAGGGTTAAGTTAAAATGGAGACGTTAATATTATTCTCTTATATGATATATTTCGATTTTAGATACAAATTTAATATTCAATTAAATCAAATAATTTTGAGACTTCCGCTTCTCTTTTAATAGATTGTGATATACAAAAGTCTATTTGCTTTTTTGAAATTGCACTGCCCCCATATTTTAATATAAATTTCATTTTTCCATTCGACACTCCAATATGTAAAATCGCACTCGATAAGCTTTCTTCTTCAAATGTTGGATCTGTAAGTAGATAGCTGGAATGAAAAAACGTAAAAGTTAATAAACTATTTATAAATAAAATTAGCAGAAATTCACATAATGCCGGACATTGGGTGTTTACTGAGCAAGAACTAAGAACAAGAAAAGATGCATATAAAGATGATACAACTACTTCGTTGACTGGATTAATGACATGTTTAGCAACAAAATTGTCAACCCTAGTATGAGAATCCCTAATACGACTGAGGTAACGTTACGTGGAGTTTTCTCTCTACTACGCTAATAATTGTTATCATAGCAGCTTCTGATACAATTCAGTGATCAATCATATAGAATTCGCACTTACAGACGGAACGTTGTCTAAGCTTAAAATAACCTAGCTGTTTCTATTCCGTAGGATGTACAATATCTATGTATTACTCCTGAGATGGAACAATTCGGCACAATACTGTTGTGTTACAGTTCACTATAGACAAATAAAAATGGTGCGAAATATGCTTGTGATTTGTTAGTACATTTTAGAAGAAGCAAGGAAATTAATGAAACTTCCTTGCTTTGAAACTTCCTTGAAAACTTTAGGAAGCAAACATCACAAGTCATCATCTCATACGTTATGCGGGTCCTAGGTCTAACCCAAGGTTTATAGAAAGAAGGTTGCGCCACGCGCAGGTCCGTTATGTTTTTTCGTTTGACAGGGACGTCAAATGACGTCAATAAGTATTTGTATTGAAATTTTGTTTCGAGGCGCTGCACACTGGTTATAGCAATCATTTTTAATGTGAATGTTTGAAGTGAATTATTGTGTGAATTATTATTCCAATAATGAATAATGAAGTGAAGTACCGTATAAAACTACAACAACAAAAAAGCAACAACGTAATCGGAGCGTTCGAGTAACATTTAACCTTTTCTAACTCTTCTTCATGCCACTTTTCAAGTTTGGCATTTGTACCGTGTGTCGTGACCCTAGTAATTTCAGAAATACTTATTAACGTAGATGCGCAAAACAAGACCACTTTTCTTTGTTTACTGGCGCAACCTTTTATTCTATAAACCTTGGGTCTAACCAACCGCACGCACACATACATATTCTCACTAATCTCTCCCTAATTCAAACCTAAACTCACCGGAGTCAGCATTCACACCGTCATAACATAAGTCATCGTCCGACAGAGTAAGTCGCTCACTCCTCTCAGGTCAGTTACAGCCATGACTCAAAATCTACTGCAGTCCTCTTTTCTGATACTGTTTGGTCACCTTTTAGTCCGTCAGTTAATTTTACAATTTTTACAATTTTATAAACAAATGAATAAACTGAATTGTGAAATTTATGTATGGAGGATTGAAAACTGTATGTACATCAACATGTTATGAACATATCCAACGGAATGATTTTTTGAGAGTTGCATTGTGCAATTATTTTCACGCAGTCCTCCTTTTTCCGGTATAAGTGCAGCTTTTTCACTCCAAAACATGCATACTTTTTTATTACACCACACAACAACTCTGTTCTGTATGTAGTTTGCACGCATCGCCTGCAAACAGAGTATTTGCTGTGCCAACAGTTCATCCGTTTTCATTCTCTCACGGATAAACTGAGAGTTGACAGCTTTATACAGAAAACAAAAACAATGTGACTGTTTGATCGAACAACTGTTTGCAATGTAATATGGGCCTAAGTGCCATGTTACATTGCAATTTTTTGATTGTTTCTATTTGTTCTTTGTTTTTGTTGTCTGTACAAAACTGTCAACGCCGAGTTCATCCAAGAGAGAAAGAGAGCCGATGAACTACGGAACCGCAATCAAAAAATTTGCCAGCGACGACTCCAAATTTCAATCAAAACGGTGTTGTTGGATTATTTCTCGTCGATGAACCATTTCTGCTCTCTCAAAATTTTGTTCAGAATTGTGATTACACATAGAGCAAACAAATAGCAATATTTACAAATACAATGTAAATGTTGCTTTGTGAATTATTTTCTTTCATGAAGTACCTTTGATTAATAAAAGTGCAGTTATTTCAATCCTCAACGCGAGTATTATTTTGTTTCACCACACTAGAACACCGTTTTAATTGAAATTTGTCCTCGTCGACTACAATCATTTTATTTTGCTTCGCAGTTCATCCTCTCTGGATGAACTCAACTCTGAAATCTGAGAGCGTAAGGTTGACAGCTTTGTACAGAAAGTAATATCAATTTTAGTTATTTCGAACAATGGTAGTAGTGTAATATCGGCATAACATAGCAAGCAAACAGATTTGACCAGAGTAAAATAGTTCATTTCTGTGGACTGTTTGATCAAACAACTGTTTGCAGTGTAAGATGAGACTATGTGAATTTCTTAAATTAGGAAATTGTTACTTACTTTTCTAATAGCGCGTATGTACTGACGATAGGGATATAGTTAACTCCCAATTTTCTAGTTCCACTTAAGATTTTCACCTTACTTATAGCATTGTTGTACTCAACTTGTGGTAAATCAGCGTTTTTCAATGCTGCAAAACAAGCCAAAATGGAGGCATCAAGTAAGCACCCATCTTGTTCGACAAACACAATATCACAATGTAATACCCATACAACTTTATCTTTATGGATAACCAAATCTTTTATATTAACACAATCTGTATCCGTCAATATTTCATGTAATAGAGCGCTTATTTTATCAGAAGTTTCTTTTGCGGACGTAAAGCCCAAATTATAAAGTGGTAGAAATGAAAAATCAACATGTGGGATGATGTATCCTTTCTGCCCAGCGCCGTTACGTGGAATTGCTAACTCGGCTCTTACACCACATATAATAGAGCTACCACCTAATTTGACGATTGTAGATCCTACAGATTTGCACAAGGACCCAGAATTTATACCAAGAGGTCTAAACATATTATACTCCCTACCATCACCACGAACATTTTCACTTAACTGATCAGATAAAAATTTCCTGGTGTGAAACAACCTATTGAAGAGAATAATTTTGAAATTTATATACAAAATAACAGAAAACAAAATTTATTCAATTGTACTTGTATTGCTGTGCCATTATTATGTTGTCATACGGATAAATCAGAACACGACGTGTATGTCCCAATTTACATTTCAGACAAAATAAAATTTTCTGAGGTCCAATTTATATTTGAAAAAAAAATTTATTATTAGGAACGATGAAAAACAAGACTAACCCGATTGTAAAAAAATCGGGAACAAATCGGTTTTAGTACAAAATGCCTTATTTTGTTTTTGTTATTGGTTTTCTTTGGCGCCGACTCCAACAACAATATCAAAAAGGGGGTGCATCTTCCGATTCCGGTTTTATAACTCTTTGAACTTTGAAATTTCAACTCCTATATCTCTTAAACTATAGCACATATCAGCTTAATGTAGGTACCATTAGAAAAATATAAAAAAATAAAAATATCCTCTATTTATGTTTTATAACATTTTACCGAAACTTATCGTTTTCGAGAAACACGCAATTTAATGTTTTTAGCAAGCTTTTATTAATTTTTTTCTAAATAAAATATACATATAATTAAATAAACTTAGGAATTAGGAAAGCATAGTTTATTCAACTTTCTACAGAAATTTATTAGATTATGGAAGTTCGGTGTTGGTACTTAGGAGAAATCACATGTCGAGATCACGTAATTATGTAAGTACTTTTTTGAATTCTACTTTTATAAATAAAGAGATTTTACTAAAAGTGGTTTTACTTCAATCAAACTGGACATTTTTTTAAAACGTATGGCAATGAATGGGTTTTTTGGAAATTTCAAACTTAAGAGAAATTGGTTCTTATAAGGAAATGTTGTGTGAATTTAGCGGAATATTTTTATGAGAAAATAGCGTTATTTTTTTAGGAAAAATATGGAAATACTTTTCAAAAAGCGTTTTCTCTTCAAATTCTGCACCGTGCCTGGTGAGATAAATTTCCAAAGAAAGCCAAGGATCCCTTTTCCTTACTATTGGGATATATATCCCATATGTCTTAATTATGAATTTTACTCTGGAAAAAATTATTGAATTAGAAAGAAATACTAATAACCTTAAAATGCGTTTTTCTCCAAAAGTGCGGCCAGACCCTGTCGGGTACATCGGGTATAGGCGGCGTGTATGCTGATCTGGTGCTATTAATTAGCTTAATGAGACTAGATACCAGCCGATCTGCCAGCCCCTACACGAACACAGTGCTATCTCAGCATTCCTCTGCAGTTCGAGACAATTTCTGATTTTACCTTCATTGAACCCAGTGCTTTGATGGTAACCTGATTGTCCACGAAGGGGTTTATATCATTATCGGATACCCTTTCTTCCAGAATGTAGTTTGCTGCATATTCGACTGCAAAAACCTGGGCTTCAAACATAGTGCATCCTGTACGATCGCTGTACTTGCAGCGTGTTGGAGTAAAATCCTGCACCTATCCATTTTCTCGTTCTTGATCCGTCCGTGTAGAAGAAGCGATTCCGAAGAAGCGAAGCGTAAGTAGTTACCCTGACCTGTGTACCGTAAAATTTCCTCAGCAATTCGTCCACCACAATATGCCAGAGAAGAGAACCACCTTGAGGGGTTCGGTGTGATATTTTTGCAGAAGTCGCTTGCATGCATGGCTGATGACTCTATTTTTCAGCATTTCCCCAATCCAGTGAATGATGGCGCTAAGCACATCGAAATACTTCAGGGCTTCGTTTATTGGTCTGACCTTATCAAATGCCCCTTCAATGTCTAAGAAGGCACCTAGGGTATACTCCCTTACTACAAATGATTTCTCAATTGTGCTGACCAAAATATACAATGCGCTGATTCTCAGCTGATTTGCCCTTCAGGTAGGCGTGTTGGGACTGGCATAGCTGATCTTGCTTCTTGTGTAAAGGTCCGTCTTTAGTGGAAGAGTGCGAGGGACTGTCCGCCTTTGGCAAGTATAGCACCCTAATCCTCCTTACGACATTCCTCCACTCCCTAAATATATACCTCTTCCCAAAGCAGTCTCTGCAAACGCCAGTGAGCAACGGTATGCTTGTGATGAGGGATTGCTGTATCATGGCTGGAATAATTCCATCTGGTCTGCAGATTTTTAGAAACGGAAAGATCCGACTTCTCAGGAGACCGTGTCAGCCTTTACTATATCGCTAACTGCTTCGTATGAAAAGATCAAGGCTTCGTAGTCGGTACAACCTGCATCGGCGAATGGCTACCCAGTAATTCCTGTCTGCATTCTTTGGAAAGTTGGATGAGACAATCCACCAATCCTGTTCAGTGAACGGTTCTGCTTACTAGTAACGCCTATCATGGCCGCTCCCGATTCCGGGAATGAATGCACATGTACGCAGAACGAGCTGCTAGCGTTCTTTGACTTATCGCACGAACGCAAAATCAGATAAAAGCCAAACTGAAAACCATACAGTAATAATGACCTAGCATTTTGTGTCGACAACGTTTGAACTCCACGGATCTGTCGGATTAATTACCCGACTGCGATGTTGTGTAAATACAAGCGACATTGGCTATTGTGGTGCATCGGTACTTTTATAATTATGATCTGTTCTGCTTTCTGCTGGCGCTGATAGAGAGTGGAGTAAGTATAGTAACAGCAATTTGACGGCGTCCATTCAATTATAAGAATTATATATTAATACGCCGTCATTGTATTTTTGATCGTAGTCAACTTCTACTGTGCCTTAAAGTACTTGTTTAACTGGCTGTGGTTTTGAATGTCACTGAGCAAGTTCCTCCAGTCGTCACCGGGAAACATGCCACAGCGAGCTGATAAGATAATCCAAGTAACCAATGATCTTAATGCGCTTGAGATCGTATCCCCGGCACGAAGCTCACGATCTTCTTTAAGTGGAATTGTAGAGCGTAGACTAAATATAATATAGGACGCACTATAACCACATTGATCGTGTTGTTCACGGTCACAAGCTCGTCGTGCCTATCAGGGACCAGAGTCGGCCGAAGTCTGCGATGAAGATTTCCTCTACATGGGAGGAAGTGGACGAGAACGTTTCAACATATCCAATGCGCCTGGCCCAAAGATCATCGCCGTTGCGCGCACCATCGCAGACAGAACGTGATGTCAGCGCGCCTGTGTTAACAAGCTACCGATATTGTGCTGGTACCACCAGCACCACCGCGGACAAGCGTTCTGCTATCGACCTCCGCGTCATTGGCCAAAAAACTATGACGGCCACCTTCGGAATCTCCAAGTAAGATATCTAGATTGCTTGTTACAGATGTGGCATTAGCCAAAACGTTGTAATCGCCACGGTAACGGTTGTGTCCATTATTCCAAACTTCGACGGGAAATTCAGGCAGTCAAATACATAAAAGCTTTCCGTTTCGCGACAAACGGTTTTAACATCTTCACTCGAGACCTTGCCTGGGAGTTCACCATCGCGCCAGTAATCAACCCACTATTCGGTTCTGACTTCTTAAAATACACGGCTTAGTTGTGAACATGAGATACGTCGATTCGGCTACGAACCTCCACGTATAACATTCGTGACCCCTTCCCTAACATAGTCGACATTACGACGATCAACAATACGAAAACAATGGCAAAGAAGGTCACATACCATATCATCACCTTTTCTTTCAAGTTACGAAAGTCTCGATATGGAACCAGTCAGTGAAATCTGCGATTTCAACGATCTTGGAAACACGATTGGCGGCGACTATTGTGTATATGCATGAAGGTCATTTTAACCAAACAAACACGATCGTAGAGTCAGTCCAACAATCAAGGTCGTATTGAGGGAATTCGAAATGAGGGAAGAACCGCATTTAACATGTCGGCTAAGCGGGCAGCGCCAAAGAGCTCGAGTTCAGATATGGACACTGTTTTTATGGGGCGACCTTTTTCTTGGCTAAGAGTGCGGACTTCGTTAGAGTTACGAATGCACACGTAAAACGAGCTCGATTAGTAATTATTTCTCGGAAGCATCGCAGACCGCATGGATCTCAAAGACACTATTTGGAGTGAAGTGAATCCACCGAGGAATTTTCAAGAGATTAATTTGGAGATTTCACTGAGCAAATTTCATCTAGAGTTGTAGCGCAAGAGGGGTTAAGGGGTTAACTGGCGTTTATATCAGAATTTAAAAAGAAACATAAAAATAAGTGTTGTTGAACTGAGGAGGATATTTTATTTATTTAGTGCTAAAGAGGAGAAAATTATTTACAAAATTATACACTTTATAAATTAAATACGTGACAGAGACAACCATTAAATTTAGTGTGCACTTGTTTTTGGTTTTACTGCAGTTGAAAATTAGATTTGCATTTTCCTATTTGAGATGTGATTCAACTATTTAATTGAATACGTAATTAATTCACTGATAATCCTTTGAGTGTAATTGGGTGTTTTTTTAAACCTGAATGAATTGTTTGCTCGAAAACACTTTGCATCAAAATTTCCGAATAATTAAATTTTGTAAAAGGATAGTATTGTGGATTATGAGGATAGTACTTACACGGGAAATAAAAGAAAAGATATTAACTTCAAAAGTTTGAGAATAATGCCTTGAATACATAGAAAATCGCACTGCGAATTATACGGTGTGAACTGTCAGAAATCTTCTGCCGGAGCGAAGTTTTGGCTTGTCAAAGTCGATATAAACACACAAAAATAAGAAGAACAAGAGCGTCGGCTGCGACGTAATTTTATTTTTTTCTCGTTTCCCATAAGAGGCCGTGTAATTTTGACAGTTGGCACCGAATAATTTGCAGTGCGATTTCTATGTGTTCAAGGCATAAAACTCTTCAGCAACATCACTTCAGAATACTTCTGTTGCTTTAATACAGCTTAATTAATCAGTTTACTTATATTGTAAACAATTCCAAACAATAATTTCACAACTAAATAAAAACATAATGAGACATGAAACGGCTGATTACCATTCAACATACCGAATGGTAGAAAAAAAAGAACAAAAATATGGTAGCTCAAACGCAAGGTTTATAGAAAGTTTTATTCTATAAACCTTGGCTCAAACGTATAGCAACGAACATGCTCATTGCGTATAGTGCACATGAATTCAACTTATCATAAAAAATAGACGAACATGTTTAAATTCAGAATGACCATTTAAAAATGTATGGTCATAGCCTGTTTCCATAAAAATATTTAATCCGGTTAAGGTGTTCGAAAACGATCAGCTGATCTAGTGTTTCAATACATAATCCGGTCCGGGCTGTCAAACCGAAAAGAAGAAATAAACATTTGTTGTTTTGTGTTTGTATATTTACGCAGCTATTTTTAAAATTAAGCATCGCCTTAATTTATAATACAATGAATAAAATAGCAATAATATTCAAAATTGTTGAAATGGATCATATTCGCCGCCATCTCCCTATATATATGGACATTGTTGCGGAGTCCGCGCAGGCCGTCAATGTTTTCTTGCCAGAGTCCAGCAGCATTAATTCAGCCCCCATCGACCACAAAGTTCTCTCTGTTCATTTCTGCATCTGAAATAGTTAAATTTTTGTTATTTATTAGATATTATACTTATTTAAATCAATATGTTACTTACACCAGAAAACGCTTACATTTGTTTTGACATTTGGCAGAATAGTTTGGTGGCACTTTCTCTTTATCTCTTTCTAACTTATTGGCACTAGAAAAGGAGAAAGATAGTATGTCTGCAATTCCGAACTTCGAAACAGACTTACAAAAAAAAAAACAGGCTAAAAACCAAAAGCATTTTGGTTTAGCGCTGGAATCGCAACAACAATTTCAAGACAGTTAAAACAGTTTACGAGTGGTTTTGGGGCTTAAAAGAGTTTATTCCAAATACCTGGAAAAACCATTTTATGGAAACACCTTATAAAGAAAGAAAATTAATGCGGAAGAATTAAATTCGAACGATTTACACTTGCACTTCT
Organism: Myopa tessellatipennis; assembly: GCA_943737955.2. NCBI lineage: Eukaryota > Metazoa > Arthropoda > Insecta > Diptera > Conopidae > Myopa > Myopa tessellatipennis. Next base: position 21,882,922 of record OX031317.1, read on the forward strand.
CTTCAAAAATTTCCGGTCTACAAGGGGTTGGTGGCAGCACTTTATAGTCCGACAAATTGTATAATCCGACAACGATTTTCAAAACAATTGTCGGATTACCGAGATTCTACTGTATTGCGAAATAATGGAAATGGAAAAGAAAAGGTCCCAAGCGAGAGTCTTGATTATAATATGTAAATCTCTTCCAAATTTTCTTATTATAAGAAGATATTTTCTTAGGCCTTGAAACTTAAAAGTGCTTAAACTTAAATAAAAGCGTTGAGAACATAATTTCAGAGTATCTTGAAATTATTAAACATAATTTAAGAATATATTATATCGAATTAACTACACAAATCTTAATAAAATTGTACTTCAATATTAAAATTTTGAAGAGTTTTAGATTTATTAATCTAATATATGCAACCCAAGAAAGTAGTTTATCTGACTTAAAAATTTTATTAAAATATCTTCCTTATTTAGTAGAAGATAAAAATTAAATACATTATATGGGAATAGAAGATTTGCATTTTCCGTCTTCATGCTTGAAGTCCTTAAATAAAACAAATGCTGCAAATTTCTGGTCCAAAATGTACATGAAGAATTGTTGCGATGAGTATATGTTTAAAACTAATCAACAATCGTTTCTAATTTCATTACATTTCCTCAAAGTTCCGCAGAACTGAAAGAAAATTTTTTTGACTTTCAATAAATTAAGAAAAAAAAGCAAAGGTCAATATTACACCATGAACATTTGTTTGGCCAAACTGTCAATTCGTTATTGCTTCCTATACAAAGTTTTCACCTTTCTGATAGAGTTGAGTGGATGAACTTTTGCGGGGCCAATCAAATGTTCGTAGTATAATATTGAACAAACCGATTTGCACATGAAATAGTTGAAGCTGTTTATTCGAAAGAGCTTTATAATAGAAATAAATGCTTATAATAGATTGAAATGAAATAAATAAAAGTATGTACCGTCTATATTTTCAGAATTTTATAAAGCAGAGGACATTTAATTTTGTTAGCGGCAACACTGAATGTTATGATTGATTACTTATATTGTAATGTAAACAAATAAACAATATCTGAAAAATGACAGTTAAGTATCTGGCAACACTGTACTATTGTCAACAAAAAGACTATAAGTATATATTAAAGTAGCAATATGAAGTGTTTTAGTATCTAAACATTAAAATATTTTCTTTCTACAAATTTTGATAAAAACATGATTTCTACTGAGATTCTTGCATTTAATACTGTATTTTTCCGTAACTGTAGACTGCAAATCGAACACTTTTCGTACTGTTCATTCAAAGTGATAATGTGTATCGTTAAAGAAAACTTCTATCAAGGGAGGAGTTGGAGACATGCGTTAAATACCTTCGTTTTGATAACGTTTCTGCTAAACAATGAGTGGCGAGCATCATCTGCTGAAGGTATATTTCGTGATAACCTTATAGATGTAGGAAATCTATATATGTTTGATAATAGCTATGTATGGTATTCATAAAGAACTATTAACTATCAATTAGTTAAATCTTTTAAATAAATCCTTAAGAGAATATATTGACTCGCATTGTATATATGTGCATCTTTAAAAAATTATATACTTCTAAATTCTGTATTAAATAATATGACAATTATGGGCGTGGTCTGCCCATCATATGCACCGGTTGATACTAATATGTTTTAGCCAAACCAATTTTTGGTTTGCTATAATAATGAAAAAAGCTGTTTTGTAATGCTAAATTAATTTGGGTACGAACATACATATACTGTGAGCATCAAAAGAAAGTGTATACCTTTAGATATACTAAACTTGACGTGTTGGAGGAATAGCAGACAATTTTAACTAAGTTCTTAGTTTATGAAATTAATGCCGAGACGACTGTCAGTTGTCTTAATGTCAAATTTGTCCTATTTACCAAAAGGAGAATACTTAAAGAAAGTATTAATGTGGAATTGTGGGCCCATTAAGACTATTAGTGGAGCTTCCATTTGCCATGCTTGAAGTAGTCGGGTCTCAAAAAGAGTGCCAAAGGAGAGTAATACGTTAGGGACAACTATACCGGCAACACAAAAAAGTTGAATAATTTAAATTTAAATCAAAGAAAATTGATTCCATAAGAACGTGGATACCGCGTAGAGCACAACGATGGATGGTGTAACAAATTCTTGTATTACACATTCCAGCGTCTTCATCTAAGCTAAAGATCTTTTTCTGATTAATTTTGTATTTTTGTTTACATATAATATTTTATAAAGAATCTGTACAAATTTGTATTAAAGTTAAATTTTTATATTTCTGAAAAAAAATTTATTATTCACAAAAATGGTATTATATTTCAGAGTTGAAAACAATTCAATTTGGCAATAATATCAGCCTAACGTGCTTATCAAATAACAGCAATTTGACATGGCTACGAAAAAATTCAAACATTTCCCTGCAAAGTGAAAGGTTAGTATTATTTACATTTTTATAAATTGCAGCATCGTTTAAAACACTTTCAAGTTTATCTTTCTATTACACATATCAAATGAATTCGTTCGTTGTATATTAATATCGTTGTATATTAAGCTTCACTATTATGCTGATTTCCTATCAGTTTTGATTTCTTCTGTTTATTTTAAGTCGTTTCGTTTACTACGACTACCCTCGTATGTTCTTAATACATTTCGGAAAGTTATAAGCTTAATTTAATGTCATTTCATTTTAAATGTAGCATGTAATTTTAATTTTAAATGCAATTTTTATTCTATTATAGATTTATTTTATTTCGCTTTTTATTATTGTTCCAGAGTCACAAGCAATGCAAATTTAGTCGAAGAGCCTTGAATGGACTTCTCTAAATCCAACCTGAACTCTCTTAAATACTTACCTTCAAATTTCAGTAATGAAGTTCTTCTCTATCTCATTCCGAATTCATCTTTAAGTGTTTCCTTTAAAATGATACGATATGTGTTTGACAGGTTACTGCTCAATGTTAACTTTCTGCATATATTTCGCATAGCAAAAAAAATGCAGTTGTCTCTATTCGTTTCCTCTCAATCCTGATTAACACAGACAGACAGATGGACGGATAGAACTAAATCGACTCAGCAGGTGAAATCTGCTGCTCGAAATCAAGAGAGTAAAATGAAAGAGCAAATAAATGTTATGAAAGCATAAACAAAAAGTCGTAATCAGTACAAATCAGGAACACAAAACTTATTATCTGCATAATCTTAGTATTAAAGCAATGCTGGCCACGCCATAGGCACGCGTGCTAATTTTTTCGCTCGGCTATTCACATGTACACGACAAAAGCCGTCGGGTTTTCACACCGACACTAGCGATCGTTCGTATTAAGTGATTATCAGACTTCAAGCAAGCAAGATCGCGCCAGACTATTTTATGATTGCACTGAGCAAAATATTTAATAAGGAATGGGAGAATCACTATTGTTTCTTTGAAAATTAAATAAATCGGTTTGAAAGTATTATTGATATTGAGGATATTATTGAGAAATAGTAAACTCAATTTCATTGCTAAATCAGTTGCATGATTTAAGGTTTAACAATCCCCAAACAACAATCTTCTCAGTGTACCACGCAGAGAGAATTTTCTGCAAAACAACCTCTCTCAACGCTTCACACATGCACAAAATATGATTGTATAAGTTTTGGCCAGCACTGGATTAAAGTAATGTCATTCCCCTATACTCGTATTTATGAATTATGTACCACCATAGGTCACTAACAGCTGAATCTAGATTTCTATTTGTTAGGTTATATTATACTACATATATTATTATTATAGCATTATCCATACAATTAGAATAGTAATATTTGAACACTCAATATTTTTATCTGTTAGTATATCGAAATAACCGCATACAATTTAAACTCCGATCAGTGTTTGATTAGTGTGTCCTGACATAAGGAACACAACTAAAGATTACAGTCTAGATATATTATAGAAACAATGCCAAGAAACAAGAAATATTTTTTTAAAATATTGCTGTAACAAAATGTTTTTATTTTTCTTAGTGTTATTTAAAAATTTCATCGAAAAAGAATTTTTGTTTGCTTTCTTGAGATATATGGTTTTAAAACGTTCAGGAAGACACCAGGGAATGGTCTAAACTGGTAACAGTGAGTATATATCTCACTGCCTAAAGAAGTCGCATTAGTATTTTTCATTATTCATAAGAAATTTAACCCTCTAATGCACCAATTATTAAAGTTAATGAAAAAAAGCGCATAGCATAATCTGGGGGAGAAAAAGACGAGTTCAATCTCAATTTGAAATGTTGATAATTCCTGGGCTCTCTCAATGGCAACTTTTTAGGCGTAATTTTTCGAAATTCGCAATTAATTTTCACAGCGTGTTTTCCTGAAAGCATTTTTGTACTCCAACTAGATTTTTTAGAGAAAATCTGTAGTTCCGACTTACATGTTTCTTGCACCAATTTATGCGCTATACAAATACCTAAGACTTGCAGAAAAAAATTCTTAAATAATAATTCAAGAGGTCCCTAATTTTTCGATTTTACAGGTGCCCGCCTTAAAGTAGTGGTTATTACTATGCAATAGAGTGTTAATAAACAAATTGAATTCGTTTTTTTATAAAATATCATTTGATTCCTATAAAGTTAACCTGTTAAAAAATTTATTAGCAAAAGAGCAAGTCTTCAGTAAAATACTGAAGCAAATGCATAATCCGGTATTTTTTTATCTCATTATAAAAGAGGAATGGTTGTTTCTTTGTTTCTTTTTTATTTTGTATGGTTAAAAATTTCATTCTGCGCATCATGTATCTCTTAATTTAAAAATTTTTTTACGAGTTTTGTGGTCTTCCTAAACTCTCAATGTTTTCTAGTTTCAACTATAAAATATGTAATTTTGACGTCGTCCTCTTAGCGCTTCGTAATATTGATTGGGACTTCCACCTGTCTGGATTGGATGTTTCTGTCAATTATAGTGAGTTTTTAACGATCTTATCTAGGATTAACCCGAAAAACTCCAGAACACTCCTCTCCTTACCGAGGGAGCAGCTGAGAGTAGCAGTTGGAGTGATCACAGGGCACTGCCCAATAGGCCAAATGGTCTCCAGATGGAGGCCTGGGGCTACAGTTGATCACTGCAGGTGCTGTAACGACATAGACGAGGAGGAGACTATAAGCCACTTGCTCTGCCAGTGCCCCGCCTTATCACGAAACCGCCTCCGGACGTTGGGGGCTGGTTTCCTGGATAATTTGTCGGAGCTGGCAGAACGACCGGTTTCTGGCCTTCTGGGTTTCATCAGGAACGCTGGTCTGGCCTTTTCGCGGCCGCCACCCGACCCTCACTTGGAGGCCCTGGCTGCGGGAGCTGGAGATCCGGCGTGCATACAAGGAGTTCCCACCTAAGATAGTAAGCGCACTTATGGGCAACCACAATGGGCCGGACAGGCCTAGGTGTTGGTAATCCCCCCGGGGGATTACAAGCCCTTCTACCTACCTACCTACCTATCTAGGATTATAAACGATTATTTTCCAATGAGTAAGAGGTCTTTCCATCTCATATCATGGTTCATGATGTTCTTAAAAGATTGAAAAATCTACGAAACAAATGGTACACAAAATATATCTTTCCACGAGTAATCTCTTGTTCTTTCATATAGTAACTATGAATTTGAAAATAGAACTAATATTAGATCGTTCTGGCGATTCCTTAAACAAAAAAAGGATCCTCTAATATGCCATCTTCAATATATTTTCGTGGTAATAAAATTTCTTCTAATTCAACTCATAATACGGCAAACTTATTTGCCGAGTTTTTAAAATCAAATTTTGATAATCATCATTGAATTCAAATGATATAGAAAGTCAATAGAATCCTAGAGTTTTTGACATTCTGGTGTTGTCGGATGATGACATCCTTAGAGGGATTAAGAAATTGTAAGCTTCTATGGGCATGTTGCTGACGGGGTCTGTCCTTTTTTCATTAAAAAATGTGCTGAGTATTTAATCCTCTCATTGAAAATTATTTTCAATACATCCTTAGACCTGGGAGTGTTTATTGATTTTTGGAAAGTTGCGTTCATTACTCCAATCATTAAGTCTGAATGTTAGATTAACATTGAAAACTACAGACCAGATATTATATAAAACTACTATACAGATTTCTATAGTTACTACAGTTCCCAAATTATTTGAAACTATTATGAAAGATAAGTTATTTTTCTATCTAAAAAATTAGATTTCTCCTTGCCGGCATGGCGTTTTCGCCATGTAGTGTAGGTATCGCTGTAGATGCTATCTTTACTGATTTCTCGAAAGCGTTTGACAAAGTCTCGCATGCTGTACTTCTAGTTAAGCGTACTTTTCATTCAAACTTCCTAAGGAGGTAAAGTCATATTTACACAATAGAAAATGTGTTGTTGTCTTGTCCCATTTTCTGCTACGCCTGGGGTTCCCCAGTGAAGTATACTAGGACCCCTTTTATTCATAGTTTTCATTAGTGATATTGTTCCTCGTTTTATAAGGTATAAATATTTATTATATGCCGACGATCCAAAAATTTTTATCGAAAATAAACTAAATTTATATCGGCAAATTATGCAAAACGAGCCCTTTATTTTTGGTGCAATAGAAATCGTATTCATCTGAATATATAAGTAAATGTTGTTATATTAGTTTTTCCAGATCCAGGCTCCTCCAAAACGTTGATTACTTTATTAACGATTCCATAGTGACTAAAAACACTATATAAAGATCTTGGCGTGGTATTTGCATCAAACTTTTGGCCTACATCTGGATTACATTATTCCTAATGCTTACGCTATGTCGGCATTCATTCGTCGCAATTATAGTATTATAGTTTCTCGAACCCCCATACTTTAAAAACTCGTTCTGTAGCTTCGAGCGTTCTTGATTGATTATGCGAGTGTCATATGGAATCCTTACGAAGTTTTGTTTACGTTCTTTATTTCCGATTAGTGTGTTTCCTCAGTATAAGTCTAGTTGTCTTTTATTGGGGTTAAATCATTTTGAAGATAGAAGAAAATCCAATCCGGTTTAGTGATATTTGATTTCATAACTGGTTCTATTGACTGTCCGGAATTATTAGATAAAATTAATTTTCGTGTCCCAATTTATTCTCATCCTTCTTCTGAGATTTTTTATACCTGGGAGTGATGTCCACAAATTACGCTGCAAATGCATCATTGTTTAATAAATTCAATCGTTTAGTAAACTTTGAAACAATATGTCAAAATTGATTCTTAAAAACAGTCTGCACAATGTTATTCATTAATAATTATAATATATTCTGTAGTTTGCAAATTTTAAGTAAATTTAATTGTACTTAATCTTTGTCTGTAATAAATATGAAATATTAAAAAAATTTCTTTTACAAATTTTCGCTCTCTCCGGCAGAGGATCGTTCTCTAAAAACTAAGATTCCACCTGTTGCGGCATATGCAAATATTTTTCACAATCAATGAAGAAGTCTTCAGAATTATCTTCAATTGTTTATGCTTTGGTTATTAATGTCATGTCATAATGCCATAATGTCATAATGCCTCCTTAATTTATTTCATCCTCCGTAACTAATCCCATAGTATCATCAACAGTTATTTCATTGAATCCATCACCTGCTGCAAGGTTTACTATGTGATTATATTTACCTCAATTGATTCAACAGCATTTCCCTGGTTAACAAGTTCTGATAATAAAGCTTTCCAGGTAGTATTTAGTGTCGATTCACGAACTTCTTTTAGAGACGAGACGATAATGCTGACACAATTTATTATTGAAAATTGTTTCCAAACTTTTCTGACTGTAATAACTGTAGAATCTATCTTTTTATTTATTTAAGACTTAAATTACGCATAATGGTTTGTAGTTTTACAGAAAAGTTAAAAATTTCAATAAGATTCAGGAATAAGATAAAAAGTTTAAAATTTTTTGTTTACTAACCCATCAGAATCAGAAAATTTTTTTACAGAATATACTTTATTAAAATCAGAACAAGCGTCACGAAGAGGTTCATGCTAAAGATATGATTATCGGACAAGATCAAGTTGATTGTTGGTTAACAAATAAGAGGAATCCGTAATAAAATTGGCATTTAACATTATTTTCCGATTTATGAGTGTTGGCAAGTTTATTAGCTTTAGGCAGTATGCATAAGGGTAGGTTTCCGGATTCATCCCAGTGGAGATTACGAAGGCAAAAAAACAAGAATGCCGAAGGCATCGGCAGACGTGACGGATGAGTCGCCACTGCATAATTCTGCAAAACGTGTGCACCGTTCTTTTTGGGCTATTTAGGGGTCCCCAGCCTGGTCGGTCATCGGCACGGTACGGTTGACATCTTGACCCAACTCCTGGTTGAATTTTAGTTTTCGGTGTCTCACCAGGAAACCATTCAGTCTCGTGGGTCTTTGATCCTACTTAAGCCCTCCCACCACGACAAGGTAAACAACCGAGGGAGAACATTTCCTAAACCGCGTTGCAAAAGCATCGCGTTGTAAGAAAATGTTCGCAATTTGCCAACTGTGTTGGAACAAAAACGCGTTTTAGGAGGCTTAGCTGTACACTCATTTGCCCTTTTTCGTACTATCACGTTTCCATCATGCCCAATCAAATTAAATTTGGGTTCGTCAGACTCGTACGATTTGTGCCAATCCAAAACTGTCCATTCCTCCTTCGCCCATTTTAAATGTTTTTGCTTCGTAGCCGTTGTTAAGAGCGGCTTGCTGGCAGGCCGACGAACTTGAAGATACATTTCCTTGAGGCATCATTGGACACTTCTTTTGCTGATCACCCGCATTGTAGCGTAGCTTATGGTCTTACATTTTTGTTTTTACCATTCCGGTTTATTGAAATTTATTCGAAACACGTCGCACCTTACTTTAGTTTAGTCTTGAGGATTATAAAGGGATTATTCCAAAGTACCTCTAAGGTGTTGAAGGAGAATATCTTTCGAACGCCATATTTCTTGACACTTTCATTTCTAACCTACAGTGATAGACAATGCCGTATACTATTGCAGAGCGTGTTAAAGGTACTAACATTTATGCCTGACAATCAACATTAAGATAGAAATGAAATTGGTGAATTAATCGAGCCAATAAGCCAAAGTGTCATCGAATATTTTGATGTTTTAATTGATTGTCATAGATATGTATATACACCATAATTAAATACAAAATCAATAAAATTAAAAAGAGTATATTTGGTATTTTAAAGAAAATTCTGTATAGTCTATTTTGAAGAACCCTGTATAATAGCATATCAAATCTATCCGATAAATTTTAGCAAACAGCTGAAGATGTTGATAAGTTACGATCTGCTATCTTTTATATTACGTTATCAGTCACTTGTGGTTTTGCTTTTCTTAACTTATATGGTAGATAAGTTCTAGATTCCCAATCAAGCATATCATCTGGCGGTAAAACCTGGCCCTTAATGTAAAAAGTTTGGTTTTCAAATAAAATTAATGTTTTATTTGTTTTATGTTTTGTATTTTATGTACGTACAAAATCCTTCTCCCACGATCACAATAATCTTAAGTCTACAGAAGCAAGTTGTCTCGATTTGTAAGTTTCTAAAAGTAACTTTAAAGGTTTGTTTGTGAGAATAATAATATTTTTTACTTTTACATTTTTCTTGATATTTTTATTGTTACTTATTTTTAAAAAAATTAAAATTAAATATGTTTTTGTTGCATAAAAATTAATATGTATTCTTTATATTTCAGATTTACTAAAGATAAAACGATGAAAATAGTGGACGGTAATACGATATATAAGCATACTTTGAATATAATAAACGTTCAATTATCAGATGAAGACTTATATTTATGCACATCAACAGACACCAACTCATCAGTATGTAATTATTATATTCAGCCCATTATTTCACCATCTATAATACTGAGCAGTAACGAAACATTAAAAAGAAAAATTGGACAAGCTGTTACATTTTTCTGTTTGGTGGAAGCCTTCCCCTTAAATGATTCATTCAAAAGTCAAATTGGGTGGTTAAAGGACGGTATTCGAGTTCCACTTTTAAATGATTTGACAAATATAACTCAGCTTAATAAAACACATTTAAATGTCACTCTAGAATTAACGGAAATATACAAAAAGGAAAATGGTACTTATACGTGTTTTGTTCCTTCATCTAGGGAAAATGAGATTACGAAAAAAGAAATATCTCTTTTAGTATTGGATGTACCTCAAGTTAGCATCGATTACGCTAAAGCCGTGGGAAAGAGTAAAATATTCTTAAATTGGACCGTAAATGATGGAAACGATGGCGTTCAAAAGTATTTTGTTCAATTTATGCCTGACGGTGCCCCTACATTTACATATTACAATCATGCCATTGGCGGTAAAAACACATCCTATCTCTTAGAAAACTTTTTGCCTAACACTAGCTACCTACTACGAATGTCTGCCAAAAATAGTGTTGGTGATGGAGCTCACCATCAGTATCATCAACCAGTACGAACTCTAGTAAAAGATCCCATTTTTATACCAAACGTAGAAACCACGGGAAGTACACCCTCAACTATTACGATAGGCTGGAGTCCACCAAATCCAGAGTTACTAGAATATATTCAATATTATGAACTGGTGGTAACCGAGACTGGAGATAATCCCAAAATAATTGAAGAGGCAATATATCAACAAAATTCCCGAAATTTACCATATATGTTTGACAATCTGAAAACAGCAACTGTTTATGAATTTAAAGTTAGATCCTGCAGCGATATAACTAAATTGTGTGGTCCTTGGTCAGATATTGTCAATGGCACGACTATGGACGGAGTAGCTAGTAAGCCTACAGAACTGAAAGTTGTTTGTTTAGCCCGTAATGAGACGCGACTTAATTCAGTTATTATAACTTGGAATTTACCAGCAATACCAAACGGCAAAGTTGTATCATACTTAATTCATCTAGGTGGAAAATCTACATATAAAGTGGATGGAAGATTGCATGATGAAGTTTGGGGACCAAAAATTCGAAGAGTTGATGAACCGCATCATAAAACAGTTTATGAAGGAGTTAATTCGAATACTAATTATACTGTAGCGGTATCTGCTATCACTCGACATAGGAAATCTGGTGAATCGGTCATAGGAAGCTGTGTAATGCCAATATCTGTTCCAGAAACAATAAATCGCATAATGTGGACGAAAATTAAAACTTCTAATAATAAATGTGTTTTTAAAATATTTTTGCCAAAAATAAGTGAAAGAAATGGTCCAATATGTTGCTATCGAATATATTTGGTAAGGATGAAAGACTATAAAAAAGAATTGCCACATCCTCAGGACTTAAATGTTTCTACATATCGAGAAGTACATTCAGGTAACAGCCAAGGAGGAGCATACATAGCAGAAATGTTTTCCGGCAATAATGTTAAATCTGAAATATTTCTTGGTGACGGTAAAAGGTTTTTGGATCCTTATTACAATAAACTGGATTCAACAGATAGTTCTTGTATGAAATGTCTGGACGGAGTTCCTTTCTTAAGAAAAAATACTGCACAGATTAGTAAAGATCTAATTTTAACATCTACAGAAATAGCACAACGTAAGTTAAAGTTTACCGAATTAACCTAAAGATATGTCCAAATAGTTATTTTATTTATATCCCATATATACTTTATATATATGTTTGACAATATTTCGTTTTAGAACAATCCAGGGTTTATACATCTGCACCTGAGTTATTTCAACGGGATAAAAAAGATAAGTCAGGAAGATCAGGGGAAACTGTTTCTAAAATGGTTGACAGCAGAAGCAGACGTCGTAGAATACCAAAAGTAATTGACGTACAAAACAGTTTTCAATATTTGACAAACAATTTTTCGGACGAAACAGATAGGAATGAAATTAATGAATCAGTAGAAAAGTTAGTACAATACGATGATGTATTTGATGGTGAAATAGATATAAATAGTAACTATACTGGATTTGTGGAAATTATTGGTGAGTATTTTTAAATTAGATGATGATTATATGTATTAATAAAATCCTTTGATATTAATCAATATCACACTACAAATCAACATAAAGGGTTTTCCAATAAGAGGTGTAATTTTGAATAGCCCGCTATTTCGGTAGCTTTCACTTTTGAAGACATTTGACAAGTAGAAACTACGCCATTACTAAAAATGGAACGATACACGCTGCAACATCGCATTGAAATTATTAAAATTGACTACAAAAATGGTGAAAATATTGCAGTCACAGTTCGCAAAACTAAAGCATTTTTGGGTCGTCGTGAAGCACCTTGTCGGACCGCAATACAGAAATTGGTGGAAAAATTCGAGCTGTTGGGACAAGTTAGTGATGTGAAGAATAAAACCCGTGCACGTCGCTCAAGAACAACTGAGAATATTGCTGCTGTAGCCCAAAGTGTTGAGGATAACCCAGGTTTGTCCATTCCTCGTCGTTCTTTGGAATCGAGAGATGATTAATGATTTTTTATGGCCGGAGTTAGATGGTATTGATATGGACAACGTTTACTTTCAACAAGACGGCGCTACGTGCCACACAAGCAACGAAACCATTGATCTTTTACGGGAAAAGTTTCTTGACCGTGTTATCTCTCGAAGAGGTGATCACAATTGGCCACCGAGATCTTGTGATTTAACACCTTGCGACTTCTTCCTTTGGGGCCACGTGAAAGATAAGGTCTACGCCAACAGCCCAGCGTCGATTCAAGACCTCAAAGATGGAAATCGTGAGGCTATCGAGGACATAGGGCAGACACTTTGCGATTTGGTTATGGAAAATTTCCTGAAAAGGATATGGTCCTGTAAGCGTGGTCGTGGTGGCCATTTGGCTGATGTTGTTTTTCATTATTAACGGCATACCTTCCTCTTTATTACGAAATAAACATGCGATAATTTATCTCAAAAAATGGAATTTTTCTTTGAATATCAAAATTACACCTCTTATTGGAAAACCCTTTAAAATGGAGGGACAATTGACAAAATCAAGATATACTCGTATTTAAAATTGGTTTTTCAATTGTTGCTATACCTTTCATATATTCGTTGTACCTTCTGATCTTCGTAATCAAAAGTAATTAAAAGTAAGATATCTAAGATGAAACAAGAAGCATAATAGTATCGTCCATTAACACCTAAAATTCACTACATTTGTGGTGAAACTGAAAAAGAAACGAGAAAATGGAGGGGAAAAGAAAATCTGTGGATTTCGGCGCTTTGAATGAGTTAGTTTGATAAGTTCCACGTTGAATATAACTAACTAGCTTGCTTCAGCTGATATAACAAATGCAGTATCTTGGACCCCGATCGAGCAATTGCTTTGGAAAAAAACAATTTTAGTTGATCGTTTTTTAAAATAATATTAATTAGTATAATATATATTTTTTCCTGATCACTAAATTCTCTTATAAATTCTAGAAATTTCTCCTAACCGAAGGTTTTGTAATTTGTAAGAAAATTGAAAATTACGAATTAAGGTTTCGGTTCGAATTCGCATTTTTTGGGAGTTTTATTTTAAAGAGGGTCAATGTAAAATATCTAAGCGTTTTTAATTACAGGATGCATTGATGAATCAATAACATAGATGGCTACGCGTGGTATCTTTTGAAACGGTTTCACTACTGGTATGTTGATACCATCGGTAGCTAGACACTGTGGTTTTCCGTTTGGTTTCAAAAGTCGTAAACATGTGATGCCAATGTGTGTGTGAAATTTACTGAATATTCACATGTTGGCCAGAGTAAGGGAAACTATGAATACGCGTTCGGCAAACTACGTGGCTCTTCTTTCGTTTGATAAATGCTTACTTGTGTGCGTGAAAGATACCAAAAAGTAGTCTCGGTGTTTGGATACCAAAGTGAAGACTTTTCCCTTTCTTCCTCATCTCTCTCTCCTACAAACTGAGTGAAACCCTCTCAAAAGATACTATGTCTAGCCATGCTAATAGATTGTTAGTAAGTATGATTTACTTTTGATACACATTCCGAAATCCAGTTTCCATCGGTCTATTTGTTATATAACAATGGTCCATCTTTCTTCTAAAAGGTTTATGATTTAAGATTTAACATCTTTCTGAATTACAAATGACGCTTTCTGATTTACAAATGATGCTTTGTGAACTACAAATGAGGCTCTCTGTTTACAATTTACAAGTGGAACAGATGAGATAACGAAAAATATGAGTTCATAGCAAAAAAATGTGGTTCTTGTCTCCAATTTACTTTGGAGCAATCAGCTTATATTTGTTTTAGTTTTTTCGATATCGTGTTGAAAATAAAAATAAATATAAAATAAAATTAAATACAAAGTAATTAACTTAAGTTCTTTATGTTTATTTGGCCTTTATTTCAATTTTTGTGTATAGAGTATTATTCAGACTCGTGGTCTACTACTTGGAAAACAGTATATATTTACAATATTTCGGATCACCGTTGATGTCCGTATTCAGGCAATAACTGATTATTGGTGCTTACACAAGGCAAGTCCTTGCTTTGAGAGGCAAGTCCTAGATTGAGTCGTAAATAGTTCCAAAAAATTCTTGGAACAGGGGTAAATTTTCCCCCGTTTTGGTGAGAGATGAAATTTTCTAAAAACGACACAAATAAAAATCTCAAAAAATAACGGGAATAGTTAGACAATTTCTGCGTATTGGCTCTAAAAGCCAAATATGTGCAAACAGATTTTTGGTCGATGTTTAAAATTATGTTAATAAGTATAATATTCATGATGTTTATGTATGTATATACATACATATATATACGTATACACTTATTCTTAACACAGAACTGATATTTACTTATTATTTTATTCTAAATCTTTTTCAGTACGAGATAAAAATAAAATCTTGACTGCGTACAGTAGTTATTTTGAGGTTATAACCCCGAGAACAACAGCAGAATATTTCGACAAAGTAAATGACGTATCAGTTATTCTTAATATTGTGATTCAAGCTCTTGGAGTTTTAATTGGAATAGTTTTACTACTGATAATTACCTTATGTTTTTTACATCATTACAACTCAAAACGTTCCGAACTGGGAGAGGAAATAAGTTTGCGAGACTCATTGAGGTATGTTACAACAAGAATGTATTATACCTATGCATTGTATCAAGCGGTAAGTTTGAATATGCGTATAAAACGTCTTAATTGCATATTGTATAAGTTTATAATTTCGTTTGAAATATAGAAAACGCCATTGAATATATAGAAGATTTTATATGTACAACGGTAATTCCATAAGACTTTGACGCATATGTGGCGGTTATTGTTTGCTTTACTCCTATCAGTAATAAGAATTATATCAAGAAGACGCGAGTCATAATGAAATACTGTATTTGCAAAGAGTTGTTCATTATATGCTCCAAACGAGATCTGTTCCTGAATTATGATGGAAATTCAATATCTTACTGTACTCTACATTCGGAGATAAATTGTAGAATCCAATATCAGAACTTATTCCTGTATTGTTAAGATTTAAAAGAGAGATTTAAGATTTCAAACGAAAAATGTGGGCGCTTGTAGAAAATTAGTACGTATTATTATAATGCGCCCCACACTTTTCGTTTTAAATATTAAATCTATATTTTCTTCTAACTTCTTTAATTTTTTACAACTTAAAGAAATCAGCTCGATGCATTTTTTCTTTAATTGCATTTAGACTTTTAAAAAAGTCTTTTATTTCAGAAAAGTCAGAGGAAAAGGTCATCAAAAAACTTTTTTCCGTCGCGTATTAAATTTTGTAGACATACAATATTTGACTGTTTTACAAAAGGTTTCTTCCATCTTCCGGCAAAAGAGGATGGAACGTCCAGTTTGCCGTTTTACTATGCAACGTAAATTACAAACAATATTTTGCCAAATTTCATCTAAATGGACAAAATATTTTACTTTTTATTTTACATTCATTCGTGATTGTAATGGAAAGGGCACGGACAGGTTAAATCGACTCAGAAGGTGTCGCTGTTTAAGAATATATACTTTTCCCTGAAACATGTTGCGATATTAAACTCTTGGTGGTTGTGGTTAACAACCAAAGTTACGCTGGTAGAGCTACGGCTCGATGAGGAATTAATTCTCAACTCAACCAGAAATGGCATCTCGCCAAAGCGAAGGTAAAAGAGATTTGCGTCTACCAAATTTCTTAAATTGGTACCATCGAACATGACGTAATTTAATGCATATGTTAATGTATATTTAATATAGCGAACATATAATATCCAAAGATTATAATGCTATTTATTTGGTTATTTTGTCTTGAAAGCATGTTTTCAAATCTTCTAAAACATTCAATTTTATATTATTCAGTGCGGAATGCTGGATGAAGAATTAACTTAGATTATTAGATTAGAATTTTTTCGTCACATTTATCGTGAACGATAAATATAAAATATATTCTGTATTAAGAGTAGTATTGTACTTAAACACAGTTTTTTAAATCCTTTCATAATATACAAAATAAAAAATCAAAAATGAAATTTTAATAACGTAATTAAATGTGGTTACTTTAGTCTCATTTAATTGCTTTACCTAACATCCTTAAGTTAAAAGTAATCGTTTTTGCTTTATTTACAGCAGAGCGCTTTGTGGTGGACGTTCTGGTAATCACAGACAATTCATCGGTACGGCTACAGTGAAATCTTCTGATATTGGCCCAATTAACAAATCAGATTTGGCGCAGGTTTATAAAAATCTCCATAAAGATACTGATTATGGATTTTTACGAGAATATGAAATGTTGCCAAGTAGATTTAATGATAGAACTACGAAAAATTCTGATTTGAAAGAGAATGCTATAAAAAATCGTTACCCTGACATAAAAGCTTATGATCAAACAAGAGTCAAACTATCACAAATAAATAATATCCAATGTACAGATTATATTAATGCAAACTTTGTTATCGGATATAAGGAAAGAAAAAAATTTATTTGTGCACAAGGTCCTATGGAGTGTACAGTGAATGACTTCTGGCGTATGATATGGGAGCAACATTTAGAAATAATTGTAATGCTGACAAATTTAGAGGAATATAATAAAGCAAAATGCGCAAAATACTGGCCGGAAAAAATTTGTGACTCTAAACATTACGGAGACATCGTAGTTAAATTTTCATCAGAGCAAAGATTTGGTGATTTTCTTATTAGAAATTTAGAAGTTTTTCGGCGGAATTTGTTAAATGAACTCGATGAAGAACGTAGACAAATTACCCAATATCATTATTTAGTGTGGAAAGATTTTATGGCTCCTGAACATCCACATGGTATAATAAAGTTTATACGCGCAATAAATGCTGTTTACTCTGTTCAACGCGGTCCTATACTAGTACATTGCAGTGCTGGAGTAGGTCGAACTGGAACATTTGTAGCTTTAGATACCTTGTTACAAGAGCTCGAGGAAGAAGAAAAAGTATCCATATTCAATACTGTATACGATTTACGTCACCAAAGAAATTTTTTGGTTCAATCTTTGGTAAGAAATGCTAAATGTTAAATGTTCATGTTAAGAGATAATTTCATTGTTTAGAAACAATATATATTTTTATATCGAGCTTTGCTGGATTGTGCAGTCTTTGGAAATACGGAATTATCGGCTCTTTTTCTAACAGTAGCAATAGAAGCCATGAAAATTAAGCTGATTGATATGAAAGACAAATGTAAATTGGAAATTGAGTTTGAGGTGTGATAAATATATATGTAATATTTATTATTGATTCCATTGATTTATAATTGCATTACAGAAACTTCAATCAGTTACAGATGAAACTAATAAGTCGTGTCTATTCGGTAGCAATGAAGAAAATGTATGCAAAAATCGAAGTAACACTGTAGTTCCATTTGATAGGAATCGTGTAAGTGATAAAACAATTATTTTTAAGAAACATGTAATTTCAGATGCTAACTGAATGTGAAAAGGTATATTAAGTTTGTCATTCCATTTGTAAAGCATCGAAAGCAAAGTGGCAGGTGTAAAAAAGTATATACATATGTATATATACTTGTGCTCAGCGTCACCTTCTGAGTCGAGTTACCCATTCAGCCGTGTTCATTCATTGTCTGTCCGTTGAAATATCGGTTGAGCGAGAACCTATGGAGATTTCTGAATGAAATTATAATACACACGTTATATCCGAAATATTTGCCGAGCAAATAACTGCTATTCTGGGCAATCCACTCACGGCGCCGAACTCAAAAATAAATCTGTACATTGACAGCCAGGAGGCTCTTAAACCTCAGTGAAGGCTGAATCTGGCCACAAATGGTTACAGATAGAAAGGACATACTCAACCTAACAGTGCTTACGAGACAAAAGACTTTATAGAAAAGATATTTATGTATATTGGGTTCCTGTACACACAGGCAGGAGTCATACTATAATAGAACAGACGTTAGAAGTTTCTATGCCTCCGACGACTTTAAACGACTCACGACTATGCCTCCGACGACTCAAAACTGGAGAACGTAGAAGAGATCGAAGTGACTATACAGACAAAATGTATTATCTGCACATTTAGTATCAAAAGTATGAATCCATACGCCTTATGAAAGATTTTAATGTAGAGATTTGCTTTGGCTTCGGACAGACCGAAACTCATTCTGTTTCTTTAAAATTTTCATTTATATCTGTTGGTATTAGAGTGAAAAACTACAATATATACGTATAATATTAAGTACTATGCCACGTATGAGCGTGGTTTATTTATCTTGGTTTTATTCATTTTAATAATTCATTTTAATAATACTGCTTTAAGACTTATGCCAAAAAATTGGAAAATCCTCACCTGATTAGTGATGACAAATCCCATTCCCAATTTGAAATAAATTATTGACCGGAATATTAGGTGGCAAATTTTTAGGTCCATTCGAATAACCAGGAAACCTAGATAAGCCGGCTATTTAAATTTGTTGCAAAATGTACTGCCAGGATTATTAGACGAAGTGCCTTTGGCGATTCAACGATGAATGTGGCTACAGAACGATGGGTGTCCAGCCCCTTACGTTGTTCAATTGGGCCGGCAAAAAAGTAATTTCGGTTTTTTAATATGAAATAACGACTTCTTTTATATACAAAATTAGCTTTAATCAATCGAATATTTTCCATTCTGTTCGATGACCTTTGCCATCCTTCGGGTAACTTAATTATTCCCCGTTAATAGAACTTCTGGTTTTTACAGCTCAAAATACACAACACCTTTGTAATCCCACGCAATTGACAGCATGATCTTCTTTCGCCATAAGCTTTTGATATGATTTGTGGTAATTCATATTGCTTGGACCATGATCGTTTTCGATCAACGTTGTTGTAGGCGATCCATTTTTCGACACCAGTAATAATCCACTTCAAGAAAGGATCGATTGCATTACGTGTGAAATGCATATCACAAACATTGATTCGTTGCGTTAAATGAATTTCTTCCAATTCATTTCAAAGAAACATTTCAAAGAAAAACTGAACACAATATGCGGAGTGATTCGCATAATAAGGGACAAAAGACAAAAGCGTGTAGTTTAGGTCGAGATAAGAATCAATCGTATATCTCGTAATTCGTCCTCTTGTTATCGTAATGGACATTGATGACATACATACGGACGGACAGGGCTAAATCGACTCAGGACGTGACGCTGATCAGAATATATATACTTTTCCATACCTGCCACACCTCCTTTAATGCATTACAAACGGAAGAACAAAGTGAATATACGCTTATCCCTTTGGATGTACCAGGATTTAAAGACGAATACGAATACCTGATATTCTTTCCGGTTTTTTTGTGCACAGTAGTTTATGTTATGTCTAGATTTCTATTAATATTAATTTATTTTTTTTTTTAGTTGATTGTGAGATGATTTAATATATTATACACATATATACATATACATACTACATACATACATACATATATAATCTTGAAAATATAAGACTAATTTTTGTAATTTTAGGTAATACTATCTCCCATACCTATGCGAGAAAATTCAACATATATAAATGCATCTTTTATTGAGGGCTACGATATTTCGGAACACTTTATAATAACACAAGATCCTTTGGAAAATACAATCTCAGATTTCTGGAGGATGATATCAGAACAAAGTATTTCTACGGTTGTTATGTTATCTGAGGTATGACAACCCAACTAGCATTTATATGTTGTTATATAACTCGTATATACAGTGTGTACCGCATGGGACAAAAAGCAAGGACGATTCGGTTGGGTCGACGCGAAAAAATAATATGGGATTGTAAATTTCCCCGTTTAGGCTGCAGTGTACATTTACTAACACAGTGTTACATCTAATAACCCGACTTAAAATAAAAAAAAAAAAATCTTAACAAATAACAGAAATACCTACATATATAATTTCTTCTTACTGTTTTTGAAAGCCAAATATTTAATCCTTAACCTCCATTAAGGTTCATATGCCATATAGTATTTGAGGAAATGCCTGCCAAACCGTTTCACCGGATTAGTTTGCAAACGTATAATCTTCCAACGTTTAATCTTCTTCAGATCAAAACCTTGCGAATTGTGTCCTTGGTAAAACATTTGTTGCAAAATTAATAAGCTAAATAAAAAACCTGGCTGGACTAAAACATACATTTCGCGTACTTATGAAACATCTCAAAGTTCCATATTTCTGAGTTCGTGATGAGTCAGCGACTCAAACTCAAAACATGAGTTGAGTTTTAGAAACCTGGGAGAGCCTGACACAACGGTACGATCGCAAACCATTAATCGTTTGTTCATTCGTACAATCGTTTTGGACTCTTCCCACCTACGTTGAACTTCAAATCTCTGATGGAGGTGATGAGATCATATATGTAATCAATGTCCTTGATGCAAACCAAAGTGATCTGCGGTTAATACGTATTCTTCGCAGTAAAGTGCTTAAAACAAGAAAGGCAGGGGCAGTGCAGCCCATCTAAAGCGTACATTTGGAGATTTATTTTGTGGTCAAAGCTGTGGTTAAAGCTGAAGGTTTAAAAAAGAACCCTCAATGTAAGCAGTGTCAAGAAGATGACACGTTAACGCCTAAAATTTAATGCTTTGGCTGTATTGACACTTAACACACTTATTTACAAACATCGTAATCGTACTCATTCGTTACGTCTGCATTCGTCTACTTTGGTTGAGACTATACAGGAACAAAGGAGATAAGGAAAATATCTTCGAAATTATGCCAATCGAAGAGCGCAAACGATTGTGAAACTTCCCTAGCCTGATAAGTGTATACGAGTACATATTTGTTTGGTAGATTCATTTCATTGTTGGGATCTTTTCTATACTAGTTACCACTGGTACAGATACGTTGAAGTTTTAGTGTATTCGCTTTTTTTTCGAAGACATAAATTATAATTCAAGATATTTTGCAACGATTAGTTTTGTTCTTTTTTTTCTAAGACAAATTAAATTTTAAGACATTGGTATCAATTTATATATTTTTGTAATCGTTTCTAGATTGGGGAAGGTTCAAGAAAATGTTCACGGTATTGGGCTGATGATGAAATTATGTACGAACATATCCTTGTCAAGTATATACATAGTGAAAGCTGCCCATACTATATCCGTAGAGAATTCAACGTCACAAATGCGAAAATTGATGATACAATACAAGTGACCCAATTTCAGTACAATGGATGGCCAACTGTTGATGGAGAAGTGCCCGAAGTTTGTCGTGGAATCATTGAATTAGTAGATCAAGCACAAAATCACCATTCTAAAACAAATAAGTCCATCAGCAACGCTCCAATGTTGGTCCATTGCAGGTAAAATCTATTTTTATCTGTGTTATAAATTTATAAAAAAATATTTTTTATAAAATTTATAAAAAAATTTTAATTTAAAGAAATATTTCTCATGTCCGGACTATGGCATGCAGGAAATCACAATACATGTTGAAAAAGTTAAAAATGTTTTAATGTAACTTTTATCGTAAATTACATTAGTTTGAAAAATAAAAAGTCAGTTCGTGCCATCAGCATTAAGCATTATGCATCATGTTTATTGTTATTTGCAATAATAATTTTTGTATATATTTATTATTCCATTCATCTCATTCGTACAAGATGGAAAAGTAAATAATACAAAAGTAAGCACCATATTGGAAAATGCTCTTATTTTTGCAAAATGCGCCATCTGTGATCATGCCACAGTAAAACAAAAAGTAAACAAAATTCAATAATTAGATAAGCAAAAAAATGATTCCTTGATGATGAGCACATCGGTGATTACTTTTGCCACCTTGTATATTAAATCATCATTAATACAATACGAATATTAACTTTTTTTATAAAAATAACTTAAGCGACACCAATCACTTGGTGTGTAGAGTTTAAGGCAGACCCACACTGCTCTAATGTGTTTCACGCCTCGATTATTGCTTTTTAAGGTTTCTAACAGTTAAAATTAGATATTCTCGTTGTTCGTTGTTTATAAAATAAAATATGTAATGTAAAAAGTCCGTACACCTACATAATAGGTTTAAATCATTTATCTTACAGCTTGGGAACGGATAGAAGTTCTATATTTGTGGCTATGTGTATATTAGTTCAACAGTTGCGAACTGAAAAGAAGATCGACATATGTACTACCGTACGGAAATTACGATCTCAACGAACGAGTCTTTTGGACACATATGTAAGTATTTTGAATAAAAACATGCTTTTTAATTTATTAGCTATTAACTAATAACTGCGCTTGAACGAAAACCAAATATGTATATGAAAAAGGAAAGTATCAGAACCAATTTTGTGAATCTTTGAATACTGTAAAATAACAAAATAAAGTTTATCGAAAACTAACAAACAAAATTTCCATTCCTAATGTTCTACAATCTCAAGATTAAATTTTAATAAACAAGGAAAACACTTTTAAAAAGTATAAGTATAAAATGCGCTCAATTCTTCAGTTGTTAGTATATTATATTGTATTATATTACATATATTGTATTATATTATATTACATATATTGTATTATATTATATTACATATATTGTATTATATTATATTACATATATTGTATTATATTATATTATATGTTACATTATATTATAATATTTGTATATTAATATGTATTTATGTTATTAAAAGATACTTTATTCTTAGAGGTACTCGATCAAAAGCGTCTGGAGACCGTTGGCATATACATAAAATACTCTTGCTTTTTGACAAGTAATATAGAATTAAGAAGTCTGATAATGCCGTTGACTTGTTGACGTTGCACAGTTCAGAATTGAAATCCATTGCCTAAAATCTGTGGTTGTTGACAGATGAAGGTTTTGTAATGCGGTTTTCATCTCGGTTTTTTAGGTCAGCTGAGTCACCTGTGTTGACTGAAAGTTGATAGGATAACAACTGTTTGCTTCTGTGGTTTCTGGTTGAAAAACTGAATCAAGTAGTTTTCATAGGCTTTTTTTGAAAGCAGCTTAATTCCATTTAGAGAGTTCTGCCGAGATCGGCACAAGTGGTAGTCTGAGGGTCCTATGTCTGGAGTATATGGTGGATGCATTAAAACTTCCCAATTAAGCTCTCGCAATTTTTGACGGGTCATCAAAGAAGTGTGTGGTCAAGCGTTGTCATGGTGGAAGACAACACCTTTCCTTTTAGTTCCGGCCATTTTCCGTCAATTGCCTGGAGTAATCTCTCTAGTTCACAATAGAGTTGAGAATCAATTGTTCGACCAACTGGAAGTAGCTCATGGTGGACGATTCCCTTCCAGTCCCACCATACACACACAGCATCACCTTTTTCAACGTCAATCCTGGTTTGGCGAACGTTTGTGACCGCTCTCCATCACTTGCACACGATTTTTGACGCTTCCGATTATCATACGTGACCCACTTCTCATCACTGGTTATGACACGTTTCAAAAAAGGCTAGATTTCGGCAGTGCAACCCAGATGTTTATTCTGTCTATCATGTTTTTCTCGCTCAACCCATGAGGAACCCATATATCGAGCTTCTTTTGGTAGCCAGCCATGTGTAGATGGTTTAAAACAGTTTTGTGATCAATGGTCTAGCTGCATACCAATATCGATACTGCTGATATGCTTATCTTGCTGGACTTTTATCCATCAAACGTTTCAGGTTTTTGGTCGATGGATTTAATTTCTAAACCACTGTTCGTCAAAGTATTTGTAAATTGTGAAGCTTTCTTATGATAGGTACTTGAATTTCCTTTAGCATTTGCACTCAAAAACCCCAGATCAATGCTTATAGGTAAAAGAACGCCGGAATATATAATGATAGCTCATTAAATTCAGCTACAATAAGGATTTGCATATTTTCATATACATATTTTTCATATACTTTTTCATATATTGTACATATAATGCGAAAACAATCTACACAAATTTTATGTATAATGAATTAACAAAATATAATGAGATAAAGTGAAACTTTTGCACTGACTATCTTTCACTATTACACTTTTTGTTTCAGGCACAATACGAGTTCCTACACCGCGCAATTGCCAATTATGCTGATTTACATAATCTTTCAAATGAATTTTCAGATGAAAAATAGTAATTATTTCTATGTTTAAATTTATAATTTTATGTAAAATTTTAGTTTTATATAAAATACTACATATACAATTGATATACAAGACATTACGTATATAAATTATAATATAATAAGTATAACATTTTACATTTTCCGTTATGAGTTTTTTTTTATTATGAGTTAACTCTGAGAATTGTACATTAAGTTGTACCTATGTTACCTATGTTAAAATATCCAGCCAAGATAATGTTACACAACAAAAACATGATTTTTATAAAAATTGTTTGAAATTTAAAAACCAATACATTTTTTGGTTTTATTGTTACATTGCCTAATAATTTATGAACATTTTCAGTACATTATAATGTTTAATGACTTATTAGTAATTTTTATATTAAAAACTTTTTAACTCAACTGTCCGTTATTTTGGATAAGTAATATTGATAAATCATGAGGGGGTTCGTACTCTTCGTATCAAATTTATTTTCTAATATTTTAATATTACATCTAAAATTTTTTACTGTTAGTTGGCTACGTCGCAATATATCTTTACGAATATTCTTAAAGAAGATTATCTTTCTAATACGCATCTTGCGTGTGGGTCTTCTAATACGTCAAAGCTAAGTGAAACAAACGAAATTTCTTGAAATGAGGAATTAATTTTTCTATTCTGCAGACATTCTCTGTTTTGCAATTCCATTCACATCTAAATAAGTTCTTCTATTATTTCATCTATTACGCATGCGAGGATATCCATTTTCATATTTTACGGGCATCAATAGTAAACGCAATAGTAATATTTCAAACAACAACCTTCATCTATACGTCAAGGTCGAGTACTTCTGCCTGGAACATACGACAATTTTGACACTCAATGCGTGAATGGTTTGATGACATACTTTTTATTATGTTATCAACATAACTTTTATTTTACTGTCATTGCTTCTTTGTTACAGTGTTACTACCCATTGAACTTTAATCTTCTCAATAATTTTCTATATTTGCAAGCATTGTTTCAATACTGTAAGATGATTTGCATGAATACGATTATGAAGTTCTGTCGTTATGGCCGTAGCTATTTATTGCTCTATTGGAGCATTTTTCATATCATCTGAGTTTGCCTAAATTAATATTTTTTTAATTATAATAAATTAATTCTTATAAAACAAAAGCAAAATAACCTACAAAAATTTATTTTTTCATCAATATTATTCTCTTTAAAATTTCTTGAAAAGGAGACCTTAATATTTTTGAGATGTTTTTCGGTTCGCGATACCAAGCCGTGTAGTTCCCACGAACTATCTCTGGCCCACGGGACTGAGACATTTTTTTTAGACGTTAGTTCGCGATATCGCGAATATACTTGCCTGTATACTTACTGCTTCGTGGTTGGCTGGGCCATACCCAGATTCGGAGGTTATTCTTAACGTCTCAGTATCGCAAGTCTAGTCTCAAGACCGAGTAATTTCGAATGCTGATAAATATACATACATACATATATGTATATGTTAATGTTATTTTATATACAGATATATTATATAAAGGGGGCATCGGTTGTGTTCTTTTCAAAATTGCTTTTCTTTAAAAAAATTAAAATTAAAAAAACTCAGAGCCCTATAATGGATACGCACACGAAACGAAAATTGCTGATTCTGTTTCTACTTTTCATAGTTTTCTGTGGATTTGCCGGTTCTGTATAATATAAAGACGAAACGAAATCCCAAACGAAAATTACCTATTTTGTTGGTATTTTCACATGCTTTGCATGCTTTGAATTATTACATTTTGATTACAATCACTTTATAATCACAATCAAATTCACAGATAATAAATTATATTTCACAAAAATTATTTGTAATCTCGCTAATCTATTATAGAAATGTCAAATTTGTTTTGCTATATTGTTGCCAGACAACACCATATCGAATTTTCACTGAAATTTATCGCTGAATCTTTACAAATCATTAAAAAAAAAATATAATATTTGCGCAAAATATTTGATATTTACATGGTAACATTGTAACCATCGCGTTCTGCAAAACAGCGTAAAGGCAGTATGCAAAACAAAGAACGGAACTAAGACAAAATGAAAAGTTAAATTATGCGCGTTTGGCATTGTTTTGTTTTAGTATACATTGTCGCGTGACTATCCATTATAAGTTATAGTTATAAAAATTAAATTTTAAAAAGAAAACAGCCGATGGCTGTATATATATGTATATACATATATACAGGTTGATTCGCATAAGATGGCACAAATGACTAGGACACGTAGGACAGAAAGGTCGAGACAAGAAGAAATCGTATGGGGGAGGGTCAATTTCTCCCGTTTATGTTGGAGGGGCCATTTTCTAAAAACCCGACATAAAATCGTAAAAAAGTATTAAAAAATAACTATGATATCCCAGACCATTTCTAAATACTGGTTTTTAAAAAATGTGCCCTCCCTCCTAAATGAGGGGAAATTTACCCCCACCCCCAAAATATTTTTTCTTGGCTCGACTCAACCTACACGCCCTAGTCTTTTGTTCCATCTTATGCGAATCACCTGTATATATGTATAAAATTGAATATAATTTCATTTATTATAATATATTGTTAAAAACTTAAGAGTGCATTATGACCTTTAAGAAATAACATTGTAAATGCAAAATAAAAAATAACGTAAAGTATATTTTATAATCGATAGTAATTAGATTTCCAATAAGCAATTTGTAAACATTTCTAGGCTGATTCCATATTAAATGCACAAGTATTATACATATAAGCATAATTAATACATAAATAATATAAGTATTACATAATAGTATAAGAGATCAGCATTTTTCTTTTCAAGATTTCTTCAGGACAGGTGGTTTAGGAGGTTCCATATGGTAAAATTTTATTAGAAAAGCTTTGGTTTTATATTTTTTTGGTTTAAAAGTGGAGGCGACTGGCCGAAAATTAAATACAGTCTCGTTTCTTCCTGTGACAGATATTCGAAGAAAGAGCTTCATCAAAAGTGTCCCCAAAGGAACCCACGATTTTAGTTTTGTGCCATATTGATGTGTTGATAACGAGAAAAAACGACAGCGTAACAGCATTTGGTGTTCAGAAAATTCACAAGTGATTGTTGTAAAATAATTACATTCACAACATATCATTGTTTGGTGCAGCTTAGAGTTGTGTAGTTGCGAACATGTATAGTTCCCGGATATGTCTCGGCACTCGGAGATGTTTCCAATCGTTTCGATTGAAATATTTTAACATGGCCGAATAGTTCCTATTTCAAAATATTCAATTGAAAGAAAAAACTCTAGTACTTAATGCAGCAGGTGTAGCCATCTCTCTTCCTCTTTTTTTGATAAAACATACTCGTACGTTGATAATTCCGTTTTATTGGAGTGATATCATGCCCGCTGAGTGGGCGGGAGTACAGAAAAGTACCTACGATTTAATTGCAAGTACCTACGATCACATGCAACTAGTTCACATAAGTAACAACCTTAAATTTGAATAAACATTTTTTAAAAGAAAATCTATACAAAAGTTAGTAATGCAATAAAAAAGTAATGCAAAAAATAATTAATAATTAAAGTAAAGTAAGTTAAAGTTGGAAAACAAGGAGGACCTAAAAACCTCAGAAAACCTATGTTGCATTATGTAAATGTTGCATTATTGCATATGTTGCATAGTAAAACCTCATTACTATGTTGCAAGAGAGAAGATCTTGGCAAAGGAATTTACATTTAATTATATCGTCTTTTTCATATGACTAAAATTTATCCTTAATAAACTAGTGTTTTATTTAGTGTTTTATTAAACTATGTGTTTAATTGTCTTCATTTTAATTATAATTTTTTACATGAAAGAATTAATTTTATTGAAACTAATGTCTATACAAATATGGACTTAAATTTTCTCTTGATTTTATTTCTTATAATACGTTATTTTTGAAAGTGGTATAAGTCCATTTAGAGCTAAAAAAATCCTTTATTTTTTTAAATATTTTCAATAATTTTTGAATTGATTAACGTTTGCCAATATTTTTTAATTAATTCAAACACAAACCTTTAAATATCTCGATACATGAAAAAATGGACTTATACCACTTTCAAATATAACAGCTCATATATTGAAAATTCTTCCTCAGATTGATATATCACACCAAAGATAATTCAACTTTTATCACTTTTTTGGCAAAACAGTACATTCATTTGTAACAGAATTCAATTAGCAAGTGATATTTAAAAATATCTTTTGGCCCCTATTGGGAATGTAGATCAACGTTTGTAAAAAGTCTTTCGTCGTCACTCGATTGAATGTTGGTATTGCCAGTGATAACTGCAATTTTCCTTTCGTGCGCTGTCAATCGGAATTTTTTCACGATAGCTTATCGATTGTGTTTTTGTGTATCAAGTCGAAAATGAGAACTAATCATTGCTGAATAAGTAATTATAAGTATACATACCTAGTACATACTACTCCTTGGGAGGCATGGTGTACAAACAGTAGTCATGATCCATGTATGTTTGTAGCAATTGGGAATGATACCTGTGGATCGTTAAGAGGGGGTCTGAACTCACCGTTGTAAACGGAATCAGACATAAGGTTATCGACCTAATCTTGGAGAGTAGTGGAATAATAGAAAGAGTATTACAATGGAGAGTGCAGGACGGGAGTGTCGAGTTCGATGTTGCCTAAGGGGTATTCGTTTTTTATGGTCCGTATCCTTACCAAAGACACTGGAGAATTCCAGCTGGTGTTGCTGCTCTCAATCACACTAAGACTTAATATCCGGTCGAGATCATTATATATCAGCTTCTGGATAGGCGGCGAAATGGGGTGACATTTTTTCTGCCACCTTAATCACATGTTCTTCAACATCAGTTCGCAGCCTTCAGGACACTCGGTTCATCAGTGCGATCCTGTCTTGCATGGCACACGGACAGATACGATAGACCTTATGAAGTAAACAGACTTACTAACGGTGACGTGGACAGAATTCAAAGAAGACGGAGTTATAAAAGGAAATCACAACAATAACACCAATAAAAAAACCATTTTTTTTGGAGACGGAGAATGGGCGAAAAACTGCATCTCACCGTTCCGACTGCGAGGTTATTTTTATTATACGAAGCATTTCGAACAATGGAAATTTGGAATAATTGTCGAAAAGTGTTTGTATCCTTATTCAATTGGGATTCACTTCTCTGTTTGACTGTTTGCTTCCTTTGAAGCACCAATATGATGCGACGCTGTTGAAACAGCTACAGGCCGCAGTGGAATCCTTTATGCTGGATGTTTAGGTAGCAGGCCTGCCAAGTCATGGGGAATACCCACAATTGCGGGGAATTTATTATATTCTGTAGAAAAGGCGAATGAACGATAATTTTAGGAAATTTAATTGTACTTAAGTGAATTGTAAAATAAAAACGAGGGGAGAATTAACTGTCTATCCACAACGCCACGTCGCAGACGATTGCAATGTCCTTATCGAAAAATGAAAAGGAACACGATGTTGAGCTCTCTCACGTCGTCGTAAAGTTTTTCAATTTTTTGACAACTTTCCGACTTTCTCATTTTTTTTAATACAGTCTCCCCTACTTTTCGATGAAATTTCTCAAAATCCCCCAAAAATTTAAATAAATTTGTCAAACAAGGATATTATTCAAAATGTAAAATGTGACAGATGGCACTCATTCCTCTCGTTTGCGACGTCGCATCGTTGCGTTGTGGTTAGTATATAAACACAAGGCAAGGATGACGATAACGATTTTGGTTTCTATAGAAAACAAAAATATATTATAGTCCTTAGTCGTCGACAAATTTTCTATAATAATTTTTGGCATTTCTATCCGACACTCTCATTTTTTCAAAACAGTCGCCTATCTTTTATAGAAAACCCATAAAAGTGTAAAGAAAAAACATATGATAAATATATGGCATAAAAAAATTAAACTAAAAACAATTCAAAATTCAACGTCTGAATTTTTAACGTTTTTATGTAAATTGATCCACACATATTTTATAACAATGAGTTTTACAGAGCGGTTAATTGATGAGGTGAGGTGTTAGGATATATTATGATCTTTCCTCGGCAAGATATAAAAATGTTTTGATTTTGAGCGAAATTTCGACCCAGCTTGGCTTGCTGGCAAAGAAAGCATTTTTAATTTGGTAACATATTTTTTTATATACGTTTTTATTAGAGGATTGCGCAAAAAAGGAGTGGAGGAACCTCCGAGACGTCTATAAACGAGATAAGACACGACTAAAGTGCCTATCAGGTAGTGCTGCGTCCAATAGGAGCAATTTTAAATATTCAAAAAACATGCAATTTTTGGACTGCGTTCTTTGCCACTTCCATCACCATCGACAGCTTCTTCGTATATTCCAGCAAATAGGGCAAGGTGTGACGCCACGCAGGAGCGCTTCTGCACGCTCCTTGAAACTACTGCGCAGAAAATGGATGGAGCTTGCGCCAGCACCAACAGTACTATTTATTAAACTGTTTGATGCATTAGGGACAGGTGTGGTAAATGCGGGCTTGACAGATGATGATGCAGGAACTGTCGAAATACGTGTTACAGAATTCGTTGTAAACCTGGTAAAAGAAATAAAAAATATGCGCCCGTAACAATTCCTGTCTCATCATCTGTAAGCACTATATGAGGAATCAAGTAATATAATAAATGTAATATAATATAATTCAAATAGAACAGAAAATGTTAAATATTAAAAGTATTTTTTTTTGTTTTTTTTCGACTAATTTAATATTTAATTGAGGAAATCTTTCAAAATATCCCGAAATGCAAAAGCTCGTCGGGCACATATGTTGGCATAAGAGAGCCTACCCGATGTTAACTGTCGCCATTTGATGGGTCTTCAAGTTGGACATCACGTGCTGTGAAATATTTGCTGTCTTTTTGTAACATTAAGCAATTGTGAAGCACAACTGTTGCTGGCACAATTTTATCAACATTCTTCAGACAAGCACTTATTTTTAAATGGAGGATGCTCCAACGATTTGTTAAAATGACGAAAGCAATTTGAATGCGGTCAAGCGCACGCATTTGACAAATTCTCGTCTAATGCTTCTCCGGATACGGATGCATAATATTTGTGCGCAAAGGAAAAGTGGCATCGGCAACAAAACAATGAAAAGGAAAATAATATTTGAATTCGGAAGGTGTTTGGCTGCTGGAACTGGAAGCGTATTTTACAGTATAATTTTTCCAAACATACTGCGCACACTGTATTAAAGTGTAGAAGTAGTCTGCATCACAAGCACCTCGCAAAATTATGCTAAAGCGTTTCTTATAGTTTTAATATAGCGACTCGCTTCGGTTGGGGCACTTTGTGGCTATTCATTTACCATCAATCGCCCATAAATAATTAGGCATGCCGGTTTTATGGTAAAATTTTGAAGAGGTATGCTCCGAATCGACTGCATTTGGAAGCGCCAAATAAATTGGATGCAACTCATCCCATATATCCTGGCACGTATAATACACAATATTTCTTACTATGGACACAACCACTTTGAATGCCAGCATCTCAAAGTTGCATCCCTTCGCCAAATATATGTATGTAAGTAGAAATAGTTTTATTAAACCCATATTAAAAATATGTTGTTAAATTGAATTTGAAACTCACACAAGTGTAACGGCCAACCTAGTCTGTGGTGCGATTGGCCTTCGCATTGATGTTCGCGATTACTTTTCATGAAGCAAAGAAAGGAGTTATTTAAATTGGTCATTATTCATACGCAGTGCATTCGAAAATCATCTTGGTCATTTAGTTGCGACTGTGCGCCCAGTGCATCGCGACAGCGGTTCACTGAACAAAACCCGTACATCTTCAATTAGAAGCACCTGAATATATGTATATTACAAGCTTCTCATAAAATCGTGCTAATCTTCAAAAGTTTGGAGACAACTTGGAGATTTATCATTTCAGTAATAAATGTTGAATGAAATGAATTTAATATAAATTGAACGAATCACAAAACGAAAGTATAAATGTAGATAAGCTTTGACAATCGGCATTCAAGCATTATTCTAAGAGAGAAAAATTGTTATCGTGATCGTTGTCGGTGCATTGTGGTTATGCACAAATTCTCATTGTGCTTATATGAAATTGTAGTAATTTTTGTAGGGAAATTTGAAAAATATACTTGGCAGCACTAGTTGGCAGGGCTACCAGCTCTGTACGCATACAGACAACTGTTTTCATCAGCGGCTACACAGCTGAATGAAAACATTTGACCAGCTGATCGATGTTCGAAAGCCTTAAAACGGATTCATATCTTTATGGAAACGCCATATAGGTGAATTTTTAAAAAATCCTTAGAGCCATACAATTTCAACAAAATAACAGTTATGTCACCTTTTAGGTTAGTAAATTTACATAGAGATTTGTATCAACCAGAAGTGAAGAATGAATTCTAACAGAAGTAGAATTATAAATTTCTATCAAGATCGAACAACGTAATCACCTATGCTAATAACACCATCCAAAATAAATATAACGAAATCAAACATGGGATTTCGCGAAATGGGTGTAAAGGATAAGGATGCTTCATCATATTGCTTTGTCATTCACGCAGGTCCAGGATCACATTGGTTACAATTGCATGACCAAAATACTTGTACATAGATATTTGCCTTTGATCATGAAATTCGAAGTGTTGTCTGCAAATCAAATCTGACTCATATTAGAGTACAAGAAAGAGAAATTTTTAAAAAATTGTACTGTAGCAATTACTCACGTAGGAATTAAAAATCTTTATATAACTGAAACGAGTGTATAGAGAAAATTACATATAAAATTTGAACTAATCTTACGTCTTAGCTAGGGTTGAAATTATTTACGTTGAACTTATAGTATCTCTAATATAAGAAAGTTTCAAATATTTAATTAAATGTATAAAAGACTTGAATTGATATATGTATAAACATACGAGAATATGAATTCTGTGAATAAAGAGGTAAATGTTTAATTTTACCTTATTTAATGAAAATTAGTTGTACATTTATCAAAAATATCTTATATTTATCTCATAATAAATACAAACGATAAATATTGTTAACACATTTAAACGATTTTTCTAAAAGTAATAATGTGAAATATTAAAACTATGTTATGCGAAATAGTTTTATTTAGTATCACAAACAGATACCTTTCTTCATTTTATTCATTTATTTTGTGTTGCATATTCGTATGTTATGTTACTTGTTCTACGAAATACACATGTGATCCATAATTTCATTCCACAATAAAATTAATAACTTAAATATTATCAATATAATAACACTTTATTGTTAGGAATCCCTGATATTTAATTAAAATATTGTTTGTTCCAATTAATACGAACCCACATTTTATTCACAATTCTGAATAATAGTGATTAACATTAAATATTAATGTCCTAATACTTAGGTCGTGCATTTAGGAAATAAACATTAAATACAAAATAATTATTGATTTCTAGATACAATAATGTTTATCAATTTCAACCTTTTATTTTTTTTAGCAGTATTTAAAATGTTCAATACGCATGAAGTTTGGTTTGTTTCACTATATTTGTTATGTTATTGTAAATAATAGCTTCATTTAAAATATAGTAAAACTGAAGATGTTCATGCTCTAATATTGGCCAGAGGAGGATCAAAGGGAATTCATCTTAAAAATTTAATTGAATTAAATGGTTTGTCATTACTGGCTAGGACGATAACTACCATACAAAAATCAGGATTATTTGTTGTAACCTGGGTATCAACAGATAACATACAAATTGAAAATGAAGCAAGGAAATGTGAGTTTAAATGTATTTGCAATAGAGGTACTCATATAAACTCTTAAAAGCATGTTAAAGCCTCAAAATACGTAAAGCAGTGCGTAAATGAAATGAAATCTTTAAAATTTAACCAGCATTTTTGGTGCCTAAACAGTCTCGTAAATACTTAGCTTCACATTATCAGCTGTTTTCTAAGCAACACCAAATTAGCTAATCGATTTATACACACATGAAGAGGTGCACTCCCTTAAACTTTTTGTGTAAGCACGTATAAGTACAAAACTCTTCGATTTAGCTGTTTATATGAGTATGTTAAGAATGAGTTTCCATATTGAAAATAAATTTAATTTTTCAATTTCCTTAACACAAAAAATATTACGCTTCTGTATATAATTTGCTTATCAGTTACGATTAATTACATTACTTAATGCAAAAATTATCACTAGCTTATAATAAAGAACCCCATTTTGGATGCTTTACACCATATTTATCTAAAAACTTTTTAAATATGGCCGACACAAGCTGTTTGCCATTGTCGAAATGATCAAACTCTGGAATACCAATCACATGAAAAACACTACTTTCTAAAAACATTGGTGGCATGGGTTGGAGACAACAGCATGGGTTGGACAACAACAAACTTCGAAAAATAGTTCAGACAATTGAAGATGGAGGAATAAACATTCCTCGTTCTTGAGTAAGGCCATATAAAATCTATTTAGAGACTGTGAAAGGGGCGTTTAGTGTTGTACTGTTTACCCATCAGGAGACAGCGCATGGCGGTAGATATTTTGCTTCCCTTACATATGGAACAGGGAATGAAAGCAAAACAAAATATGCAACAACAGCAAGCGCAGCAGATGCGAATAGCTCGTATTGAACCATTTCCGGCCAACTATATTTCCGTCTCAACCGAGCTAACGTCTTCTGAATCTTCCCTTGTCCACAGAGGGGAGCTATAACAAGTCTCCAGTTGCCCAGAACCCAATTCGGAGGACCATATCATCCGTCATAAAACCCGTACGTCTGTAAACAAACCCGTCCGAAACTGCAAGATCTGGTAGTCCTGTTTCTGTCCTGTCTATGTTTTCACCGTCTTCCTCAATTCCTCATATTCCCTGGCCATGATATTAAAATTGTCCTTGGCGATTTTAATGCAAAGCTGGGAAGGAAGAGCATCTTTGGCGGTACTGTCGGAAAGTATAGCCTGCACGACACCACCTCCGACAAGGAATTCAGGCTAATCGACTTTGCGTTGTAGTAGCTAGCACACGGTTCCCGCATCTCGATATTCATAAGGGGACTTGGAGATCTCCTGATCAATCAACCGTCAACAAGATTGACCACATTGCGATCGACGCATGGCACTCCTCCAGTATAATGGATGTCCAAACGTTCCGAGGCGTCAACATTGACTCGGACCATTACCTTGTTGTAGGCAAGGTACGCTTGCGGATATCCCGAACACCGCAAAGACAAGCTAATACTGTGAGGAAGTTGGACGTCGGACGGCTACAATCGCAGAGATCGCCAAATCCTTTTCCGATCGATTCTCCCTTAATCTCTTAAGAGGTCCTATACCGCCAGCATCAAATATCGAAGATCAGTGGTAACACTGCCAAAAAGCCATCAGAGATGCCGCCTCAGATGTGCTGGGTTTCACCCTGCCAGCACAACGATACCCCTAGTTGGACGACAAGTGCCGGCGAGCACATGCAACCAAACAAGATCTAGAACTGCTCGCGAGCTCTAGGGGCAGAAGAGGGGAGACGAACACTGGCTTCTCAGGAGGAAAAAGAGGGAGCATGAGAAACGCGCGGTCGAGGAAATTGAAGGATGCCACTCCAGAAATGAAATTCGGAAGTTTTACCAAAAGGTAAAAACATCCCAACGACAAAACCCCGATGCGAAGCCTGTAGTGATGAACAAAAGAACATAGTAGTAGAGTCGCAGTCGGTGCTGAGGATTTGGAAAGAGCATTTCTATATATTGTATAACGGCGATGCAGAACAAAACACGAACAATACCGTCCGCCGGACCTGGCTGAAGTGAAGATAGCCGCTCCGGCCCGGAAAATCTTCGAATCCAACACCGATGGAAGGCGCAGTAGAGGAAGACCGGGACTCTGGGGTCGCACGCAAGTGGAAGGGAACCTTAACCAACTTAGCATGAGAAACTGGAGGCAGCTAGCTAAAGATCTAAATGGCTGGAGACGCTTGTTGGTTGAGGCCCAGGTCCACCCCGGACTGTAGCGCCACCTTAAGTTAGGCTTCTTTTTGACACGTGGTGTAGGTGTATTATTAAGAAGAACCCTTTCCTTACATTTTTTACCTGACAATGGGAAAATTTGCCATTTTTAGAGGTGCGGATTCTTTTTGGCAGGCTTTTGGTAGGTTGGGAAGGCTTTGAATTTGAGATATTAGATACATATTAAAATTTAAAACCATGAAGATTTTACTTAAAAATTGAATGTATGCTTTTTTATTTGCCAGTATTTATGTGTACATAAATTTTTAACTTAACTGACGTTACTTAAATCCACAAATTTTAATGTTTCGTTCATAAATTTTTTTGATATACGACTATATGCATATGACTTCGAAATCACCATTTCGAAATGAGGCAGCAGACTATAGAGTCCACTATATATATCACAGGATATCAGGAATATGATCGCCCTGAATGTGTAAGCTCACAGCCAGCTTGGAACACTGTCATGTTGGCACCTTTAGTGTGAGCATCGTGGCCATGATCAATAGATTAGTAGAGTTGTTACATAGACCCCAAGCTCCACCAAGAGCCTGTCATTAAGTTCATCCTTTCTCTCTGATCCTTTCAGCTCTGAGACCCAAAACCGTAAATTAGTGGACCAACATAAAAATTGGTTACCAAAAATAATGGTAGGTGTATTGCAAATTTGGTATACGCATAGACAGAATGGACTGGGAGCAACGGCTGTATAAACCTGCATACTAACGATTCGAAGTTGGACGGAAGAGTAAGGTTTTCTCTGAGATCTCTGATACCGCAGTAAAATATCGTCTTCCTGACCATTGTAGTATGTTTCAGACGGAGGTAATCGCCATCCGGGAGGCACTGCGATTTCTGAGAAAAAATACGGTATCTGGATAGCAGCAATAAAATCCCTGGAATCCCTTTCACCACGTACATGGTGGTTAAAGGCTGTCATCAATCTCTTACCGAGAGGGCAGAGCAGTACCAGCAGACCGATACTACAGAAGCGGTTTCCGTGTGTCCTCTGGAACAGCCCTGACTACCTATCTACTATATTGCCATGAATATAAGTATGACCTAGTTCCAAACTCCGAGTAACCCTCTGGTTTATTGATACTTTGGCTAGGTATAGTCTGCAGTCCATCACAACCTGTGACAAGACAAGGGCCACAGGGTCTCTTTAATTTCTTTCTTTTATTTCTTTAATTTCATCGGGTCAGATACAACATCTACAAGTATTTGGAATTATCTTATTAATACAAAGTCTATTCCTGCGATAAAACATACAGTGTCAGGATAAAAAATTAACTCTAACCGATGTTTCTATAATACGTACATACTTCCTTTTCCAAATATTGGGTGGCACAGTAAATAACAAGAAAGGAGGAATAGACGAGGAAAATATGATAACTTTTTGTGCAAGGCCATAAACAGCACCTGTTAAACTTGGCAAAAAACAAATTGAAATTTGAGTGACTGAGGAAAGTTTTTAAATTATTATCAAATTATCATTTGATATACGAGCTGAGAACACAAATTGCTATCAAAGTAATCTCATGAAAAACGTTTTGACTGATTCGGTGTGTTTTCAGCCTAAGTGAAAATTTGGTGAAATAGTAATGTCTAGTGTAGATATGAAAATATCATATTCATATACTATACATGTTAATTAATTCATAATAATAATTAATTAAAAACGTAATTATGATTTCAGTTGGAGCATCTGTCCACAGAAGGCCAGCCCTTTTTTCTCAAGATCAAACATCATCTCTGGATTCGGTACAAGAATTTTTGAATGTTCATCCTACGATAGAGAGATTTGCTTTATTTCAATGCACCTCAGTTTTTCTAAATACAAACTATATTTCGGAAGCTGTTAAGAAATATCGGGATGTGGATTGTGTCTTCTCAGTAAAAAGGTATTAATATAAAAGTTTTTTAATCTTTACCATAATAACTATTTTTTAAGTAAAAAAATCAAATAAACAATTTAAAAAATTAAAATCAGAAAAATACACAATTTCATTTAAGGTAAGACTTATGAAAAATTTCCTAAAAATCTTTGAAAAAGGTTTGTTTTTAGTTTGAACGTGATTTGCAGCTTTTTCTTTCTTCTAACTAAATTGATTTCAGAAGCTTTAAACTGCGATGGAGAGAAGTGAGGGGCAAAATCGAGGCAATTAATTTCGATCCAAGCAACCGCCCTAGACGACAGGATTGGTCTGGAGAACTCATAGAAACGGGAATGTTTTATTTTTCAACAAGAAGACTAATTGCTGAAAACCATTTTCAGCATGAAAGGTATAATATAAAAAGACATACATAGTATAACCTGAATTGCTTTTTCCCCAAGCATTTTCTACAGAGACAATCTGGCCCTCTGGTCTATTTGCAGAAATCAAATTATAGTAAAATCTAAAAGAAAGATATCGGAAATTTGAAAGATGATAGATTTAAAAATATTCCTAGTACTTATAATAGCGCTGCGTGGGATTGCAAAAAGCTTCGAAGCGATTTAAATTGGCGGTATAAACTTCCTACGGTAATATGACCAAAAATGAAAAACTTTCAAACTTTAAAAATGAGTTCACCATAAAATCAGAAAGAGTTCTATATTCGGCCCGCCCGTAGACATATGACTCAAAAGTAACTACCCTTGACACCGTACTTAATATTGATATTGGATGTTTGTATGTACATACAAATATTAGAGTTTTTAACTCTAGAACATATCGAATAGCACTTATTCCACTTTATGCTCATGTCAGTACAGATAATGTAAAGAATAGAATGTAAAGAGCGCACCACGCCCATTTTTGGAGGCAGAGCTAATATTGATACTAGTTGATTAAACTAGTTGATACTAGTGAATTAAATCACAATCGCCGTTGCGTATTTTAAAGAGATTCCTTCGTTTTTTGTAAAAAAAGTGGGCGTTATTTATGGGCGTTTAATAACTGATTTCGTCCTTTTACAATCCCAAACAGCGTTTTTCGTTTTCTCCAAATCGTGATTTTAACAGACGGAGCAGACATGTAAAGAGACTAACTATTTTAATCAAACACTGAAAAACTTCTGGGAATGTGTCATATACACTAAAATCAAATCGGTATATACATCATATTGATGTATACATCACCCATATTTTTACCACTTAGCGTTATTTTGTTTGATGGTCGACGTTTATTAATACATGCTTGTTTTGAATGTAAATGTATGTCTACAGTAATTGCATTTAATTAAATTAGCAGCTAAAAGTTTCATAATAATATTATTTTATTAGATGTGATGTTGTCGAAATTAATCCTGTGGATTCCTTAGAAATAGACACGATAGAGGACGTACAACTTGCTCAATGTATCCTTAGCTATAAATCAACACAACTTTAAATAATCAAGTTAAATTAATTAAACTTAAATGATAATAAAATTAATAAAAAAGAAAATAAAAATAAAAAAAGTTATGTATTCATTTAATAAACAGTGAAAATATTAATTCACAAATCCAAAATTATTTAGCATATATATGTTTGTATATGTAAAAATAAAGTTTATGATTATGGAAGAATCAAACTGATCAAACTAGGTTTACTGTATTATATAAAGTTTTATTATAATCATAAATATGTTTACATTGACTCTATTATAAACTACGAAACCCTTACCACTTGCTTTCACCACTAATAAAGACATTCTATGACAAGAAATATGTTTTGCTCGATTGTAAATGCACCAGAAGGAGACAAACGGTGCTCTCAAGCGAAGCGATATTAATTTCGCCAATCACATTTGGAAATGTGGTGTACATTTCGCACTATTAAATCTTTATTTAATGAAGTAAAATCAAATTCAATTTTCTTTCTCATTATATAGACACCACGAAACAACAACTATTTTCTTGCCTCTGAAACTGTTAATTCTTTTATTCGTAGGTTCACTTTTTACTGCAGTATGCGAGTCTGAAATTTTAAAGTCACTGCTAAAGTCTAAAGTCTCAATGTATCTCTCTGGTAAGGATAATCTCATAGAGGACTTGGTAGCTAACCTTAATGAAGATCTGGATATCACAAAGCCCTGGTGGTAAAGAAGTGCCTGCAACTCAGTCTGCTGGAGTCAAGTCTTTTGCCCATTTCATTACTTACATATACATACATCGGCCAAAATAAGTTACAGCTTGTCAATTTGGCGGTTAGTTTTGGCTTTCGTATTAAATACGTCGCTTAGTTGTTCGGATAACATTAACAGTGTTGTAAGAAATATTGCAAATAACTCTAGCAACATTGATCGGAAAGGTAACGCTTCTACCGTAACTGTCAGTGTGTAAACAACTAAATTGGTGCAGTGGCTGCAAAGTGGTTATCGTTTGAATATGGAGAACAATAGTGAAAAATTGTGTTATATTTTGCAGTGTTATTGCGACAAAAACGCTGCGTAGGATTGTGAAAAATTTTTACTGTCTACGGTGAAGGTGCTGTACCAAATGGTTCGTTCGCTTTCGTTCTGGTAATTTTAATGTGAAAGGTGAGTCACGCTCTGGATGTCCAATCACTAGAAAAGCTAATGAAATTCTTGAAAAAGTCTAGCAAGACAAGCATATCAGCAGTGTCGATATTGGCATGGAGCTGGACATTGACCACAAAACGGTTTTAAACCGTCTAAACAAGACTGGATGCTAAAAGAAGCTCGATATATGGGGTCCTCACGAGTTCAACGAGAAAACATGATAGACAGAATTAACATCTGCCATGTGCTGCTGGAACGCAATGAAATGGAGCCTTTTTTGAAACGGGTCATAACCGGTGATGAGAAATGAGTTACGTCTGATAATCGGAAGCGTCAAAAATCATGGGAAAGGGATGAAGAGTGGAGAGTGGTCACAAACGTTCGCAAAGCCAGAATTGACCTAAAAAGGTGATGCTGTGTGTATGGTGGGATTGAAAGGGAATCGTCCACCATAAGCTACTCCAGGCAATTGACGGAAAATGGCCGGAACTAAAAGAAAAGGTGTTGTCTTCCACCATGACAACGCTTGACCACACTTCTTGATGACCTGTCAAAAATCTCCAGACCTTAATTGGAAAGTTTTGATGCATCCACCACATAGTCCAGACATAGCACCCTCAGACTATCACTTGTTACGATCTCTGCAGAACTCTCTGAATGGAATTAAGCTGCTTTCAAAAGCAGCCTGTGAAACCACTTGATTCCGTTTTTCCACCAGAAACCACAGAAGCTCTTCACCGATGAGATCATGGCTCTTCCCGAAAAATAGAGAAACATTGTAGATAATAATGCAGCATATTTGGTTTAAATAAATTCATTTTCAGACTATAAGAAAACCACTTGCAGTTTACTAAAAAAAAGCCACAAACTTTTCCCTGACCCAATATATATTTTGAATTTTTATTTCTTCATTTTTATTGAAAATAAAAGACAGTATTTTTGTTATTATATGAAAGAATTATATAATGAAAATGATGGACTTTCCGCCTATGGTCTCTTATAAACCATTGCCTAAATTTCATTATGATCATGAAAACGCACTCAAAAATTCGAACATTTCAAAAGCAATTCAAATTTCAACGTGGTTTATATGCCGGTTTCTTAGCACCCTATATCTTAACATCAACTTACGTAGAGGCTGCATGTGATACATATTTTAAGAAAGTAGATCGCATGTAGGTCCGCCTGACCTTATCCTCTTGACGGCGAAACTTCCGTTGCTGTTGCTAGTGAGAGAAGGACTATCTAACAGTGTAGATTCGGTCTCAGCACCTATTAAACCAACACTCTCGACCGGACCCGCAATCATCTCTAGGGACAACGGATTTATCTATAGTATAAGCGTTATAAACGTTTCGTTT
The DNA here is from genome assembly GCA_943737955.2 of Myopa tessellatipennis. NCBI lineage: Eukaryota > Metazoa > Arthropoda > Insecta > Diptera > Conopidae > Myopa > Myopa tessellatipennis. The sequence continues at coordinate 21,925,275 of OX031317.1, forward strand.
GTTTTTTATGAATATTAAAATAGTTTTGAAATAAACTAATTAGTTAATGTTTATTAAAAAATTGTAACTTTAAAATTCATATTTTTATTTATAATTTTATTTCACAAATATTGTGTTTACTCTGGCAAAAGATCAAAATCGTCATTAACATGTACCATAGGCACGTGGAACTCTTCAATTTTTGTTGAGTTATTATATTCGCATTGTTCACGCTGCTTCAAAGCGATTTCCCAATTCATTAGTTGAACAGCGTGTAGACTTTCAGCTTCATTGTGATGTCTCAAAACCATGGCATCCTAAAAATAAATTTTAAAATAAAGATTTTTATTATTTTTATAAAAGAACTTCTTTCAAGTTATTCAGATAGAAACCAAGAACACCAAGAAACCAAGAATCATTTATTATTGTTCATAATACAAAAAATCGGATATTTATTGAAAGCAAGTTAGAAGTTAAATATTTAGGAAACTGGATATATAGAGCAATTCTACAATTGCGGTATATTTAAATGATATAAGTTCGAACGGGTTCTGATTTGTTAACTCCAGCGTTTTAATGCAAAGATGCAAATAGAATATGATAATTCTTTTTGGAAAAGTTCACCATGTTATGTGAACCATTTTTATACCCTATTTTATGTCAATTGTTGGTAGATGAGTTGAGGTAGATGTTGGCGAAGAGTTTTCATAAGAGGGTAGTCCCAGAATTAATCGACCTGACACATAAATAGATGTAATGACTGTGACTGTATACTAACCTTAAAAAGATTAAATTCATGTTCGAAGACGCTACGTTGTTTGGTATTTGTTAGACAGCCATTAATAGTGAACGTTCACAGTGAATTTGTAAACATGGAAAAAATTGGTCATCATTATGTGATACAATATTTTCATTTGAAAGGTTCAACCAATATTAAAGTTGAGCTAGATTCTACAACTATATCGTTTAGAACAATAAAAGTATTGGGTAGCATAATTTAAACGAAGCCGTACAAGCTGCTAAACCGAACACACCGAAGCGGCCACACCGGAAATGGTGAAGAAAATCACAAAACGGCACTGGACGATCGTCGACTGACGCGAGCTTGCAGACATAAAACAATTAAAAAGGTGGTATACAACGCATATTGACTGAAAATTTCGATATGAGGAAGCTGTGCGCAATATGGTTGGTTGCCGCGTTTGCTCACAGTCGAAGAAATGGAGCATCGTGTGAATGATTCAATAAAGTATTTGGCGATGTTTCAAAGAAAGAGAGCCCAGTTTTTTGTATCATTTGAAAACCACGGAGACGAAAGAGCGTTTAAAACAATGGATTTAAACTGGAACGCCAACACCAAAGAAGGCGAAAACAGTTTCGGTCATGGCGTCAGTTTTCGGGATGCGCCTCGTATAATTATCATTGATTATCTTCAAAAAGGAAAGCAATCAACAGCGAGTACTATGAGAATGTATTCTAGGGTCTAAGTGATGAAATCAAGAAAAAACCCCCCATTTAGGGAAATGGAAAGTTTTGCTTCATCGAAAAAATGTACCAGGTTACACATCAGTATCGCGATGTCTAAAATCAATGCTCCCAAAAATGGGCGTGGTTTGCCCACTGGTGTCAATAACTACGATTGCAGGAGTACGAGTAGAACCATCGACATTAAATTCGGCACGCATATTTTATCACATGTGAGGCTCCTTGATGACGAAAATAAAGAAACTCGAACCACAATCACGCCTACTTTTTAAGTAAATATTAATCCATCCGATTTGAGAGCTGAGTTTCCCAACTAGCAATCCACATCTAAAGTTGAAATTCTATTCGTGGATTTAATGTTCCTAATCGTCCCACAAAATATGGGCGTGATTCGCCCACTCAATTCAACTACTAACTTGGTGGAAAAAACGGGGAATAACGGGCTCTCCGTAGCTTGATCAGTGAATAAGAATCAAAACAGTGACCCCTGATTCCTGTCTCTGAGTCAGGCAAAGAGAAGCGGCGACTCCTTTCTTTTTCAACTTCCCATGTACCTTCTAATCAAGAGTGTTATGCGTTTTCGTGCGCGTTAGAATTTCATAGCCAAGGGTAATCATAACAGAGTTTTCCGAACACAAAACCGAATCTAATCGTAACTATGGTCTTACTATAACATGCTGCAATGGTGGACTGCTTTATTCCCCGAACACCGGACTAGACTACCGTCTGTTGTAGATCAGATCTTCTCTCAGACTCGTGATACGCCTCTGAAACCTTAAGGTTTTGCTTGAGTTCGTTTTTGCTACTGATGCTGCGTTGGGTTGGTACATAAATATCACACTTTCAGAGTTTGTTTTTGTTTAATTTATTTATAGCAATCGATCAAAATTTCAGGTCAGTTCGAGTTGTAGCTCATATTGAAATATTTATATATCTTTAATAAAAATATAATGATCAAAAACCTCTTATACTATAATATATAATGGATTCACTGAATGTCATAGTTAAAATTTGATATTTAAATATTGCCAGTTCTGAAATAAATGCTGGATCATACCTTAACTTTTTCCCATTTATCGTCAACATCTTGGAGCCAACTCAATAGCAGCCTTCCATTGAATCGATATCTCGCATTTCTATCCTTTTCTTCCTGTTCTGGAGTTATCATATTGTATATTTCTTCATCCCTTATCAAAGTGCAAACAGAAAATGGTACAGGTTGGCACGAAATACTTCGTGCTGCTTTCGTGTGTACACGAAGTATTTCCTGTTCGACATTCAATCCAAGCTTTTCTTTTTCCACTGTATGTCTCAAACTAAGTTCAAGCCTTTCCTTTTGCTGCTCCATAAAAATATCCCTCATTTGAATAGACACCGTATTAGGAACTTCATATGACAATGTACTGTTATTCGTATTAAGTACATACGATCGTTTTTTTATCAAATAATCACCATATCCTTGAGGTGGTCGTGGTTTCACATAATATAATAACTTGTGTTTCTTCTCTATTTGTTTTCTTATATTTAAATACATTTGAAAACAATTTGTAAAAGGAAAGTCATGAGGATGAGTTTCTGAAGTTATAGAATTATCCGCATGGGCATTTGATGTTAATTTAATATGTGCTTCATCTTGTTTAATTCTTATTTTTCTCTTGCGAGGATGTAAATCAACAACTGTTGAATGGATTTCCTTTGATGAAGATGTTGAAGATGTTGAAGGACTTGGTAAATTCGCGCTGTTTTCATGGTCGTATGCTTGGTGGTGTAATATAGGACTATTCGCAGTAGGAAATAAAGAGGTTTTATTTTCAGTATTTTCATTTGTTGTTGATGATGCCGGTGATGGAGAATTGCTCTGCAACTGTGGAGACGAATTGTTTGATGTGCGTTCAAGAATTGAGGCACTGTTACGATGAGAACTTCTCAGAACGCGATGTAAACTTTTGTCCTCATTAGTTAGCTTAATTTTTTCTTCGATTATGTTAAGATTTTTCATGGGGCTTTCGTTAGGGCTATTGCACTGAGAGCTATGATCCCTTTCATTAGCTTCGTTGGTTGTTGTCACAACATAAGGTAGAGCAGCATTTCTGGAAGTAATAGCTTTCCCGTTCCGAGACACATTACCTTCGATATCTATTGAGCAATTTTGAGACGGAATAACGATTTTAAGAGGTGGCACTTTCAAACCACCAGAATACAAATTTTCTGAAATTCTGAACTCATCTGTCTCAGAATCAGTTTCATAAATTTTTGTGACAATATTTTTTGGGCTTTCACAAAGGCATTCCTTTTCTCCTGTTATGCTGGCCTGCTTAGTAATGTTTGGGAAACTTTTGTTTCCGGTCAATAACTGTTTCGAATTTTTTTCTGATCTAACAGGAACCCGAGTACAAGATGTGGACTTAATATCTTTGTTCTCAGAATCTTTTCGTTTCTTTTTTCGTTCCTCCTCAAAATCAACGTCTTCTTCATTATCTAAATCAGAAAAATTTTTTTTAATTAATTGCGATCCATCTGAAATGTTACCTCCATGCTCAGGAGAGAGTACAGTTCGCTTAGTACTTAACTCTTGTTTTGAGTCTGGTGGAAATTCTATTGACATTGTTTTTTCAACAAATATATCTTGTATTTCATGTTTATCATTAAAAACTATTTCATCCACATCTTCCACTTTTTTTTGTTCTATCTTCTTTGAAGTAGTTGATTTTGAACATTCTGTAAGAATCAGAATGAAAGTTTATTGATTGTCAACATATTCTACTAATAATACTAACCTAGAGATTGAATATGGAATAGAAATAGTATATGGAGTGGAATTTCACAAAGCCGTGAGTTAGCAGAATCACCATTTGTATACATTTATATATTTTTATCACTCTCCTGTGACCGTGATTTCAACAGACGGACACACAGATGGACAGACATGATCGAATCGACTTGGGAGGTAGCGCTGATTTATATACTTTGCTATATGTATGTATTCCGTCTATTTCTATGTGTTACACATTTCGGGAGGACCTACGGCGATCAGGAAGACCAGGAGTTACAACATACCTGAGGATCGAGCATTGGTAATATCAAGCAAGTGCAATAGAAGAAAGACAGATAGATGCAGAAATACAAGCAGAAATCAACAGGAACCGTGTCACTGACTACTGTGAAAAAGCACCTAAAATATACTGGACTTTGAATCGTTGGAAAAGAATGATTCAAAAACCGGTAATTCGACATCAAAATAATAAGAAAAGGTTTGAGTGGGCTTTTAACATTATACCTGGACCGAAGATATCTCCAGAAGGATAGAAGGAAGGCCGATTCAACAATTCAAATGATTCAAAAACCGGTAATTCGACATCAAAATAATAAGAAAAGGTTTGAGTGGGCTTTTAACATTATACCTGGACCGAAGATATCTCCAGAAGGATAGAAGGAAGGCCGATTCAACATTTTGGTCAAAATTCAAAATTTTCTTAAGAAGAAGCTCTGCAGGAAAAATGCGTCTGAATGGCGAACGTTTCAATTATGCAGCTAGAACACGACCCAAGTCAGTTTTACATTATGCAGAGAATTCTTAAAAAACAATGCAATAAGGGAATCGTAGTTCAGGCTATAAGAATTAGTCCATATCTTTTAAAGTTCATAAGTTTCTCAGAAATTTTTCTATATTCAATCGAATAAGAAAATAAAATAAGGACAGGGAGAGTGACCTCAAAGTTGTACCAATAACATCGAACCCATGAAATTGAGTTCAAAGTACGCTCCAACTATATGTATATCAACAGTAATATACCATTTCTAAATATATTTCCTATGCAACTTCCAAAATGATACATGCTACTAATATTCCCAAATAAATGATGCATCTTTATAATTATTTTAAAATTAAAGTTCTTGGAGTACCTGCTGTTGAAGTCATTTGTATTAATAATGCCATTTGCTGTCTCTCAGACATGGGTGTATTTAAATTTGGTCTACTAGATGAGACGCCTGCATTAGTTCCTACTCCCCTTGGTCGTGGGGGTGGCATAATTTAAAATATTCACTTGATACAAGATGCTAAGTTGGATATAAAAATGCACAATATTAAAATTTGTTTTACAATTTTCCTGTGTCGAAAAGACAACTTGTACCAGATATCATCTGCTGTTAAACAGTTTGAATGTAATAGAGCGAATACAGATGAGACGAAAAATCGATTAATCGTACAAATAAGCCTTGTTCAGAGCGGCAGCGTCTGCGACGCGTTTCCGACGTTATACGTTTTCAGCTCTTCGCGTGATAGTCGTTGTAAACCTTGTTCAGAGTGTCATTCACGAATGTCGTTGTACAATTAGTGTAGCTAGGATCGGTTAGGGTCGAATTTTCGACCAATAACAATTCCCAATTTTAATTCATTATTTTTTATTATTAAATTTTTGGTATAAAAGCAGGAGGCCTAATTGATTCAGATCGACGTTATTTTTTGTTCTTAGCTCCTGCCCATCCAATTCTAACCATACTAAAAAATATTAATATTCGCGATTAGTTTAGGAGTTATAGCGTTTCCCATTAAAACATTTGATTAACATGAAGATCAATATCTTTTAAACCAATAGAGATACCAGCACGATACCTGTGTCAGTGCAAAGAGCCTTCTTATAAGCTATAATAACTTTTATTAATTCTGTCATAATTATGTAGATATTTCATCTTTGCTGAAAAATGTTAGGGTGTTTTTACAAAAAAAAATGTTATTGAAAAAACACTCAACTTCTTCGAGGCTTTTTCATCTAAAATTCTATGCATGTTGTTCTACAACCACCGTATTCGACTTAGCTCCATTGACTTCTGGCTATTCTCTAAGCTCAAACGAGCGCTTCGCGGACACCATTTTGAATAGAACGGTGAGATATAAGAAAAGTCGAAGAATATACTGAAGGCTATTCAGAAAGCACAAAGAAACTAAACAAAGAAAATACGTATTGACGTGAAATTCTACACAGGTATGAATGACAATGCTGGCAACCTAAAACCAAAAAGATTTGCTCGAATCGCTGCAGTCGCTCAATTGAAATTCAAAATTCGCGATACGTTTTAAACAGACCTCGTATAGGAGAGAAATTTTTTTCTTCTCAACCTCCACCATTTTTTCGTAAAACTCTCCATAATTATGTAAAAAATAAAAAAAAAATGCATTATATATAAAAAATGGAGCCTAAACAGACCTTTCTTATACTTTATTGCTTCTCCAAAATCTTAAATTTTTGACATTTAAACGCCCACAACTCCTAAACAACCGCCACGCCCCAAAAAAATATTGGCAGTTAGATTCAAAGGGGTATAGTGGTGGTAAATATTGGATGTGCCAATCCCCTAAACCCAATTAATACCAAAACTTCTTCTGCTCTCGTATAGATAGCCAATTGTTGTGTATTTCTCCTTGTAGAAATAAAACGCACTTTGGGTCGTTTAGTTCTTCTTAACTTTATTAATAACCTCATATGTTCCAATTCTTTATATTTTTCTACAATTTATTTTTATTAGCACTTCGATTACCATTAACACTATTATCTTACTTTTATTCTTTATTACTTTTTTTCAACAACTTATTACAACATTGACTCTCTTTTACTCAAGCTTAGTTTTCGTCTGATCTGTTGGACGTCTTGATCTCTAGAAAGCATTCTAGACCCTTCTAGTTCTACGTTATTTTACCGACTTTACCGTTTTAAGTTAATCTCCAGACCGATTAATATTGCGAAATATTAAACCGAAATATTAAAATTAACAAGACTGTTGGTAATTAACAATCGGCCTGGAAGCACTAACCACATAATATATAGACCGCTAGAAGTTCATTTTTTCTGGTCCGCAAATATTTCTATAGCCTGGGTCCCACAAAATTTCTTACTCTCGTATTATCTTTTCAAGAGCAATTATTTTTGTTTTACAAAGGTAATGAACGGTAGGCTTTCTCGTTCTTCCACGTGTTTAAAATGTGTTCCTACTCATTTCCACAGATCGTGCTCGTTTTGCTTTCGTCATTGCATATTCGTATTCTGTGTATGTGTAAGAAATTTCGTGAAAAATTATTATAGCGAATGTAAATTCTGGTATACACGGAGTCAAAAAGTATGTAATGCTCCGGTATTTTTTATTGTCCGCCAAGCAAAGTGCAGTGGTTGAACATCGAACTTGGTCTTAGTCGTTTGTATTGCGAACTCGACACACAACAACCGTAGTCGGCAGGCAGCGGGTGCAAGCACAATTAGTAAAATAGCTTCACTTTGTTAATCTACGGAGGTTACTCACTTTGTCTTCGGTTTTGTTTTCCAGGCCGTTTCTGCTTAGCATTGTACACATTGTACCCATGGCTGTGTACAACTTGTAACTTCAAAATTTGTATTTTCGAAGCACTTGAAAATTTTTTATTAAATAAAAAACAAAGTAAATTTTGACCAGGACTTAAAAATGACTTATTATGGATATATGAAGGATGCATAAAAACTAATAATAAAATAAAAAGTAAGAAAACAACGTAAATTTTGATTCAAGTAATTATTATGGATATATGAAGCTTTATATGAAGGATGTGTGAAAATAAATAGTAAAAAATGTGGAATTTTAAAAATGTTTTTTCACTTACATTACAGGCGTCAATGCCGTGAGGTTACAACCTTTCAAACTAAATAAAATTGTATTTTTAATGAATTTTCCCAGTGAAGTTATTTTTTTAAATTCATTTGATGAAGATTGGTTTTCCCTGTATGTAACTGCTGCATCACATCCCCTTCTAATGCCCTCAATCCGGCCTGACTAAAAATTCCTCGATTAAAAATTAAATCGATCCTCCGATTGAAAAAATGTTGAGTTTGAAAGCACATTTTTGTTAAAATTTTTTAAACATGAATTTCTATCAGGCTTAAACTTAAATTTTAGCTCAGATCTTTAGCTAAGATTTGTGTTTATATTAGGGCCTTAGGTTTTATTGTCTCGTAAAGTAACGCTCGATCGTCATGTTTGGATAGTCCAGAAACTTTAGTCTTTTCAATTATTATTCCATTAACTATATCCGATAAATTTTGGGATTGTTCATGTGCGTTACTATTTTCTAAATCTAAAGCCATTAATTTATTATTTGGAGTTGAACATGCTAAAAAATAGTCACTTTTAGGAGGACTATTATAGTTGTTGTTTTTTAAATTTTTATCAATTATTTGCAAGCCGAAATTATTTATATTTCGTTTGACAACTTGTGCAACATCTGGTACATATTTTGTGCTTTTCGAAGCAAGATTAACATCTGGATCTTTATATCCACCCATGAGAAAGTTTTGAACTATCTCATAGTAGGCTTCTTTCATTAAACTCAAAGGCTCAGTAGTGACCCATAAATCTTGCAAGCCATTAATATTATTATTTTCAAATTCTTTCAGCTGTTCTTCTGGTATCAATCCTTTAAAAAATCCAAGATTATCTTTCCAAATAACCACCAAGTTGGGCACTCCTTTTATAGTGCGTTTTTTAAGAATCTTGAATGGTACTACAACAGTTTCTAAAACGCCTCCAATTTGCTTAGAGTTTCGAACATGCCAACGTGTTAATATAGGAAAACATTTTTGAAAACAATAAATTTCAGTCCATTGAAGCAAGCGACCCATTAATTTTATAAATTTTACTATATTCGGCTGCCCCCATGTCAATTGAAGCTCTGGTAAAGACCTTGGTTCAGAGAGAAATTCCTTTATAATGTCTTCAGATGGAAATGTAGTGTCTGACAGGGCTTCCTTACGAATCAATAATTCAGCTTGAATAGTTAAGCGTTCTTCCCTAAATTTTATATTTAAATTACATACTAGTAAGTCATAATTGCAATCACTTACTTCCACAAGCTTTCATCGCATCCGTGTATGGTGCGACACAACACACATCCCCGTTGTGAGTGATTTGGTTTTTTTCCTAAGTGCCCACAATCGCTACAGATAGATTTGTCATTTACACGCATTTCAAGATTGGTATATTTTGCGTCTTCGTAACGAAACGATCTCAGCCTAAAATAAAAAGTATAAATTTGGTAAATTACATAATTACAATACAACAGCTAATATACCTCAAAAGGCGTTATGGCGAGAGATTAATATCCTTATGTATCTCTATGTATATATGTTTAATACAAAAACATGTTATCAGTAGATAATAGCATACAACTAAATATATAATTCCACAAAACATACAATATATACATCCTTGGCTAAAACAATTATTCACCCTATGAAAATTGTATTCTCAAATAGCATCGAATTAGCAAAAAATAAACTAAACAGTTATTTTATATATAAAAATTAATTGTTGTGTGTTTGTTATCGCAGGAAGTGAGAACCTCTGGATAAATTTGGACATTTTTTGATTTGAGCTGATGATTTTGAGCTTACAATAATATTTAAATCAAATTAAAATTTTTATTATGTGACACCACCCGCAGCCATGCAAACCCAGATCATAGCACGAGTTTTTATGTTTTTTGTTGTTAAGGCAGCTTAATTTTATTGTTGTGCACTTTCTTTGTAAAGAAAAAATCAAGTTATTTAAATAAATTAATTCAGTTAATTAATTTCAAGAGACCGTGCGAACGTAATAATCTATAATCTAATCTAATTCCGCACCTGTATGTTGTATGATTACTGATAATATTAAATTGTATTGTTCTGTACAAAAAATGCGTACTTATCTAGAATTTCGTTTTCTCCATACTTATTGAGTAATCTCATAACTCCATCACGACCAATTCCTCCGATTCCGTCAGGACAATAATCACAACCACAAAGTAATGCTATAGCAATAAATTTGTGTTGTCCAAAATCTACAAATTTAAAACGTACTCGATAATATTAATTTTATGAATAAATATTAATTAATAAATCATTTCTCACCTAATGATTTACGTATATTGTGCATATCGTATATGTCAATGAATCCACCCTGTAACGATGCCCGAGTTGAAACAGAAAAATTTCGATACACGCGGATAGCTCCATAAGCAAAGCAATCGGAGTCTTGACTTATGACTCCATCCACCAACTAAAGTTTAACACATAAAAACAGATTGTATGAAAAAGGCATTAATTCATTTTCATTTCATAAATTGAAAAAGATATAATTAAAAGATATAAAAGAAATTTATAATGCAATACTGAATTTTGTTCAATGTTTATAAATGAATGCAACATCTAACGATTCTAGGCTGATTCATCGCAGCAGCAATTCAGCGAAAAATAACTATCGCGATTTTGAAAACAAATTTTTCTACTGCAGCTTGCGATGACAAAAACGTTATTACTAAATTGTGTCTAATATCCAATTGTTAATATTTAAATCCCAACAAATTTAAGCAACATATTCCGAATTTTCATAGCTACTTTATTATACAGCAGCATTATTATACGAAAGTATTATCCTATATGTAAATACTGCTTAGTTGATGACATGTTTCAATAAACTGCTTTTTTTAATATTTTTAAAATATATACATGTAAAATATATGTACATATGTACATATATGTAAAAAACATATCCATATAAAAAACTCGGCTTCTACCGGGCTGAATTTAATAATTTTGTAGAAGGTTTGTAAACAAAAAACCAAAAAAAAGTTCAAAGGGGCATGGTCAATGTCTTAAATGTCCATAGTTTGGAAACTATGAGGACAAGGAAGTTGAAATTTTGCATTATAATGCAGCGGTACACTAGGAACGGATTTTGGAAAAATCTGCACATGAGTGTGCGAAATGAGCGTGGCAAGATTTAGAGGCTATGAGGACTAGGAAATTGAAATTTTGCATGGTTATTAGTCGTGCACTGCACAGGTACACTAGAATCGGATTGTGGATCGGAAAATTACTCCCATAATGGGTTCAAGAAAACATGGCAAAAATTACAATTTTAAAACTATATGGGCTAGGAAGCGTAATTTTTTAGGGCTGTTGTTGGAGTTACAGTAAGAAACCACAACAACAAAATCAGAACGTTAGGGTAACGCTCAATATGATCCATTTTATCAATCATCTAATAAGATTTAACATTCGGCCCTATTTTTAGAAGCAATGTTTTTATTTTATAATCGACGAATAGCATGGCCCTTAAACTATTAATACTAACTTTGAAACTTGCTTAAGACTACTTACACCCTTTTTGTTTAGAAATGCACAATATGCCTCAGCTTCCCCGGGTGCTTGCACACACAATACACCCATGCTCTTAAGTAATGTCTCGCACTGTCTTAACACATGATTAAATTTCGTACGATCGCAAGTTCCTAAAGTCGGTTTTATTTTTTCTTTTGGTTTTACTCCACGAAATTGATTCTCAGTACGTTTGTTTATGGTTTTGGCTTTAAGTTTTGGCGCAGTTCCTTCCAGCACAAAAACTGGTGTTATCTCCTCCCAGATAAGGTAACAAGTACGGTAAAAAAGATTTCTTAAATAAAAGTACAATACATTTATAAATATATTCTATTCTGTTAAACAAAGATGACTAACCTTAAGTAGTGCTTTGGATTTACAAAGTAATCCAAAGAATTTAAACTTTCGCATACCCAACCAGCTAAATCGATTGCCACTGTCTTCAAATGTAATGAGTGAATGGGTTTCCTGTCACAGTATGGTGTCAGAAGATTCCAAACCTCTTTAACGCCCATTTCCAAGAACCAATAATTCAATTCAATTCAATTCAACTTTATTGAGACGATGACAATTTACTTATATATACAATAAATATATACAACTTAAACTATGCATGTTTACAAGTTTGGCAACTCCCAGGGCTGTAAAGTTTTGCCTTCTGCATGATATTTCGTAGTATTTTAACCAATAGTACAATTTCACGAGTTTGTTTATTAATTAAGATGTGAGATCTTCTCGTTGAGTTTTATATAAAGCTCTTGCTCCCGGAGCTTTGCAAATGTTCTTATAATTATTGGAAGCTTAATAGCTATTTGACTTAGAATAATAAAATAATAATAAGGTACATCAGGTAATATACTTGAAATAAGAATATTACAGAGGTATATGAGTTTCGTAATATAAGATTAAGTTATTTTGTTTTTGATAAGGCACTTAAAGTCTACAACATTTAATATATTATTTTATATAAAATCACATTACATTACAGTGAAAGGAAAATTATCCTCTATTTTGGCAAGATGAACTATTCTGGTAAAACAAAGGAACTAAAGCAGGTTGGTCATTACCTGCTAATATAGAACCTAAGTCAATTGAGTCTATACACAAAAGAGATAAATAATTTTCAGAATTCCAAGTCCCTCTGGATAGAGAAAAAAACGTACTACATATAAGATCATTATCTATATAGCGTAAATTTGTTACGGATTTTTTCATAGCTCTTAAGGAGTATCTCATTAGGGGTTCAGCTCCGGACTTATCGTAGATGTAGCTGTTCGCATATTTTTTGTTAAAAGATTGGGAATGTTTGTTAATACTTAAGCGCAGAATTTTTCTTTCAAACACTTCAAGCTCTCTCGCCACCGACGGTGAGAACGAAAACCAGCACAGGAAGGCATAGGTCACAACTGGTCTTATTAGGGTTTTGTAGAACAACAGCTTGGTGTCTCTTGAGAGACCGCTATTGGATCTAAAATACGGCGCTAGCAATCCTGCAACACGTTTGGCTTTAGTCAATGTAGACCTTGCATGATAATTAAATTTGAAAAGGTTATTGAAAGTTATACCTAAGCATTTAATGTGTGTTTTGAATGGGATCCTAGCGCCATCGACGGCAAGATAGAGATTTTTACTGTCCCTCACCACTCCTGGAGGACCTTTCCCTGATGCATTCCGGGAGCAAATACATTCAGTTTTACCGATGTTAAGGTTTAAACCCCATTTTTTATAGAATTCGTTAATTACCTGAATATGAGCAGAAACGGCTGCCAAAGCATCGTTGGGATATCTCGCGTGAGCATATACCATGGTAGCGTCAGCATACAAAAGTGCAACTGAGCTTGATGGAAAGTCTGGCACACGCAGGAAATGAGGAAAATCATATAAAAATATGTTAAAGATAAGAGGGCCCAAGATTGAGCCTTGAGGAACTCCGCGCTCAACTTTCTTTTGTGTGGATTTTGATTGGTTGATTTGTGTATAAAAGAATCGATCAATAAGAAAACTGTCTAGGAGTTTAAAGATCGTTGGAGAAAGGTTGATTTGTATTAGTTTAAAGAGAAGACCATCCCACCAAACACTATCAAACGCCATTTCAACGTCCAGAGAACAGCTGACATTACATTTTTTGTTTCTAATCTAGAATCTAAATGAACTTTATGATTGCTTTTCAGGTGCGTTTCCTGAAGAAACGCAACTAAAACATTGTGTCTTTTTAATAGTTTAAATAGATCGAAGCGTCTACTATTGTCCACCAAGGAACCGGTGTTTAAGGAGATGAAATGTTTACCCATCAGAGTAATTATTGCAATTGAGGATTACTTGGTCTAACAATTCCGAGTATGCCAGTCTCTTCATTTCGACAGAAATATCGCTGTTAATGTTCTTCATGAACTTTTTGACCCTTGCCACCAAGGAAGTTATATCCGTACCAAAAAGTGTAGTGGAAAGATCGAGAAAATCGGAAAATAATCCCTTAGATGCACCTGCAACAAAGGAGGGAGTTAAGTCAATGCAACAACCAACCAGTAAGAAAGCTATATTCGGCCTGGCCGAATCTTAGATACCCTATACCTAAAAGTTTTAAAATAATTTAATTGAACGAAAAAATTTATTTGATATTAAATTTATTTAGATTTTATTTTTTTTATTTTAGATTTTATTTATAGAGTGAAATACAAACATAAAAAACAAAGCAATATGATTGTTTCTGAGAAAACCATAAAAAAGAGTTTCTTTTAATTATATGTAGATAACATGTTGTAAAATTGCAATTTTAGGAATTAATGTTTTATACCAATGCATTTTTTTATAAATTGCTTCTTTACAATTCGTTTACTCATTTACAATTCCGAACAAAGAATATTTCTACAAAATTTCATATGAATTGATAACATCTCATAAAATTACATACTTATATAAGGATTTATGTAGGTATAAGCAGTGTAAAAGTGGGCGGGCCGCGCCCATTTTTGCTGTAATAATGTTTTATTAGAAAAGAAGTTGTTATGTAAAGTTTGATTTAGGAAGATTACATATTAAAAAATATAGCCATTTAAGACCCTCTTTTGCCTGTATAACCTAAAAGTGGGCGGATCACTAATTCTTCACCAGAGCTTATAAAAATGTTCAGAGTGTTAAAAAATAAGAAATATTTGACAAAATTTTTTTATTGCCTTTGACTTGTTTCAATTATAAATATTGAACAAATTATTTACTTGCTACCTACCATCAGCTCAGCTTCAGCGCTCCTTTTTTTGCAGCTCCTGCTCGCTCGCTCTTATACCCTACACACGTTTACTTAAAAATTAGGCGGGGCAATGATCTAAGTTTTTTCCTTTTCAATCTCAAATATCCTGTGATGACAGAATATTCGTGCCAAATTTGATGAAAATATCTCTATTCGTTCTCCTGTAATCGAGTTTTATTTAATTAGTGGGCGTACCACGCCCATTTTTGGTGATCTGTTTTGGTCAGAGACAGTGGACTTCTGGACAAAATTCAAACCGCAAATTCGTTCTACAAGCTGAGAAATTGAGCTATAAGCATGGATTAATTTATATTTACTATAGAAAGTAGGCGTGGCAATGGTCCGACTTTGCCCATTTTCAAAACCGATGAGTTTCTAATGTTAAACAGTATTCGTGCCAAGTTTGTTGAGGATATCTATTCGTTCTCTTGTAATCGTGTTTTGCACAGACGGACGGACATGGCTAAATCGACTCAGGAGGTCACGCTGATCAAGAATATGTATACTTTTCTATAACTGTCACGCCTCCTTTAATGCGTTACAAACGGAAGCAGTAAGTGAATATACCCTCATCACTTCGTGTGTAGGGTATAAAAATTATGCAACTCGAAATTTCTCATTCTTCAGAAATCGAAATTTTGTAATTGCAGCTTTGAGGTTTTGGTTGTTGGTAGATATGTATATACAATGCAAAGAATTCCAATACATAGTCTCGAAAATGACAAATTTTGAGTTATCCCAACATATTGTAATTTATATGATGTAGAACATGTAGGCGAAATCAGTGGCAGCGAGTAAAATAACTACGGCTATTAAGATCTAAGATATATTTTTGTATAGGTAGTATGAAGAGAATTATGAAGAGAATCATATTTCAATTGTTTCGAATGGTGTAATACGAGACCAACTATTCAAAGACAAAACAACTTAGCGCCCCAGATCAGCTCCCGTTGTTAACACGGCTTATAATCATTTACAATGGCAGCCGCAAGCGACGTTGGAACATCTGTTACATCTCGTCTTGTTACGTATACAGTATGTAATCATATCTTTTCATATGGAGGACGTAGCCCAGTGAGAGAGCATTTGCTGTGCATGTAAAGCAGTTTTTTTTTATTTAATTTATAGAAGAATTTTAATGTATAGAAATATTGAAACATTTATTTTTACATGGAAGATTTTGATGATTAAAAAGTAGAATTTTTTTTTTCAGTGATATCATAAAGGTTTAATTGAAAATGAAATCATGAGGCCTACCAAATCAGGCAGGATAACCCGACTATGCAGAGAGGAGTGGTGGCTAACGCGCCCGAAATGATAGCAAAGCTCCGGTCTGTAAGATTAATGACAAATACCAGGGGAGACTTGACCACTAGAGATTGAGAACTGGAATGTATTCCGCAGGGAGGAACATCAGATAACTGTGGTATCGCTCTGGTACAGAAACCCTCAATAACAAGGTTTTAGGAAGGACCAATACATCGTTCCAAATGTTTTACAACTCAGGCCTGGACGATCCATGACCCACATAGTGCAGGGGTTGAGAGTTTCGCTCCTGTTTGCTTCCCTCTACCTACGGCACGATGCACCAACCCTCTGAGGATATGGAGACCTATGCAAGGGGAATAGGTAACAGAAGTATAGAGTATGTTTTGGAGTATGCCTCACCGATATGGAATTCCAATTATACCTCCTATATTTCACTTCATTTCATTTAATTTATTACTTTTCAAGTTGTACAAAAAAGGTCACTGAACCTTAAATCAATTGTATAAGTAGATACTAGATATACAGTGTATAAATAGTTTATATGTATAATTTCCCATCTGATTCCCTCCAATGCAACACGACAAACACCGCTGTCCATAGCACCAGCCCCATACTTCACTACGAGTTAACAAAAACGATCTGCATTTGCCTGTTAGATTTTATAGCGGTAGCCGCAACAACCGGTTTAGTAAAACGATCTCGTAAAACTGCATGTCATCGTCAAGTGATTCACAGGGTTTGCAGATTTGGGAATTGGGGTAACATCAGAGGGAATTCAGATGACATTAATACAGCGACACATTTATCACATGGAGGATATGACTGCCAAAGGTAGGGTAAATGAGTTTGAGGAATTTAAAATTAATACCGTCCAGACCAACTGAATTTTATGTCACGCTTATCTAAAAAAAAAAAGAATTCTTCACCATCAGGAATATAATCTACCAATATCTGCGTTTGTGCCGGAGCATGGAGCGATGCAAAGAACCTGTTTAATTCATCGCGTTCAATTTCAACCGGCTTCCTTCTTTCCTTTAAGCCCACCAAAACATTGCATCTTTTTCCGAAATTCCTTTGTTGACTTAACTTCTCTAAAGCATTGGTTTACAAACTGAAACTAGCTCTTCAGTTTAGCTGAGTCACTCTTGTTCTGTGTCTGGTAAATATTTTCCAGTTTTCTGCAGACCTGTTTTCTAAGATTGCTTTGAACGCTAAATCGCGAAGAACAATCGCCTGGTCCAACTTCGGCAAGGACAGCCAACCTCGCCGGGGCGAGAAGGTCTTTAGTGGTACAAATGTGTCAAATAAGTACTTCAAATAATTTCATTAGTTCAGTGCAAAAGAATCCGTAATCTGTATCCGTAATTCGCTGGAATCCGTCTGTAAGATTACCTTCTTATGAGTCCAAATTAATAAACTTACCCATTCTATTAAATCGAAGGAAAACGCTAAATGCTATATTCATTCAATACTTAGTTTATGGCATCCCGGACTGTGCATCCCTGTTAAGTAACTTTTAAATTCCCAGCCGGATATCAAAGGGATGTGATTTTCTTCGATTATATTCCTGCAGTTCTTCTTATGCTCAACTAGAACTATTTCGGTACGGCTGCGCTGATTTTAACTCAGTTTTCTCTCTTATTAATTGGTCCGATCCTATTTATTGAACTAAACAAAAAATTTTACAATTGTATGTAATTAGATATTGTTAATTGATGATCTTATCTATCTATCATCTACATTTTATTGTAATTAGCAAGCTATAAATACCTTAATTAAGCTAAGTTTAAATATGAAATAAATAAATAAATAAGAACTAGAACTTTATAAATAGTAGAGATTGAAATGTGTCTAGAGCACATTAATTTTTTTTGAGGTCGAAAGTACATTTGCGTACTATCACCAGCCTAAGCCCCACGTCAGGCATCGCCCTCCAACGAAATCAAACCGAGTATCGCTCCCAAGGCGAACGTGGGAGTAATGCGCATAGCACCACTGATGACTATGCACGCCAGGCGTTGCAACCTGTCGAACTCTGTCTCGGTTGTTATTAGGTCGGCTTTATGCCACCACACAACCGACCCGTCAGACAGAGTTTTACCATAGCCATATATATCCAGCGCACCCTGCTGTGTGAGACACCCCAGCGAAAACCCAACACCCTACTAGACTGGTAAAGAACAGCTTTTGTCCTCTTTATCCGTTCATTTACATGTTCCATCCAGGTCAATTTTGCTATCCAGGATAACTTCTAGATATTTGACCTTCTCGGATGCATTTATAATGGATTCAAAGATCCTTAGGGAATCCATATTAGGAATCTTCCTTTTTCTCATAAAGAGGATCATATCCGACTTCGTAGCATTGATGGTGAGACTCTGTTCTCTACACTACCCGTCGACCGTGGAGAACGCCCCACGCATCATTACACGGTGTCGATATATTTTCCCTCACCACCACCGCTATCTTCAAGTCCAGCCGCTGGAGTAGTCAACAGTTAAGTGGAATAGTCAACAGTGATATTCCAAAGAATAGGCGAGAGCATCGCTCACTGAGGACATCCCCTCGTCACTATCGCTCTGCGACTATGACTACCAGATTGAAGATTAACAGCTCCGTGACTCAGCATGAAGTCTATCCAATTGATAATAATTCAGCTAAGACCTCTATCCTCGAGTGCAGATATCAATCTTCTAAAGCAGATTTTATCAAAGGCAATTCCAAAGGCGTATCCATGAAAATGGTCATAGCAATGTCTCCATTAGCAATCTCCTTTTTAGCCACCCCTTGGTCGTGGAGAGCCGTAGAGTTCCCCACCCTATATGCATGTTGAAATCTACTCAGAGGAGCGTTCTAGATGGTTCCCCACCACACTCTCCATTTGTTTTGAAACAAAGGAGGTCAGAAAGACCGGTCTAAAGGACTTAGAATCTGTATAGTCCTTCTTCCCTGGTTTCGGTAGATATACAACATTGTCCTCCCTCCAAACACCAGGCACATATCCCGTAGCCAGACATACTATGAATATTCCGCATTCGCCTGAGCAAAACCTACTGGCCCGGTCCTGGATTATTAGACGGGGAAAACGTCATCAACGTTCTTCTCACCCCGTTCATCGTCACTATCCTTTCTGCCTCCAACCTTGCATTCCTATGATACAACATCCACAGTAGCTCCCAGACGTCGTCAATCTTCTAAAGCAGATTTTATCAAAGGCAATTCCAAAGGCGTATCCATGAAAACGGTCATAGCAATGTCTCCATTAGCAATCTCCTTTTTAGCCACCCCTTGGTCGTGGAGAGCCGTAGAGTTCCCCACCCTATATGCATGTTGAAATCTACTCAGAGGAGCGTTCTAGATGGTTCCCCACCACACTCTCCATTTGTTTTGAAACAAAGGAGGTCAGAAAGACCGGTCTAAAGGACTTAGAATCTGTATAGTCCTTCTTCCCTGGTTTCGGTAGATATACAACATTGTCCTCCCTCCAAACACCAGGCACATATCCCGTAGCCAGACATACTATGAATATTCCGCATTCGCCTGAGCAAAACCTACTGGCCCGGTCCTGGATTATTAGACGGGGAAAACGTCATCAACGTTCTTCTCACCCCGTTCATCGTCACTATCCTTTCTGCCTCCAACCTTGCATTCCTATGATACAACATCCACAGTAGCTCCCAGACGTCGTCAATCTTCTAAAGCAGATTTTATCAAAGGCAATTCCAAAGGCGTATCCATGAAAACGGTCATAGCAATGTCTCCATTAGCAATCTCCTTTTTAGCCACCCCTTGGTCGTGGAGAGCCGTAGAGTTCCCCACCCTATATGCATGTTGAAATCTACTCAGAGGACCGTTCTAGATGGTTCCCCACCACACTCTCCATTTGTTTTGAAACAAAGGAGGTCAGAAAGACCGGTCTAAAGGACTTAGAATCTGTATAGTCCTTCTTCCCTGGTTTCGGTAGATATACAACATTGCCCTCCCTCCAAACACCAGGCACATATCCCGTAGCCAGACATACTATGAATATTCCGCATTCGCCTGAGCAAAACCTACTGGCCCGGTCCTGGAGTATTAGACGGGGAAAACGTCATCAACGCTCTTCTCACCCCGTTCATCGTCACTATCCTTTCTACCTCCAACCTTGCATTCCTATGATACAACATCCACAGTAGCTCCCAGACGTCGCTGGTTCCGATGCTTCCGGGAAAGTGCCTATCTAACATTTCCTTAGAGGATTCCTCTATCGTCTTCAGGGTAACCCAGTCCCTGTTGCGAATGAACTCAATCCTAGACACTGGGTCCCTTGATATCACTTTCTGCATTCTACACAAGTCGGAGATATTCTTAGTTTTGGAGCAGAATTCCCTCTAAGACCGCCTTTTCTGCTGACGAAGGCTAAACTTCAACAGACTTTTCCTTTGCTTATAATCGGCCCATGTCACCGCATTCTTGTGCCTCATGTACCGATTAAAGGCCATCCTTGTTTCCCTCTTCATGTAATCCAGGACCCCGTTTCACCACGGAACAGAAACGACAAATCCTTTTTGTCCGAGGGCATGCCCTTTCATAGCCTTTCATGGCCAAGTTTAATACTTTAACCTCGATCTCTCCCTTTGATGCGTTCCTAGGTGTTTTAATCGACCTATCCCCAAGTATTCCCTTTAACACTTTCTGATAAATTATGCAGTCCGTGTTCCTTGGAGTCCTTACCAACCTGCAGCTCGTCGCCGTCTCAGTCCATTCATAACGTCAAACCGAATAGCCCTCCGAGTAGAATCTTGACTATTGGCGATATATCGACGCGGAATGGGGACTATGTGTCATTTTTGGAAGAGACTTAACCATCCACGATACGTTCACTAGAAGTAGGAAAATACTGTCTCTGGAAAAAACTTGACTAGCTCAATATGTTTACAAGGAATAGGAACTAAATATTGCCTCTGGAGGAAACTTAACCATTAGCAATATGTCTACGGTTATTAGTACAAAGGGAGGACTCTGACTCAAATCATCAACGTTCCCTTTTATACTCTGCTGGCCTTCTCGCCCCTGAGCGAGTATCGCTTCCAGAACATTCCAATGAATCGTCTCTGATGAATCGTCAAATTTACACAGGCTCTTATGGGATTCAAGAAAAAAATTAGTTATCTACGAAAGACTTCTCCGGTGTTTTTGTTTACATTGACAATTTGTAAATTTGCGAGTAAGCAAACTTCTGTGAGTAAAATTACTTTTTTTTATTTAAATTCTTGTTTTTAACGTATTTTAAATCTTTGGGAAATTTAAAAATATAAAAAATATTTTAATATATGTATGTATAATATATATGTAGCTGCAATTATTAATCATGAATCTTAACGAGGCCCTAATAAATGCCGTCAAATGCCATACTTGCTTGTACTACTTGGCGTCGCCAAACTATAAGAACGTTGGCCAGAAGGATGCTCTGTGGGACGAAAACGGAAGGTAGCTCAATTTAGACGTTAAGTTTTCAGCAAATAATTTTGAGTGTTTGCTTCAAAGTATTTGGTTTCACAATCACCTCTTCAGGAGATATTTTCAATCATTTAACGGAAATTATTTCAATTTAGCGGAAAATTCAAGATGATTTTGTGGCGGTTTTGGATAAGATATCCGAAACCGCCAATAAGATATCGGAGCGGATTCGGTCGAAGAAGGACGAAATCGATGTTGACATGGCTTTCTTCGGCATGGCAAAACTGGTTAATTCGGCGCACATGCCAGAAAAGTTGAGATCTAGCCCGTGAAGGTCCAAGTAATTGTTTTTTGCGAGGTCCAAAACTGGACCACATGGAATTGTAAAAGCAATTAAAATTGCAACGTTTTTTAAACTTATTTTTCGCCTTTTATTATTTCATTATTGATATATTTTAATTTTTTTTTAATTAACCTCATTTGTATTTTATTAGTATCGTCTTTTTAAAAACATTAAAAACATTGAAATGAAATGCAAGTTGTTTATTGTTATTGTGGCTGATTGAAAAACAACAACAAGGATGTAAGGAGTTAAAAGTCTCTGTTTCGGAATAGAAATTTAATTCTATTGATAGATTTTTAATATTATAAATTGCAGTAACAATTTGACATGAAATTTTTGTTGCTGAGCAACGTTGCCAAGCCATTATAATTAACGCCATGGAATTTCTTGTTGCCGTTGTTGCTTGTTGCTCCGACTGTGTTTAATGCAAAGACCAAGTAGTCTTTGGTTTAATGCTATTAGCCTTTGATTTGTTCTTGCCTTGTGATGAAGAGTATTTCTCTCTGTCTGTATGTGTGATCTTGTGTGCTCCCGGGTCGTGGTGAGTACGACAGTGTAACCATTACACTTAGATTAAATATGTATAATATTTAGGTGTAACTAGCAATAATTATTTTCATATTCAATGGTATTCATTCCTCCAGCTTATTTTATTTACCCTTAGGACTAAGTGTAACAAAATTAATAATTCATAATGAAGTAATTTTACCAAACGAAAAAGTAGTTTAATTCAAAGAATTCATTGTGACAAACGTAACGCGGCTTATTTTAAGTTTTGTGTTGGTCTAAATTTACGGCTGAAATTTTGTCCTTACATACATATGTATGTATATATATATTATAATATGGATAATATTAATAAGCCAAATATATGGCTTTTATTTTTTCTAGTATTTTCTTAAAAGTAGGGAAAAAACTAGTAAACAGAATAAAACTAAAAAGATGGAAGTAAAATGTTTGATGTAAGCCAACATAAAAATAGGCGACATATTTTGGGAAACTATACAAAACCTGTAGAAATAAGATTCTCTCATGTAATGTTTTGATATATTTAATTTATAATTTAAGGCTTAACGCACAGAGGTGCGATAATGTTCCAGTAGCGGTCTGGTATCAATTCTGAGCTACCGCACCGGTGTGCTTTATGACTAATTCTGTTTAACTATGGAGCTTACTATGACATCGTAGTTGAAATTTATAAAAATATAATAAATGTAAATCAGTCTCAGTTTCTGCATTCAGTATAATGTTGATCATCATCGAAATCTTCTTCATCTTCTTCGTCATCTTAAAAAATGAATTATGATTTATCAGAACTATAATGTAAAAATAAGATTTTACCATGATCCCTCCTCTTTCGAGCATAAGCACGCTTTGCGGTAGTAGGAGCTTGATCTGTCTCGCCATGCAACAAAGAGTTGCGATATAGTACTAATGGTTGCCAGTCTTCAGCTTTACTTGATGGCATTCCGGGCGAAACGCGACGATCGAGAAAATTAAGAATTACCTTTTTGTCTTGTTTGAGAAGCTTATTATTAAACTCATTCAAAATTTCTAAGAACAACAGACGTGTTGGTGCAGCTACTGGGTCATCAGGCTGATCACCAACAGCAAAAAGGATTCCAGCACGATGCAATGCAATAACAGGTTCACGATTCTTAATTGCATCAAACCCAAAAGTTAGAGCAAACCTTTTCGCCAATTCCTTAAGTTCAATAAAATCGTGTGACGTTTTTATGACTACACTTTTATCAGAAAGCTGTAAGTCTTTAAATACTGCAATCAAACTGAGTAATAACGTTAGGGAAAAGTTAATTTTGTTTATTTCGCGGGCCTTGCCAAGAGTAGCCTTTATAATATCTCCATATTCATTATAACACTAAAAAAATAGGAATTACAAATTAATTTATTATATTTAAAGTTATGTTGTAATTACATACTTTTACATAATGCTTAAAAAGGTCAGCTGCCCTTTTGGTCGGAATAATATTGTAAACTATTAACTTACAATATGATGCTAAAAAATTACGTTTTTTATGAAGCTCTTCGATTCGAGACTCGTCATGCGCTTCTGAAAAATAATTTGCTATTACTTTTTATTGAGTAATTACTAAACATTATTTTTGTTTGAAGTTTAAAAAATATATATGTACGTGCGAGTATCTATATTACATATTTTAAAACAATTTGTATACAATGGAGGTGTAGAAGTAGGTGATAACGTAGGTGGACCACTTAAAAAAGTATGGTTTTCCTACTGCTACATACTCGTGCGAGTTATAACGGATGGCAAAAATTTGACTAGCTGAAAATCTCTGGCGAAGATTATAAAATATATCAAAATATAGCTAACATAACATATTCATTACCTTCATGTTTTAACGAAAATACGTAATGCTGTATGAAGTTATTTAATATCAATTGCTCATCTAAAGTAGACTTATACTCCAAGCATCGAATATGGGGGTTGTGATTACGCATAAGACGATCAGAAAATATAATAAGTAGATCACATATTGATTGATATGCCTGAAATTAAAGAAACTCTAAGGATTTCACTCAAAATAAGTTTGTATTAATCCTACAGACTCTTGAATTTGTGCAGTTGATCCATTACGAGTTAGCTCGAAGCAAGCTGATATGTACTTCTGTAAATGTGTACGTACTTCAGTAACTGCAAAGGTAACGTTTACCGATTCGCATTGATTTTCAATGAAATATAAACCCCAGGTTATGCAAAAGTAACATGCCACAATACAGTAGTTCAAAGCTTCATTTGGTAATCCTCTTTCTGAGTTTTCCTTAGATTGGCATTCATCAATATCCCTGAACAGAGATTCAAAAAGATTCCATGGATTCAAATTGTGCGAAGAATACAAAATAGAAACGACTTTGAGCGCAATTGTTATATTATAAATCTCATCTTCATCTGGCATCTCTTCTCCTAAAACGCAATTAATCAAGGGGTTGAAATATTGTTATATTGCGGTTTACCTTCTATTAAATTTCTCCATTCGTCTATGGCATCTTTATACTTATTGACAGCATTATCAATTATATTCGAACGCGCAACATCGCAGCGAGTAAAAGTTGCACTTCCCTCTGTACATAAATGCTCTAAAGTTTTGGCGCATGTCTCCAAAACTTCATTACCTGTATGCATTAACATTATTTGTCCCATCTTATCCAGAAGAGTTTGCAAGTTGGATTCTTGTCTGTGTGTAGTATAGACATCCAAATCAAAATACTGTGGCAATGAGAGCAAGTTAGTTAATTTCTCACTATCTGCCTGATATTTTTCCAACAGAATGGGCAATGTTACAATAAAATGTTCTGTTAATTTAATTTTTTCATCCTGTATTAATTTAAGTTCTTTTGCACTAAGAGTAATTTTCCGATTACTAGCTCGACCAACGGGTGCTTCGCCTGTTGCTGATTGTTTTACACTACTGACCATGATTTCTATTAAGGTAGATTCCTGTTTATTATCTAATTGTTCCTCGTTTGGGCCGGGTTCTTCAAGCAACAAATCTGTCATGCATTCCCAATCCTTGATCATTGCATTATTATCGATAAATGAATCGACCAAATAGGCGCCATGCTCATGTAATTCAGATTCAATAAAAAACTGAACCAGATCTCGCACTAAAGGTGTGTTGGGTAATCTTAATTTCCCCCTCTTAGTTTTCAATTCTTCTACATCAGCTATAAGATGAAACAATCGCACATTTAAAAATTCAGCAGCTGCTTGAGCGACTCCACGATGTGAAGAGTAGACAAGTTCGTAAACTATTTCGCAATCTTTATCGGCTAAAATGTCCGGATGAATTCTACAGATAAATAATTAAAAGATTTAAACTGTATGTGAAAGCAATTCATAATAGTTATTAGTTTACATACTTCAAAATACTTATCACTAGCTTCACAGCATGTACCGCTACATCAAACTCTTTATCTAACGTCATTGCAACTACACGATCTTTAAATTTCGAAGTAAACAATTCCAACTTTCCTTTCAGTTCATCCTTATCATATAGTGGTAAAAGCGCTTGCAAACATCGGAGACGCACTTCACCCACTTTATCATGTAATGTCCAACCAATATACTTTAAATACGAATCATCAAGAAAGTTTTGTGGATAGTTCTCCATCCAAACGCCAATTTCTGCCATACAAATAGCACGAATATCCGGTAAGGTGTCCCTATACGATTTAATTTTATTAATTTTTAGAAGTTTTTTCAAAAGTATTACCCTTACCTATATCGATGAACAAATACAGATTTAAACATGTATGTTAGCATATTTTTTATTTCATCCATATTTTCCTCCAGTTCAGCCCGCTTTGTCATTAGGGATTCCAACCTGTCGGAAGCTCGACGGTCTCGAGTCTAAAAATAAATTCAGTATCCAACTAGAAATACATGGTATTGGTAGTTTCAAATTTTTACTTACTTTAACTCTTTCTGCTTCATACTGTTTTGCTGCATTTTCGAAATTACTCGAAACTAACAGAGCAACATCGACAAGAGCAGTCATTAATTTCATAGCTATAAATGAAATATGAACAAATTTTACATAAAAACATTGTACATAAAATATTTATATACACTTTGTACTGAATAAAAACCCAAGTTTTGTATTATATTTTAAATTACATTTTACAAAATTTTATATAAAGTTTTGTTTATCTAAAATTTATCAATATTAAAAAAATCGAATTTCCGCCATAAGGAAAAATATAATGAAATCAGTAATTTCTTGTTTTGTACTTACTTTAAAAATGGTTTCAATTATTTTAAGTTGTAATGAAGTTTTTCTAATCTACTGTATGCTATTTTCGATAATTTCCTCCAATTTATACATTTTTTTGAAGCACAGATCAGTTAATACGAATTACTTTTATGCATTCTTCTCCAATGAACCAAAGACTGAAAGCGGACAAACTCCATAGTATTTGCTGCCTAACAAATCGACTGCCACGGAGGAGGTGTCCGTCGAGGACGTTTTTAACTTCCGAAATCTCTTCAAAAGTAGGTAAGCCTCAGGAGTTTAAACGCAGGCTGCCAAGAAGGACTCGTGGAGAGCTCGCTGCGAGTTTCTAAATAATGTTAATGAAGCCCTTACTTCGGAGACTATTATGGTATATCGAAATAAACAAGGCACCTCATGTTCATGGTACCATTCAACGGTCTTACGATTCATGAACAGTAATGATTGTATTATAAATTAAGGAATGGTAGCATGGGTTGCTCGTTAGCAAGCCTACAACTATCTAGGGTTGGATGTATCCAACAGCCATACTACAAAGTCGGCATTCAAGGTCATCCAGTAGAAATATTCGGAGATGTCTATATGAAAGGCTAACATTAAGTGGTTTAAAAGAAGCAAAAGGTGGTTTACATCCGCGATGAGGCAAAAACAAGCCACTACAACACAAAGTATTATAGATCAATCTCAATATACAAGTCTCTCATCATTCCTATTCAAACCATTAGAAAACCTAACGATTTTCATCGAAATAATCTAAAAATCACAAGGTTGACTTTTTTGGATTCTCGTTGTTGATAGTATTCTTGCGATATTTGAGAATACAGGTATGTATATAGATTGTGGCTTACGCGGTGATGTATTTATTATGACTAGGGTCGGTCGAAGTAGTAATAAATTCTTTTCTATTATAGAATTTTTTAATGTAAAATAATATACAATTCAAACTGACTGGTCATCTTTTTTTCAGAATTTTTTTACATACACATTTAGGTTTATATGCACACATGTACCTAGTTTTTCCGTTTTTCTATGGATTTATTTGCGGACTATTAGAAAAACCAAGTCATTTTCGAAATACGATATTAAAGTTGCAAATTAAAAAATTGCCAAATTATAAGAACTTCTTCAGGAGAAATTTCAGAAGTTACATACAAACATATTTAGCAATAAACTAAATTATTTTCATAATAAAAATTCATATCAGGTTACCTGCTAATGTTGCCGTATGTCTAAAAGCGCGAACTTGAGAGTCTGATAAACCAGTTAATAAAGATATTACATTATCCATAAGAAACTGATCGTATATTATTGAGTATTGACACTGTTTTACCAGAGTCTGAACAAAATCGCAAAAGTTCATCTTAAATTTCTTCCACTGCAAGCCTGCCATTATTAAAGGATATTCCCCGCTTTCCTGTAATTCAGGTGAATTAAATAAAGGCATCGATGATTTTTTTCAAAATACCTCTTCGAATTCTTCAGTCATTTTTCGAATTACGGCTGTGTGTTCCATTGGGTGTTGCATGTCTTCAGAAATTTTACCTTTGCAACCACTAGCATTTATAAAGAATTGCATCAACGAAATTAAAGCAGCATCACGATTGCCTTTGTACTGCTCTATCCAGTCATCAACAATTCTCTGAAATTGGATACGAAAACAAAAGCTTGACTAGATTTTATTAATAAAATATATATCGATATTAATATTGTGCCATGCGTAAAGAAAGACAAACACATCAAGCTTCTTTCTTTCATGGCATAACAGTTATTTTCATATACATTTTTCTAATCTCTAGAAAACAGAAGTACATTTTTCTTAATGAGACCATATTTATAAAATATTAACTTATTTCGGTCCGGTCCATAAATTTCAGATATTTAAAAAAATTCTATCTCGTGTTCTATTAAAGATATTTTAAGGGAACTTTTTGATAATGAAGTTTGAAACCAAAGTCTACATTTATATACATAAGACACATGTATATGGTTCATAATACTTACTGCGATAGCTGCCTTGGAGTGACGCACAATGAAATATAAACTGTTTTCATCGTTTGTAACGTCACGTTCAATATCGATCCGTTCCTGTTCCTTTTCTAAATGGTCTTTCCGTGAGCGCTCAATACGTTCCCGACGTTCGCTTACTGGTTTACGTTGAATAGCTTGCTTTCTTTTGCGAACAACAGGCGCGAAAAACTCATCTTCATCATCGTCTATGATCGGTGGCTTGTCACGTACACCTCCTCGTGCTCTTAATCGAGTCATTCGTTTAGTCGGACTGTCACCATCTGATGTACTTTCATTAGGGTGGTCACTATAAAAATAATTAATAATATAACGAATTAAAAATTAATATAATGTATCTAGTGTTAAGCATTCATTATTATACATCCTAATAATAAAGTTGTTAAAATAACTATAAAATCGCAGAAATCGATAAAAATATCGCAATATTATTTTAAATATTCGGCTCTTCAGAAAAGGCATTCATATTAGAAGATTTATTCGTATTAAAATTGCTCGGCCACACTTTTTTTGCTTTTGTTCGATAAATTTTCAAAATTGATACAAAAGAAGCAATTGCAGAAAAAAATCTAGCAAGACAAAAATGCTACAGAGAGACGAAAGATGCTAATGATGAAAACCCAAGTACTACATTAAATATTATGTAACAAACGCTTGACTGAAAAAATTACAGAGGCATAATAAACCTCTTAGACAGGAGCCATAATCGGTGATGAGAAATTGGTCACGCATGATAATCGGATGCGTCAAAACTCGTGGGCAAGGGAATGGGAGCTGTCACAAACGTTCGCAAACCCAGACGCTATAAGACGCTATAAAAGGTGATGCTGTGTGTATAGTCGAACTGGAAGGGAATCGTCCACCATAAGCTACTTCCAGTTGGTCGACTAATTGATTCTCAACTCTCTTGTGAACAACTAGAGAGAGTACTCCAGGCAATTGACGGAAAACGACCGGAACTAAAAGGAAAGGTGTTGTCTTCCACCATGCCAACGCTTGACCACACACTTCTTTGATGACCTGTCAAAAATTGCGAGACAGGTAATTGAGAAGTTTTGATGCATCCACCATATAGTCCAGACAGGTCCGGTCCGGACATTCGCATCCAACGTTATTCGACAGAGGTGGTTTTGATAAGTTCTAATGTTGGCTTGTTTCGTTTCGGAAGCAAAATTTAACATCGGCAAATTTGAGAAAAGATAGCAATTTGAGTTGGGAAGTAGTGTGAAGGTATCGAAAGATCTGTGGAATGGACTTTGTTTTGATTCTGTACACGAACACAGTGAACCCATCCGTATGCACTTGGAACCTGTATTATATATGGTTGTTGCAAAACAAATCTTAAGTTCAAGTAGTTGCAAGTTCAATGTTTATATTTCGCCAACATTTTCTGGTTTTTTGGACGCCTGGTTGTTGATGTAACACTTATAATACATCAACACAGAATTTGTATGTCGCAAATTAAAGCTTCGCCCTGAACAATTCCTAAAAGCCGTGCTATGTGAATATGGTCCACATACCCAATTAATCCATCTTCGAACTCTGGAGGAGGATCATCCATGCGAATACGCTTACCACCTCTTCTGGACAACATTTTTTAAAAATACAAACTAAACTATGTAACAACCAGCACAATGTGAATGTTTTCAGATTAGGGATGTAAAAAAATACCGTTCCTTTAAACCCGAGTATTCATTAGGACGCTTTTATGCTGCCAAAAATGATAGAAACCATAATAACGCTTTGGACAGGTCCGCTATCTCTTACCGTTTGAAAATGACGTCACGCAGGCAAACTACTTACAATTCTTTAAAGGAGCGTTCACACCAAAGACTACAAGACTGGAAACTCCTCTTATTTCGTGAGAGAGCTCAAAAAAATGTCCGTCCGCGTGTTCACATACAGTGTATGTGAATTTTATACTTTTTACAAGCTAAAACAGGCTATCACAAAACATGATATCTGAAAAGGTAAACCGTTTTGCTTTGTTACCACACCACCACAAATTGATGGGGTGAGTTAGTGGCAGGGATACCAATGACACAACTTTATTACTAATTATTTTTTTGGTTTTTAAGTAAACATTAATAGAAAAACTACTTTCCATTTATAAGTTCTCGAGGTTTTGACGATTTCTTTGCTGTTTAGAAATATTAAAAAGTAATGTAAACTTATTTATTTTTGTAATTTTTCATTTCTCTTTTATTTAAATTAAAATGTGTTAACATAAATAAATTTACAATTCATATATTTAAATTAAAATTAATTAAACATAAACAAATTCTCAATTCATGCATTTAAAATTAAATTCGTTGAAATTAAAGACCAAAAGAACTAGAATCGCAATTCAGTAAATATTAAACTAAATCACAGATCAATATTCAACAAAACATGTTGAATACGTTGGCATCTCTTTCGGCTAAAAATACGCATGGTAGGTTAAAAACAGCTGACTAAATTTGTGAAATGAGTAATTTTTATGAATTTTAACTTCGTTTTACTTGCAAAATATTCAATATTGTGCAATTATAAGACTTAAAAAAGGTTTCATGTACATTTCTAGAAGCGTGCGTTGCTTTTAAAACTGGCTCCTTGGTCTTTTTTACGTATTTGAAAAATCATATTTCTGGCTTATTGTTGTGAAGAAGGACAAGAGTTGCATTCCCATAGCGCTGAACACAATCGGAGCAACAGGATACAAGATACATTTTTAGCTGTCAAATTTACATGGGCTCTTATGGAGATCGAGAAAAAAGTTTGCTTTCCAGTTTGTTGCTCTGGTTTGCCTTCCATTTTGTATCTTGTCTCCGGGTTAATTTCTAATTTTGAGAGCAACAGAATCATTCTTGTTCTTCTTCGGTGTGTTTGTTTACATTCTGTCATGCAAAATTTGACAATTTGCGTTGTGGGGGTGTCACACTAGGCATCTTAACACCAATTTATTTATGTTAATATTTAACGAAATTTTTATTATTATTATTACAAGCAATTTATTTCTGAAATATGAAAATATACGGCATTCCTATTTAAAAAAATTACTCAAAATATTTATCAATTGCTAAAAGAAATGGAAAATCCTCTAAAAAAGGTTGGTGGAGAAAATGTAGGAAACAGTTGAAGGTTTTCTAAGGCGGCCTCAAGTGGCCTAGTGTTACACCACCATTTAGAATTTGACATATGGAATTTTTGTTGCTGAGCAACAGTTGCCCAGCCATTATAATTAACGCCATGGAATTTCTTGTTGCCTGGAAATTTGCTGTATCCTGTTGCTCCGATTGTGTTCAACGCTTAATACAACCGAAATTGAAAAGGAGAGTCGGAGTAAACAACAAAACGGTCTCTGTGTGAACCAAAGACTACAAGACTGGAAATTCTTTTTTCGCTTTGAATGTGTTGGTGAAATCAGGCTTGGGTGTGTAGATTACAAAAACAAAACGCATGTAATTTTGACAGTTCGGGAACGAATTTTGACAGTCCGGGAATTTGTTTACAAAATATTTTGAGATAAGCGTTGAACACAATCGGAGCAACAGGATACAGCAACATTTCCAGGCAACAAGAAATTCCATGGCGTTAATTATAATGGCTGGGCAACTATTGCTCAGAAATTCGCAAGTTTACAGAATATGGAAAGCGAAAAGTCGTACATCTTAAATCAGACTTACTTTAATTTACTTAAGAAGTATGCCATGGTGACGGCTCTGCGAATATCGCTGATGTACATAAATAGGACCTTGTGGATTGTGGTAAATATTCAACACTAATAATTTATTGTGGTCAAACTTAAGATAACTAATTATAGCCCCGCAGTAGTACATTTTGGGAAGTGGACTGCCAGAGAAATAGTGATGATTTCTTTAAGGAAAATTTCCGCATGAGCCGAGGAGCTTTTCAAAGATTGTTAGTTATTATAGTTATAGTTATTATATTAGTATATTATAGTTATTTACATAAACGTATTACTTACGACATAAAACGTTTGCATTTGTTTTGACATTTGGCAGTATAGTTTGGTGGCACTTTCTCTTTATCTCTTTCTAACTTATTGGCACTAGAAAAGGAGAAAAATAGTGTGTCTGCAATTCCGAACTTCGAAACAGGCTTGCAAACTAAAACCTGAGGCTTAAAACCAAAAGCATTTTGGTTTAGCGCTGGAATCGCAACAACAATTTCAAGGGAATTAAAACAGTTTACGAATGGTTTTGGGACTTAAAACAGTTTATTCCAAATTCCTGGAAAAACCATTTTATGTAAACAGGCTATAAGGCTTCCAATTTAATTTTAAGAGCAACGAAGGCACAACGCACTTATTTAGGTACCACAGATAGAAATGTGGAAAAGTGGAGAAAAGTCAAAAACAATATCTGAAAACGTATTTTTTCTGCATTTTTTTACCGATTAAATATGTATCTACATATAGTCTCAACCAAAATAGACGAATGTAGTAGAAGTACGAATACGACCGTAAGATAAAAATTGAGAAAGACTGCCAAAAATGAGTATACGTAACTGATCGAATTTGAACTAAACTTTTCTGACGAACGTAAGCTTCTGAAGAAGGATCTAGTCGACATCAGCTGTTTTATGTTTTGTATACGAACTCTACTCGTATGCTTGCGTAGCACTTTGGCTATTCGTCTATTTTGGTTCAGGATTATGGCTTACGCACACACACTGAATCCGCTCCTACAATAGTCGAGATCTGCTAAAGACACTTGACGAAAGCAAACAACGCAGACAAAATTAAACGTTTTTCTTCATAGCCGTTATCTTTAGCCGCCATATATTTAAAGCGTATGTGAACAGTTCTTTTGCTGATATCCTTTGCCAACTTGACTTGAAGGTCTTTCCTTATTTCTTAAAGTAAGTTTTTATGAAATAAGTTGTTATGTAAAGTTTTATTCAGGAAGTTTAACCAAATATAACCATTTAAGACACTCTTTTGCCTGTGTAACCTAAAAGTGGGCGGATCACGCCAAATTTGGCATATTAACGGATAATGCTACTTTATACCCAGGAATGAATGTTTCATAACTCAACAACGAACACCGATATCACATTTCTAATAAAAAATAGGCGTGGTCGTTGACCGATTTTGCCCATTTTCAATACCAACCTGCACACCATAACAAAGAATATTTCTGCAAAATTTCATTATGATAATTCATTCATTATTCATTTCTTCACCGGTTCTCCTGTGATCGTGAGTTCAACAGACAGACGAACGGACATGTCTAAATCGACTCAGAAGGTGACGCTGATCAAGAATATAAGTACATATATACTTATATAGGAGATAGTACTCTATATCTATCTTCTCTATTTCTATGTGTTAAACATTTCGTGACTAAGTGAATATAGGGTATATTAACCTTAAGGGTTAGGGTTTAAAAATATTTGAAAACAATAAAAATTTTAGAATCCATTCATTTTAGCTCGATGGATCTTGCGATATTGTGGGCCATTCCCGTACAATGGCTTTCTTCAGCGCATCCATACTGGCATAGTTTTTAGTCCTCACCATGCTTTCCAACATGGCCCAGATGGAATAGTCCATCGGATTTGCATCTGGCGAATTCGAGAGCCACTGTGTAGACGAAATGAAGTGTGGAACATGGTTTTTTAACCATTCTTGGTTCACACGAGCTTTATGAGACGGTGCCGAGTTTTCTTGAAATGTCCATGGTGTACGACCGAAATGTTTGCGTGCCCACGGCTGTAAAGCAGCTTCCAAAACATTTTCCCGATAAGTCGCATTGACTTTGACGCCAGGCTGAAAACAATTGGACAGCGTCCCTCGGCGGTCACAGCTGCCCATACCATTACTTGAGGTGGAAAATTACTTCGGGTTGTCGCTCCTTTCACTCAATTTTTCGTAAGTGCATTCAGTTAAGTAAACACGATCGGTTTGAGAGTTTATGAACTGCTCAATAGGGAAATTTTTCTGATCAGAGACCACAATGTTTGGAAATTCGCCACATTCGTGCAAGTGTTACTTACAACTCCTTTGCTCTTTCGAGTCTTACATTTTTTTGCTTTGGTGTAAAATTATGTGCCTTTTGGAACTTGTAAGGAAGATTGGGAATTTTGGAATATGCGTTTTGCATTTCTTTTATTGCTGCGTATTGCGCTATAAATTTGTTAATTTTTCGTCGTGTTTTTTTTTCCACAAACATAAATATTTTTTTTAATCCGCCCGAGATATAGGTCAATTTCCAAAGATAGTTCAATACTTCTCTGTCGACTGTGAAAAACCGCATTCGCAAATTCCTATCCGTTCAAAAGTTATCGATTTTTGGTAGATGGATTTCATGTTTGGACCACTGTGCGTCGTCCCCAAGACGCATTATCACTTCCACAGCTTTCCACTCACAGCTGCAGATAGCTGTCTGATCATGTCTGCAGTGAACCAGGAGATTCCCTGGTTTGAAACTGACTACAGCCCTTAGTTATCTCACTGATCAAGTCTTCCAGAGCAATGATGGGGGCTCTGCATTATTTGTGGATACTCTCTGGGAAGGACAGCTACAGGAATGGCTTTCACTGCACCCTCCACCTGCGAGGCTCAGGGGTGGTGGTCGCCGCTGGTTTTTTGCGCTCCCCAACGCTTCCGGGCCTCTTGAGGTGCGAGTCCACTTGAAAGATATCGTAGATACCATTTTCCCGGTCCACTCATCCCTTTTGAAGAAGATGATCCAGACCCCAGGTTTCCCTATAGATGGAAGATCTTTTTTGGCTGCTCCAGCCACGGCGTTGCTAGGCGCAGTTATCTTCGCAGTTCTGGCTTCCCCTTCCTTGTCTCCAGTGTTTTTGGGGAAATTCGCGAGGGGTTTGCTGTAACATTTTTTAGCACTTCCTAGAAGGGAGGTTGACCTTATTTCTTACGAGGATTCCCGTGGCATTTCCCTGCAGTGCTTGCCTGCTAGTGAAGGGCTGATCGTCAACGATGGCTTGCTTTGACTCACAGTGTCCCGTAAATCAAGTATTTTGTTTTTTCCCATTCAACGAGATTTTCTGCGGAGAAAGGGTGGTCCATTTGTCCAGAGATCCGCTATATACAGATAAGGCTTAATAGTTCGGAGGACGCCCGGTATCCGTACACTCCGTGAACCACTGGTTTATTTTTTAAACTGAGCCCCCCCAGCCAGGCTGATCCTCGCCACGGGTCGGGTGACACCTTGACCCGGCCCAGTAGTCTTGTCCGGGTTTTCAAAGAAACTGATATGGTAGCCAAGGGATTGTGCAGGCCTTTCCACTATCCGTAACCTGTGGACCCGCCTGACAGCTGACTATATTCCCGGCATTGAACTTAAGAGGTGCGTCAGGAGGCGGAGGCAGTTATCAGAATGGATTTCTAACACAAGTATTAAGTAATCTGGCATGAATGGAAGTAGTCTGCCTGCATTTGCTCAAGAACAGGAGAGTGGGCTACGAAGCTAAATTTAAAAATCTTTCCAATGGGCGAAATTCGTTTACTACTTTCATTCATTCATTCACTAAAGCGTTTCATTCATAATTTTGATCTGGCAGTGAGTTAAGACAAATCTAATATCTTTTTAACTAGTATCAATCACTCATCCAAACATAGGTATGGTTCGCCCAATTTTCTATATGTCGGGTGATTAGGATTTAGGTTATTTAAGATTTGGCCATGGCAAAAACACTTTTTCTTGTTTTATTATTTAGTATTGCATTTTATTTTTTCTTAATCTAATCTGTACAGTAATGAGAAAAAGCATGCCATAGGAACACATAGAAACGTGAGCACTGAATCAATTTAAGCATTAATTGGGGCTAAAAATCGAATCCTCCTTGAGGCGTTGAATCAGGATTGAAATTGTATTGATGACTATCAGCTGATGGTGCTACTCTCGTGTCTTCTTCCTCATTTCCAAAGTATTGTTCAATTATGTAAAAAGATTTGTAGTAAATATCACGATTTTCGTGTGACTGCAGGTATTCTATTTTATCCAAACCTGAAACAAAAAATATTTTATACTAAAAAATCCTGACCGCGGTTAATTTGGCGGCAAAATTTATTTAGGTCCTTATTACTACAATGGGACAAAAAACTCTATTAATTACTTTTATTTTAAATAGCATTAGTATTAGCAAAGAGAAATAAAATACTTTAGTTTCATTTAAAATTAAAAAAAATCATCTAAAAAAAATTGACAGTTTGCAGTCTTTATATATAGATAATATACGAATACACATTTAAAGGGTGTCTCAAAATGCACGCAAGATTTGAATTGTGCTCTATTAGGGCGGCACCATTACCAACGAAAAGAGTGGCAGGGTTGACTAAAAATTTAGCGCTATACGAAAGAACGACGTGTTTTCGTTATTGAGCGATATTTTAAAAATTATTTATGTAGATGAAAATTATAACATTTGGTGTTCAGATAATCTACGAAAAATTGTAGAGAAACAAATTGGGCTAGAGAAGTGTTGGCCACGCCATAGGCACGCGTGCTAATTTTTTCTCTAGGCTATTCACATGAACTAGAGCTGAGCGATATTTCACGACCTGTGATTTTGTCACAGGTACACAAAATCACGAGTCACAGTTGCGATTGAAAATGTGACTCGATGTCACAGGTACAACGGAACGATATTTAACGAACTATGATTTCATTTCAATGAAATGGTCGTGGATTTTCAATACCAACCTGCACACCACAAGAAGCAATGTTTATGCAAAATTTCATCGTATCTTCGTAAAATT
Source organism: Myopa tessellatipennis (assembly GCA_943737955.2). Classification (NCBI taxonomy): domain Eukaryota; kingdom Metazoa; phylum Arthropoda; class Insecta; order Diptera; family Conopidae; genus Myopa; species Myopa tessellatipennis. The sequence continues at coordinate 21,962,722 of OX031317.1, forward strand.
TCATCGAAGATATCGTATCTTCAATGGTTCTCCTGTGATCGTGATTTCAACAGACAGACAGACGGACGGACATGGCTAAATCGACTCAGGAGGTCACGCTGATCAAGAATATATATACTTTTCTATACCGATCGTCTCTATTTCTATGCGTTACACATTTCGTTACAAAGTGAATATACCCTTACCTTAAGGTGTAGGGTATAATAACTTAACACTTTCAATACGATTTTGCCTTCATTATTTTATAAAAATACAAATAAGATTTTGGTAATAAAATATTAATACAAGAATGTTGTTTGCATATAAAATATGTATATGTCAGTAGTTTTAATTACTTAAAATTGGTGTCTGTATTAATTCATACTTCTGTAAAATATGAATGCTTTTAAAGTTAACGAATAGCTTCAATTCGTTCCTATAGCAATAACGAACGAAACCAAAGAAGATCTGAAATAATGCCATTATTTTTAATGCATGTAGCACGTTTTTGTGCACTCGTTTTATAGCGACTGCCTTGTCACGAGTCACGGATTTTTATACCTGTGACAGTACTGTCACAGTCACAGGTCGGAGCTGCTCCGGAAAAATCACGGAATCGCTCACCTCTAACATGAACACGACAAACGTCGTCGGGTTTTCACACCGACACTAGTGATCGTTCGTATCAAGTGCAGTCAGTCGACGTGCAGACTTCAAGTAAGCAAGATAGCACCAGATTATTTTATGATTGCATTGAGCAAAATGTTTAATAAGAAATGGGAGAATCACTATTTTTTTCTTTGAACATTTTCTAGGCGAACTTTCTTGCAAAATCATTTGCATGATTTCAAGATCAACAACCCCCAAACAACAATCTTTTCAGTGTACCGCGCAGAGAACAACCGCCAAACAACCTCTTTCAAAGCTTCGCACATGCACAAAATATGATGGTATAAGTTTTGGCCAACACTGGAATCATCAGACCATTCTTCTTCGAAAATGCGACTGCGATAGACATGAGAGTCCGGGATTTGTGCCTAAATTGCTAGATATGGACGTAGACGACGGTTTCAACAAAATGGTGTTACATGCATAAGTAATTTGCTGGTCGTGTAATTTCCCATTGGTGATGAGGTTTCAAAGCACACTAACATTATAATTCAAAACAAACGGATATCAATATGTATACAATAAATTGAGAAATTACAACAGAATAATAAACCAGAAAGATTCCAAACTTCGTCTTGGCCGACGCTGAAATATCTTATACACTCTTCGATTCCTCTAAATTATAATTCCACAGACAGACAGGGCTAAGTCGACACAGATTTACGATGATCGAAAATATATGTACATAGTTTTCTAAAACTGCCACGCCTCCTTCTGTGCTTTACAAACGGAAGAACAAACTTAAATATATATTCACATTTTATAGAAACGCGTTCAATGTATTATATAAAAAATTACTTATTTTCTCAATTACCTCCACACTCCTCTATTGTCATAGCATAGGGATTAGGTCGTGCTGAACATTTTTCTCCGGCCTTCAGAATATTTTCTAGAGCATTTAGAGCAACTTGAATAATATGCGAATCCACAACAGTGAGAAAATCACACATTGGAGGTATGCAACCAACATGAACCTGTTAGTTTACTAATTAAAATTAAACCAAACTCGTTCAATAGGCAATTATCTTACCAAATATCGGATCTGATCAGCAGTTCCGCTGCTAGTAGCATTAGTAACAGCCCAAGCGGCTTCTTTTTTTGTCTTAAAATCTGATAATCGCAGTATTGTCATGAGTACTGGGAATATATTTGCATCAATAACTGCTTGAATTTGTTGTCTATTTCCAGCAGCTATATTTGAAATGGCCCAGCACGCTTCTTTTTTAATTGTTTCCACAGAAGAACTTAATAAATTATTTATACAAGGTAAAGCATTGCAATTAAGAATAACTTGGGTTTGAATATCGTCACCGGTTACAATGTTGCCCACAGCACGTAGAGCAGCTGTTACAACATTATTTTCAGAATGCCTACAAAGAATTAAACTTCCTGGATTATAAATATCTTTCAATTTTAAATACTAACATTAAGAGTTCCACTAAACGGCGACAAACACCGGCATCAATGACTGCTTGAATCTTATCGTTTGGTCCGTCAGATAAATAACTAATAGCCCAACACGTGTCACTAAGAACATCCACATCTGTGTGGTTAAGAAGTCGTGCCAAAATGGGCAATCCCTTCACTATTCTTAAAAAATCCGCAGGTGGATTCTTTCCTCTACATAAATTGGATAGTGTCCAAACAGCATTTCTAGTCGTTGTTAAACGATTTGAACTGCTTAGCACACTGGGATAATATTTAACAGATGCATTGCACTATTTAAACAGGTTATTAAAAAGACATACTGTAATAATGGAGCAAGGATTCCTGAATTAAGCAAATAATCGCGGCAGCCTGGAGAATCGCCAGCGATATTTCCCAAAGCCCAAACTGCCTGCTCCTGAACGTCGTCGAACGAACTGGAAAGTAAATCGATAAAAATAGGAACAGCCCCATTTTCTATAACAATTTTAGTTTGCTGAGATGTTCCAGAGGCAATATTTGTTAAAGTCCATGCTGCTTCAAACTTTAAAAAGCCGTTTTAGTTCTTTATGACAATAAAAAAAAAATTAAAATTACTTGTAAGGAAGCATTGTTGTTGTTCTTCAAAAAGCTTACAAAACGAGGAACGATACCCTTTTGTATAACTTCTTCAATCGGAGGATTTGGATCTCGAGATAGTAACTTTCGAAACTTTTGCGTGGCTAATAATTGTTGCATTTCGTCCTCACTGTATAACTGATCAATCATTTCTCGTTCTATTAGTAAGCTTTGTTTCTTAATATCGTGATTTGACTTTACGTATTCCTGAAATTGTGTTCCATTCTGAATATCGTCCACCTATATTTTATGTTTTTTTATAATAGAGTAAAACTTATTAAGATATGTATTATATCATTTAGTTACCTGTATAACTTCACTTTCCATACTGATAGGTAAGTCTAACATAACATTACGACGTTTTATCAGCTGCTGTTCACGCTTCTGCTTTCTTATTTGCACGCCTTCTTCCTCACGGCGGCGACGCATTTCAGATGAATCCAAGCCAACATTTTTGTATCGATGCCTATGTGTGGTAGACATAGCTGAAATAAAAAAATGGGTCACTTCATTTTTTTGAGTTATTAGAAACTCGAAATTTTGGTATCTATATATACGGAGTTTGATAAAAAACAGATCAAAGACTATAATTTATAATAAATGTATAATAAATGTATGTTAACTATTAGAAAAATTACATTTTGGTATTACGGGGCTTGTGAAAAATTCAGATAGTGAACTGTAACTGATTAAAAAAAGTCAAACATTGCTTCTTATTGGAATGGTGATAAAACAATACTCTGCCAGCAATGCTTCAAGAAATCAATCAGTATTTCAAGAATGAAGAAATAATTCTCTTATAAAATCATGACATTTAATTATGAATTCTAATTTTAACTAAAAATGAAAAAATTATTAAAATGAAATTACGAAAGGTATAGAAGGTTAATTGAGACAACGTTAAAACATTACGGAAGGATTTGAAGTTTCGAATGAAAAGTTTAGGGTTATCACTTAAACTAGGCTGTGAAAGAAAATCTATAAGGTAGTAAAAAGAACGTGGACTACAAAACAAGTTGTCCTCAAGGACAACACATTTTTCATTGAATAGCAAACAATGGAAATATCGTATATATTTTTGCTACAATTGATGAAACTTGAATTCACAATTATATACCAAAACAGTAGACAAAACGCGATTCAACAAAGGATAACAATTAACGACCACAAGGTAGAATTTGTGTTCGTTTGTGAGAGTGAAGTAGGCGGAAACAGTTTGGTCTTTTCCCACCATTCACAATGATACAAATATTTGTATACTCGGATGAGAAGACGGAGACGGAAGAGAAGATTAATGCTCAGTATGTTTGCCATGTCTTCATGAACAGACTTACGAAAGAAAAATGCTTGCAAATTGTGCACAGTTACTACGAAAATCATTGTTCACTTCGCTAAACTTACCGTGAGCTGCGTCCATGTAACGGTCGACATAATCGTCCATCCGAACATTACGTCCATTACTGATTTTTTTGTTCCACAATCAAATGGCATTGATGTGGAAGAGTTTTGGTAACAACAAGATAGCGGAACATGCCACTCAGCGTGCGACACAATCAATTTATTGCAGGGAGCCTTCGATGAGTGCATAGTTTCTTGAAATGGACCTGTGCATTGGCCTCCACGATCGTGTGCAATCACACCTCTGGATTTTTTTCTGTGGAGATATGTAAAGTCGCTAGTCTATGCTGATATACCACAGACTTTGGACCACTTGAAAGCCACCATTAGCAGCGTTATTGCTGATATATGGCCTGAGTTGTTTGAAGTGGTTTAAACTTGACCTCAAGATTGCGCTTCGATCCAGCCGCGGCCATATACCAGAAGTAATATTTAAATACAAATTATATACAAGTATATTTTCAATAAAGCCAATGTCATGGCGATGACATTTATTGATGTTTTAATTTATTTAAAATTCCCATACCTCATAAAAAACACCCTTTATTCTTTGCTGAAAATTGTTTTCTTCCCGTAAACAATACGAGGTCTGTTCAAAAAGTAAAGCCAATTTTGAATTTGAATTGCGCGGGTGCAGCGTTTCGAGAAAATCTTTTTTGTTTTTGGGTTGCCAGCACTGTCATTCATACGTGTGTATAATTTCACGTCATTATGTGTTTTATTTGGTTAGTTCGTTGTTTTCTGAGCAACTAAAAGTGAATTTTACGATTTTTATATTGTGTGATTTTATTGAACATTAAATTTTGTTTACAGAATGTTGGTTGATGGCCTTCGGCGATCAGGTTTTGTCTGAAATGAATGTTTACAAGTGGTATAAACAATTCCAAGAAGGTAGAGCGTTGAAGTCAAAGAGCGTTCCGAACGACCATCAACATCAATCAATTAATAACATGTCAATGAATTCAAAGGTTTGGTGCTCAAAAATTGTCGGTTGACAATTAGAGACCTTGCTGATAATGTTAACATTTAATTTGGATCGGCCCAAACCGATGAAAGAACAGTTGTGATTGAGAAAAGTCAAATCTCGATTGGTTCCAAAAACAATCAATTTCTTCAAGACTTTTTCATCTAAAATTCGATGCATATTGTTCTACAACCACAGTATTCCCCTGAATTAGTTCCATATGACTTCTGGCTTTTCTCTAAGCTCAAACGGCCGGTTCGCCGACACCGTTTTGAATAGACTGATGAGATAAAAGAAAAACCGTAGATTGAACTGAAGGCCAAATACTACAAGACTGGAAACTCTTTTTTCGCTTTGAATGTGTTGGTGAAATTAGGCTTAGGTGTAGTAGATTACAAAAACAAAACGCATGCAATTTTGACAACTCGGGAGTGCATTTTGACAACTCGAGAGTTTGTTTACATAATTCAGATAAATATTTTGAGAGAGAAATGCAACTCTTGTTGCTTCTTCATAGCAATAAGCCAGAAATAAGATTTTTAAAATACGTAAAAAAGACCAAGCAGACAGTTTTAAAAGCTTCTATAAATGTTCATGAAACCTTTTTTAAATTTTATAGTTGCACAATATTGAATATTTTGCCAGTACAACGAAATTAAGCTGTTCCGATTTAAGCCCCGATTTGTTTCCCCTTTTGTAAGCCTTTACGTTGTTTTGCAGACTGTTACCACTGTTACCACCTATTAAATATTTTAAGCATTTTCGCAAGTAATTTTTCGAAACTCACAAAATTAAGTGGAGGATTTTGTGAAAATTTCAAAGAAGGTGGTGTCACAATATACAACAAAACAATATATAAAACCAAACGAATTTGACATTTCGATAATAATGGTGGTTGCGCCTAATTTTTAGAAAATTGTGTATCGAAATTTTTTCCTTATATCCCATTTTCTGTAAACGCTCTGATTTTGTTGTTGCTGTTATGTGCTATACCACAAATATGGTTTTGGTCGCTCTGGTCTGGTTTCCGAGTTAATACATTTTGAAGTTTTAATGGTAAGAAGCAAATACATGAAATTCGGAGCTCTTCAGCAATATGTTCTCTATTTTCTTTTATGATATTTTGTAATAATATTTTTAATATAAACAATAAATTTTGTACAAACACTATGTTTTAGTGTTTTCGCATCCCAATAAACTTGTTATTAACTTATAATAGTTGTACAAATCCTTTCTGTGAAATTAGTGAATGTGGGTAGGAATTGTGGAGGAATTATAATTTTATAGGGTTCTCCAATAAGAGGTGTAATTTTGAATAGCCCGCTATTTCGGTAGCTGTCACTTTTGAAGCTGTTATTTTTGACATTTGACAACTAAAAACTACGCCATTACTAGAAATGGAGCGATACACGCTGCAACAACGCATTGAAATTTCAACATATATAACACATACGTGGAATGCACTACACACATGTGCTGCCCAACGGCTCAAATCTAAACATTCCATTCGAAAATACTGCTTTCAAAAAAGTTTTAATCAAAATTTACTAAACGTTCAAAAAAATGCATTTTCTATAGAAACCAAAATCGTTATCGTTATGGTTACGTTGTGTTTAAACAATTATCGACGATTCTCGTCTTAAATAAGACGAGTGCTTTTTAGTTGTCGTTTCATACAAAAAATAAATTAATTTAGTGCACAATATAAAGCTGGACTTCGCATTTATGATTTATATAATTTTTTTTGTTTAGGTATATGAATTCATGATTTTTATAATAATTCTAGAAAAGGAAACAAAATCTACGAAATTTCCACAACCAAAAATTTAACTACAGTCAATATTTCCGCGCACAACTCAACGCACAAAATAAAAATGCACTTATTTATTTATTAAAAACCACTTATAAAAGCATTTCAAGATTTCTCAATTCTCCGCGTGGAATTTAAAATGTCTTTGTTTACAATTTGGGACAATGTGGACTTCCAAAAAGAGAAAAACTATGGTAAATTTTTTAGCTACAATTTAAGCGAAATAATATACAATAATAAAAATATTAATCTAAATATAATTTATTATATTTTATTGTATATTTTGTATTGCCAAGTTTATTGTATATTTTAGAAACGTTTTTAAACCTATTTTCGCGAAAAACCAATTTTATAATATTTTTATCAACTGAAATTAACCAAAATTAAATCCTTTTCGTCTACCAACACTGAAACTTGAATCATGTACGCAAATCTTTTCTACAAATAAAAATGTTGGCGACCGCGACGTAATAGAGAGACAAGACGATTTCCGTGACTATTGGAAAAGCTTTGTTACGTCGTCGTGACTCTTCAGAGACGATTGTCGCCTTAGTCACCGTGATTCTTGGAATAGGCTGTTCATTTCGATTAAGCGCAGCATCGTTTTGAGGCATTGAACAACACGACGCAGAACGTATTAATTCAAGTACCACATCAATTCTTTCTTCCCAAAATTACCCCTTCGTTTTGATTTGACAAGTATTTCGCACGACGTTGATTATTCATGATTCAAGAATCAGCAACAAAGTCTGCAAAACATATGGAAGTTAACTACAATGTCGTTTTCGTTTCTTTGTGCGAATCTTCGTTCGAAATGAAATACCAAAGCTTGAATTCAAAGGAAAAACGTCGAAAAGTACAAAACAGAATCAGCGTTAAAAAAGTTCAATTCATTCGTGTGATTATTCAAGATAATGCCCTTAGTTGTGTTCACAGATGACAATATATATTATGACACAGATAGGATAGTACATCCGTTATGCAATTATCTTAAATGCAACTAAATGCAAATTTAATTCGAAAAAGTCCTATTTCTTGAAACCAAGTTGTTTTCCTTCTATATTCGTAAATCACGTAAGGATATGGATATTAAAATCCATTTTTGCTTATTCTTTCATATAAGCTAGTCTTAAAAATGTGCAGCCATGTATATAAATGTTTCAGAAAACTATTAACAATAATTAGAATATGATTTCTTTATTTGTATTGTAAGTGAAAAGTACAACATTACCTTTAAAGGTATAAATACCGTGTACGGCACAAAATTTTAACCAATAAAATGTAAAACACTTGCTATTTAGCAACTTATGCCCGTTAAGATAGCAACGGTGGTTTGATAAGATCAGGATGGTTTGCAGTATAGTGGATACAAATTTTAAGGTTTAAAAAATTATTTAACTTTTCTAATCTAAATCGGAGCATATAGTTTAGATCATTTATTTGTCATTCGCACGGATAGAAGTTATTTTTTAGTAATAGCTCCTATATTCTGATGTCCAACCTTGCCAAAAAATATTATCGGTCGCGTTTAGTTGAGGTGTTATAGGGTTTTAAATATGTCAAACTTGCAGAATTTGAAGCATGTAATTTTAGAAAAAAAGGAATGTTTTAGGTAAATTGTTCCATTTTTTTGAAATGATTCCTTAGCCATTTCACTTTGCAGAAAACATCGAAACATAAGTTCTTAAAATCTTCTTTCAAACGACATTTTTTTGGTACCGATATCACACTTGGCTTTTTTTAGTTTTAAACTCTCTTAACTTCAACATACTCGTAGATGCTTTCCGAAAAATAGTTGTTCATTTTCGGTAATAACGGTGTTAACGGTAAAGGAATGTCGCGAATTGGGCCGAATAACCTATACTCGAATTGTGACGTTACATTATTTTTTAAATGAAATTTTGAATTATTTTTGCAGTTTAGTTTTCTTATTAATAAGGGTTTTACTGGCTTATCACAGATTCTGACGGCGATTCTTTTTTCCATTGACTCTTATGGTAGATTTATAGGCCGAACAAAAAAGCTTAAAAAAATCAAATTCGCCCGCATAAGCGATGTGCGACTTCAGCTGTCATAAGCCAAAAACTGAACAAATTGCCAGCTAAAGGTACGGTCAAATAGAACGCGACAATAATCTCCGATCAGCATAGATTATCGTTGAGGCCGTGTCATTTTGACAGTTCGCACCGTATAATTCGTCGTGCGATTTTCTATGCGTTCAAGGCATAAATTGTAGTGCTGAACATTTTCATACTCACACACTCACAGTACAAAAATACTAGTACAAAATCTGTAACATTTTTCAACACACTACTTGGAGTAAATCTCAACGCCGCGAAAGTAAACAAAGCAAAATCTCTTTCTGACGTGCTCGCCCGGTGTAGCTTAAATACGCGTTCTGTCTGACGTCCACTTAAGGCGAAGCTGTCATTTGCTTGAAAAAACAAACAATCAAAAAACAAGAGCTGCGATGTTGCAATGAAAATAAAATTAGAACAACGGTTACTGACGGGATCTCTAGGTTACAAGCGAAACTGTACTGTTTTCTAATTATAAGGGCCCCATTGTGGCTGGCGGCTTATAGCTGGCGAATTCAATTGTGTGTAATCTATAAAAACTGATTCACTGAGTAAATCGATTGCGTGTACAAACCAGCGATTGGCTACTCACCATACAAATAAACTGTGCAAATGTGCGGAATTGGGTCTATTAGAAGGAAACGATTTTGGGTCGTTCGTTGAGAAACGAACTCCACTAACTCCAACTCGAACTAACAACTACAAGAATTTATCATTTTATTATTAATTATACTATTAAACAGTACAAAAATCAAATTTATTTTAAATATTATTAATTTTTTCAAATTAAATTAATTTACTTATTAATTATAATTAATTTAAATTAATACTATATTTTATTAGGGATATTAATTTAAACAGCTAAGTATATGAGGTTCGTAATTATACACTTTTACACGGAGGTTTAAATAAAAGTACAGTAAGAACCTGCTTAACGCGGGGGATACGTTCCATCAAAGTAGAGCGTAATGCGAAACAGCGCTAAACGAAGCTGTCTTAACATGTAAATATGTAGTACATAATGGGGTTAGGGGAAGATGGCTATTGAACCTAAGAAAATTGGTTAGGTATTAAATTTAATAATTATGTTTTTTTTAAATAAAAATAAAACAAAACATTTATTTCTTACAAAAATAAAAACAATATAAACGAATATACATACTTATAAAAAGAAATAAAATTCTTAGTCAGTCAGATCAGCGCTAAACCGAAACAGCGTTAAGCGGTGTCTTACTGTACCTAAGAAATAATTTCGATACAGGATTTGTGTAAATCGATCAGCTGCTGAAATTTTAAAAATTCAAATATGTAACTAAAAATCCTTTAAAAGTTTTAAACCTTGATTTCTTTTTTTTTATTTTTTTTAGCAGAACAAATTAAACTTTTCATAATATTGGAAACTTCGAAAAAGTGGCGGTCTTTCTGCTAGTAACTTGATTTAGATAACTTGATTAGAATTTGGAAGAAATCGATAGATTTAAAGTTAAGAGATCTTTTTGGTAAAATGTGCTAAATTTACCGAGAGCCACAACTAATCATCCAAAGAGCCGCACTTCGGCCACCTTTGTTCTGGAATAACAAATTAAGTGCAGATGCAAGGTCGTCGTTAAAACTTGGTGGTTAGCCTTTTTGGAGAACGCTGTAAAATAAACTATTACATCGTAGCCTTGGTTATATGAACACTTCATTGAATTATCACTAATGAAATCTTGGCAAGAATTATGACTCTTAAATTATTGTAAACTATGACCGAAATACTTAGGGGGTGGTTTTTCAGTCATCGTTTTTTGATTAACCACACGAAGCATTTTTCAGAACAAATTCGGTTAACCCCCGTTTAACTTATATTAGTTAGATAAAGAAACTGCTGTTTCTTTGGTGGAGAGAAGAACTAAAAATTTTGATATTTAATCAAAATTTAATTAAATTTTAATGTGATGTGAGAGATCCACCCATTCAACGAAGGCAACAGCTTTAACCGTTTTAGAAATTATAGCGCCAAACATTAGAATTAGAAGGAGCACCAGCTTCCGTTTCTTTTCGTTTACTCACTCAGCAACGATCAAAGACTACGTAGTCTTTGGCAACGATATCACATAACGATTTTATATTTCTGACTGACTATTTAACTGACCAACTGACTGGGCGATTTTTACAAAATTCGTTTCGAACATTTTTGTTTGTTTCATGCAATAGGGAATGGAATGCCTTAAAAACAGAGGTGCATATTTCCAGAACTACTAAAAATGTACCCTCGAAAGGGTGAATTTTCCCTTTGAAGGGGTTAGATTTCCGACCGAAATCCAGTGAACCCTAATAACAATATAGGTTTCTTAATATTCCGTGTACATTGTTTGTTTGAATTAATTAAAAAAAATAAATAAATAAATAAATTAAAACTATGTATTCTTTTTGGATTTGCTTTGGAATTGCTTTGCCTATCACCATAGTAAAAACAACAACAAAAGGGGGTAGCTTTTATGAAAAGAACAGAGTGCGCCAATCGTACAACATTGAACGCTCGGATACTTATAGACCAACAAATAATAATTGATTCCAATGAATTGTTTGATTTCATTCGTCGTGAACTCGAGAACGAGTGTTTACGAAACCTGACGCCTACAAACAATGCCACATATTCTCGTCAGTGGCAACCAGCTCGGAAATCATAGTAATCCCGCCACAATTAATCTATGAGACATAGACCTTATTTTACTTTTCTTATAAAAATGGATGTCATTCAAAATCCATTATCCAAATCATTCATAACTACAAGAAAACTATAGACAGTAGCAGACATGACAATAGACATAGCCAGGGATCCGACAATTTAGAAAAACTCGGACGTGACGATAATTCTCCGTTAAAGATTAGGTGTGCCATTATCTCCCCATTATAACTACCCACCACTCTACCGCAATCGAATGGCAGCGCAGCGAAGTGAGTCTGGTGGAATATTATATAGTGCCACATTAAAGGTCACCGACGTTGATTCGAACTTTTCATTGCATCGCGCGACAAGAGGAACGGATGCACTAATCTGTGGATGTCCAATGTAAAACAAATTTTGTTCCAGATGTTTCAGTTGGATTTTCACACTTCATTTAAATGAATTATAATTTTAATCACCTAAACTAAATTAAAATAATTTAATAATAAATTCATTGGAATAATTTAAGTTTAGTGTTAAATTCATTCCTTTTCTTTGATCTGCTAGATTTCTGGGATAATGAAGTCGGATGTAATTGTTTTTTTTTTTCATTTCAGTTCATTGCACTAGCCCACAAATTAACATTTTTTTCTAACGGGCTGTTTGACAACATATTCTAGAGGATTTTGGTCCGCTGATGCCAAAAATGATAAAATAAAAATTATCATATCGAAATTAAACGAGCCGTTTCGAGATAATTGTTTTTGAAATTTTTGGCGACTTTACTTTAAGGTCCATCCACTTAAAGAGCTACTACAGCTGACATATGTAACCGATTCGACTACAACTAAGATTGAATTAAAGAGGAACGCACGCATATTTTTTGCTAATATTTTTACTTTGAAATCTGAAAAATAGTTTAAAACCTTTTGCTGAAATCGTAGCTTCAAAAGAGGAATTTTTTAAGAAAAAAGAAAAAAAATGCTACATATCTGTATGTAAGAATATGTTCCCGACACTTTTTTACCCTTTTTATTTTTTATATCAATAGGTTCGACATTTGCGTGAATTTTAAGCCTAATATCAATATCAAAATCTGCACAGAAATGGTTTCTTGGTGATCGTTAAAGTAGATTTAGTGCTTTTCACAAATATCTTGGCAATTGATCGTTATTCACGAAACAGTGTGAGTTTGTACTTGATACAGTGTTCGTTTGTTTGTGAACAATGGAATCAGCGGACCAAAACCTTTAGAATATGTTGTCAAACAGCCCGTTACAAAATGGATGTCGGCCAGTGTTATTTAATGAACGTACAAGTAAAAGCCTTTAACTAGTATCATAAGAAACTGCTCTAGATATACAAATGTTATCGATGTTATGATCATTAACGATAATAATTAAGGCAATTAAGATCCTGTTGATGGGCTCATTGATTGCATAATTTATACTACGCTTATCTTAAATGTGTTAGACGTCTATAAGGCAGAGCAAAGTTGATAGGTATTAAAATACGAGATACAGTCAAATGTTCAATTAAGAAGATCGAATATAGAAGAAGATCGAAATGTAACCTTCGAAATTAACCTTTTTTAAAAACATTCCTCCGACAAATTTTTTGAAATTTGTAAGTTTATTTGTGGAAGTACTTTTGAAGTACCTAATTTAAGGTAGATGATAATGTATAGTCTTCGCGTACATATATTTAATTTCATTCAATACTTGCTAAGTTGTTTTAGTTTTAAATAATTATTAACTAAAATTAGTTTTAGCAAAACTGTTTGCTTTTTCCATAGCATGTTTAAGCTGTGCTTTTAAATGCAAAGACATCCTTCCACTCATATTGCAAATTTCTTCATTACTTTGGCCCTTTGGCGAAGATACTTGAGTTTTAAAAACTGACGCGAATTCCTTTAGCCAAAGTGTAGCGTTAAAGTGCTGTGTGATGTGTTTCTATATAATAGCAGAATAAGTTTAATTTAATCTGAATTACTATTAGATTCAATTACCTTGGGTACAAAGCACCTAGCTTTAATAATGCTGTTAGACATTCCTGCGACCAAAATTGGCTTGTCAATACACAGCTTGGTTGCCTTATTTAATCGAACTTCCTCAGTTAATTCACAACTTGAAAGGTAATGTAGGATAAAACGACTCTGATTCTTCATCAGTACATTTTTAATTTCATTTTCAACCAACTCTCTAAAAATAATGGATCTATCATTTATTGACTTAGGCTGCGTTTATGGCTACGCGAATTCGCAATGCGATGCGCGTCGTAAATTGAAATCGCTTGCTATGGAATCTTTATGACGAACGGATTCCGCCTAGTTTCAGTCGTGTATAAGCATTGGTTATGAGAATCATATGTATACTAAAATAACGCATTCATACGGGACATCCCGTGTGTGGAAATGCCGTAGACATCTGGTCTTTATTTGTTATCGATGTATTCGAAGTATTGCTTGAATGTGGATGTGTCTGGTTTATAACGGTAATTCGCTAAACCAATTACAATAATTTTTTTGGAATTTTTTGCCGTTCACAATTGCTTAATTTGCTCCATACGCCATAACACCTCCATATATATTAAATATATGTATGTATGGAACTAAAAACGAATCGCTCGTACGCGAATCCGCGTAGCCATAACCCAGCGTTAAATGTTTGATGGACTGACTCAAGTGTTTTCCGGGAAATTTTTCTAAAGTTTTTAAGTATTTCGCTTATTTTGTCTAAGGTGTTCATTTTAAAGACAAATGGAAGTAGTAAGTCTGAATGTATAATCTTAGCTCGTATCTTCTGTAGTTCTGTTTCAGTGTCCTTCGCCATCTTTCCAGTTTCAAATTGATGTTGAAGATAATCGACACGATTTCCTACGAGAGTGGCAGTTTTAAAAACCTATATTAAAACAAAGAGTTCATCTTTATTATAAAATTTGAATAGATTATCAATACAATAAAAAAATTAAGACAATTGTGTTTTTGTGTTTTTAATGATTACAAAAACAAAGACACTACAAAATGTATATGTCGACATTGCACTATCAATTATTTAATTGCTGCTAATTATATCCGAATAAAATTATTTTCTCTCTTTCTAAAATAAAAAATGTTAAATAATAATATGTAATTATAATTTTTAATAATTAATTCGCAATGGGAACAAATTACGAGTAACTAGTAATGGCGTTGTCCAAGGCTTGGCCGTAGCCGAATTCCCTACACCTTCAAGTTTCCAGTAGGGATTGGAGTAAAAATGGCCGTTGGGCAACGCCTACTAATAGAAATAATTAGAACCTGTACTTTAAGTTTAAAATAATAAGTTATGTAAACCATTTATTTCTATTGTAATAAATAAATTTGTTTTTAAGGGCTAGACTGTGTATATACTGCACAAATGGTAGAACTTCTACTTCTAGAATAACAACACTTTCATGGATCATAAAATTCTTTGTGCAGCTGTATTTAAAAAAAATTTGTTATCAAATAGTTATGTAAACTTAAAGTGAGTGGATCCCGCCCATATTTGATCAAGAATATATGTACATACTTTCTATATTTATCTTTCCTATTTCTATTTCTATCCTATTTCTATGCGTTATATTGTACATTTCGGGATAAAGTGAATATACCCTTAACCCTTAAGTGTAGGGTATAGTAAAAAAGGATGTGCATCAGAGAACCACATTAGTCACGGCCATATTATACACGGCCACCAGAGTATGCACCGGAAGTGGAGTAACTTCGCAATGTAAAATCGATACGTCCTCATGAACGGAAAAGATTTGAAAAGATTTGTTGAAAGAAGCACTGTAATGGCTACTACTCCACTATGGAGGTTAGAACTTAAACGCGTGTTAAATACTATCTTCAGGTTTATACATGCGTAATATTGTCTGTTAGTTTTATCCAAATCCTGTTATATGCAAAACTTTTTAAAATATAAAATGCCCACATAGAGGAAAATAGATGCTTCAATATTGTTTTTACTTTTTTAGCTATAGGTCCTGCAACGGCGGTAAAAGCATATCGGGAACGATTTGTCTGCTTTACATTAGTAATACACATACGTTCTACTTCCCGAGTATTTAAAACATGTGTACCACAGCATAATTCCTTTGAACGGAAGTTTAATTTATCAATAATAATAGTAATTAAACGCAAATTTATCTCGGGATAACTTTCGCCAGGCAATACTACTATGTCACCTTGCTGTATAACATCTGATGCGGTGATAATTTGAACATCAATGGCAGAGGATGAAGCAATTACTTTGCTAAATAAGTATTATAATTAGTACATAAATGAATATTTAGACAATTTATCGCAAACCTTATGAGATCTTCAATGTCTTGAACATCATGCTTGTTAATGCGTTTACCAATTATTCCCAATTCCAGTCTTAGAAAATCTCTTGAAACCTCACTGGATATCTGGTACATAATTTTATCATATAGAGTACGGAATGCTGCATTTAATATATGAACCCCTGTGGAAATAGTTTCAATTCTATAGTAAAAACACTTAAACATTCTCTCAAAAGTCTAAAAGAACTTAGTACCAAATTAAGGACCTTAATAAAATTAATGCACGTGACAGAAGGCTTATCGAAGATGATGTCAAAGCGGCTGATCTAAATGAGTAGATCGATCACAGCGAAGGGTCACAGCTTCGAGATCGAACAATTCTAATTTTTAAAACTTTAAATTTAATTTATTTTAAATAAAATTATTAATTAGACACTTTCAATTTAAAAGAGGACATAATAACCGTTAATAACATACATTCATGAAAAATTACGTCGAAGGGACAAGAAGAAAAACGATATATGGCAAGAATACATATATGTGTGAGATAAAAGCACAAATCTCACATATTAAAGAGGATGCAAACATCACATCGATTGTATTCAGAACAAAAGTCAAGAAAAGATAACACTATATCGTACAATGTCCATTGAAAACGTTAAATTACGTGAACAACGTGAAACGTAGATAAAGTTTATGTTAATATTCAATAAAGATATTAGGTATACATGCATATAGGACAATACAAGCCAGCTAAAACTTTAGATTGCCTTATCAGAACTAATGATACAGTCCCTGTATGATGCGACCCCTATGCCGTATATATAAAAGCACTTAATTCTGCACCATTTGAACCAAATAGAGAAAGAGATCAAGTTCATAAATGGCTTAAAGAAGAATATCGCCTTTTTAGTCCGAATATACGAAATATCCTACTCGTAGTCTCAGAAAACAGAAACATTACAGAAAACTCAGCAAACTAGTTGTTAAAGATCAACTTCCTATGCAACAAATAAATGATCAGCTGGAAGAACTGCCTAGAACCAAAGTATTTTCCACTTTTCGGTTGAGAATATGTATATAAATACACGACACGAAAATGGTTCCCTAGAGCTTCTGTTCCGTTTATTCATTTTCAATGAAGATATACCAATTTAGGTATTTTTCTTCTCCACTGTACAAAAAGAAAGAAAGGAAGAATATTATCTGTATTAAAAGATATCATAAACATTGTTTACCAACATATGTATGTTGCTAAGCACAAAAAAGAATCATACGATTATAAATCAAAATTTTGTTGCTGGGCTTTCTTGTGTGCTTACGAAGAAGATCTCGTTGATTGAGTGTGAAGAAGTATATTAAAAACTTTTACAGTAAAAAAGAATTAATTACCAACCAAATTAAAAATTTACCGGACCAAGGTGTTATACGAACAGTGTTCAGGATCAGCCTGGCTGAGAGCCCAGACCTTCAAAACTAGCGCAGTCCCTAACCGTGTGTACGGAATACCTGGTGACCATCGGCACTACTTAGCATTACCTACATACATACATATACTAACCACTGAGTGTCACGAATAATTTGTCCAACACTCGTAAACCCAAGCTTGACAACATAGAGACATAAGTATAAAACACGGGAAACATGGATTGAAAGTGCACAATTTTGACGAACTGGTTTTATGCTTATGTTTATGTTTTTAAAATTTTCAGTTTGCCTTTATTTTTGTTTTTAAAAGTTCAGTTTGCCATTAATTTTTCAAAAACTGGTTGACATAGAAACCTAATTTCAAAAGGAGGTTAGGGAGCGGATATTTGGCTTAAAAAGAAACAGTATATGATTTAAGTATGATTTTTTTTCCGTATTTTAAGCCGTATTTTTAGAAAATTAACCTCCGCCTCATTTCCCCATACGATTTTGTCGCATAGTCTCGAAACAACCTACTCATCTTTGCTTTGCTTCACGTCTCATGCGGAACACCCTTTATACATATTCTTGTATCCCTGTAATCTTAAATATCGTTTACCAAGTATGTAAAATCAATAAGTAAAAAGTACATATAGTAATTATAAATAAATTATTAATTATTACCAGTATGGTGGACGGTATTCAATGTTCGGTGCTCCAAATCAACGATTAAATCAACTTCTGTACCAACAGACAAATAAACAATTTTGTCCTTTATATCCAATGGTCTACAAATATGCACCACACAATCATTTTGAAAGTCAACATCGATTACATGTAAGTCATATGTTTGCTCATCGTCTTTTATTGATATTCTACCGCGATCGCTTTGTTGTCCACCAGATTGATTATAAAAATTACTGCAGTCCGTCACAATAAAAAGTATGTCATTAGAAGATATCGAAAATTTATTTTCGAAATCACAAATATTGTTATCGCCTTTTAGAATTCCTAGAACTCTAGCGGAAAGAGTTTTTATAATATGCCGATTTGTTCTGTTATTATACTTGTAAATATATTTACAACTGATGTCCGTAGGTGGAAGATTTTTTGTTAAAACTGAAAGCGCTTCACTTACTTCCTGTTTGATATATTTTCTGTACTTCTCGGATGTAAATATATCTTTGAATTTGCACTTTGCGTTTACTACTATCTGCGCATAACCTTCTTCATCTAACAACATGTTCTCCATTTCCGCTAATTTTTTAAAACATTCAATAGTGATTCCATATGTTTCAGATAATTTATATAAGAGACTTGCTGGAATTATATTATTTTTGAATGTATCTTTTTGTTTAATAATTTCGCGATAAGCTGGTAAAATTCCCGGGTTTTCCAGGGGTTTAAGAGCAGTGAAATCAAATTTTGGAAATACTGTCAAGATTTCGGCGCAAGCTTTAGATGATGTATTTTGAAGTTCTTTAAAAACCTCCTTTTCATGATCAATAAGTTCAAGTATAGCATTTTGTTTAAAATTTAATTCCGGATAAGCTGATCCTAGGATGTCTATTACGACTGGTATAAGCTGTGGTAACAGATATTCAGTTGCAAACACATTTTTAGATATTACAAAAGCTTTTCGGAGCACACGTCTTAGCTTATGACTGAAAAAATAAATGAAGACATAAATAAATTTTTTAAACAATACATACATACATATATTAAATATTCCCAGCCGACCATTACTTGTCATTGAGGACATATTATAACATTTAAATGTAACGTAGTATAATATCAAGGTACAGGATATAAGAGATGAAATGTTTCGTCCAAAGAAGTACATTTCCTTATAGCAGAAACTAAATGTTACATGATCGTTCGATATAACTCTTGAATTGCGAAAGAAGTCTGGTGGAAATTGAACGAGTGTGAGGAATCCCATTGTTCAATGAAAACAAAACAACCAAATGAAAGTGAGAACAGCTAATGCAGTTTAGTAATACCTCTTTTCATACTCCGAAGGTGAAAGGGTATTTAAGTTTGTTCTTCCGGTTGTTTGTAACGAACATGGCAGACATAGACAAGTACGGAGGGACTAGCAAAAGCTCGCTTAGTTGATACTAATTTATTAGTTTTTTAACAAGTAATGTACCGTTTCTTTGCAACTTGACGTTATTCTATACCAATTTTAAATAGACAACAATGGAGACACGCATGAATAAAATTGTTGAGATAAGATCGTGCGAAAGCCCACCACCAACTCAGCAGAAAATTCGCTACGCCATTCTTTTCGGATTTCGACGTCGATTGAAGCCCGCACAAATTCTACAGGAATATCAAAGTACGTATGGGAAGAATGGACCAACCCTTGTACTATTACTTAGTTTTCTGTGGGGTTTGTCTTGGCTCACGGCAACACAAAAATTGAATGCCATATCTGTGTCACTAATACTAAATCATCCGATGCTGGCAACAAAGGTTGAGGAGCCATTAAGTGCTTCATACTGGGTACGGGGATTTTTGTTTAACTATTGCTTCCTTTCCCTTTCCTGTCCTCCTTTATGGAGGTGCACAATAGGCCGCTGGGCCATATTGCATACGGCTGCTTGCGGACGGATACTTCTTAGCAGTCCCTTCGGCTAACCTAACCTAATGCCTAGCACGCACTGCGATCACCAGAGATATACAAGGTTTATAGAATAAAAGGTTGCGCCAGTAAACAAAGAAAAGTGGTCGAGTTCTGCGCATTACGTCAATAAGTACTTCTAAAGTCACTAGGGTCACAACAAACGGTACAATTGCCAAACTTGAAAAATGGCATGAAGAAGTGTTAGAACAGGTTAAATGTTACTCGAACGCTTCGATTTTGTTGTTGCTTTTTGTTGTTGTAGTTGTATACGTTACTTCACTTCATTATTCATTATTGGAATAATAATTCACACAACAATTCACTTTAAACATTCACATTAAAAATTATTGCTATAACCAGAGTGCAGGCGCCTCGAAACAAAATTTCAATACAAATACTTATTGACGTCATTTGACGTCCCTGTCAAACGAAAAAAAATAACGGACCTGCGCGTGACGCAACCTTCTTTCTATAAATCTTAAAAGAGATATATGTATGTACTTTTTTTTTTAAATAAACAATGATTGCTTGCTAAGAAATTGAATTGGACAATTAGTACTTTTTCCCTATCGTTGACTGCAACTAATTCACTTGTTGATTTCTTTAACTATGCTTCTTTTCTGCTTAACAATTCATTCGAAATTCTCCTGATTCGAATTACATGGACTTATCTGAGTGATTTTGGTGATCATGATTACATGAATACTAGAAAATAGGAGGTTTGGGCCCCCTGAAGGCAGCACTTGTGCGGGAATGCAAGATTCGTAATTTCGTTTGAATGAAATTAAGCATGCAAGGGAAAGACATATCGAACAATGAACATATATTTAGTTTCTTTCATGTTTACACGACGATTCGTTCCTTTGGGTGAAATAAAAATATTGAACAGGGTATCGGATATAGCGTTTTATAGTTAATTTCAGCCCCGTGTATAATGCTAATTTTGTAATTTACGTTTGAAGGCACAGTAATTTAATGAACCTTCTTTTGGCGTCGGCTGGGTTAGCTTTTTTATCTCATACTGTACTTTTGGTCCGGTAGCATTCCATCAGCTAGACAAATTGCAATCATCCGTGCGTGATCGGCCAGAATTCTGTAACCAGTATCAAGTGTCTCCCTTTCAACGTTATTTGAAAAACTTCCATCATACTTTGGTACATTTGCTACCTATATCATAAAATGTTACTGTTTAAAAAAATAAAATAATTAAAAATTAAAATATATACATATTTGTATGACATGATAAACCAGCTCAGGATAGTATCGTTGGTTTAAGGAGCACAGGTTAAAGAAAGGGGTGATGCGGGAATGAAGGAGAAGCAAATAATGAGTAGTAATGATAAACAAAATAATAGGTAGTGACGATTAACTTAACGGTTTGAAAATTTTGACGATCGAAGTGGCCGAAAAAATTTTCGAAGAGAGATTGTACTGTCAAGACAAAATAACACATTTTTAATATATAGCGTTAGAAATTTATGAAGATATTAAAGGTGTGTGACGATCTGAATAACTGTTAAATTCCGGCATTTGATTAATCAAAGTGCTATGTCAGATAAGTAAATAACACCACAAAACATATCGAGTGATGTTTCAATATCTAAATATAGCTGACAGCCTACTCTCGCCTACTAGTTTTATCGGAAGGCCCTAATTTAGGTTTCGATTGAAAATATATGCGAAATTTATTTTTTTTATTCCATCCAAAGTATTTCCCTTCAAATCATATACTTATGATGGAAAAGTATCCGGAACTTCTCATTTAAGAGATTATGTTTGTTATGAAGAGTTGTTTACCTTTTCAATCTGACTAAATATTGGAACAAAGAGATCAGTATCATAGTTTGAATTTTTATTTTGTAGTACCGCTGTAAGCCTTTCAAATCCCATACCAGTGTCTACATGCCGATTAGGTAATTTGGATATAGACCCATCTGTATTGCTAAAAATCAATAATACATATACAAATAATTCCTATTTTGTTTTCTTACATACCGATTATATTGTATAAAAACTAAGTTCCAAAGCTCCGTAACATCTGAAACTCCAGCGTTTACAAGCTTTGTGCGGTCTATACCATTATAGCGGTGATCAATATGAATTTCGGTGCATGGACCACATGGTCCTACCGGTCCCATTTCCCAAAAATTTTCCTTAAGACCAAAAGGAAGAATCCGTGATGATGGGAATCTGCATCGTTTACATTAACTTATATATAGAGAATGCATGATTTTAGAAACTACCCCAATCTTCGCCAAATTTCAAAGCATTCCAAATCGGCTGGCAGTCCTAGCTCTCTATCTCCGCCAAAGTATGTGACGTATAATCTACCTGGATTGATATTAAATGGCCCACATAGAAGATCCAGAGCCATTTCACATGCTTCAAGCTATAAATAAACAAAAAGTTAAGAATAAGTAATATTCGGAAAGCACTTTGGAAAAATACTATACACTTTTCGGCAAGGTTAAATTCGATGAATTCGATGAATTTATTGTGCCAAACCCCCAATGGCATACGGGGGTTGTCTGTCAACAGAGTTAAGCTCTTTTTAAAGTTGAGTATATAATTTCATAGTATCATGTATAACTAGGGCCAGTTTTTCAGTGCTCGTTTAAACGGTTTTTAAGCGACATTTAGTTAAACGTCAAATAAAAGTTAACTGAGATTTGGGTTTTACAGTGCGAGTTTAACTTATCTATGTCAAACGTATCTTATTTATATTTCATGCGAATTTATCTAAATGCAACGAGTATTTAGCGTATACTCGTTACTATAAGTTGATGTTTCAACCTATTTTGGCAGCACCTGTCAATATTTTGATTTTTACAAAGGGAACAGCTGTTTTGGTGCAAATAAACAAAATTATTAGCATAGTTTTGAACAAAGGTAAATGTCTGTACTTGAAGAAACAGCTGTTTCTTTATCTATTAAAAAGATAAATTAACCGGAGTAGTTTAACTCACCAATATTGGCCGGTTAAACGCCGTTTAAACTTGTACTGAAAAACACAATGTGTCGTTTAAACGCAGTTTAACCGAGAAACGACGATAACCGAGCACTGAAAAACTGGCCCTAACTGTTTTTAGTTGTCTGAGATGTCAAATGTAAATAACTGCTTTTAAATAGTTGTGTGCTTCTTTTTGTTTCGATTATTTGTATTCTAACGAATGGAACAAAAGTTCTAATGGATTAGAATGGTCGCGAATAATTTATCATATTTTTGTAAGGCGACGGACATTGATAAGACCGTCCTCCATATCTTCATCACCAAAAACTATATCAAAACTTTTTTCTCAGCTTATGTACACACCCTTTTCATCAAAGAATCAAGATTTTCCTTTGTTTATTTAAGAAGTTTAGAGCTTTCAAATAATTTATTCAAAAGTGGCTCTTCACATCAAAGGCCTAATTTTGTAAAGTCACGCTTGTTTGCTATTGCCTACGTCACGGGTGAGATCGCCTTTTTTTATTTCCGATAGTCGAGGTATTCATTCACTTGTTTTTCGACGTTGTACGTGCGTAAAAAAAATTATTTTCTTAAGGCTAAACACGGATGGAGCAGCCGATGTAAAGTTGACCGCTCTTTTGGGGTCTACCGTGTCAGAAAGATCGCTAAGTCAAAGATAAACTAACAATCACCAAGGTTGGATAAAGGTGTCATGCACCCCGTGCCGTGGATCATATTAAAAAGAGTCTAATTTGTTAAGGAGTATTCGGATACCTGGCGACCTCCGGATTAAGTACCCTTACCATGTGCATGTTTGCACAGGCAGACCTCTTCATCGCAACTAGAATCTATATGTATTCAAACAAAAACAAAATTCCAAAAGGCATCCGCCTTGGGTCCGACCAGCCCAAAGCCAGAGATCCTCTGGAGAATGACACGTCCGAGACGATCAGCCGTTTTGCTCTGGCTCCCTGAGAACGGATTTTAGGAAAATACCGCACTCGACTTCATGCTTTCCAACTGAGGGACACATTACTGAAGATACCTGAGAAGGATTTGACAGACAAGGGCATACAGTCTCGAAGCCGCTTTGACGCCCAAAAGGCAAAGGATTACGGAAGAGTTGATTCCGTTGATCGGGAAAAAAGCTAAGGTGCTTCTCCAATCCTTAGTGAAATGCTGAAGGACCAATTGGTGCGGACGGTGGTCTATATAAATAAAATGTAAATGTCCGCTAAACTCGGAAGGTACTTCACTGATTGCTTGAAATTTTTTGTAAGGTAAGGGTAAGGAGGAAGAGAAGGAAGAAAGGCGTGGCAGGAGGTTTGGGTAGACAAATTGAGTGGATTTGGTGATATGTACAGCAAATGTATGCATAGGCAGCGGGTAGAGGAGTTCGGAGAAAAGATAGTTAATGGCTTGCTATGCTCGGAACGGAAAGCTTGACCATCAAACAAGAAGCAGAACAAAGCTACGAAAGCAAAATTTTTTTCAAAAACCATAAACTGCCAAATTCAAAACGATTCCAGACGGACGGACGGCTGCACATGGTTTATTATTGTAAGAGAAGCAAAAGAATACGAATTGCACCGTTCTTCTTATTACCCTCTGTACTCCACAAATTGATCGATTCTTTCTTTCACACTTTACTTGGCTTACGAGTGTTGGATCGATCTCTTCTTACGCATGTTCGCTTGCATTGTTAGTGCAAAATAACAGAAGCAAAGTCGATCTTCCGCTCCGAGAAAAAATTACACACTGACTCGCAGTCATCATGTATATGTAGATCCGAATAATGCGAGAAAGACTCAGAGCAAAATTTAAGAAAAAGGAATTTCCTGCTCTCTGCTTGTTGATTCATTTCGCACTTCTTCGTTTCCCTTGCCGACCGCCGGCTTACATGTAGCCGAAGGAGTAAATTTGGCTGATTCGGCCTGTTGTTATTCTTTCTCTATGCAAGAACACATGTTTTGAGTGAGTAAGATGAACCAGAAAAATGAGAGTAAGCACCACTTTCTTGCCTCTTATTAGATTTTCCCCCGTTCCATGAAAACCACAATCAGAAATGGCAATTTTTGTGTTCAGATGCGCCTTCTATATAATGGTATATTCTTTGGTGGCACCCAAGCCCTCCGGGGCAAAGCTAGTTACGAATATACATATGTATATGTATATACGAATACATTAAGGTATAAACAAAATTAAATTTTTGAAATGCTAGTTCTTTTAGTATCCTTACTACAACCACTAACCGCATAACATATAGACCGCTAAAAGTCCATTTTTTCTGGCCCGAAAATATTTCCTTAGCCTGGGTCCCACAAAAATTCTTACTCTCATTTTCTCTTTACATGAGCAATTGCATCGTACTAATTTTAGCAATGCCACGATAATTTCTTATATCACATCTATTGCCAGATTTAAGCAGCGGTATAATGCAAGAAGATTTCCAAGCATTTGCAAAATAGCCAGATCGTAAGGAATAGTAAAAAAAAGCTGCGATAGGTGTCGCTAATTCCTCTAAACAGTATTTAAGAAAGCATGCTGGTAATCCATCTGGTCCAGATATGACTTATAATTGACTTTATAGTTTTCAATGCATTTGGAACAATGTCAATTATGGGTAGACTTGTATATTCCGAAGAAATGGAGAATGGATAGTTCACTAAACTACAACTCATGAACATGTAGAATCGTAAAACTCCGCAAACAGATTGCAAATAGTTCCAAAATCGCCAGATTCACGTTGGTCCAGCTTCATTTCAGACGGATACATAGAAACCTTTCTTTTCATATTAACAAATTTCCAAAATGATTTTGGATTGGAATGCACATTGGATTTTACTTTTATCAAATAATTGGCGTAGGCTTCCTTGCATAGTTTCTGGTATCTACATCTCGTAGTATCATAAATAACGAAATTGCAGGTGAACGTCTCATACAATACGATTTATAATGCTAAGCTTTGAAACTCCTTAGTTTCCAACATGCAAGAGTATACAAGTAGCCCTATTAAGGTCTACGTAGCTCTTAAAAACGTTCGAGATTGTTAAATATGTTACAGCATACCGTATTAAATAATAGCGTCATTCAAGGACGGATTTGTATGGCATAGCACAGCATGGCAAGAATGATAGAATACGATATTGCGCCAGTAAACAAACAAAACGGAATTCCTTCTGTGCATGTAGTGCCTGTTAAAAAGCACTGTCACAAACACGGTACAGTTGGAAAAGGATAAAGGAAACGTCAAACAGAATTGAATTTTCGCTATCCCCCATATTACATGATGATCGATGAAAACTTTCGCAATTTTTTGCTCTCTCCCTCTCGTGTTTACACGAACCGCCAAGTCAGTGATCGAACCTCCGAGCGAAAAAGCAACAAATTCTCTATCGGAAACTTTCAAACAATAACAAAAACATTGAAATCGTAGTTCATCAATCATCGTGTAATATAGGGGTATGGGGCAAGGTTTATAGAAAGAGGTTTATTCTATAAACCTTGGGTATGGGGTATATTTTTTTTTTGTTCTTTTTGTTGTAGTTTTATACGGTAACTCTAACAACAACAGTTCTTGTCGGTGTCTATGTTCTTGTTCTATGGTTTTGGATTTACAGCCCTTTGACTCAGCACTTCATTACTGATCTTCATTCACAAACATTTCCATTACCAGCTATCGACTAGCTAAACTATCGACTATAGACCATTTAAGACCTTGCTTAATATAGAGGGCCACACTTCCACCCCGAGTAGAACTATCACGTCTAACTGTACTATAGCCAGAAACAGACACGAGTAATTAATAAAACCTAATTAATTAGTTAAACTTAATTAATTGTTCGTATTCTATTTACGTACACAAACTGTCAATATTAGGCAAAAACTTGCTTTGTGAAAATTAAATTCGTAGAAAAGAAATAATCTAAAATACCCTGCAAGTTATTACAATACCACACACAAATCTAGTTACCCAAAATCTGGCAACACTTTTATTTACAAATACAAAGTTGATTTGAGTTTGAGTGAGAATGATTGAGACTTCTATTCCATGCTATCCTGTTTTTAAACTATGCCAGACTAAAGGCCTGATTAAGTGAAATGTTAAAAAATCTTCATAATTACTGTAGTAATCGCAAAAAGGTATATCAAGTAGAAAAAAGGTTTTTAAATGATGCATGTTACGCTGATATATCAATTGCTTTTAAAGATATCGATCTCAAAATTCCTAAACTAAACGCGAACGATGGTATTTCCAGCATGGTTGGACAGTAGGAGCTAGTTGGAGGGTAGGAGCTATTACAGAAATATCAGAGAAAAAAATTAGCACTTACCTTAAAGTAATCTCCAAACGACCAATTACCAAGCATCTCGAAAAACGTGTGGTGATATGAATCTTGTCCAACAATAGACAAGTCATTATGTTTTCCTCCAACTCTTATACACTTTTGGGAATTACATATTCTTTTATGAATGGGATTACTTTTTCCCAAAAATATTGATTTAAACTGCAATGATTTTAAACGTATTGACCGTCAAAGAATAAGATTTTCGTATTACCTGATTCATTCCAGCATTGACAAATGCAACGGATGGATCCCCAAATGGAATCACGGGGCTAGATCGTACAAAAAAGTGATCATGATTTAAGGTAAAATAATCCAGAAATAGTTTTCTTATTTCTATAGATGAAAGTATTTTACGCACTTCCGGCAATTTCATTTCTCAGTATTTTTATTACTTTACACAAGAACTCGTTTACCCGAGTCGGAGTTGAACTAGTTTTTGGATCACACCAATGATGCCACAAAGTTGCAATCGATCAATAACGAATGTTGTTACTTTTGTTGTTTGTTTTTGGAACTCCAACTGCAACAACAGTCGCCTCTAACGTTATCTCGTTTCCGATGATGTTTGGAAATTTCACACCTATATCTCCTAAACTGTACAAGGTATTTGATTTATTGTAGCTATGTGAATAACGTTTAATAGAAAAATGTTAACATTACAGGAACCATTAAATTTTAGATTTTTGTAAAGCATTTTTTTCATTCTTTTATTTTTCCCTTGTAAAATGTAATAATCTGTAAGTCTCTTTACAGATATAGATATATAAATATATATATATATATATATATATGGCGTTAAACCCTGTATATATATATATATATAGATATATATATATACAGATATATATATATATAATCTATATATATATTATATATCAACACAATCGGTACAGGATTTAGGAAGAACTGGAATTTTAAACTCACAATCTGTAAAAGGGCAACCAAAATTATAATAGAATAGAAGAAGGTTCGATTTTTTAGTTTTCAAAATAGCTTTGGAAAAAAACAATTACTTTGGGAGAAAAATATTTTTTTATAATTTTAGCCCCTTTCCTCTATTAATTAAATTTTTCCTAAGAAAGATGTATAATTACCCTATTTAATTACAAGAAAGTAGGACCCATTAGCAATCAATGCATATTTAATGGTACCAATCCTATCCGGATATCTTTAAGAGATCAGGAGGTATGGCGACAGAATTTCAAATATTGACGGGCTATAACTCGACATTTATACCAGAGCAGTAGAAGTTGTAGTTATGGTTCTTGTAATTATCGCCAAAAACTACAATAACAACAACAACCACATCAACAAAATAAGAATTTCTTATGTAGGATGGGAAAAATTCACGGCTTGCTCTGCAAAAATGTAGGCCAGAATATAAAAAATTATACACGAGATGAGTAGAATTTTCGGTGAGAAAAGAAAACGCTAAAACTCATGCTGGCGTTTTACTTTTGAGGTTAAAAAATAAACTGAGTCTGCGGGACCAGTTAACAGTCTGGTACACTACGTTACAATACACACCTAACAATAAACTTTGTCAAATTGGAGCTTTAGAAAAGCAACGCAGCCATTTACTTAGATATAATATAAAGGACAACTGTAATAATGGCGACGTGTTAAAAATTGAATTTGTTATGAAAAAATT
Source organism: Myopa tessellatipennis (assembly GCA_943737955.2). Taxonomy (NCBI): domain Eukaryota; kingdom Metazoa; phylum Arthropoda; class Insecta; order Diptera; family Conopidae; genus Myopa; species Myopa tessellatipennis. The sequence continues at coordinate 21,991,607 of OX031317.1, forward strand.
TGTTTAATTTATAAACGAGTGTATTTATTTCTAAATCCTGTAAAAATTTTGAAACAAGTTAAAAATGGTTTTAGCGGACTTGGGCCGTAAAATTACAACGGCTTTACATTCCTTAAGTAAGGCAACGGTCATAAATGAAGAAGCGCTTAACGCTATGTTAAAAGAAATCTGTGCAGCTCTTTTGGAGTCTGATGTAAACATACGTTTGGTTAAGCAATTACGTGAAAACGTTCGAGCTGTTATTGACTTTGATGAAATGGCTGGGGGTCTTAATAAAAGGCGAATGATACAGTCTGCCGTATTTAAGGAACTCATTAAGTTGGTCGATCCAGGAGTTAAACCCTATCAGCCAGTTAAGGGCCGTCCAAATGTTATTATGTTTGTTGGATTGCAAGGATCTGGTAAAACAACGACCTGTACCAAATTAGCTTATCATTATCAAAAGCGTAACTGGAAGTCATGCCTTGTTTGTGCGGATACTTTCCGTGCGGGAGCCTACGACCAGGTAAAGCAAAATGCTACCAAAGCCCGTATACCGTTTTACGGTAGCTACACTGAAATTGATCCAGTGGTGATTGCACAAGAGGGTGTGGAAATGTTTAAGCAAGAAGGATTTGAAATGATAATAGTAGACACGAGTGGGCGTCACAAGCAAGAGGAATCTTTATTTGAAGAGATGCTGGCGGTCGCAAATGCCGTTAACCCCGATAATATCATTTTTGTTATGGATGCAACCATAGGACAAGCTTGTGAAATGCAGGCAAAAGCTTTTAAGGATAAGGTTGACATAGGGTCGGTTATAATTACAAAATTGGACGGACATGCTAAGGGCGGAGGTGCTTTATCCGCAGTGGCAGCGACTAACTCTCCTATCATTTTCATTGGCACAGGAGAGCACATAGACGATTTGGAACCTTTCAGAACTAAACCTTTCGTTAGCAAACTTCTTGGTATGGGTGATATTGAGGGATTAATAGACAAGGTACGTATTTTTGTATTAAAAACATTTTCTAATTTAATAACTTGACTAACCAAAATTGTCAATATTTTTTGCTGTAGGTAAATGAGCTTAAGTTGGACGGAAATGAGGAATTACTTGAAAAAATAAAGCATGGTCAATTCTCTATACGTGATATGTACGAACAATTTCAAAATATTATGAAAATGGGTCCCTTTTCGCAAATTATGGGCATGATTCCTGGATTCTCTCAGGATTTTATGACAAAGGGTGGAGAGCAAGAATCGATGGCACGAATTAAGCGTATGATGACTATGATGGACAGTATGTCGGATAATGAACTCGATAATCGTGATGGAGCTAAATTGTTTAGCAAACAACCATCACGGTGTGTACGTGTTGCTCATGGTGCAGGAGTGATAGAGCGTGAAGTAAAGGAACTCATATCGCATTATACTAAATTCGCAGCCGTTGTTAAAAAGATGGGCGGTGTTAAAGGTCTCTTTAAACAAGGCGATATGACGAAAAATGTAAATCCTAACCAAATGGCAAAACTCAACCAACAAATGGCTAAAATGATAGACCCACGTATGTTACAACAAATGGGGGGTGTTGGTGGATTGCAAAATATGATGAGACAATTACAACAAGGTGCTGCTGGGAGCTTGGGTGGTTTGGGTAATTTAATGAGTAATTTTGGTGGAAAATGAGTTGCTTTTATAAAATCAAGTGTATACATATTTATAATAAACTAAAAACGCTTCCTAAATTTTTAGAGCTGTTTTTCGTCGAAAAATTTAACTGTCACTTTTACCACTTTTGACGTCAATCTGGGCATCCTATCGATTAGGTTTTCATTATTTTGCGATGATATGGATCTCCAGGCCGCTTGTAGAATATCCCAAAGGTTTTATTTAGATGCCAAAGCAGCTGTATATAGCATTAAAAACAATCGGAGCAACGGGATACAAAAGACATTTTTAGCTGTCAAATTTACATGGGCTCTTATGGAGATCGAGAAAAAAGTTTGCTTTCCACTTTGTTGCTCTGGTTTGCAGTCCATCTTGTATCTTGTCTCCGGGCTAATTCTAATTTTGACAGCAACAAAATAATTCTTGTTCTTCTTCGGTGTTTTTGTTAACATTCTGTCATGTAAAATTTGACAATTTGTCTTTGTGTGGGTGTCACACTAGGCATCTTAACGCCAATTTATTTAAATTAATATTTTACGTAATTTTTATTATTACTAGCAGTTTACATATTTTTGAAATATGAAAATATTCTGCATTGCTATTTAAGAAAAATTACTCAAAATATTTGTCAATTCCTAAAAGACACTGGGAAGAAAGGATACATTTCTTAGAATTATAAATAAAAAACAAGATGCAGAAAAAGGTTGCAATTCCCCTTTCAACATGTTCATTTTTACAACATGAAAATTCCTCTAAAAAAGGAGGATGGCGAAAATGCCATGTTTTCGTTGAAAGTAGTGCTAGTGTGACACCCACCATTAAAAATTTGACATATGAAACTTTTGTTGCTGAGCAACAGTTGCCCAGTCATTATAATTAACGCCATGGAATTTCTTGTTGCCGTGAAATGTTGCTGTATCCTTTTGCTCCGATTGTGTTTAACGCTTATGGGAATAAGATCAGGAGATTGGGCAGGTCATTTCATATTGCTTAAAGTTCCTTTTTATTTTTTTTGGTAGTGGTATTGGGCGTTATAGCTCATTACAAAGAGCGATCTTTTTATTCCACTCGGTCATTTAGTTCGTTAGTTCATATCAGAGATAACGAGATGATGAAATCGGTTTGATATTTATTTTGGCAATGTCTGGGTCAGATACCGAATACATTAATAAATTATATATTGTAAAAATATGTAATAAAAACTGAAATCTTAATACCGAAAGAATTAAGAATATTTATAATAGTGAAACGAACTAACGAACTGCTGAACTAACAACTATGAATGGTAAACTAGATCTCATAGTTCACTCAAGTGATTAGTTCAATTGAACTACGCCATTTCCAAGTGTAAATGAGAATAGGTCAATTGTAAATGAGAACAGATAAAAAAGAAATTGGTGTCTGAAGCAAACATCTTGTATATATTGGACTACATAGAAAAAAATACGTGTATGACCCTCAAGCAGATTAAAGTAAAGCAAATTAAAGTAAGTAATGCACCTAGGAACAATAAAAGTTATAGCTCGAGCCGAGTGAGAAAGTTGTAGTTTTTCATATAGGTAAAAAGTATTTTTGGTACGAACAGCTTATGTAAAAAAAAATATTAAGAATATTTAAGTACTCAACTATTTCATAACCCTCACTCAACATGGAAGTAAACATATCTAGCAGCACTGTTGAATGCCACAAGGATCTTATGTTGTGAGTGCGAAACGGCCAAAACCAATCCCAATAGAGCACAAGTGCGGCATAACCAGCTGTTTGACAAGTTGACGCCTAATCACAAGTGGAGTAAATAGTAGAGGCTCGCAAGCACCTCAGTATGCCATATACCTTATCTACAGTACTATTACCATGGTCCGAACAAGTAAACTCATAATTAAGTATAAATCCAAGGTTTTTAACTTTGCACACAAATTCCAAATGCGAAACACAAATAAACGGTGGGGAAAATCATCGAAAACACAAAGCTGTATCATAATAGCCAAACCTTTCGATTTGGCAGGATTAATACGAAGTAAGTTTCTGGCTGCCGAAGCATTAAATGTAGAAAGAGTAAGTCAGAATTCAGCCTAAAACTAAAATTTTCAGCAAGACTCAGAAGTCCAGAAAAAAAGATCTGAATATGATCAGCATAGGCATGTATGAAGGAATACTCACAAACTGAAAAAACATCATTAATGAAAATAGAGAATAGTAACGGACCTAGAATGGATTCCTGAGGAACGCCGGTGGTGATTGCCTCAAAAGAAGATAATCGTTGGGAAGATAATCCCAATCCCAATCCCTCTCCAGGTAACTAGCAAGGTAACCTCACAACATTACAACTAAAATTAAAATATCTACTGAGATTATCACAGAACAGGTTGTGATTAACTGAATCAAAGGCTTTTGAGAAGTCAATAAGGCAAAGAAATGTTAGGCAATCGTGGTCATAAAATACCCTAATGCTATCTGTGAATTTCAGCATGGCCGTCGAAACAGCGGAAGCCCGACTGCAGAGGGGATAACAAATTGCGACAGTGTAAAAAAGCTGACATTTGTAGACACTTTTCCTTTAATTCTTTCCAGGATCTTCCCCAATGCTGGTAAAATACTAATCGGTCTGAAGTCTCTAGAATCAGGGGAAGTACTCGACTTGGCAATGGGAATTATCATAGCTGTTTTCCATAAGCTCTGAAACCTAGAACTAGTAAGGCAATGTGCCAGAGCGAAGCTAAAATAAACGGAGGAACAATCTTAATATTGAGATTATGACAATCCATCAACCCCAACTGCGTTAGAACCCAACTTAGACCAGATACTGCCCACCTCACCTAAGGGTACCCTAACATCAGCAAAATCACTGGAAGGGCTATAAAGACCATTAGTCACAAACGCATGAGTTCATCCGGGTCTAGGTGGCATTCAACAGCTGTTGAATTGAATGTTGAGCTTTCTTATCAATAACCCTTAACTTCTTCAAGTTCTTCTATATCTGCTTGGCACCCAGATCAGGATTAATTTTGGAATCGAAATACCACCTCTTAGGCTTTTTAATAACATGATTACGAGCAATTCTATACTGCTCTCAGACTACGGATGATATACAGCTTTTCCATTTAGAATGGAGTATAATCCTCAACTTAATGACTGATAAGACACGGTTACTGACCCATGGAGAACCTATTTTCAATGACCTCACTGCACAGCGGAACATGATTAAGGAAAGCAGTGTTAAGATGCGCCATAAGAGACGACGTTTATCATCAACCGATACAGAAAACCATATATCAAGATACATCTACTAAGTCACTAAATAACGCAACATAACACTAGCCTACAAATTAACATTTTTTTGTTTGTAACGGGCTGTTTGACCACATATTCTAAAGGATTTTGGTCCGATGATTCCAAAAATGATAAAATAAAAAAAATCAAACCGTTTTCGAGATAATCGTTTTTGAAATTTTTGGCGACTTTACGTTAAGGCCCATCCACTTGAAGAGCTACTACAACTGACATTTGTAACCGATTCGATTACAACTAAAATTAAATTAAAGATGAAGGATGCACGCATATTTTTTGCTAACATTACTTTGAAATCCGAAAAATAGTTTAAAAGCTTTTGCTGAAATCGTATCTTCAAAAGAGGAATTTATTAAGAAAAAAGACAAAAAACTGCTAGATATCTGTATGTAAAAATATGTTCCCGAAACTTTTTTACCCTTTTTATTTTTCTTATCGATAGGTTGGACATTTGCTCGAATTTTAAGCCTAATATCAAATCTGTTTGTTTTGCAAGAACTACAAAATACAGAAATTTACAGGCAATGTAAAATAGTATAAATATACCATTTTTTTTTTATGGCAGTCAGGCTGCCTGGAGTCAGGCAGGACCTGCTGGGTCCCAGGCCACTCGAACATCGAAGGCAATGAGCGAGCAGATCTTCTGACTAGAACGGGTTCCTCACTGGGGGCTGAAGAGGCGGACTCCTCTGTCAAGACACCTATCTCTAACCAGATGAATTCAATCGACACCATAGTGACAAACATAACCAACCACACCTGGAAGACCAGGACAGACTGTGTTATAACCCGTTCACTATGGACAGAACTCAACCGAAGGAACTCTAAGACGATACTCTCAATGTCCATAGACCAACTTAGAGTAATAGCAGGAGTGATCACAGGGCATTGTCCCATAGCTATGGTGACCAGGTGGAAACCAGGCACCTGAGTGGATCACTGTAGATGCTGTCACGACGCGGATGAGGAGGAGACTATTCACCACCTGCTCTGCCAATGCCCAGCCCTCGCCGCCCATGCAGTGTGGGGGCGTAGTACCTCGAGAGGCTGACAGAGTTGGCAGAGCGTCCGGTGACCAGTCTCATAAAGCTTATCAAGAGCACCAGATCGGCTTATACCCGGCCATTGCCCCACCCACTCCAGGGGGCTCGGCCTGAGTAGCTGTCCGGAACAACGAGGTTCCCACAGAACCAAATGAGGGAACTCACAATGGGCCTATAAGGCCTTGGTGGAAGTGGCCGCTTCGCGGCCACACGCCCTTCCCACCTAACCTAACTTAACCTAGCAAAAAATATGCGTGTATCCTTCCTCTTTAATTTAATCTTAGTTGTAATCGAATCACCACACACAGCCAGAAAGTCAGAGTCAGTAAGTTTATTCACAAGATCACAAAGAAAAGGCTCAAGAGTATGACTCCGCCAAGGATTATACAAGAAACTAATATTTTAGTACTGCTGTCAAACAAAGCAACGTTAAGAAGTTCGCAGGAGGTGTTATCCTTGTTTATAACCTTAGAATTGCGGGTACTTTTAGAATACACAGCAACACTACCGCCCCTTTTGCCAATCTTATCATTACGATAAAGTTTAAAGCCGTCAATCCCATACATGGATTCAGAAAACTCACTGTTGAACCAAGTTTCAGATATGTAAATAACATCTACAACAAAGTTCACAAAAATATATCTAACATAATCTAGTTTCATCCCATTCAAACTCCTTGCATTGAAATGTACGAGGGCAGTCCGATAAGTAAAGGGTCCGCCATCTAATGAATGGTAACACTTAGCTCATGTCTGATTTGACAGATAATTAGTTTTATCCTTCCGCTGAACGAATATGGTTTCGTATACGCTTGAACAACGCTGGGAACAACGGCTGCGATCGACTTACAGAAGATTACAAAAAAAATCATCTTTTCAGATGAAGCCCATTTTGATCTTGGCGGGTATGTAATCAAGCAAAATTGTCGCATTTGGGGCACAGAAAACCCGCACGCTTACATTGAAAAGCCGGTGCACCCAAAACGAGTCACTGTTTGGTGCGGATTTTGGTCCAGAGGCATAATTGGGCATTGGTCCAGAGGCATTTTTCTTCGAAAATGAGCAAGTGGCCGTTACAGTCAATGGCGATCGTTATCGGGCCATGTTGAACGAATTTTTGTTCACAAAAATTGAAGAGGAGGATATTGGCAACATTTGGTTTCAACAGGACGGCGCTACGTGCCACACAGCCGAAGCTACACTCGATGTTTTCGAGCATTTTCAATAAAAAAAAAATTATTTGGCGGACCCCTTACTTAGCCTCACCACCCGATGGACGCCACGATCGCAAGACAAATGTTACTACCATGTAGTACCTTGTTGTAGACAGCTACTGTCAATTTCAGCCGAATCGGACTCGTAGTTTTGTTTGGACCGCGTGTAAAAGCTGGTGTGTCCGCGTATTGTAGAAAAATGGAAAAAGAGCAATATCGGTCGATGATTCGATTCTTGTTTTTGGAAACTTAATGCTAAGATTATGCAATGAAGTTGGATGCGATTTTCAGCCTAGCGAAATTTCCCTCGTCTCCGGAGATCCAGTTCATTAAAAAAACGCTATAATTGTAATAAAAATGATTTGTCCGAAAACTTAGGGACAGCAGTGTAGGTTATAGGAAAATTTTAAGATTTGCCCCCTTTTGTAAAATGTAGCCAACTTGACTCATGTCAAAAAATAAAACTGAAAAGCAATTTTGTACGGAGACCTGTAAATACTTCATTAAAAAAAATCGATAAATATTGCGCTACGTTTGAAAGATTATGATCAAATTAATAATAAACCAATGGAGACAACTTATTTGACATAAGATGCAATGAAGTTGGATGCGAATTCGAGCTAAACGAAATTTCCCTTGTCGTTTTTTTATTGATCTGGATATCGGATTCTTGATTATAGCTTCTTCGTGTACAGACGTCATTCGAGTGCGAGCTCTCTTCTATATTTTAATTTAATTCATAATTTTTCTTAAAATCATAAAAACATTAAATTCATAAAATCTTTGCCAAAGAAATGGCCACTGCCAACGCTTTAGCTTCAGACACAGATCTAAGCAAAATCTTTAACGTTTTCATACAGTCTGACGACTGTGAAGTCCGAGGCTATGTCCCCATTCCTTCTGAATACACTGAAGAAGAAGTCTTCACACAATCCGTCTGGAAAAATATGGCACAATACGGTCAGATCTCTGAATTCTGCAAGGTTGCAGAGGTCAGAAGAGATCGCCGCTCAGGGAAAGGGTTCAACAGTGTACTAAATGCTGTAGATATAACCACTCGGCCAGATTTTGCTCCAGAGCCCAAACCTTCTGCCCTTCTTGTGGCAACTCACACGACCCAGACTCGTGTCCCTACCCCATTAAATGTGTTAACTGCGGGGGTGACCACCCAGCCTCCTCGTCTTCCTGCCCTATTTTTCTGAAAATTAAAAAACGCTTGTCCGATAAGGCGGCAGCCATAAAACCTAAATTGACAACCTCCTCTTTTTCCCAACCCCACACTTACGCATCAATCTTCACTCCAAGTCCTCTTGACTTTCTCCCCCTTCCCCCATCTAGCCCGTCTCATCATATCGCTGCTTTCCCTGTCACGGCTCATAAGAGACCTCGTATCGCCGTCTCTCCTCCTTGTCCCTCCCCTCCTTCACACTCCACCCCAGCAACAGTCTGTCTCAAGCCTGTCGCATGTCCTCCCCTCACATCTCAAGCCGATCTGGATGACCAATTCCTCCATATTTTAAAAAAACTTAATGACATAGATTTCTCCTCAACTAACGCAATGCAGATACTTTCCTCTGAAATCATAGCTACTCTGGATACAGGCGACTCCAACTCCAGCCTAAATTCGTCCGTATTTAAAAGCATCTTTTCCTCAATTCTCGATAATATTAACGATGCAAATGAAAATATGTCAATTTACTTCCTCACTAATTTCCAAGTTGCACGCTCAAAAGGCTAACGTCCTCAGTTTGCCTCAGCTACTTCAAGCTATAATCTTGAATTCGCACCTCCTCCAATAGCTTTCTCCTTTATTAAATTCTAGCCTACGCCTTTCATTTCCAGTCTCTCACTTTCATCTTTTCATTGTATTTCCTCCTTTCATTCTTATTATAACGTTTACGAAAAAAAAAAAAAAAAAAAAAATAAGAACTACACAAAAAAAAAAAAAATACACAAATACGCTAATATAAAACATCATATATACAAGTTACTTTTAAGATCCTCGAAGGATCTCAACATAAACCTTTAGGTTTAAGGAGCTCCTTTCCAATCCCAAATTTGGTCTACGAAGACTCACATTTCCAATGATGATGATGATTGATCTGGATAGCAATCTGTATAGATCATTAAAAAAACCCGACTGAAGTTGGATGAGATTTCTAGTTTAGCGAATTTTCTTTGTGGTTAGGACGTATGTAGGTACGCTACCGAGCATATCTACAAGTATGACTTTGTGTAGTTTGTAAAAGAAAAAATGGGATACACATAAAACAACAACAAGAAAGTCATACTTGTCGAGTATGCTCGGTAGCGTACCCACGGCCTAATGGTTCTTGAGTTCTCGTCGCATAATGCTTTTAACACAATCAAAGCAGCAAGATGCAACATATAGTAAAACATGCTTTAAGCGTAAAGATCTGATCAGTAATAAAAAAATTAACTTTAATTTTTATGAAGTTTTCATTTTAATTTTTTTTTTTCGTCTTATTCTCTTAAGAAGAATAATGACTTACTGGAAATATAAAAGATGTACTTGTCCGGAAGAGATCTTTCCAACAATTTACTATATTTTTGTTGTCGGTGCTGTGCTGTTGTAGGAGGATGTTTCTGAGGCCGTTAATACCTGGGGTTAATATTTTAGCGTGAGAAGTACTCAATCTAGCGAAGTGAGAAGTGATACAAGCAAGTAGTGGCCAGAATCAAAGGAGTCCGAGGGCCCTGGACAATAACTATTGCAAGCTTGGGGTAAATAAATAGACTCACAAGAGGAAGGAATACTCTCTTGAAGGCCAGAGGAGTTTTTAATATGAGTACCTTTAAAAGGTCTGATAATTTGCCATAGAGCAGACAGATATATTATCATTTTTGTGTGAACAGAATGTTGGCGGTCGCAGCTTTTTTCTCGTCTCACGATTCGTTTATAATTTTTTCCGGCAGCTATTAAGTTGTTATATCTGGAGGGAGCCAGCCTAAATCTATAGAGCCTAATCTCTGCTCGGCAGAAGCTTTGTTACAGGCACTGTTTCACCAAGGGAATCATGTAGCCAGCAATGAATCATATAGCGATTCAGCAAGAAAGTTGAATGAAGTGATAATGATGGCAAGAGGATAAAGTGGAGCAATAGATTTAACTAAATTTGTTATTTAAAATTAAATAAAAGCGATTTGTGGACGACTGAGCAAGAGTGATTTACAGAGAGATTGAGAGTAATATCTAATTTCAGAAAGAACCTCAAATTTCAGTGCCGTTAATAGAAGTAAGCTTTTGCTTGCTATTGAGAAGGTAATTATAAAGAATTCTGCTAACTTCTGCAATTTTGAAGAATTCAGAGGGCTGATGATTGGATCCATGGGGACTGGGCTGAACAAAAATGTTTGTTTGTTTTGAATTCAGAAAAAAGAAGAAGGAAAACAATAATAAGGGTACAACTGAGGAAACAATAATCGGCTAAGTAAAAATTCAAAATTTTCCCCTTATTTGGAAAATGAATTTAAAATTTTATTAATTTATAATTTTTAATAATTTGTTATATGTTTAATAATTTTGTTAGAAATTTTTGTTTTTAATAGTAGTCTAGTATAGTATACTAGTAGTAAAATATGTATATATACTATCTATATGATTTCTTATATACCTCCGAAAAGTATCTTATGCTATGTTTACACCGACCCCGCATTTGCGCATTTGTAATCACTCATTTGAAAAGTGTTTACCCCGCCTTATTTGCATTTCGTTTGACATTGATCAGACCAAATTTATGTTTTTTGTTTGCTTGATTTTTTTTACAATTGTTTTTTGGCAGCTAATTGACATTATTTCCCTTCCATTTCCCTTGTTTTGTTTTGGGATTTTATTTTTCCCTACGATAGGCTGATTCGAAATATTATTTTACAACTCGTTTGGATCTCATTTCGCCAAAATGAGATGATTTCGATAATGAGTGATTTGGCAATTTGTATGGGAAATGGGATCATTTGGCTTCTCATTTTTGGCTTTTGGGCGTAATGAGCCATTTAGCGTCGGTGTAAACGTAGTATTATATATTTATGAAAAACAGTTAATAAATATTGAATTTTTCCTTAATCATTTATACAATTATCAACAAATTATTTTATTATGTGACTTCAATGTTGGAACAATATCCTGGCTATTGGTTGGTCAAGCAATTACACTATGTTAAAAAAGATATTGGTCGAGTATTATATTTAAATTTTTTAACTAATGAACTGGATGCAGCATGCGAATTATGGTATTCACTTATATTTGATAAAAGTCATCACAGAGCTTTGAGCATTCATTTAAAATTTTTTAATTTGAATAAGGAAGTAATTAAGGATGTAAGGATTCAATTTATTTTTAATGTTTAAATTATTTTATGCTTAGTAGTCTGTAAAACATAATTTCGGATTATTTTTTTGAGAGTTGTGATTCCCAAATGGAATAATGTATAGACCAATCGGTGAATAAATGCAGGGTTCTGCTGTATGACCCCTTGGCATTATAATGCCAATAGACTTCAATGGGATGCGAATGTGTTAGGAATATTTTGAGGGTGATGCTATTTTAATGTTGCAAGTTTTATAGAAAGTTTTTAAATATTAATTAATTGCGCTTGATATGAATCAACAAATTAAGTACAGTTATAAAAATAGACACAATTCTGTTTTTAGACGGTCGTGTTTTACACGGTTTGAAAATAAACAAATTTAAAATTTTTTTACACGTTATTATTCCATTTAGCACGATTCAAAATCTTTTGGGCTTAAATTTTTTTTGGTTAAATTTAATTTTTGCGAAATATGTTCATATCACAAATTAAGGGGAATTCCCTTTTAGTGCATACAATCAAATTTATTTGTGACAGCAAAATGTTAATATTTTCTGAAATATTTTTTTTTCTTTAATAACTATGCTTGTGTAAAAACACATTATATATGTGATTTAATAAAATAAACGTGAATAGTTGTTTTTAAAAAATCCTTGTCTTTCACTAATTGCAATAGGTTTTAAAGATAAGGAACCAATCACCTATTTTGCATACGAACAATGTCCTTTTTTACACGGGTTTTCCTGGAACCAATGTCCGTGTAAAAACAGAATTGAGTGTGTAGTGCGTATAGCAATTAATGTTCGGGAATTTACTTTTTGTTAGATAATTGAAATTCATGTGGATAAATCAAACGTGCAAATTTTTTCTGGTCTTGTTTACTATTTTTATCTTTCCGCTCAGCGATCAGGTAGCATACTACTTCGCTACGAAGTGAAGGAGGCAGCAAAAGTTAGAAAAAATGTTCATATGCGTGTGAATTTGAAAAAACTTTTTGTCAGAAACAGATGTTGACGCAACGCAGTAATTTAGGTTTAGCGCAGCGTCATTTTGAAGAAGCAGTGATGAACCAAACGCACGACGTACTAATTTAGGTACCACAGTTAGAAGAAAATGTATACAAACATAAAAAATAAAGAAGAGTTGCCAAGGTTCTCCAATTTTGTTGTTGTTTTCCATGCTAACTTCAACAAAAACAACAGTTTGGTTTCTCGTTTCGTTATAACACCTTGACATTTTTAAATTTAGGGTATTTCCCAAATGCTACATTGGAAAGGTACTTCAATTGTCTTTCATTTATGTTAAACCACATTTTGTTGAAAATTGCTATTTTGTATTTTAATAACAATAAATATTTATAGGGAGCTAAGAGATTCTGCTTTTTAATAATGGAATAAGATTGTACATAAATTAACACTGGCTCTTATTTCTTTTTCGTTTGAAATTTTCTAATTTTTGTCGTTGTCATCATTCTTTTTTTTGTTTGTTTAAATACTATTTGACATTTGAAGTTAGAAATTCATTAAAATTAAATTGGAATAACAAATTTTATTGTATGACTTTATTAATTATACTAAAATTTATGGTAATTTATGCATTATTTCATATTTTGGACAAAAAAGTAATCGCACATCGGAACAATTATTTTGTAAACAAATGATTTTGAGAAGTTGCGGCCATAAAAGTCGTCGACGACATTCTATGTGTTTACATCATTATAGGAAGTAACAACAATGATAACACACATTAAAGAACATAGGGCTAAACATTAAAGTTAAAGTAATGTAATACAATAGTAAGTATAACATATTATATACCATTTTAAAAGTAAAAGAACAAGCTTTCTATAACTGTAATTTGTTTTATACCTTAATGTGTCCGTTTGGAAGAAATAAATTGTTGTTTCAAGGTCAACTTGTCACATTTTTCTAAAATTCAATATAATTCCTTCACAGCCATGTTATGGACAAAAATGTGTATTACATAAATGAAAGGTATTAAAAATACCTTTCCAACAGTACTTCGTTTGTTCCGTTAGCTTAGTTAGTTTATGAAATAAGTGCCTTTTATTAGTACCATTTATTTGACCTTCAAACGGTCATAAATCCAAGATGGCTGACCAGCCCCCGATAAAAAGCAGCCACTTCCGTTCCTGATGGCCCTATCTAACGGTAAAAAAAAGATGAACAAAATCTGAGCTTGGCAGCTATTCTGCATTTATGCCAAATTAGCTGTCGATTAGTTGCTTATACTCATTTTGGTTAGTCTTTTACAATTTCTCTTTTGCGGACGTATTCATACTCATTCGTTACGTCTGCATTTGTATATTTTGGTTGGGGCTTCAAGTGTAATAGTTGATTTTTCAATAGGTGGCAACCCTGATTTTTAGCTGGGAATTTCGTCATCGCTAGAAATGTCGAGGGTATAGACCCATAATATTGTGTGTAGTATTTATATGCAAGGCGTTTATAAAAATTGTAAATATAATTTTTTCTAATTAGCTTCTCTGTCTAAATTGCTGTATGAAAGGAATGGAAATTGAAAATTGTAAATATGGTGAGTTACAAAGTGAGTGGATTCGTTCTTTTTAAGGTTTCTGTGGAATAATATAATTTGGAGGAATCGTGGTGTAGTGTAATTTTTGCGTAGGTATAAAAGAACTCTGGTTTACTATAGATTTTTGTCACAAATTGAAAATTTTTTTGTTTTCCGAAGGGTTTATTTACTAACACCATGAACAGTTTTTAACCATGACTTCGAAATAATCCTTTACAGAGCAATTTATTGCAGAAAAATCTCACGACACTTTATTGATGTATAGTGGTATTAAGTCTGCAAAGCTATAAGCCAGTTTGAATACAATTTCATCTGATTAAAAAAAAATACAAAAAATGGCGACAGGCTTCCCCAATTTAACCCTGAAAGACCAATATCGAATTTTAGTTTTCTACCAATGCTTGATGCAACTACAGGTTTTAAGTTTTTTATTTTTTATTGTGCCAAATTTTTTTTGATTCTTTAATGGACAACTATAAATTCTCACAACCTTGCCATATTCAAATTGAAATAAAAATTAAACATCATAATTAGAAAGGGTAGATGATAATTAAAATTTCAATGACAACTGATATTTCCAATCATGACCCTAATAAGACTCATCCATTTTTTGCGACAAAGAGGTCATAATTTACACCTGTGCTGCCTCCTAGCGTTTCCAAATTATGAATTCGGACGAGGGATTCCTAATTTCTTCAGGACAAGATCTACCCTGGTCCGGTGTGATTGTTTTTGTTGTTATTGTTGTTGTTGTTGTAGGTACCCACTAAAACAAACCCCGCCCCTCGCCCCGCCCCCGTTTAGGAGTTATGATCCTTCAAAGTTTGAAGCTTTTATGTCCTATATCTCCATAATCCCGGCACATATAGGAACGATACATACATCGTTGGAAAGGTAATTTTAATACCTTTAATTTATCGTTTCAGAGATTTTATGGAAAAGCTTTTAGTTTCCCCGCAAATCGCATTTATTATTTTTACTACTATTTTTTATAGTATTTATTAATTTTTCCCAAATAAAGTTCTTCAGAAACCTGTATAAACGTTTGCATTTTAACAAAGTAGAATTAAGAAGCTATTTACAGGTGTTTTTTTATTGTAATCGGTTCACTATTTCGGTAAATAACGTTCTTTCTCAAAAAAGGACATTAGAAAACATGTAAAGTTAAATTGTTTTGTTTGAAAATTGGCGCCGCAGGAGAAAAATTGCGCGATTTTTTTTATAAAAATTGCTCATTTCAACAACAAAAACAACAACAACAAAATTTAACATTTCTTGTTAAGGTATCTTAGCATTTGATAGAGTGGTTATTTTAATAAAGAGTATAATCATTAGAAAAACGTAGTTTTGGCAAATTTTTATGTTCGTTTTCTCCCGAATTAGTGAACCGATTTCAATAAACAAAACACCAGTAAATAGCTTCTTAACTCTACTTTGTTAAAATGCAAACGTTTATACAGGTTTCTGAAGAACTTTATTTGGGAAAAATTAATAAATACTATAAAAAATAGTAGTAAAAATAATAAATGCGATTTGCGGGGAAACTAAAAGCTTTTCCATAAAATCTCTAAAACGATAAATTAAAGATATTAAAATTACCTTTCCAACGATGTACATATATATCGTTCCTATATGTGCCGGGATTATGGAGATATAGGACACAAAAGCTTCAAATTTTGAAGGCTAATAACTGCTAAACGGGGGCGGGGCGAGGGCGGGGTTTTTTTCGTGGGAAGCTACAACAACAACAATAACAGCAGCAACAACAAAAATAAAAACAATCACACCGGACTTGCCTTGAATGTAGCCAGAAATTAAAATCATCGCAATGTTACGAAGCTCCGCTATCTGTGTGAAGGTGTAAAAACGTCTGTCGTCACAAACAATAACCACCTAAGTTAAAAAGCATGCGTTTGGGAAAAAGTACTTTTTATTTATAGAAACGTTTCTAAACAAAAAAAAATAAAAGAATACATAAGGAAATATTTAATGCAGAATCAAAAGTTCTTACCCGCACAACGCTGATAAAAAATTAGAATGAAACTTTTATTTATTAAAGAAATATTATTTATGGCCTTATTGTTTAACGACCGGTCGACCTCCCCCTTCCTCATTGAGGAAAAAAGTAATAAAAAAAAACAAAGAAATATTAAAAACAAATATAAACCCTTATTTTAAACTTCAAATACCAAAACGGAAATGACAATGAATTAGATAATTTTATTGTAGAGGTAGTGTGGTAGCTTATTCAAAAAAGAAAATATGTATTTTACAAATTGATCAACATAAACTAATATTTTTTTTAAATCTAAAGCAAGCAATATAACTAGAAAAGGAATAGAGATACATACAGAATATGTCATTCGGTTTCTGGCTCAACAACTAAGTCTGGACGTATTTCCATTGAGATATCTGCTAACAAACGTAAGAAGATTTACAAATGCAAATATATTCAGGAAGTATAGATGTCCAGGTTCTACAAATTTTTGATTTATGGTTTCTAAAGTTTGATTAACTTCAAGAGCTAATATGAACGAAGCGCATACCAACGATTTGTTATTTTATCCCGCACAAGAATCGTTTTAAAAAAATTTAATAAATAGGCGTTGTTCACTTTATAAATCACGTGATGGGGTGTTATTAGCTTCCATTTTAGCAATAGCAATTTTAGCTCAGAGTTTATCGCATTTAGGACAAGTGCTCAGTTTAGGCTTCTTAAATTTCATGTTCATGGCCAGAAACTATTTAAAGTCTTGTTGATATTAACCAAGGACCCTATAAACAGTTTCTGTTTACACGTCCCCAAAGACCAATATTTCTGATATATATCGCACTTCTTGCGACAATCAAGCACAGAGGTCTAAATTTTCTTCCTCCGGCACAAATTTAATCTTTACATGAGCGTATGTCATGTCTTTCCCATGAGAATTTCCGGGAATAAGCTCCGTATTAAGTGGTTAAAAAAAAATTTTGCAAGCGGTACATTTTGTTTCTTTGCAATTATCTCACCTTTTTCGACTCCTTAATCTTGTTTGTTTTGGAGTTTATCAGATGTAATAACTTAACTAAAATCATTGTAATATTTGTACTTTAAAAAAATTTCTTTACTTTAATATTCATGTTCATATGTATATTTTAATATTTTGTCATTCAACCTTCTGTCAATCAATCTGTCATACATCTTCAAGTTAGGTTTGTAGACGAACTTCGTACGAATACAGGCTGTGGCCGTCATCCAAAACCAAAATTACCAGTTACATATGTTTCATTATCTGAAGGAATTACTTTAACCAATTCAGTGAAAAGTCCAGCTGATGTAAGAGTGGAGTCAACAGGTTTAAGATTTAATAGGTTTAGGATTTAATAACGATATTTTTATATGTATGTTGAATATAGAGATAGATTTGTAGCTTTATACGTGTAGCTTATTTACACGAAACCTAAAGAAAAAGTAATAGCTGGATGTAAAATGCTCATCTTTGTGAGGCAGAAAGGCAAAATTTAAATCTATATCTAGTATGTACAGTTGCGGTCAAAATAATAGCAATGCATTGCAATTTTTGTTCTTTAGGTTAATGAATTTATTACATTTGCCTCTATCGAAAATTTATAATATGGGACATGTAATAAATGAGCTGTTATTTTTGAAAGTGGAATAAGTCCATTTTTTTAAAAAAATTAGTTAAGGGTAATTTTAGTAAGATATAGATTTTAGTATAGATATAGAAGATATATAGACACATCCTATCCATATTTATAATCATATATTCAATTGACTATTTTTGAATGTGGTACAAGTCCATTCGGAGATAAAAATATCGTTTATTTATTAGATAATTTTAATTATTATTACATCATAACAAAATTAAAAAGTGGTAAAAAAATCATTCAAATTGATTAGCTTTTGACAATATTTTTAAATTTATTCAAATGAAAACCCTTAAATATTCTAATACATGAAAAAATGGACTTATTCCACTTTCAAATATAACAACACAAATCTTATCGCAAAAAAATTATTTTTGAAAGTGGTATAAGTCCATTTGGAGCTTAAAAAATCCCCTATTTTTTGAAATATTTTCAATAATTATTATTTCATAATAAAATTTAATAGGTGTGTAGTGTTAAAAACATCACTCTGATTGATTATCGGTGCCAATATTAAAAAATGGACTTATTCCACTTTCAAAAATAACAGCTCAAATATTAGCTTACCACACTTGTTCGGGTGTTCTACATAGCAATATGAAATCATAAGCTAGGATTATAAATTTCGTCGACCGTATGCCATAACGCTAGGGAATCATTCCAATCAATCAATCAATTCCAATCATCATTCCAAACCCTGTGTAGAGCAGTTCATGTAAAGAAAGATAATAGTTAAGTAAGTATTTACCAGATTCTTCGATTTGATCTCTCTTCACTTTTTTTGTTTTAACAAAAATTTAATATTTTGAAAAAGACTTAAAATATCGTGATATATTAATATATCGGGTGCAATTTTCTGTTACAATTGTATTGGTTATTGTACGGAGCGTGGTATTGGCTGAAAAACCGGACCGAAAAATCTTAAAAGTAAAAGTAAAAATCGGTCAATGATGGTCAATGATTCGAAATAGGCGAATCAAAGACGCCTAAAGGATATGGGCGTTTAAACGATTGGAATGGGGCAAGGGGCATAAGGAATGGACAGATTTCGATGTGCGAAATGTCATATTTTCCGACGAATCAAAATTCAATTTGATTGGGCCCGATGGAAGACGACATTCCGAAGAAGGGCGAAGGGACGCTATTCCGATGAATACATTCTAAGAACTATGAAACATTCACAAGAATTATGTTATGGTATAAATTATCATGGAGTTGGAAAAATTTTGTTGCCAGAGGGGGTTCCGTCAATGCAGAAAATTACAAAAAGATTATTCCAGAAGGTTTAATTCCCACGGTCGATGAGTTGAGCCAGTTGATCTCGTTCTGTGAGCAAATTTTAAACTTTCCTAATAAAAATGGATTCTAATGGTTATATTTTATTCACAGGTAACACAATTTAAAGAAAATCTTGGTAAAATCCAATGATGTATACAACATCATTGGCCTGGCCAAGATACAGCCCTGATCTGATTATTATTGAAAATTTGTGAGGAATAGTGGGGCCTAAAATCCAATAGAAATCCTCGAAATCTGTTCGGGAGCTAAAAAATGTTATACATGAAGTGTGGTACGACGAAGGAATCCAAAACCAAATCAGAAATCTCCAAGATTCAATTCCCCGGAGAATAGAAGCTGTATTGAAGGCCAAAGGAGGTTCAACGAAATACTAAAGAAAAATAAAATTCTAAAAAAAAACCCAAACATACAATTTGTGTATTCCAAGAATATTTAACAATAAAAAATTCAAAAACCAAAGAAATCTAACTCTTTTAATTTCTTTACCCTTTCCTATAATAGTTTGTCAAAAATAACAATTTATTGGTTATTTCACCTTTTAAGAGGAAATCTAATTGCCGGCCATTTGGCCCACCCTCACTTTTTTATTAAAAGATTTTGCACAGACGGAGGCTATAGGGATCACATAATATATAAAAAGTACAACCGAGCAGGTAGCTTTCATTGTTTTATTGAATTTCGTACGAATAATGAAAAATGATAAGTGCGGATTTTTTTGCACAGGGTGTATATAGTAATAAAATGTCGTCTGAAAACTGGGATCGATGCGATGTGTTTTGTCTGTATACTTGCTAGAAAGAGTAGCTTGAATTCCAAAATTTAAATTTTTGTACTTGGTAATTGAACCTCTTCATGTTTCTTAGGTAAATGAACAGCCACAAGAGGGTCAAATATATATCTCAACCTACAACAAAATGCCAGCGATGCCGAAAGAAAAAACATCTGCTATATCCTTTAACAAAAATACCTCCTCCGAATTAAAATTCAAAGATCAGAACCCCACCAATGGAGTAAATACTGCAGCGGAACCTAGCACAGTAGCATCGAATAACCGGATCCATCATCCGCAAAATCCCAGAATATGCGGTTGTGGTGCAGCATCCGTCGAGGTGAACAGCGGTAACAGTAAACCTATTAACGGTGTGTTAATATACAATAATATACTTTAATTATAGTAATATTTTTCAAATATAATTTTGCTCACAGGGCATATGAGCACTGTGCCAGTTGTATTGATTGGAGCAGAAGCAGAATCTCCGAAACGCAACGCTGCGTGTTCTTGCGGCAAGTTGATACATATTAATGATAATGATCGGGGTAGAATCTTAGGAGGAGAAAATTACAATCATGAGAAAGTTACAACAAACGTGCACAAGTTGGTCTCCTACGTTAAGCCCGTTAAAAAATCTGCAAACGATTATATCTTCAGAAAATACATCGGTGAAGGAAGTTTCAGTATAGTCTACCTTGCGATCGATGTACAAACAAAGCGGGAGTATGCAAGTAAGTATTGTTGCATAAAATGCACTTCTCGTTCGAATGTTTTTCTGATTCAACCTTGAAAAGATGAATATTGTAAAATACTTATGAAGACTCGAGCAGTAAAATGTGATGACACAAAAGATAAGAATATAAATACATATGATGTTTTTTGATCGTGATTTTAGCTATAAACCAAAATGACTAAATTCATTTCATTCATTTCACTTTATTTTGTTTTAAATCATTTAAATTTTCTCAATTTTTTTTTCAAAATTAAATCTACTTAATGGTTCTTAAGTGGGTGGTATTACATGATGCCTCTTTATCATTTTGCCAGTTTATATAGTTCATAGCCTAAATATATAATCGACGCATCTGCCCATTCGTGGTCATTTTGGAATGTTTATCCACTCGTTCTTTAAAAAAGCCCTTTAGCTTAAAAAAAATACTATCGAGATAGTGAGTGAGACTTACAGATTTTGAACAGTGTTTGTTTAAGTATTTACCCTATTTTAGTGCTACCATAAGTACTATAAGTATATTTCTGTTTAATGTTAGCTCTTAGTCTCATTGCATTTAGCTTGTCTGATATAAGAACAAAATCATTATTGTTGAGAAAGCGCATCACTGTTAAATATTTGTAATTTAAAATTTTTTTATCTTATTTGCGAGTCCCTGAAAAGTAATAGTTGTGTATTTCTATGTTTGGATAGCAAATCGAACATTATTATGTATATCTTCATCGGTTTCTAAAAATAAGCCCGTGTTGAAAAATTATTATTTTATTACTATTGATTTTAATCAGAGCATAAAGAATGGAGCCACGCGTTCATGTACTTTTGAATCGGTTTGGAAAATTGTTGATCATGGTTCTCCACCGGGCGTTAATTGACGGTTACATTTGGATAATTTTCATTTCTGAAGAAGTTCGCCCCGACCGCATCCCATAAAGCCCATCAAATGGTGCTTCTTTTTGGGTGTATCGATAGCTGATGGATAACCTTGCACCAGTTAAATCCTGAACGATTGTAAAGTAAGATCCTTCCACAATCCCCCACAAAATCGAGGAATACACATAAATTTCTTGCGCACAATTACGAATTGATTAATTAAAGTCTTCCTCAACACTGGTATCAACGGCGACGATATTTTGATGTGGGAATTCTTCTCAATATCAACAAGGTGGCTTGGAGCCCAGAAGAGTAAATACGTAGTGCGAAATTTTGTAATTGTGTTGCCACAGCTGGCCGTTTATGCGGACCATAAATATAAAAATTTATAAATATTTTTTACTGATTACTGATTGCGGAACTAAACTTCCACAATATGTAAACCTTGGTCGTGCGTAAGTATGCATTTTTGCTACTTTTCACTGCCAACCTGCTCTCACACTAGTACTATATCAACCAGTAGACTGAAGGTTACACAGAGAAGGAACTTTCAGTCTATATTTCTTAAGCTCCTTTCGATACCGGGAAGTTTATCAAAAGCATCATATGGTGGTTTCTACTTCCTATTCTACTGCTCAGGTAATTAAGCAATTATAGCAAATTGTTTAAGATTTTATATAAAAATCGTGGAATACTGATGGGTCTGTAACTTTTAGGAGTGTAGGGACTCAGTAGGGACCAATCACTGCAAGCTTTATTAGTTGCAAATTGAAAAGTATTGATTGTCCTGTTAATGATGGACGTTTACGAGTCCAGAACTTTAAGCGCAGCCTGGATAACCAAGACAATGAAAATATTCTTCTTTTTCAGACTTTGAACAAATCGAGTCCATCAACATATTGCTGCGATTTCAGATTGAGCCATTGAAGTAACACTACACGGACTAACAATATAACCAATACCACTAGTTTCAATTATGACCGTAACATACGAAATATCTTTGATGAAATTTTTAGTTCATCATCCAGGGACATCCGAATGCTCTGTTCTCTTCCAAAGTCTTGATAATCATCGGATATGTCTTGGGTTAACATCCTACACATATTGTAGTGGGAAATCCTGGAAATTCCAAACTAACTGATTCCATAACAGATTTACTAACAAATTATGCTCTACTAGTAAGTCCTGGCTTCAAACCACAATTCCAATCAAATTCCACAATTGCATGCCCGTAGAGCGCCAGAAGCCGTACTGGTTTTGTGGTCTATATGGATATCAGATTCACCCATAAGTGCTTTAAATTTTTAAAAAATGAAAGCCTTCTCTTATATGTTTTTTTTTTTTTTTAATGAGGTAGGAAATGCTTTTACGCACATTAGTGTCCCTGCTCGAACCAGGTCCGCCGATAGTGTGGAACTCCCTCACTTGCGGACTACCCACTAAAACCGTCCTCTTTCCTTGGGGGAATAGTCGAAGCAGACCAGAACGAGTAGGTCCCTTTTCGCCCCCACGTCCCTTAGTCACTGCAGGCGGCCGAACGAGTCGAACTCCCGCTTCATGACCAGGTCCCTTGTCAACGCATCTGTCTCGTATATGTAAAAGGTACTATTACAGTTTTCTTGGACAGAGTTCTCATCTATCCACCATCTCTGTACTTCCGAGCCTGCCCCCTATCAACCACTTCATTTCTTGGAGCGATTGTCAATATATACGGTATCCAAAGCGAACAAACCTTTTTCACAATTAAATGTTTATGACATGTCTTGCGTAGGAGTATGCTTGCCATATTAATGTCCAGGATGCCTTAATCGCGCGGTATGTCGTATGACGGTTTTGTATTATCACTCGCGCATAGCATCGGCGCTTTTTGGCACAATAACCGATTTTGGACAACCTTCCTGTGATTGATCCACGTTTAAGGTCGTAGTATACCATCGCACGGAAATTTTCACTAGATAATTTATTTTTTTGACGAATGAAATTTTGAGATCACTGTAACCAACAAAAATAGTGTCCATATGACAAAATGTTCTGAGCACGTATACTCAAACTTTAGGATGTCCAAAAGTATTTATCTGCTGTTATATCTTGTGAGATTGTCTGTCATGTAGCACAGCTATTTATTTTCCTATTCAACACTAACCTAACAGGCAGACGATACCGTTACGCAGAATCAAGACAATTTGTTAATCAGCCAATAAGCTAAGAGGCTTTAAATTCTAAGGACAGAAACTATTTTCCTTCATTGAATAAATGAGTGCACATTTTGAATAGGTTCGGTGGTCAGCAGTGAAGAAAAATCATTCGAGCAGCAATTAAAAAAATCGTCGAAAATTTAATTGTCATTACTGCATATACAAATAAATAAGTGCGTTTAATTTAAAATAATTTAATTCTCACAGAAAACAAGAAAACACGAAAGTAAATGCAAGCAGCGTAAGCAACCTAGGGAGAGTGCCGTGACTAAATAGGCCCCGTTTCATGACGAAGGACCGAAACCACCTACGCTGATGCCGTTAAAAAACCGTGGACTATAAATGGTGTTTTTCCGTTATAGACTCAAGCAAACTGGGTGGTAAGATTCGTGACGAAAATCAGGGGCCGTGGTTACGCTACCGAGCATACTCGGCACAAAGGCTTTTTTTGGGTTGCGATATTATTCTTAATATTCACAAAAGTATTGAAAAATGGACTGGAGTGCAAAAATTGAATGAATTGATAAATTATAAATTATGTTCCTCTGTTTTTCATATGTTAAACACATTTCAATTTACACAGATACTTGTTTTTTCATCGCGTCGAAAATTACAGCTCAAATAATACGTTTTTTCATTTGTATACTACACGGGTTGGTGTTGAAGGTGAAAACTATCTAGTTTTGGAAAATATATGCGTGGGTCGAGCACAACCACTCTTTAAGCACTTACTTCGATTACGAAATGAGGATAAAATTCACACCGAGTGTGCTCGGTAGCGTAACCACGGCCTTATGGATCTCATACTTGCCTCCGATGATAGTAAACTGGTTTTCCAAATAGACCACTACCGGTTCGCTAAGGGAATATTTTTGGTACAAGTGGCTACCGAGGGCTCTATTTTCAAGCCCTAAAAAATTATATTGGGGGCTGGGCAGCCAGCCTGCATATCATGGCATGGACTGAGTCGGCTGTTCCAGGGCGAATATAATGCTCTGGGGACGCGGCCCGGACTACAAGAATAAACTTCTATCAAGTAAAAAGGGCTCTACGTACTCAGCCACCGGTAAGGACGTTGGTAGCAAAGGGTGGAAGGCTACAAGGCTAAGGTTGGTAGCAAAAGGTGGAAGGCATTAAGAGCTTCCTACTTGGTACGCAGCTCTCCACATCTTTCCTTTCCCCATTTCTTCGTTTGGAGGCGCACAATGGGGCGCTTGGCCTAAGTGCATCCGTCTGTTTGTGGTCGGGTGACTCTTTGGAGTCCCCTTGTCTAAAGTAACCTAAAAGTAAGCTGATCAAACCAAAAAGTACAGAAAAGTAAAAGTAATAAAATACCAAAAATAAGTGAGCAAACACAGGAACCTAAAAGTAAGTCGGACTTAAATTAATTAATTTTTAGTTAATCTGCTTTTTGTTTGTAGTATTTGACCATATGTATTATTTATTATTTATAAGTATAAAACATTTTTTGTTGGGCTGGTTGACATGAAACACAATTTGTTTCCTTCCTCCTTTGGCTTTGCTGGAGGCTTTGGCTTTGCTTCCCAGCTTCATGGGTAGACTTTATTTGATATTATTTCTTAAAAAAAATATTCGAGATAAAATCAATTCGAATTTATGATCCTGTGTCTTATGCACTTCTCTGGGTTTCCCAACAAGTTCGATTCTACACAGACGCATCGTTCCGCTTTGTTTACCGGACCTTGGAGAATCAAAAACGTTCGAGGTATGGCGTAGAAATTCCAAAAGTATCATTGAAGGACAACGGATATGTACGCCTAATATCTACATATGCAGATAGTGAGACATTTCTTGATTCAGAATCAACTGGGCAGAGTATATAATTTCTATATAGTATATAGTATAGTATATAATATCGGTATACAATTTCTATGCGCGACAGAAGAAGAAAAGTTTTGATCAATGAGATTTCCCTAATATAATTCGATAGTATAGAGAACACATGGGGCGGTGTAGATCCAATTTATATTGTGTGTAACATTATATTTAAAAAAACAATAAAAAAAATATATAATAAATTAAAAAAAATAAACAAAAAATAAATATAATAAAAAAAATAAATAATAAAATAAATGTTTGTTATTGAGCGCATTTCACATCTTTATTTTGCCTTATCTACATCATCCCTCTTTAGGCGTTTCTTCAAAAGCCATCAAAAAGCGGTCATCAAAATTTAGAATTGATATCGAATTCTTTTTCTCCCTGAAATTATTCTATCCTAATTTTTTCATAGATTTTAAAACATCGGTTTTAAGTAGTGGTTGGGTTAAAACCGAAATTTACGCGGGCCTCGGCCCGATGTGGAGCTGCTGTGTAAACTGAACTCTCTTAGATAGAGAGAGCGCATTCTATTACTTTCTGTCCTTCTGTTGATCTCTCACTTTCAATGATTTATATAATCCATAATAAGTTTTTCTAGAATTTATCCTTTATATTAGCTACGTAATAAATAAAAAAAAATAATATTTCCGAGTAATTCCAACACATTGTGCTAGCCAGCATTTTTTCAGCGCATACATTTTATATTATTTAGGGTATCCAAAACGAACAAACCTTTTTCACAATTAAATGTTTATGACGTACGAGTATGCTTGCCATATTATTGCCCAGGATTCCTTAAAATCGCGGTATGTTTTATGACGGTTTTGCATTATCACTTTGCGCATTTTGGACAACATTTCTTAGATTGATCCACGTTTTGAATTCAATGTAACCAAGAAAAATAGAGTCCATATGACAAAATGTTCTGAGCACGTATACTCAAACTTTACGATGTCCAAAAGTATTTATTTGCTGTTATATCTTGTGAGATTGAGATCTGTCATGTATGGCATGTTTATTTACCTATCCAACACTACTCAAGTATTAACGAAACAAAGAAATGATTTTCAACGAAAATGTAGAGTATCGACCTAACAGACGATGCCGTTACGAAGAATCAAGTCAATTTGTTAATCAGCCAGTGAGCTAAGAGGCTTTCAATTCTAATAAGTTTGTAAACAATAATTTTAAGACAGAATAATATACACCTTTGGGTGTAGGGTATAAAAAATAAATAAATAAAAAGTTATAAATTTTATTTTAATATTTATATTAGTTGTAAGTATTTTCAAAAATATTTAGTAGGTATTAGGTATATGTATAAAGAATTTTCAATTTCAAAAAAATTAACTTTTTATTTAAAAGCTTAAATAAATAAAACATTTTTTAAAGGCCAATTTTAATTCTTTAAACACATATTTAGTAAAATAAATCACATAATTTATATATACTTTTCTTTCAGTTAAGGTCTGTGAGAAACGACATATTTTGAGAGAGCATAAGCAGGAGTACATTCGGCGAGAGCGGGAAGTGATGCACATAATGACTAATGTGACCGGCTTTGTAAACCTTTCATGTACTTTTCAAGATCATCGATCGTTGTACTTTGTAATGACATACGCCAAAAACGGTGACCTTTTGCCGTACATAAATAAAGTTGGTTCATTTGATATCGATTGCACACGGCACTACGCTGCCGAATTAGTATTAGCCTGCGAAGAAATGCATCGTCGTAACATAGTTCATAGAGATCTTAAGCCAGAAAACATTCTTTTGGATAGTAACATGCATACATTAATTGCCGATTTTGGTTCGGCCAAAATTTTAACTCCAGAGGATCGCTTAACGTCATTCAGCTATGACGAAGGAAATGAGGACAATAACGGCATTGTGGGTGAAATAGACCCGTCCGTTCATATGCGTCTTCAACACCGTTACAATAATAAACGTAGAGGAAGTTTTGTAGGGACAGCACAGTATGTCTCACCGGAAGTTCTTCAAAACGGACAGATCACACCCGCAACCGATCTGTGGGCACTAGGCTGTATAGTGTACCAGATGATATCTGGTCTGCCGCCATTCCGTGGCAGCAACGATTATGTTATATTTAAAGAAATTCTCGCATGCGATGTGGAGTTTCCACAAGGATTCAATGAAATTGCCGAGGATTTAGTCAGATGTCTTCTGAAAATCGATCCCGTAAAGCGTCTAGGAGCTCTGGATGGCACAGAACGTTATAACAGCATTCGCTCTCACCCATTTTTCGACGGCGTCGATTTTGATACCATAAGGCAGCAAACACCGCCGGCCATTTATCCCTACTTGCCGGGTGTATTAAAGGATGAAGACTTCCGCTCGAGCTACCGCGTGCCAGAGCTCATGGAGCCCGGACTTGACGATAAGCAGCTTACGCGTTTGCTAGGAATGGAGCTTGGAACTTCTGTTAGCAACCAATCCTCGCCAAATGACACGATGATTGATCAACGAACCATATCTAAAAGTTAGTTTTGTAAAACATTGAACGTATCTTTTTGCTTTCCTTAACTTTGAATTTATATTTCTTAAGATGTATTTGACATTTCTGAAAAGCATAAACAACAACGTCTAGAGTTACAAAAAGCTGACAAGTGGCACGTATTCACTAACAATGAAGTCATACTCAAGAAAGGTTACATTAATAAGCGTAAAGGTCTGTTTGCACGCAAACGCATGTTGCTCCTCACTACTGGTCCGCACCTTATATATATTGATCCTGCACAGATGATTAAGAAAGGCGAGATACCTTGGAACCATGAATTACGCGTGGAAGCTAAAAACTTTAAAATATTTTTTGTGCATACGGTGAGTGTTTAACAGTTTAAGACTTTGTTAAAATAAAAACCAGAAAGATTCCTATTCGGCCTGGCCGAAGCTTAAATACCCGAAACCCTTATATTCTATATTTCATATAGAAAAGTAGGCGGACCACACCCATCTTTGAATGAGTGTAAAGTATTGGTATCAGGTGAAAAGTTATTAAATTTTTTTTAACTCACGGCTAAAAAAAAGTATATGTTGTAATATTAATCCTAGATAAACTGTTTTGTGTAACTCACGGAGAAAGAAAATCTATAAAGGAAAATCTTTTATAAGGCGTATATTATATAAATGTGGACGGATCACGGCCACACTTGACAGCATTGATACTTTTGATACTAACTACACAGTTTAAGATAATGACAGATAAAA
This sequence comes from Myopa tessellatipennis, assembly GCA_943737955.2. Classification (NCBI taxonomy): domain Eukaryota; kingdom Metazoa; phylum Arthropoda; class Insecta; order Diptera; family Conopidae; genus Myopa; species Myopa tessellatipennis. The sequence goes on from OX031317.1 coordinate 22,020,269, forward strand.
AGCGAACTTTTCAATAACTGCTTGAAACATATTTTTCGTGAGAGCCGAACCGACTGGCGCACGCTCTAATATTGATACTAGTTTATTTAATTTCTTATATACGTCATACCTTACTTCAATGCCCTGTTACTTCAGTTATCCTGGTTTTTAAAAAAGGTTCTTCACTTTTTGTGTAAAAAACGTATATATGTAAATTATATTTGCTTTTATATACCTGTCACGACTCCTTCTGTGCGTTAAAAAATGTGGGACAAACTGAATAGAGGATACATATAAAATCTGACTCTAATATAATCTTTGTGAATAAAAATTATGTTTTATAAATTTTCTAAAACAAAACGATAATTTTTTTAGGGATCATATTTTTAGATTGTGTGAAAATCTGCTCAGGTAATAAGAAACAAAAGTCAATGTGGTCACCGGGATGGTGATAAACGGATGGTTAAGCTATCAATTGATTAACGGTTAACATACACTCTAGACTCGAAATAATTTGCGAACAATACATAACTTTGACTTTGGCCACTAATTTTTACAATACATGATTTCTGAATGTACTAACCTTAGATCGAGCTTTTAATTCAAAATTATACATTTCAATATTCTGTAGTTAAAATACTTTTTGTTAAAATAATGTGTTGAAATACATATATGCAATGAGAAAAAACTGAGACAAATACAGTTTTTTTTCACTTGGTACGTTCATTTTCTTCTTTTTAATATGGTTTTTGAAAAAATCGATGAAAGCTGGCGCGCATATATGCAATTTTCATATGTGTTTACTCTTTGTATGATTTTCTACACATAATAGTTTTGATAAAAATTTCGCAACCCTATCTATACATCTATTATTATTAAATCTATACACATTATTTTCGAGAATTTTGTTGGTGTTTCGTTGTTTCTATATAGAGTGTTGCTATTTATTATTTAACTTAATTATATTGATATTATTGAAAAAATGTTACTGTAATTAAAAGCAACATTTGTTTTTCAAAATTTTATAAAAATTGTGCGAATCGGAATAATGTATTCAGTTCCAGTTCTGGTTTTCCAGTTGTCCAACGCCTTGGACGCGGAAAAAATAAACAAACGTAATTCATTAATTTAATAATTTGCGTTTATGTAATGTCTATGGATCAAATTCAAGACCAGTAAGCAACACCATCCGCTCAGCATCAAATAACATTAATCGCCTGACGTCGAACTAATTATTTCATATCAACAAAAAGTCGCGTTCCGACTAGTAGGTCAACCCTAAAAGACCCAGAGGGAGATCAGAATGAATATCAGATCAGAAAAAATATAAGGAACATTTTTATGAAAATTTTTGAGACAAAACCTAATCCAAAAGAGACCAATGACAATTTTGTTCGCAGGCCATTCCCACGGAAGTACAACATGGTTTATGGATTGATCTCTTAAACAATTCGAGAACGTGCGAGAAATACGTAATTGTTTTGAGCAGGCAAGCAGACAAGGTCACTGCAGAAATATGCCGAAAGAGATAACAGAATCAGAAGGGCGCCTACTATTAACGAGGCTGTTTCTAATCCAAACTCTCACACAAAGGGAGCCAACATTAACATATAGCAAGGTTCTTGGAAGATAAAAAAAAATCAGAAGCATCTGACACCTTTTGGAATGTACAAATTTATGAGAATGCCTTTCGGGTTACGTAATGCTCCAGCTACATTTTAACGACTAAAAGATCGTTTTAAAACAACTCTTGAACTTTGAAGTTCAGAAGATATTCATGAAAAGCCGATTTGCAAGATTAGGCAAAGAGGTTGCCCAAAAAATCAGCGTCTTTTACCATTCAGCTCAATTATGTATATTGAATATATTCAATTATTTTTACTGTAATTAAAACGATTTGATTTGAGTCTCACATTTCAGTTCAGTGACGACGAACGGATTTTCTCTCTATGGTTTTTCGTTCTTTCTGTTTGCATTTATTGTTCTGTGTTGAAATGTATTGTTGTACCAAGGTTTGCATAGTTTTTCTTTAGTTTTTTGTTTTTATAAGAATTTTGCGAAAAATGGGTAACACCTTTTACAAAAAATGAAAGCAACTCTCAAAATTAGAAGCATTTCTCAACTCAATAGAAAACGTAATAGTCGTAGCCGGATCGTTGAAATGTACTAACACACTGAGTCTCCCATAAGATTCAAAAGTAATGTGAGCGAACAGTAATGTTTTGCGACACTTTGAACTTACAATATTCAATCAATATACATATGAGAATATTATAATATGTTATTAGGTTTTAAAAGGTTTTATTTTATAAAGAAATATCGAACAATTCAATTGCTTTCTTTGCAATAGGTTAAAAATGAAAGAACGAATCATATTATGGTATAGTGGTATAACAACGAGCACTGTTTGGATTTAGTGAGCCGGTTCGAGGCTGTCACTTATACCTAACCTAGGTATTTTTGTCACCTAACAAAATTAGCCGCTGTTCGGAAAGCAGGCATCCGGGGCAGCGCACTCTATCACTTGGCCAATACTGTGTCGTTGCTCTCGCACTGCACTTGCTGAGGAAATCTCACAAAGCATTAATGCGCCAAGGTTTTGAATGGCGTACGTTTCTGAACACAGAGATTGTTATATAGAACGCATGGTCCTTGCCGAAAATTTATCAAATTCTACTTACATATTTTAGATAATTACATTTTTAATGCGTTGTTAGTTTTTTAACATTTATATATTAATAATAATTAATTCATAATAAACTAATAATAATAAATTAAGTAATAAATACATTTAGTTTTATTAATAATTTTATTTTTTCTTCATTCAAAAGCCCAACCGTACGTATTATCTGGAAGACCCTGAAGGATATTCTCTCGAGTGGGTAAATGCCATAGAAAATATGCACATGCTAATTTATAACGATCCAGCATATGTGGGCTCACAACTATCTGCGTCAGTAAAAAAACCATTATCAGCGTAAATCACAGCTCGCATTAGTAAATAAAATATATCCCGAAACGACTGAGAGTCTCGAAAGGATTAAAAAACATCAACTACCTTGTTGTAAATTTTATTGTAAAAAAAGCTAAAACCGTGTCGGATCTGTATTCTCGTTTCTATCGACTTTTCTTTCCTTCATCATGATTGCACCTATTACTAAATGCCAATCTATCTACCGACTTTTCCCTCTTCGTAATTGCAGCTAATACTAAATGCAATAATACAAAATTTAATTAAATGTTTTATTCGGTGAACTTGAGTTAAGATTCAATTAACCCGTTAATATATTTATACATAAAATATACTACATACTTATTAATATACAAACTAGTAACTAAATAAATGAAGCTGTAGTTAGTCCGAATTTAACTATTATATAATTTATAAATGTATAACAAAAAAATTGCATTAAAATAGTTCCGTAAACTAATACCATATTTTTAAACTCTAAATATTACGCTCATAATTGTAAATGCTGATTAATTATATTATAAAAAGAAAATAAAAAGTACACAGAAAACTAATAAAAGCAAAAATAGCTAAAGTAAATGCAAATACAGGGGAGGAAGGAAAAGAGTGAACAGTAGTATAATTATGGTTTTTTTTACGTGAATACGTTATTACTGGACTTGTTGCGATGGTTGCTAATCTACGACTACCTTTATTTTAACTTTAATGTATTAATGAAATGAATATATTGAAAATATTCTATTTCTTTTCTGTTCGCTTCATTGTTCATAATCGCATTACTGATAAATCGATATGTGAAAATTTATAATATTTTAATAGTGCTTTATTTTGGACAGTTTAATTGCTTTATTAAGCTATATTTATTTTAAATTAAATTAATAAATCATAAGAAGTTCTAATGCCTAATATTATTTTTATTCACACACAAATAATATAAATTAAGAAAATACCAGTAAATGAGTGGATTTTAAAGTGTACAAGGTTTAAAATGGAAAGAGAATGCCTCTGCAGAACATGATTTTGCAGCAGATCTTTTATTTCTGTAAGACTAAACGTAAACATCTACATTATTTTCAGCAGACCTCCAAATTGCTTAATTTCACGTTCTCATTTCTTTCTTTTTCATAAGTTATTTTTTATGTTCTCATGTTGCCAGATCAAGTTGCATATATATTTTCTTAAACATATGTATGTAGCTCGTATGTTATCTTCGTATCTCATTCGTATTTCGGAAACTGAAATTTATGCAATTATAAAAGAATTGTCCTTATTGCGTGCGTATATATATGCTTCGTGGACTTCTATTTCTTAACATTTACAGTTTCACAAAATTTCTATTTTCTGTTTTTCTTTTAATTTAAAATATGCTTTCTAATTAATGATTCAATTATACGCAGTGTTACGTACTTAGTATTTAGTTCTTGTGGCGCAAGAAAGTTTTCATAGTCTTAGGTAAGAATATAAAGTCTAACAAACCGACCACTTTCCTTCTACATATATTGAAGAACCTCTTCCCATCTATGTATATTCTTTTGTTTTTATTTAAGTATCCTTTACAAATTGTAAGAACATACAAATATAAAAATGTGTATTTATGTTTTTACACATTACATGTAGCTGAATTTTGTTTGTTCACTTATTAAATATGAGAACGTGTAGATTAATTAGCGAAACAAAATCAGAAATTATATATGGTTTATTATATAAATATATGGAATAACTGGATAAATAAATGACATTTTATTAATTCCCTAAAAAACTTGCGTCAAAGTTACTAAATGATAAATAAGGAATGGTAAATAAATGGCTGACCTATTATTTTTATAAAGAGGTTCACTTCCCAGAAACGTCTCTGCAACTACCTACCATCTTACTTACTACTCATCGTAACTTACTTCGGATTATTAATGAAAACAATTTATTTGTTACTGAAACTTTACTTTTCTTAATTCCTGATGAAATGTTTATTAAAAAAATCCTAATCATTTAATTGCATTAATAAAGCAAAGGAAAAATAAAAATTTTTTGATATACATATGTATAAAATACTAATTACTTTTATATCTCTATATAAAGACTAATTGCTTTAATATAGATTGTCTTTAATAGGACATTTGTTTAAATCATAGTTGGCTTTAAAAAATATCTACAATTTTCTTTAAGAATTACTAAATTTTTTAATTAAATCATACAAATTTAATTATTTTTTTTTATGTGAACTAGTTGCATGTGAAAACAATTAATTCGTATGTATTTGTTCTGTACTCCCGCTCACTCAGCGGACATGATATCATTCCTGACATATTTGCAAACTACATATGTATATCGTTCCGAGAAACTATTTCGTTCCGACGAATTATTTAGCTCTTTCGTTACTTGGAACTATTTAGACTTAAGAACTCTTTCTTTTTCGTTCCCTTATTTCAATAAAACGGAATTATCAACATATATTTTATCAAAAAAGCAGAAAAGAGATGACTACACATGTTGCCTTAATTACCAGAGTTGTTTCTTTCAATTGCATATTGTGAAATAGGCACTATTCGGACATGTTAAAATATTTTAATCGGAACGATTAAAAACATCTGCGACTGCGGTGACATGTCCGGAACTACACAACTTTACCTCACAGCATGATTTCTAATTATGTAATTTGAGTAACTTCAGAGAGATCAGCTCCCGCTTTAGATAGCAGTACATTCATAGTACGTAGTACTATTTTTCACTTCTAAAGAAGTCATTCTTCCCCATGTTAATGGGTAACTTTGCGCTCAGCAGAGGCTCGAATACTTCTAGGTTCCTTTTGTACTCATCTATCTTCTTTTCTGTGACGATAATATTGTCAAGGTATACCAATTACGGTGTCCGGTGTCTAAATGCAGTTGCAGCATGAAGCCCATTATCCGTCATTGATAAAAAGCACGTGATAAAAAAGCATTGATAAAAAAACGTATCTTATCTATATTTGTAAGAGAATTTATCTAAATGCAACCAGTATTTAGCGTATACCTAAACCTATTTTGGCAGCACTTAACAATATTTTCATTTTTACAAAGGGAACAGCTGTTCTGGTGCAAATAAACAAAATTATTAGCATAGTTTTGAACAAAGGTAAATGTCTGTATTCGAAGAAACAGCTGTTTTTTTATCTATTAAAGAGATAAATTAACCGGAGTTTAACTGGAGGTTAACTCACCAATATTGGCCTGTTAAACTACGTTTAAACGAGCACTGAAAAACACAATGTGTCGTTTCAACGAAGGTTGACTGAGAAACGACGATAACCGAGCACTGAAAAACTGGCCCCAAGTCACCTCGTCGTGCCACTCAGACGCAAAACTTACGAACAACCCGTTAGTAAATATACTCGTTAGTAACAAAACTTGTTATATTCTGTCTTATACTCGTAACGTTCCTAAAATGTAAATTTTCCTCAATATTTCGAAAAAACGAAACAGGTAATAGAATAGGTAATTAATTAATTAATGAAAATAATTTTTTCTGTTAGTCATCATTAAATAATAAATTTTTGAAGTTGAATTCGTTGAATTGTTTTTCTTTTGATAATAAATTTTTAATTAAATTAAAATTTAAACAACATACATATTAAATTATTCTTGCAAAGTTTAATGAAATTGTAGATTAAGCTAAAGTTAAGGTTAATAACTTTTTAGGTTAAAAAGGTTTTGGAACTGGATTATTGGCACATTGAGTGGAATCTTATTCCCTTGGAGTCTTGGAGATATGTTTTTCATAAAAGCTGTAAATAATGTACTTACATATTATTATGTGTTACTTATTATTCAATTAGACTTAACCTTAGTTGTAATCCGGATATTGCGATTAAACTCGGTTTTTTTAATATAACGGCATGTTTATAAAATTGCCGTAGATTGCGAAATGGTAACATGCAGGAAATTGCTTTTGTTTTACAATTTGTATCAAATAGTTATTAGAATACCCGAACTTATGCAGTTTCAATTAATCCTCTTCTTCTTCATCTTTTAAGATACCTAATCGCCTTGCAACGTTCTTTACATTCGAAATGAACTCTTCTTGCACCAAATTAAAACTCATCGCCAGTAAAGAAATTCCAAAAAGAAGATATAGAGAACAATAGGCTATGGATTGTTCTGATTCATCTTTAACTCCCTTTGCAGGAACAAAGTCACCGAATCCTGTAGAAAAAAATGACATATGCTTTTTGTACACAAGTACATATTTTTATAATTGGAACTTACCAATAGTTGTTAACGTGATAAAGCAAAAATAGGCCGAGTCCAAAAAAGACCACTGCTCCCAGTATGCAAATAGAGCAGCACCACCTAGAATATAACCTATCACTAAAAAAATGCAGAGCCAAATCGGAACTGGACGATTTTTGGCAGAAAATTCTCCATGAGAATCACTCCATTCGTCAGCGAAAGCAGAGTCGTAATCATAATCATAGCTAGGCCGTCGATGTACTTGGCGCTTAACAGCAAATCCCATAGGTGACATTATACGAGGCGATGGAGGCAAACGCTCTATCATAACATTAAACCATAAATGTTACAAAACTAGTTTAAGAAAATAACAAACCAGATCTTTCTCTGAGGTGTGGTTTCTTGATCCTTTGACCGGACAGTTGAATATTTTTGTCTCTATGTTCGTCCTTGTAACGCTCATGTAAAAGGAAATCTGGAAATTCTAAGGTTTTACACACGGATAAAGACGGCTGATTATGTTTTACGATACCATTCGTTGATTCTGGACTTTCAACGCTTGAATTATTTTTTTTGTAATAAGGTGATCTGGGCATTGACTGGCTGCGCATGCTCTTCAGATCATTGCGATGATGATCAAGTTCATTAATAGCATAGCGATTGGAAATGATGGGTGTTTTACAGACAATTTCGTCATCGTCATCAAATTCAGGTACCCAAATTCGTGGGTCGACCGATTTAGATCGTCGTCTTGACGCTTTTGCTACAAATTGAGTGTTCGACTCTGACTGCATACGATTTGGTAAGAGTTCTGGTCGGACACTAGTGGCGCGTTTTAATTGCAAAGGCAACATTTTCGGTTCTTCTATATAGTGAAATTGTTGTTTAGAATGACTTAAGTACCGATCTTGTTTCACTGTATGCCGGTCGTACAACAAACGATCGTTATACCGTTGGCGATTACTGCAACGTAAGCCTCTGTTCAGAGTTGAAACATAATTTGCACCCTCCTGGTGACATGTTCTACGATGACCTTTCAACATATCGCTGCGTTCAACAGTGCAAATTTCTGGATCCGAATAAGAATGCTGTAGAATTCCAGAGCAGCTCGTAGGACGCAGCTTTATTGGGCGACTTAAAGATGACTGTGAACGTGGCTGGCAATGGTATACACGCATTGAATGTTGTCGAATACGATTGCGGCTGCGGTTGCGATGATTGGAAGAGCGAGTACAAATGAAACAGCAAACACGCCAGTAAATAAACCTGTGTAAGTATGAAAAAGATGAATATAAAGCAAAATCTTCTGTTATCATTAAACCTGAAAGACGTAGCCATCACATCGCCAATATTCGAAAGGCACAGTAGCATCAAAGGAATTCCGATAATTGCATAGAAAATAGTTGTCACTTTTCCCCAGTCTGTTCGTGGTGATATATGACCATAGCCTTAGAATATGATATTGTAATATCATTATTTAGGCTAACTAAATTTCATTATTATAATTAGGAAATTAAATTAATAATATTATGTATTATTAATTAATTATATAATAATAATAATTATTAAATTAAATTATTAAACATCGGATAAACATCGTCTGAAATAAGATCTAACTGGAAGTCGAAAGTTATAATTTTCCCCTTGCTTTACCCATTTACCTTGTTTTATCCATTTACTGAATTTATCAACAAATACAAACAGCTTGCTTTGATCGCGATTCGATCTCGGGAGGATTTCGGATAAACAAAGTATAAGTATCTTCTTTAGTTTTGCTATGTCGCCTATTTAAGCAAAGCCTTTGGCTCTATATCGGGTCTCATCGCGCCGTCTAAAGCACCCTGGAAGGAGACGGGCGCGGAATTAAGACCAAAGGGCATGACCTGCAATTGAAAAAGTCAGCTGCCCGGAACCGTAAAGACCAGTAAACGTTTCTAAGGTGAATGGTACTGATGTAATGAGACTGAAGTTTAAGCCTCTCATAGATCGCGATTAAACTTTCTAGTAGTGGACACACAACCACAAATCGCCGTTTAAGCTTAATTGGAATTCAATCATATCAATTTCCTTACGCATGTCCTATTATTTTTTCCCGCCCAAACTCAAGTAATTGTTTTCACGAAATGTAGCATTCAACCTATCAATTAATCTGACGTACATAAGCTTCATTAGCTTCACGTTTTTGATGATGAGATAAGAAGTCGTTAAAAATAAAGTTGCTTACCTATTGTTGTTATTACTATAATTGAATAAAATAAGGATCCTGCAAAAGTCCACTGCGATTTTGCTGTGTCCTCGTCTCCATCCCAACCTTCTTTTTTCATTGCAGTGAGAATTTGGTTTTCAAAATTAGCTAAGTCTGAAGTCACACTTATTACCCAATCGTTTTCTGAAAGTACGGAAGCAGTGTCGGAAAATTTCCAAATTTTAGCTGTTAAGTTTTTGCGCATATGCTGTATTCCGGTTTTAATCTATAATTATAATCAAAAAGATATTACATGTATATCATAGCATTATATTCAGTATATTATTATAATAAACATTTTTCTGAATCAATTTTCAATCATCGCGCTTTAATATTATATGTATACATAAAATATATATTTAAATATATTAAAAAACTGAAATTATTTCAACAAAAATTTATCTGTTCGGTATTTATATATATAAATTAATAATAAAAAAATATTAATTTATTATTATTATTTAATTTATAATTAATAATTTATTATTAATTAAGGATTAATAATTTAATTCTATATTAGAACTCTCTACATAATTTATACTCTAAAGTAAAAGTAGTAAAGACACTAAAAGTGTCATGTAAACGTAAAAAAACTTTAAAACCAGGTTGTGCCTTGTTTAACTGTAGCATAGGTTACCTGAAGTTCGTGCGGCTTCTCCAAGTGTTGAAATAAATATGCTCCACCCACACAATAAGAAACCACCAGCAGTAATAGTGTAACGTGTGACAGAATACAAGTAACCATTTTCCAAGAGAAACATATAGCAGTGATACACCTGCTCCGTGATGGCTTCTCTTCTAACATATGAAGAGGGAGCGAATGTGGTCTTGTTTGATATCTTTGATTTGCCATTTTAGGTCTTTACGAAATATACATATAATGGTATATCGTTTAAGTATTATTATAAAATTATTAATAAAATAATAATATTATTAATAGTTAGTATAAAATTACATTAGTATTGTAAAAATTGCATCATTAAATACAACTTATGTTAATAATACTCTAGGTTTATGATATAAATATGTAGCCAAAAGAAATCTTTGAAATCTGGCCGAATCTCTAACGGTGTGTACCGAATACCTGGCTACCTTAGGGGGTAACCTGCCTTGCCACTGGAAAAGGGTCCGATAAGAACATGGGTTGCCGAATGTTGGGTGGTCAGCGGGTTGAAGGCCAAGTGGTACAAAATAATCTGTCGACTGCAAATCAGCTATCAACAAACTGATTATCTTCAAATCTTGCGAACAAAGGCATTAATCCTTGTTGCTCACGCCTGCATACATTTGCCATTTGAGATAGACCAGACCCTGTTGTCATCTGCTGATAATGTTTTTGACGTTGTGAGGAAATATTCTAGGGAAATTCTTAACAATGAATTAATATAACTACTGATTTCTATTAGGCTATTAAGCTTTACTATACGTCAAGCGTGGTGAATGAATGGTAGATTTTAATTTCGTAGTTACTTTTAACATCCTCTTAAATTCAATAGTTATAGTAGCTACGGAGTTTAACTACGAGTGAATAAAATGGCCCTTAGTATTTTATGTTTGCTTTTTTTAATTTTTACATGTAAATTGTAAATCTAATTTATTTATAATGAACAGAAATCAGAAGAAAAATAGTTCTCTGAGCACTCCCGCTATCATGAACCGAGTAAACTATTCAGGTTCACACACGCGTCTACTGTATATCATTTAACCTTATAATAATCTATCAATAATTAAGTACATATGTATATGTACATACCTATGATTACATCTTAAAAAAATGTCTTATTCTAATTCCTTTGCCAGGCCGAATGTAACACAAGAAACCAATTTTAAGCAAACCCAAAGAAAAAGTGAATGTAAATACACATGCAACTTCTAACCTGGTCTAGATTTCTAAAGAATGTATAAGACAGGAATACATTGCTTTCATTAGTTGCTCAATATTAGCATAACATGCTTGACTATAGTATGACAATAATCATTTAGAAAGGTTATTAATTAAAAGATTTATGTTTAAAATGTATTCAAGTTTTTAAAAAAATATTGAAGTTATCAAATGTATTGAAAATAGTGTGTGTAAATGACTGCACGCTATAAGCATGTACATATGTATATAGAAAAATTTCAATACTGTGGATGTTTGCCTTGTGCAATCTTATGATATTTAGCACGAATTATATTTTCGATCACTTCTTATTTTAAAGAATTCATGTAATTATTTTAATAATCGTATCTCGTAGATAAACTACTTATAACTGCTCGATTCTTTTAATTCTTATTTTTTTTTCTTTCAGTTTCAATTAATTATACATACTGTTATAATTTTCATGAATGGTTATTTCACGAGAACAGATTGGAGTGTACTAAAGGTAAAAAATAATTTCCACTCAACTCTCTATCTCTCTTCTGGATAAATATGAGCAAATATACTATTTTGGATAAATATAGATGTACTCAATCAGTTTTAGAGTCTATTCCTACATATGCATTTCAAGTACGCTGGCGAAAATAAACGTAAAAAGCAGATCTAATAATATAACCAAAGAAAAGTACAATCATACAAGCTGATCTCACTTCCCTTGCACTCTTTGATCTGTGACCTGGAACTACAGCAGAAGAAACACTCCAACCCTATTGCAATGGTAGCTGCTTGACTGTCGAGTATTACCAGTGTTTTAGGATTAGCGAACCTGAACCTCGTCCCAACGAGGAGGTTGGTTTACTTCCATCTGGAGGAGTATATTATATGTGTGTCAGCTGAGTTGAAATACATTGATTTTCATAGATATTGAATATCGATATTGGTATGGAGCTAGAAATTGACCACAAAACTGTTTTAAACCGTCTACACAATGCTGGATACTAAAAGAAGCTCCTCCTATATATGGGTTGCTCATGAGTTCAGTGAGAAAAACATGATAGACAGAATGAACATCTGCGATGCGCTGCTGAAACGCAATGAAATCAAGCCTATTTTGAAACGTGTCATAATCGGTGATGAGAAATGAGTTACGTCTGATAATCGGAAACATCAAAAATCGTGGACAAGGGTTGTAAAGCAGTCACAAACGTTCGCAAAGCCAGGATTGACGTTGAAAAAGATGATAATGTGTGACCATGGGCTGCTTTCAGTTGGTCGAATAATTTATTCTCATATCTATTGTAAACAACTGGAGAGACTACGCCAGGCAGTTGAAAGAAAACGAACGGAATTGACTGATAGGAAAGGTGTTGTCTTCCACCATGACAACGCTCCACCACACACTTCTTTGATGACCCATCAAAAATTGCGAGAGTTTAATTGGGAACTTTTGATGCATCCACCATCTAGTCCAAATATAGCACCCTCAGACTACCACTTGGAATGGAATTAAGCTGCTTTCAAAAGAATCCTGTGAAAACCAGTTGATTCAGTTTTTCAACCAGAAACCACAGAAGTTCTTCAACGATTGCATCATAGCTCTACCTGAAAAATGGCGAAACATTGTAGATAATAATGGAGCATATTTGGTTTAAATGAATTAATTTTCAGACTATAAGAAAACCAGTTGAATTTTTTTTTACTAAAAAAACGCAACGAACCTTTTCCCAGACCCAATATTTTCAACGTAGAGTAGGCAACACATATCCCAAAAAAAGAGCGCCAGCTCGGCGTCAGTGAGAAAATAGGTTCGATCCGATCGAAGCGTCAGAATGTAAAATGCTCCCATGTTTGTACAGTAAATTACTTTTTCGATGTTCGATGTGCTTCAGCACTAACAAAACTAGGCGGAGTCGTCGCCGCTAGCTCCGAACTATACATGTCCGGAACTACACAACTCTAGAATTGATCCGATCGAAGCGCCATGACCAATCGGTAAACAAAGCTTTGTTTACCTTTTGGTGTGAATTCACATAGAAAATTTATATAATAGAAACAACACACGGCTACTTTTTTGAACAGCTATCTATTTAATCTATGACTAGCAAGTAGTAAAATATCTATTTTATTTTAACTATCATCTTCATACTTTGTTTAATAGTATTTTTATAAATTTAAAACTTCTATTTTTTATAAATTCTTATACTATTTTAAATCATTGTTCTAAAAGCGAGGTACAATACTTATAAGTTACTTAATATTGTGGATAATTCCAAAATATTAATGTCATTACTCGTATTTTACAATTACATTTTTGTACAATACTTTAATTCCCTACGGTAAAGCCATTAGTCGATTTCGCTAACGATTTTTAAAATATTATTTATTAAGTTTAAAATTTATTTATTTATATTATAATTATTTTTAATTATAATACTTATTTACATTAACAAAAAGAACAATGTTGAAATAATAAAGCAAACATTTATAGAACAGTATAAAATTTAGTATTTCTTCATTACAATTTCGGTTTTTGATTGACGATCAATATTTATTAAGGCGTATATTTTAAGACTGTTTATAACAGGTATGCGCTCGAAATGCAGTCTATTAGATTACTGGTATTTGATAATAACAGGTAGTGGAGGAAAGTCGTTTCGAACTGACTTAACTTTTGTAAAATTGCCAGCAGATCTGAAAAGGATAGAAATAAGAAATGTTTAAAAAACAGAGGTCAATAAAATTTGAATAAATTATTTATCGAAATAATTTCCTGCACTGGTAATACAAGTATCGCGGTTATGTAAAACTTTTACAACAATAATTCGCTTTAAATGCTTAAAGTTTAGTGTTGGCCTTTAATGATGTTTGAATGAAATGCCACATGGAGATACCCATGGAGTTCGAATCAAGAGAATTTCGCATCTATTGATGAGCATAAATTGTGTTTAGCTGTGTCCACAGCCCACAAGGTTTCTGTAATTTCTCTGTGTATTTAAAAATTTATGATTAAATATTCGCGAATGTATATGTTTTGGAAGATATCAATAAAAGCGGTAAACTTCAAAACTACATTATTTCTCACATTAAGATCAATATAAATTTTAAATAATATTCATGGTTTCCTGTGTATATATAATGATGTATTTTAATTACCGCCAAAATAGCGAACTTCCCCTTTTAAGTTCGCCGCGTGTCTGTAGATCATTCCAGCAATGCAACCAATTTTTATATTCCGGCATAACTGGTGGACTTCCAGCCATGAGACGGGATCCGGTTATAGTCATGCATGTAGACACTACTTGAAGAGGGTATAAAAGGGCTGAGAAAGCAAACTAAAATGACAGGGTGTTAAAACAATCTGGAAGATTAACCCTAAACAATAACTCTTCACCTGTGTAAGTCCAGCATTGTATTGTCTGCCAAATTTATCTTTAATAATGTATTTATTTATAACGAATACTGTGGAAGTTGTAAGAACAAGACAGGCAACATCACAAACTATTTTCGGAATTAGTCCTGAAAAAAAACCAAAAACTCCTTCCGTTTTGTATATTTCAGTAATTGAGCCAAAAATTGAATTGTAGAGGGTCTCATGGCCAATGAATTGAGCCATCATACGTATTGATATTACGTGAAAAGGGTGAGACATGATTATTCCTGAAATACTGAGGGCAACCTCACGTTTTAAATTGATTTTAAAATTTAGGTATCTGAAAAAGATGGTCAAAGGTATAAGTAAATAAAATAAACATAAATAAATAATAATAAAAGTAAATAATTCGTTAATAAAGGAGTGTAAATTTTATAGCATTTAACAATGAATAAATATATAAACTTAACTGTAATAATGTTACAAACTTTTACAACAAATATTCACTCCTAACTTTTATCAAACCAAGTAGTTAACATTTTTCTGATCCCTATACCATAAAACGTTTATATATTGCTTTTGTAAGATCCCTTGTTGATCATAGTAGTCTCATAGAACCAATTCTAAAGATTTTTAAGAAATGCTCTTCGCAATTCTTTTATAAGTCCGACTCTAAATTATAGAAATCGTTCTCTACTTTTAGGACTTCAGCTGCTTGAATTTCGAAGATTACAGATAAGATAGATTGTTTTGGGCTTCTACAATTAAGTTGCTCCAGTCAGTAAATGGTAAACATAGACTAAATAAAGAAACTAAACTAATACATTGTGTAATAATGTACATCGTATAGTAAAATTAAACTAGCGAACCGAGGGATGTGAATTATCTATAAAGAATCTATCATATTGCCAGATTTCAGATTTACAACCTTAATATTTTTAGATTGTTCGGCATGGATTTCCGTCGTCCCTCATTAAAGCTGGCTTGTAGGCAAACCTATTTCGGCCATGTGCTCCCATCAGTGTATGTATTCGTATGTATTGGTGTACGTACATTGTTCTCGCTAACAAAAGTATAAATGTCTCGTTCTATGGGCAGGTGAAAGTTACTTATTTTGTTCTGCTTGATGACCATCCTTGGTCTCAGAGAGTCCTGCGTTTTTCGGTTGAAACCTGACACTATGGATCTGTTTTTTCGTAAATTAGGTTTGGGTTCAACGCTATATTTAAAAAGCTAGCTAGATAGCTGCAAAATCTAGCTAAGGCAAGATTTAGGGGCCGTCTCGAGAGTATAGTCATATATATTGTTATATTGATATACATATACCAATGTAATGATATATATATATATATATATATATATATATGTACAAAAACGGACTAACAATTCTTCGTCCGACAAATCAAAGTCGTCCTTCCCCTTTTCTTCCAAAGTCTGCAATCCAAGACAATCAGCGACTTTCTCACTACATATCATGCTAACAATGGAGCCAACAAGTTTGGGTGTTAAACCGCGATAACATCCATAGAAACCATCTACTTTTCGAATGTATCCAGCTGAAATAACATAAAATGTTTTAATTACGGAAATAGAAATATTACAGAGACTTACCGTATTGAAAAATGTTTGGAAGAAACATTACAGGTTTGCCAAATATTGAGGTTCCAGGACGTGGGGGAATCGGTTCATATCCAAGCTAAAATTTGTTAGGATTCAAAATAATAATAACAATATATATAAATGGCATATTTTGATTTGAAAATTAAACAAAATACAGATAGCCATATGACCAAACAGTAAAAAATATAAGAAAATCAAGTAGAAGCGCGCTTATGTACGGTCTTCGTCTATGCGGTGCGTGTGCCATTTGGCTGAAATGCTTTAACATTACTCTCAACAAGAGCAAATTCAAATCCACTTTTTGCGCCTAAATTGAAAGATATGGATGGTGGGCAAGTGGTTTAAACGAGACGGTGACACGGTTGTAAGCTCTAGAATCGGTGTTCAGTTTGCTACGGACGGAGCTCAGCAAGAACAAAACACGACTTCTACTGACAATAAAAAGACACCTATTAAGAAACCTCGTTGTATTCAAAACTCGCATAATTTTCGACATTCCAACTGATATTGACAAGTCATATTGATAAGTCTTTATTGACTTATTAAACGTCCGACATTCAAACCAAACAATCCATTGCCAAAGCACATACTCCTCTTTTACCACAAACAAGGAATATCTTGAATATTTTTCCAACCTTAAATTCACATTGCTATACTTTCCGAAATATTTTACATTGAATACTCCATACACCAACCCGAAATTCAAAATCATCAAATCATCTTTAAAAAGCGGCCGGACAGCTACGGCGGGGAAGCTATTGCGATACACAAGAACATCAAGTTCAAAAAATTAAAGTTTACTTCAGATCTCGATATCGTAATAGCACAAACAGTAAATCTCATGCAAAATCTGGCAATCGCCTCCGTCTACTTCCCACACAATATTAAAAATGGAGTCTGCTGCAAAGAAGTCTCAAAAGTCTTCAAGTTTATGGAACCATTAAAAAATGCACTGCTATGTGCATTACCTCTAGAAAAATGCACTTAATTCTTCATGAGGTAACAAACTATTTTCAATTGTATCTCCCACCAATTTCCGAATATTGAATACTGGGCAATCTACCTTTGAGATATTTACCTTTGACCCTAGTAGTACAGTTGGGACCTTGATTTATCCCTTAAAAAGTCCAGGCTCAACTTTGATTGGTCTGTTCTCGATCACACACTTGGAGGCAGTCACCATTTCCCAATCCTTTTGAAAATAAACATCTTTTTCCCAATAAAACATTCCTCTCTAAAAACAAACTTCTCAAATCGAAAAATACCAACTGCTCAGGTTTGCTAACACATGTAAAAATTCGGGAAGTGAAAATACGAATTCCTAGTCTGCATAAATCTGCAAACATCTACATAAATTGAAATTGTCCACCACATCGCAAGATCGAAGCATCAAAGTCTTAGTCATAATCTAGACACTTTGGATATCTCGAAGGAATCCTGTGGGAATTACAGGATGTTTCATATGTAATGTATCCCAAACTCAAAATTTTCTATTCAGGATAGACCAAAAAGTTTCGATTTGCGACATCTGCAACACCCTTGAAAATGAAGACCACTTCATTTTCAAATGTATTAAATACCATTCCAATCGTTTAAATTTTTCGGAAAGTTTTCTAATATCAATGAACTTCTTTCTTCAAGGGGAGAACACTTCAACGAACTCATTGATTTCATCAGGATTACGGAAATTGTATTATAACTCTTTTTGTAACTGTGTATTAATGATGGTCATATGGTTTGACTACCGGCCAACCTCCCTTCCTCTTTAAGGACAAATCCACCCAAAAAAAAACAACAAAAACAGGCGCTGGCTCTGTGCTTAAATTACGCGAAATGTTTAACCATAGCAACATCTTAACCAAGAGGAAACGAGAAAATGATAAGCGGCATTTTGAGTATAGTTAGAATAATAATGGCTATCAAAGAGACAAAACTCACACACTGATCTGAGAGAATTTTGTCTCTTTACTTATGCCGAAAATGTATTCTTCCTTTTTAAATAAATAAATATAAGTTGTATTCAATTTTTAGGTAACTATAATTGTTTTACCCACTTGTATCAAGACTTTTGAGTATTCGAAAGGATGCAGAGCAGCACTAACTCCTAGACGCATTCCAAAACGAATCCATTCGTTAACATCTTTATCGTACTTGGAATCGTTGGTAGCATTGAAATCAGATACTTCATTATTTTTAATTAATCCTTCCATGTTTTTAATTGATCCTTTATACACTTATTTCCTTGAATTATACAGTTTTTCAATAGCGTCTAATTTTTTCTTTGTAATTGAAAGAAATAAGATGTGTTCGCCGTACGTAGAAATCAAGTCAGGTTATGAAAAAAAAATATTGAGGGTAGTGATGACAGTTTAACTGACGCAAGAATCCCCTATTCTGGTTTGAAAATCCCACATTATAAATTCTTCAAAAAAAATTGTGTGCCCTATTACATTGCAATTTTGTAATAGGCAAATTATTCACAGAAATAATTCGCAACTAATGAGCCAAGTTGGGAGCTATGAGTTTATTAAGAGGAGAAATTAAAAAAAGGGAAAATACAGCATCTGTACAAATTTTATGTACAGACTTTTTTTTTTTACTCTGCGATTCTCACAAAATCATGCACATTTTTAAAAATTACTTGGAAAAATGTTTAAAATATTTAATACATTGTAACATTGCGTGGCCTCTATGGTCAAACTATGGCATGCTGTCAAAAAACGTAAGGGCATAAAACGGAAACGAACAGGTAGAAAAATTATCGTCATAGCAGTTTTGGCAGAGCCTCGCCGACTACGGCGCTTTGGTCGAGTGAGTTATGATTCATGATAAGATGTTGATTACAACAGCAACCCCAATTCTTTTTCTCTCTTATAGTTATCGAATTATATTCCGTCGAAAATTTAAATTTATATAACTATATATCCTAAACTATTAAAGATATCCGGATACGATGGGTACCGTTATAAAGAAACTCTAAATACCTTTTATCTGTGTTTGCTATATAAAGTAAATGTGTAATGAGTTATGTAACTAGTTTAATAAATACCATTAAAAAATTGTTTCACTTATTTAATATTAATATGGCATTTTTCCATTTACCGGGAAATCTGAAACCCCCTGTGTATCGTGTGATTAAACGAGAGATTAAAAATTGCTCTATAATGTACGGTTATATTTCTGTGTCCATATTTTTATTCCCTACACACGAAGTGATGAGGGTATATTCACTTTGTGCTTCCGTTTGTAACGCATTAAAGGAGGCGTGACAGGTATAGAAAAGTATATATATTCTTGATCAGCATCACCTCTTGAGTCGATTTAGCCATGTCCGTCCGTCTGTGCAAAACACGATTACAAGAGAACGAATAGATATCCTCAACAAACTTGGCACGAATATTGTTTAACATTAGAAACTCATCGGTATTGAAAATGGGCAAAATCGGACCATTACCACGCCTACTTTTTATAATGAATATAAACTTATCCACGCTTATAGCTCCATTTCTCAGCTTGTAGAACGAACTTGCGGTTGAGATTTTGTCCAGAAGTCCACTGTCTCTGACCAAAACAGATCACTAAAAGTGGGCGTGTTCCGCCCACTAATTAAATAAAACTCGATTACAGCAGCACAAAAGGAGATATCTTAATCAAATTTGGCACGAATATTGTTTAACATTAGAAACTCAGTGGTATTGAAAATGGGTAAAATCGGACCATTACCACGCCTACTTTTTAAAATGAATATAAATTCATCCATGCTTATAGCTCAATTTCGCAGCTTGTAGAACGAAGTTGCGGTTAAAATTTTGTCCAGAAGTCATCTGTCTGTAACCAAAAAAGACTACCACAAATGGGCGTAGTCCGCCCACTAATTAAATAAAATTCGATTACTATAAACTTCGGACAGGCCGAAGTTAACACTCTTTCTAGTTTCAATTGTGTTTTCTTGTTTTTTTATAAATTAATATTTTAAGAACTTTAAACGCCGTTATTTTCGAAATAATACATAACACAAAACGGTTCTACACATTAGGTATGCATCACATAAGGGTAAATCTTGTAAGTAAATTTTGTAAAATGGTAAATAAATTTCAATTATTAATCAAATATATATGGGGTTTTTATGTTTTATAATTAACACAATAATAATGTAATTGTATTTAAGGTATTTTACATTATTTTTATTTGACACTTATGGAAGTATTTTATTAGAAGTTTTCTTCTTTTGCAGTTGCCGTCACAATTCGTCAGCTGTGCGAATTGTATGTGGTCGCTCCAGTACTTGTGTGGTATGCTGAGAGTACATCACAGTGCTAAACGTGAATAGCTGGTGTTTTTAAGGGCTCGGATTTCGAGTTTATCTTGGAGTCCAGAATCATTGCCTTGTTCTTCAAATCTCCCGCCGAAGAATTCGATCAATAGTTTTCTACCTCTTTACGTTGATATAATTGCTTATGCGCTCATGGCGAAGGATAATTGCAACTATTGATCTTGATGAAAGAATGTAAATGGAGCAGAAGATCGTAGGAAAATATATTAGCTTAGCTTCAATGGTTTTCTTGTATTCGAAAAACCTAAAGGACTATACAATACAATTTTCACTATGCAATATAAAGGTTGAGAGTTTTTCCTTTTAAAATTTTATTTATAATTTTATTTTTAAAATTTTATTATTTTTAAAGAAAAGCAATTTAAAAAAAAACCGAAAATAACTTACATTGGTCTTCGGATGATACAAAGAGAATTAAAACACTTTTTTCCCCATTAGATTTGCAAACAATTTTTCATATTTTTGAAGTACAGTGTTTGTAACTTTGCAATACATGCACACTATTGAGTTCATCCGACGAATCGCTGTTGAATAAAATTAGCCAAGTGTTCATTTATTTGTATTTTTTAATATAATTATTATTGTTTCGTGATGTTTGTTAAGTTTTCGACAGGGTTGGACAAGATGGGGTGTGGATCGAATGTCCGCCATCCCTTGAAATATAATGAAATTTCCTATTAAAAAAAGAATTGAAATATTTGAATTTCCATTTGCAATTTGCATTTATCGGCTTAGCTAACTAAAAAAATCGTTGCCTTCAAACCATGATTGCGCCTAACGCTAATTGCCCCTAACGCTAATTGCCCTAACTAGGCTAATCTACCTGCATTGAAAGTTAACTAAACTACCTAAAACACCACCTACCATCTACGAAATAATAACCTTACATTTCAAATAATTGTGAACTTTGCATACACAGCAGCGGTCTAAAAGTAGTAGTTGGAAGACTTATTTTACATTTTTTATTGTCTTGTAATTGTTTATTATTTCTAGCTATGACTGTAAAAATCCGTTTACTACATATGTAGATCCGTCTAGATAAAAATTTAGATAATATTGTATGTAAACTAGTGTGTGTAGTTCTTGCTTAAATTTTATGTTTTTTGCGACAAACTAAAATGTTAGAAGTCAAAATAATAGTAGTGCATCAGCTTTTTCTGTGTTCAAATAATTTGTTTATATTTAATATATTTTTCTATATTTTATGAAAACAGAAAAAACAAAAACAGATAATTAATTAACTTTTTAGTTCTTGAAACGAAAAATAGCAACAACATTTGGATTATCTGTTCAAAAGAGCGCTTAAATTACATTGTTGAAAAATGGGGAAATATACTATGGTCCGACTTAAAACCATTGAACACGGACAGCTTTCAATGATGGTTTGGTTTTTCGTATCGTATTGGACCAATGTCCAATATTCTGGGCTAAAGGCATATTGTATCGTTTTGGCTACGTGAAAATAATGAAGAAACTCATTAAATCTTGCTACCTGCTACCTGGTCGCATATGCAATACTACATACATACATATATAAAAAAGGCGTACACCTAACAACCAAGTACTGACACAAATTAACACAAGGACCACAAAATCTGAATAAATATAAACTAACTAGAACGAAAAAAGATTACGAAGATGGCGAAACCCCGACCTCCCAATGGTTTGTCTTCAAACCAAAATTGACAAGGGTGACTGAAATTCGTTTCAAAACCCATCATTATCGAACCCTGTCGGAAAACTTAAGAAACTCCACTGTATGAGATGGAATTTTCTTACTTGACGTCGGATAAATCACTGAAATCCCCGTAATCAATTGGATTGTTGCAGATACAGCAAGTATTGTTCGATTCACGATAGCAATTTTCACAATAAACCGCTTTACAACCTATAGTTTCGCAAGCAATCTTATCCCTGCAAGGATACAAAGATTAGTTATTTATTGGAACTAGAGAAAAATAACAAAAATCTCACTTGTTCACCGATTTACTGCAAATAATGCAGTGACCTTCTTTTTTAAATCTAAATATCGCACCAAGTATTGGAAGTCTAAAACAAATCTAGTAAATGTAATGCTATCCAACTAAGACACGAGTTTTACCTTCCAATTTTTGCACATATCCAATTATAAAAGGAGTAGTCATTTTCAGATGTATTTCTGAATATACTTCTAGCTTTTCGCCTGGCAAGCTTAAAAAAAGTTACTTTGAAGTAAACGTAATGTTACTAAATGTTATATTATATATAATATAATTAATAATGTTTACTTCTTTTCATAAGGAGTCGCTGATACAACCATACCGCTCGTTCTCTGGCAATTTCGGGGTAATAATAACTCATCACAACGTGTCGCAGGCGTAATCCATATGGTTGCAATATTAACAGAACCCATGCCAACATACAGAGACAACCTACATTAGGAAAACAAGGATTAATTTTTGGATATCATTACCAAAATCTAAAAATTTCTTCACCTAAATCCCAATATCGCCTAAAATTTGGAGGCTCTGGAATTGGTAGACATGAAGTGGCATCGATCGTGTAGTTGGAATTTAATGATTCAAAGGCCCGTGCAACACTCTCCAACATATTACCAATAAAACCACCACCTCTCACATCAATTGTAATAAATGGAGGCACTGTTATGAAGAAATCTAATTAAAATATTTTCAAGATCAAGCACTCAACTTACCTTCTAAGCCAGCTTCTTTATGAGCGTAATATGTTATAGTAGTCAATAGCCAAAATAAACTGTAGTCAACGAGGCATATGCATAGAATTTGAATACTTGTTATTGTTAAAAATAACACTGACCGGGCCAGTTTATATAGCTCTGTGCGCGTTAATCGACAACTAGTTAACTATCAAATAAAACATTAAAAATATAAAGGATATATGTATCTGCTTTGCGAAAGTGTGCCTATTTCCATTTGCTTACCCAAGGATATTTGTTAGCCTCTGCACTCGTTAAGGGGAAAATCAGTTCTAGGTTATTCTTACTTCGCACCTTTTCAATTTCCACAAATTCCTTTGTAATATATTTGTTGTTGTAACTAGGGTTGTGCAAATATTTTGTTTTGAAATAAATGACTCTGAAAATTTTCATTTTAGAGATGTACATTTTCAGAAGACACAACTAGGGCAATTGTTACTTTATTATGACGGTAAAAAACAAAATACTTCCTAAAATATCCAACCAGCCAAAGAGTATGAACAAAGTTTTCATCCGACTGTGTAAATCTTTCAAAATGTTCATTCCGATTTCGTCCATATTTTTCGAAGCCGTGGTTTTGAAATAAAAGTCGTGATCGAATGTGACAGAAAATTCAAATATATTTTTTACTTCAGAAGTGAATTGCCTTAATTCTAGAAAAGAAAGAAAAAATTGAAAATTCCTGAACAGCAACTGAATTAGCAACTAGCAGTAGAGTAGTAACTCTAACTAGCGTATGTACTATATTCGTATATGTACAATATATGAAAATTATTCGTTTGATGTTTATTATGAATATTAAGTTAGATTAGGTTAGCCAATGCTTGTATTCCGATGGCTGGATAGCTTAACTACCCGACCCCAGCGTCGGGTTAGTTAAGAATAATAGACTATGCCAGTGTTAGTCAACCTGTGGGGCGCGCCCCCCAATTCAGATTAATTTCATAGCTGTGCCATAGCAATGTATGTACCATATAAACAAATGTAAACAAATTCTGACGGAGATTATAATGTTTATTTTATGATGCCTGTTGAAATTATTCCTGAATAATATGGAATATGGTCTCCCGGCCCCAAGCTCCACAGGCTTTCAGGTAACGGAAATCCCTTATCTATTCTTCCACCGAGGATCATGACTAGCTTAGGAAGGACCGATAATTTGACCGGATCGGTGCTCTTTTACAGTTGAAACCATAAGCATGTCAAGAGGCACCACTATATTTTAAGAGCCTTTTTAGTGTTCGATTTCCAAGTTCAGAGTTAACCGAACGATTGAACTTCCTTCCGAATCAAATCTTCATATGACGTACGCTACATGAATTGCCATTAAAAGCAATGATATCTAACCAGTTATATTTGTATATTAGAGTTAAACTTCAGTTAGGCTATTATGATTAAATACCTGCTGCAAGTAAACTACGAGTGAATTCAATCAGGTACAAAATACTGGGGATATAATAGACAGTAACAAGTTAAGAACTAATAACTTGCGTATAGATTGTAGGATCACATTATACTTATTACTGACAGTAGAAGTATTATTTTAAATTGGTTCTACATCGATTAGCAATTTCATCGCAAGAAAGTATATTATTATTAATATTATTTTTTATCCTTTTGAGTATTTTATTCATGATAAGGCCCTTACTATCTTTTGTTAGCAGTGGTGAAAATGATACACGCAAGCATATGTTTCTTAGTAGAAAAATTGTATATAGATATGCAAAAATAGTGAAATCTGAGCATACTTGTCATTACAATGTTTATAACGGCGACGTTCACAAAGTCTACAAGCACACATATGACATCGATGAATTTCACAGTATAACAGAGAATCGAAAACAGGTGAGCCGTCTGACAAAGACTTTTAAGGACTCCTAACTTCGATCTGTTGAAATTATAAAAAAGCTTTATGAAATTTCATATATTCTTTAAAAGCTCTTATACCAACCTACAATCTTCGATGGCGTCATCAGCGATTCTCATGCATCGGTCGAAAGGAGTACCGAATTCCTTATTGCATACACTGACAATATTTCCCAGCCAAGAAAAGGCATTTTTTATACCTGCTACTGTTATAAATATCTTAAAATATACTCTCTCCTTATACTTACTTAGCTCACCAACAACCAGTACCATTTCCTTAATATGTAACAAAAATACCTGCACCCTGTTAATAATACTTCCAATTTCATTAATTGCCACAGTGATGGCAGCTTTAATAGCATCCAATGGGCGCTTCATTAATTCCAACATCTTTTCCAGTGCTTCTCTCAGCTGCATTTGTCCACATGATAGGCTACTAGTAAGAACTTCAACGTTTTTGATAATATTCTTAGTAGGTCCAATTGCAACCAGTGCAAAGGCAAGCGCCATAATAAAAGAACGTCCTTTAGA
Source organism: Myopa tessellatipennis (assembly GCA_943737955.2). Lineage (NCBI taxonomy): Eukaryota > Metazoa > Arthropoda > Insecta > Diptera > Conopidae > Myopa > Myopa tessellatipennis. Next base: position 22,045,963 of record OX031317.1, read on the forward strand.
ACTGAACAAGATGGGAATGGAAAGTGTTATGGAGCATCTAGAATTTACAATTATATGATATTCTCCAGTTAGTTCACCAATTAAAATCTTACCGCACACTCCGACTGTAGCAAAGTACCAAGGCAACAATGATTGTAAGAATAACCGCTATCCATTTCGAATTGTACAACTGAACCGTTGAGTCCTTCCAGAGGAATAGGTGCCACAAGACTGTTATTAAAACTCCCAAAACAAACCCAATTAACGTCCAGGATATTATATTTTTAACATCGGGATATTTCTTAATAATTTCTGTAGACGCCATTTTAATGAAATAGAAATGTCGTTTAAAACAAAAACAAATAGAAATTTTTAACACAAAAAAAAGTAAAATAAGAAAAAACTTATCTCATTAATATATGTAGTATAGAGAAATATTTGATGTACAGCGTGCCCTGTTACATTGCATTTTTTTCTATTGTTTTTTTTTATTCTGCGCAAAGTACCGGCTTTCTCTCCCCGAGGGCATTTATTCAGAGCAGGTTCTCCATCCATCCGGAAAAAGAATTCGGGAGCAGCAATAGTTCCGGAAACGGAATTGTTAAACCATTCTGTCTCCGGACTTTCTTTTCTCATTTGCCTCCGAACCACCGTTCACCCGCCTCGCCTATACATGAAACTTTAGTACTTCATTTTAGAACGACAATTTTTAATGATGACTGTAGGTAAAAATGTACATGTATAGCTTATTGGCTTCCTAGTACAATTCGGAAGGCTGCTGAGCTTTAAAACATGTAAAGGTAACATGCTGCTGTAAGGTAACATGTTCGACATTTTTTTTAATGAGAATTTAGTCGGAATTGCAGCGATTATTTAGGTCTTTAAGGTTTCTCCTAATAATGCTATTCTGTATATGCTTTTGTATAATGCTATCAGGGTTTGTTCTAGCCTTCGAATTAACGAGCTCTTGACTAAAACACCATTCTACTACATTAAATCTAAGTACACAATTTCTAAACAAAAAATCTAATTACAATATATAAATATAATAATTAGAAATTTATCTCTTAAGTATGTTATAAATAATTAAATATAATAAAATCAGCTATAGCGCTGTGTGCTGACAACCAGAGCCGCAACTGGTATTATGGCATCACCTACAATTAATGATCTTTAGGCTTAAACTTCATCAACTTAAATTTTCCCAATGGTTGAATTTGGGCACTATGGAATTGGCATTTTGCGCTCGCTTTGGACTATATTGGTTGGGAATCGTACTTCATGATCTGTATAATGGAATTAGGATTTTGCGCTTGCTTTGGGATATATTGGTTGGGGACCGTACTTCATGATCTGTATAGTGGCTACCTCAGTATAGCCTTTGTTTCCGGACCGCAATAAATATCCTTTTAATGAACGTCAAGTTCCACTTACTTAGTGAAATTTATGTTTGGCAAGAGCTTTTGGACAGCGGAGGGCTGGCAGTCTTCCTTCTGTGCGTTACAGACGGACGGCCAAACTTCATATACCCGTTCACCTTTTGGTATAAAAACATCCAATTATCGGTATTATCCACGAAGAATGCCTAGCATACTTTAGAGTAAATACATACATACATCCATCCGAAAATAATGGAGCATGCGCAATCATAAGTTTTACTATCACTATAACTTCTGCTTCTCAAATGGTGTCAGCATTATTAATTTTTACAATATAAAACTTTAAAAAGCGTAAATAAGTTTTTCTTAAAAAAAATATTCAAGAAAGACAGAAAAATGTTCAAAACAACTATTCTCGTATATTCAGAAAAACGCTGCAATTTTTCATGAAAGCGGAAAACACCCCAGACAGCAGACGTCACATCGATTAAAGCTCTAGGTGAGAATTGTAGAATGCACTTTTTCTTAATTTTGTACTGTTTTTTCACAATAATTTTCCAAAATAACCATTTCAATCAATCCGACGACTTCGGCAATTGCTTTTGAAATGTGGTCAAGATAAATGTTTGGAATTAAATACATACATATATTCAATTAAGTATGAAGTTAACATCTTTTAGAAATCGCGAGGTGTATCTGTAAAATTAGAGGGTGTGGTGTGGCGGACCATGTCTAGTATGATAGTCTTCAACAGCAATTCGGGATAAGAATCTAAGGACGTACTTATACGAACCCAAACAAGTTTAAAACAAACAAAGCATTTTGAAAAGAGATTATATAATGTCCGATGACGCCGATACCTACGATATCCCAAAAACAATGCCAGTAAATTACGATTGGCCAAGCAATCTATGTCGAACATTGTCGACTCCATTGAAGAATAACTCCACACAAGTTCTGGAAAACTTTTACGACACACCACGACCCAATAGTACCACTTTGGATCACCAGAATACAATGACGCCGAGTAATTCAAATTCATCACTTCTAACCTGTGATTGCTCATTTTCATCGTCGTCAAATAGATTGACATTAGCCAATTTACCCGATTATGATGTGCCTCGCCGAAACCATCTTCCTGTTCGACCGCTGCAACCGTTAGCCGTTACTTCTGTAATTGCACATCAACCTATCAGTGCTAATGATCGCCATTCTCAAAATAAAGCACACCTTGTTTACAGCAAAGAGTTCTATAATTTGCCTCCGCATCCATCACAGTCTAGTGCAATGCCGGATAGATTAGATTCTTTGTTGGATGTGCACGTTTCCACGAAGGATTTTCCTTTGGAAATCTCCTCAATGCTAGACACTCTGGCCAAATTACATACAGAAACAATATTATCAATATCGAGGTAAAAAGAAAAAGTTGATACTAAGTGTGGTTAATTTAATATATTTCTACTGTATTGCAGATTGCTCTCATTTGTGGTGCCAAAATGGCGTATGCGCGAGAAGCTCGAACCAGTTTTTATGGAGGTTAAATTTGCAATTATGCACCTACGTTCAGCTCTTCATGACCTATCAAAATTTTGTGAAGGAGTCCTGTACACCGCTAGTGGATCTGACGATTGTACTTTGGGACAAAAACTAGGGCCACTAGTAAAAGCACTTAAGGATGCTGACAAACTAATACAAGAGACGTTTGAATCTATAGATGCGAAAAGTGGATGGACTTTGGAAAACTTAGCGATAAATGAAAATGAAACGAATCACACTCCAGACAGCTTCCATCAGTTGATTGACTGCACACGAGCACTTATCGAAGATGTACGTCAAACTACTTCTTTTATTAGGGACAATGCATTGCTGCTCTTCAAACGTAATGATTTAACACGAAAAACTAAATCTGCCTGTAGTAATGAAAATAACATCGATTTAGTCAAAAATTATGACTATGTATGTCTTGAGTCAAAAGATGCTGCAGCCAGAAAAAAAACAGATATATGTAATTTTACACCAAAAAAGATGCAAAAAACAGCCGATGCCCTTGTGACAGACGAGGAAACAGCAGTGTTGGTATCCAACATTGTAAATAACCGAAACGAGCTGACCGATAGGGATAAATTGTTTCTAAAGTACTATGCAGTACAGATTGCTAAACACATGGGTAGCCTACGGCAGACCATAGACTCCTTTTTGGAAGCAGTTGAGAAGAATCAGCCACCCAAGTTTTTCATTGCCTACGGAAAATTTGTGGTAGCGAGTGCACACAACTTGGTTACCATGGGTGATATAGTACATCGAAACTTGTCCGGGAGTGATCTGAAGCAAGTCATCCTCCGTTGCACAGAAGCACTAACAGAATCAATAAAGACCTGTGTTTTCGCATCGAAAAATGCGGTGGCACACTTTCCTAGCGTAGCAGGAGTGCAGGATATGGTAGATTCAGTGATCGCTATTAGTCACCTGGCTGTTAATCTCAAAACTATAATACTACATGCAGTTCAGTTGATTATTTAATATATTACGATATAGAAGTAGAATAAAATTCTTCCATATCTTTATATTGCTAATTTTATTGTCATATAATATAACCGAAAGCAATATTAACTAATATTCATTCCAAAGTATGAATACAAAGTAGATGTATGTATATATGGTACATCACAAAGTATTATGTATAGATATTATTAATTTTACTTAAATTTAAGTTCATTGTTCATCATTTAAGGCAACTAAATTCTTTGTAAATATATTACTTTTTTGTCACTTTGTACGAACTTTTTAATATTAATTCGGGTCACTAGTCGTAGAATTCGGGTCATAATCGCTTGCACGACAACCTGCAAGCGTGCAGGTGCAACTGTGTTCATGCGGACAGTTTGCGAGACAATGTCCCTAAACATGTCGTCAATGGAAAATTGCTGACGACAAATAGAAATTGTCTTGCACGATATCATCGACGAAGCTTTGTACTACAAGGAAGAATCGATAATTTCATAAACAACAGAAAATATAATAGTTCTGCCACGCTCGTGACCTCGTTCTGAGATCGTGACCTACCGCTTGCCACTTAAACACAAAGCCCATTATACAGTCGAATCATGTTTTGTAGTGCAATTATTATTATAGTAACTGTACCTATTACTCCATTGCAATTTATTTTTGGAGTAATACCGTGCTTGTACTGCTCCTCTGGTAGGTACCCCTTCTATAGCTCGATTGCGAGAAAGTATTTACCATTTACCATTTCACGTATAGATGCTAGCTCACCTTCCATTGCACCAAGTCGTCGTTTCATCGACACGTACGAAAAAGTATAATACTTGATAAGGATTATAGTACTCGATGTAAATCCGTTGCCAATTATTATCTGGTTCGTCCCACGTATGTAGTTAAACTAGATTATTTTTAATACACGTATGAACTCAAGCTGAGCATGAGCATATTGCTCTATATCTTTTCTTAATCCTTTCCAATAAATAAAGCGTCAATAAAGCTGTTTCATTTTTGATATTCCGACGTGCGTTCGATATAATTCTCCTACAACTGACGCTTGTAGCGTGATTACAACATTAATAATAATTATGCCTAACATTATTAGCCTAACATTAATAATAATAATAAATACTATTAATATGTAGGTAATATGTAATTCAAACAGCAGAAATTGTTTTTCAATAATAAAAATTAACAGTTGTTAAGATTTAAAAACATTTAAGATTTTGGATGAGATTTTTGGATTTGGATTCTGAAAAAAGAAATACAAATCCAGAGTAAAGCGAATGCAATGGGTAGTTTCCCTTAAATTATATAACAATATCATTACGCGTACGCTTAATAAGCGGATCAGTACAATACGGAAGTACGGACGGAAGTACAATAGATCAGTTCGTCTAAAGACATTCTGAATTAGTCAGCAGACGCATTGGCATAATCAAATATGATAGGATAGAGATTGAATCATTAGCGTCTGATCGAGGTTAAAAAGTGGTTTCATTCTGCGCATGCTCTCACATCGGCAATGAAAAAGCATTTGAAAAGTCGCCACACACGCAAATGTCAACCTTTACATGCAGTGTGAAGTTTAAAGCACTGAAAATAATCAAACTAATATTTTAATAATAGAAAATAATTGTAAGATGTATTAGGCGACTCTTTTATTTATCATTCCTTTTTTTAATAGCGTAATGTTGTTTTCAAACATTCTGGCGTTTAACGAAATTAATTGAATACACTTTTTACGTTCTGAGGTGGGGTGTAGCTACCATATACTTTCTAAAGACTTTAGGAATCAATTAAAAAATCGTAAATGCTAATAAATATATAAACAGCATTTATTAAATTACATGATTTTGCTTTTACTTGATATTTACAATGAATTAGCACGAAAATTGAAGTTATTTTACATATGTTAATATTTTAATTCGAAATTATAAAATTTATACCTACGCACACATTTCCGAAAATTTGCAAACAAAGGTTCAGGTTCCAAGTTATAAAACATTGTAATGCAGTTCAATCATTAGATTATCAATCCAAGCTATAAAAATACGAATATTGAAATAAATACAGCTACATTATGTATTCAATAAAAGATTCTAGAAGACAACATTTTCATTCTTCATTTTCCTTATTCTGGAAAAATATCAATTAAAATAATGGACAAGTGACGAAAAACTTACTAACTTACTTGAACTTTGGAAGGATTTGATGAATTGTCAAACATGCGTGGTGAAAGTTTATTTGGCATTGAAGTGACGAACAGTTGCTGTAAAGGCTTGTAATTGCCGATAGTATTTCCGGGAATGTAGTTTCTATTCTTTTCTGCTGAGCTAGTTGCCCTCATAGGAGTAGAATTTAGTAAAGCATTAACGCTTGCATTATCATCTTCAAAGTCCTGTAAAGAATGTTTCATTTAATTTAAAGGTATGATGTTTGTATTGGCAAGTGTACCTCTTCATCAATGGTTGACGTTTCCAAATCGGACCAATCGTTTTCTTGTCTGAATTGACGAATAATTTTATTATGGGGCGAAGTTGCAGGAAAAACACGGGGATAAACAAACTCTCGCTTAGATGGGGTAGTTCCTACAAAATATTGATGAATTTTTTAATTCCAAAATAAATATGAACAAGAAAGTGGAACTTTTCTTCGGCCTGGCCGAAGAGTACATATGTATTCTACAAGCTCATGGACATATGTAAAAGCAGGCTGTGCTACGCACATCTTGTGAGGTTGCCATGTATGACAGATTTTTATTTCCTATCCTGTCCAAAACTAATAAAGGATTATGCGAAACAAAGATAGTGTTTTAACGAAAGACCTAACAGACAATACGTTAGCACGAGACTTTAAATTATTTACAATAAATTTCAAATATAACTTATTATAAAACTATATACTTATAACTTTTCTTTTTTTGAATAAAAGTTATTAACGGAATTTTTAAGACAATGTGGCTGTGGGTTATCCATTACTTTAAAAAAACAAGTGTTTACATTGGCTTATCCTGAAATATTTTCCTTTAAATTACTTAACTCTACGCAAATAAGCTCTGACAAATTTTATCAGTGTGCACACAAACTGTGTCGCAAGACGAAAACAAAAAGACGACTAAAGTTATGAGATGAACTTTTACGCATGTCGGATATACGGTAGTCGTCATAACAAATTCTGCCATTTCTCTATGCCGGATATAGCCGTCAAACACCGGTAACTAGTTACGGTATAATTGTATTAGCCGCCCCTTATGTATGTAAAATAAATTCTATATCGGCAGGATATATTACTCAAATATAGCAAATTAAGCATTTAAATACATATGCCATGAGAGCTATGTCAGCTATGATATTTGAAAGTGCCAAAGTTACAATTGTACCTGTGGCGTTTGAAAAGGGGAAAATCTAAAAAATTTTAAGATTTTTAAAGCTTCCTCCCAGTGTTCACATCAAGAAAACTTACCAGTGGGTACGTAAGTCTTCAATTCATTGTCCCTAAATTGACTTAAAGTGTTTTGACAGTTTCGCAGCTGATCGTCGTGAACTGAAGCGTAATCACGTACGTGATTCTGTAATGATGTGGCAAACGCTAGCGTCTGTGTAATATGTCCCTTAAGGCGATTGCTGTCTTCCGAAAGCCCATTTCGTAGTATTGAGCAACCTTCCGAAACGTGGGCTTTATTTTCTAGCCGCATTCTTTTCAAATTTGATGAATAATCTGAGACCAATTTTTGCGCATGCGTATAATTAGTGTTCTCAATATTATTCAAATTGTCAATATGCATTGCCGTCTCCTTGCAGAGTCTATCAATTTGTTCTTGTAAAATGGAACAGTTTGTAACGCTTTTATCAACAATAGAATCTGCCACAGTACTCATATCGTTGAATGTCTTTGATAAAGATTCATTTTCAACCCGTCGCTTTTGACTAAACGTGTGAACATATTGAGAGCTTTGCTGCAGACCAGAAATTAAACTCCCCTCATTTTCATGAATTCCTGTTAAACTTTCTTCCATTGAGTCTGAACAAATTTTCCGCTTATCTTTAAGTGATTCCATTTTTTGTACAAACTCATCTATTAGCATTGTTTCTTCCGCTCTAATTGCGCGCTCTATTTCAATTTCTTTCTGAGCTTTGGCTATTTTTTGTATATTAATTTCGGCAATATTTTCAATGTTGCGAAGTTGTTTTTGTACTTCAAATGTATTTTCTTCTATATACTTTGAATTCATTCTTAACGTTTCCTCAATGTGTTCACGCATTGAGTAAATTGTGCCTTTTTGTTTTTCATTATATGATTGCAGGACCGCCACATTTGTTTGAATATCATTTTTTAATTCAATTTCTCTTCTTTTCAAATCCTGAAAGACTTTTAAAAGCTGGGTTTTATGTTCTTCACTTAGATATTCAAGATCTTTAATGAATTTATTGCTCAGAACCTGTGTACCGTCCATACCATTGTCGCAAATTTTGTTTAAATTATCAATTTTGCTCTCTGCATCGTTCAATAATTTGTTTTGCATTTTTGTGCTGCTCGCTAATAGTTAAAATTAATATTTATGTAAACATTATTTCTCTTGAACTTACTTATTTCCTCTAATAATAGATTTGAATGAGATCTATGTTGCTCTTGTAAGTTGTCTATACTTTCGTTTAGTAATTGAAAATTATGCTGCATACGACCTGTGAATCGCTCGCAAGCAGACTGTATTTTTATGTCCACGTCATTACGACGTTGAATTGTTTTCTGAAAATTAAAACATTACACTTCCTAATATTTAAAATTATTATATAAGTTTAAATAGATAAATCTAGAACAAAACTATTTATATTTATATATATATTTTATACTATTTATATTTATAACTATTTATATATATATTAGATATACTTAGTTATTTTTATATATTAAATATTTCTTTCCGTTATAAGAAAGCTAACATTTAAACAAATTGACACCAACAACATCAACATTTTACTACCAGAAATGTTAAAACTAAAATCTACATTCATAAGTTACAATCATTCATTACAAATTCATGCTATTATATTCATTACATGTTTAATCTTTCCCTTCACTTACATGTAATTGATATGTATCATTTGTAGCAATATCAGCGACGTCCAAAATCTTTTTCGCTTGAGTGGTGAGAGCCTGCTCAGTTTTTACATGAGATTGTAACAAAAAATGATGTTCTTTGTATCGACGTTTTGTCGTGTTTAACACCTAAAAGAATAATTAGTTTGAAATATACGATATAACTACAAATCAAAATGTCACCTTTTTGGTTTGAGAAAGCTCAGTACTAGTATGAATTAAATGATCTTCAATGCGTTTTAATTCCTCAGTTTTTTCCACCAAATTTAAGCTGACTTCATTAAAGATTTTCTCCTTGTTTTGCAATTCATCTTTTAATGCCTTTAAAAGCAACATTTTCTCGTTTAACTCTCGATTTTGTGAGTCCATTTTCAATGTCATCTCGTTATAAGTTTCTTCTGCCAAATATATACCATTTTTATCTCTTGCAGCCATTAAATCTCGTTTCAATTTGTCTATTTCCTCGGTGTACTCTTTGAGTACGGTTTTCTTCGTAAGTTTCTGATTGACCTCGGGTTTATTTTGAATATTCTTTGCACGATGTGCGTATTCCAAAGTGCTTAATGTTTCCTCAATGTCTTTATGGCCAGGTGAAATTGTAGCAATAATTGAGGTTTTTGTTCGTCCGCCTATATTATTTAATCGGCATAATCGGCTAAGCACATACAAATTAAACAGATTACTAGACACTCACCTAATGATTCCTGAAGCAAGCGTGTTAACTTCGACTCACGATATGGAATATGCGGGGTGCGCTCCACGAGCGCTGTAATTACTCGCCCCAAAGTCAACAGGCTCTGATTTATATTTACAGTTTCGCGAACTCGAATACCTTTTTCGTTACCCGCTTTCGAAACATTTTCGCTGCCAGCTAAATCGACTAAATTAAGCTTACCAATTTTTAGCATCTCTTCACCATCAATTCCATTCTCACGTATGTGTACTAAAATGGAGAATACTGTATGAGAGCGTGATGACTGTGCATTCATCAGCGTAGTTGCAGTTTTACGCCGTTCTTTTCCCTTTTCAAGCAGCTTATAAACGTCGTCTTTGCTATGCACAGGAATTTCTTCAAGGCCCTGTATTATAACAGAACCTTTTTTTGTACTATCATCAAAAATGCGAATCTTAGCGCTATCCTCAGAAGAAAGTAAATCGCAGAGCTCTTCATTGTAAAGTTCCAAGTAAGAAATGCGCATAGAAAACTCTAACTCCATTAATCGGAGTTCATCAAAGAGATGGCTTAGTGCTCTTGGAATAATCCCAATATCTGAATCCTGTTGAAAAATTCATATATACATATGTATGTGTATATATATAGCAATACTTATGTAACATATGTAAAAATAGGTGAATGTTTAAAGATTACAATAAACTAATTTTCCTAATTCTTCTGCAAAACGAATTAGCGAAGGATCGAGCTGAAATGAATGAATTCATACAATCTTCTTTAATCTTCAATCTTTAAATGATTCTCCTGAAACGGTTTGTGGCCACGGATATATCTCAAAATTCATGGAGATGATTCTTACAATATTTTCTCTGAATGATATATATCCATAATTAGTAACTAAGTAGTGACTATAAACAATTTATTAATTATTATATTGACTTCAGCTGTTTGTATCCTTTACATTATGCAAGTTGATTTATGTAGAATGGGCATTGTCGTCGAGCACATTATCATAGAATGCACTTAATTTTTCTGATCTTACATCTCCCCCATATCTAGATCACATCATTCGTGCAAGCCATTCGACCAAATGTAAATACATTTACTTTATACTTACATCTTCCCATGATGACTTCAGTTCAGCACACTCTGTCCCTACCATGGTATGCGTTTTACCTGTGCCTGTTTGGCCATAGGCGAAGACGGTGCAATTATAGCCCGATAGAACCTCCTCGATCAAGGGAGCGACAACTGTATAGTAAACCTCAGACTGCTTCGACTCTGGCCCAAACGAACGATCGAAAGTGAACTTTTTAGTAAGCTTAGAGTCTGCAGAATGACGTGTCATTATTTCCCGTGGCGAGATAACATCAATTACTTCTGCTGAACGGATGCTGCGCTCCCGAGCATTTAATGGCCTGAAATAAATGCAAATGCAAATTTTAAAATTTCTCCAATTGAATTAAACAATTTACTGATAGTTCAACTTTCAATATATGTACCATACCATACATTATCCATGTACCATAGCTAATTTTACATGGTACTTTTGTGAAGTCGAATTATATATATGTATGCAGCTACTCACAGTCAACTTGAAGATATTATAATGTTATATATTTTATGTCTAATACGCTAAACAGGTGATGATACCGATTAGTTAGATTTTGTCTCTCTTATTTGTCCTTGGCTGGATAATATTGGGTACTTTCATTTGGCTTATTTTATTAAATTGAATAAAAACGAATGCAATATATGAAGATTTAGATGTTTATTTAGGATGTCTAAAGTATTTTGTAAAGAAGCCGATTGAGAGCAATCCAGGATTTGTGCTTCGGATCATTATCTTGGCAAAACACAAAATTGTCCTTAATGCCAAGCTTTTCAGCATTTTATGTCATTTTCCTTTAAAATGTTGGACAAAATGGATTTCACTAAAACAGGATTCGGACATACAGCGCAAAACCATTAGGCAGCCTCCACTATACTTTACCATCTTCTTCAGAACCTTATCTTGAAATAAATAACTATCTTCTTTCCACACGAATTTCTATCGGATCCAAAAATAATAATTTTTGTTTTATCCGAGAAAATAACCTGCATTCAGAAAGTGAAAAATCCTAAAAACGTTTTAAAGATTCCAGATAATCCTGATTACTTTTGACCAATGTCCAAAACTCTTGTCTTCATGGTCTTTAGCAAACTCCAATCTGACTTTTGACCAATGTCTAAAATTCTTGTCTTCATGGTCTTTAACAAATGCCAATCCGATTTTCTGATTTCTTTCGGATATCAGCTGCTTATAATACATCTAAAACATCAATTTAATAAAATAAGCCAAATGAAAGTACCCAATATTATCCAGCCAAAGGATAAATAATAGAGGTAAAGTCTAACTAATCGGCATCAGTCGCAGTCTGTTTAGCGTATTATACATAAAATATGACATTATAATACATATCTTCAACTAAACTATAATCTTGTTACAAGCATTGAGCCAATTCCTGGAACTCTGCCAGTTCTCATGAAAGCGTTTGGGTGAATATTACTTATGGCAAAAAGTCATTATTATTATTTATATTAACAATTAACTTGTTTTGTAAAAATATTGAAAAATGAATTTTAATTTCTCTAAAATCTACTCTGTTATTTTAATTCCGCCTGAACCAAGCATGCTAAATTTGTGTTGCCATGACTACAGAATATTAAAATTTTCACAAGAGAAAAATATAATTATAATATGAAATATGACCATCTTACAAATGTTTAATTTGAGAACTAGGATATCGCATAAACCTATAATTGTTAAAAGAGAATTTATGCTAAAAATTGCAATACGTACCTGACACGAACATAAACTTGGATATTTTGATTAGTTTTTTGGCGCTGGTTACTCGCACTATTATTTACACCATTTGAAACGTTCATTGCAAGAGATTCTTTTATGGATGATCACAAAAACTTGCTGAATTTAATAAATAAAACGAATAAAATTTATAATTCCGAAATATAAATCAAACAAGCAGCTGATGACGCTGTGTTTCTTTGTTTTAGAATAATTTATTCAAAAAAACCGTTTACGGGCAGCAGCAGAAATGAAAATGCTGCCAATAAAAACAAAAACGAAAATTTGGTAGAATTTTGCTCAGAGTTGTACAAACTACAAACTATTAGGAACTGGTTAGACGAGTGGAAGCTTGAACGATTGAGCAACAATGAAATTGTGACAAAAAATTAAAAAAACAAATTTGTTTATAGATTAAAAATTATTGGAAGCATTCCTGTCTCATTTTTAACTTATATCGCTTTAGACAGTTTTTTATATTTCAGATTGGTTGAAGTTATAGTAAAGAATAATGCAATAAAAAAAGAAAATGTGGACAAAAAACCACAGCAGAAAAAGACTGAATACATACATGGACTGAAATAATTTCGACTGATTCAAGAATGATAGGAAACAATATTACATTATTTTGTAGGCCCGTTGTTTTTTTCATTTGAGAATGACGTAACGCGATACAAATTATTGTCAGATTCTCTATGGTGCCATAACAAATGACATTTAACATCAAATCGCATGTAAAGTTTAACATTGGAACAAACTTATACTTACATTAATAAACATTATAACAATGGGACATAATAAACGATCCTTACACGACACATATTGGTTATGTAAAACGGGGAAATATCAGAATGATTTCGATTTAATACAAATGTTGTTCAACTTCTGCAACAACAAAAATGTGTAAAAGGTATGCACAATAGCAGTTTTGCGCAGTCATTTTGTGTCGTCTAGTACTGTATGCCCGAAACGCATAAGTAGCTATGCAACGGCATCCAGTGCTGCAGTTAAAACACATGCGCATATTTTTTCTCGGCTTAACTTTCCCATTGGTGAATCACTCCAATTTCGTTGTTTTAGTTTTTGATGCTGATTACAACAACAGTAACAGTTTTTGCTCTCGTATAGTTATCACGTTATAGTCCGTTGAAAATTGAATTTTCACCGCTAAAGCTCCTAACCTATTAAAGATATACGAAAGAAAGATATATTTTTCTTATTTATTAATTTCTTCCTAAGAAAATGTATAATTAAAGCATATAGTTTTCTTAATGTTGAATAGATAGCAACGGATAGGAATAGATAGCTTTAATAGTTTAGGATAGTTTTAATAGTTTAGGAGATATAGTACTAATCATTTCAATTTTTACCTGCTATAACTCGATAACTATACGAGACCAAAAAGTTGTTGTTGTTCTTGTAATCAGCATAAACAACTAAAACAATAACAACCACAACAATAACAAAAGTTAAAGTCCACGGTAAAGTTAAGCCAAACGTACAGACGTGCTGACGTACGGAACTTATCGCCTGTTTTGTCTATTGCTCAAAATGCTACGCAAGCAAACGATCACATTTCGCATACAAAACATCAAACAAGAACAGCTGATGGCGAGTAGATGCTGTACGATTCTTACGGAGGCCTACGTTCGTCAGAATGATTCGTTCAAACTCGATCAGTTCCGCATACTCATTTTGGAAAGTTTTTCATAATTTTTATCACACGGACGTATTCATACTCATTCGTTACGTCTCCATTCGTTTATTTTGGTTGACTGTGGTACCTAAATAAGTGCTTGCGTTGCGTTTATCACTGCACCTTAAAAACGACGCTCCGCGTCGTTGCGTCAACATATGTTCTGACAAAAATTTGTAAACATTCACACGCACATGAACATTTTCTGACATATGCCGCCAACTTCACTTCGAAGCGCAATCCAAAATCCGAAATGATCGTCAGTACGTTTCTTATTTCAGCCACTTCTATAAGAGTGCGTGTTCCAATTTAATTTTGACAGCGACGCAACGCACGACGCACTTATTTAGTTACCACAGTAACTGTGGTACAGTTAATCACTGCGTCTTAAAAACGACGCTGCGCTAAACCGAAATAACAGCGTTGCGTCAACATATGTTCTTACAAAAATTTTTTAAACATTCGCACGCACATGAACATTTTTTTAACCTCTGTGGCGATATGGGCGTGTACTCTTTGAGCGTTGCCGTATGGTAAACCGTAGAGGAGGTAGATGGTGGACACGTGAATTGACTTAGAAGCGAAGGTTGGTTCGGCGTCTCAGGAGTCAATTGCAGAGAGGCAGACAGTCAAACGCTGAGAATGTTTACCAGCTCAAGTTCACCTATAAGCGATGTATGACTGAATATAAGCGTATGATTCTGAGAGTGAAAGATGATGACTGGAAGGCTTTTGCGGGGCGGTACAATAACCACCCATGGCCACTTGTAGCGTATCTGCCGCTCAAGGAGAAAGAATGTGGATCTGAGTTGAATTAATGTTGGCGACACGGTGTTTTCAACATGGAAAGATTGCGTGTGTGCACTCATGAGCGAATTTTTGCCTAGAGCGGGCCCCTCGGCAGTTCCCCATATGGAAATGGTTGCTGGCCTGGTTGCTTGGCCTGGGTGTCGGCGAGATAGGCAGTAGTACCTCACAGGTGAAATCTAGGAAGTCGCTCGGAGTTGAAGGTGAAAGCCATCTGGAAGGCCATACCCGAATATCTAAACGATTTGTATGCAAGGTGTATGCGAGGGATATTTTCCCAGTGAATGGAAGAGTGCAAGAGTGATTGTGCTCCTGAAGTCTCCCGATAGAGCTAGAACAAATCCTCGATCATACAGAGGCATTAGCTTGATCCCAGTGCTTGGAAAAGTACTGGAAAGAATATTGGTTGATCGACTTCAGGAGAGTATAAGTGAGGAACTGTGTCCTCTCCAGTTTGGCTTTGTTAAGGGCAAATCGGTTCAGGAGGCATGGATACATGTGAAGAAATGCGTAGGTGAATCGGACGCTAAGTATGTTTTAGGAGTCTTTGTAGACTTCAAAGGTGCGTTTGACTACTTGAGCTGGGGGAGTGTGATTGGCAGACTGCATGAGTTGGGCTGCACAGAAATGAATCTCTGGAAGAGTTAGTTTTCTGGCAGAAAGGCGTGCGTGGAAGACAGAAATGATTCTGTATGGATGAATGTGGTCCGAGGATGTCCTCAGGGCTCCATTTGTGGTCCAATTATTTGGAACATGATGATGGACCCCCTTTTATGGCGCCTCAGTAGGATCTTTAAGATCTGTGCGTATGCAGATGACCTGCTCATCCTGATCGAGGGACGCTTTCGACGTGAAGTTGAGCAGCGCGGTTTGGTGGCGATGACTGCTGTGTGCGAATGGGGTGAGGGTGTTGGTGTGAATGTGGCAATGGATAAGACTGCAATGATGTTGCTGAAAGGCAAGTTATCACAAAATCGGTCTCCATTTCTCCCGGTTAATGGGGTTTCCCTCAGGTATGTGACGAAAGTCAGGTACCTGTGCATAACCGTCGGTGAGCGATGGAATTTCTTTCCTCACCTAGTCTGGTTGAGAGAACGATTGACATGTAAGGTTGGTCAAATGCGCCGTCTTTTAAAGTGTGAATGTGAATGGCTCAGCAGGCGTGCCATTCGCATTGTTTATGACGGCCTATTTCTTGCTTGCGCAACATATGGGTCGGTTGCATGGGGCAAGGTGGTCACCTCTGCTGTGGGGTATCAAAAGGTACGTTCCTGCCAACGTTTGCTTCTGATAGTATGTGTCGCACGGTCTCTACTGAGGCAATGCAAGTGTTGATAGGTGTGGTTCTTCTTGACCTGGAGGTGTTACGTCGTAGTATATCCTTCAGGCTAAAGAGGGGAATTCTGCTGCAAAGTGATTGGTTAGATAGAGGGCAAGAGTGTAAATGAGCGCAAAGGGCGCCTGATTGAAGCTGTCAGATCTAGATGGCAAACTAGGTGGGATAATAGTGTGAATGGTAGAGTGACATATCGGTACATACGCGACGTCACAACTGTGATCTTTCGACCAAGATTCATATTCAGCATGCATTCTTATGCATGGTTTCTTAATTACGGGTCATGGGTCCCTCAATGCCTTTTTGCACTCGAGTAGTCTGCGCCCTAGTGAGTCCTGCGACTGTGGTGCTGAGGACTGGATCCACGTGTTGAGTGAGTGTCCGTTGTACTGGCCCTATAGGGACTTGGCGGAGATGGGGATTAGCTGGACGGACCAGGGGTGGGACTAGAGTGAAATGCTCTCCACTGAAGAGTATATGCGTTGTGCAGACAGGTACGCCTGTAGAGTGTTTGAGGAATATCGTGCTAGGAGAGTTTTAGCTGATCAACTTTAAGTAAATGTTTGCGAGTGTGTCTTGCGTGGGTGGTCAATGTGTATCTAGTATGCAAGAGGATTTTATATATGGTACATGAATTTGTTGAAAGCGGGAGTGACTAGGTGAGAATGGGATGAGTCTTTATCTGGTGTGTGATTCCCTTAAATGTGTGAGTTATTGAGTGGTAAATGTGTGCGTGTCTGCGAACGAATGACTGAATGTATCTGGTTTTATGAATGTGTGAATGTTTTCTTTTTCGTCGACTTGGTAGCGCACCGAGGCGCATGTACACACATGTACTGCACCGCCAACGTGACCCGGGGCCACCAGTCCTCGAGCTACATGGAGCTCACTGGTAGTAATTCGGTTACGATGTCCGATCAGAGGCTTTCTGAACCACGGCTGTCGAGGAGGGATGGAGTTGGAATCAACACTTCACCTCGGCACTATAGACCAGCGTTGAATCTTGTTGGGGGTGCGATTGGGCTTTTGTCTAGAACATGGGTGCCGCTTCTCGGTAGAGCGGTAGAGGTAGGGATTGGCCTGCTCCTTGCAGTGAGGAAGCTGCCTACACCATGCGTGCGATGGGCTCTCCTCTGCCCCGAGTCCATACGCGCATTGTTCCAATCTCCTATCGCACCTAAATAGCGGCAACCAGTCCGGAGTTATGAAGGAACTCAACTGGTAGTAGTTTTGACTACGAGGTCCGACCCGAGGCCTTTTTCTGGTACCACGGGTTGTCAGTAGGCCCCGGATATTGTATACCAGCTGACATGAGGTAGGTCCTCTTGTGGGAGTGTCGTGGTGGCTGCGGTTAAAACCCAAACGCACGCGGGTAGAGCCTGGCTCGATGTGGAGTTGCATTGCAACCGGGTGCCTCTATCGAGCCTCTATACTGAGCTACGAGTACATCCTTCATATAAAAATATATGTTAAAATACTGTGTACTTTTGTTCGATCGTTACTCTCAGAGATAAACATTTTTTCCAAAAGTCCGTAAGTTTTCCCGTAAGTACGTCCGTCCGCCTGTCTGTCAAAAAGAATCTTCCTGTGAGATTCGAACCTGGGCCTCTTCACATCTAAAGCCAACAGTATAGCTGAACTACATCCTTTATATGAAAATATATTTAGAAATATTGTAACCTTTCGTCCCATCGTCATTCGGGGGAGACAAATCATTTGTTGGCAACCTGGTAAAAATAGATAACATCTTAAATAAAGATCGCTAGATAGACATCTTAGTACAGCTCATCAAGCAGATTATCCGTTTCTTCTTCGTCTTCGCTAAAGAGATCTGTATTAACAAAATATTTATTCTTACTCTACTGAACTTTTATAAAACTTCATTAATTTACCTTCAGCGAACATTATTCGTTCCACAGTATTTATTATTAAATGATTTACTATTGTCGATTTCACGCTTTTTCGTGGAATTTTTATACCCTACCCCTTAAGGTAAGGGTATATTCACTTTGTAACGAAATGTGTAACGCATAGAAATAGAGACGATAGGTATAGAAAAGTATATATATTCTTGATCAGCGTGTCCTCCTGAGTCGATTTAGCCATGTCCGTCCCTCTGTCTGTCTGTTGAAATCACGATCACAGGAGAGCCGGTGAAGATATCGTGATGAAATTGCATAAACATTGTTTCTTGTGGTGTGCAGGTTGGTATTGAAAATGGGCAAAATCGGTCCACGACCACGCCTATTTTTTATTAAAAATGTGAAATCAGCGTTCGCTTTTGAGCAATTACAACAAAATTTCATTCCTGGGTATAGAGTAGCATTATCCGTTAATATGGCGCGTTAATATATCCGTTAATATATCCAAATATGGGCGTCATCCGCCCACTTTTAGGTTACACAGGCAAAAGAGGGTTATATTGTTAAATATATAAACTTCCTGAATAAAACTTTAGTTTACAACTTGTTTTACAAAAAAACATTATTACATCAAAACTGGGTGTGGTCCGCCCACTTTTACACTACATATACAGTATAGCAGTATGAAAACAAGTTTATTACCACGTTAATAATGTTTAAACGAACACAATAATAAAACAACTAAGTTAGTTATCTTGTTTTGAAAAAGGTAATGACCACCACGCCTACTATTTATACAGAGGCGTAGCTAGGACTCAAGGAGCCCGGGACGGTTAATCAACTTGCAGCCCCAAAAATTCCTAGAATTCAATAAGTTACTACTTGATTTCCACAACTGCCGCCCAGAGTTGACCGCTACCCCCACCCCACCCAAGCTTCGGCACTTTTTTCAAAACTTTTAGGTGTAGGGTATCGAAGATTCGGCCAGGCCGAATATACCTTTCTTACTGGTTTTATTTCTTTTGCTTACTTTATTGTTTTCATATGTTAACATAAAACATCAGCTATTTCAGAACGTCACTTTGCAATTTTACAAGAAAGTGCGTCCACAGTTTGGTAGTTTAACGAATTACTGAATAACGAATTACCATAATAACTAGCTCGGTGTGAAGAGCCCTAATGCAAAAAATCGGTAATTTCACAAATTATTTGATATGTATAATCATTGGATTTGCATGGTTATTTCAAATAACCATGTAATTTCATTTTTAAATATTTTTATATTGGCGTGTTACAAGTAGATTACAGTGGTAATGATTTTAAAAAGGAAAACTAATTCAAATAATAATTAGATATTAAAAGGTAATTTAACATGAAAATGGTTTGAAGAATAAAAGATAAAAGTTAAAGATAATAAAGCAAAAATCAACGCATAATGCTTTAAATGTGTTTAATGTTAGGTAAAGCTAAAAAATATTGCAATGAAAAAGTTATTTGCAATGGTATGGGAAAAAGAGATATTAACCTTTTGCTGCGTGCGCAGTCATCCGTTTTTTGGGTATGTAAGAAATGCACATTTTGAAAGAAATATACGTAAGGGAAATAATTTCAAAATGAAATAACATTGCTATTTGAAATAACCTTGCAGATGCAATAATTATTTTAAATAATTTCACACACAATTCAAAAGATTGTAGCGTCGTGTATCTTCATAGGATGACAACAAACTAAAACCGTTTTTGGCTTCAGTTAACAACAAGAAAATAAATTGAGCTTTTGGTTTTTGGTAGATGTTCATTCATTGCGATGTTCATTGCGAAGAATTTTAATACATAAACTATGATAAATTTTGAATTGTGTCATTGGGTGCACGATTTGTGAAATCACCAACTGAAATTATTTGAAATAATTTAGATAAAATTGAAAATACCTCTGTGTTCGGGGTGCCAATACAACCAGAGGTCGCCAGGTATCTGTAGGCCACAGTTAGAAGACTCCCTAACGTAGACTCCCTAAAGACTAGTGTCTTTAATAGACACAGTACGGATGACAACTGGAATTACGGGTTTTTTTAAGTTTTCCCAAAAAGTTTCAGCAAAAGCAGGTGCACCTCTAGCAGAGGGTGGCTCTTCACCAGGCATAGTCGGCCTTGGACGTTCAAGCTATGCAAACATTCACGTTCTGAGACAGTACTGCAAAGCATGGAGACGTCAAAACCTTGTCTCCGCAACAAAAACATACCTTGAAATATCTTTTATTCTAACATAGTGGAATCAATGTCTTGAATGGGCAGAAAGTTGGTGTGCTGTGTTTTTTTTTTCAACTTTTGTGCTATAGTATGGAGCGATTATAACACTCGCATTATATGCACATTCGCGTCTTAAAATTTGTTGAATTTTATTTTTACCACAGTTCTTCTTTGTTGAATTTTTCAATTGAACATCTTCTCGACATGTCTGGCAATGTGATGTACTTTTTTGCATAATTCTGGTATTTTTGGATAAACCATTCGCCAGGGCATTTCGATGAATTTTTAGTTTATCCTCCAGCAAGTTGTAATTGCAAGCAAATCATTCATCTCATAGTCATGCCTCATGCTTTCTCTTAATATGACGAGCTAGACTACACTTTGCATTTTAACAGGATTTATGTACCTTTTTTTAATACAATGTTGCTTAATTCACTTAAAGAAATAAATTTTGAAAAATTTTTTACGTTAATCAATAAAGTATGCTAGCCACACTTGTGGCAACAACCTTTTGCCGGATCGATAAATCTCAACAGTTTTTCGAGCAAAATAACAGGAGATGGTACTTTGGATATCATCCCAATTTTCAAGTTGTTTGTCACTTTAAAAATGTTGTAGTGATGGGAATAAATGGACATCAGATGGTTCAATGTTGGGCTAGTATGGTGGATGAGGCACTACCGCTCACCCCAATTTATTTATTTTTTCCAGTGTTCGCCTTGCGCAGTGTAGTTTTGCATGATCGTGTGTACTCAGCAGTACTTCGTGCTAATTCATTCGGAGATAGCTACTGCCTTTTGCATTTTGGATTACCAAAGATAGCATTCCTTCTGGTTAAACATTATTATTATCAATAATAATTCTGGAAATGCAGGAGCAATTTTAATTTCTAATGTCCATTTATCCTAGCTTTGAAATTAAGTCCATATGTCCTTTACTAATCAGTGTCGGAAAGCATTGTTTCAACATAAAAGCAGGTATATATGTAACTATAACTGTTGTAATGGTGTGCTTGTTGTGGTGTAATCATAAGGTTATATTTTTTGTGGCAACGTAAGACCAAGTCATTCAGGCCAAGCTAATTCGGCGATGTTCTAAACCAATTACATAAAATCTTCGTTGAAGTTTTTCAGATGTACCACCTTAACACATCTTTAAGATCCGTCGAGGACTGAAAAACGTAGACCCTGATGAAATATTTGCCTTATGTATTAATGTATGTATGTACTTATACAATAATTGAACAGTTACCCCTTAATTAATGAACACATACATACATATATATACACATTTAACTTTGTCGAAAATCTACTTGTTAAAATGTATGAATAAAAATTCATTCGTTTTTCCTAAAATTTTTTAATCAAAAATATTTTTTGTTATAAATTCAAGGGAAAAATTTTATCAATTAATATAAAAATCCGATATATTTTTCACAACGTTTTTAACTAAATTTACAAAATGGCGCAAAATTTTCTGTACATGTTCGAATTTGTGGTCGATGATCTTTTGATAACACGCCCAAATTATTGCGCCCCCGAAGAGTACCCAACATGCTGCGAGATATCATTCCGTTCCAGCGTATTTGTATCCATTTGCGATCGGGAGTTTGGTACCTGCGTTGACACATCGGGTCCGAAATGTGGGAAATGTTGCCTCTTCTCTTTGGAGTCTCCAGTCATTGATAAGGATCGTTTACTCATTCACATATACAAGAAGAAAACGGACAAATGTAAGTTTTTGGTAGGTGCCACTGATGTTCCAATCAAACCACTCTTCGACAAAGTCACCGAGACTTTCGATATTGAAAATCCAAATTGGAGGCAGCAGTTAAGCAAACGTCTACCAGATCCAAAAGCACCATCTAAGACAGCTATTGTTGACAATGACTGCGACGACGACACCGTAGGTCGCAAAGAGCAAATGTGTCCCACTTCAGAGTTGACCAAACGTCTCCTTCCGCTGTTTAACATGAGAAAAATGCAGACTGGTAATCTTGTATTGATCATGCGTTTAGTTTGCAATGGACCTACGATCGTGTCTACTTTCCCATTCTCCAAAATATGCTCCGTAGCATGTGGCAAGAAGCCAAAATCTAACCCCTCTTGTCCAATTTGCCCATCCTCAATAAACTCCAATAGTAATGATGAAAGCTGCCCCCCTATGCCTGACCCCTGCAGGAAAGACAATACTAAAAAGCCGCCGTGCAGACGCTACTTTGCTTGCAACGCTGATAAGGGATGTCCCTGCGAAGAATGTGAAGACGACTGCGATCGCGGTGAGTTTAACTTTCTATAATTGTTTATTGTTTTTGATTGACCATTATCCTTTCATATATGTATGTTAGAATGTCCCACTGGCTGTAATAAGAATAAAAAAAGACCAAATCCATGTACACCCCGGCGACCAGAACCCTCATTGTGTTGCCCTTCTCCACCTGACCCTTGTAAGAAGTCTGAAACAAAAGCGGACATTTGTCAACGTTTTTTTTCAAATCACCAAGAAAATGGATGTTCTTACGATGACACCGCTGATGAAGAATGTTACGGTATGTATTTGAACACTTAACTATAGATGGATCGTACCCTTTTTAAAGATTTTTTTGATTCGATTTATTTAATTGGTGTTACATGGAAGAACTTATAATCGATGAATAGCAATCACTTTTCCCTAATTATAAACAATGATAAACGCATAAAGTTGCATGGAAAATATTTTTATATTTGAATGGATGAAATGGCGATTCTTGAAGGGTGGATTTTTGTTAAATGATTTGATTACGGAATTAGGATGGGAAACACTTAGCAATTAGCATTTAGGAGGGCGCAAAGCGCCACTTCCACCGAAGCCTTGTGGGCCCATTGTGAGTGCCCTCATTTTGTTTGGTGGGAACCTTGCTATTCCGGGCAAGGAATACTCAGGTATCAGCATCTACAGAGATCCACTCTGGCGCCTGGCTTCCACCTGGTCACCTTGGCCCCATTGGGGTAGTGTCCTGTGATCACTCCCACTAACACTCTAAGTTGGTCCCTGGGCTTCTCGCTCCTTGAGAGAATCGTCTTAGAGTTCCTTCGGCTGAGCTCTGGCCATAGTGAACAAGTGGTAACGAAATCTGGGATAATCTTGCAGTGGTTATATTCGTTACTATGGTATCTATTGAACTTTTCTGGTTAGTAGATTGATGTCTTGATAGAGGAATCCGCCTCTTCGGCTCACAGTGAGGAGCCCGTTCTAGTCAGGAGATCTGCTCGCTCATTGCCTTCGATATTCGAGTGGCCAGGGCCCCAGCAAGTCCTGACGATGTGGACCTCATTAGGTCCCGCAGCTTGCCGCTGCATCTATTACAATTCGTGTAATTTTAAATTCATGATGAACAGATAATGTTTTCAGAATAAGTTAATCCTGATATTGGATGTGCACGAATAAAAGTTTATTTTATACTTGACTCCGAACTATGCTGTTTAAAAGCTCCTTTAGTCTCTGTATACAAAGTAGGCGTGGCCATAGACAGATTTTGTTCATTTGTAATAGCAACTTGATTACATAACAAGGGATGTGTGTGCTGAATTTCATATCCCCTGAATTGAGATATCCCCATACGTTTTTGCTTAATCGCGATTTAAACTAGCAGGCAAGCAGACGGGAAGATGGACGGACAGAAAGGTCCCTGCCATGCCTACGTTTGTGCGTTACAAACGAAAGGACAAACTCAATATACTCTTTCACCTTCGGGTGTCAATATAAAAATATAAGTTAATACTCTACTTTTTTAGAAGCTTGTTGTAAGTCAGTAAAATATCTTGAATGTTTCTTAATTCCACGAAAATATTTCCACTCCAAGAAAAAATCAAAAAATTTCTTTATTTCAATCTTCAGATGAGGAGGAAGGAGAGGAGGAAGAAAATTCGGAACAAGGGGAACCGTGCTTTATGATGCCTAATAAGCCCGACCCAGGTCCTGAGGCCTACGATGTATTTGAAGCTTCCTTAAATGGAAGCGGATTAACCATCCGAGTTTTGAAGGAAACGCATCAAGTGTCAAGCGTGTCAGATGGTATCCAAAACTCCTTAGAAGAAAGCGACAGTGATTGCGAGAAAAACCCACGAAAAGTAAGCATTTTTCAAGGTAAACAAATGACAATTATAACATTTCTAATAAAACGCATACCGTAGGACCATCAAAACTCCGAATGTGAGAGCTTATGCGAAATTTTACGTAAAAGCGCCTTCGCCCGGAATCATGTTAAGCGACGAACTGCTGGACATATTATAAATGACACCGGGCTACCCAAAATACGTGCCAATATTAAATACTCTGGTAGAGACGCCTGCGGCATCGAACAAGGAAATTATAAGGTGCCTTTTCATAAGGTCAAACAATCCTGTCAAGGCGCAGAAGCAAAACTAGATAGATACCGCAAAAAACTATGTTGTAAAGATTGTGGGCCTATTGCACCACCCAAACCTGTTCCGGATAATCGCAACTGTTGCCTGCAAGTCGAACCACAAGCCATTAAGAATGCATTGAAAGGCATTAATGCAGATACAAGGAAAAAAGGAATCGAGGTAATTCACGACAAATATTTCTATTAAGTAAAACTACAGAGTGGACAGAGTGGATAAATACTTACCTACAAGAAAAAAATTTCGGTTAACAACGTCGATAAGTTTTTATCTTCTGCGATATTGTGTTATATCTCATGCCACAGAAAGGTTCAGGCCCTGTAAAAGAAGTATTAGCACCCTCTTAGCACTTATATTTATTGCATATTTTTCCATGCCTTCTTATGTGCGATACAAACGGAAGGATAAACATAATATACTTTTTCAATATTTATTTACAAATATAATATTTTAGACATTCCAAATAAACGGAATTTAATAAATTTTCAATAATTATTTTGTTTCAGGTTTGCTATAAACCATACGATGATTCCAATAGCGATGTCTTTTTGGTTAAATTAGGCAGTAAGCATCAATGCCAGAAGAAGAAAAACTCTATTGAGATTGAACTAAAAACACCAAAGCAACCACTTAAGTTGCCTGTACAAAAGGTTACCACTGAAACACAGATAAACGAAGCCGAATTAGATGCTGTCCTCACAGGTGTTTGTAGCACTAAAAAACCGAAGAAAGGAAAGGGGAAAGGAAAGAAGAAATAATCTGACATTAACAATCAAATTATCAATAAAATATAAATGAGCTAATAATTTTTGTATACATAAATGAATTTAATAAGTTGAGACTACGCTTCAAATATAAGAAGTAAATACAATACAAGAAATGATTGTTTTTGGGGTGATATCTGTTCTGTTTTGTCTTTTAAAAGGCAAGCAAATCTGTGAAATATGAATTTAACTCTAATAGAATAACAACTTCTCTTTGAGATACTAAGAGAAAAGGAATTTGGATTGATAGCTTTGTGAACAAAAGTGAATGCGGTATGCGCTAAGTACGTGTAAGTATAGGATAATTATTATGTCCTCGAGCTTTGTCTCAGTTATGGTGTCTCTTACTTGGTTTCCTATCCATTCCTGCGATTTCAGTGACCGATGAACCATCAAGAATGCGTTCTGCCATGAACGCATGGGAACCTGTGTCTGGTTTCCGACCCTTGGACGTGGTCTAAGCCAGATCATAGACCGAATATTCCCTGCAGTTCATTATGTCGTAGCTGCAGAGACACTAATGAATAGGAATATCTGTATCCTGTAGGTCAAGAATTATATTTTGTACGCTTTTATTTCTTGACCTTGCCCTCTGAAATTCGAAATAATGCTATTTTACTTGGCACCGGTGTAGTATTCAATTGCAACTTCGATAGCATACCCACTTGAGCTCTTGTTGAGAGCCCCATCTTATGGGAATCACCCTGTATAATAAATTAAATTTATTCTTTTAAATTTCGAAATATTTTTCTATTTCGGGTGATTATAGTGATTTCAATCAATATATAGTGATTTTGCAATATAGTGATTTCTAAAATATTCTTCAGCCACACTCATTCTCCAAACGAAGAAATTTTGCTTTGCTCCCGGAAATCTTGTGTCGAAAAATCGAATTAACATGTTGAAATCACAAATTTAGAAGAAGAAGAATAAAAATGAAAGTATATATTCAAAATTATTTCTATGAATTACCATCATCGCATTCGTACTCTAGAATCCTTTACTGTTATAGTACGAATGAAAATTTACATCATTTCCTGTGGACTTTA
Source organism: Myopa tessellatipennis (assembly GCA_943737955.2). Classification (NCBI taxonomy): domain Eukaryota; kingdom Metazoa; phylum Arthropoda; class Insecta; order Diptera; family Conopidae; genus Myopa; species Myopa tessellatipennis. Next base: position 22,072,603 of record OX031317.1, read on the forward strand.
TGGGTATGTGTGTACCATCAACATATCCAGGAATTCCAAATTTCTCAACAAATTTTTGCCGTTCGCTTCAGGCTTTATCCGAAGCGTTACTTATATTGAAGCATTATGAAATAAGAGTCTTATTCATCTTAAAATGCTTAATGGATCTAAAATGTTTTTGAAAAATTAAAATTTACGTATACACGAGTAATATATGTACATATATCCATGTATTTATACATAATAATTCACTTACTCCAACTCCGGCATCTCCAAAAGAAGAATTCCTCAATTCTCTGTTTCGACATCTAACAGACATCGTTACAGACGGTGACAGAAGACGGTGACGAACTCACACTGACTGAGCGTATATGAATATTGATGTTTATTTTACTTTCATGGCTTGGATGCAATATTAGATGGAATGGTGTTTAACGAGTTTATAGCAGAAAAAAAATTCATCAAAGAAAAGAAAACTTAATTTTTACTTTAATACATTATCCAAGAAAATAATAACAATTTTTTATTTCTTTTTCATTTTAGTGTGTTTTATTTATGAATTTGTTATTTCCTTTTCAGTTTAGTGTGCTTTATTTATGTGTTTTTTATTTCTTAGAAGTTATTATCTACTCCAATATACTATTATAAGTCACATGAAGTTGTCGCCACAAATTGATATGAATTAAATGATAATGATAAAAGCTAAAAAAAAAAAAGAGCTAAACTTTTTCCAACCTTAAAACGCCGTTAAATTCAAAAACATACATAACAGAAAACGTTCTACATGTTCAGAACAAATGCCATCATTTGTACTTACTGAGAAATATTAAAAACTTTTGTCAAAAACATCTGATGTCTTCACCATAGCTGCTATCATGCAATTCATCAATGATTGAGGATTTGATTGCAGATTTAACTTTTTCAATAAGTCTAAGAAAAATAACTAATTACTGTCGACGCCAGTTTTTCTTCTAACCAATCAATAATAATTTGTTCATAATAAAGTTTTTAATTTTGTGTAAATACACAATATATGTAGGTCGTGCAACTTTCATGAAGCACTTTTTAAAAAAATGTACTTGCACGAGTAAATGTTGAAACAAGCAACCACTCTGGTTTTTCGAAATAATTTTCAGCACGGAAAAACTTGATTTCTACTTCGTTATAAGCAATTTCTCGCAGTGAGCTTTCTATTCAGGTTTGACAGCATCTGATTGGCGGTCGTTTACTTGGGGCAAAGTAGTTTTGTGAGAAACGAAGTCGGTAGCGCAGGCGTGCTATGACAGCGCTGACTACGTAGATTCACATTCGATTCACTTCTTATGTACTTTTTGTAGCAGCTACATGTGACAAATACTTTATTCAAAAGAGACATTCCTAAATACCAAGAATTAAATAAAGTAAAAAGATTCATTTATTGCAAAACGATTTCAAAATAAGTCAATGTTCTAGAGATAAGTTCAAGATCTCAAAAGCGTCAAGTTATTGATGCATGCGCCACTGTCTCGAAAACTTTCTTTTCAACTCGTCCCCCTCTGTCCCTAATAAATACGAGTTTATACAGCTTATCAAACTTTTTGTAATTCGTAAATTTCTACGTAATTCGTGAAAGTGTAAATATTTGCCAACCATATTGAAACGATCACGAGACATTTTATTAAATGGTTGAAATGGTTTTTGGGAGGGCCGTTTAATTGCTCTATAGGTTTCACCAATATTATAATAGAAATTTGTTCCAAGTACTTTCGATTTTTACCACGTTTTCAGTATTTCAGTTAAAAAATTTTTGCTGCCTGACTAACGCCAGCAACAATTGAAGAACGGATAATATTCTCAAACTATAATATTATTTAATAACATTATATTATTGAAGAATGATACTACTAATTATACTCAATGAATGAAGTTTCTTATGCAGCGTGCTTCGGGTAAGTTGCGAAGAAAAGCCAGGACGTGTAAACTAAGTCGAGACACGAAAAAAATCGTATGGAACGAGAGTCAGTTTCCCCCCGTTTGGCGGTAAAAAATAACTACTTCGATCATTTCTTTTACTGTTTTTGGAAGCCAAATATCCGCTCCTTACTCTCTTTGAAGGAGGTTCCTTGAAATTTATACGCTTTTTAAACAGTTAATGCACCTATCGCGCCCTACCCGCCCTTGTTGGCCGCATATAGCAAATAGTGTGGTAAAGGTTTAAAAATCCGTTTACAAAAGTTGTCAAAAACTTATTAAAGAAAGTGTTAACCGAATGTAACGTTGCACTCAGGTGCACAAATACCAAAGAAGAGAAGAGCAGAAGTATGTTTCTTCATTTTCAATTTTCTCAGAAACATAAATCACATTGTATTAAAAATTTCATACAGAAGAGGTAAACGTATGCAAGAGGTACAACATTATCTGTGCCACTTCAGCGCATGGTAAAATTATTCTGCCTAGGTTAAACATGTTTAAACTGAATATGAACTTCAATAGACAGACAGATTATAGCCCCTTAATCAAGCTTTTACATACAACAGTTGTCAAACAGCGTTGAGAGCGAAAGTTGGGCTCTTCTTCATTTTGGGTATTTTCGGTAAAATTTTAATATCAATTTTTGAGATGAGACGCATATCCACATATAACGGGTTTTCACTACGAAACAAAAAGTTCTTCGTTGATGAAATCAATTTTGTACGTTAATGGTTGCCGATTACAAAGGAAATTTTGTGCGATTGTGTAATTCACACTTAAAAACTTTTGAATGGTAAGATTTTTTCAGATTTTTAGATTCTTCAAATTGTAGTTACTTTTACTAATTAAATAGATAACAACTCAATCTTCTATAATTTTTCTATCGCTTTTGCAGATTAGCCACAGTCAGTGGAAATATATGAGGGTCGAACATTTACAAAAAAATGTAGGAAAATTAGAAATCATAAAAAATAAACCTCCTTTCTTAATTTGTACATGGTGCTTGAACTTTAGCGAAGAAAGAGAGCTACTAGAAAATCCATGGATAAATGCAAAAGTGAAGGCAACAAAAAGCAATCCCATGCAATTTCTCTGCTTTTGACAAATGCATAAAATTGCTTAAAACAGGTGCTCGCTGTCAATTATATGAGACATTAATTATATGAATTGGTTGTTGGTGCTTTCGGGTGGTTAGAACTCGAGAAATACCTGAAAATGTGAAGCTACCTTCAAGAATTAAAAAAACCTTTTTAAATTGAAAAAAAACATCCACCATTCAAAAATTTGTATGTGTGATTTTTTATGTGGTTTAGTTGGTATAAAAAATGCAGGTACATTTGGTTCTGTGATTGTTGTTAATATGATTCGATTTACTACTCCGTACAGTGAACCAAATAATTCTTTGTATATGCGTTTTAGGCGAAACCAATTTGTTTATATAAGAAAGCATTAAACTTAATTTGCTGCGGTTTCACTAATGGGAGGAATTTAATGCAAGTATAATCCACAATCCAGGATCTAAAACTAGGAATATGTGCAACACAAATAAAGAAAACAAAACTATTTGTGGACAATTTTATTTCGAGGAAAATTTTATTTTATTTAATCGTATTTCCAACCAGGCGAAAAGTTCTAAATCGACTTAAGAGGAGGCAGATTAGGCATATATTCTATACATATATATGTACTTGTGGAATTGGATTGTATTTGTTGTTTTTATTTCGTTTGGATTTTTAAATTGGGAGTTTTTCTTCATTGTGGCAACTCTTAGCGCATTGCCTAAAGATCATCTCATTCAGCTCGATCGCAGATACCTGTTAACACAGACAGTTCTCCGTTGACGGTCAACATATGCGAGTTGGATAATATTCTAAGAACTCGTTCATCTTCGAGCATCTTCTTTAGTGAAATCTGTTTTCGCCGTTTGTGCTGTACAAATCAATAAGACAAACGTTGCTAATCAGAAGCAACATTTATAAATATATACAGATAGAATTAATAATATAATACGGATATATTATCAATAAATTTTACTCTCAAATTGGAGCAGATCGATTGCTCTTGCAGCTAACAGAGCCACCACAATTTACTCACGATCTGTATAAAACAAAATGATCAAGTATTTGTTTACTACTGTGATATTATTTTTACAAATGGTCGGAGGATATGCTGTCTCACCGAATAAGGGTCATGTGTCAGGTAGGATATGTTTCATTGATTGCTCCAAGATACTTGTTTACGGCATAACTAGATAACATTTTTTGTAGATAAACTCATTGAACGTAGACATGATTTTGAGTGTGATAGTCAGAGTGAGTGAAATAATTACATCTGTTCAGTAAAGACTCATACATAGAATAGAAGACCATAGAATACATTGAGTACTTCGATTTCAACGTTACTGCCAAAGTATTCAACCGATTGCTGTTATTGCTTTTGTTATTTTTTCTAACGTTGCAAAATTTGTTATTTATTTGCCATCCCGAAACCTACCGAATATGTGAATCACAAAACCGTAGGGCTATTTTTGTGCTCAAAAACATACAATAAAAAGAGCTTCATTTTGTTGTTGTTGTTTTAATTTTTTATGCTGATTACAACAACAACGAAAATTGAAGAATCTTATCATTATACGTCCTAAACTACTATAAATATCCGAATAGGATTGGTACTTTTTCCCATTTATTAACCTTTTCCTAAGAAAAATGCATATTTAGCCAATCATTTTCTAAATTTTAAGAAATTTTACTATTTTCGAGAAAATTGAACAACAGTTTCCGAAAAACCGACAGGTCGATCCCCCTAATGCGTGCATTTCAAAGAAATCCTTATATGTACATAAAAGCTAGTTTTAACCATGCTCGCGATTATCGTCACTTAATCTTTTGTATTTCGCATTAAAAAATTAGTCTCTTCACTGACCTAAGCTAAACAGTAATAATTCTTAAATGCGTGTACAATTCTGGGAGGTTTATGTTTGGTTTGATTAAATCAAGATATTATCTGAATATCGTTGAAATTAATCTGAGTCGTAGTCCTACTTTAGAGCGTTTTCAAGCTTAAAATCTCCAGATAAGATACATTGAACTCGTTTTGACAGTTCAATACTTTGAAGTCGAATTATGACGGAAAATGCTTTTTCTCGTGAGATGCTGCACCGATCCTGATGAAACAAATATGCTTAGAATCATGATCAATTGAATTGATCTTCTTCCACTAACATTTCCATTAAAAGTAATGCATGAAAGCGATGCTTAAGCAACTTAAAGAAAGCTGACAATACGTTTTAACTGCGACGTCGCAATTGAATCTTAAAATATAACTGCTTAGCGGAATGAGTAACCTCGTTTTCTATAAAACTATTTAAACTGATCTGCCGGATCTCTGTGATGTGAACAAAAATACAGTAAGAGTACCACATGTACGACTACTTTTTATAGTGAATATAAATGCATCCATGCTTATAGATCAATTTCTCAGCTTCTAGAGCGAATTTTAAAATGAAATTTAATGGATAACGCTGGATCGTTATATTACTAGAAGTCAACTATAAATTTATCCTACGGGTGTAGGGTATATGAACTTCAGCCAGATTCGAAAGTCATGTCACGATTTCAATAATCATGTGCTCCATTTAAGGTTAATTTAGTCGAGATGTGATGTAACGTGAATAAAATCCGATTTAACAAAAATCTACTTTCGAACACCGACAGCTGATTGAGTGTTCATTAGAAAAATATACACAATTAATTAGTACAATTCACCACTTTTGATAGTGCCCAAAAAGGAAAATAATGGAGAACAAATATGTATAATAATAAAAATAAATGTATATAATAAAATTAGTGATGGATTTCAGACAGTTAAACCAAAAAGTAGTAGACGAAAAATGTCCACTGACTAGACTAGACTAAACTGGAAGACGTTCTGGATAACCTTGGATAAGCGTTTGGAAAAGCAAAATATTTCTCGACATTAGATATCACTAAAGATCTCAGATATCTCCGTACATTAAGGCCTTTCGGGCAGACAATAGTAATTTTCAACTAAGTCATAAGTCTTCTCTCTGCCGTATTTTTTAGTTACCAAGTTCTGCTTTCTTAAGATATTTCTTTTACTTATTTTAGACTACACAAACTGTATGGACGATACAATATACAATACAAATAAATGGACAATGCCATTGTTGAAGCTGGGCGAAAAAAGATATTATCTGGGTATATTTTTCAAGGTAAGCTAAACGAATCTATGCTTATAAATATAAAAAATATTTTTTATATTTATTACAATACATATGATAAAAGAATATTTTATATTAGAATAGATATTATACAGTGCTATCGCTATAACATGAACAAGTACGACTACTTTTTATAGTGAATATAAATGCATCCATGCTTATAGATCAATTTCTCAGCTTCTAGAGCGAATTTTAAGATGAAATTTAATGGATAACGCTGGTTCGTTATATTACTAGAAGTCAACTATAAATTTATCCTACGGGTGTAGGGTATATGAACTTCAGCCAGCCCGGAGTTCACACTGCTTTATTTATTACCTTATATTTAATTTGTGACGCTAGAGCATCTTAGATATAACCTACATATATTCTATATTTCAATTTGAATTTATAATGTACATTTTTACAGTCCAACTGGTTCAAAGCTACTCAGTATTGCAGATATCATGGAATGCACCTAGCAAGTATTTCATCTCAAGACGAGAACGACAGGTTAGAACAACACATTCGGGACTTTGGTAAGTACAGAAATTATTACATAACGACAACATAGATAAGCATAGATAAGCAAGGGGCGTTTTATGGCATTCGGTTCCCCAGTAAGCCTATGTCACCCATTAAATACCGTATTAAATAAATAGAATTGTAAGCTTATTGTATTTTCACACTAAATTTATTAACACTAATTACTAATTACTAAAATTGTTGAACGGGTTCGTTTAGTTTATTTATGAAATATGCTCAAAATCTTATTTTTAAAACTGGATATATTGTATTAAAAAATCTTAAAGTAAAGAAAATTTTAACTGCTCTGTTAATAAAATAAGCTAACAGCTATACAATAAATAAATAAAAATAAATAAATAATAATTAATAATAATACTAGCAAATCTTATGCTCTAATTGAAACAATTTTTTAGGTTTGGGTCACGAACACTTCTGGATATCTGGCACGGATTTAGCTGATGAAGGAAATTTTTTTTGGATGGCCAATGGGCGACCTATTACATTTACAAACTGGAATGCTGGAGAACCAAACAATTTCCGCTATGAAAACGGAGAAGAGGAAAACTGCCTTGAGTTATGGAACCGCGATGGTAAAGGTCTAAAATGGAATGACTCGCCGTGCAGCTTTGAAACGTATTTCGTATGCGAAGTACAACCCAACTCAACTTAATATTAATTTGTACTTTAGATATTAGGTTATAAACATTTTTTCGACTTACATCTTCGTATGTACATATGTATATACAAATTTTTATCAGTATATGTTTATTCATATATTATGTATACCATAAAATGTCTAAGTAGAAGATTTTTCAGTGTAACACCGTGTATTATATTGGATATATGTATGTTTGTTTATTTATTAATTGTAATTAACGTCAATACTATGGTATAACTAACAACGGCATAACTATCTATCCGTACTCGTATTGATATCTACTGCACGAATTATAATAAAGGTATTCATTTAAAAATGTAACTTGCATACATCTGTAAACCGATCAGCTGTTTTGCTCATTGTGACAAAGTTGAAATTATAAAAGTTCAAATAACTAGAAGTGTATTAAAGTTTTAAATTTTCATTTAGTCTTTTTCCTTAATGGTTGTTTTCTTTTTTTTTAGTATAAATCATTCTACTCTTTATTATATTCGCACTGCGAAAAAGTGGCGGTTTCGGTTAAATACGAATTTCAACATTTCATTTATCGCTAAGCGGTTTCATAGGCTTTTACGAGTTTATATGAATACCCTTAATATTTCTGTGCAGCGAAGTTTATAATATATGTATATAAGCACATATATGTACGTATGTATCTATGTACATATGTGTACTCTGTACATTTAAATTAATTGATCATAAATCAATTGTTAATATTCATACATAAGATATGTTAATAATATATATTAATTACTTTTATGCATTGCGTATTCAATTATTAATATATTAGGCCGGTTCACAATCTCATTTGCAAAGATTTCCTATTGATTGTGAACAACAATATTGCCTTTTTATTTGAAATTTACAGCACTGTTACAAAACATGCCAACACCTGTACACAAACAATTCACAAATGCATTTTTGGAACCCAAATGCACTTTTGCAAAACCATTTGCACCAGATTATGAACTGCCCATTAAGAAAAAAATTTTTTAGGATATATGTAGGTATATTCTTTTACGCATATTCACGTGTATATATGTAAAGTGTAACAACTAAAAATATTTTTTAGAAAACAAAAACTACTTTGATATTTATTAATTATACAGTGTTGCAATCGGCCTGGCAGCATAAGTAAAGGGCTTTAACTGAGAGCCTTTAGAAGGAAATACTAATACTGGCACTATGCTAAATTGAGCGGATCTCGCCCGTTCTTGGATGTCTCCATAGCGTGTATACAGACATTCCTTTAGTATAGATAGTACTACAGAAAATGTATTCCAATTTACAAAGAAAGTCTTTTATTGGGAGGAATAGTATGCGGACCACGTCCATTCTTGGCAAAAAAAATTCTTGCTGGAAAAAAATGCCAGTAGATATGGTATACATATGCCCTTTATGGTGTATATCGAAAAAAGAAAACTGGACCCGGATTCAAGGTATGTAAAGATGGTATAACGGTCGGTGAATTAATGAAAAAACCCTTTAAAAGGCCTTATTTAAAGGCATACAAAAATTGTCTAGTAAGAACCAGCATACAGACCAAATTTACAAACTTAATAAAAATAATAGAAAAGAAATCTTTCAACCAAAAAACGTTCTCGTTTTATTGTACTTAGTAGTGATGAGGAAGAAATTTATCAAATGAAGGTTACATTAAATGAATTATTATTATTACAAATATTACATTATAGATATATTTATATGAACCATAAAGAAGTTACTATTATACGGAATTTTTGTTTTTAATAAGTTTTCGCAAGATAACAACGCTATTTGTACTATCTCTTGGTCTCACGCGTTTGCACATAACACGGCATTTCTGGGACGGTATTTCTGGAATGGATATGGTCCATATAAAGTAAGACAAAATATTTTTAATTATGATCAAAAGAGTTTTGATAGTTATAACAATTTACTTTGAATGTTGAAAAAGAAACTCATCATATACACTAATGCTTGTTTAAGGGCATGTTCGAAGTTTTAAAAGAAAAATAGAGTAATGTTTGTCAATTTAATTTAAAAATAAAATAAAAGTGAAACATTAAAATATTTTAAAAAGCTTTAAAGAGTGTATTTTTGAGGTTATGAAAGACTATATATTATGCCATTCTTTATTTTCTTGCTTCTTGCTACATTATACCATATAGGATAGTAGTTAAAATAGTAAATTTACTTCAAATAAATTAATTTTTTTGGGTTAAGCAATATTATATAATAAACCAGAAAAGGTGCCATCTTCGGCCTGGCCAAATCTCATATACTCTTCACCCTCACGATTTGTATGACATATGGAAAAGTAGTTGGGTCACATTTATCTTTGGATGAGTATATAATAATAATGCTATATGTAAAGATATTCAATTATTATGCGTTTCTCACTGCCAAAGAAAAAGCCTGTTGAAAGCCGTACATATACCTTTAACATCGTATAAATCACACGTATTTCTTGCCTGTTTTCTATCTGATGATGGGATTGAAGTGAAGCATTTTATTGGGTGATAGCAGAAATTTTAACATGGTCGGAATTACCAAAAGGTGCGTGATTTTTGCACTTTTTTGCTGAACTAAAAACTACTACTTAAAAAGAGATTTCAAATAGTTTGTTAGTGCCCAAAAAGAGAGAGTTCTGGTGATAAAAGTTATGACGAAGTTAGTATAAACATGTGTTGAAATCCACATATGTACATGTTTGTATATGTTTTTTAATATCTTCATATTTTCTTAACTACAATAATCAATCAGTGAATAATAATTATTTAGTTTCTAGGTCAAAGGTACATCGACGCTTGTACGATTTTAAGCATTGTACTTCCTAATAATCTAGTGTACACAATTAACAAAGGAAGTTAAAAGGCATAGGCCATAATACAAATTTATTTTGATAGAATACCCTCCATAAAATCTTCATTTATTGGCCATGGTTTAATTTACCGTGCATGCGCACTTGATACTTCGGATTGTACACATTATTCAATACATAAATACATACTGGGTATACATACTGTCGGAATTGAAATTTTCACATCAAAATTACTTAAAATAATTTCCAGGGAATAATTCAATTCCCATAGCAGTGTTTTGTAGTTAGTGTAGTACATGTGTGTGTTACGGAATATAAGCCATGATTTAAAGCTAAGATGCAGAAAATATATAACATGATGAATACGAAAACATATTTAGAAGTGTCAACATAGGAATAGTTCATCGGTAGGATATGCAAGCAGAACTATATAAACATTTAAATGGGCATTGTTTTCATTACGTGTTTGATTTACATTAATTCAAGATAAAGGAATCCAAATTAATTTAATGAAAACGTGCGTGCAATGATAAGTTTTAGTACTATAAACCAAGTTTGAAGAACTGAGTTGTAAAAATATGCATCTATGTATGCACAATTCCGAACTGAGTGCAAATACGCGTGCAACAACCATGGAAATCAACTACTTAATAATATTAAAATAAATATTAAAAACATTACATTTGCTTTTTATGACAACATACTTTGAAAATTATTATATATACAGTAAACATAAATAAAGAAACTTTGTAATAAAAAGCAATAGAATTTAATAGAGAATTAAATATATGTAGTAGTGGAAAACCGAATTAAATGGTTGAAAACTAATCATAACAAATGTTCATTGAAACACCTTTTACCAACCTGAGGGTAAATAAAACTAGAAACTGAAAGTGGACAAAAGGATTGTGACTTAAAACAGTTGCTTGTGGTAGCTTAAATCATCTAATTCAGATGAGATTGTCCAAGCACTTGAAGCATGGGTTACAGAAAAAGCACCGTTTTACAGAACTGCATTAATCGCGGACATCCGTAGTATGTCTATATCGTCGGAAATAGTTGTAGTATTATAGGATACTACAACATTTCACTGACCACTGACTGAGAATTTTGAAGTCCTATAAAGAGTACGGTAGTAAGTTGATTGTTCTTTCTGATTGATTGTGCGGTTCTTCCTTCTTTTTTTCCGGTCACTCATCAGCGCAGCAAACCGACCTCAAGTGATCGCGACTTACATTATAATTATATTCTAAACATTTGTGTAAATCCAAATTAAATAACAGTATAAAAAGTGTAAAAAGTAATACATATAAATAAAAATATATATAAATATATATAAATAATATATACATATACAATAATACATATATATAAATAAAAATTAATTTATAAAATCAAACGTTTATTATAAATACAAATATAATATATATAAATATAAATATACTTTATTTGTATACCTTTATGGTTGTATGCAAGCATAGACTGTATAGTAGACTTAGCTAGGGTTTTCTTGGTTTCTTTTGTAACATACACACAACAAAAATTATACATTTTAAAAACAAGTAATTTTTTTGTTTTATTCTAGGAAGAAATTACTGGCAAATAGTATACACAGTTCAATAAAAAGTCGAAAACTTGCTGTAGTTAATAAGCGAACCGTGTAAAAAGTATTTACAATACGAGGAACTATGGGCGACTTGCAAGCAACAGTTGAATTTTCCATCGAGATGTATAAATTTCACAATGTGGATTTATTTCAAAGAGGGTAGGCAATATAAATCTACATGTAAAATACTGTGTAAACTCCTATATAGTGTATACAAAAATGTCATATGGAATTCAAGCCACAGTAGTAAACCGCAAAAAAACAATAACATTAATAACACTAGTTAATAAAATTACACAAAATTTCTGATGCCTCTTCACCTCTTTCTGTGGATTACATACGGAATCACATACTTAATATACCCTTTTCCCTTCAAGTGTAGAATATAGTAAAATCGGCTTAAAAATCCTTGCAATTTCAACAATTTAAAATTTCTCGATGGGAAAAAAGCAATAACTTTTTTTATAACTGTATAGTTGTAATTAGCTGGCAATGTTTTTGTTATTTCTAGACTTTATCAAGTACGATGTTCACTTCGGGTGTCTTCAAGGCTTCCAGTTCAAGTTGAGATCTCCATTCCAGAACAGGTACATCAACGACGGGCAGCACAATTGCAACAATCTGAGTCACAATACACTTTGCGAAATAACTTAGACTTCAATGTGAATTCACATACAAAACTACTGCAGAACAAAGTGTGGCCTGGTTTCGCACACATTATAAATGGGACCGGCGCCTCGCGAGTCTTTCAAATACTTTATCGCCATGAAGAAGTGATGCTACATGACGTCGTACATTTTCGTACCCATCTGCTGGGTAAGTTAACACACAAACATGTCGAGGTTGTAACGAATCTTTCTCAAGGGTATATGACCCAGACACACACATTGAGGGTATATGACTCTACTGGGTCAGAGTTGCTTTCAGACGCTTATTTTCAATTCAAGCCGTTTGGTAACTTCCCTTTTGTCCAGATGAAAGTCTACGGGTGTTGAATAGATTGCCGTGTCAGTTGTTCTTGCACATATGTATGGCTCGATTTGACAGCAGACAGCAACGATTGTTATTTAAAAAACGATAGCAACGATAAAAAAAAAACGGATTGCACCGGGAGTTGGAAGGAGTTTGGCAAAAGAAAGGATCATATCGCTTTTAAAATTCGACAGGAATAAAATTGGAGTGGAAACCACAAGGCCGTCGTCACTTTACGTTACGTCTCGACTAAATGAACCTTTGACCTAAAATAAAACCCATTCAAAAATATACCAATGATAAGAAATATATAATGCATTTCTCGTTGTGATGTGGTATAATGAATATATGTATGCTTATATCAGACATTACAGAATTTTCTGGAATGTTGGGTTTTCCGAACTTTTAAAACTCATGTTATCCAATAGTTTCAGTTTTTCCTAAACTTTCTTTATTTCTCAACATTGCAGTTGATAGCCGTCATCTAAAGGAATCTCTAAAAAGGGCAGAATTCTATTTGGATCTTGAATTGTGGTTCGGGGAACAAAAGGAAGAATATACCACATTGAGTTTAGCATCTACGCGGACGCTTCAATTAAATTTCTATCCAGGACGTGGCTTGCATTATCATCTTCCAGTGATTTTCGATTATTTTCATTTGGCTGCAATTAGTGTTGGAATTCATGCTAGTTTGGTTGCACTACATCAACCATACATAAAGTAAGTGTATTATGGAACAAAATAAAATAGGCTATTGTTTAGAAAAAAAAGAAGAAGTATGTACCAGGTTGTCTATTAAATGCCATTTAGTGAATAAAGCATTTAAACTTAGTGAATAAATGAAATATCTTTGCTGGCCGCTTTTTGGTTTCTCATGGTGCACCCTCAGAGTAAACATCCAAAATCCCTTTGAATGGATGGAAAATGGTGATACATACATTTTATGAAAATATTATATTATTATGAAAATATAAATATTACATATTATGAAAATGAAAAATGTTGTTAAACTAAAATTTGATAATTTGTCTTATAGGTCGAAGATAACATTTTTTCTGGTTTATATTGAACTTTAGTGCTCCCAGAACTTCTAAGCCATGGATGGGAACTGGAAAGCTAAATTGCCATGGGAATATGCCATCTGGTCCTTTGGAGGCAGTTTTTTTTTGCCCACAAGTAATGGGCACAACAAAATGTAGTGGTGGTCCTGCTAGTCGCTTGTTGCAAACCAGACAAATATTTAATGAAATTTGTGCGTTACTTCTAAGTGCGATTGAAAGTCTTAAGGGAACAATAAATGAATTGAGCATTGTGGTTCCACCGAGTATAAATCTGCAGCTCGGTTCTCCTCCTCTGAGCAATAACGACACATTCGAACGGCTTCATATTCTTTCAGATCAAGCAAGGGTAAGTTTCAAATAATTAAAAATATTTATTATATCCGTTATGGACATTTTATAGATCCATGACTCTGAAGAAGAGTTTGCAATACGTGCTAATTCGGAAATTGCCAAACTTTGCGCTGAATGCATAATGTACTGGCGTCGTGTTCTTCTTGCTTGTACTCAAACCTCAACTCATATGTTACTCTCCAAAAAACATCACATGTTGCGTTTGCGTCGCTTTGCTGAGGGGTTTTTTTTCAAGGAAAATCCTCGCGATATTGCTGCAGGATGCTATGATAGCAATTATCAAAACTATATCACTATTTCCGAAATAGCGCGACGAAGTCGTTACATACAATCGATACCACCGCTTCCTGTGCACTGCACTCTCATTGATGGTGACTCGCAATCATTGCCTCTTATATTCGAGGATCGCTACTTGGAGTCACCGAAATACTTATATACACATATGAGAAGCAATCCACAAATAATTCAAAATGGTGACCTGAGCGACAGTGCATCTAAAATTGGGCACGTGCCAACATTAGAAACACCATCCTCTGCTTTTGGCATAAAAGATGATAAAGATGAGTGCTTATGTAGCATGAACTATGAACTTGAAGCAAATAAAGCTTCAAAATACATGGGTGAAAGACAACCTCCATCCCTTACGTTGGGTCTAAAAATATCTCATTCTCCGACACAGATGACAGTCGGCAGTCTAATTCAGGGAGCCGCATTAAGGGATGTAATTTCGAGAACCAGTTTGAATCGTTTTAGTGATGGGCAGGATGATAGGAGTAGTTGCAGTCAAATTATAAATGATGCAAAGTCAACCAGACACAGCAAATCTCTTGATCAGCTTGACGGAACGATTGATAGTGCAACAACTGTATGTATATATAATCGTATGCAGGAACAACAAATCCATCAACCATCTGCCGAAAAAGCCAATAGTTACGAACGCATTAACGCCCAATATATTATACCCAATATTTCGGATTCTCCGAAGAAATACGAAAATTCAATTAACACAAATGAGTACCACTCGAACCAAATAAATGCAAATACTGAAGTATGTAACTCAAGTGAAAATTTGAACTATTTACATCATATAAACATGCTCAATCCACTAAAGCAAACATATGATCGAAAAACTACAAATACTTTGAAGACAGCTAAATCTAATAAAAGTGGTTCTCAAGGTAAAGCAAGCATTTTTAAAGAAGCTAAAAAATCAAATAGTCTTGTATTTCCAACACCAACAACTTTAGAGCCGAAAACTATTCTCGTTCAAAAGCAAAGCACTATTCCTCGTAGTTATTCTTCGCATGAAAAGGATGTTCATTTTATTCAAAAGGTTAACAGTAATAACTCGCCTAATATTTCAAGACGTACGAAGTTGGTTCAGGTTTCTGAACTAAGGCAAAATGTTAGTAACGGTTTCATGAATAAATATTGTAGCAGTTCAGAAAGTGATATTTCAAGTAACCTCCGAGCCACAAAGTGTGTGTTTTCATCGTCAAGTGTTCCATTTCAGTTGGAGTCGATCAGTTGTATGAGAGAGGATCAATACAATATCAGCGAATCTCTACCTAGCCTGATGATATCTTCTCAAATCGGCACATCTAAAAAAACGTTCATGCAGGCAGTTGGAAATGAATGTTCTATTTCTTCTTTAAGCGATCAAAGTGGTTGGGTATCCAGCCGACGTAGCTCGGTGGTAACTTCAAGTCCAGAACTTGTAAGTATTGATCACCTGGATGAAAAAAAATATATTAATGCCATGGAAACTAAATTAAACGGCCAGCAACTTCGTCTCAAATTACAAAAACTTTTGGATCAACAAGACAAAAAACAGATTTCTAGACTACAAAGGGGACCTCTTAATAAAAAGTCAGTTGTTGAATATGTTGAACTACCTATTAAGAAAGAATTGACACTGATAAATGTCGATCTTAAATCGGGACGACTGAAAATGGATTTGGGTTCACGAAAATACTGTCGAAAAAATAATAAAATAAAAAGAGAAGAAGAATTCTCTAAAGTACACCAACGATATAACGGCAAAAATATAACAGGTGGAAAATCAAAATCCGACTTTGATTTAACAAGTCTTAAAGATAGTCGACTCCTCTGCAATATTTGTGTTCCACCACCGAAACAATTTCAAGACGATCTTCTGCCACCTGACGCATTTAAGGACCCCCCTGTTCCACTGTTAGTACGAAATAACAAAAAAAGAAAACTAAGAAAAAATGTTGGTGGTGAAAATATGCAAATAAGATCACACGAAGTGCTTATACGGAGAGGTCCTTGCCACAAGCTCAAAAGCTGCAATCAAAAACAGTTTCCTAATCCACAATCAAATAATTATTCTTTTCGACTGCCAAGTTCAAATACTGCTGTTAATATTCCTTCTCTATATCTAAGGGGAAGATCAAAAGGTAAACCTATTACTGCCATTGACAACCCAGTTTATCACGTGTATGAGTCTATAGCACCAATATCCACGCCGAGTGTATATAGTAATAACTCGCTTATAAAATCGCAGAGTATCGCCGACACTAAACGCAAAAAGGAAGTACTTACTAATTATCACTGTAGTGGGAAAATGTCCAACGCAGTTGTTAAATCCTTTTATTTCAAAGATTCAAAACGGAACTCTCAGAACACTATTGAAGATGAGAATAAGGAAAATTCACAAAACTGTCAATTAATTATACGATCCAATAGTAACAGATTCCAGCCTACAGTTAAATTAAAGTCCAAGCCGCATGATTTGTCCTCGTTGCCACTAAAATTTGAAAATTTTAGGGAGGAATTTCGAAAAGAAATAAAATACAATGGTAGCATTTATTCGGACCACATAAAATTAGCATCGGAGCTACCATACTTCTACATCAATGACGAGTATCGAGCATGTTCACCACTAGGAATGCACTTAGTAATATGTGTTCATGGTTTGGACGGAAATTCGGCAGATTTACGTTTGGTCCGTACGTATTTGGAACTTGGATTGCCTGGTGTCAATTTGGAATTTCTTATGTCCGAGCGTAATCAAGGAGATACTTTCTCTGATTTTGACACAATGACGGATAGGTTGTTATTATTTGCATTAACAAGTATTTAAGCCTTAAGTAGTTATAATATTTGCGTTAAATTTCAGATTAGTTTCTGAAATACTTTATCATATTGAAACATTTGAACTGAACCCAGCACGCATTTCATTTGTTGCACATTCCTTGGGCACAATTATTGTAAGAAGCGCATTAGCAAGGCCACAAATGCGATCACTACTTCCACGTCTACACACATTCCTATCATTATCAGGTCCACATTTGGGAACATTATACAACAGCAGTGGTTTAGTAAATATGGGTAAGACAAGTTTAATTAAAAAAATTATCTAAAGATTAATTTTCATCCATTTCATGATCCATTTCCATTATCAGGCATGTGGTTTATGCAAAAGTGGAAGAAATCTGGGTCCTTACTTCAACTGTGCATGCGAGATACACCGGATATGCGAAAAAGTTTCCTATATAGACTCAGCCAATGCAGTACCTTACATAATTTTAAGAACATTTTGCTCTGTGGATCGATTCAAGACCGTTACGTGCCATCCCATTCCGCCCGGTTGGAACTGTGCAAAGCAGCGATACGAGATAATTCAAATACAGGGACTATATATAGGTGCGTCAGGTCGATCACATTATTTCCTAAGTATTTGAAAATGATATGATATCAAAGATAAACTGAATGACAAGAAAGATAAATTTTAAATGAACTGATTTCACTTTACCACAACTGAATATACTCTTCCATGTGTAGGGTATAACAAGTCCTTTTAAGAAGCTCCTTATGCGAATTGCTTGGAAATGTTGCACACGTGTTCTTCAGTCACTTGCTGTTGTTCATTCAACAACGCCCCGTTCATTTCAAAAAGTTTATGTAGAGTTTCTCGATCGTATTGTATTTCCGCTCTAATTCTTGATTCAACGCTTGATGTTTGTCTTTTTTTTTTAATAACCAATTACACAAACCTTCCAGCGTTGTAAGCGTGTTTTGGAAAGTTTACTGTCGTGACTATTCATCATCGTATTCATCAATATTAGGGAGATAATTTCGCTGATGGCGTTAATATTGTGTTAATATCGTATTGTAAACCTAGTATAAATGTCTAACAAATTTGTTTCATTTACAGGGAAATGGTTCAGAACACTATTGCACCTATTTTAGCACGCCAAGAATTGACTCTGACGCGATACGATGTCCATCACGCACTTCCACACACTGCTAATACGCTTATTGGAAGAGCAGCTCACATTGCAGTCCTCGACTCGGAATTGTTTATTGAAAAATTCTTACTAATAACTGGTTTAAAATATTTTAGCTAACGTACATTTTAGAACACATCGAACAAAATTTACAGTAGTAAAAATTAGATAAACTTAATTGTGGAATGTAAATGCATTTTTAATTTTAACACTATGTAAAAATCTCTGAAAATTCGATAAATAAAGCGACAAATAGATGAAAGAAAACATATAGAAAGCGTACTACCTTCGACCTGGCCGAATTTGAAATACTATTTGTGTGGGATGCTTCGATAGATGATGTGTGCCCACCCCCTGGAGAGGGTTTGCACAGATATGGCTTTTGCTTCCAAGGAATATGGCTTTTGATTATCAAGGAATCCGTTCGATGGAAAATCGGAGGTTGCAGGAGGCGGAGTATAGTTCACTCTGCCGTTGGTGGTACTATTGTCAGCGCGACAACTATTTTCGCAGCCTTTTCTGTTGCTGTTGTTACTATTTCGGCTGCTGCTACTGCTGCCGTCTCCCTGTCCGTCTGTATGCCCTAGGAAGTCACGATTAGAGGAGAACAAAAAGATGTATCGTCATGAAATTTGGCACTAGTATTCTCTGTCACCATAAACTCTTTGGGATTGAAATGGAGGAAATCGGAAGAATACCATGCCTATTTGACATTTAAACACCCACAACTTCTAAATAAAAGCCACACCCCTTAAACTGTTTGGTGGTAGATTCAATAGGGGTTGGGCGGGGTTGGTAAATTGTTGTTAGGGGGTAGGCTGCACCACCCGTTTTCTTTCTGTCGTTATTGTTGTCGGTACTTTTGTTCTTCTTTTACATTCGGATTGAACCTTGTAATATATCTTGTGTGATTATAATTTTCTGGCGTATTTTATAATATACTAGCTGACCCGCCAAATTATGTTCTGCCATATAAATTATTTCGGATTGGTGCTATGAACAACGAAGGCACGCACCACTTTGCCTTGTAAATTATTTCGTGTTTATATATCAAGGTCTCTCAAGGCAGAGAGGCACGCACCACACTCACAACAGTCAGCACGCCGAGCTATATATGTCCGGCTGTCTGTCCAACGCCCACATATGTCATACCTACTTCTCCCACTTCCTCCCATGCCAACTTCCACTGTTTGAAATACGAACGATTTGCATACTGTTCATACAAATATATTAAAATCAGGATAAAAAAAGTGGGGAGTGGGGGTAGGAGGCTGAAATATAATTTTCGACCCATTCTCATATCTACCAAATATATGTATGTACATAGAAAATTTCATAAAAATCGGCTGAGCCGTTTGGAAGGAGTTCGAACACAAACACCGTGATACGAGATTTTTATATATGTATATAGATATATTTTATTGATATTTTAATTTCTTAATAAAATATTTTAATTTCGTATTGTTGTATTAAATAATCCATTTCGAATTCGTAGTCATATATTTAATTTTTGTTCATAATGATTAGTGTAACACCGGCGATATGTATTCAAACACAATCATTGTCGCCGTTCGGACACCTATGTGTCATCTTTTTCTGAAGCGGAGAACACATTTATTTTATGTTAGCGGCAGCACTACGGAAAGTGTTTGGCTGTTTGCAGTGCTCTGTGTTTGCAATGTAATGCCTTGAACACAATTGGACGAACAAAACACTAAACACATTTGTCTCTGTATCTTTTGCTTAAAACACGCACACAATTGGGCCTCGCGCACAAAAAACAAAATCTGTAATTTCTGTCAATTCTCTTGTGTAAACAATTTGAATATATACAGAAGCAGAAGAAGAGCTTGTGCACAAAAGCTTTAAAAATAGAAATAGAGCTATCTCACGGACATGCGTTTCTTTATCTAAACACAAATGTTCGTAGATAACTCATTTTTTTCTTGAATCCCATAAGAGTCTGTGTAAATTTGACACTTGATTTTGTGATTAGTGTTTTGTTCGTCCAATTGTGTTCAAGGCATAACATAGCAAGCAAACAAAATTGATTAGACAGGAAAAATAGATAATTTTTTTGGACTGTTTGATCAAACAACTGTTTGCAATGTAATATAGGCCACAGAACGCAAAATCGACAAGTCAGCTGTGTGTCTGAACAGAGGAATGCCGTATTGGTAGAAACAATTTCATTATTATGTGATTCGGCACTTTCCCTAGGGAATTTTGTTATTAGTTGTGAAATTTTTCTATTTTTAATGTTTGTTTTTGATGTGAGATATTGAATTTGTATTTTAAATATGTAGAATTAAAGTTGTATATATCCACGACCTTTATAATTGTAAAATATAAATTAAATTGGTGTTAATTTAACAGCGAAACCGAATTAATAACGCAACAACTGGCAACACAATAAATTGTAGTGCTGAGCATTTCCATACTCAACAATCATAATACACAATAATAGTACAAAATTTTGTAACATTTTTCATCGCGCTACTGGGCGTAAAAATCAACGCCGCGAAAGTAAAAAAAGCAATTTCTCTGCTGCCGTGCTCCATAAGAACCTGTCTAATACAACGCTGAAAAACCGTCGCTTCGCCAGACAGCGTTCTGTCTGACGTCCACTTAAGAGATTACAAATTGTTTTAATATTTTAGAGCAGATGTCTGCCAAACGACCGCCTCAGATAAGAATTGGACAGCAAGATTTGAAATGTAGAAAAGGATGTGGCTACTATGGTAATGCAAAGTTTAATGGACTTTGCTCGAAATGCTTCCGTGAACGTAATACTGAAAAAGCTCGTAAGTACACCAATACAATGTCTATATTATATACTAAATCAAAATAAATTAAATTTCAGACTGTACAAATTTTACCGTCGAAACGAAAATAAATCCCTCCTTGCTGGTAACGTCTGCAAACAAAAATTCTCATCGGTTAGTGGATCAATTATCGTCTCAGAATATAACAGGGTCACCCACTAAAAGAAATGAAGTCATCCAGGACTTAAATGCAAGTACACCAGGAACAGTTAGTAAAAAAAAGTCCTTTGTGCCTAACGTATTGCAGAGAACGCTTCAAACTCATACTCTAAAATGTAAGGATAAGACATATTTTGCTTTTCTGAACATTTTTGTACGAGCCCATAATTACGAGTTTTATCAGAGTATAGAAGCAGCAAAATTTCGCTTATTTAGACTCGGAAAAATTTCTTTGAATATACTACATATGTATGTCTCGTGAAATCTTTCTATACACGTATCAATACAATATTCTCATCCAAAAATGAGTGGTCAGCCACTTTCATATTTAAAGTCTCCATTGGTGGGCAACTTTAGAATTTTTGTCTAATGGCTCAGTTAAGGTCAGGAGGGTATTCATGCTTCGGCCAGGTTGAACACATTGCTATCTGGTTCATTAATATTCCCATTGTATTTATTCTTCAAGTCTAAATTGTACAAGATAAATCATATGCGTCCAAACAAATAAAGTGAACTAATCTCTTACTTGTGTAAGATATTACTTACTGCTGTAAGATATTAGTCCATCTTTTTCTTTATATTATTTTATATTGTTTCATTTGGAATTCAGTTAATAGTAAATTTAGTAATTGGTAAATCTTCCCGCAGCTTTGGAGTCAAATGTTTCTGATCCAATAGAAAACCATTTTATTTTACAATTGCGTCAGTTACGTATTCCTGACGACGGAAAACGCAAGCTTAAAAGTGAAATACAGTATCTTGACAACACGATACGTTCTTATATGAATAGTTGTTCAACAAATAAAAATATTGAAGAACTATCTGAATTGGTGCAGAATGCTTATTGTAGATTTGAGGAAGTAGTGCAGCACGATGAAAGCTTTCAAATTGTCAGAAACGAAGACCTTGAAGCGACGATTAACTTTTTTGAAAAAGTTGTTATGACGCAAAATCACAAGTAAGTACAAACAAAAGTTAATGATTTATTGAAGTTTGGAACGAATTTTCGTCATTCCTTGTTAATTTTGGTTTAGGAAAAAAACCGGTTTCGTCGATGTGTCATCTTAACGAAGAACGAGAACGAAGTTGAGACTGAAAATGATACTTCGGTTTGACTCCTAAACCGAATTAACAAGGGATTACGGAAATCCCTTGTAAATGTTCTCCGTCTACGTATTCTGCTCTAGAAGTTCCCATGTTTTCTCATTTTCCTCTAAAGGGTATCCGAAAATGTAAACAACATAATATATATATATATATATCACTAACTTACAATCGATCCTTTCAGTTCTTAGGAGAACCATTCATTGCCATTTAATTAAAATGTTTCTTCCCCAGCCGGGAACTATTTGATCTCGATTTATAAAATTGATCTTATGCTGTACTGATATCACATTCACAAGTCAAAATTGTTATCGTATTCATTGTTTCGACAATTTGTTTAGATTTCTGTTCAGTCCATATTTCACATCGGATGAGAAAAATGATATACAAATCCAAAAACGCATACGGCAGCTGCATTGGATAACAGCTAAACATCTAGCTTGTAGCATCGACGAGGTGAATGCAGAATCGCGTGATTTAGTATATAATGCGATTACAGGTAAGTTCTAGCTTAGACTCAATCTGAAACAGTATATGAATTATATTCCAAATGTCCTTTCACAGAACTTGTCGGAATAGATTCATATTATTCCCCACAAGAGAAACTGGAATGTACAGTAAGGTGTTGTCGCCACATATTCGAGTTGCTGAAGCACTCATTTGGAGGACCTGCCAGTGCAGATGAATTTTTACCAGTTCTTATTTTTGTTGTTTTAAAAGCAAATCCAGTGCGCTTACATAGTAACATAAACTATGTTACACGCTTTACTAATGCATCACGTCTTATGAGTGGCGAAGGTGGTTATTATTTTACGAATTTGGTGGGTTCTTGCTTTTAATTACTACTATAAATTGGAAATATATAATAAGATTCTGTTTCAGTGTTGCGCAATATCATTTATTGAAAATTTAAATGGGGAAAGTCTTGGAATGTCAATAGAGGACTACAATAAGTGTATGTCTGGACGTAAAACATTTAGCACTCCATGGGAAAGTGCATTGGTGGCATGTGAGAGCCTTCATTTGATATCCGAAAATATGAAGAGTTTGGAATTACTCAAAGGGAAAAATAACCTCATTGAGAATGGATTAGAGCATTTTTATCAGGACGTATCAGAATTTCAAGTAAAATATTATTATTAATTGAATTGGTTGCTTAGTATTTTCATTTCATAAAATTATCCAACGGGGAATGGCCTTTTGGAGCGCTCTGCAGTCCAGCAGTAAGTGCAGACTACATATGACACGGTATTTTTTATCATTGCATGTAATTCGAGGAGAGCACTATTCTAGCTGCATTGCGGGGAGTGCTTCCAAAGGCCTCCTCATGAAAGGCTAACCTCCTCCTTTCAGCAGCGGTTCTGTTTTGTTCTTTTGTTCTATCATTTAAAAAAATAAAGCGCAACTCAATTTTTTAATTCTCATTA
This sequence comes from Myopa tessellatipennis, assembly GCA_943737955.2. Lineage (NCBI taxonomy): Eukaryota > Metazoa > Arthropoda > Insecta > Diptera > Conopidae > Myopa > Myopa tessellatipennis. Next base: position 22,096,498 of record OX031317.1, read on the forward strand.
TTAATTTTATTTAGCATTACATAACTATAAATCATATTAGTTTAAATTTATATTAAATTAGTTACTAATTAGTTATTTACATTTTCTGTCTTATAATATATTTATTTATATTAAATTAAAACAAGCTAAGTTCTGTTGCTACGGGGGACGGAAACAGAAACTCTGCAGACGTTTCCTAGGGAAGCTATTAATATACGGTCCCCGTTGGGTACCTACAATATACTTACTATGTATATTTACGTATGTGTATATGCAGCAGCCCTTACTTTATTTTTATTATTCTTATTTCTTAAAGTTAAAAGGAATAAACTCAAAGTAGATTGCTAGTGCACACAGTTTATAGTATACTGCACAGTAGTTTATATACAATATTTAATGAGTTCATTTTTCATTTCAAGCTCGAAATTTCTCATAAAGTTGATGTTGTTCTAAGACGAGCTCCGTTATCGATGATACTAATTAAGACGCCTGAATTTTTAATTAACCAAGCACGAGAACATTTTATGAATGTCAGTAAAAATGTGAAAGCTGCATCGGTTTCTGCAACCACAGGCCATTATCAGACTAATTTAGTAGCTGCGAATGATTCTGGTTCGAATTCTATACAAATTTTAACCAAAGATGCACCAAAGTTACTGTCAACAACACCTATTAAAGTTGATGCTCCCGCGTTATTATCCAAAAACAGAAGCATTGAATCCACCGGAACAATGACGCCTTTAAGTACCAGTTTATTTCCCTCTCCTAGTTTTAATTGTACACCCTTTGACGCTGTATCACTGCTGAATGAACCTGAAAACTTCATTATTAAGGATAATTATAATAAAACAAAAGGTGGTCTTAATAATATTAACTTAAATGCTTCTGAACAGAGTGCTGAGCAATTAACAGAGGATCAGAAATTAAATCTCGCCGAATTCGATCCCTTGCTTCAGAAAACCAATTCAGATGAAAATGATTTAAAAAATATTACTTCTGAATTCTCTTCTACTCAAAAACAGCATACTATGAGCATTCTGGAGTGTGATTCACCTCAGAACAATATAATGCTTCCCTCCCCTCTAAAACCAATTTTACCAGAATATTGTGGATTTTCCAACATTGAGATTCCAATAATATCATGTAACACGGGACACTTCAGCTCATTACCTAGTTTAAACGACGACTGTGAATTAGAGGATAATAGGGGTGCATCATAAATCTATATATTGATTTTGAAGTGATTGTTTTAACTGATAATATATATACATTAAAAAATATATGTATGTAGTTCACACTGCTCTGTATATCCGAAATATTTTATTTCTATTACTAAAAATCAAAATCATAATTTTAAAAAGCAAATTATAAAAGAATAAATGTATGATCGTTAATAAATAAAAAAAAAGCATATTAAAAATGTATGTAGATATATTCCGTTAGATATTAAATGCATAAAAGGTTAGTCTAAAATAAATGTTTCTTTCGGTCTTCTCCTTTCATCAGTATTTTCCAATGATTATAAGACTGGAGATTCTTGAAAACGCTATGAATGTGTGCGTGCCTCGAAAAACAAATGTCGAATAAATCGAAAAACAACAATTTATTAGAAATTGTTGTTTACGTAAGACCCCGGGGTCTTTACGACCACAAAACAAATAAGGTGATTTTTGTGTCTAGAAGATTGTGTTTTAGTTGGAATTTTCACAGCACAAAATACTCTCTCTACTCTTTAATGTTCACTTAATTAATTCTATAGAATATGTTCAAAATCTTTACAGCCACCTTTTCTTAACAAATTACTAGGTATCATTATTGTTATTTAATAAGAATTTAGAATAAAACTTTATGATTTTTTGCTTCCCGACATATGAAACTGTGGTTTTAAAACATTGTACATATTTTTATTTTTAAAATGAAATAAAACTGTATCAAAGTTTACTTGCTGTAATTCAATTTATTTATGCTTAAATTATATGTTTGCAACCATATTTAAACAAAATAAAACAGACTATATAATAAAAACAATTATATTTTATATAAATTCGACCAGTCCGAATTCATTCTGTAAATTCAACAAATTCTGCATTCATTTAATATTTCCGTTTTTCCCTTTTTGATGGTAGGTAGAAGAACAATTCCCCAAGTGTAACACAACTTTGCAGATTTTAGATTAGTATATATTTTCACAACGTTACTAAAGTTATACACCGAACTACAATGTGACGCTCTGAAAACAAATAAAGTAATTTATGTTCTCAAATCAGAGATAGGCATTAACTAGTTAAATCAGTAAATAATTTTCGTTACAGTTACATCGTTACTTTCAAAGAAATCTTCCTTATCGTTAAAGTAACGAAGTTATTCTGTGCTCGTTATTGTGACAGTATCGAAAGTAACGAAGTTACTTTGTTTTGTTATCGCTAAAGTAACGAAGATATTGTTTTTCCTCCGTTTTCTTCGGAGGTTCGCGGCCTCCGAAAATGCTCCATACCCGCAGCTCTCTGCTAACAGGGTAGCAAAGTGGGAAAGGCCTATGGAGAAAGGCCAAGAAAGCGTGCCCAAAAAAATTAAGCGATCAACGGTCAGCGACCTTCAAAGCTGAGGTGGAGTTACAGGTGACCTTCGTCGACAGATCTGACACTGATGACTAGATTTCTCCGAGGAACTGGCTGCTTGTGGAGCAAACAAGAAGGACACCTCTAAGCCGGTTGTCAGAAATGAGTTAAGATCGTTGGTTGTGGCAATAAGATGGTCCCGGATGGTCCCGGACCGCCGCTATCGGTGGCCTTGGCCAAAGCCAAAATTGAAGATCGTTCCCTTTTCCTGTCCAATCAATGGTTACAGCATGGATTCCCCCTATCCCAGAATCGGGGACTTGCATTCTGGGGCTAATTGACAAACAGAACCCGTCACTAGAGGCATGCGTAGGAGATTTTTTCATCCGCCCTACCGAAGACTGGAGGTAGGATTACAGGTTTACTGCAATCTGTATGTCTGTAATCCCTGAGGGCGATAATGAATGGGAAGACTTCCGTCAGATACTGTTTGGGATCTTTGAGGGTCCGTCTGCCGGTCGAAGGAGGAAGCAGAAAGTAGCTTCATGCAAGTGGTGTAAATTTATTTGCATCACTGCAAAGCGGCAGCTGACAACGTCTTACTCCTCATGTCGAAGAAAGACGTAGGGTTGCAGGTCTGAAGTTTAGTCTTTACCGACTCTGTGAGCCGATGACCACCGAGAAGCAAGGACCTGTATACTGTTAAGAAACAATATTAATTCTTTTCTTCTCCCAAAAGAAAGTACAGTTATTCTCCCTTTTCTTCTTACAGTTCAGCAGACATCACCTCGTGGTATGCGAGACAAAGCAGAATGGATAACTTCTGCTCACGTCTTCATATCAACCGTGTGAAGAAGCGGAGCCCCCTTCGCAACAAGTCCGCGCTTGTTGGAACATCAACGCCAGAGGTGAGTCAATTTGTTATTTTATTAAAACTGACCTATTTATATTCAACAGGGAGCTTCACCTACCTTCAGAAACAGATTTTTAACTTTTAGGAATCTGTAAGATATTGAGATAGAGAACTGGAGGGTTTCCACAGAGTGCTCGTTTTCAGATCACTAAGATAATCTTCACTATTAGAATCAGGAAACCTAATATTTTAGAAGCTAAAAATACTTCAGAGTTGTTGGCACTAAGGAAGGCACGAGCCACGAAGGCTTTTTAACAGAACAAAATGAATGAAGAAAGAATCGGACTGGGCAGGTCTTGGGATCTAGAAGAGTAGAACAAGGACTATCAGAAGACTCATGGCGTTCTTACTGTGAGTCAATCTACGATGCCAATAACGCGACCAGATTGAGCAGGATACTAGTTCGGGAAAGGACGGCTTGGTTGCATCCAAAAGGCGTATGGTTCGTGAGCACGGCGATTTCAAATCAGAGAAACCTAATAGATACCATTGTGACCGATAAACTCAATCACCCCTGGAAGAACAGCTCCAAATGTATCAGTGGCGGAGCTTAACTAACCATGGTGGAGCAATTCAAGTTTAATTCTCCTCTTATCGAGGGATCAGCTGAGTATTGTTGTGGGGGTTGTGATTCTAAGTATCAGATTGCCATTCACACGGCTCGTTCCCGACGCCCCAAGGACCAACAATGACGCGCTAAGTTCCAGATCGCTGCGTATTCTTTATTTTCCACATAAAACAAAAACAAAAAAGTCCTACTTGCCGAGTATGCTAGCGTAACCACTTTAGTGCTAAAGCACAGCGTCAGCGTCAAGAAATAATTTACTGTACAAACCTTATGGTTGCATGTGAACGCTTGGTATGATGACGCGTCGACCGGATCAATTCTATTTTGTCACTGACGCCGAGATTTTGCTCTTTTTTTCGAAAATGTGTTGCTCTGCGTCGAAATTATTTCCAAAATAATGAAGTGATGCCCAATTCTTACAAAAAATGTACACAAAAAGCATATGTTTTTGATATGCAAACAAAGGAAAGCCACAGTTCCGAACAAAAAGTAAAAATTATTATTTTCAATTTTGTATTTGTACTGAAATAATGTATAAAAACATAATAATTATTAGTTTCACAATTGTGGCAAAAAAATTTTTTGCATATAGCATAACAACAAATTTTATGAAGAAAAATATATATAATATCATATAGATATGATGTAAACAAGTTTTGACAACCGCCTGGCGTATTAATTTTGGCCAACTTTTTTGACGCTCGGACGCTGATGCTGTTCGATGTGCCTCAGCACTTACGGTGGTATTACGCAATGCTGATTGCCGTGTTCAGGGACGGCGGGCTGACTGATCTATGATCACTTTTCTGTCACTGAACGTACCCGATTGTTTAGTTTTTTACGGAGCGGTTGCCATCTTTTTATGCTACTTTCTCGCTACATTTTTCACAGTTGCAGTACAGGCAACCAAACAAAAAAAAAAAATAATTAGTTCGCTTTTTCCAACGCAAACTTCAAAGTGTGTTTGAGAAATTAGCTTGATAAACCAAAGCAGAATCTAAAGTGATTTCATTAATTTCTAAGATTTATCAAGTTATCAAGATTTGAATGACACAACAAATGAATTACAGTTATGCAAATATAGAGTGCGTATAGCATTATAAGTTTGGGGATTTTCGTTTTGTGGAATAATTAAAAGTCATGTGGCTACCGATACATGCGTTAGCTGCATGGTCTCGTGAATGCAACCAATGATAGGTTACCCTCAGTGGTGAAGTGTGAATTTCTGCCATCCGGGGCCAATTAGAAATATTCCGTCCGGCGCACACTTCCTCGGGCGACCACGATAGCTCTGCCGCTCGGGCCAATGGCCCCTTCTTATCGTCCCACGCTACGCAACTGGTTACCCTAGTTCAGCGTATTTAAACGCCACGGTTTTCTCTTCCTCGACACCACCATTAGCTTAAATAACTGTGGTACCTAAATTAGTTCGTATTGCGTTGCGTTGATCACTTTTTTGTCACTGGCAATTTAGCTAGTGAATTTTTGAGTACTTTCAATGATTCTGCGAAAATAGCTGTCGCCACTTGCGAGTATTTCTCGAAAGAGTTTACAGACAAGGGCAATAAATGTCAAAATTAAATAGGCTCTTAATGGAAGTAAGAGAAAAAACAGTTGTCTAAGAACAATTGTCCGCAAATAAAAGCACAAGTGTGTTCGGCTGAGATCTATTTCTAATTTGAAACACACACTCTGCTCTTTTTCTAAATTACATAAATACATAAATATAAATGTATAGTGAACAGTTTAAAATGACTTAATAAATTAAATTTAAAAAGTCGTTGGAGATATTTCACTGCATCCATTATTTTATGGTTATTTTTTTTAAAAAGTATTTTTTTATTCAAATTATTATATTTTATTGTTTACTGTGCTTTATATTGTGATGCGCGGTGAATCCATGGTGAATAAAATTCGGCTATTGATCTTCAATAATTAAATGTTATACCCATTGCTCATTCCATACATACATAACAAGTGGGCTTGCTTCTTGGCCGATTTCGCCCAATTAAAATTCAAAATATCGTTACGACACAAAAATATCTGTGCTCAATTTCTACCAGATATTCTGAATTATTCCAAAAACTACGAAAATAGGTCCCGAATTAGTATGATACTACGTTTAGAACTTATTTTCATCTGACCTTTGCAACCTTGATATTAAACTATTTTTGCTCGTGATGGATTGTCAAAGGTATTGTTATAATTATATACATTTTTAAAGCAATAATGAAAAAGGTTAACAGTGCCGATGAGAGGTGAGAACAAGTATTTTAAAGTGAAGTTGTGTGCTAATTTCTAATTATTGGAATATAAAAATGAACAAGCTGCGTATACATAATATACGAAAAAATCCATTGCTGTCGTTCCTTCAAAATTTATCGTTCCGTGAAAGATGAAAATAACATGTCCTATTATTAATGTAGTCGCATATTACGTTGTTCAATTAATTTAATTTTGTGAAAAGTATTGCTGAAACTAACCAATTTGAAAATTTGTAGCAAACGGATACACTAAACTAGAATGAAACCATTTTGGCATGGTTAGTAATAGAAGCACCTACCAACAGGATTTCGGCCAACAAAAACATAATCGCACGCTATGACTTTGTTTGTCTATTATATTGGGAACAAGTAGTCATTTGGTCCGATTCGCGACATTTTTGTAATTTTGCAACTTGCAAGGACCAGGGATGGAAAATTTATTTTTTCGGAAGGCAGTCATTGTAAAATATCGAGCGTTTAATTGGCAAATAATTAGTATTAATTATAATGCGATATCTACTAGACCAAGTGCTCATTTTTGTAACTTTTTCCCGAACGATTTATCGCTTGATGTTCAAGAATTGACGTCATAGTGACGGCTAGTGAGTTGAGTGCGTACAGTAATTCTGCGAAAATGGCTAACGTTACTTTCATTCGAATATTTGTCGAACGAATATCCCGTTTATGTCAGCTCCGGGAGCAAGAGCGTTTAATATTCATGTTATTGTTTTCTTCAATGTTCTCTTCTTATTAATACTATAAGTATGATACTGCTGTACATACATATATGTTTTTAAGATAATACATTCTATTCTTTAATTTTTGTCCACAATTGTAATTTGTAATTTTCTCGCACTCGAGAAAGTTGTGCGAGAAAAGTTGAGAAACAAGTCTGAAGTTACGATAACGGGACTTTTAATAAAAATTTTTCATTTTTAAAAACTGACTGATTCATGCGAAACGACGACACCACACTCCTTGGGATCTTCTGCAAGCGTTCTGGTTAAAACATTGAGGGTTTGGTATATTTACCTCATTATAACGCGCTCTACACGTTCAGTTAACTCAGAATTACGGCAGCCTAAATACTTCAGTTCTAGTCTTCCCTCGTTTTCTTCACACTATAAAATATTATATATTATCTTTCGTGTTACAGATAATATTTTGGATAATTCTGGAACACTTTTACCCATTTGTACATTGCAATAAACCAACTGAATCACTTCAAAACATAACCTTTTGTCTGGCATTTTAAGAAAACGTTATGTTAAAAGAATTAACCACCACAAAACACGATTTTTCAACTTTCGCAAAGCAACAATGAATAAGTAATTAACCTACCAACAGGAAAAAAATTCAAATCAATACCTAAATAATGGTAAAAGCAGCGCATATTAAATCAACAAAAGAGTTGTGAAAAGAGTTTCTTTACAGTTGAAAAACTGAGTAATCATGATTTTTGTTGCATATTTCGTAGATTGTGCATTAAATTTGGGTTTTTCTTTCATTAAACTGTTGTAAGTACTGCACCTTGACTTGTACTGTTGTACCTGTTGTAAGTACTTTCGGCTAATTGACAAACGAAAATTCTATAAAGAACCAAAAAGTAGTATTGTTTTGCTAAACAAATTAAAAAATGGAATTTATTTTCAATGTGAAAACTGATTTTTGACAGACTTTACATAAAATTACTAATACCATTAATTTGTTCAAACACATTTGAGATAATTATACATATCGTATACCGTTGCAAAGATAAAATCCAAAGCTATTCAAAACCTACATATATGTAACTGGTATCTTAGTTGTGATTTAAGAGAAATATTTTCTTCGTATATATACATATACATATATTCTATACATTCTAAACGAAATAATTAATAATTTCCCTATAAAAAAGAGCTTTAAATTCCATTTGAGTAAGAGGTATTTTCAAGCTCTGGTATTAACGGTTTCGCCAGGTCTTAGCAGCTAATAACGTTTGACGTTTCTCACGTCAAACTCGCCTCTTTTGAATTTTTTAAACCACTTAAAGCACTCTGATATATCAAGAGCATGCTAACCGTAAGCTTCGACAAGCATTCGATTCGATTCTGCAGCAGTTTTATTTCAAATGGTAACAGAAAATCAATGCTATCAAAATGTAGTTTCCAGGTACGAAATTCGACTAGTTCAACGCTATTAAAAACTATGCTGTTGTATGAAACTTGTACGGTTGTGAGTTAAAAATCTTTATCAGATGTCAAAAGAAAAAAATGGCATCAATAACGCTTTTTGACGATAGATATGTTGGCAATTAGCACCACGAATGGGCAAATTTCCCACGTATTGGTTTCATATACATACCTGCTACGTTACATGCTAATTTTAATGGTGTTTATTTCTTGTAGAACGAACGTCTGCAATACAATACTAAAGACACAAGTAAAGTCGATAAATGTCCCAACGTATAATAACTTACAAAATGCAGTAGTAGCCAAACTCCTGTTGTAATAAAAAAAAAATAGCAAAATCATTTACTTTGGTTGGACATGTTTACTTCATTCCCTTGTAGAGACACGTCTATTTTTCTCCGCTTATTGCATGCAAATGATGCTGCAACATCTTTTATTAGGTGCTATGAAGACCAAAATTTCCACACTTTTCGATACCGATATCGGCCAATGTAGAAATTCTAATCATCCTCATCTGTATATTAACTTACTGTACTCAGTACCAGGACCGAATTCCATCACAAATTCTATCCAATATCGAAATCGGCATTCACAATTACATGGAAATTCCACCAACCCGGGTAGTCTGAAGGTGCTATGTCTGGACTATATGGTAGATGCATCAAACCTTGCCAATTTAACTTCAATATTTCTCGCAATTTTCGACAGGTCATCAAAAAAGTGTGTGGTCAAGCGTTGTCATGGTGGAAGACAACACCTTTACTTTTAGTTCCGGCCGCTATCCGTCAATTGCCTGGAGTAATCTGTCTAGTTGTTCACAAGAGATTTGAGAATCAATTGGTCGACCAACTGGAAGTAGCTTATGATGAACGATTCCCTTCCAATCCCACCATACACACAGCATCACCTTTTTCAGCGTCAATGCTGGATTTGCAAACTTTTGTGACCGCTCTCCATCCCTTTCCCACGATTTTTGACACTTCCGATTATCAGACGTGACTTATTTCTCATCACCGGTTATAACCCGTTTCAAAAAAGGCTCGATTTCATTGAGTTTCAGCAGCGCATCGCAGATGTCAATTGTGTCTATCATGTTTTTCTCGCTCAACTCATGAGGAACACCCATATATCGAGCTTCTTTTGGTAGCCAGCTTTGTGTAGATGATTTAAAACAGTTTTGTGGTCAATGTCTAGCTCCATACCAATATCGACACTGCTGATATGCTTATCTTGCTGGACTTTTTCAAGAATTTCATCAGCTTTTCTAGTGATTGGACGACCAGAGCGTGACTCATCTTTCACATTAAAATTACTAGAACGAAAGCGAGTCAACCGTTTTCGCGCAGGAGATTTTGATAGAGCATCTTCACCGTAGACAGCACAAATTTTTTTACAAGCATATGCACCGTTTTTCCCCTTTTAATAATACTGCAAAATATAGCGCTATTTTTCATTATTTTTCTCCATTTTCAAACGTAAACAACCTTCCAACCACTGCATCAATTTCGTTGTATACACATTGACAGTTACGGTCGAAGTGTGTCACCTTTCCAATAAGCGTCCAGTGGAATCAGTGCACCTATCGGAAAAACGCCACGAACCAATACAGACACCATTTTTTTCGAGTATTTTCCAGGCCCAATACATAAAAACAGTGCACTCGCTATAATATAAATACTTGATTTTACACAATTTCAATCATTTCAATTGATAATAAATTATTACCTTTATAACATATATTTATGTATATAGCTCTTGCGAAAGTAAAATTAAATTAAATGAAATCTAAACTTATAAAAATTTTGATCATTCCCAAATCTTGGCTTTTGTAAAAATTATGACAAATTATGACTTGTTTGCAATGCTATAAAATAATATAAATAAAAACTTTTGGCATTATTTTCTGCAATCGCAAACGTTACTTCTCTTGGTTTTCATTAATTCTTGTTATCGGTTGAGAAAATATTTTATGTACTATTTTAAATTTATATAATCTGTGGAATTCATACTAACGGTTTTCTCAGAGTCGGTTGCAATTGAAACCAGTAAGAAAGCTATATTCGGCCTGGCCGAATCTTAGGTACCCTACACCTAAAAGTTTTGAAAAAAGTGGTGAAGCTAGGGTGGGGCGGGGGTGGCGGTCCACTCTGGGCGGCACAATGTCGGTGCGGCAGTTGTGGAAATCAAGTAGTGACTTATTGAATTCTAGGAATTTTTGGGGCTGCAAGTTGATTAACCGTCCCGGGCTCCATGAGACCTAGACCTCTGTATAAATAGTAGGAGTAGTCATTACCTTTTCCAAAACAAAATAACTAGCTTAGTTGTTTTATTATTGTGTTCAAATTGAAACTTTATTTACGTGGTAATAAATTTGTTTTCATACTGCTATACTGTATAAATAAATAGTGTAAAAGTGGGCGGACCGCACCCAGTTTTGATGTAAACATTTTTTTTTGGAAAATAAGTTGTTATCTAAAGTTTTATTCAGGAAGTTTATATATTTAACAATATAACCATCTTTTGCCTGTGTAACCTAAAAGTGGGCGGATCACGCCCATATTTGGCATAATAACGAATAATGCTACTCTATACTCAGGAATTTTGTTGTCATAACTCAAAAGCGAACGCTGATATCACATTTTTAATAAAAAATAGGCGTGGTCGTGGACCGATTTTGCCCATTTTCAATACCAACCTGCACACTACAAGAAACAATATATCTGCAATTTCATCACGATATCTTCACCGGTTCTCCTGTGATCGTGATTTCAACAGACACAGACGGACGGACATGGCTAAATCGACTCAGGAGGTCACGCTGATCAAGAATATATATACTTTTCTATACCTATCGTCTCTATTTCTATGCGTTACACATTTCGTGACAAAGTGAATATACCCTCAAACTTAAGGTGTAGGGTATAAAAAGCAGACAACAACAGTATTAAGTACGGTGTCAAGTAGAGCAGTTCTAAATCCTTTTTATGCAATTTTGTTACAAAGCAATTACGATTGCTTATTGAAGGAAATAAAGTAAGGAGTCAAAACTTGGATGCAAATGTTTTATTCCATACATAGTGTAATATTCTGTTGTAGATATTTACCCAAAAAATATCGAAGCGTTTCAAAATTACCTAAAATTAAAGGTTACGGTTAAATTAGGTACCTAAAGTACCTAAGAAAAAAAACGGACATAGAAGAAACATTCAGATGAACAAGAAATTTCTGCAGCTGAAAAAACATGGAAACAGAAAAAGAGTTTCTACATACAACAAGTGAATTGGAGTCAGAGATCGATAGTGAAGAGGAGAATATTATAAATAAGCGTCCAGGGCAGAAAAGAAAGAGAGTTTTATTGACATCCGAAAACGTGACAGATATAGGGGATCAATACATCGAAACTGCGGCTGATGGAACATTTTGGGAAGAAATAGACGGAAGTCCCAAAACTGGCAGGATATCAGTGCATACAATTTTTAGGGAAATGTTATGGCCAACAGGATGTGCTTAACGACATATAAAGAAAGGACAAAGCAAGGACACGGCATTTTCTCTTATCATTGATCAGCGTAGAATTCATCATATTATAAAGTGTTCAGAAGAAGAAGCATTTAGGGTGTTGGGCACTAAGTGGGAGCTAAATGCTACAAAACCACGTTCATGCATTTATTGCTTTGCTATATAACCAGCGCCGCATATGAAGAAAAAAATTTGGATTTTTCATTTTTGTAGAATAAAAATTGGGGGAAATTATCTATATACAAGGGACAAGAAAGGATTTTTCGAAATTTTACTTCTAAGGACTTCAAAAAGGACAAACACATAATTCTTTTGTTAGCCATCAAATATGGATTTTCTTGGATGGATTTTCTCGCGTATAAATGCCAAAAACCATTTTCAGGATTTTTCAAAATTCATCCTCCAAGGTCCAAAAAAGGACATAATTGTAAAATTAAAATAAATACATAAAAAACATAAATAAACACATACCAAATTAAAAGCATAATGTAGTATTATAAAATAATATTTTATTTCCTGCGCAATGCCGGCTAGTTAAGCTAGTATAAAAATAAAGTTGGACGAAATTTCATAAAATTTCTTCATTTTATATATATTCAGCAATAAATCAACCATTATCTGCATTAAATTCTAAAATTGATAACTTTTTTAATTTCCGTTCAATTTGACTGAGCTCGTAGCAATAGGTATACAAGAACTGTCGGCAGGTTTAGTGTTTAATCAATAAGATCGAAAACTTATTTTTGTCGATTTCACTGCTGTTGTGTTTTTTTAGAATGCATTGAACTTCTTGCACTGAAGTTCTTTGAAATGAATATTGCCCAAACAGGCTTTGTGGATGACGTATGTAGTTAGGTTCTCTTATCCCGACTTGAAATATGACAGGAGTTCAATTTTCAGGAGGCACATACATATATACCATAAAAATTCAGCCTGCCTATGTTAGTGGCCGCAAAACTCCAAAACAAGTTGTCGATTGACTTGAAATTTTAACACAACTTTTCGCTAGATTACGTAATGTTTTTATAGTATTATTTTACATAATGGATCCTGTAAATAGTAGAAAAAGGGCGTGGCAAGGTTTCAAATCGCCATAACTTGGGAACTACAAAGCCTAGGTTTCTGAAATGCATGCCGATTGGCCTTACTGAAGAGATGTAGAGATTAAGAATCTTTTATTATAACTTAAGGATATGATGTTAAATCATTCGACTGACCACAGCGACTCGTGGCCGGGTTTAGCTAGTATTGTATTGTATATAAAAAATTGTTTTCGAACTTATTTTAATGTATATTTGTACGAATATATGCAATAAATTTTACAATCAAAATAATATGGGGGAACATAATAATATGGGAAAAAATATGTGGGGGGTGGGGGAAATATACCATTCGATACGAGTTTATCTTGACAGAACAGACATTGCCTAGCTTGTTTAACTAACTTATACGGTACACCCCGTAGAATAATTATTATGATATATATAATGTATAATCTATGTACATATTTCTTATGCAGTTCATGTAAGCCGCCCACATTTCATATAATTCGAGAGGTCTACGATACTTCGAACGCGCATGAAATCTTCGAGACTGAATTGGATAAGGCTCTGGAAGCAAAACTGGACTATATCATAATAGAGCCATCCAGACTAGGTGATGAGACTGGTCGCTGGATCACTGTTGGAAACTGTCTTCACAAGACAGCGGTTGTTTCTGGACTAGCATCAATCGTCTGCAGTCTAATCTGGCAACAACGTCCTTTGTTCAGTAGCCCAATGTGTGCTGTTTCCCTCTTTTGTACGGGGCTATATACAGTATCATGGAATTACGATCCATGTTGCCAGTACCAAGTTTTGGTAGGTACCACTGTGATATTAATATCTTAATATATATCATGTGTAGTACCAACATGTAGGAACCTTGTAAAAGATTTTAAAAGTTTAGGAATCTCGTCCATGTAAATTGTTACAAAATCCACGAGCCCAAAACATGTTACCTCTTTGACAGCCTACAATAAAGTAAGTAATATGGCTGCCAATTTTAAGATGCTTCAGAGGCATTGCACTAATAAACGCAAACAATTTGTTTTGTACTATGAATGTCAATTCTTTGAAATCACTTGGGTTTTTTATCAATGTTGGTATATAAGCGTGTACTTTTTGTTCGTCTGTCCGATTATATAAAATAAAATATATTATAAATATTGTACGGAAATAGATTTGTTATCCGTTTTAATTTTAAGAATATATTTTGAATATATGCTAGTACAGCTAGGTCTAGAGATGGACAACCGCAGAGGAAGTGACTAGTTGCTACTCGTTTTCGTCTTGGCAGCTTTTACAGTAGTCATACGAAGCTACACCCAGTCTAGTCGCGAGTTTCCTCTATACCTAGGAAGATTAGATAGTTCTGCTAACGTTTATTGTAGGCTAGAGTCAACGATGGCGCAGGACATAGCAGTGCGGTCAAAGTCGCGAGCCATCACTAGTTGTTCGCCTACCTGCAAGTTCATTCGACTTGAATTACCCTTACCACCTGTACTGGTACAGGTTATGTATACCACTGTAGGTTAAAAACAAAAGAAAGTGAATAGAAAGAAGTATGGTATTTGACAGATATTCTCCTTCAACATCCTAAAGGCACTTTTGGACAAATGCTTCGATCGCTGCCAGGCTGTCATTTTACAACGGTCCTTTGTTGTAAAATAAACCCGAGAATAAGCGAAATTTACATTACTGACACCTATCAAATGACGCCATACAAAATTTGAGACTGATTCATAGATTTTATGTTTTTCGATACAATGAAAAAGTAATATCGATCATAATTCGCTTTGTTGGACGATAAATTAAAGACGAGGTTGGTTTTCTCTATAGTGGCTGTTGATTATAGTTGGCACATTCTTCCTGACCTATGATGTCGTAGTTTAGAGATTAATTTTGTACCCAGATGTCGGAAGTAAACCCCAAATCTTTCCTTGTCATCGAGCTTATCAGTCTTTGCAGAAATCCGCAAAATCGCATCTTTATGGTGTGTTTGTGTGTGAAGGACTTTGAAACAGTTGCTTTCTGGCTTACTGCCAGACTTGCTCGCTCTGATTGGTTGATTGCAAAAAGTGGAACTCCTTTCGATCCTAATTGACCTCAACGTTGTCGCAGAAATGCCTCAAGAGCTTCAAACGCTAACACTTGCATACAGAATTTTAAGTCTAAAAATTGTTTTTGTTGCCTTTTCATTTGTGTTTGTCATGCATAGCATCGTGATGTACAACTGTTATTGTAGCTCTAGCAAATTATTTCTTAAATACAGTTATACAGTCTACATTCCTATTTAATTAAAGAAATTACAAAATATTTATCAATATCCAAAGTATATTCGCAATAATATAGAAGAAAGGATACATTTTTTATGATCATAAATAAATAAAAACCAATAAAACGCTGGTTATTTCTGTTTATTTACTCAAGGTCATTAAAAGAAGCAAGGACAATGCAACCAACAAATTTTAAGTAATTACTTATGCACACCAGGTAGATTCGCTGCGCAATGCTTTCGTTGAAATAAAAGCGTTCACAAACACACTCTTAACCGCTTGGACGTACACGAATTTGAGGACGCGCATAATTTTTTGTAGTGTGACATCGAGCAATTTTAGAAGCTTTTTTGAAGCGGCCTCAAGAGGCCACGTCCATTCTCTACTCATGATTGGATTTATCTCAATCAGCCATCATCATCAGTCTGGCTCAAATATGAAGAGATAGCAGATATGTATGGCTAAATTTTGTTCCGTGGACTTAGCGTGTATATTTTCGCGTTGTATCTATTTCACTAAATTTTTAGTTAAAGCGTCTTCTCATTAAAGAGCAGTCCATCAGCTAGATTAGAGAACGCTCTCCTTCCTTACATCTCTTTACAACAACTATTAGAGTTTCCAAGGGCAGGCTTTGGTAGTGTAAAAGAGTTTCCGATACCTTTACACTCAGTAGCAGATCAATCGATCGTTTTCAATTTGGCTTCGATATGAACGCATGAGCAGAGACTGGTTCCAAAATCAATAAATTTTGTTCGTCACAGCGTGCTAAAATGGAGCTTAAAACATGCGGTTGCACACAAATTCCCCTCCTTCCTATACAATCCTTAACATATCTTTTTTTAACCATTCCATTTTCTTAGAGCTGAAACTTTATTTAACAACCGCACTAAAATATTTCAATATCTTTAAAAGTTATGGGTTTCTGGACGCTTCTTTACAAAATCATTCACTCTTCATTGGCGTACATACGACAACAATATATGTATAATACCATAATTGGCATAAAGGAATAAGCAATAACGAATAAAAAAATAAAATAAGATAGCAGTTCTAAAATATAACACATACATATACATACATATGTATGTATAATTTCTTATGTATTTTTCAAATAATTCAAGCATGGGATGTTTCGCAGTAGTAAATAGTTTTCCTAAAAAATTATAAGATCTTAAAATTGTTAAATACAACTACATATATATTTTTATAAATATTTGCTGACAATGGGATTCTTTACATTGTATTTTTGTTATTTAGGTGGAAAATGATGAAACCGTTCTCTCCAAGCTACCATTAGCGGATGTATCTTCACCTGTAATTTTAAGTTATATTTCAAACACGAAAACATGCTACCTGCATTGTAGTATAACTCTACTTTCGGCAGCATTTTGTGCATGGCAATTATATAGATCATACAAATAGTTTTGTTTCGCATGAACAATAAATACAAAATAAGTGTTTCTGCTGCTAAATTTATACATCAATCATCTCACAGGGACTGTTTTAGACGATTATATCGTCTTAATATTTACAATTTATGTATTGGTCTTTTTTAATGTAAGAATGTGAACGAAGAAGTGGTATGTTATATAAGTTATGAGATAAAAATTTAAGTGAACATTATATAAAGATATAAATTTCACTTTTCAATAAAAGTTTGCAAACAATGTTAAAACTTCGAGAAACTATTTTCAGTTCAATTCGTAAAGATGTTTTATTTATATATCAACTTTAGCTCAGTGTAATTACGCATATTGTTAAACCATAGATTCTAATAATATTGATATTAGAAAATAAAGGTTAGTTTATACTCGTAGACTCCAAGTAATATAAAGTTATGAGTGCTGCAATAATAAGTATAAAATGGAGTTGTAATTCACATAATTCTTTCTGAAGTGCTTGTAGAATTTAGATATTGGTGAATTTAAAATATCCGTTAATATAGAAATGTTGTTTTTCGTATTGTTATATATTTGTAAAGAAAATATATCCTTCATAACAATAAAAAGATAATAAAAAATGCGTGAATACAACTTAATCACTTCACAACATTTATTTAAAATTGCTAAAAGTATAACATATTGTAGTAAAATTTGTATGGTAATGTTATGGTAAGACGCGATAAAAAGCTACAGCGTGTATTAAAGTTAAATTTCACATACAAATTTCTTCTCTACATATCAGTCGAAGGCTTTAGTTGCCAATAATGCCTATAAATATTTATGTAGTAATAATATCGCTGCATATATTTCTAAATAAATAAAAATAAATAGAACCAGAGAGATGTCTGTCGTTGTTCTGGCCGAAGCTCCCTCACGATTTGTATACCATTTATAAGGTGTATTATATAAATATGTGCGGATAATCACTCTGATTAGTTACAGGAAGATCCTGATCCTTCAGTCTGTATAAAAAGTATGCGTGGCCATACACAGATTTTTCCCGATTTGCAGTATATTGGTATTGTGTACCTTCGAACGACTTTAATCAAGTGTAGTTAATGACGGAAACCTGATAGTTCTTGGGTGTCAGAATCTCGCGTTTACTCAGCCACTCCATTCACTTACTGTGTAGATTGTGGACATCTGGATATATGTATTTGGGCTAATAGATCGTCAACAGTCGGCGAAGACCCAGTCCCCTGCTTTCCGGATATTGTCCATATCCCATTTTAAGGAGGAGGTTAGAGAATTGTCCAGAGAAAAGGCAACTTTAAAGCCAAATAATTGTATCAATGATATGATCATTAATATCAATGAGGAATTGTATAAAATGAAAATATTTCCCATACAAAGTTGCAACCCTTTTTCACACCTTCAAGGGTTGCATTTTTTGAATTACCGATATAGGTATTTGTTTAATTATATCAAAGAGCATTAAGACCAATGGCTCGTTTATGCAACTTCTCTCGTTTGACGTTCAATATGACGTCATTCGAATATTTTATGAACGAAGTTACAGGAACAGGATACAAGTTTCAAACAAATCCTACCATAAATAAAATATCCCTCATACAAAGGTCGCAACCCGTTTTCACTCCCTTAGGGATTGAATTTCTAAATATTCTTTCTTATTCTTTGTATACATCGTTAAAGAAACCTCTGTGCAATTTTCATCTTTTTAGGATTTAGCCAGGACTTTTCTTTTTATATACATATGTATATAGAATATATATACTCCTGTCTCCCTAACTATCCTACTACCATCTAGTCTTTTGAACACCCTTATGCGAAACAACCTGTATATATATAACTGCGTGTAAAAAAAAACACACTTCGAAATTTTTCTATTGGACAGCAATATTTGTCCATTAACATTTGAGAAAACAGAGAAAGACCATCGGAAGTAATTTTTAAGATTTTTAAATATCGTATTAAGCCAAGAGCAGATTTTGTTGCTAGAGGTTCTGTCAATGCAGAAAAATATAAAAATATTATTAAAGAATGCGAGATTTCCACAATTGAGGAGCTGAGCTGCCATTTTGGAAACTCAATATTTCAAGACGATAGTTCACCTTGCAATCTTGCTAGCTCTGTAAGTAAATTTTGAATTCTTACCAAATACTGCATTCAAATGGACATTTTTGGACAGGTAACAAGAAAATTTAGGATAATATCAATGTCCTGACCAGACCTCGATATCATCGAAAATTTATGGGAAATTATGGCACGAAAAATCTAAGAAAGTCCCCGAAATCTGTCGTTGAAAATTGTTATAAATTAAGTGTGGTACGATGTGGTACAATTCCTAGAAGAGTAGAAGCTGTATTAAATGACAAAGGACGAACAACAAAATACTGAGCAAACACAGAATGTTCATACCAACTTTCATGACGATACCTCTTTTCGTTCTCTTGGCACATTTTAAAAAATGTGTTTTTTCATCCGTTCAAAAGTTACAGACGTTTTCGTGATTTTGTGGAGGTCGCAGGCAACGACGACAGATATTAAATGTAGTACCATGTCAAGATCCGCATCCGCACAGTAAACATATGGAATTCCTCTTCGGTCTGATATAGATGTTATACAGATAGACCTATGTTACCGCGGTAGAATAGCAAAAATAATAAAAATAGATAAAATTTAAAAATGATCTGTATATAACTACAGATTCGTCTGTCAGACGAATAGGATTCCATGCCCTTAGCGTCTGTTCCGTTTTTTAAATTTTAATAAAACATATACCGATTTGTAGGTATTTTTCCTCTCTACTGCACAAAATGGAGACGACGTTTAAAGACGACCTACATTGAAGGATATCAGGTATTACGTTCCAATATATAAACATAGTTTATCAACATAGGTTGGTAAGCACAAAAAATAATCTTAACGAAAAATTTTGTTTCTCCTGTGCATACGAAGACGATCTGGTTGACTGAGTGAGAAGAGGTGGTGTTGTTGCTATTCATAGACAAGCATTTCATGTGAATTTTATATTATGTTATATTAAAAAATTTTATAATACAAAAGAATTAATTGAAAATGGTAATTATTATTGGTCGGAATTTCGACCATGACAGACCCTAGTTCATATGAAATCTTTATTTAAATTAGTTTCCAAGCCTAAACTTAAAAGTTTACCACGAACTGATCACATCAATTGAGAACACCTTTAATCTGCTTAATGGGCAAGTTAGGGAATAGTTTTTTTTAGTAGTGTGTGTTTCCGCCAGGGTTTGATGATTTTTGGAACGACAATATTTCTAATCGAATTCCAACTTCCGAAAACTACCGTTCATTGAGTCAATTCTGGACGTAAAGCTTGTAACGTTAGATTTTTCCGAATTATCTGAGCGTTTACGTTGTATACCGCGATCACTAAGCATTGTTATTTTATCTAGGGACAGCACCGATTTTCTTTTAGATGCCAATTCCACTTTCCATGCTTCTACCATGTCTTTTAATGGAGTTTGGCCTCCTAATTCAAGTGGTAAGCAAACGGAGTCAACGTCTTTGATCAAGTCCTTTTCGCTTGAATAAATAGTCAGACGTTTCCTTATTTTAGAACTCACATGTTTTTTTACGAACTCTATCAACCATTTCAAAGCGGGCGGGACATTAATTAAAACGATTTTCTTATGTCGCAATGGTAGCGATTGTTCACTCCATATAAAAAGCCTTGAAAATTCTGTGGGATTCCAAATAGTCACGTGATTCATAGTCACTCCAGAAAAGTCGCCAATGTGTGTCAAGCCAGAAATTTGTGTTTCTTGATCTTCCATCAAGCACTCGTAGGTCAAGAAGTGGGCTCTTGCCTGATCACTGCTATTATATAATTTGGCATTAAACAATTTTGCATTGATTATTACCACACGGCGTCCGTTTTTGTCACGTTTTGGTGTTGCAAATATATAACCATTCGATATTATTTCATTTAATTTGGGTTCTAGGAAATCTAAGTTTGTACACATGTGCGGAAAAGTTCTTCGAATGTTTAGATACTTCAGTAGTGTTTGTTCCGCCAAAGATACACTGAATTTTTTAGCACGTAAAAAACGCATCAAAAACGAATCGTCATAGCGCATGTTTTCTAAATCCCCATTTCTTTTTATCAATTTCCGGAATTGATATATAGCTTCTTCTTTTGTAAAAACATCTTCGTGCAACTCTTTTTTGGCTATTCTTAATGGTTCTTCCGAGAGCTGGTGATTCCCCTCCATGGATGTGGGTTTCATTTTATTCGAGTTGAGGAAAGTAATGAGGTTATAATCTAAAAATGAAAGAGGAGAATAATTGAAATACGATTAATGGTATACATATATGCAGTGCCCTCACGAAACGGTGAACATACAATAAGGTAAACAACTATTTTAACATTCAAGTGAACATTCAAGGAACAAGTGAACAAAATTCCCGGGAAAGTTTCATTCGTTTAACATAAATTGTGAAGTAATTTAGGAAATCTTTACTTATTTCTCTTTCTATTTATTTGTTTCTTTCTATATGTCTCCCTTTCTGTTATGATTAGCTATTCGCTATTCGTCGTATTCATATAAGAGGTTTGTATATATGGTTAATTTGGTAAGGAAATGAAGTAGAAAAAGATGAAAACGTCATACAAATGAAAAATTGGCGCGCGAAACAGATGACTTTCATATTTCGTTTTTAAATATACATGTTTCCTTTCCCTAATATTATTTTATATACAACACTATATTAATTTAATAGTATTTATTACTAAATGTACAAAATTATCTAACTTATTCTAAATTTAAACCTAAGTACAATAAATTAATAAACAGCGAAATGATAAAATAGCCCTCGAAAATGATATTCCTATTGCTCGTAATATTGCAGTATTGCTCCAGAGGAGAAATTAGCGAAATCTCAACAGAGTCTAAACCTTCTATTAATATTATTATTTTATCAAAAAACGTGTACTTTTGGGGGAAAATTACATTTTAGATTTTTAGTAACATATTTTCCATTCATTCATTATTTTTAAAGTAAAATGTATAATTAACCAAAACACATCATGCAATATCATATACAATATATATCAATTGAATCGATGTGTAGGAATGAATGCATTTTAAAATTAAAAGAAGCTAAGTTTTAAGAAAAAACGTTCCATTGAAATGTCTATTTAAAATTGAAAATTTTGATCTAGCGAGTTTTCCTTTTTGATTACACGTTTGTAAAACTATCGAATTATGCGATAGTTGAAAACTATTTTATGGCTGTACTAAAAAAATTGAATTATTAAAAGCTATTGAATAATTCAATAATATTTATTCGATAGCTTTAAGTTATTCAGATGATTTCTGAACGAGAATTCCTTCAATTGTTTATCAATATTAGTAATAACTAAAAACTAGCAAATGTTCAATCATATTTTTTCAGTTTTTAGTAATTCGAAAAACAATCAATCGATCGTTAATTATCGATCGCTACGATATTATTCAAAATATATTATTCGTCAAAACAACATAACGAGTGTTAAGGTTTCTTCCATTTTGGCTGTGAAAAGATCGGCTGAATGAATGAGTGAAAGAAATCATTTGATAATTCAAATCATTCAGTAGCTAACTATTGATAGTTGAAATCGCTCTAGTTCGCAACACTAGGAAATACCTCTGCTTCGTTCAGTTATTGTTCAATTGTTTTTAAATTTTACCGAGTTTAAAATAGTTGCACAACACTAAAAATATATTTATGTATGTTATTTATATTAATTTCAAGCATGTTTTCATGTTGAAGGTGGCTTAACAACTAAAATTAGGATCATATCTTACAATTTGTTTCATAATTTGTCCATATATTCGCAAAGTTTTAATGTACAACACAACTACTTTTATTAGTTTAGTTATAATGCGTAATTTATATACACATTTTAAAAATTTTAACTCTTACATAAATATGTACACATGTATGTCCATGAATAGCCACAAGTATACTGAATTTAACCTGTACCTGTACTAACTACTAAAAACTCTTACTTGTTGTGTAACAAAGACTTTTGGTCACTTTCTATTACGATTTCGTGTAACTTGACTTGACCGTCCAACTGTTTAACTGTGAGTAAAGTAAGTGTGCTCGAAAGCCAATGCAAATGTTTGAAATATTTCCAACAAAAGTTGTAGAAAGCAATTGCAGCTTAATTTGTCTTGTACATAGTATACACTTATTAGCTTTTAAGTCAGTCTGTCTTTTACAAGTTTCGTGTGTTAGTTTATATGTTTGCTAGTAAGACATCAATACACCATCTAATTTTAATCCAGTTCTTGCTGATAATTTTACCAAACCTATATTTTAGGAATTCTTCATTCATGAACTGAATGTTACAAGAAAAACTAACAGATTTATTCGTACAGTCACAACCACGATGTCGGATGATTCTCTTTGTACTTTTCGTCGATTACAAAAACAAAGACATTATAAAATGTCAATGGCGACGAAAAGCACAAAGACAGTCATCCGACATCGTCGTCGTCGTGACTCTGTGAATAACACTGTAAAATAAAAGCAGAAGCATGCAATCTTCGACTCACCCGATACTGAAATACCTTTCACCCTCCTGGTGACTAATGAATGATCCTTTTACTGATAAGCATTTGAAGGAAATACGTTAAACCCATGCGGGCTTTAAAGTGGGAAGTTATGCTGAGGTTGGTGGACCATGTCCATTCGTGGATGGTAATATACATAGTACTGATACTACATGTACTGATTGGATTTAGGTTGTGTTTGTAGCAGTTACTATATTCCACAATAGCAGTTTTTTAAATTTAAACTTTTTGTGGGACAGCTATTGTACATGTGTGCGGATCTCGCCCATTTTATTAATTAATATTGATGTTTTATGTTCGCGAATTCTTTTTTGACCTGATAGCTAACTTCCACACATTGTGACATGGTTTCAAAAGGTTTCTTAAGTTTTAGTATAAAAAGTGGGCGTAACCTTAGACCGATTGGAAATCTGGGTTTAACGCTAGAAGGCAACAAAAACAGTTCTTTTCATTTTCGAAGTTTTTAGGCCTAAAAGTAAATAACTACTACTAATAAGTACTATGGGTAGGAACTTAATAATGGTAATTAATCAACCTAAGTGCAAATCTGGAGAACTTCTTTTGAATCATTTCAATTCACCCACTATGCACATCGTAGAAGGGATTGTAAATTACCGTCGCATATTATAATTTAGATCTTACAAAATATGTATGTATGTATGTATATAATGTATATATGTATGTATATAATAGTTTTAAAGTAGTAGGAATCTGAAAATCCGAACTATTTCTGCGAATAAATGCAAGGGAATAATATAGGAAAGGTGCTCGGTAAAGGTGACCTTAGCGTCGAACAAAACTCCGTGATCCAGTACCTCATTAAGTTTATTTAGGTCAACCCTATTTAGAAAAAACCGGGACCTGAAGGATTTAGAGTAGGTCACATGAAAGCATTTAGCGATTTTAAGATGCAATAGATTAAGAATACTTTTCGTTCTGCCTTCAATTTCAGTGTAGTGAGTTATTAATTTTCAAAACAAGTTTCAGATCATCTGCGTACTCGTAATGGTCATACTCGGATATATTGAATTATCTGTATAATGCCTAATATGGGCGTTGAAAAAGTATTCTTTTTTTAACAAATTAGAATGAGTTTTAACTACGACTAAACTCCCGTTCCGTGTGACCACAGTATCTTAAGGGATGCTTTTAATCCCTTGGAGCTGGACGAATCGGTTTAACTTTCGTCAAAAAATTTCTGTATAGAAATGTTTAACTACTTAAATATTAAAACATATAAATTTAGTAACTACATATTCAGTATTACTTCGCATTTTGAATTCTTCATTCGACTTAAAAACACAATTAACTATTGTGAGAAAATTCGCGATTGTCATCGAACGAGCGAAAGATTGTTAAGTATCAATCACAATTGATACTGGCCATACCAAAATTTAATCGACTGACGGAAAAAGCAGTTAACCAATCCTTGATTGGCACCTGCAATAGCGGCTTCAAAGTTATCGAATCCCAGGACTAAATCTATTGGCATTAAAAATTTGAGTTATAGCTCGAAATACCTATGACTAATCTGAAAAATTCTTTGCAAAATATATTTTATTATGAATTATATCAGTTTTAATTTTACACATAGTCGTGTAATAAACCGTGGCTGATTATTTTTTACATTTTAAACAAACATTTAATCTGAATTCATTACAATACGAGTTAACAATATAAATTAAACCGATTGTATTTTATATTTGAACGTGTAACTTGAAATGACGTTTAATGAATTAATGTAAAACAAAGTATTTGATTTATTACTTTTTCTTGCGGCCTCGTTTAGTGGACACCTTCACTTTTACCAATGCTTTCATATCAACCGTTTTCATCTCCATTATTCCGTCGCCAATTTGTGGGATTTCTGCTTTACCATTAATCAGTACTTCTTCAACTTTTTCCGAATTCATTACTTTTATTGCTTCGCGTTCCTTCGCTGCAGCTACAGCTGCAGCCTTTTTTGTTAGTGCTGGTTTCTGCGGTGCAGTTGTTGGTTGTATTTCATCCTCTACCAAAAAAATGCTATGCTGTCCCCCGCTAGCTGCACGAATTATACGTTTCCCCAGCGTTTGTTTGCTGGCAATCAGCGCAGGCTGTAGCACATCATCCTCTGTGCCTGTTCCTAACTGATGGTTAGAACCCATCCCCCACGAGTAGAGCTTACCATCATCAGTGATGGCAAACGACTGTGCCTCGCCACATGACACACTAACTACTTTTTTGTCGGCAAGAATTTTTATTGCCTGCAGTTCTTCAACATCCTTAGAGATTTGGCCGAGTCCTAGGCGTCCATAGTCGTGACGTCCAATGACAAAACAGGATCCGTCTTCTTTAAGAACAAGCGTGTGATGTTGACCACCAGCAATCTGCTTTACATTAGCGAATTCAGTCTTTTTCGGGTTGATAATTGTGGCTTGGTTCTTCCCATAGGCTAGCTGTTTATAATTATTAAGCCCAAATGCATATATGTTACCAGTCTCGGTTTCACGTAAAAATGTGCCAAAATTTGTCGCCCAGATGCTTTCGATAGATTTACCACGTTTAACAATTACTTCACCTGGACGAAGCAGCTCCGTTTTACCACGCCGACCTATTTGGACAAATATATTAAATTCTGAACCTAATACAATTTTAGAATTAGAAAAATACCTTCACCAGAAGCGGAACGCAACGATACGCGCCCTAGCTGGCCTTGCTCACCACATCCTACAGTGTAGACCTTACCACCGCATGTTAGTATTACTAAGTGATCTGAGCCAGAAGCAATGTCACAGCACGTCACGCCTGGTAACACATCTATAGGTAATCGCTTGTTTCCTTCGAGCGTTAAACCCATATTTCCATGGGAGTCCCTGAATGATCCCCAGGCAAACACTCGACCATCTTCCAATAAACAAGCAGAGTGAGAATCACCAGCGGATATCTTAACCACCTTCCCGGGAAGCTCTACTACTTTAGGTTCGAATTCGGAACCATCTTGAGAACTATCACGACCAAGAGCTCCTTCGTCATTACAACCAAAGGAAAATATACGACCATCGCTAACCAAAACCAAGTTGTGCATTCCTCCCGCTCGAACATCCACCACGTTCGTAATGCTGTCTAAAAGTTCTGGACGTTTGCGTTCAAATTTGGTCTCGTCATCACCAAGGCCCAACTGGCCCATATCGCCTTGACCACAGACCAATGCTTTACCAACAACGGTCGGTCTAGTCGGAAGTGGCAATGAGAAGGCCATGCGTACTATCTTTTTGCTAGGTCCTCCATCCTCATGACTACTTTCCGTTTTTTCGAGAGCCTTTCGACGCACAGCAACACGCGGCATTGTCCTCAATTAAATAAGCTCTCAACTAAAAATATTCAGAGGATACAAAACACGAGACAAACTCTTAAGCTTGATGTTTGCGAAATATATTTCCCAAAATCCAAAAACTCGCCGTTTAAGTTTGTGTTAGTCAGTTATTTAATGAAAATTCTGTCTAAAAACAATCCAATGCACTGCGCGGGAAATACGGCGTATTAAAACTCCGCTCGTCCTCAAACTTCTCTTAACTTATTTCACAAACACACAACACTTAACGCATGTGTTCAATTGATATACCAAACAGAGTTGCATGAGCATCGAACAAATGTATTTGAAAAGAAAAGGAAAAGTAAACTACCACATTGGAAGAAAAAAAAATACACGCCATTTATAAAAACAATTTCTACCTAGAGGAGAAATAATTTTTGTCTAAAATCTAGTCTCGGAGCGGAAGGCCAATTTTGTTGTTGTTGTTTTGCACGGTGACTCCAGCAACAACATCGGTTTCTCTTTTTCACTTCTGTTTTCGGAGTTATAGCCCTTTGAAATTTGAAAATTTCGAAGCTATATCCCCTATACTATAGCAGCCACACGGTTGGTGTGAGCATCATTACACAGGTATTTAAAATATCTTTTATTTATGTTATATAACAAATTTTATCGAAAACCTTATATTAAATTTCAAACAGATTAAAAGTTTTTTAATAAAATATTGTGGAATATGTGGAAATTTCCAAATATCGTTCTTCTGTTTTTTTAGGATTGATTTGTAATTTTTTGTTATACAATAACCAAATTTATTACTGCCCACGCCCGTTAAGGGTTGGAGCAATTCGAAATGTAAAATTCTGGGGCTTATGAAAGGATGTTGCCATAATATTGGTACCGTTAAATAGGTTTCTTAAGTATCTTCCATTAATGTTAATATACATTTTACCGTAAATCGTATACTTTTTGAGAAAAATGGAATTAAAGATTGTTAGTGCTATTTAGCATTATTTTTTTTTAGTAAAATGTATGATTAAGTAGCATAACTAACCCAACACAAAGAAACTAGAGCCTCTTTCTACCCGTATTTTTTTAGTCAGGATCAGTGTAAGAGTTTAGGAGAAAACGCATTTTTAGTTGTGGAGATATATGGCTTAAATTTTCAAATTATAACGAGACATAACTTGGAAACCAAACGAGAGAACAAAAAGTGTTGTTGAAATAGGACAACTACAAAAAAAAATCAATAAATTTCACCGTTGTCATACGTTTCTTTTTTCACCGCTGGAAAGGAAATTTTAGTGCGAAAGAAACAGCAAAAACTGCTAGGGAGATAGGTTGAATACAAATCCCGTGAAGTCTCGCCGGAGACATTATGTTTGGTTTTCCTTTGTTTGCATTTGTCAAAAACAATAAAAACATAGAGTTAATTATATGTTTATAATTTTTTGAAAGTATTGTATTTATGGAAGTATTTTTTTCGAAGACTATGAAGTTTTTCTTCGTCTTAACGCCGAGCGTCAAAATGTCAGTGAGAAAATAGATTCGATCCGATCGAAGCGTCATAACTCCGAGCTTCAGAGAGCAAAATTCTTCCATAAGGTTGGTATAGTAATTTGTGTTCGATGTGCTTCAAAACTCAGCTTCGAAAAATAATTTACTGTATAAACCTTATTGAAGAATTTTGCTCTCTGAAGATCGAAGTTATGACGCTTCGTTCGGATCGATTCTATTTTTTCATTGACGTCGAGCTTACGCTCTTTTTTTTCGGTACTGTATTGCCTTTTCTTTGTCGAAAATACTACCAAAATAAAGAAGTGGTGCCATATTCTTACAAAAAATGTAAACAAAACGCATATTAGGTACTGCGGTCAATCTGCCAGATTAGTTGGTAGACTGTTTAGTTTATTTATTGGTTTTGTCAAATGTAAATGCAACTAAAAAATGCTTTCTACCACGTGAAGTTGGCTATATTTAAAAAAGTTGTGAGTCCCAAATTTACCTACAATCTGCATAAAATTCTTGAAGAATTTGGGTAATCGGCATATGTGTGTGTATTTCATTAAAAAAATTCAGCTAACGACGCCATCTTGACGCCATAATCAAGCAGGCTCTGACGGAAATTGGTAGAATTAAAACGGTGGTTAGTAAATTAATAAATTTAGTTGTAAATTACTTAAATTATATTAGAACCATTGCCAATATTACTCCTTGGCTTTTACTTTGAGTTTGGTTAAAATAATTTAATATTTTTAGTATTGATAAATCGATGGAAACATTGCGAGATTGCGTGGTTTTCTACACTAGATTGTTAGAATTTGTTAGTAATAAATAAATATACATAACGTCCTTAATTTGTTTACAATTATTATTATTGGTGGATGACCTTTAGTGGCATTTCTGACTTCCTCAAGCGGTTATTAAACTTCAATTAATAATCGTGCTATTTTTTATGTTGGCAATTGACATATTTTCAGACTGTTAAAGTTTGCATACACGTTAAATGTCGGATGTGGACCACAATGAATTGGAGACCTACCTCAAATCCTTTAACAAGGAAATAGAAGAGGCCGGCCGTGTAGAAGATGCAGTAGAGAACAATGAAGGCGACCAAGTTGATGATACTAACGAAGATAGAGAAAACGGAAACATTTTTATTGATCAATCTGGAAATTACTATTACCAAGTTGGTGATCACATGACGTCTGTTGAAGATTGCGGCAAGTCTACATTGAAGAACCAAGACCTGCAAAAGGAGTGCAAAAAAATTAAAATAAAAAACTCTAAAAGTATGTTTTGTAGTCTAGATGTAGTCAATACTTTTTATTAATCAAATATCAATCTAGAACAAAATACTATGGTAGACACGGATGATAACGGAGATGATAATAGTGATGAAGGAATGGATTACGTTCTTATCCTTGACAACGCTACTGGAAAGGAAATACATCCCAATGAGTTAAATCCTGATGATCCAGAGAAAGAGATTTATACTTTTGATGAAAATGAGACGGATGATAATGCTAATCCTGACAATCAAGGTGTATTAATTCCTGTAAATACTGTTCGCCTGAAGCCAGTTTCCTCCGATGCTGTTGCACCATCACATCGTTGCATTCACTGCGACTACACAACCACAAAGCGATATTTACTGTCACGGCATCTGCGAGCTCACTCAGACGATCGTCCTTTCAGGTGTTCTGTTTGTGAGCGTGGTTTCAAATCGAATGCATCGTTGCTTAACCACGTAAATACTCATCTGGGCAACAAACCCCATCATTGCAAGGAGTGTGAAATGACATTTACTACCTCAGGTGAATTAGTTCGTCATGTACGCTATAAGCACACCCTCGAAAAGCCGCATAAGTGTACTGAATGCGTCTACGCAAGCGTGGAACTCAGTAAATTGAAGCGCCATATGCGTTGCCATACAGGTGAGCGCCCCTACCAATGCCCGCATTGCACATACGCATCGCCTGATACATTCAAGCTGAAACGACATATGCGTACGCATACTGGGGAGAAGCCGTACGAGTGCGATATCTGTCACTCCCGCTTTACGCAGTCGAACTCAATGAAGGCACATCGCATGATTCACAGTGTGGGCGAGAAGCCCGTCTTTCAGTGTTCACTCTGCCCGACGACTTGTGGTCGAAAAACAGATCTTCGCATTCATATTCAGAAGCTTCACCATTCAGATGAGCCAATTAACTGTAAGCGTTGCGGCAAAAGTTTTCCCGATCGTTATACTTATAAGGTGCATATTAAATCTCATGAAGGGGAAAAATGCTATAGGTAAATATTTTTATAGTGACAAGCTATGTAGTGAGAATGGGCTCTACTCTTTGCATAGGTTTTAAATTTTCTATCTCAAATCGAATAGGTTTTTGCGTCCTGCCCTTCATATGTTGCTTTATACACTAAGTTTGTCCTTTTCTGTGTCTAAACAAATCTGTTTAAGATTATAAACAGATAAAATTATACATATATACCGAAACTAATCTTTTCCGATGCGTAATCAAATAAATGGACCTTTCATGCACAATGCTTCTCCATTTCCTGAATTTCTCCATTTGTTTAATATTTTTCATGCTATTTTGAAGAATATACTAATAATAGTCTCGAGTGCTCATATAGCTTGTTTTTAATTAATCCCGAATTAATCTCATAAAAATAATGTAATTAAATTTCTTTTTATATGATGACGTTATCATTTTTGAATTAGGATTAAAAGGAATCTATAGTTAATTGAAACACTTAAATTTACCATTAATAGCTTATTATTTGCTTATATAGATGTACGATCTGTCCTTACGCTTCAATCTCGTTGCGGCACTTGGAAAGTCATATGCTAATCCACACAGATCAGAAGCCCTTTGTCTGTGAAATTTGCGAGTTATCATTCCGACAGAAGCAGTTGCTCAAACGACATATAAATCTGTATCATAACAAATTTTATGTGCCGCCGAAGCCGATTGAGAAACGGCATACGTGTCCACATTGTAAGCGCACGTTTTCCCACAAGGGCAATCTTATGCGTCACATGGAGTTACATGATCCAGATTCCAATTTAAAACAAGAAAAACTTAAGTTAAAGTTGGGACGGAAGACGCGGGTGACTGATGAAGGCTCTATAGAAGTAGCGGTTAGCGAAAACGAATTGGAAACGGAAGAATATTATGATAGTAGTAAAGATTGTTATGAAGGTACTGAAGAAGAATTTGAAATAATTGAAACTGTTGATGACGCTGAGCTAGAACAAAAGCCAGTTGTGCAGCACTCTGTGTTGAATGATATTGCTGAAGAAATTAGATCATCTTCGAATCGGACTAAAGCCCCACCCTTTATGGACATAAAAACTGTGTCCATAAAGAAAGAACAAGATGGCAGTGAGTTCGTAGCAGTTGAAGGAACGGACGGGCAGCAATACATGGTTGTTGAAGTTATTCATTGCGATGAAGAAGCAGATTCGGATGAGGCAGAATCTGAACTAATCGATAATATGGACTCTAGTACCTTTTTACAATAGATTTTCATTTATTTGGAAAGTAAATAGATATATTTTATAGGTGCGGCACTTGATAATGCGGATAAAGAGGATGTTGATAATTGTTTTGGATTTGTAAGTTCTTTAAATTTATTTAGTATATATGTATTCGTATGCCTTATATACAAAATGTTGCATTTAGGATGACGCTGATGGTGAAGAATATGTCGACGATTCAGACAATAAGGAAACCATTCAGTTACTGGAAATTATTGACGATGATTAATTAGCAGTTACTATAGTAGCAATGAATCGTTGTTAAATATTTCACCACTCAGGAATTGGAGATATAATTTGTTCAGATGTAATCGCATGAATTTATTCGTTTATTGAGTTTTAAGTTAGTATATTTAATATATTATTCATAATGGTTTTACTACCCATTACAAAACCTAATTCTAAACTAATAAATAAATTAAATATTAATTTATTAAAATAGAAATAACATTTAGTAATAAAGTTGGGTTTATTACAAGAATGATAGAAAATTGCATTGCGCAGGTCTGTTATTTTTTCGTTTGAGAGTGACGTCACGTCTGCAACATATTGATCTCATCATACACGCCTGTAGTTATCAGTTTTATGGAAAGTTCTTGTAGATGGAGAATCAGTCATGAAGTGTGCAGTTGAATGTCCAAAACCATTCCAATTTTACCACTGTTTTCAGTTAAAATACTAGTTTAATTCTTTTCATTGCTTCATCGGATGTTGCGAGCGTAATTTATTATTTATTTATTTTTTTTTATTTATTTTTTTTTTTATTTTGCATACAAGGGCTTACATGTTACATGAGTATATACATATTCAATTATAAGTTTGCTCCTTCATTACTAACTGTAGAATGGATACCATTGCGTCACATGCATCACTCTCAGTTAACTTTGATAGCTGATTAGCAATGCTTCTACCAAATTCAGTGTAATCATTACCAAAGGCGTTTATATCAATATCAACATTGTTCTTTGGTACGACGACAGTGGGTTGATTCTTGAATCCAGACACGGAAATTCTGATCTTGCTGACCGTCGGCCCACCAGGCTCCTGGGTTCCACGTTTCATCACCCATACTTTGGAATGCATTGGTCGTCGATTATGCTTACACGTTGCAGACGTGACGTATATGCTCAGAAGTAAATCATTTTTTATCGTTCTTTTAATATTAGGTTAAGTATGAAATGTTCGATGTTTGAAAGTTTAGTTTATTTGATCCCCAATAAGAAACAATATGATTAATCAAAATGCGCGTCTAATGACCTCGATGGTGTTTTGCAATTTTAAGGGTAACTTTTAAATGCATGTAGCGAAGAAGTGCGAGCGAGAGGTAGTGAAATCCGAAAAGGCATCTTTCACAGCTTCTTGAGAACTGAAGGATTTTCCTTGTAAGAACTGGTCCAATGCCGGGAATGAGTGGTAGTTCGTTGGTGCAAGGTCTGGTGAATACGGTGACAGAGAATTTCCAAGTCTAGCTCCTGTAATTTGAGTAGCGTTGTTCGGGCGACATGCGGTTACGCGTTGTCTTGTAAGACGATTGGACAGTCTCTATTCACCAATCTAAGCTGTTTAATGGCACTCTCATAATCACATCCAACTGATTGCAGTAGACATCTGCTGTTATGGATTGACCAGGTCTCATAAAGCTGTAATGGATAATTCCGGCGCTGGACCGGCACCATACGCTTTTTCTAATGAATGTTTGGTTTAGGACTCTGTTTCGGAAACTCTTTTTTTATCCAATCTTTCTTGTTTTTGGAAAGGAAGGTCTTCGTATACAGCATCCAAGCGCTCTTTGAGTTCGCTGCGCGATTTCTTTTCCAAAAACAAGAATCGAATCACCGACCGATATTGATCTTTTTCCATTTTTCTAAAATACGCCGACACAACCGCTTCCACTCCCGGTCCAAACAAAACTACGAGTCCGATTCGGACTGAATTGACAGTAGCTGCCCACAACAATGTACTACACGGTAGTAAATTTCTCTTGCGGTCGTGGCCACCATTGGGTGGTGAGGCTGAGTACTTATCGAACTGCCATCGTACATAGAAAATATATTTATTCCCGATCAGCGTCGTCTTCTGAGTCGATTTAGTTTAAGAAATTGTTCCGAATCTTGGGGTAGTCCGCCAGTTCAAGGTGTAGGGTATTTAAGTTTCGGCCAGGCCGAATACAGCACTTTCTAGTTTATATTATTTTATTTAATATTAATGATACATAAAATTTTGTCTATCTATATTTATATTTCGTAAAACCCATTACTTTAAATTAGTCACTCTTGTTATTATATTTTGATTTTCTAGCTCTAAGCTAATATTAAAAATATTGGCAAACACTAATCAATTCGAGTGTTATTTTAAACACTATATACTATAAATCCATCTTTTAAATTTTATTATGGAATCATTTTTAAAATTTAACAAAATACAGTTTTAGTTCCAAATGGACTTTCACTATCAAACATTATAATAATTAAAACTAAAGGAAATTGAAGCCCTTATTTTTATAGACATTAGTTGCACTGAAACGTATTTTTTAATTTAAAGAATAATTAAAATGAAGACATGTAAATACACGAATAACCAAGTTTATTAAGAATTAATTTCAGTTATATTAAACAGGCGATATATTATAAATATACAACTGTAAATTATTTCGTTAAGATAACTATAAATAAAAAAAATTTATATTTTAAACTTTATTCCTCGTTTACAAGCTGTGGAATTTTTAAAAAAATTACGGGTAATGATTACGGCACTTGGCGGTGATGGTGGATTTTTGCTACGTGGGCATATAGCAAAAGAGGGTAAGTATGTTGCCAACAGTAACAGAGGTCAAAATAGCACATTAAGTACTAACAGTGGGCGGATCATGCTTATAGTTTGTGAAAGAGGTTTCGTGGTTTCAAAGTGGTTCTTAAAATGTTCGTATAAAAGGTGAGCGTGTCTATTGATCGACTATGCTTAAAATCCCAGAATCTTGGACACCTACTGTGTCCAAATACTGGATAGAGATCCTGTAAAGTCGATCCCAATTACTAAGAAATTCCATATTACTTCAATGATATCAGACGTTACAGCGTTTGTAGTATGTGGATTGATGAGATTTATTCAAAGTACAAAGTCGTTCTTACGTCCACGAATCCACCATTTCCTCCCATTTCTTGAATACAATCAAAACGGACCACACGAGCTTCAGAGTAACGCCTGGCCCTTTTGGGGTCACCATACGTCTTCCTACACCAACATAACCTATTCAGGACTTTGCCTTCTGCAGAATAAAATCTCCGTTACTCTTTCCCTTAGTGGAACTTCAATCTATATTTATATCTTGTTTATTACCTTATAGTTCGTTTTAAATCCAACAATCTAAACTAAAATTCGCACACCAAGTTTCGTATTGTAAATTTTATGTTTACTAAAATTTTTATGTTACCACTTCATCCTTTCACTCTTGTTATTGAGCAAATATAAACAGAGGAGAATACAATACACAATAGCAACGACAAGGATAGGAAAATACGCACAAATAATTTATAGGCGAATGCTAAAGAACCAGGCAGGACCTCCCCACTAGAGGGTGTATAACCTAAACCAACGTTATTAACCCCGTGTTTTTTATCCACATATGCAATAGCTTGCAGCAGATTCTGCCTGGTTAAATTGCACCGCGCTAGAAAATACTAGATCCTTGTGTCCGTTTGACAGGACGTAGTGCCTAAGACGTTGCTTTCTGCGTCCAAGTCCTCCTGCGTTGCCGATGCAGTGTGCAACTTCAGCAAATAAACTACAGCCACAGAAAGTATTAGCAAAAACACAAGTGTTACACACTGTAGAACTTGCGTAAACTTTAACTGTTTCTCCAACTTATTTGCATGTTTTGTGAGCTAAAATCAAGAACGTTTTAAATATTAGCTAAAGAATTGGATACTTTGCAAAACCTTTAGAACTGCACACTTACATCGCTTACACCGGCAGAAGTCCCTTCCGTGGATTTAGCCGTACCTTTTTCTCCAGTGAAATAGCCGTTACGGCTCTTCGATGCTTCGATGTTTTTATAAATACACGTGAGGCGATGTTGCTCAACTTCAAGACTGTTAAACTGTTTGTGTTTCCAGACTTCAGACATCTTCTGAGCTGTGAGTTCAGCTCCTTGTGGTACTGGAAGGCACATGACAAGAAATTTATCTTTTGTCGTCTCCGAAAGGTGATCTTTATAAAAGATTCCAATAGACACTCTTTCGCCGGGATTTAAAACTCCACACCTTGGACGCACACGAAACTTTTCTGGAGAAGTAGTTTGAATCTGAAATAACATAAATAGAGGCGGATTTCTTTTCACTTAGAATGATTAGTGCGAGAATCGCAGATACACACTTTATAGGTAACAGGAATTTTACTGGTGCATGTTATTTCAACAGTGCTCTCCATGCCGTCACCTTTGGAGAAAGTGAGGAAATCGTTCGGTGTAAGTCGCAACATATTTTCGGTAATTTCTAAAACAGAGAATTTTTTTAAAAAACAATATTAATATACGTTTAATTGTTTATAGTAAATTTTGACATTGAAGCAAAAAAATATTTAAATGACTTTAAAAGTAAAGAAATAATTTATACAAAAAATATTTCGAATACGATCATTCCAAAGAGAAGTGCCAGCGACAAGAGTAGTAGCTGCAGCGCAAAGGAGAATGTGCTGCCTACCACCGGTATTATTATAATATAGCGCCAGTCAAAGCATTGAAGCATTAGTGTTCGAAAACTGGCTCTACCCAAAGGTGCAATATAGCACTAAATAAAATAGCGCAATATACATATATTAGCATTAGGGTGCAACTGCAAGGCGGACGAACTCGCAAGAATGGGCACAGTTAGTGCAAACCCCACAGCATATTACATAAGCATCCTACTCTCCACTTGTTAGGTCTTCACAGAGCACTGTTTTGTCGACCCAAAGTACGAAACTACGAGTCGCTTCCTCTGCTAAAGTTCAGTCTTAGCGCGGGTGGAATTCCCGGGGTTGAGGTCTGACGGATCCCTTTCTGACGGATCTAAAAAATTTCAAGGGAACAATTAAACCCGACATTAGAAAAATGTATATTATAGCTTATCATTCTAGTAAACACCGATCAGCTCTTTTCCCCACCATAAAGCCTTAATAGGATAGATAATGTAAATGAGCCTGATAATCTCGACTGTGTAAACCTGCTATAAGCGTAAAATTTATCAACCCAATTAGCATAATTAACATGATTTAAAAAATAATATGTTTTTGATTTATCACTTTTTCAATTCTTGAAAAAGTTTATGAAAAAAATTGATTTCTCTTGAAATAAAAAGAAATGTGTAAACAGTTACGGTAGAACATTAAAAAACATTCAAATGTTTATTCTCTATTCTCTCTTTTTGCTATTGGGTCTTATGGGAGAGAAGAAATCGTCGGCCAACTCGAGTCGTTCAACCAGAAATGTTCCTAATTGCGAGAGATGTCGACTCGCTCATTTTTTTAAAAACGTGTTGCTATTTTTTCCAAAATTCTTATAAAAACAAAACCCATGGAAAACAAGTAAAGGTGTTGTCTACGACCTGTCCGTAGCTACAGTACACCTTAAACCTTCCGGTAGAGCCAGGCCAATAGAAATAATTAGTATTTGATGTACAAACAGAGATAAAAACCAGTGAGAGCTCTGAGAGAGAGCTCAAATTGTTCCGCTGGATGGCGCTACACATGTTTTAATATGAGCCCAATTTAATATATGGGATCAACTGGACACAGAGGGTCAACAACATTGTCCCACATCAAAAGAAAACCTTTGGGAGATTCTCCAGGTGGACTGCAGATCTATATCATCACAAAATATTCAAAACTGAATGGAAAGAATGTCATTCCAAAGAATGGAAAGATTGACATCAAAAGTTATACAAGTGAGGTGCATTTTACAACGATTATGTAATTGTATTATTAAGTAAAGTAAATTTATTAACCTGGGAAAAACATGTTCCTATCAGGCAGATATAGAGATCTGGGCGGTTCAAAAGTAGTTCGAAGTAAGTAAAAAGTACGGCTCACTGGGCCTACGGCAAACACGGATATAAAGATTATTATGCTTTCTATTGCGTTTTTATGCTGTCTAGTGGATGTTGCATGTCTTTATTCAAAGAATATCTATAATTGCTACTTATATGCCGTTACAATTTAAGAGGCTCCAGTTTTGCATACGTTGGAGCTTTGCCATGACAATTACGCTCTCGAGCATACTCGACAAGTAGGACTTTTTTGTTGTTGTTTTGCGTGTATCCCATTCTCTCTTTTACAAACAAAACAAGAACAAAAGAGTTCTACTTGTCGAGTGTGCTCGGTATTATAACCACAGCCTTAATAAATCACAAGTCCCA
This sequence comes from Myopa tessellatipennis, assembly GCA_943737955.2. NCBI lineage: Eukaryota > Metazoa > Arthropoda > Insecta > Diptera > Conopidae > Myopa > Myopa tessellatipennis. Next base: position 22,134,525 of record OX031317.1, read on the forward strand.
ACATTGAAGGTTGCTGGATTAAAATTAGAAGAGCCACGCTTTTCGCATCGACAGCTGGATGTTCATAAGTACATAATTCTAATAATATGTATGTTTTCTACGATATGTTATAATATAAGAATCCAATGCATATCGACACTTAACAAGGTTTGATCAATAAAAGTTTTTTTGCATACAAATTTTCTCCGAGATTATTTTAAAGTACTCTGCTAGTATCTATGTATATATCGTATGTAGATATTACATTTTGTAGCTCATTGCTCACAATATAAGGATTGTGTAGTTTGAGCCGAGAGAAGAAAAAATCGTATGAGAGGGGGAGAAACCTCGTATGGTTTTCCGCACTGTATTTTGTGGTTTCTACTCAGTCAATGAATTACCAGGAATGAATTAATACCAGTAAGAAAGCTATATTCGGCCTGGCCGAATCTTAGATACCCTACACCTAAAAGTTTTAAAATAATTTAATGGAACGAAAAAATTTATTTGATATTTAATTTATTTAGATTTTATTTTTTAGATTTTATTTATAGAGTGAAATACAAACATAAAAAACAAAGCAATATGATTGTTTCTGAGAAAACCATAAAAAAGAGTTTCTTTTAATTATATGTAGATAACATGTTGTAAAGTTGCAATTTTAGAAATGAATGTTTTATACCAATGCATTTTTTTATAAATTGCTTCTTTACAATTCGTTTACTCGTTTACAATTCCGAACAAAGAATATTTCTACAAAATTTCATATGAATTGATAACATCTCATAAAATTACAGACTTATATAAGGATTTATGTAGGTATAAGCAGTGTAAATGTGGGCGGGCCGCGCCCATTTTTGCTGTAATAATGTTTTATTAGAAAAGAAGTTGTTATGTAAAGTTTGATTTAGGAAGATTACATATTAAACAATATAGCCATTTAAGACCCTCTTTTGCCTGTATAACCTAAAAGTGGGCGGAACGCCCAAATTTGGCATATTAACGGATAATGCTACTCTATACCCAGGAATGAAATTTTGTTGTAATAGCTCAAAAAGGAACGCTGATATCACATTTTGAATAAAAAATAGGCGTGGCCGTGGACCGATTTTGCCCATTTTCAATACCAACCTGCCCACCACAAAAAAAAAATATATCTCCAAAGTTTCATCACGATATCTTCATTGGTTCTCCTGTGATCGTGATTTCAACAGACAGACAGACGGACATGGCTAAATCGACTCAGGAGGTCACGCTGATCAAGAATATATATACTTTTCTATACCTATCGTCTCTATTTCTATGCGTTACACATTTCGTTACAAAGTGAATATACCCTTACCTTAAGGTGTAGGGTATAAAAATGCACAATTCCAATTCCTTCATCAATACTTATTTTGTCGGCTTCAAAGTAATATCCATGACTTCGTTACCCTTTATGAGTAATTGTAAACAGTGGTACCAAATTACGAACAAATATTTTAAATCATTAAACCGGGCCTTTAAAATTATGTACAAATTCCCTCTCTCAATCTTGTATTTAATATGTTTTCTATATATGTACTTGTTTTTGTTTCAGTTTCACTGATGTTGATTTTTTATTTGTTTTAGTTTGATTTGCTTGTGTTTGAAGAGGCAGGTTCCGCCCTTCTGTCTAAATGACTGCTAATAAAAGTGTACCACCCACTTACCTCTGTTTGGAGGCCGTTGTGTTTGAAGGAAGTTTTCTTTCTCAAAAGAAACTTTGTCCATTAGTTGTTCCTTGAAATAGACCTATAAATTTAAAATTTTTATTAACGTATATTATTATTGGTTATAACTGTATTATACAGGGTGACACACCCGTACACTTTACACTCAAGAATAAATCTAAAATTACTATTGCAAATGTGCCAATTAATGTTGACATCTTTAAACTCATCTTGCGCACTTTTACTTTCCTTACTTAGCAAATTTGAAGTGCATTTTTTGCAGAAAAGAAAGATTTCAATGCGACGTTGTTGTATGAGAAAGATTGAGTGCTAACAAAATTATGAAATGCTGTAACGGTACAATGTCACGTATGTGCATATACATATATGAAAATACACCAACAAGTACTTGTATGTATATACGAATAGCAGAATAAATGTATAACTAACCATATCGAACAGCGTCAGCGTCAGAAAACAATTTACATACAGTAAATTTTGGAATCTTTTATGGACCTTATGGGGAAAATTTTGCTCTCTGACGCTCTGAGTCATGACGCTTCGATCGGATCGATTCTATTCCTTCACTGACGTCGAGATTAGGTTTTTTTTGGGAAATGTGTTGCCAAAATACTTCGAAAATAATCAAGTGGTGCCAAATTCTTCAATAAATGTAAACAAAAAGCAGATAACAAAGCAGATGTTTGATATGCAAACAAACGAAAATCATAATTCCGAACAGAAAGACTAGAATTTTGTTGAAGAAAAAACACGAATAGCATTCGTGAATCTGGTGTATTCATTTTGGGCCAACTTCTTTAACGCTAGAAAGTTCTGAGCAGAGATAATGAGATAGGACACTTCGAATTCGCCGCTTAAAAAATCGGTTTGACGTCTATTTTTTATGAGCTGTTGAATTCATGTACACTATACGTGAGCGCTACCATGTTGTTGTTCTTGTTTTCTGTCTTTCAGTATGTTGAAAAAATCAGCTGTTTCATGTTTCACCACGGACTCATTTAGTTATGAAATCAGCTTGCCTAGACGCAGTATCTTTTGAAACGGTTTCACTACTGTTACATCGATACCATCGGTGGCTACACACACTGGTTTCTCATTTGGTTTCAAAAGTCGTAAATATGTGATGCCAAAGTGTTTGTGAAATTTACTGAATATCCAAATGTTGGCCAGAGTGAGAGAAAATATGAACACGCGTTCGGCAAACTATGTTGTTCTTCTTTCGTTTGACAACTGCTTTCTTGTGTGCGTGCAAAGAAACTGAGAAGCAGGGTCTATTTTCAAAAATTCTCTACACTCGATACTAGAGTATGGACTTTTCTCTTTCTTCCTCATCTCTCTCTCAAACGAACTGAATGAAACCGTTTCACAAGATACTGCGTATAGCCAAGGCCATTGGCTTTTAAAATATAAATTTCACCATATATAAACAAAGGTGGTGAAGTTTCCCAAACCTAAAATGGTAGGTGCGAACGGATGCTTGACCCCCCAAGTGCATCAAAGATGTATGACAATACTTCATTTGCAAAAATATTAGAGAAGAAACGAAAAAATATAAATGCGACCATTCTGGATTTATTAATCGTAATTTTTTTTGGCAATAGGCGAACAACTTCGTATTTGCAACAAAACATCAGCACAGCGACTACTTTATACCAAAGTAAAAATGAGAAATAAACAACCAATACTTGGTAAAATATGGAAGCATATATTAATTACCATTATACGGAACGGGGAGTTATGTTTTATATATATTTTACACACATAAAAAGGATAATATTTTTATTTATTTGTTTTGACGTTTCATAAACGAACCCCTGAAAAACAGATATTGCATGCGTTCATGCGATCAATTTATTTTCGGCGAAGTACAAGTTTTTTGCAGCGAAGTACAAGTTTTTCACAGCGAAGTACAAGTTTTTTGCACAAAATCACAATTTTTTATCGTAGTGTTAGTGAAAATGCCATTGTGATTTGCGACGAATTTTAAGTGTCCTATCTCATTATCTCTGCTGGCTACGCTTTAGTACAGAGATAATGAGATAGGACACTTCGAATTCGCCCCTTCAAAAATCGGTTTGACGTCTATTTTTTATGAGCTGTTGAATTCATATACACTATACGTGAGAGCTACCATATTGTTGTTCTTGTTTCTGTCTTTCAGTATGTTGAAAAAATCAGCTGTTTCATGTTTCACCACGTATTCAGTTAGTTATGAAATCAGCTTGGCTAAGCGCATATCTTTTCAAACGGTTTCACTACTAGTATGTCCATACCATCGGTGGCTACACACTGTGGTTTCTCATTTGGTTTCAACAGTCGTAAACATGTGATGACAAAGTGTGTGTGAAATTTAATGAATATCCAAATGTTGGCCAGAGTGAGAGAAAATATGAACACGCGTTCGGCAAACTGCGTTGCTCTTCTTTCGTTTGACAACTGCTTTCTTATGTGCGTGCAAAGAAACGCAAGAAGAAATAGAAGCAGGGGCTATTTTCGTTTTAAAAATTCTTTACATTCGATAATAGAGTGTAGACTTTTCTCTTTCTTCCTCATCTTTCTCTCCCACGAACTGAGTGAAACCGTTTCAAAAGATACTTCGTATAGCCAAAGCCATTGGCTTTTAAAATATAAATTTCACCATATATAAACAAAGGTGGTGAAGATTCCCAAACCTAAAATGGTAGGTGCAACGGATGTTTGACCCCCCAAGTGCATCAACAATGTATAACAATACATAATTTTCAAAGATATTAGAAACCAAATGAAAAAATATAAATGCGACCATTCTGGAGTTATTAATCGTAATTTTTTTTGTCAAAAGGTAAACAACTATGCATTTGAAACGAAAAATTAACACAACGACAACTTTATACCAAAGTAAAAATGAGAAATAAACAACCAATACTAGGTAAAATATGGAAACATACAATAATTACCATTATACGGAACGGGAAGTTATGTTTTATATATATTTTACACATATAAAAAGGATAATATTTTTAATTATTTGTTTTGACGTTTGATAAACAACCCCCGAAAAACTGATTTTGCATGCGTTCATGCGATCAATTTATTTTCGGCGAAGTACAAATTTTTTGCAGCGAAGTACAAGTTTTTTAGAGCGAAGTACAAGTTTTTTGCACAAAATCACAATTTTTTATCGTAGTGTTAGTGAAAATGCCAATGTGTTTTGCGACGAATTCGAAGTGTCCTATCTCATTATCTCTGGTTCTGAGGCTGACGCTGTTCAATGTGCTTATACACTTAAGCTTTGACTTAAATATTTGAAGAGCTACTCATTTCTGAAATTTGCCGATACATATTTATAAGCTACTTCATCTAGTTGATATACTTGCAAAAGGTATTGAAAAAAAATTAATTAATGCATCCTGAATGCCCAACTGGAACTTTCTTACTTTTGAGGAGAATTACTAAATGTTTCAATTCATTTATTTATTTTATTTGTTTGTTAATTAATTTAATTTTTTGTTTTGCATAATTGACCACATTTTTCGCTTTTTTGTTGACCTAAGTATAATGTAATGTAAAAACAAATAATGTAATAACGCTTCAGATTTCTGATCGATATGGTCATAAACTCAATATTATTTACTCTATCAAGAACGGGCGTTTAAGTTTTTAATAACAGTATTCAACTTCTAAGCAATAAATTTTTTACTTTATCAAAAAAATGTATGCTTTCCTCTTCGTTTGTAAAATGTACAAAAATACATTTACTTGCAGCTGAGCTATGAATATTCCAACATGATTTAATATATTCATGCAACACGCAAGTAATTTTATACCTTGGACGCAAAGATTTGTTCCTGCGTCTGTAAAGTGTGGTAGGCGATTTTCAATAGAGACGTTCTAATAGATTAACACAAATCTGTAGCAAGTGTTTGAAAATATTTCAATAACACGTACTTCTTTCAGTAATCACACTTAAAAATTACATCTTAATCCACACCATGGTCAGATACAAATCAATTACAGTAATCCTCTACGCCACGATTTTGTCGACACAATTTTAATGTTTTTCATTTCATACATATATATATGTAAATTCGTCAACGCACAATTTCCAATTTTAGCTCAATGTGATTATTAAAATTGCAGCGATGCTACTGATTTGATCACGGGTCAGCTGCAAGCATGATGGAATAAGATAATGCGCCAGTAAACAAAGAAAACTGGTTTCGTTCTGCGCATGTACGTAATAGTGTATACGCAGATTGAAAGCGTCAGAATCCAAATAATAATTTACTGTACTTATGTACTTATGGAAGAATCTCGCTCTCTGACGCTCTGAGTCATGACGCTTCGATCGGATCGATTCTATTTTCCGACCGACGTCGAGCTTACGCTCTTTTTTTCAGAAATGTGTAGCCTACTCTTCGTCCAAAATACTTCGAAAATAATGAATTGGGTCCAAATTCTTCAAGAAATGTAAACAAATGAGAACCACAATTCCGAACAGAAAGACACAATTTTGGTGAAAAAAACACGAATAGAAAAACGCAGAAACGCCGGGCAAAGAAACAAACAAATTTTGTCGAGCGTCTGGCGTATTTATTTTGGGCCAACTTCTATGACGCCTAGGAAGTTATGTATGACGCTGACTCTTTCGATCTGCGTATACACAGCGTATTTTTAAAAGCCGAAGGTAGGTGCAGTACATACGTGTGGTAGGTTAAAAACAGCTAACTAAATTTGTGAAATGAGCCATTTTTATGTAATTTAACTGCAAACTATTTAATATTGTGCAACTAAATAACTTAAAAAAGGTTAAAAATAAAATTTCTAGAAGCACGCGTTGGTTTTAAAATTGTCTCCTTGGTCTTTTTTACGTATTTAAAAAATTATATTTCTGGCTTATTATTACGAAGAAGAGCAAAGTTGCATTGATCTCAAAATATTTTTCTGAATGTTGTAAACAAACTTTCGAGTTGTCAAAATTCACTCCCGAGTCGTCAAAATTGCATTAATTTTGTTTTTGTAATCTACTATACCGAAGCCTGATTTCACCAACACATTCAAAGCGAAAAAAGAGTTTCCAGTCTTGTAGTTTTTGGCTCGAAGTCTGTTAGAAAATAGAATCGATCTGATCGAAGCGTCATGATGCCGAGCGGCAGAGAGCAAAATTCTTCCATAAGGTTTGTATTGTATAAGATCAGCTGTGCAATAGCTCGAGCAGTGTTTTCAGGGCTTCAGTCAAAGCGAACAGCTGCATGAGTACTATAAATGGGTTTATAAAGTCCCAGCCTAATCTAGGACAATGAAAAAAGCGCTAAGTGAAATTCCACTTGGGCAGTCACGAGTGAAAATTATAATTTCTAATTTAGGTAAACTGTACTAAAACAGTTTGAAATCTGGTGCATAACCTCGGACAACTGAGCTCAGATTTTAAAGCATTTAGACTATATATAAGAGGTTTATTAATACAAGAATAATATCAGTGTCTCACTTTACTTTCCTTTTTTAATACAGTGGAGTCTTTATTCCCTCTTGATGTTCCCTTAGTTAGGTCATCCGCACATGCATCACTCTTCATTGTTGACAAAGCAGTGATATAGTTATTTACTTGTTCAGGGGAAAATATGTATTCATAGGGATCGTTTCCACCCCAGCTTGTAAAGTAGTTCTCCTTATCAATATATATCGTTATGTCCTTTTTCGTAACAATTTTTAAAATATCCAAAGCTTTGGCTGGTAGCAGGCTTTTAATAATTTTAAATGCAGCTGTTGAAGCAGAAAGGAATATTTATTTATTTCATCAATTAACACAAACAAAATTAACAACTTACCGTTAAGTACCCAAGCCATTTCATAAATTAGGATATAATTTAATGCATTCGGATAATATGACTGGAAGGTATTAATAATGCGCTTCACAAATTCCAAGTCCATGTTTGACAAACCAGTTCCGGCCATGTCGAAAACCACAGTCAACTTTCGCATATTTGTTTCTCGATGTAACCTTTCGATCCAGTAGACTACAACCCGCATAACCTCCTCTATATCCTTTGTACCCTTAGTATGTAGTTTCGTTTTAAAGATTAATAGAGGATTTCCATCAACGTCTTTATTTCGAGCGAAAATGGCACCATCAGTAAGATAGTCCATGCGTACGTTTTTCTCATTGAGATCATTAGCACCGTACTGTTTACGCCACTGACATGTTTTCCAAAGCTTTTCGAGTGCCACCTTCAGATCTAAATCGTACATTTCCAAATATCTGGTGCACCAGAGATCTGTTTGTTTAACGCGATTAATATCCACTGGGTGGAAATATTCTAGTGCCAAAAATACTTTTGTTAGGAAATTTTTTAAAATCCATAAATGAATAATATTTGAACAGCTATTTTTCCAGCGTTCTTAATGTAAAGCATGTATGTATGTACGTGCATAATTCCAATAACCTTTAACCAATAAATATTGTTAATTCACATTAGACTTAGCGTTAATGTAGATGTGAAAGATTTTTTTAAGCGATGGTGTATAGTATGTACTTGAAAATAACGACGAAAAACTGTGCTTAAAAACTTAAAAAGTAAGGTCCAGTTTCAAAGTTCATTCATTAGTTGAAGTGTAAAAAAAGTTGAATCACAGGATTAACTAATGTTGGTAACACTACACACTCGCACGAAGTGTCAAAATAACGGGCTCTTATGGGAAACCAGACAAAAATAAATTGTCGGTGCTATTGTATTCTCCGACTCTCTCAGACAACAAATACAGTGATGAAGCAAAATAATGAAGTGGTGCCATATTCTTACAAAAACTGTAAACCAAAAGCATATGTTTTTGATATGCAAACGAAAACCACAATTCTTAATATTATATTTCTATTGAACAATGCATGAAAATCCATTTTAATAATTATTAGTTTCGCAATCGTCCGCAAAGAAAATGTTTGCATGTAGCACAACCCACAAAGTTTGCTGAAGAAAAAACACGAATACCAAAAATGGTTGACATGATGCAAACAAATTTTGACATGCGTTTGGCGTTTTCATTTTAGGCCTCTTTGTTGACGCTAGGATATTCTGACTCTGTTCGATGTGCTTCAGCACAATTCATACGTTTGCGTCTCTGAGTAAGTGAGATAGATTTTTGACAATTTGTGCGAGTCGTTGTTGCAGCAGACATGGTGCTGTGTTTCCAACATAATTAAATAACAGCTGTTTGCGTACGAAGTACGGTTATCATGTACTTTAAATGTCCAACAATATATTTAAAAAAAAGCGAAAGATAATACAGTCGCCTAATAATATCTTACAAATATTATGTCCAAAAATATATGACTTGTCTATTATACTTGGCGACTTTGATCAGAAGATTCTGGAAAATTTATCTTTCTAAAGACCGCATTATGATTGACAGAACGGTCAGCTGTTTCTTGAGTTTTTAATTAAGGGAATAAATAATATATATAAATAAATATGTAATATATATAAATAAATATATACTATATATATATAAGATATATTATAATAAATAATAAATGCAGTAAAAACATCTAACATTTTTCGTCTGCCTCTCAGTTGGCCCCCAAAAATTCAATAAAAAGGGTCTCGCAGCCCCAATGCAACTTATTTTTTGAGTTCTTGCCTTTGTTTCCATTAATTATAAAAATTTAAATATCATTTAAGAAACGTATGATAATGCAAACACTGAATGATAAACTCGAATCATTTCTTTATTAATAAAAAAAACATAAAAACAATTACAGAAGAACTAAGAAAATACTATTCAAAATACTATTTATACTATTACAAAAAATATAACATATGTGAAAAAGATTATTTAATTGTGTAATAATTTAATTTAATTGTAATATTGACTGGTAATTGTGGTAATTTTCTAAATTCACGTAATTTGTATAGAATTTATGAAATCCATGTCGTTTTGTAAATCTACATTCTACATGTATGCATTTTAGCAGACAATTATTATTATAAAACTACAGTCATCATGCTGATATGCACTCATAAGTGCTGAGATGGCTATGTCCCATATTTGCATAAAATTTAATGTAAATACTTTTAATATTTAATATTGAATAATTTTAATGTTTTCTAATTTATCACAAATGCCAATGTTTGATAACAAGTGCTTACCATTGGGTGCTACATTTTTATACTTTTCAATGAAAAGGTATCGCAATTCGTCGACCAACTCCTTTGTGGGTGTCATTACATTTATGGGCATTTTGTTATTACAACTTTATAAACACTTATCACTTAGCAAACACAGTGCAATGAAAATGAGTGCAATTAAAACTTAGTTGATTTAAATTAATTAAAGTAGTTTTCTTGTACTGTGAAGTTCTTCCACGTCACCAACACAAAGCGATTGCTGTATTATACGCTGTGCTGAGTAAATTGAACGTTATCAGTACAGATAAAATTATAGCTATTTGTGTAATACGTATTTTAATGCTCAGCTGTCAGTGGAGTCGTCAGCGATAATTATAAGATATTCAGAGTGTGTACTGGAGAGCTACAGACAATGAGTTTTGAATATAAATTAGAAGTAAAATATAAGTAAATAAGAAAGCCGGGAACTGTAAAATTAGTCATACATATGAATGAAGCCATGACGCTTGCGTTTCTGATACATATTGTTGTTGATTTCTGATACATATTTCCAAAATGTAAACTTTAATCTCAATATAATCTTTATATCGTTTAATTTCATTAGCATGCATTGGGGTAGCGAAGGTTTTGTTTTGGATGGTCTAGTTGAGGGCAGCCTGACAACAAAAAATTGGGGGCGGGCAGAATTGGGGGGAGGGGCGAGGCTAGCTGGGAGGCGCTAACAAAACATCAAAAATAGCAATACTCGGAAAAAGAAAAAGTTACTTGCAATAAATTTAAAGCGATGGATGGTAAAGTTGATGGATGTACCACAGAAATGACCAATCAACTAAATTTGAAACATGGATTTAATATTAATAACAAAATGGCCTTAAAATGTCAGAAGATAAACCTAGAAAGAAACCAATAGTTGTCAGAGCAATTATTATTAATGATAGAAGTATATATCTTTTTTTTTGTTACCCGCGATACACACTGATAGTTCCATTTTCATCATTTAATAGGAAAGTTCATGTAAAAGGTCGTCCGTCTGTCTATCTGTGAAAATCACGACTGAGATAAAACTAGAAGAGATGTCTGAATGAATCCTAACACAGGGTTATCCATAATAGTCTATAGGAGAAGTTTTTTTTTAAATAAAAAACATATTCTTTTTAATTTTATTGGTTATTGAAAAACGATGTCTGCCAAATGACCACCATGACCACGTTGACAGACATCAATTCGAAAAATCAAAAACTGCCTTTTCGATTACGCCTTTCGACCAAAATTAAAATGGTAAAACATTTCTTTATAGAAATCTTCTGTATAGAAACAACACTGGTAATAATTTGTTAGGCATGCAAATAAAATTTGTAATATGAGCATTTAGTGCTTTTTGTGTTCTTATATTCAAAATACAACCTAGAATGCATGTCTATGGTTAATTTATTCCGTAATTGCTTCTAGTGATCCACTCTTGTATCTGGAATCATAAATATTTCAGCGCCGTTGCTTGGAAATGTGGAAAAAACTACATCCTGGAAATTGTTATGCTGGTGCTCTTCGCGTAGCTTCATTGGTAGTGAAGAAAAATATTTTTCTTTTAACAGTTTAATGTACTTCTCAGATGTTTCGATGGAATCGCAAAGAGCAACAATGCAACCGCCCCAACTGAAAATATAGTGTAGTTAAAATACAAAACCGTTTCTATTATATACAAATTATGTGTGAATTATCTGAATTTCCTCAATTTCAAAAGTTAAACCATAATCTCAAAATATACATATATTTATAAATTAATAATACGTTATATTTTGCATATAGTATGTTAGAAAAACGTAGGTCGTGTAGGTCGAGACCATTTCATGCGTTGTATAAAACGTTCAGCGAAAAAAATACACTACACTATTTAAAAGCAACAGCAATACCTTTGCTTTCAACCATAGCAGAAAAGTGGGCAGGCCACACCCATCTTTGATGATGTGGTAGATGTTCGGGAATTCAATTCTATCGAGGTCGGTGTCTGTCACACCTTGGGGATGGGTTTTATAGTCTCACACAACGGCTTTCAATTATGATCATATTAAAAAAGTGCATTCTTCAACATTGCCATGATGGCAAGCCAAAAGCAATTCTAAAAGTGTAAATATGGACTTACCCTGCTCCAGTAAGTCTGGCACTTACATCACACTCAGCGGATATATCAACAAGTCTATCCAAATCCGGATGTGAACATTCATATTTATGCTTTAGGCTGTGATGTGACTGTTGTATCAGCTGCGAGAGTAAAGCAGTAACCGATGATTGAGATGCGTCATCAGCCAAATCCTTAGAGGTATTTCGAACGTGATCTACTTTTGAGAAACCCTTCCCAGTGGGACTTTGCAATTCTGTATTAGCACTTGCTTGCTCGCATAAAGCACGGAACTTCACAACACGCATTGATTCTTAATAGGAAATAATTAATATATAGTAAGGATTTCAGAGTTAGAGCCAAATGTTTCCAGCAACAATTAAGGCCATGAAATAACACAATTTTTGTTGATTTACTTTGGAAGGAAATATTTTGTTTTTTGGGAAATGAACAACATGAACTAAAAATATTTTAACTACTGCAGCAAAATCTATCGACACCTAACGGCGCACCTTACCTTGTAGAACATGATGTGCCCTCTGCTTCAATTTAAAATAAGACATTTTCTCCGTATTTTCCGTTAAGAACTCCCTAATGAACTCTTGCTCATTTACGCCCAGCTCTACACACATTTGAGATCGAGTTAAATAGCTTTCCTTTAGAAATGTTTCAACTAGCGAATCTAACTCCGTCAAAGTGCAACTGAGTTCCTCTTGCAACTGAGCCAGATCAGTCATTTTACGCCAGTGGAGAATATCCAATCTTTTGGCTAAAAGCAGACAACTCAGACGACATTCAACCACGCGCTCGTTGAAATCAGAAGAAGCAGCTTTCTTTTTCTCTACCAGACTGTTGGCCACTACGAAGCATGCTCTTTCGGGCAAGCGAATTGGTAAGGCATGTAGTTTTGGTTTAAACTCAATAAAATATGCGTAGCCCTCATTGGCTAAGTATGCTATGGCTTGGTCCATGCCACCACCTTGGGTGCCAATATAACGTTCACAATTCGCAGATATTGTCGCTAATCGCGTGCGTTCCAAAGGTAATTGATGTACATGTGCTGTGGCCAGTGTAGCTGCACTGACTAAAGCACTGGAACTGGACAAGCCTGATGCTAAAGGAATAGTTCCACCGACCGCCACGGTCATACCAATTGGAGAAGTGTCGGGGTCCATCGCTTCGTATATGCCTTGTATACCACACAGGTAATATTTATACCACTTGGGTCCATTAGAACTATATAGGTCAAGTCTATTAAATGATTAAATATATTGTATGTATATAAGTATATATATTATTTTAAATATCTGTAACGAGTTACCGTAAATTCTTCAGATTTCCCTCGTAGTCTTGAAATTTTTGATTCTCGAGGTTCCTAAGTTGTAGGACTGTATTTTTTCTGGTGAAGTTTACCGCTAATAAAATGCACTGTTCAATAGCCATTGGCAGTACCGGATAACCGCAGTAGTCGACATGTTCTCCAATTATATTAATTCTGAAAATGTGTTGCCATTCACGTGTTTTGGTTTAATTGAATTTATTTCTCAGAAGTTAAGTTCAACAGGATGATGGATTTTAATTTGGTCGTCATGGACACTTCGTTAATCTTCTATGTACGCAGTTTAAAATAATTTAACTTAAGGATCTATAATGGATGGTGTGGACCATTTGCAATACTAAATGGATAGACAAACAGGCGAATATATCGACTCAGAAAGTGACGATTATCAAGAAAATATATATAATTTCACCTATCCTTTTGTGAGTTACTTTATCATAGACCATTTGAACATGATCATAAGGGACTTCATCATAGTTCCTGTTTAAGAGCACCAAAGTACACGACCGTGGTTAGATTAGACGTCCTTAGAAATGCAAGATATCAGGGCATAATTCATGCTTTTCAATATCTTTTAATACTGCTGCTTCTGTGCGTTTCGGACGGAATTTAACCTTAACATACCCACTAAAACTGAACAAAAATTGTGGTAATTTTTAGGAACTAGTAAATGTTAATGGCTTTATCCTAGTTTACATTTACACGCAAGAATCGATTAAATAATTTTAGGTTTTATGACTGAATCAAAAAGTAAGTAAATGTCGAAGTCGTCGCTAAGTAAATAAAATAATGCAAAATACTCGTACACAATTTTAAAGAAGTAAATAAGTACCTTCCTGGAACGCGAACAAAAAACCTCGGCTTGAATCCAAACTGACTGCAATAGAATTCTTGAAGCTCTTGTAATCTTTGCCACAAATGTTCTCTGTAATTGCCTGACGTTATATCCGAAATTGATACGAAATTGTTGTCAGCATCGCCGTTTCCAGAGTAGTTTGACATTACCGCGAATGTGTTTGGTGTTTTCTAACAGTTGCAGATATTCCAATATACGAGATGGAGTTGATGAACTATAAGAATGACCTTAAGGATTTTTTAAATATTAATACATAATAATTTGTATACAATATATATATTTTTCCTAATATGTATAAATTAGCATTTATATGAATGTACCTAGTAACCATCTGCACTCGAAATTCGGTTTGAAATTAAAGAGGAAATACGGACTATACGGTTATTTGGTATACATTTATTTTTCTATACAAAATAGGAGGAGATTTTGGAAGGAGATAAACAGATACATTACGTAAAGATTATATAATCAAAAAAAGTATAAAAGAATTAACTGTTTAATATAAAGAACTATAGCATTTACCGTATTTTTCACTGTATTCAATAAAAAAAATGAACATTATGGCAACACCATAGTTGAGTGTACAAATTTAATATCTTAATCCAGACAAAAAAATATGAATTGAATGAAGCAAGAATTTATTTAGAATAATATTGAAAATCGTGTTTGTGATCAGAGTTACATATTGTAGACCAAGCTCCATTAATGACTAAACAAAATCGAAACTATTTTTTTACTTTATTCGAATTATCTTCTGAAGAAGAAAATAGTATTTAATGGTTAATATTTGTTTATAAATTCCTTCGATATTTAAACTCGCTACAACTTCTGATATCGTTTATTGTTTATATCAAAGTCACGGTGACTTAAAATCACTGGGTTAAATCACGGTGACCCTGATGTCACAGTTCCAAAAAAAACACTGGATCGCTCATCTCTAGACTCTACTGAATGAAAAGCAGTGTGGGGTTATGTTAATGGGGTGTGAGTGGCAAATGTCTCACGTCACTGCAAAAACAAATCCTCGCAATGTTAGTAAGCATTTCTTACTGCATTAAATTCATTTTCAATCCCGCTATTTAAGAGCTTCAAATTAGCTTAACTGCACGAGTATTCCGCTGAATGTATTAGTGATCTATGAACCCGACATTAAAGGTTTAATTTAGTTTTAATGGCTTATTTAGATGTTCCCATAGGGCAATAAATCGGAAGAGCTACGAAAGATACATGTTTCACACAATGTATATATATATTGTTTCACCACCAATTATACATACTTATCTATGTAACTCAAATTGTCATCGATATGCGTATTTTGAAAAATTAAATGGAAGCGTGAATTGTTTACAATTAGACTTTGCTGAATTCTCTCGAATTGGCTTGTTTTATAATTATTACTATTTATAGTACAGTGTTTTTTCCCACTGAGGATTATGCATAATATTAAAACTATTTACAAATAGCTGACGAAGAATCAGTCTAGACACTGAAATTGTACTAAGTCCACTTTCAGATATCAAAACCGAACTGCTTACTTTGCGCTTCTAAGAAATTCTCTTATCAGCGTGAACAATTCGAGAGCTCTACAAGCCGACAATGAAGACTTAGAGAAGGAAGTGAAAAGAGTGCTTTTACTGGTATGTGGAAATGGGTGTCCCATTTATATCCATCTGGTATATATGAGTTTGAAATTAAATCGAATTGACTTTTTTATTATGAGTTTAGTATGCGTAGACAGTTGTGTTACTGGAACTTATTACTATATACATAAATTATTTGTATACATATAATCAAATTGATAAACTTCTAGTAGTGTAGAGTAAAAAATATATCGCTTTTTCGTTTAGCAGAAAACACATTTTCACTCCCGCAACGGCGGTGAAGGAATGCAACACAATTCAGATCTTGATGTATGCAGGGAGTGCACAAAGTGTTTCCGATCATGGGGAAGGAAGAGAAAGGAAATGATTTGCTGTCTCTTAAGCAAAGCTTTTAAAAGCTGAACAAAATGTTTTCACTTGTTCAAGAAGCGAAGTCTTGAAGTTTCTCATATCAAAGCTTTTACTGAATGAAAAACTTTTTTCATTGGTTGGCTATCGCGAAATCGAGGTAACAATGGGAAATGTTGTGTGTGCCATCTGGTAGTTGATGGCGGATTCGGGAGTATGTGCGTTAATTTAAAATTTCTTTGAAAGCAGTTAATGTCCTGAAGAAAATCTTTTCTCTTTTTTGGTAAGAAGTTTAAGATTGTTCTTGCTGCCCAGACTATTAAGCTTTCCTTGGTACTCCCACTCTAATTTGATCTCTGCTTGGCTATCTGACATTATGATTATCTGCTAAGTTATATAATATAAGTTTTATTTCAGGAACTTTTTATTCCAAACTTTTTATTTTTCCGCCCACATGTTTCAGTTAATGTAAATGTGGGCGGATCACGTTCACATCTGATGGGGTAATTAGCTGTAATCCCATAATAAGCTGTATATCCCATTCGCTTACTTTATTTATTTTTAAAATATGTATAAATTATATTGGACCAATTATATTGGTGGATTTTCTATTTCTGTGCGAATCAAGCGAAAGGACAAACAAACTTGAAAAGAATTAATGGTATTAATGAACTGAAATGTTATTGCTATTAATTATTGTTGTAATACATTCAGAATTCCCGTCTAGGTACATGCATGTACCCGTGTTGTGCGGTGATGTGTTATGCTAGCGGTGCATAATGAGCTACAACATGTTAACATAACTGCACAATGCATCGCTCCGACTAGCAACAAGTCCGCATGCCCGTCCTTCTGGTCGCCTGCCAGTTGTTGCTCCTGTTATTCACCCACAACAACACACTGTGTTCACATAGTGTTCAACAAATGTTAAACATTACCGTCAAACTTCTCCCAGTGGGGACTTAGTTAATCGGACCACACACACATCCACATGAAGCATTACAAAATGCTACTGATTTTGACTTTGACACCTAAAGTGTTTAACATTACTTTACAATCAACTGCATACACACTCTCAGATATATCAATTGCTCTGACACTTGTATCCTGACTGCCTACGGCTATATGTACATATATACATATATTCAACGATGCAAGGACAGTCTATGAAGGAGGTGCGCAGTACGACGCAGTGTGTTTGACCACAAATTAATCTGATAACACAGGACACCAAATCGACTTTTGTTTAGACAGGCAGGCGGACAGAATCCGATTCAGACAGTGACGCTGATCAAAAATATGTACATATTATGCTTTGTACTTCCCGCGACTCCATCTGCACCCTACAAACGCAAGGACAAACTTACCAGGACAGTCGCGGTTGCATAAAAGCAATATGTATATGTACATACCATATAGTCCGAAGCTCTGAAGCACTGGGCGTGATCTACCCACTCTCAAACTAAACTTTCATATAAAATAGAACGTAGCGCTAAATATATGTACTCGTACATATGTATATTTCAAAACTGAAGAATAAATAAAAATAGTATTTCCGCTACCAAGAAACTTCAGGAAGGTTGTATGCATGACTACCATTATCTGAAAGTCATAGAGTCTAATTGTTTTAATATATGGAAAAAGTTTTTTAATTTTCTCTTTTTGTGGCCAAACAATGCGCGTGGCACATGTGTCCAAAGCAACTGCTGAATTGCGGTTCCCAAAAGCGTTTTTCAGATTTTAATTTTCTATTTATTAAGTCTCTTTTGGATACCGTCGTGTGTTGCGTATGTGTTTCTCCTCTGCGAGCTCCTTCCTTGTTATGGCATTTTTTGCAACTTATTGGTGCTTTTTTGTTGGATTTGGCGTCTGTTAGAAAGTTTGATTGCAAACAATGGTTTTGAAAAATATTGCAAAGAACTATTAATCATCCTTATTATTCAATGCATCTTTAATATACAATATGCATGTATATTTATTAAATTTTGCATGTTTTATGCCATTTTAAGTAATTTCAGTCATGGATTGAATGGAACGAATCCCGGCATCTCTTGCCAAGTATGGTTTACAGACAAACCGGTTCATCGTAGTGCCATTTTCAGTGTCTTTTTCGTTCTCCCTTTTTTAGTTCTGGTTAGTTTGTATTTATTAAGTATGTTTATTAAAAGTTTGTGTTTATTGATTTTCAGGTACGTATTCGCCTTCATGTGGTAAGCAAGCATGAAGCATGTAGCAGGATTGAATGAATTTTGACCTTTTTAATTGGTTGTTGCTGTGATCGTCCTTATGGGCTCTCCAGGCAGTAATTCTTGGGTTATGGGGGTCTGTAATTCGGCCCTGTATTTCCGCGTTTATAATTCTGCGGTTTCCGCTGTTTTCGTTTTGTTTTTTGTAGAGTAATTTTAGGGGCTCGAATATTACGTCCAAATTGTGTTGTTTGTAATGATTGCTCGCCCGTCAAATGCTTTCCTTTGTACCTGGACAGCAGAACAGTTAACAAAGCAATTTCGAGCAACCAATTACAAACCCGTAAACGTTAATTTAAATCAATGAAATAAAATCCGCGTCCCCTCTATGATTTTTTTCTTGTGCCGGATCCTACACCTCCTAGCCTCTTGTCGAATCTTATGCGTATCACCCTGTGTGCAATTTATACATGTAAAATAATATAGAAAGGAGTAATACTGAAATCCAGAGAGGATGAACTTTATCGAGGCCAACCGAAATGCTTGCTCTCGACGGGGCCAAATTTTAATACAACAGCATGAAACGTTAACTTGCTGTATTTGTAAAGATTGCTATTTATTTGTTCCTTGTGTAAAGACAACACCAAACAAAATTTTGCAAGAGAGCAGAAATGTTTCATCAAGGCCAATCAAATGTTCGTAATATAATACATCGGCTTAAGGCTCTGATCGCATTTGTGTAAAATCACACAAATGTGTAAACCGTTGTTGTTGTTTCGCAGCAAAAAGCGAAAATGCTTCGCACGGCGTAAAAGTGAGTGGTAGTTTGACGAAATGCGTAAAAAAGGGAGCAATAACTGTTCAAAAAAGGAAAAAGGGAAGGGCGCCAAACTGTCAAATTGTCTTAGGCCGTGGTTAAGCTAGCGAGCATACTCGGTGGGAATTTTTTTTTGTTGTGTTCAAAAGAGAAAATAGTATACACACAAAACAACAACAAAAAGTCCTACATGCGCATCGAACAGCGTCAGCGTCAAAAAATAATTTACTGTACAAACCTCATGGGAGAATTTTGCTCTCTGACGCTCGGCGTCATGACGCTTCGATCGGAACGAAAATGTAAACACAAAGCAGTAACAAAAAGCAGATGTTTGATATGCAAACAGACAAAAACCGCAATTCCGAACAAAAAGACAAAAATGTTGATGGAATTTGTGCAGTAATTAATTACTGCATAAACTGTAATAAAATAAAAATGAATAATTATGCTGAAGAAAAAACATGAATAGCAGAAACGGCGGGCATGATGTAAACAAATTTTGACGAGCGTCTGGCGTATTGATTTGGGACCAACTTCTTTGACGCTAAGAAGTTATGAGGCTGACACTGTTCGATGTGCTTATACACTAAGTATAGGTAAGTATGTTTTTATTTTCTCTCGTGGTACGTTATTCTATGATTCTTGTTTGTACAAGTGTTGTTTATAAAGTGCGAAATAGTATAGTACAACGTAACATTTTTGTTGAAAAGTAGCAGTGTTGTGTAGTATTAAAATAGTCTTGCTTACAATACATTTTGTGGCGCCATATTCCTATATATTATATATTATAAACTTAATTGGGCTTATATTTAACGATGCTAAAAAGATTTCATTATGTTGTTTAGTATGCTGACTCCAACATCCATTTTTGTAGGTTTTGTCTGCTTTCCATGTTATAACCCTTCAAAGTTTGAAAAATTCGGGGCTGTATCTCCTAAGGTTTTGCAAGTCATCTTTATGTTATTGGTGTACTTGGAAAGTGGAATAGTTTTGGAGATATTGCATATACATTTATACATTTCAAAGGGTTATAAATCGGAAACCAGACGAGACCGACAAAAGCTTTTATTGTTGTTGGAATCAGATTAAGAAATAACAACAACAGCAGAAACCCCAACAACATCGGAGCAAATCAGCAACGGTAAATATTCTCCCCTAATCAACACATTGTTTTGTTACTATTTCACATACTTTTATTCTTATTTGCAAATTTTGCTCATTCTTTCACTCACGGAGATTTCACGTAGCACGCGTTCACATTTTACCTACTCCTGTAATGAATGAAACTGGTTTTCCCATTACGTTTAATATCGATTCGTTAAGCTGCGTGACAAATATTTTATTTAAACTTTGTTACTTTACTCGTATGCTATTTTAGTATTTTTAATTAATTTAATTATGAATGCTTAGTACATATGCGGAATTAGCTTTTACATACAAATGTTCTGTTTCTTAGTATAGAGTTATAAATCAGATAGAGAGAGCGTGGAGAGAATAACAGCTTCAGTGTCAAGATTACATATATACACAAGAACTTACCAGCGTTGCTGAATATAGTACTATAGGAGTACATATTAGAATCGTACTCTACAGCAAGAATTTTCTTCTATCAAATATGTGCCGTTAAAACTAGTAGTACGAGACAAAAAATATTACAATAGCAATGATTACTAGTGGAGAGAAGACACGTTTGGTAAGTCACAACTTAGGAGAACAGTAAATGTTTTTTAACCATGGGCAATTTAATGGACAGTTTAACGTCAGACTGTGTGCTTTTTTTTTTAAATTTAAAGACTGGTTTTTTACTGACATTTACCTTTTTACTTTGATCGCGTGCAGAACTAAATTACATTCAATTGCGGACATTGAGATGACGAAAGTTGACACAGAGACTGTAAAAATCAACAGATGAAAGAGCAATAAGAGATAATAAACTGGGGATTAACTAAATTCTAAAACAATTCATGCTAAACCATTAAAGATAATTTCTATTGTCCCCAAATTCCGTTATTTTCTAATTTAATCTATTCTATTTTTATTTCCTACACCCCAAAGAATAAGGATATATTAATTTTGTTCTTCCGTTAAACGAGGCGTGACATGTATGGAAATGTATATGCTTGCTCACCTTCACCCTTTCAGACGATTTAGCCCTGTCCGTCCGTTGGTCTGTCTGTATAGATGTATCGTCATGAATTATTTTCTGTCATCATAGGATATTTAGAATTAGAAATTAGGAAAATCGGACCAGTGCCACGCCTTGTAAATACATTTGAAGCTGAAATTTATTCCCGAGTCCAACGTATCTGAATAAAATATACTTTCAAAAATGGGCTTGGTCCACTTAATACTGAAAATCTGAATTTCTCACTCACAGCCTAAAGTTGATATTCTATTCCTGCAGTAATGTATCAAATCAGCCCAAAAGAAGAGGCGTGATCTGTCCACTGAATTCAACTACACATTTGTCCTTCGGGTGTACCCACTCCTTATGGTTATTTAGGCCATAATGGTTATAATCTTACAATGGATTGCAGTTATAATAAATAAATCAAATTAAATGGAATTACAACATGTACATAGCTTCACATTTGTGGTTTTTGGTATTTCGGGTCGGTCTAATCCAGGGCTGCGTGTATTTTTCAGATCTCACGATTTCCCTCAAAAAATTATCCGACTTTCATTTTAACTCCCCAAACCAACAACTGTGTTATATGATTTCGTAATTCTTTTTCAATTTATTGGATTATTGTAGCAAAAAAGAAAAATAATAGAAAAAATAAATGTTAAAAAAAAAAGTAAATTTAAAAAGCTGCAAATGTGGATACTATTTTAAGTAGTTTCAACATTCATTATGTTAAATTATTATTGTACAACAAAAAAAAAATTAACAAATGAATATTTATTACACATATAATCTATAATCCAGTGAAGTGCTCATACATAAAATGAAATATAAATGGCAACCCATAAACCATAGAATAAATTGTTTATAACAAACAGACTTTTTTATTAAAATATGAGTTTCGAAATATTTGACATTTATTTTGCAACTGAACAATATTAACAGCGTCATAAAAATCAGTAGTTCAGTGGTAACGGTTTATTTAGATGGATAGTTGCCCCAAATTGTTGTCTTTTCCCACTACAATCGAAAAATGAACTCCTCTCAAATTTCAAAATTGATGGAAAGCTACAAAGAATTGAGGACAACTGTCCCCCATCCAAACTAGGCCCATGTACTTGTTCGTTTATAGTCTTGAAAAATAGAAAATTAAAGTTCTGGTTTTATTGCATGATTTATAATATTTAGACAATATTTATTTATTTCGTTTAGTACTATTAAATTCTGCGAAATTATCATTCATTCCCCTTTTATTAAGAGGGTATTAAATTCCTCAAAATTCGACTCCACTTTGGATTTAGTTATGTTTTTTTGTATTTTAAATCGGGAACATAAATAGGTCGAGGCTTCATTGTCAATTAACAATTTAGTACATCTTTATTATATTCTTTCCATCCAATAACAATTAAACAGTCATGATGTGCAGTCAATGTGTCAGTCAAATGTTAAACTATTTTAGTTTTAAAAGAAACAGGATAGCTGGTTATCCACGACAACCGTGAAGACTGAATTTAATACCTGACCATCTACTCGTTTCAAATACACTATACAATATATTCCCTTCGAGTGTGGGGTGTTATACATTCAGTGGTTAGTTCGAAATGGATCGTAAATATCAAACTGATTTCCTAATTTAATTATGAATGGGACTTTTTTATCTCAAATGCAGACAAAACCACGACACGTGATTCGCGATCGCAATGAAAATATTATAACTAATATAACCAATGAAGGCGTCTCAATTGACATCCGTGTGTTCGACCCTATTGTGCCGTTATCTAGTTTCTAGCTTATTTACATACAGTACACTGCTAAGGGGACCTGGCCAATGGCCGTATACAAACATTTGCCCACTCTAATCCGTCATTTAAAAGTCACACGCGTGAGAATTGTAAACAAGATATCACGACAAAATCTAAAATAATGTAGCAAAACTCCTAGTATTCAACAAATACCCTTCATTGCAAAGTCACCCCTTCTTCATCATACTCGGCCAAAGTCTAAGGATTTACGAAGTGAATGACTTCAAAATAAAGTGATTGGGATTCAAAGTGATTCCTCCGTATGGAATCACGGAGCAGACCTGCAAAACCAGATGTATTAGTTGCCAACTCGGCGTCGTTTTAAGCCACAACACGTGACTGACTCGGTAAATTTATTCAAAGGCAATTTCAGTGTATAAACACGAGTTAACACTCGACTGTATGCGCAAGATATGGAATCTAGAAGCGATACTTGATTTCCATGGCTCAATCAAGAAAGGGTCGCTGTGCTACGAATAATTGAAGATTTCATCAAAAGTCACCATCAGTGCGGCTGTCAGCTTAGAATTAAACTCGTATTGATTATAAAAATGAATGAAATAAAAAGGAAGCATCTAATATTGTGTTTTATATAGATGTAATATCCAAAAATATCTTTCTCGAAATATTGTGGAAATTAAGGCACTGTATCAACACCAGGCCAGGAAGAGTCTTCCTTTGGACACTCCGAAGCATAGTCTATATGAAGTATGTAAAAGTTATTTAGATCAACCATCTAACTTCTCGGATCATGATCCTTTGATTGTGTGGTACTTCAACCACTCCCTGGAAGATGACCCCCAAAACCGGGATCCTCCATGAGCAAGGTCCGTAGTATCAATACTGTACTCTCATCGAAAAATGGGCCAATGGGCGTAGTCCGCCCACTTCAACATAAGCTGCCCTATGCAAGGTGTTTATTTTAAGAATTTCTGCTAAGGCTGAGCAAAAGTCACTTGGGTTCAGATTCGTCCAGGCCGAAGATAACATTCTTTCTGGTTAATGAAACCGTGTCTCTCGAAAAAATGCATTTATTAGAGTTCGATTTCAATCGTGGAGGTCCACTTGAGGCGAAAAGTTTGAGGCACGACAATATCAAAAGAGCAATAATATCAGAAACGTGTCAAAGTTAAACCCGGCTACAATGCAAACATCGAACGTAGTCATTGTTACTTTGTTTACTTTTTATCCATGGAAAAATGAGGTGATGAGTCTACGTACAGTGCATGTAGTTGTTGAGGGTGAAAACACAATAATAACAATTTAATATGAGGGTTGCAACCCGAAACAGGTCAAGCTAACTGAACTCATGCTGAGGATTAAAATATTTACATATACATATAAACAAGTGGGGACGAGGTATAAGCAATTATATTGTCTTCACTAAAACATGTCGCAATGAAATTTCAAATGCAATATTTATAACGGAAAAATGCAAAGCAAATTTTTAACCACAGAGAGTAAAATAGTATCTCCGACTTGGCTGAAATACTCTGCACTCACGCGACTTCTGATGATAGATCCTGTAGAAGGAAATGCTAAAGTGTGGGCGGAGGTGTGTGTATTTGTGTGTATTTGAAGTAACAATTTGAAGGTAGAGCGATTGGTAGGACTTCTCAGAAAAAAGCTAAATAAAAACTTGTGTAAAATGCATAAAAAATTCGTTGTTTACAGTGCGAATAGCTGCATTCCGGACGATTGTCAATGAAATAACCAATCCTTGCTTCCAGAAGGGTTTCTTAATACTTATTATGGTCCGTCATCTGAAGCGAGACAAACAAATGGATGTACGTTATCCACTGCAGAGACTAACTGCAACATGTTGAAGAACAACCATTAGAAAGGGTAAAATTAAAGAATAAAACGATCATCGGCGAAACAATCGTCGAAAGAAACTGACTGACTGGCTGGAACACCGCGACATCAGAAAGAGTAACAACAAAATTGATAATAAAACACAGTAATTTAAGTGTCAAACGTGCTGTCAGCCATACTAATTTATATAAATATAGTAGAGCGCTCGAAAAACAGCTTTATTAGCACTTTCCGCGACTTAAGATTGGCAATAACTCAACAAATCCTTCGTTAGCCGTATGTTCGTTATCGTTGAAGAAAAAAACCAACTACAAGACTTAAATTTCCTGAAACTTCTTGAATGCATACAGTATGTATCTAAATCATTTGGCAGCAGGTATTAGGGAAGGAAGTCATAATTGCGAAATGCTTCGAACGTCCTACGTAGAAGTGTCTACAATTAAGCTAAACCTTAATTCCCATAAGGTCAAAACAGCAGAGTGCGCCACCAGTGACAGGCGTTTAAAAGGCAACATTTTCATACTCTACACTCGAAGATGAAACGGTATCAACGAAACCTCGGTATGGAAAGTATTAATTAAAGGAATGAATTCGGTTTGTAGTGCAGGAAAAGAAGTGTGGATGGTATAGAAAACGATGTTCATATATTCAGAAATAATCACTTTAATCCAGAATACGATTTAGTCTGCTTATCTGCCTGGAAATTAGCTGATAGAGCATCAGATCATCACATCATCACAGTAGCATGTAATAGTATCTAAAGTTTGCATGTTTTATGTGATAACTTTTTCCTTCTTTGGACTTTTTCTTCTTTTTCCTTCTCTAACTCGACTTAAGACGATAATGAGTTATAGCCACTATTAAATTGATCTTCTTCCAATCTAATTTTAATATCCTTTCATATTTGTTGCATGTTTACATATTATAGAAGTTATTCTCTAAAAACCGGATAGCTTATGTTGCAAATACATACATCTTTACATTATTTTATTAATTTTACATTATATAATATTATCCTTAATTCAATAAAAGAATGTGTAAAATTATTATTATTATTATTATTATTATTATGCAGTAATTAATTACTACACAAATAGGACAGTACCGGCAACTAAGGCCATCGACTGATAAGGGGATAGGGGGGATAGAAAGGTAGAGAGAGAGAAAGATAACAAACACAATTTAAACATCCATGCGCATGGGGAATCGAACCACCGTCCTCATGGTTGAAAGGCAAGTGCGTTACCTTTCACGCCATCGAGGACCGTAGAATGTGTAAAAACATTGGCCAATTCTACATAAAAAGAAAAAAAGATCAATAAATAAAATGGGTAAAATAATTCTCCTGAAAAGTAAGAAAACCCGAGTTTTTGGCCACAGATATTATATAATAATCCAAGAAACAAAGTGTAATGCAGTATATTCTGAATTTTTCATTACTTATTCCCACAATAAGACTCCGAGGCAAATCGGAGTTATGGTATATATTCGTAATCGCATAAAGCAGAGAGTTTTCTGCGGTTCATATGCAGGGTTTCTGCGGTACCCTTTTGAAAGGATGTTACTGTAAACCATTAACTTTTCATCACCCTTAACAATCGGCGAAGAAGCGGATCGTTTTCGTTACGGTGTTGAGAGTGGTGAGAGTGGATTTATTTTGTTGCAGTTCTGTTCCGGTTCAGTTTGGTCATTCTGTGTTCATACAGAGCTTAGGACTTGGGAATTAACGTGCAGGACTAAGGAATTAACGGTGTGTGTACATATATACACCATATAACTTTTGTAAACCTATTGTACTTTCTTCAGTACGTTAAATGGGTGAATAGTATTTTATTGTCGATTAAATTTTGATGGAACTCTATCCATCATTCCTTAAGATACAGAATTAGAATGAATTTTCTTCGGCGTGTCTTGCAGCAGATATCATAAGCGCTCAATTTTAAATTAAGTTGAACGAAAATATCTCTGTTCCTTGTGCAGTGCAGGGCTTCTAAGTGGCGTGTTTATGTTCCTTGGCAACACTGCGTGCTTACATTAAAACAAAGACACAAAATGACTGGGGAAGTGGGAACGGTAAAACACCTGCTAAGTAAATGTCCGGCATTAAAATATCATATATCATTTATAATCATCAGCACTCAATGCTTATCTTGAAGAGAAGGTGAGTATAGAGACCCATCAAGAGGTTAATAGAATCCTTAATACTATAATATATCTTCAAAGAGCGTGTTTGAATCCCTTCTGTCGATCTATCTATATATCTAGAAAAGATGCAATAATTTCGCTAAATTTCCAAGGACTTGTATTCGTTTTTTGTAAGAGTGCGGAGCAAATTTGTTCCTTCTTAAGGATTTACAGCATTTTTGCTTGATTCAGTTGCCACTGATTACAAGTAAATTCTTCGTGCACTAAAATTGCGTTAAGTGCTTTACTTTCCGCCCAACAGCTTTCATTATCACACTATGTAAAAGAAGTTGCCAATCATGATTTGCAACACACTCTCGAACGCACACATTCATAGGGGAAATAAGCTCTCAGGCCCGCACTGAGCCGGAAAGTCTATTATATCTGTCACCTTCAGTGCGGAATAGAGCACGGAAGCCAACACCGAAGTTTCATAAACAATAATGTTCAATGTTTTGCTTCTTAATAAGAATTCTTGTGTGCAAAGGGATTGAGAATCCGAAATCTCTATACGAGTATCTTGTTAATTGTGAGTGTTGCTGGCGAGGGTACAAGTTTTACAGCCTTAATTCCGTCACGTGTCATTTTGATAAATTGAGCGCCAAGTTTGATTGAAAAGCTTCGACGGGAAACGGAAACGGAAACGGAATATATGTATACGTACATATGTGCACCACAACGTGTGCACCAATAAATTTGGCTTTCATCAGGAATTAGAAATACCATTGCTTCTAAAATATTTTTGCCTTTACAAAACCAAAAAATAACAAAATCTATAGAATGACTGAGAAATACCTTTAATATTTCGCATTTAATTTTCTTTGAAACTACATTTTTATCGTAAAAGATTTACTAGAATGTGTGTTAAAAATAAGCTGTAATAAATGAGCTGTTATTTTTGAAAGTGGAATAAGTCCATTTTTTTAAAAAAATTAGTTAAGGGTAATTTTAGTAAGATATAGACACATTCTATCCATATTTATAATCATATATTCAATTGATTATTTTTGAATGTGGTACAAGTCCATTCGGAGATAAAAATATCGTTTATTTATTAGATAATTTTAATTACTATTACATCATAACAAAATTAAGCTTTTGACAATATTTTTAAATTTATTCAAATGAAAACCCTTAAATATTCTAATACATGAAAAAATGGACTTATTCCACTTTCAAATATAACAACACAAATCTTATGGCAAAAAAGATATTTTTGAAGGAGGTATAAGTCCATTTGGAGCTTAAAAAATCCCCTATTTTTTGAAATATTTTCAATAGCTATTATTTCAGAATAAAATTTAATAGGTGTGTAGTGTTAAAAACGTCACTCGGATTGATTAACGGTTGCCAATATTTTTAAATTGATTCAAACGCAAACCTTTAAATATCTCGATACATGAAAAAATGGACTTATTTCACTTTCAAAAATAACAGCTCAAATGACTATGATCTCAAATACCAAACATCTCATGATTTGTAGGGTATCTGGAAGAGTTATCCTGAGATGAGTGTATAATATTGATCCTATATGTAAAGATATTCAACTATCCAGCCTAAAGAAAAATCTTTTATCAGGATTATCAGGATACAATGCGGCGGAAGAGCAGTTATCGGATCCGATAAGGCGATAAATGAAAAAAACGGCTCTGCTTGTGAATAATATTTATTTGGAACTTTAAATAGCTAGCGCGTTACAGCATTTTCCATAACTGTTTGGCCGGCGGGAATCATCGTAATACGGGAACATTCGCAAGTCTTTTTCCAATAGACTTTTCCCGAATAGATTTCGAGTTAATAAATTGTAATTTTGTGAAATTTGCTCGTTAGCCAACTTGTAGGCAGTTTTTTACCCGTTCCATTCTGAATTTTTCTTTAGCTGCAGTCATGATTTCCACATTTTTCATTAGATCTCGTCTTTAATATTTCAAATTCAATAGCATGGAACATAATTCTGAAAGCAAAGCATATCTTTTCTCGCTCTAGAGTACACAAGATAAATGATACGAACTTCTTCTGGTTGGTGCGAAGTAACCACTGCGATTTCCAGGAGTGCGTGATTTTCACTGTTTCAGTATTCGTGAAACTGCAGCATTTTTTCGACATTTTCGCATTCTCTGTTTGAACGATGTCACCACAAATGATTATTGGTTAAAGGACAACTGGGATATTTACACCGAGTTCGTTATCATGGTTCGTTATGGTAATTCGTTATTCAGTAACTTGTTAAAGCTTCCAAGTGTGAATCAACTTTTTCGTTAAATCGGCAATTCGTTAAAATTACAATAAAAAAATACATGTGAATACTCAACAGTTACGTGAATAACGAGCTCGATGTGAATATCAGACAATACTTCAGACAAAAATCATGTTATATTATTTCGGTAAATATGATTTACTTTCATATTATCTGCCTTTCACTGGGTTAACGAGGAAAGGGGTGATCATTTGTAGATCTAATATTAATATTAAATAGTTTAAAAAAACAAGTCTTCGAATTATTCATCTGCAGACTGTCTGACTGCATATACATACATACATGTATAATATTATGTATGTACATACTTACTTACATCTCTGTCGAAAACAAACACTTCTTCTGTGCCGTTGTATCCACACACAATGCGGGGTGGTTTATTTACATTTCATTGGTTTAATTACAAATATAAGTGCGTTCAGGAGTCCCAGAGTCCAGGTTGCTGGATACCCCGAATGATTTCGGTGATTCAACTGGTGGAAATTGGCGAAATGTATGTAGTATATTTCACATATTGATGACTCCGGAGTTAATATTAGTACCGCTGTTGGGCTGAAATTATGATATGTTGTTGATGCTGAAATGACAGTAATGAGAATAACTTTTTTAAGTTGACATCTCGAGTTGTTTGTAAACATTTGTGGCACGAAACTTGGCTTTGAAGCAGTAATGAACTTCCAGCATTTTAATTAGAAAATCTTTTTAACTCTCATTCATTTTCAATTTGCTCAGCCAGTGTGCCTGGAAGAACCATTTGTTAATTAAACTACAGAAGTAGCGAAATAGTTGCAAAGGTAAATATTGTAGAAAACAATTTTCGAAATTGTAAAAAAAAACAGATTGCGTCAGACATACAGTTTTTATAGATTAACTGCTATAATAACTGTGCAATTAAGAATTTCATTACCTTTCGAAGAAGAAATTGACATGAAAGTATAATCATTGCATTGAATTAATGCAAACATCTATGAATGAATACATGAATGAATACTAGCCACTGGGCGATGAACAGTTTAACCACATTTAAGTACTACGTCGGTAAATAAAGGTTAAGATAGATAGGATAGATAGGATCGATAAAGTGGATAACATAGAAAAGATGGATAGATAAGAGAGATAAGATAATAGTTAAGATAGATAACACAGATTGAACAGATAAGATGGATAGATAAGAGAGATTCATAAGTGGATAACATAGAAGAGATGGATAGATAAGATAGATAAGATAATAGTTAAGATAGATAGGGTAGATTTGATAGATAAAGTGGATAACATAGAAGAGATGGATAGATAAGACAGTTTGAAAATATCCGCTCCTTTTAAAATGAGGTAAAAATAAAAATTGTAATTAAAGAGAATACAAGAAAATTCATTATCAAAAAAACAAGGTATCTAAATTGGGAATAAAACGCCATAATATTAAATGTGTTGCAAGCCACATTTTAAGAATATAGATGAAACAAAAGAAGTAGTTCGGTAGTTCCTAAAAATACAGATTCACATTGTAAATAATAGTAAAAATGCTACTTTTTAATTTCAAGCATACTTCCAGGAAACACCATGGTGAATAGATACGATGTACAAGTAAGTATGTAAATTTCATGTAATACGGAAAAAATTCAAGGAGGGACTTGATGTAGCATATTATGTACTGCTGGCACATGCGGAGGCGAAGCCGAGGAGAAGCGACAGCGATTAGTTGTGCACATATATAAAAATGAAATAGCGAAAGAATAGCAGAAACACGGAACGAAAGCAAACTTTACAGTTCTGTCTTCCGAGTTCTGCATGGAAGAAGACACGAAACAGGAGGAAACGGGAAACGAGATCCTGTTTGCGCAATGTTTCAAAGTTGCCGATAAATTCGAATGATCCCGAAGTTAAAGTAACATAAAAGGTGAGTAGAAGAGAAACCACGATAGCGGGCTGACTTGTTTTGAAACTCTTGTTGAGCAGACTCTCGTGTTCAATTCACGGAACAAAAATCAGATAATTAAACTAGCTTCACGGCGTGGTTTGCTGCGCAGCGAAATTTCACGTAGAATTTTCATGTACCGTGCCCCATGGTACGTGTTAAGTCTCAAGGAGTATTCAAGGAGTTAATATCTTTATATCTAGTATCAGTCTATATAACCGTATATTCGTACCATGCAGAATATGCAGATGTAGGGTATTTAATCTTCGTCTAGGCCGAAGGTTTTCTGGTTTTCTGTTTTTTTTTTAAATTTTCTGAATATATTCAGTAATGGTGTCATGGCGTAACGTGTAAAAACTGTGTCCAGAGGCTTTTCAGAGTGCGATACGATTGCTGCTGCAGTCTGTTTTCGTCGGTCTCAATACTCAAGTGGGTCAAACCAGATTCGAAAAACATTTAAATCTAATGCTGGATTATAGGATTAGTGAACAGCATAACAAAGTGACATCTCTGAGCTGTCAAAATAATTGAATTTCTGTTAAAATTCCTGCCAGCAGACAAGGAAACTAACTTGTTTGTGGATCACAGTCGGTGTCACATCGTTCAGAGGACAGGAACAAAAACAAAATGAAACAAATTTTGAACATGTTTAGAACATTAAGAAGTCAATCAATTCGGATGCAGCATAAGGGCGTCAAATTCGAAGAGTTATTCAGTACAATCGCTCCGAAGGAGAGCCATCGTACTTGGGTGCTAAAGGACTAAATTGCTAAAGTAGATTTAGAGTGGAAGAGTCACCAGCATTCAGATTCGGATGTGCCCAGATGTGTTCACATGAAATTGAAAACATATTTTATGGCTTTGTGTCTAGGGGATGATTGACGAGCGTCAAGTTCTATGGATTAAACATGGATTTATTTCGTGTTTTTAATTATGCCGATGACATGACACCAACACCTGTCCTGTCAAACGAAAATGCACAAAGGATGTTGTCACAATTTGTCCATGTTTCGAAAATTGTCAGGGATTTACTTATTCGTTAAATATTACGCTAATGGACTATATCTACATACATTAACACTACACGCGTAAGCATTTTACCACGTTTCCATTATGAAATGAAACCTTTTGCATCTAAGTGTAATTTAGATATCTTTGGATTTCAATACTGTACTCCATAGCATCAAATTGCTATTATATTATAATTAATCTTATATTGCATAGCACAGGGATTGGATGTTCTGATTAGTTGAGTCCGGCAGTTAGAACTTCTGAACTCTGGGCGCTTGACGGTTCTTCAAGTTCTTAAGGGTGTTGAAAGTATAAAATAAGCAATATACGATTAAAAGCAAATATATGTAGGAGTTATTATGCAACATTAAAATGTTGTTCCATGCGGATTTGAAGTTTAAACACACTTCACGCAACACCCTGAAGAAGAACGTCTTAATGCAGCCGTATGTATACCCGGCTACATCAACCCCTTTCGGCACTTCATTAGGTGAAAGTAAATTTATGTAAAATGTTATGTAAGTGTCTAATTTTAGGAACAAATCTGTTCCTTTTGTGTTTACAATGACAATGACTTGTACCTTGTAAGTTAGCATTTTAAAAGTAAAAGTAAAAGTCGCGTCACACGATAAAATAACATCCCGACGCATCGCACTCTGTAACGTAAACGCTACATCTAACGTAACATTGGGTTATCGTAACGATTGTGTAGAATTGTCGTTGGGTTAACGGATTGTTAACCGAAAATTAAATTGAAATCACCGTTTATTGTTCTCCGCGCGGGTGAAACTTCATCTCTGTAGAAGTCAGATAATACGAGTGGACAATAACGAATTTCGAAGTCGACTTTATACTCGGATGGAAAAGATAAAAACTAACACTAGTAAAATAACTTGCGATTTTAGTACAAAAATAAATACTTTCATTATCGCTGACCTTTCGTTCGTTGATGGTTCAAGGCTTTCATTTCACAGAAAACTATTGCTTGTCCATAACAGGGATTGTTAAGCATTGTAGTCGTTAGCAGAAGTGTCTTGAATGCCCCAGCAAGAAATTAATTAATAAAGTTCAGATATTTTCCAGTTTCCGCGATGTTTTGGCCCAGCTAAGCGTATCGGACACACACTGTTTTTCATTATATTATTTTCACAGCTTGTGCTCGTAACGACATCTTTGTTGTTATTATTGATAAATTTATGTGGGGGAAAATTCTAAAGCATTTCTTCTTCATTTCCAAAAAGTCGTTTTAAAAGACTCAGCGCTCAAAAGTTTTTCTCCATTCATCATAGGAATGCAGGGCAAAGCTGGCGGAAGCGGAAGTTGACATAAGAATGAAACGGCGAGAAGAAAAGAGTTTCCTTATTTTTTATTAAGGCTTTTTCTCGTTCGAGAAATGCTTCTCATCTTTGGCTTTCTTTGTTGTGGCGCAGTTAAACAGCGTGAACGTGCAGCGCGTCGTTCGATTGGGGAATGTTTTTTCGACTCTGTGGTCTTCCGTCATGTTCCAATGCTGCTGTCAACAACGTTGTCGCATCTTTCGGCGCTTTCGTTTTATGTCAGAGAAGTCCTTGAATATACAGGGTTTCTCTCGTAGAATTTTGAAGAGATTAATTTTAAATGAATTCATGTGAAGTTTAATGTAAATTACGTGAAAAGAAACCATCCAACAGTGTATTCTTTGTTAGTTTAAATCTGTTTATTAAATTAATCATGTATTATAAAATATACCTCATATTTATATACTAAATACTATATAAAATATAAGAGAATTTTTCAAGTTTCTGAAATGTCCTATCCTTCGATTCTCATCGATTTGCAATCGTGCATCACGGCGCTACACAACGAAGAATAGCATGTGTGCTGAATTACGTTCATATAACGATTCGATTCGATTCTCTCACTCGCGACGCTCAGCCAGCCAGACGTGCAGTCAGACGGAAGGACAGCGCTTAATCGGGCCACGAAATGACGGCGATCAGGAATATGTATGCTTTTCTATCACTGCCACGCCCCCTTCTGTGCGTTCACCACGGAAGTACAACTTATTATGCCTTCGCACCATCGTAGAGTGTGAAAACAAAGCAGTGCTTAGTTGACGATCCATCCAATGACCGAAATATAATACATACTTTCCGTGTCAGATTATATGCACTCATAGCTACACACGGATAGCGCTTTGGAGCAGAATTGTGAAAGTTGTGAATTATTCGTTGGCTGATTGCCACAACGGGATAAACAACAGCTCCAGCTCAAAGACATAAATCTTCCTAATTGACTTTTGTCTACGTTTTTAATTTGCGCTTTGCGACGTATCGGCGGAAGTGTTCTACATCGAGAGTGGATGCCACATAAAAACCCAAAGACATATTTCAACATAAAGAGCAGCAGCGTTGTTGTTGCCCAAATCCGATGAAAGGAGAGTAATGCACAGAATAATAAACAACAACAACAACAACAACAACAGCAACAACAACAAAAGAAAAACACGACGACGAGACGAAAAGCATAGCAAACAAGAGACAAATCGAATTAGGATATAAGCTTACGTGGTCCTTAGGATGTATGGGACATCTTTGCTGGCAGATATGATAGTCACGACATTCGCCAGGCGGAACGCTTGCAAATTAATTAACAGCATTAAAATACAAACATGCAGAGACGGCCACATTGATTTCGCCAGTCGCCGTGTATGACAATCTGCGCAGCCATGTTTGACCAACTGTCTGAACCGGAAATTGGCTTTATTATCGCAATTAGCGTGCATACGTCTGCACTGGCATATAGTGCGGCAACAGGATTCCCCTAGGCGAAGGTAGGTCACGACGTCTGGTTAATGCTGGTTTCATTCAATATCGCGAATACTTGCAAAGAGTCCTCGCATCCATGTCCGAACTTTACGAAAAGTTCGTGTAAAAAGGTTTTGCGTAAAAAAATATACCGTGCCCTTCATTGCCCGTCATTGGTTCCTCATTTCAAGAATTAGCAAAAAAGTGTGAGTTTTTATGGAATTCATCGTTTTTAAATTAATATTTATTGAATATTTATCGTAAAATTCAGTTCTTCAAAAAATCATTACAGTAATTCATAAAAAAAAATTAAAAAATTCATAATACGAGTAGAAAGTCCCCTCTCCTCCTCCCTCTTATGACAGGGAGAAAGACTTTCGTATAAAAATTATATAAATAAACAATAATTATTTTCTTTAAACAAAACAAATAAAAAAATTATAAGCAATAAACAAGTTGCTGATCGCAAGGGGCATGTACATACAATGTTACGATACAATAGCTAGTAACAACGTATTTTGTTCGTTTTACTGTGCGCTCACATCGCAGCGATCCGGCGACGGCGCTTACATTTTCTATTGAGTCTTATGGGAGACTTAAGACACGAACTCGTCGCTGAATTCGACGCGAGTTCCTCGAGAAATGCCTCTAATTTCTGAGAGAGCGCCACACTCGCTCATTTTTTGAAGAAAAATATTCCCTACTTTTAACCAATTCTTATAAAAACAATATTCGGAACAAAATCCATGGAAACCATGGAAACCATGTAAACAAAACAAAACATTTGATTTCAATGCAAAGGCACAAATATAACAAAAAGAGAGAAAAAACCAGTGAGAGCGAAAACCAGCCGTCGTCACCGTCGCTGAAATGTGTTTGTTGTTTACACGCTTCGATCAGAGATGTTATTTCTAGTCAGGGTTTCACGAAATTTGTGTCTTTATCTCTTAATTTATGTTTTAAAGGCGTTCAAATTGTAAGGAGGTCAAATCTAAGTAAGTCAAAAGGTACGTAAGTATCAAAGGGAGGTAAAATTGAACTTGGAGTTCGTCCTGCCGTTAAGAGCACACAGAAGTAGGCGTACCAGGTGTAGAAAAGGGTATAGGTTCCTGATCAGCGTCATCTCGATTTAGTCCTGCAACTCCGCTTATCTGTCTGTCTGTCCGAGGAGTCCAATAGAGATATTATAATGAAATTCGGCATACATGTTGTATGTTTAGTTTAAGAGATACGCTCACTTTTCGTAATAAAACTGCATAGAAACCGTAAAGGAAATAAAATAGAAATAAATAAACCATAAATGGAAATAATAGTTTATGGTTACAAAGTTTAATTTTCAAAAGCTTAAACGTCGAATAGATTGAAGTGAGCTACAGTAACAAAAGAGAACATTGTCACTTCACTGAAACCTTCCATCTTTGATCTTTGGCCGGAGATCATTATGGTGTAGGGTTTGTAGGGTGTTTCAGTTTCGGCCAGGCCGCAGATAGCATAGTTTCTGTTTTGCCACCCTGCAAAATCCTTATAATAAGTAAGGTAAATATTAACATTTGGATTTTTTAGTATTTGTATTAGTTTTTCGATAGCAGTTGATAATATTTTCGGAATATTTTGAGAATGTTTGGAAATGAATACTTGGAAAATGGAGACCCGAGGATTTAGAATCCAAGGAAAACTTGTATTACAATCAAATAGAACACATTTTTTCCACGCTATTCAGCATATGTAATATAAAATCAATGAATATTTGAGCTGCACTGGAGCTCGGAGCAGCACTCCCTGAAGAAGTGGAGAAGCAAAGCAGAACACGAAAACCGAGAACAGTAACAAACATCGCTTTGTTCCGATGGAGGGGAAACGACGTTTAATGTTGACAGCAAAGCCTGAAACGAAACCACGCCTGCATAGAGTATCGTACCGATTAATAGAGAGCTATATTTATTGCAGTGCCTGGCGGAGTGAGCGAGAGAGCAGACACTTTTCAGAGAAAAACACAAGATGTTTTTTGTCTAGGAGCAGCGAAAAAGTAAAATTTGTGTCCAATGACTTGCGCAGAGAACCGCACAAAAGAGAAACCGAAGAATCAAACAGAAGCGCCGCCCAATTCTTCGTCGAGCGCCAGCTCCGCATTATTTGCGACTTCATCCGGTGGAAATAAATTCAAAAGGTGTTTACTATTTACAGCGCACAAATCTGGCTTTTTTTTCCACCGCCTGTCAGCCGCAGTGTGAGGTCAGTTCGCGCTCCACGCAACTGTAAAGATTTTATTTGTGCAATTTGTGTCTTCTCTGCACTTGCTTCATTCGGCAAATGGAAAGGTGCAGGAAATTGAAAGTCATTTCGTTATATTAACATTTTCTGCCCCCGCTTTTGTCTTCTACCGCGCTCTGCAATCCACCATTTTTTCATTTAATTTACTCCAGGTTCAAATAAGTTCAACTGCATTCTCATTCTCCACATCCGCGTCGATAGCAACAAAAAAAAGCTGTACATATTATGTAACTATGTACAGACGAGTATATGGGCAAACAAATAGCCATGCAATACAAAACAAGCTTCTACATATGTATGTACATATGTTTGTGGGTCCAGTTCCGACCGTAATGCCACCTCTGGTCCCCATGCTGGATCCCAGTCCTCCCGTAGTTCCGACTGACCGTGGAAATTCACATGTATAACTACATGTACATGTGTACACTGTATACATGGCTGTATTTATACATAAACACGCATACTGGAGCTCAGTTCTTCTAGTGTATGAACGGTGATCCCGTTATACCACACTTCTTCTAAAAAACGCTCTAAATCGCTTAAAGTTCTGGGCTTTTTCTTTGTTATCTGCACCTTCATGTGCTGAAGTTTCGATAGAGTTGATACCGGGGCTGTTTCAAGGCCATTCCACGGGCAAATTCCTGACATTTGAGAGAGAGGCCTTGACCTGTAAGGAAAACCCAACCCGAAGTGCCTCGCCGAATGTTTAAAGTACTATCAACTGGTACAACCAATCAAAAAATATTGCCATTGTATGTATTTACCACTATTTCACGGCGAAGAGGTGATGCTCAGCTGAAAAGAAGGAATTTTTCAAGAGATTTTCTTGTATTACTCACTGTTCCGTTTGCACCACGAGAGGGAAACCATCCCCATACCTAAAATCGGCAACCCCCCTGCCTAACGGTAGATGCAACGCACACGTCGCTGTACGCTGCTCTTCGCCTACGTACGAAATTCCGTCGGATCGGAAGAGGTTACATTTGCACTCGTTCGTCTCCTCTCCTCTCTCCAGGCTACCGCGTTCCGTTTCTGATGTTTTTTGGCCCGCGGTAGAGTCTACTCTCTTTATTCTTTTCTGATATCATCAGTCGTTGTGAACTCTTATTTTGTGGAAACACTGACGATCAAGGCGTAGTAGTAGTAGTAATTCCGTAAATAATGTACCTACATACATATACATACATACATATCTACATACATACATACATACATACATACATACATACATACATACATACATACATACATACATACATATATACATACATACATACATACATACATATACATATACATACATATTTCGCTTTTTTGATAAAACCCTTCAAACATTTGCTCGTTAGTTCATTTGCTCCAAGGATTATACTAAATTTCCATTCCTGTCTTAATTTGAATTCGAATTTTCATCAAAATAGCTTGATACAGCTAAGTAACCTCTCACTACATTTAAGCGTCTCATTAAATCTAATGGTCCAACCAATCATAGTATCATCACATCATCTGAGCCTCCATCTGAGTAGAACCACATCTCGTACATTATTCTTTATTTTAACTAAAAGATGCTGCAATTTGAGCAATCAGATGCGGCAAGAAATACCTCGTTATAATAGATGTAGCTCAGTGACACAATGAATCACGTAGCTAGTGATCTCACAGAGGAATTCGATGTGGACTGTTGCGTAACTATCTGGATTTTTGTTGCTTTCTTCCCTTCGCTTTATCGATTGCCTTCATATGCCGAAAGATAGTTATTTATATTAATACAGAGCACGGCCTGGACGGGGCGAAACGAGCGACGCCCTGACAATATGTGTTTAACACCTTGGGCACTTCAGAGGATACTCTGATGGCGGTCATTACTCATCCGGAATGATTAGAATTCCGCAATGGATTCGCACTCCTCGGGACGCATTGTCACAGCGGCGTTCAGTGGTGATTCGTGCCGACAGACACGCATGATATCTATGAAATATGTTATGAAATACCAAATACCGGGCACAGTTTGATGAGAAATATATTATTTTATAAAAGTATTCACCATATTACGTATGTGTGATATATTATATTATGTATGTGTGATTCTTGCTATTCAACGGTACCGAATGACGTCGTAATGCACTACTGTAAATGATTTAACCCCAAACCTCGAGTCTTGCCATAACTTCAAAATCTCATAGAATACTCGGTCAAATAAGTAATTTGTTAAAATTAAACCATGTAGTGTCTACAAGCTGCGGCAATCACCCATCCATGGGAACAAGTACGCCAAAATGTTGCCTCAGACGTTCAAGTGGACACACACACACACACGTAAAGCAACTTCAGTTACTGGTCAGTCCACACGAACACCGCCTCTACGCACAGTGGGCTGTTTTGTGGATGTAGAACAGTGAATTTAATGATTCCATTCACACACTAAATTCTTAGAAGGTGATGGCTTACAAATGACAACAAATGAACGGAAACTTGTGATAAATTTCCAATTTTAAAAAGTTTCAAAATAGTTTCTATCTATTAGTTGTTACTTCGTAATGTTTCGTTGCTTGATAATTAATTTTTATTAACTTTTCGCCATCTGAACTCGCGTAAATTTCACACTGTGTACTGTTTTAGTGAGAAATCGTATGATTTATTTTCATTTTCGCCACTAGTTTGCTTTTGTTGTGTTTGGGTGAAGGGAAAACGACACCCACTGCATGATGAACGAGACACCCGAAATAATGGTCACTATGTACATACGTACGTAAGACATAAGAGGGTGTTGTTGCTGTTGTTGTTGTTGTTGTTCTTGTTGTTACTGGTAGACCTAAACATTGCTACTTGTGGCCAACATCATTGATATTTCGTAACCATTAACTGGGGTAAAGTTGTGATTAGGAGTGATATTTGTGATATTTCTGGTTTGGAGCTTATGTACAGCAAATATTGTTACTCGTGCCAAAAGAACAAGCAATTTTCGCCAAAAAAAATACAAATAGAGAAGCAAAATTAGAACCTGTTTAATTGACTTTCTATGTTTAATGTTTGTACGTTCCAATGTTTGCATCTGCTGTATTGAAAAATAGTTTTGAATACTTATTTAAAAGAATCACATTATATATGTTTGTTTGTTTACAGTCCCATCCCTAAATAGGTTTCGGTCGATGAGGTGTCGGAAACTCTGAACAGTCTAGGAGTCGCAATTCAGCATAACCTCCGTTGGAATTACGGATTCGATTTCTCGGAAGAAGCTTTCAAGTGCTTTCTGAAGCCTAACGATCTGCGCCGATTCTACATAGCTTGTGGATATAGACATAACATGAGCTCTGGCTTCTCTGCATATTCTGTATATAGACTACACGCCCCACCGAGCCCAGGGTCAGGCTGATTTCAGCAGACTGATTAACAGGCCGATTAACAAGAGTGCCAGTGATTATTTTTATTTCACTTGAGTTGGGTGAATCCCTGTTTAGCGTGATGTCGTTTTCAATTTGATTCCTCTTGCGTTCAGTTTCCAAGATAAAAAGCCTTTGGAGTGCCGACGATACGTGTTTCAAAATATATAAATCTAAAAAGTAATCCTTTATAAATGTTGGACGTTCATACTTTTAATCCTACTCTACACCCCGAATGATGCCCTACACGCGAAATTCCAAGTCTATTCAATACCTCCCAAGTCGATTTATCCTGATATCGAATGATATACCATTTTATATCCATACACATGCAGAATATGTTTTTTATATATCGATATATTGCTCCGATATTATGATTATGAGAAAAGTAATGATTGCCTTGATCTTAATTGGATGAACTTAGTAATGCGAGTCACTCATCACTCATCATTATCATCACTCAATCCCTATATTATAATGAAAGCCTATCACAGCCACTCGTAGTATCTTTTCTCTGAATATGATTAGACAAGGAAAAACAGAACCAGATGTAGTTTTTCCCGATTTAACTTCTTTTTCCAGTTACTTCGTATATTACAGATCTGTACCATTATTATTAAGTGCAATAAATTAAACAAATAAGAAAATGTTTCATAATATTTATTTGTTTGAATATTATTGGTATATGTTCGATAAGTTGCATCGGTATGTACGTGTACATGCACTACTAACACTGACATCTTGACATCTCACAAAGATGACATTTTAATTCTTCTATTCCAAGGTTTCATTCCTGTCCCATGCTTCGGAATCTCTTCTCATTTCGTGTGTACAACAATACAAAATCTAATTAACAGATTTCATCAGTGTAAACATCAAATTGAACTTAGGCTCGCTTTCGTATTATCGAATGCCGTTCTGTCTCGCGGGTTCCGGACCCGATTTAAGTGCAATCATTTGTTTATGCTGAGCCGAGTCAATCCTATGCGGCTGCATTCTTTTGTGTTGTGGTGTTCTTTTGGTTCTCTGTTGGGTTATCTTGCTGCTTCTTATTAATATCGATGCAAAAGATGTGCCTCCGTTTGGGGCTGCCTGTGACAAGATTCCGTTCTTGTTGGTGTTACTTATAAATATTCATTTTTAATGCAACCGAATGGAATAAATTTCCGATTGTTATTAATGATTTTCTCAAAACTATACAAGCTGTATGCAGGAAAGGCCTTTTGCGGCAGGGTTTGTTTGATGTAAACATACACACAGCCACACATACACACACGTACACACACACGCACACGCACACGCACACGCACACGAAAAAGGAGAATCAAATAAACCGGAGGACAAGATACGAGGCCAGCTTTGGTTAGATGAGACTCGAAAAGAAGCCGATCAAAGACATATCAAGTATTTTAGATGCAATCGGAGCAACACTAATTCGTGTTGGATTTTCTGATGATTGCTGCTCTTATCTTGAATTCGGTTTTAGCTTCAAATAAATCAATCACCGCGGCTCCATGCATGCGACAGAGCAACAAGGTCTGTCCATGCATTCCGCGCTCACGAAACACTAACAGGGAGCCAACATTTTATGCTTGGCCACAGTGCGGACACCGGCAACACTTTTTACATACAACAACCTTAATACCTTTTCTACTTTCTAGGTTTTAAGACTTTGTTCTTTATAAGTAGTTTTCCATTAATCGCGACAGATCTTCAGATGTAAACTGAAGCTACCTGCATGTGAGATTCGATTTTTTATTTACGATTGAAGAACATTCCATGGGACTCTACAGCGAGTTAATACACACCTAAATGGAGAGTGTACTGACGAAAACTGAATGGAATTCTTGATGGCCAATTGACAACATCGCAAACATGAGTGCTAAATAAATTCGATTAATTTTTTCACATAAAAGTAAATAAAAAGTAGTTATTCTTCTTCATAAGTCAAGAAGTGCAAATATACTATCCGTTGATTAATAAATTTAGTTCTTTATGATTTATTATCGACTCAATAACAGACCTTGAACAGATCTTTAATGTGTATGCAATGCAGTGAAAGCATATTTTGTTATGAAATCATCGTGTCATCAAATGACAGATCAGAATTCGAATGCTCCAATCTATCAAGATTTCATTCACTCCGCACAAAAGCAGCATCGCGTATTAAAGGCTGTGTTCAATATGTGAGTATATGGTATAAAATATGTCAATTTAACTTTGATAAATGTATTTTTTGTTATTGAGCCAGCGGACAGAAAACATCGACATCATTTCGATAAGATATACATACATACTCATGTATCTATGTACTTTTATTTATTGGAACATTGTCTATAGCTATAAGGTATCAGATTTCTTTCAAAGGAAACAAATTTATAGGTACTTACAAAGATATATATTTATTCTTTATGGGGAAGTTTCGATTTGGTTACTATTCACCTATCATAAGATTTCTGAAACCAGGAGGCGGTGCTTCGAAGCTTCGCAGGAAGTTCAGTGATAGGTTCTCCTTTAGATTCGATTTTAGAATTCTTGTAACTTTTGCGAATGACCCCCGAAATACCAAATCTTTTGTGTTCTAATACTATCAGGGCATTCCCAATAAGTCGCGAGTACTCTCACACTACTACGCTTGGGGGAATACTGACGCCAAGGATTTCCTGGGTTATTATGCGGACAAAGAGGTTGGAAGGCTCGCGCCTTGCGTTCTGGATTGAAGGCGAGTGCCGTGGCTTCCTGACAGGTATTTCTTTCAGCTGAACTTGTATGTGGCAGGCCGAATCGTCTCTGTTTGCGAAATACATCAAAGAACACTCAGGCAGGATTTCACTATTTAATAAACAGACTTTCACTGCAATGAAGTGTCCCGAATATGATTAGATTACGAAATTATGGTATTAAAGAAAGCTTACCTGTCTTACTGCAACTAAATACTTCCTTACCGAACCAGGCAGGCAAAAAACGAAACTCCTAGAATGGTATTAAAAAATTCGACTAGTAACTAGAAGTCAATGTATTAAAAACTTAACGTTCAAGGCGAAAAAATCACGCAAGGTTCTAAATCGATAAAGGGTCTGGTTGACTTTATTGACTTCATTATTTATACCTCGGCCAACATTTATGAGTTGTTCAACAAGAAGTTCAACCCACTGAAGCAATAAAAAGCCACAATTTATTCATACTTTAGAGGTCTTTAGTTGCGGAGCAGTTACTCTTTGCTTATGCAAATGAAATAGTTGCAGCCCCAAACAATTGCGGCTGCTGACACAGACACAAACACAGACTCCATTCGGTATCCAAAGTATTTATTTTTCCGTTCCGAACTAATTGTTCTTCCTCGGCCTTCCTTAATAGATAGAATCCTGTATATAGTGATAGAATCTAGGTTTTCTGCAACGGTAAAAAAGCAATTGCCATTCAGACGGCAACATG
This sequence comes from Myopa tessellatipennis, assembly GCA_943737955.2. Classification (NCBI taxonomy): domain Eukaryota; kingdom Metazoa; phylum Arthropoda; class Insecta; order Diptera; family Conopidae; genus Myopa; species Myopa tessellatipennis. The sequence goes on from OX031317.1 coordinate 22,178,559, forward strand.
GCGTGAACAGGAAAAGTTTCAACTGATAGCATTATTTGCCTAATATATCGTGCTTCCTTCAGATTACACACACAATGAAAATGCCAGCAGAAGCTGCACTGGTTTTTAGTAAAGTTAAAAATTCCGTAGATTCGGTTAAATCTCTTGTATTTAGGAAAAGTTTCCTCTCCCCAAGAATATACGTGCTTACTTCAAGGAAGTATTTCCAAACTTGAATCCTTAATTCACATACTGTAAGGAACACACACATTTTTCCCAGAATTCTGTAAATAAAACAGATAGAGTAATAAGATTGCGCATTGCGCAGAACCGTTAATGCACCTCCCACTCCGCTCGCTCACGCTTTCTCCCGTCTGCAGTACACTCGCTCCTATTTGGTCATCACTTCACTAGCTTCCTCGATACTTTTTCGACGTCTCCTTGAGCGCTGTGCAAATAACTAATTCGCAATACATTTTCTGCGTTTGCTTTGTATAAAAGCTCCCCACAATTGCTTGTTAACAAGGACAATTCCATTGGAATTAGAAATCTCCTTTGTGTTTAAAATCGATAGCGAATATTGTTTACTATTACCCAGGATTAATTCAATAAAAGTAGTTAATTCCATAAAAGGTATCTTTTTATTAATGTCAAATGTAATGCATTTGGTTCCTGTTCCCAGAAGCTATAACTTTCCCAACCAAGAGATATACATATTAATCCAAAATGATCCCATCCTCGTATATGATTACTTTGGAAGACCTTCCTGCTTTTCCACTTTCGAGAAGGAGTCGGGATGTATTCCCCAACATTACGATATATCGGAATTCTTTGAAGGTTTTCGGGTATGAATCTTATAAATCTGTAAACAGTTAGCACACGAAAAAAGGTGGTCTACATACTTTCGGTAGTTTTTATATTCTGGTTGACAAAAATTTGCAGTTGTTTGCTCGGGTTCCAGTGTGTCCGCCCAGAACAGGAGTTAGATCTTGTACCTTCATAATAATAATACTTAAAACAGAACCACTTCAATGTAATGTGTACACAATGCAGTATAATCAATTCAAGAGATAGACGATTTATTTAAATAAGATCGCGGCTGGGCAACGAATTAAATTGAAGTGGAACTCCTTCCTTTGACTTCCTTCAACAACCTCAGGTTCTCAGTATGGAAGATGAAAAGAAATTCGAAAATGGAAATATATACATGCGCACCGCAGCGAGAGGAGCGAATTAACTTCATCTATAGCATGTGCCCAGGGCCTTTGCTGAACAAGTTCCTCCCATTTCGACCGCACTCTTGCAATAAGGAAATATCACGTTTGTGGCAATGCAATTGATCTAAACGAGTTGGTTAACTCGCGACGCGGCACTTCCTGTGAGCCAGAAAACAATGTGCCCAGAACGCCATGTTGACAGCGCGGTCAGATGTACCATGTACGTAGTTATACAGGGCGAGTCTCGCAGCAACCGCAGCGAGAAGTCCTTTGTGCTTTTAGACTGTCATTTATCGATGGTTATCGTGGTTTAAATTGTGTACATCAGTGACAACTGTCATCGTCATTGTGTCGGACCCACGACGCAAACTCGACGCCATTCCAGGCTGCGCCACACTGCCTGGTAAAACCCAACAATGGCTGATGCTCATCTCAGCTCAGCTCAGCTCAGCTCACTTTAGCCAAAGCTTTTGCTTCGAGTGTCTGATATGCCTTAATTTTGAAAAAGAAATACAAAAAAACCGCGTCGAACAGAAGCAATATCTCAGCATATAGGAATGTCCAATAGTATATCGGGCGATAAAGGGCGCCAGCGTCTCCGAATTTGTGGCAGTTGTTTGTAAGCGCTCGAGCTTGTCAATCAATTGCTGCGCCATTGTTCGGACAATGATGATGGCGCGACACTTATTTGCGGATTGACATGAGCGGCCATTATTGCATTTTTCGGTGCTCTGTCGAGTCTGTTTGTTTTTCTTGGAATTCTAGGTTGCAATTATGCACTGCCGACTGCGAGTACTGGACTGTAAAGTATTTCACAAATGTTAATTAAGCTCAGAGAACAGATGTAGCAATGGCTAGCATTAAAAAACGGAGGTTCGTATTGCATATTGTAAGTAAACGAGTATAGGAACTCGTTTGTGATTTACACAGACAGACAGACAGACACACAGATAGACGGATAGACGGATGGCTTCACCCACTCAGGAGGTGAAGCTGATCAAGAATATATTCAAAATTATAAATTTATTGTACTCGTATGAATGTACGAAACTAACAACAACAACATGCATCCATCTGTTTTATCGCTTTATTGCTTCAGAGTTTCGTCTTCGCTTTTAACAAGATTCGAATCTAATACGACGTTAACAATTAATGCAACGCTGTTAACAATTATTGCTGCTGGAAATGGAAAACATGGATGCACAATTTATCGCCCGTACATTCTGCTGTGGAAATATCCGCTGAAGTCGCTGTTCAGAAGACAGCACTGGAGTGGGTGCACGAGTGGGATTTGACCGAGTAGCTTTCATTGGTGGAAATCTTCTCAACTGAACCCAATCTCTTGAAGTCCTGCATGCGGTTATAAATGCAAATCAACTGCTATTAAATAAGCCCTAAAATTGTAGAAATGTCAGCGTGCTGAAACGAATTCCATGTAGACGAAAAAAGAAACAAAAATAGACACAAATATTAGATGTGGTTGGATCCAACCGGCTCAGTGCAGCTTGACGAATGGGCATTCTTGGGCCAGGGATGGGCTGCAAGGTTGTTGATCCATGTATGCAAATGCAGTGACAAATATCGCATTTGAAATGTATGTGTATTCATAAAGTCCATAAGGGCATTAATGCGTCAAATATTATGCTTCATGACAGATGAAAGAGGGAAGTTTTCCATTTCCATATCTTTTGATTTTGACTAAATTTTAATTACTATAGTAATGACGGATGACGGATGACGTACGCGTATAACGTAAGTGGCTTCCATTGTTGTACAATTTTATATAAACTATAAACCAATCGAATGTAAGAATAGACACCAGCTACCATAAACTATTCCCTCTTCATTCTGCAAGCGATATTCAAGGTAATCTGCAAGAGATATTTCATCAGAAGCATCAGAAGCAACATTACATTATTTTGGCTTATTTTGGGCTCTAATATTCGCTTTAAAATTAATTGAGGTCCTGTTCGTCACTCATCCAGGAACTGAGGCCACGTAACCATGATTTTTTCATTCTTTTTCGCGTGTTCAGCCTTAAGGAGCTTATTTCTTGAAAACCGAAGACGGACTCATGTTGTGATCAACTGAAATATTAATGGAATACTGGATACAGTGTGACTTAGATTTGAGAATGTCAAATATTTCATCAATGTTATAGATGAAGCATTATTAATATTCTCCTCAATGCAATATTGATATTATTTTGTTATAATCACTTAGAGAGTCAAATAAACGCACTCAGAATTCTTAAAAGGATATCACATACACACACACACACACACACACACACGTTGATGTGCCTGCCGTGTATCAGGATTTTTAAGCAGGAGCTTTCGGCTTCCCCTCGGCTTCGACGTATGTGACACTTTCAGTTTTGTAATTAATTTCACCTTCACACCAATCAATAACAACAACAAAACACCCCGAACGAATTGTACGCGTGCAGCTCTACACCCCGCCTCCGATTCCGATGCTGCATCCTCAGTCAAGTTACACCCCGTTGAGCGCAAATTCGTCTGATGCGGTTATAAATTAAGGCAAGGCTTCACTTCAAGCCAGCGAGCGCACCCTTTGGACGGCGTGTGGGTGCGAAGTGCGAGAAAGCTGCAACCCTGCACTCTGCCGCACCGCCGAAGCCCAAAATAAATACGACCGCTATTGCGTATGTAGTTGCCGTTGCCGTTGCCGTTGCTGCGTAAGATGTGTGCGAACAATATGTCCTTTGTGGGGCACGTGCATCCCCTCGTCATCATTATCAGCGTTGGGAAGAAATGTTGTTACGCATTATACAAACAAAACGTGCGCCAAAGTCATGAAGTGCTCTTGTGCTGTCCTCAGGAACTTCTTCAGTGGCTGCTCGATGTGAAGACGGGCGGAAACGTGGAATCGTTTCCAACGCTCCGACGTGTGTGTGGAATTAGACGATGTCTGGAAGTCGTCGCATTCGCCATGGTTGTAATCCATTCGAGCGACACCAATTGGAAAGTGTGCTCGACGACTGTAGTATTAGCACAATTATTGCAATGTTTCGGGCCTCCACTATGAAAGCTGTTACACAAACATTAACGGTCCGCGTTCGAGAATCCCAAATTAAGAGTAACCCGTACAGCGTAATTTCGTGACGCTCGTTCTGATCCTTGCCTCTCGATCGGGATTGCGACAGAATTATAAATGGTCGTCCAATACGACGCTCGTCTTAGAAATTGAAGGTACTATAATAAAAATCTTATATGGATATATGTATCAAACATACGATACATATATATGTATATTCTAACTTATGGCTTGTTCATTAAAACTTCCTGCTGCGAAGCTCCTTAAATTACATTGAAAAGCATCTGCACACTTTATCGAAAATATTCACAATTGCGAGTAACTCACAAAACATTTACTAGCTTGCTTTTGAAGTAAATTCTTCGTAGTTAGTTTACAGTGTCTAAGCAAGCAACTATTTGTATTTTTCCAGAGAAGACTTTTTTAAGACTTCAATTCATTCATGATCATATGAATAATTTACACAGTGACATTTGATTTCTTTGCTTTCAAGCCGACGTTGTCGGTGTCAGTCGCATTATTAGTCCCCGAAACTGCGTTTGTGGAATATTTAAAAGTGTCCTTCCTCACAAATTCTCAATTATTTCACTTGAACGGGCTTAAATCGCCCGCGGTGCGTCCTTTATGAGCTTTTGTAGTATTTTCCTAAGCTTACTTATTCCCACTGATTCTGTGGGTCAAACACAGACGCAGAAATTAATGCTTTTCTGGTGGTAATGCGATAATTATGTTAATTTCGCTGCCGAAAGCCGCCGTGAGTGTTTTTAATGACTTACATTTGATTCGTACTGGTAGCTCAGGACCATTCCAAGGACCAAATGCAATCCTAGCGCCAGACTTTACACTTAGTTTAAATAGTACAAAGTCAATGAAGACAGCAGTAAAAGATCCAGTGACAGTGATCACCAAATGCTGCTTCCTGTGCTGCTGTGGAAGACGCTGAGAGATGAAAGCGATTGCCTTCAAGTTTTGGAGAGATGTCAAGGAGATGTTTTAGAGTTACATGCGTAGTGTTATACATTCATTCTCTTCATTCTTCATTCTTTCTTATTTTCCTAACTGGATCATTTATTTTTTTCTTTACTTGGGGTCTTAGACACGAGTACAGATGACTTTTCTTCATACCCATTTTAGCATAGTATTTGAGTGTCGATCGTATTCCGAATTTTTACCGTGTATGGTAGTAACGGCAGGGGTTTCTATATTTTCGGCCTACACAAAAGCTATGCGTCCTAATCGGAGCAAACGATCTTGCCCAGTTAATTTATCGAATCATGGATCGCTCACTTGTACATGAATAAACGACACATGAATAAAACTAAAGAACGACTGGAATAAGTAAAAAAAGACACTTCCACTTCAACTGTACGAGTACTAACATCGACAGAAATAAGAATCGTGTAAACATACATGATAATTTTTTGATTATGGTTTCGCAGAATATGTTGGCGAACATCATAAACATCTTAAACGACATAAGTTCAAACATGCCCAACAAAGTGCAGTGCGATTCGCGAGCGTTGCGATCGCTAGCGTACCTTCTGCGATTGATCGGAAATTGCTTAACAGTTGCGTTTGTGAACTTGTGTCGTTGAACCCACTCTGTAGCGATGCCGACAACTGAGACAATAACTTAAGCTTTGAGGCACAACATGCTGGTCAGCCAGAACATCTGCATCTCTGCTGATGCCAGCGCTGCGGCGGCGGAAAAAACTTCGAAAATCGGAGACCCCCTGGGTGGAGAAATCCGCAGTTCTTGCATTGCTTTTATGCGAGCAAAATAAAAAACTCGAGCAATTCGCAAATGATATGAACAGAAATGTTTCTGTTTGTTAAACAGAATTTATGACAAGCTCGCTATGGATCTACACCGGCTGAGGGCGCATGTTGTGGATAGGATTCGCGCAGCTTTTGCCTCTTTCTAACAAAATCCCTTCGCGTATTTCCCAACCTTTTCGGGGTATTTCCCAACCTTTTGTACTTGCTGAGCACAAAATAAATCTCATTGGTTTCCCGAAACTGAAAACTGCTCTATAATTTTAAAACAATTACTTAACGAGAGAAGATTTAAAGAAATTTTACTCAGTATCCCATTCCACCAGAAAAACCGAGTTTTTAATGTCCATTTCAGTCTGAGGGACGGACAGAGACCACTTCAGAAAGAGATCATGGCCTTTCCACCGCGATCTCTCATTCTGCTAGGTTCCTAAAGTACTTTAACTGACCTAGTTGTCCTTCCTGTAATACTTCCTGAGAGCACAATGGATTCCTTTCCATTTTGTTGTCCAGCAGATTTTGCAGTAGTTGCGCGTTTTGCCTTGGAGCGATCGGCAACCGAGTACGATGTTCGCTAATGGGTTATCTCTGTGCACCCGTGAACCTTGGAGCAGAGTCGAGATTTTGCAGCTATTTGCAGCTATTTGGATGGCACTGATTCCTAAATTTGGGTATTTGGTACAATAGTAGTGAGCGGTTTCCGCGAAGAATCATTCTTCCGCCGTGTTGTTAGACTGCGAAGTGACCTTCAACACCTTCATGAGTAAGTTATCACTACGCAGTCTTCCCTGTTACTTGTCCACCCTTTGTAATGACTTGTTGTATAGGGCTCATCTATACTTATTCCCTAAGTCATAACCATGACCCACTTACTTGCCGACAAACTGAAAATGATTAAGCAGCAAGAAATGTTAGCAATGGCCAAGTTTACGCATGTACGATATGCATGTACATATGTAGGATATTTCTAAGGAACGTTTTGCATACTATGTTGACGTGGTTTAGCCAAGTTACTACCAATAAATTAATGCTAAACAGTAAACACACAGCCGCTGTAAAATCTTGATGCTCTGAAGCAACGACGCCGCACACACATGAAGCGTCGGATGCAAGCTTCTCGACTGTGGGACGTGGTGAGAAAAGTTTTTGTGTTTTTACACACTTAGAAGGTGTTAACTGTACATTGTGTGTCGAAATCAAAGGAACAAGTATAACTTTTCATCACTATTCGTGTGAGTTTGTTGGTGTTTGTGTTTGTGTTTGAAAGAGTGCGCCATGTACTCGTTTATATGTACGTCTCTGTTAAAAACTACACCAACAAGAAGCGTAGGATAGCAGCAATGTTGCCATGGAAAGCACAGTGGCACAACAATGAGACCGCAATGCATGCTCTGCTGTGTAGATTCGTATCGTGAAAAGGGGGTACAGAAAGACGGATGAGTTGCCTAAGGACTAAAACATCGAACAAGACTTTCAGTTCATTGTCTGGAAGCGGCTGCAGCAACAACGGGAAGCAACAAGTGGCTGCTGGTGGGAAGCTAACCAAATTTTCCGCACCTCACACAAAACAACTTTTTGTCCGACTCCTCATTTACTTAAAGTTAAGGAAACTTCTCCCGAAATTAGAAGTGGGCAATACGGACTCCATTGCTACTGCAGTGGCTACTCTTAGCTACAGTCAGCGATAAATTGTATTTTAAAATTAAACAATGCGAGCATTTAAAGGCATGTTAACCGCAACATCTGCTCGCGTACCAACAAAACGAAAATCGTTATAGTTGACATAATATACGACAAAACACACCTATATATACACATGTAGATATGCATATGTATGTAATATATCATGTCCGTTCCAATTGTTACTGCATTATATCGTGAGTAATCGCGAGCCTACTTTTTGGCGTAACGACAGGTGCCAGTGTTGGATAGTCAGGTAATCCGCGTTGGAGATCACTCACTGATCTACACCAGCTTTATTGGAACTGAGATGGAGTACAAATCGTAGATGTGGTCAGGACATCACGAGCTTCTCAGCTGGATCGGATCAGGAACCGTGGGATAAAAGTGATAGCTTATTCAACTCCAGTCAAATTTTAGTGCCGCTTTATTTTGTACTCCAAAAATATAAACAACAGTATATTTTGCATTAAATCTTATGAAATTATACATATGTATATTGTATTCCTGGATAAACCTGCCTGGAAACTATTCGATATCTGTTCCCAAAGTCGGGCTTTGAAAATCAGTCACCCAGATTCGAAGGTCGTATCGCTTGAAATCCGCAAATCGTACTACCCCAAAGTTTGGGAAGTGTGCGTGTGCGTGCGTGTGTGTGCGTGTGTGTGTGCCCGACACACATACATACATCTACTCGTATTCAATATTGACTTTATTGAAAACTGGAGGCAGAGGTGGGTAGTAGTGCTTCTTAGCGACATGCTCGTGTACAGCAACCAGAAAGCTTTTCACACAGCTCTATCCCGTTCGTTCCCTGTATTTGTAGGTGTTACACATTGTTTTAGGGCAGAATCCATTCAAACAGCCACTGATGAATGCAAATCTGTGTTTTCCTAACTGTGGGTGACATTTTAAGTAATTGGATCTCCAATTAGGACTGTTTACGATCGAGATGTTGTCGCAACCAGCACGGAGATGCCACCGAAATAAAGGGACCGCACACAATATGCATATGTGCCCGCATAGTGTACATGGCCAACTACGAACTACAAATCGGAATGGGCCGGCATTTCAATCCAATTACTCAGAATCGTTGCTCTCCAGCTACTTGGCAAGTGTGCGGCTTTCTGTCGAGCCAAGAAAAGGCGCCAGTTGATGGAGAGAAGACAATTTCATTTGTCATTCAGGGTTTAGAAGGGATTTAGAAAATGTTGCGTTCGACTCTGCTCATGGGCGCTTCTCATTACGTTTTTATTATTTATTTGAATGTCGCAGGAGCCCATGGAACCGTTGGTTGGGAACCATTTAATTTCCATTTTGCGGCGCTGAGACAAGAAAGGACAATCATTGGTAATTCATTGTTGTTTTTACATGTTATTCGGTGATATAATGCTATAAGATTTTAATAGAGTGGAATGGACGCGACGTGGAAGGAGTAAGTGCAAGTATGTGTGCTTGAGTGCTTAAAATGTGCTTTTGAGGGTAGTTTTATTTGCTCCCTTCCCCCTCGGTGGTGATGTTAATGGCTTTTGCCTATTAAGGATTAAAGTAAAGCAAGCCAAGGATACTTCTAAAATGCACAATTTATTCATTTTTGTCTGAGCTTCCCAACCAGGCTTTTAAGCAGGGGCACTGGGCGTCAACACCGACCAAACTAACGGTTCTAAGCACCTTGACACTTTGTGTGTAATGCACATAATAAGAAGGATTTTTGTACCTACGCGTTTAGCGCAGCATGTTCAGTGTTGAGCTGTTGTAGCAGAGATTTCCTTTAGTTAGCTTTAATGCGTTGTATACGGGTATGCAATACCTCCAAAACTGCTTGAAAATCCTGCGAGTTTATTCTGTGATCGGCTAAAATTCAAGGAAAGGACTTCACGTGGTTCACTTCTTGTATAGTTTGCATCTCGGCGAAATTAATCGCAGTCTCTGCTCTGTGTTTGTGCACGAGAAGCATTTGTATCCGCTCTTGACAACAACTAATGGATCCCCTTGGTGCCAGATATGATGAAAGCGATTCAGCGATTGCCGCGTCCTTTTCGACAGGGGAATCCTTCATGTTTTGTTAAAGGACTCTGCGCATACGCATGTATTTGCAAAAAGTATTTGAGTAAATTGGTACATTATACATACATTTGCTTTTCTTATTTTTATGCACACTTTAGAAAACATTGTTTATAAAAATCTGAAAATCTTTTTTATATTCAGTTTGCAAACATTCGCCTTGAGTACTCGGTTAGTTAGATAACATTGCGATCTGAGGCTTTTATTGGATCAAATATATTAGCTCATTTATTAGCTCTCAGCTTCTCACCCTTTCTATTTCAGTAAGTGGAGCTGAGTTATTAAATCGGCCTTGTGTTAAGTCATGTGATTCATTAGATTCATTCTTGCTTGGATTATAGGCGCTTCCATGTACAGTAAACCATTCAAAGCAATCAGTATTCCATCGCCCACAGAGATACTCGTAAGTTAGTGGAGTAGAAAAGAGAGGAAAGGAGGCTGCAATCATAACCAACTCCTGTTTACCGCTGATTATGTGATGGACGCATGAACGTCCTTTAAGACGTCACTTTATTTTAATCTAACAAATCTTCGAAGAGCCTTAAAGAGTGCTGTCCTTGACGTGGCCGATACTCAAATAGCCAGTGTCTGAAATGAGCATATGAGCATAACAAGGACATTGGAGGAATCTACTGGAATCTACTGAAGAAATGCTAGATAGGCACACTCTGGAAAGCATCGGAACCAGCACGGCCTCAGCGTCGTATTTGGTTTGACAGGATGGCGAGATGTGAGTGACGATGCCCGGGGTAAGCGGGGTGTTGATGACGTTTGCCCCATTTAAGACTCCAGGAACGGATGGGATTTGCCCTGCAATGCTTCAATGGAGCCAAGAGCTTTCTGGCCAGAGGATGTGTGCCTGGAGTTTGGAGGATCCAATGGATCTAATGGATCCTGTGATCTTTTACTACTTTGCTTTCGCTAGATAAGTGAGTATCACGTCTTCACGCGTGTACCAAAGAATCGCTGTTCTCTCTGAGCTAATCAGCGATAAATTAGACTTTCTGGCAACGGCCTTGAACGTGAATGGAATAAAGGGTTGTCCCATCTAATAAATAGTCAATGTTGCTAATGTTACTTTTTACATTTCTTGTAATTTTTTTAAGAAAGCTGGTTAGTAAATTTGTGGTATCCTCCCTCCTTGACGAACTGAAAGTGTTTCAGACCTTTATATAAATTTTCATTATGTATGTAAATCAGTTAGCTTCCCACTTCAATTTTTTTGACTTCGCCGAAATTTGAAATGCTTAATAATAGAAAAATGTTGGACTTCACTCAACTTGAAAATGAATTCGGCGTCTTTCGGCGAATTCTCCGCCTTTGAATTTCGGTAAAAGGAATGATGCTTGGTTCTTGGATGCAAATCCCTCGCTAAGCGGCCGGATTTACATTTTTAACCGCCGCCGCTCCGGCAAAAAAGAAAACAGGTTCAAGCGATTTCGTTAAACAAGCCACAGCAACAATAGCAACAGAGAAGCAAACATGGCGCACAAATTGAATCATCAGCCATTTTCGGCGGCTAAACGACCAGAGGGATGAGCTTAAATGAAAAATGCATTAATGTTGACGAAATCACACGATAGCCAGATCACCTCTCTACCACCCAACCAGCAACAACAGCAACAACAACAACAACAACTTCAAGTTCATTCCGTGGCTGGTATGCAAATCCTGGCGCTGCTCCTCCTCGGCACTGCTCACCGCGCGATTTGCATTTTATATGCTAATGAAAAAAGAGCTGAAAATTGAATTAAATTAAAATTTCGCGCGAAATACAAGGGCACGATTCGCCGCAATCCTATTATACACTTGGTGTGTTATTAGTCCTGAGATATGTACATGGAATGCAGTGGATAGTATGAAATACTTAATTATGCACTAGCTACGGAGTGCTTTCTTGCTGCTAGCCATCTTCTTCACTTGCTACTTCCACAAACGGACAGATAAATGTTGTTATTTATTAATTGGGTTTATTTTCTTTCATAATTATTATTATTGCATTTAAAACAGAGTGGGATAGCTTACAGTCCTTGCCTTGATAATTAACATATAGAGCAACAAAGGAAATTATGAATTACATTAAATATAAACATATAAAATACACTTTCTTTATTTTCAGACCTTTCATGCTTCGACCTGACCCAAGCTTAAATACTCTGCATGCAAAGGAAATGCAAAGCCATAAATACACTTAAATTGATAATATTGTTGGTAAAAACCCCAGAACTTTGGAATTCAATTAAAAATATTCGATTTGATCTTTTTTAATAATTGCCATCATCATAGCATCATAGCATCATAGCGAACACAATCCGTAAATCAAATCGTGTATGAATTGTGTGTAATGTGAACAAGGATAATGATTATGGAATGGATGCGAAAGTCTCGTGTGCGTGGGCGAGTGTTTGCGTTTATATTAGTCAAGTTGGGAAACCTTCATTTGTCTTCGTAATCAGTCAAATTAAAATATAGATTATCCGACAGGAAGTCGATCCGTCACGAAGCCGCTTCACCACCAGCGGCAAGAGTCACAACGTCAGCAGCGTCATCGCAGTCGACATGGCAAAGTGAACGGCAAAACAACAGCCAGCAAGCATAAAAGACAATATCCTGAATCAACAGCATTGTGGCACAATGTCGTCAGTAAGCATCTGAAAGATATTTTGTTCCATTTACTTCGGAAACGCATGTCAAACAACAAATGAGAGAATTTAGAGTTTATGAACTAATGGCAGAGTCTAGCATGCCAGGGGGATAGCCACCAACACCACAATCGCACTCGTATGCGTTTCCCTGCTGGCTCCGGCACAATTCATTAATTATCAATAGCAAATGCTGTTTACTATGCTGCAGAACAGGACTCAGGCAAATGATTCGTGTCTCTTCTGCTTGGAGTTCGATTTGGATTCGGATTCGGAGATGGGCACTAAGTGAGGTTAATAAATGATTGCATATACACATTTATGAACATAGTGACTTGTGTATCCTTTTCTTATCGCTATAATAATAGATTTGATGGTTTAGTTTGGAGCTTAAATAAGCACAGCATAGCATCTGGTATAATGTCGCGAGTTTCTTCTTTGTGTACACTGTTATTCTAGTATTAGCATTAAATTTCCAGTTCATATCCTTCCGGTAATCATACGCATACGCTTCAAACAAGGTCACATCAACTGGCCAAGAATATCGAAATCATATCAACGAGTATCTGTGGCACATATTTTCCAGATCTTCCACACGTCTTTCCGCCGTCGAAACTGAGAAAACAAGCCCATTCATCTTTCGGTGCAGGCTATAATGACAATTATTTATTTTCTTTGCCACTCAGGTCCTTGGGACTAATCGGCTCAATGAAGCCGTCGCAACATAAGCGCTTCATTAGTTTCGTGAAGCAAATACCACACAGGCACATCGCTCACAATGCGGTGTGAAATCATCGACGATGTGTGTATGCACATCGATGTGTGTGTACAAGTAATAGAATGGAATGGAATGGATGTTGCCATTTACCAGCCACCAGACAATGGCCAAGTAAATAAAAGGACATCCGAATGAATCTAAGGTGTGTTTTATTTGGAACTAAATATTTTGACGGTTGCTCTCACACATTTGACCGACCATTAAATGGCCAAATAGGGCAAACAATTAAATCAATTAAACCCCCCTGCTGCAGAGCACCGAAGAGTGTCACCGTTGGCAACGCAGCGGGTGGGCAACGATACAGGAACACATGCACACACACACATGCAGCTGTGTGTGTGAGTACGTGAGAAGAACACAACAAATCGTGTTCATGAGTTCTGCACATGGTGCTGCGAGTATCTCGCATTGTGGCTTAATTAATGGCAACTAAAATATGAGTACAATACATCCTGCGCCCGCAGACGAAAGGCTACGCCATATAATAGCGCCCGCCCAACTTCATGTTGACCGAGTTAAATACCCGTACTTCTAATATCAGTATTAATTAATGACGTCGACCGGCGAAAGTTGCTTGGATTAAATCGATCTAGAGTGGATCTATTGGATCATTTAAACTGAATACTTTGGATTTCAATACATTTTATTTTCCTTTCCTGCTTCCCGAATGAAGCGTCAGAATGGAGCGTCAGTCACATCTTCAAATTAATCACTGCAAGTTAGTGACTTGAACACTGTTGATTCCGCCTGCTTGCGCCGTGGGCAGCTCGCGCCACTGTAAAGCGATGTTTCTTTAGCCTCACGGTCCACCCTTCACGGCGCTGCAGTGTAGTCGGTGCACCCTTTTAGCACGAGGGGACGGCGAAATGGTTTGATATATCTTTCGAGAACATATTGGGAACGGTTACGGTGCTGTTTCTTGGCGCAGATGATGTGCTCACATAAAAATATCTTATTTGGTGTACGAGTGCTGAATATAATAAATAAACACCTATAAATTGGCAACATCTGATACTGAATGAGTACTTGCGTCGCGTTTTGAATTCAAACTTAATTTAAAATTTTATTGCTCGAATGCGAAACATCCATATCCACATTCATTCATCTTGAACCCTTGCTCGGTCTTGGCGTCGAGTTCACCAGACGCAACCCATTCTTTTGTGCGAGTGTTTAATTTAAACCATTAATTCAAAATTTATAAACTGCGATAATAGACCCAGCTCGGCAGAGACATGGCACCGGGAAGCACCGCAGCCGAGTAGACCCGGCAAAGTGTACCATGCGATCCCGCCTCCAATTTTAGTTTAACACAAGTTGTCGAAACTGTTGTTATTGCTGCTAGTGGCATGAACTGCTGGTCTCCACATTTTCCAGCATGAATAGCAATTTTAAAATCAAATTTATAGCGTCGCCAGCACGTGTTGAAAACTGCTTTTCGACACATTTGCTAACATCTTTCCGAAGCAACGTCTAAGGAAAACAACGACGAAATTAAACAAAAGTCCTTAACCGATTGAGAGAATGTCTGTAGAGGACCGAACACTTTCCTATTCACTCACTTAAGGAATCAATTGAAGAAGAAGATTGCCAGCCCGTTCCTTACAACTACACCCGAAAGCGAAGAGTCCTCTGCACCACACAGAAGGTACGAAGGTACGTAAATACGAGTATTAATAAAGAATTATGCATCATATATCCGTATAATAAATCATCCCAGAGAGGAGAGCGACGTACTCAAGCTCTAACTGAGAGCCTTTAAGAAGAAACGATGAAGTGGCCGGCGGGTCTTCTATGTAAAGTGAAAATAGGGCAGGTTCATAGGGTAGTATTCAGTGTTGTTTATTGGCCATAGAGCGAAATAGTGGGCAACTGTAATAACATTATAAAAGCGGTTCGATAAAAACCACTGCAAAATGCATGCATTACCTTAAGCAACAACTGTAAAGTTTTTCAGTGAAAGGCAGTAATCAAAATAACGGTATTATTCAATATCGGTAATAATAACGGTATTATTCAATGTCTTTATTCAATACTAACATAAAAATAATGTTGTGCATTGAAATTAACAGTTGGTTGCATGTCCTTTATCGGAAATAACATCGGTACAAAGCAGCCTCATTTTGAATTAATCAAAATGTGACACCTCTGCATGGGTTTCTGTTTTTTCCGGCTTTAATTTTGAAATTGCCTTCTTCACATCAGACCACAAAATCGCAATCCGATTGACTCCAGGACATGCACACAATGATGTTGCTAGCATATCTGGAATCAGTGCTTTGTTGGAAGAACCACAATGACGGCATTTGTTCTCCTGCATTACATTCTGGAGTATTTCAATGCAAACGATCCGTGATTTGATCCGTGATTGAGTTAATCCAGTGGAGGGCCAACACCAGGATATGTAGAGCATGTCCATACCTTAATTCTCGGTCCTCTATGCTTAAGATGTTCGGCAGTGAATTTCGGATTGTGTTCTCTCCATAACGTAAAGACATAACATCTCTCTACTCGCCAGATCACATAATCTTTTCCAAACTTTATGCGCTTGGCTTCGTATGGATAACTGAGGCACTCTCCTTGAACTGCAGTCCTTTAGATTATGTGTTCTCTCAGTCACTGCGAGCAGTTTCACCACATGATGTTGTACTTGGCTCCTTTCTAATCTCAGTGGCAGGCTCTTTTCTTTATCTGATTAAGCGCTGTACAAGCGAAGGTGACGTTGCACGTTTTTGTCCGCGTGTTTCAGCTTGTGGTGCAATTGCTGTGGCATTGCTTATCATTTTGCTGGAACAACCTACTATACAACTTATTTCTGGGCATGTTTTTTTATCTTGGTGCAAAAACCAACCAATGTAATACACAGCTGAAGCATTTTTGGTTTTTTAAAAATATTCATGTACAAAATGTATTTTCTTTTTACACATGAGTTTAAAGTGCAATTATTTTTACCGCAAGAATGGCGTGTCAAAGAGCTAACGGTATAATTTTGCATAAAATGAGAGAGAGAGAGAGAGAGAGTATTTGACAGTGATGCTTAAAAACACGTGCTACTGAAGGCTGCAGTGCTATTTTGCTTTCGGCAGCGTAAATGTTTGTACTGCATGGTCGCAGTTCAGACACCCTACGCGCCGGATGAATTTATAGTCGAATGCAGTGGGCGAATCACGTCCATATCTACTCTACATCTGGCCTACTAGTTAAGGTATTCAGCTCTCAAATCGGATGCATTACGATTCACATAAAAAGCAAATATAAATAAAGAACGAGTACTGTATATACATTTATATTATCAGTAATCAAAGTGAAGTTGTTTCTAGAAAGTGAAACAAATGTTCGTACTTCAATTAGGAATAATTAGGCAGAGAAATTTGATCCTTATAATAAAAGCATAGGAAAATGTTTATATTCCAATTTCATAGAAATTCAATTGAAACATTTGTTTGTTCTCATTTTTGCCAAGTCCGTGCAAGCTGCTTGTCTGCATTACATTTGTCATTTGTCACAAGAAGGACCACCCGTTAAACAGCATATCCTGAATCCTGCCATTGTGCGAGTGCGTGTGTGTGTGTGCCTTTAAACTCTGTGATATTCCTCGATTGTCCTAATAATATGGGAAACATTGTCATTTCGTCCACAAAAAATTCTCTGTCAACCTCTCTATTTGCAGCGTATTGATATATAGCATTTCCCGCATTATTGTTTTCAGAATCACGTCACTTCGGTACTCCTGTTATTGTTGTCCTCAAGATTGTTTGGCTATTCACGGACCTCATACACGCTGCTATTCAGTAAATCGGTTTTCACGTTATGTTTGTGTGCCAAGAAGGACTTTATAATTTTCAACACTGTCCGAATCAATGGATTGTATTTGTATTGAATGAGTTCTCTTGTCATTCAGTAGGTCATCTAATGCTCGTGTAACAATGGCAACTTGGTAAGTTTCGAACCATTCAATGGCGTAAACATGCGGAAAAATTGTTTACTGTTGAAACCTGGGATTCTATGATTTTCTACCTTCTTTCTTCGTTGGAGTCTCACTCAGTGACGAATTAAAGGAATCTGATCACTGTTTATTATCAGCACTGCGGTTACAGTTTCTTCTCAATTAGCAAACGACGATTTCGGGCAGGTGGCCACTTCTTCTAAACAAAGCAATTCATCAGAAAAATATGCGAATACAAGATACTATAATGATCCAACCAACTATAATACTTATTATGCCACATATTGTGCTAAATTAGAACTAAGACTAAGAGGTCATAACATTCAAGCAACAGTTACTGGAATCAATATTTAGAGCTCGTAAGAGAAAAACTGAAGTTGATGAAATAGTGAGCTCGTCCAATAGCCAGAAAACCCTAAAGTAGTTCGTCCCATCGGTTTTCGGCAGTACCAAGGCGATTATTGGCCATATGTAAGTCGGACCACGTACGCGTTATTGTTAAGAATAATAACTTGAGTAATAAGCAACGCAAACTTAACATCACGGTTATTAGATTCAGCAATGTCCTCGCCACAGAAGTGAGGGGAGGTTGTAGAATTCGGTAGACATATTTACGAATATGTCGAATAATTAAACGAACCTAGATTAATATTATTGTCTCTCCTTACTTTATGCTTATTCATGTACAATAATGATTTCATTTAATGAATTGATTTAATATTAATCGAAAAACTACAAAAGTTATCACAAAATTTATTATTACCAGTGCTGAAAACCTCTCGCTACCCACTTTAATGTGTTGCCCGCACCATAAAGAATTCGCATTAATACGATATACAATATAGTATGTCTACAAATGTATGAAAGTACTACGTACATACATGCATTGTGTGTAATATAAGCAAACGAAGTGAGGTATGCACATTCGACTGCTGTTGTTGCTTATTTTGGTTGCCAACGACAGCGTTTCGTTTGTCTAAATGAAATACTAATCCAATGGGAAAAAAGAATTCCAAGAAATTTTACCGGAATTCCTAGGAAAAGTATGTGTATTTCAATGAAACCCGTTGCTACTGCTAAACACCAAACAAATTATTCTACAAAAAGTTGAGTGTCAGCAAAAGTCAGCTGGTTTTTGAGCAGCTATATTTTTGCTGATTCGCGGCGATTCACAGGTAAAGACAGCAGTGCATCAGTCGTGACATTAGATAGCGACGTCGAATCAGAAAGACGTCTGAGCTTGGCTGAAGCTAAGGACTCTACGCAATCATGACCCCTTCTGGAAGATAACGAAATGAGAGCTCTAACAAATAGTAGATCCCATAAAAGCTGAATAAGCTGTTGGAGAAGCTAATATTGATACTAGATGTTCGGGAATTAAGTGTTCGAGAATAAGTAACTAAAAGTATCGATATACACAAATTTCAATATCCTTCCTCACAATTATTAGCATCATCAGTGTGCAGTTCGGCCCACTGTGGGACATACAAATGTACATCTCTGCATGCACACGTTGAGAAGCATAACTCAACAATGAAGCAACGTCAAGGAATTATGACTTCTCTGACTTGCAGTCTCGACAGGTTCTGTTGCTCTCGTTTAACCGTTTTTCAGGTATTTTAATGGCATTATAAAACATATTGATTTCGACATACATACTTATATACCCGCTTACTCCAACTGCAGCCAGTGTACGAGTGTTTAATTACATACCTGAATATTTGATAATAGTTCGAAGTTCGGAGTAGGTCCTGCCTCTATTCTATTGCTATTCCTAAGTATGCTTTTCGGGCAACGAACACAAGCACACGCACGTACATATGTGAAGGTACATGAGAATGTGTGCAGAAATGCATTTGGAGTTGCGATCAATTAGTACGAAGTTTGTTACTGTATCGCTTGTGATGCGAGGCACGTACGGCGTGTGTCCTGGCAACCACGAATGGAGCATGTATGTTACTGTCGAAGATGCCCGAATCTACATCGTCGCAAGAAAAACAAAACTTATGCATTCCGCATATTTCCCGAAATATGAATCCATTGCGAGTGAGTTGAAATGCCGTGCCAGTCGGTTAGCATGGGATTCCATCGACCCAAACGGCCGATCATAAATATTAAGTCATAAGAAATTGTGACAGTTTGTAGTTTTATTGGATTTCAAATTAACAGAGAGCAACTTAGTTTCTCATTGTTGTGCGACAGTTGACAGAATCGTGGTCCATGCTGAATGCGCTCGTCTCCTCCTTGGCTCCCCACTATTTCTGTGACCACAACTCGTTTGATTCCCTACCGTTTTTACTTCCGTTTGTAAACCGTAAAAGAATGCTGAGGAAAGGTAGGATATCATCGAAATATTATAAGAACACACAAATTGGCTGGCAATCAGAAAGTTGAAGATGAAAAAATCGTGCTACCCGAACCTGTAATACTTATAATATCTAATACAAAAGCAGATTATTAATATTAGTGCTTCATTCGTATAGAAATAATTGTGTTGAGAAGACATTGTATTTACAGAAACAGATTTAATCAATCAATATATTAATATCTTGCTTGAAGTTTCATTTTTATGAATGGTATTTCTGTAGCTTTAAAACATGATGACGTTTTAGTTGAAGAATAGATGTTTACAATACTCGTGTTTTCATTTTTCTGACCCAGATGTTCTGATGTTAGAGTTTGTCTCTACATTTCACATCAATCAGATTTCAACCATGACAGACACAATATAAATTATGTACTGTAACAGAGGCAAAATGGTATCCTCTTCTCTGTGCTTTATTCTAGAGTATTCCGGAGTAGCCAAGTCATACAGGTTAAGTGGAGTGGTTCCATCCATTTAAACGGCAACGAAAATGTTTCAAAAAGTTTTTAAAATGTGAGAAACGGTTGTTCTGCATCCGAAATCGCTATTCAAACAAGTTGAATATCAATCATGTGCTTTTTTTAGAATCGCTTCTCCATTTTTAGAAGAAATGCTTTGGTTTTGAAAAAGAAAATCCAATCCAAGTATGGAACACACTGTATATGTACATATTTTATTTTATTATTATTATAAATGCATATCTTCACATTCATACGTATACTTTTTGTTGAATCAACAGTAATACGTTGTTAGTTTGAGCTGCAGTGCTGTATCGATGAAATAACACCACATCGATATCAAAGCAGTACATTGTTAGGATCGTTAAATTGTATATTAAATGTTAATATACAATATTTCGCTGCTGAATGCGCTGCTCAACAGAAAAATAACTTGCTGATTTGACAAACAGTTTTTTTAATTGTTATCAGCCATAAATACTGAAATAATGTGTGTGCTTAAACATTTATAACCCGATCGGATTACACCATCAATCAAGCGCGATGCGAAGAAAACTCCGAATTAGTGAATAAACAAATTAGTCTTTTGTTGCTATTAATACACTACATGTATTCGGAAAGCCCATTTGCAACTATGTAAGCAACTTTTGAGCTCACTGAGCTTGAAAAGGAACGTATTCAAAATCGTGGAACTCTTAATTTCCAGCATTTGAAGCGACAAGCAAAGTGACAGATCGCAGCTACCCATGCTGTGCGCCGCGATGAGTGCGCCGCTCGTAAGTTCGACACACATACACACGCGTTGTCAGCGAGAGATTAATTTATGCCCTCAAATCTCCGGAACATCTCGGGTCCATGGCACATTCTGGCTCAGTTACACTTTCTGCCGCGTAACGTTGGATTCGAACGCTGTGTTTATTTTTAGCTTGTAGCAGCGATGTAAACGCTTGTTACGGGTGTCGAGTCTCTGGATGGAAATTGATATCTACCTGAAGCCTGAGGACATTCGTATTTGAGTCCCGCCCAACGCTCCTGGCGGATATCTAACATTGGCGTGGGGGAGTGGGTAATTACAGCCTGAGTGCTAACCTAATCTAAGCCGCAATGCAAGACTTTAACCTGTTTCACATGTAAATTGTTGCTGTACCGGCATGATCGATATCATGATAATAATTTTAGACGGTAAAATTCTAAAGTGAAATGGGTTACAGTTGTCATTGTCACTTTAGAATTAAGTAAATTAGTGCTAACCATTAAAAAACATCGCTCATTAATTTCACTAATTACACTGATTTCATTCATTAACTCATAATTTCAATTTTCGTTGTGTTTAATAGCAATATTTATCCAGAAATGGTACAATGGTACAAACATGTTTAGTATAATGCTATTTTATCTACACATAAACGATTAAACTAGAAACGATTATATTATATAAGAAGCATTTAAACGACATCTACAAGGAATGGCAACTTTAGTGCAATAGACCGTCCCTTGAATGCAGACAACAAAAGAAGATTCATTCATACGTATTGAGCGCTTTGTTATGCTTTATTTCGCGATCCCGCATTTGTTTGTCCAAGGAATCGCATCCTTCGCCAGCAGTAGGACACGAAGTCGGTGGTCGATTGAAAAGACTGAATAAAATTATTTAAATTCCACACGCATTCAGTTTGGTACTTTTGTGATTTATGGTTGAAATTAAATGTGTATTGACTAATTCTGTGTCCTCTTCTCCAGATCGCTGCGTTCATTCAGAACGACTTTCGCAGTTCTTCTCACACTGCATACGAGTACAACGCACGGCGGCGATCTACTTGATATATGGGCATTTCGTATATTCGCGCGGGACGCTGTTGGGACACGTATGTACCTAAAATAGTATAGTAATCGAAGTTTACACAAAAATAGGTGACAGAAATCGTCTCGACTGTGATTAATTGGATTCCGCATGTCGATATATTTCACGGCAAGCAATTCCAGATCGTTTCATTTCAGCGACTGCATTTCGCCGGGTTAACAAGATGTCTCCGCAGGGATCACATCATTCCAGAGGCTCCTAAAGTAATCATTGAACTAACGTCTGTCACCGCAAGCGGCGTACTTCGGCTCTTGTTTTTAGCCTATTTACGTTAATAGATAAACATGGGCGTTTTCTATAGCAGTTAATCGCCTTGAACACAACATTTTCCGAGGATGTCGTTTGTTTATTAAGTGATTCTAGAGTATTGTTGCTAACAGATGACATTCCAGTGGCACTAAATTGATTATTATTTCTATTATTATTTTAATTTGCCATCTTCTAAACGCTGAATTATGTATTTATTGATGTATTTATTGATGTCTTACTTTTGGCATACGTAGCAAATGTGCCAAGTAAATGCCATTCCGTTCATTTGGCTCTGTTTTACTCCTTCCTCTTGTCTCATTTCAGTTTCACTTTTAATTAATTCCGTTCGCTTAAGAACAATATTTGTCACTGCGAATCACTTTATCAGTCGTCACATAAACAAGTCTATGCAAATATTTAACTCAGTATGGCCAAATAGCTGAGTATTGGGGCATATTTTCATCATTTCTGCGTAATTTAAGTTTCTCAAATCGTTAGGAATCCGACAAACTGTTGAATTGCCCCCGCTCATTGAGAAAATAATTCGCAGCCCTGACGCACATTACAATTTGGCGACGATGCTTCTACTGGTGGCAACATCGCGGCACAACATCTTAAACAAACACACAATCTTTTGAACTCGAGTTACAGGTTTCGCTACTGACAAATTTATGATAGTCGCCGGAACAGAGGCACATTCAGATTGCTTGGAACTGCGACCGATGTAATGATTGCAACCGATATACGCTTGTGACGAACTCTTTTGATCTTTGTATCCATCACTTAGCTGCATTCGATTTGGGAGAGGGGGGGGGGGGGTTACAATATAATATAATATCACTCACACATCATTCACTCATACAATTATCACTCGCACATGTACTATATACATATCATAATATCACGATTTAGTTTCAGTTATTTTAGTATTAAAACTGAGTGTGAAGGATTTTCATAGAAGTCTCTGCAACGTCATCAATAATAAGTTTGTTTTGTTTATATTACGCTTGGGTTCTCAAGAAACGGAGAGCAACGGGCAACGCCGTCCTCACATTGATTGGTGCAATATTGACAGGTCGATATTCGGTATTTGCATGTTGAAGAGCCGTCTTGAACTGGGCAGCTGAATGCGTCCGTCGCTGCTTGACCACAGTCGGGCAATATGCTGCAGTGGAGTTATCATCGGAAGGCTGCGTGAACCCGCCAGAGCACCAGCACTCCATCGAAGTGTGCGCCGGAAACGTCAGCTTTCGATCTATTATTATGCTAATGAACGAACACGACGAGAGTTCTGTACAATGCAATCTGCATACGAAACACATGTTTAATTCGTAAATTAAAGGTTTTTCAATTTCCAGCTACTTAAAAGATCCTTATTCCGAATTCCTCGACCACGTAGAGAGTAACACGCGTAATGCACTGTAGTCGTCAGTTCGAAGATTCAAAATTGAAGTACACTTGTTCGATTCCAACAGAATTCTTGCGTCCGCTGTACTTAATGCATGTGCTTATAGTGTAAAAGTGAGGACTTGCGAACGCTGACGGATTCCACAACGTCACCTCAGTTCATTGGCCAGTTGGCCGGTGTTACCATGGGCTAAGGAAGCGTAAGTATGACCTCAACGCTCGTTGCTCAGGTTGTGACAAACAACAATTGAATTTGTGTTGAATTGAATTAAATTCGAGTGACAGATGCTGCAACTCTTGAAAGCCTCCTCTCAATTCTCCTTTTTTCGTTATTGCACCTTCTGGTCTAATCTGTGACCTCTTAATTCTCCTTTTGTAGCTTTGCGCTCAACAATCGATTACACATGGGAATTCTTTGTTAGTTTATTTTCTTTTTTTAGTCAGTTTTTCCACTGAATTCAGTCATCATCAATAGTTAATAGTTCTGTATTCGGTAGATGTCATGTAGCTGTAAATATCAATCTGCTCCTTCCTTTAGTCGAGAATACCCAGAACACTATAAATTAGTATTTTACTCCGTTATAGTATGTAGCGAAATAAATATACACATAACTGAAATTTGAAACATAACTGAAATAACCTGCTATACATCGTATAAATCACAAAATGTTAACATATAATTGTTGCTTCTAATTGACAGAGTTTAACTAATCGTTCATACGGCTCGTTACGTTACGTCTCGACTAAATGTACCTTGAAATATACCTTCCGAAAGATACGATCGGAAGGACAAAATTATGTATGCAGTATAGAGTGTGTTTTTTCATAGACAACAAACTAAGTCTTAAGAATAAAAACTGGTCAGTACTCAATAAATACTACATTAAAAACTCTATGTAAGAGCAAATACGAGTTGGCCCACAAGCGCAGGCATAATTATGATTTTTTTATTCGAATTCTTACTCTTGAAAAGAATTCCATTTTTAGCAACCGTGGAAACAAAAACAAAGACAGCAACAAGACAACTTTGATGTTAAAGCTCACTCGTCGGAACTCTTAACCGAACTAATAAACTCATATTTTCTTGACAAACGCATCATAATGATGATCACACAACAATACGAACAAAGTGACATCCACAAAAAAGATTTGCAACGAGATTCTATCAATCAGTGAGAACAGAAAAAACACGTGACTTTTGATTTATGAAGGCTGCAGCCTTTGACCGATCCCGAATGGAGACGGTGTAGAGTGACAAACGGATCGTCATTCATATAAATATGTAATATCATTATCTGTACTTTATATCTTGTGCAGCCAGAAATAAACTCGTTAAGAATCATAACCAAACCAAGATAACAATTTACTAGGGACCAAGAGATGAGTAACAAGACATGAGTACCAAGATTTTTATGAACAAATTAAAACTATGCCCCATTTTTAGTTTAGTGTTACTTCTTCGGTATAAACTAAGTATGTCCCCGAATTACTGCCATTCGCTTGGGTCATGATATGTCTCTAATGATATCTGTCAAAGTTCTTACCGCCGCGCGTTCGGCCTGGTCTTGGGCTTTGTTTTGACGGTTTTTGCTGTTCGTCCGGTTATGTTTTGGTGAATTATTATTACTGTAGTTCGACCGCATTATAGTTGTACACTCAATAGATGCGATATTGACTATATTTCATATACACACGTCTACTGGAAAGAAGTTTGAAACCGGGGGAATGGGAAAATGGAAACTTTGAAATATTGTAGTTCATAAAGGTTCGATGTATGTTTTAATACCATGCAAACTTACACTAAGCCTTTTTTTATTACATGGCGATCAACTGAAAGAGAGTGAGAAATAAAAACATTGGTTTAGTTTAATTTTATATCTGTTTATTTTTGAATAAATTATTATGGAGTTGCGCTTTGTATTCTTTGTTAATTTTATTTTATGTTTTATTGCAACTGGTTCTCACATGTCTTTGTTTCAATGCGTATTTCATTAACATATTCAAATATTTCGTGAACTTATAGACATAACGCCTTATCAATAATGTATGTATGTATGTATGTATGTTATTATTGTAGTTTTATTCACTCACATATGCAACTATGGCTTAATAATGTGTTCTTCGATTTCGACTTATTAATTAAGAAGTGAGTTTCCTATAGACTAAAAGAATCTTTAATTATAAATATAGCATAATGATGCAGCTACGACGACGATATACTTGCCGCTGTACGTTTTGTACACAGGGAAATACATATAATATAAAACGTATGTATGTAAGTATATTACAGCTTATTCACTTCTCACTTCACTTCATTCATTCAGACAATTGGCTTAAAAACCGAACTAATAATTCTTGTATTCTTCTTCTTCTTCTGTATTGCTAAACTGTTAATAATTATAATATTTTGATCTCTTCATATTTTATATTTTATTAAATTAGTACCATATACTTACAAGAGGAACAAAGGATAAAGCGAACTTAAAAGGAAGAAAACAACATAATCTATTATACTTGTGTTTTTATACTATGATTTATGAAATGGTTTACAATATTGATATGTTTCTTTAACAAAACAATAAGAATATTAAAAATTTATGACTAATCATTTATATACACTCAGTAAAAGAGCAACACAACACATCCAACGTCCCCTACGTTACTACGTTACTACGTCTGCAGTAAACCAGCTGGGATTCGCCATTTGTCTTGGCGAGAACTGACTGAACTATTCACACGCCAGGAAGGCTGTTGGACGCTGTTACTTTTGTGGGTATTTGTTACATTTCTCTGAAACTGCGCTAGTAGATGTTTTATCAATCATAAAAATTAATAAAATCGTTTAGGTTGAATCTTTATGTTCTATAAGCTCTGATTGCATAAGTTTTTATAAAATTATTTAACCTTCTGCATGTTATAATATATTATACTCTCTGTGTGCATTACTTTTTGGTGTTCTTTCATTAGTAATATTTTGTTCGCAAATGCCACTGTCCCGAATACTTCAGCTGTAGCTACTCGGATGTACATATATATGTTCCCCCAATGCAGGCCAGAAGTCCAGGCATTATTGTTCTAAGCATTTTTATTTCGTTTATTATGAAATCACATTAAATTATTGTCCGAAGTTCCAAATCCTCTAGTTTCGTTTCGTTCGACTGGGTGCGCCTGACAGCGAAGCAGTGGTATCTATGGTCTCAATGTCAACTTTGGCGCTTGCAGATGGTACAGGTGCTGCTCGCGGAAGGCAATAAGCGAACGAAAAGCAGAGATCGGAGAGGTTGTCGCCGGGGCTGTAAAGACCGCAGGGGATGTAATGACGGGGCAGTTGGATACTGGCGATGATTGTCACGGATTGCCGCTAAGCGACGTGACATTGATTCCGGGCGAGTGTTTGCCCGAGTTCGAGGAGGTCGACGATGAAGTGGAATTGCCCGAAATCGGCCCTACGCGGTGGTGCTGCAGTGTTTGCATTCCGCTAGTGGGCGTCATTTGCACCACATCGCAGCCCAGTGAGGAAGATGTACTGGAGGCTGAGGGCGAAGCACCCGATGGCGGTGCTACTGGATGTTGGTGGTTATTCGTAGTCAGGCTGAGTGGTGCAAACGGTGTTCCACCTGCACCGGAAACCGCCGCTTTCCAGAGCAGCGGGTTCATACCCAGACTATTGTTCGCAGCCAGGTTGGCACCGAAGGTCCTTTGGTGTTCGATAAACTCTTGTGTTGATCCTACCACATGTGCCGCTGCACCAGCTCCATAGAAGCCACGATACAGGTCGGGTCGCATGTAAGGTGAATAGTTCGGAATTCGTGCCGCCAGCGGCGATAATAACTTGCCAGGTGAGACATGCTGGCCGGGGTGACCGTAAAAAGTCGAGTGCGAGAATGGAATCTCCTGACCAAGTGGACTCTCTTTCTGTGCTGTGTCCTTGCCGTCCTTAGCCATGTCCGCCAATGACCATATGCGAGGTTTGATTGCAAGGCTGACGCTGGTGCTGCCGGCCGCCGCGTGAATGGATTGCTGCTGTGCCTGTTGGTGATGGTGCTGGAGTTGTTGGTGGTGGTAGGCGGAGATGTCCGGTGGGGAGCTGGTCGATGGTGGGAAGTTGGGGTTTAAAGCAGCGTGGTGGAACAGCGGATTGCCAGGCATGCCGCCAGGGCGATCGTAGATATCGGGGGAGCCATTTGGTGAGCAAGGCCGTGAACCGGACCATTCGCTATTGTTGCCTTCGCCGGGTCGATCGCCCAACATGTCGCCAATGCGTCCAGATCGGTCCTTGTCTTCGTTCGAGCCGAGACCAGAGTCTTTGGCATCTGTGGGTTTTAATAAAACGATGTGAAAGGTTATTAAAAGTGAATAGCTCATTGTACGGTGCTACGAAACCAGAAAAATTGGGAGTACTTGTAGGTCTAGCGGCAGTAAAAGCCATGGCAGACCAGGAATTGCTTATTACGATTATGGATGATTTTGGATTTATGAGAAACTTCAAACACGCACCCATCCGAAAACGGGTTTCCTTTGGAAAAAGCACGATTTCAAGGGGTGCTCGGGTTCCATGGAATGCCACGTTTTTAATGCAACTGGACCTACAACTGAACTACATCTCAGTGGAAGAAGTTTTTTAGTGTTGCACCGTGTTGTTAGTAGAATAAATATGTAGATCAGTAGTAAATACGTATATCGATCATGAATTTCAACTCGTGATCGCTTGTCATGAGCTGATTTCTCTTCAATACGCTGCTGAACCTACCTAGCAAGTCATTGTCATCGGTACTTTTGCGATCGTCATCGTCAATGTTTCCATCATCATCATCGACGCGGTTCCGCGGCTCCCAAGTCATCTTGTTCTCTTTTTTCAGTCTTCGTCTCGCATTGGCGAACCAGGTCGAGACCTGTGTCAGTGTCATTTTCGTTATAATTGCCAGCATAATCTTCTCTCCTTTCGTGGGGTAAGGGTTCTTCTTGTGCTCGTTCAGCCACGCTTTCAACGTAGAAGTCGTTTCACGGGTGGCATTCTTACGACGAGAATTATTTAATTCTATTCCGTAGCTGCAAAGAAAACAGACCGTGAGGAAGCGTCTAGATAATAAAGCGTGCGCATGTGACAATAATAAGAAATGATTTATTAGTTCAGAACGCTAGTTAAACAGTTAGTATGGGTAACTTTTCGATCCCAGTTGATGAGTTGTATACACGTGTTGGACTTAAACAAAATCGTATGTTTACAAACTCAAACCACTCTTAAAACAGGCTCGACCACCAATAGACCAATAAAATATTTAATACATTTTTATAGAGACTCGTCTAGAGAGGTGTCTGAGGTATTAATCCCAGTCTTAATCTAAACTGCAGAGAATTAATAAAGATTTACTAATTTAAGAAACATTTTGTGCCATGTTTCTTTATTTAAGTTGCTTTATACAACTTTCTTTAGACTTTGCATAAAGTAGAATACTATATTTGATTCCGAAACGTGAACATATCTCATGGGCACGAGAAATCGGACGATAATATTCAAATTTCCGTCGAGCTGCGCCGCAAGAGGACGTGTGAGCGTCGTATGCATGCGGTGTGGGTGTTTCGCTTCTGCCATGTTCTAAACTTTTCAATAAAGTTTCATCAAGTTCTGCTCAGTCAGCAAAACACCTGCGCTGCCGGCATTCATAAAAACTTTAGTGTTGATAGTAGCTAATGAACGCGAATTGTTGTCCATTCTATTAAAGCTGCGTTGTACTTGGCTCTCTTTCGTACAGCATTCAATGACGGGGCACTTTGCCATCTTATTTCAGCAACATCGCTTCATTACAATGGGACAGACAGACGGACAGACAGACAGGCGAGCATGTACACGAATGGACAAACAGAAGTGACGGACGTTACGTGACGGGATGTGTTTAATTCGCTGCTGATTTGGTGTTTACGGTTTGAGAATTTATGTCAGCAGCAAGTCAGAGGAAGTAACGGTCGTTGGACGAAAGGTACTTCGATAAAAATTTTTAATAATTCGAAGAGATATTCATTGGAAATAATAGGCATTAAGTTTTTTATGATTTGCTGCACTAAAGCGATGGCAGACGTACATAAATGAAAGCGGTTGCGTTATCTCGCTATGCTTGCTAATAAAGTGCAGTCAGTCGGGCCGGGAATTTCGCGCAAAACCTATCCGCCCCGACGGATCAACTTATCTGCACCAACTATAATCAGCCTTTTTGTCGCCGAACGCATTTTAATTAATCAACAAAGCGCATATGGAACCTAATTATTAGCAAATTAAAATGCAATCGGGCAAACTGGAACATGCCTTTGCGCCCCTGTGCATCATCTGCCATCACCAGTGCAGCAACTCTGCTTAATTAATATGTAAATCACGACCCAGGGACGCAGTATCTGTGTCCGTCGCGAAATGACTCATCCCCCTGTGGGTGGGAAGGAGAACTCGCTACTATTCGGCGAGTACCTTCTGCTGTGACGCATGGAAAAGTGTCAACTTCTATTAGTTGCTGTCGGCCTGGCGGTGTAAACAAAACAAACATGAAGGCTTAATATATGTTATCAAAGCGGCGCTAATTGCGTTTCATAGTAGTTCAGTATATACGATCGGATACTATATACGACTATATACTGTACTATATATACGATACTACAGTACTGAATGGCCATACTAATCTGAATGGCCGTACTATATATCGCGTAATTAGACATTTTGTGCCAATTTAAAATAATTGATAATTCGCTATATAATTCGCATTCGTACTTCTGTGCAGAAGGATGAACTAATGTATCCTTCACCGGATTTAATGGGCCCCCTTAATATACTCGTACCATTACAAGTAGTATAAATAAATAACTATATATATAATCTGCATTATAAGTTGTTGTATCGCAATCGGATAATAATTAAAAGATTAGGAGTTGGTTGAGAGCTTGGCTAATTAAAAGTTGGATTATTGTAGACGATAACAAAGTGGGTTGGAGAAAAAGGTATGGCTGTGGACCATTGTTATTATGTGCACTCGGTTTGAAAGTGTTCAGTTCGACTTACCTACTAAATGGATACCCTGCAAAAGCAGCATCGTAGTGGTGGTACACCGACGGATAGGGCCATGGCGCGACTCCCCCCACAAGGTTCTCCTTCAAGTCCAAACCAGCCTGCAAGGATAATAAAGAAGCAATACAGTTGTAGAGTAATTAAAAGTTATAATATGTTAAATTACAATATATAAACTATTTAGAAAAAGGCCATGATTTTAAGTAGAAGTGTATAAAATGCAGAGTTTGTTTGTTTCAGTTTGTTTTGGAAGCAAGCGAAATGTTGAATTATGATGTTACTCTGAGTACATCATTCAAAATCTTACAAGAACTTCTGTAATTTGAAACATACATATGTATGTATATTTTCTAAACCTCTTTAATGTTAATAATGCACAAGTAATTTTTTTTTTGTTTAGAAACAGAATATTAGTGCCAAATTTCAAGACAATACCTCTATCCTCATCCTGTAATCGTGACTTGCATCGACATACGACGGACAGACAGACAGACAGACAGACAGGGCTAAATCGACTCAGGAGGTGAAGCCGATAAAGAGCTACGGGGTGGCGCAAATGACCCTTAGGGTTTCAATTCCTTATAACGTTCTTAATTCAAAATATTGTCAAGTTTTTGTTTCGTAATGTTGTCAATTGTTTTGACGCAGCGTGAATAGCGTCGAAATATCAATGTGGTGGCGGCACTCACAGCGCCAGAAATACTTCCATTGCTTGCAAATCTTCGGTAAGGAGGGTCAGTAAGGAGCCTCAACAGTACAGGAAGACCTCGTACGGCGCACACAAATGAAAACATCCAACGTGTACCGGAGAGTGTACAGGATAATCCAGAAACTTCAACAAGGAGACGCTTGGCTCTCAACTCGGGTTATTGCGGTGATACTTTTTTGAGAATTTTAGCCACATTGCACATGTTCATGGCCATATAAGGTCCAGCTTGTGGAGGGGTAGATAGATTATGTCATTATTTGCTGGAAAAACAAGAGCAGTTCATCAGCGTCAAATTTTCGGAAAAGTCATGGAAAATATGTTGGAAAGAGCCATCTTATGATTAAATTGAGAGCCTCTAGATGGAAATTTGCGTAAATGCTTAACATTTATAAAGTGAATTTCGTAAGTATAATCTTGCCACGCATAACATTTTCCCCACTGTAGACACTGATCGGCTTCTGTTCCTACAAGAGTTCTCTCATCTTTCACATCACAGTTCCTAATAATGACATTAGAAGTACAAACGACAATGAAATGACCATAATACACACCGATTAGCACTCTCTTTAGCTAAGCTGCTCTACATGGCAATGATTTTCTAAATTTCGAATGTGTTTTGATAATCATGATTTCAACGCAGGCTGACACATTCGCCGTGTTAAAGACGTGCCGCTGAAGGGGGGGGGGGGGGGGGGGGTGATGACAGAAGGTGTCAAGCTTCATCAACTTTCCTTGTTGAAAGACTAAATAAAAAAAATCCCAAGTGTAACCGGAAGAAGCTGGCTGAAGTTTAAATACTCTACACCTAAACTGCTAAAGTGACACGCCAGGCCCGTGTTAACTTTAAATGCAAAGAGTGGGTGCTTCAGGCCGATTCTTTGTATAGTGGATAATATTGTATATTATAATATTGGATCACATTATTATAATAACAGTTCACTTCAGTCTGTTAATTACGACTTTTTCGTCCAAAACTCTTAAAGAAAAGACAATGTACTATAAATGTAAGGGATTGCTCTGAATCGTGACTTTCACAGAAGGAGAGAAGGACAGACGGGCGACTAAATCGAATCAGGCGGTGACCCTGATCAAGAATATGTATATGCTTTTCTATCCCAGCCACGCCCATTCACCTTTTGGTGTAGAGTGTACAACTTTAAATGTTCTATATTTCGCCACTGGTATAGCTAGTTAATATTTATAGAAAAGTCCAATATTGTAACTTGTACTCGTAGCTTTCGGAAGCGAAGTTGCTCCTCTCTGTCCATGTTCTATTTGTTTCTTTGGGGTTACTCGAAGTGTGTTCTACGAAAACACAGCAAACACGCTCGCGGAAGTGACACGGGAAATACACAAAAATAACCGGTATTGAACTCGCGTTCTACAGAAAGGCTTCGATATAAAACGCCTTCATTTCAACATTGTAATGAATGTCTATGTGTGAACGATGATGGGTTACAGTGAATGAATGAATGGGTTACAGTTAAACTCTTTCGTGCTCCTCATAAACATCTTTGCATTTTTTCATTCATTATTTATCCTTAGCAATACTGTGTGCTGTATTGAAATATCCTGCTGAGTGTAGTGTACGTTGGCATTGCTATGGCCCGACCCAATTCCGTCGGGAATATTCCTATTTTTAACCTAAACTTACATGTGTACATTTGTGATTGTGTGTTTGTTTAAAGTGAGCGAACTTATAAACTGTGGACATGGTTGTCTAAGTTACGTAACAACGTTCTGTTGAAACTCGCTGCCAATACTTCTCAGCAACAGAATGAAATTTATTACAGGAATATCTGCATAGAATATGGAGAAAAGTGAAATTGTTTTTTTTCAAACGCCTTTGCAACAATTAACGTAACGCAGTCACGATTCAACAGATGGAAATTGGATTTTGAACACACAATGACTTTTCTTCTTACTTTATCTATTACATTCTGCCATTATTATTACCAAAATCGAACTGGGTTCCATAGATGTAAAACATAATCAAATCTCGAGCCACGCAACGTGAAAGAATGTGAATATTACGAGTAGTTACTATATTTCCCTCAGATATAGCGTATTAACATAATATTATTAGTTGTTGATTGTTGTCAGCAATTATATGACCTCGACATGAGATTTTTCAATTAATTCGAAGATTTATATAAGTAATTCAAAACTTATGGCACTGTTTAATACTAAACTTAAAATAGAATACATTTATACGTTGCTAAATTATACACGACGATTGTACGACAAGCACTTAAATTGATAACAGAACAAAATTATTGACTTTTGACCGTCTTCACAGGAAAGCATCTATTTAGTAGCTTTAATAAGAAGATCGCGTCTCAGTTGTGAGTCGCTGGTGTTCATGAAGAAGCTTTTACTGATTTTTCAGTTTGAGCTATAGAAACCTTAGTTCTTAGATGTAGCTTCTCGATTTCGGGCTCTTCAAGTACCGATTGATCTCTGGGTGTCTGTCTTCTCATACCGTACACTCTACTGGAAGAAACTCGAGTAAGTGTACATACTTAGATTACTTACTTCCGATTACAAGAAATTAGGAACAAATTTCGACTATAATACACTCAATAATATGTACTCAGGCACACTTTATAGGGCAGATCATTTACAAGTACGCGGACTACGCTCTCTGTTGGTGGTACGCTGATAACCGCAGCCGCAAAAAAATGCGAATCACCAAAAATTTGTTTGTTTGGAAACACCGTTTTGAAGTTCATTGATCCTTGTTTAGTAATTATTTGGTTTTTCATTTTCAGTTTTTAAAAAAAACGATGTAAAAGTTGCTGACCCTATACTTATACCCTATACTCGCATGACTATCGTATAAGACACTTAAATCTTGTCTCCTATAAGTACAGAAATAAAATGCCAAAACATCCTTTAACACCATATAAATTGCAGTATGAAGTACTTGAATTTATTTATTTTAGAACATACTATATTTAATTTCTTTTTAAATATTTAATACTATGTCCTCTAGTAGGTTTACATAAATACCCTACATACTCCATTCTGAGTGAACATGAATATGCTATCTTCTTCTATATATTTCAATTGTTCTTTTTCTTAATAGAACTTTCTTTTCCCCTTTTGTATGGAAATCAGATTAAATATATTATAGATAGTTAATAAACGCGGCCAACTGATTTATAAATCGATTGTTCTATAAACATCCGTATGTAGAAATATTTCTATTTTATTATTATAGTATCATAGTAAAGTAGTATATTATAGTAAAAATAATATCAATATTTTTGCATTCCGAACACGCACCGATTAATTCAAGGGCTTTAGCTAATATAGTATAGAATATAGTTCGTAAATATAATAATTATGTTATATAGTTCATATAATTTATATATTGTAGTTCATTTATGTTATTTTTCTTTCTCAAATTTATTCTCAAGAAAGTCAGTCCAAGGTTTCCAATTCATTCTAATAGTAGGCTGGATAACCTCAATGCTAAAAACAAGGATTGCCGAAGCTAATTGGGAAAAGGAGTTTATGGAAATGACGCTAAAATGGGACACGCAGATTATGTGGCGATAGTCTATCCGGGTTAATTTCCTGCGAGTATACGTAATATCATGGCATCCGAAGTGAAGAGGTGGTGCTGATGGTACTGTTCAAAACTAGCGCAACTACGGCCATTCACCACGGCCATTTCTGGTGGAATAATTTACAATGAAGGTGGATGTTCCGGTAGTAAACATCATGGTGTTTGTCCTAGTAGTAAGCCATGTAATGGGACATTGAAGGCATGACCATGACATTCAATTCCCGATCAACTAGTATCAAAATTAGCCCCTCCATAAAAAATGGGCATGAGCCATGACAGTATCTCTACTCATGAAAGCTTATAGTGAAATAAGTGTAAATATTCGGTGTGTTCCAGCGAAGCTATAACATGTATCGAAATTAGTTATTGTGCAAAACTTGAATACGTTACAGAGAGTTACGAAGAGTGGGCCGAGAGTGGGCGTGGTACGCCCGTACTACACACTCACACCGGATGGCTGTGATCCGGCCACTTTTCTTTACGCCATAAGAATACGACGGTGTAGGGTAGGGTGTAGGGTATTTAAACGTCGGTTTGGATTTATAAGAAAAACGAGAATTTACCGTATTCCACAGGTACAATTAAAGAAGTGAGGTGAAGTGAAGGCACTCTCAGTGCACGCCACAACTTGTACAATAAGACGAATAAAATAACTGTTTGTTTTATGCATGTACCGCAGGTATGCTTCAACGAAAGCAACAACAATGTACGTCTGCACACTTTTATTGTGCGTTCTTTAGTTTGAAGACAAGAATTAGTGTCGCCAATTGACTGGCGTCAATGGCGGAAACGGTAATAAATGCAACAACGTTTCGGACATACAGCGTGTGGTGGATGGACAGAAGTGAAAACTGCTAGACTTTTGACTTACGACATTGGGTACGGCCAGCTACGTAGATTTGTCTCACCGCCTGAGATATGACGCAGCCAGACAGGTTCTCGCAATCTACGGCTATAATAATTTGCCGGCCATTTGGTTGTCTCGTTTGCCGGTCAGGTGTAGTGAGGAAAGGCGCATAGTACTTTAATCAATAAAAACGATCGGTCTCACAATCGAATTTCAGTTGTAATTTACTCCGCAAAACACCGTCGTGTTGACTTGATATATAAAATTATAAAATTAATATATAAAATTATAAGACGTCTGGGATTAATTTCGAGCACAGAAAATTTGTAGAAACGAGCGTGTAACCAGAAATATTGTAATGAGAGCCAAGTTCACCTAACCGGCCACGCCGAGGAAGCTCCAATCCACAGCAATAATCCCGATCGACCAGATCAAATAAACATAAGTCATTGTGTGAGTGATGTTACAGTCCCCGAATTAATATCACTGGATTAAATACTCTCATTTGCAGATTTTCTCAGCACACAAGTCAAATACCAGGTCTTGGTTTATCTCTTCCATTGAATGACCTGGAGTGTAATTAAACTAGCGAAGACTAACCAAAAGGACATTACATGGTTTACAGGACTAAAATATAGTGTTTCTTTGATTAGCCAACTTACGAAAATGCCGGCGTATTGCAACAGCTGTAGCATTCATTTGTTCTACCGTGAAGAGAACCAAAAGAGCGTAAAAAACTTAAAGGCCAAGTTTTCTTTTGAAACAAAAAAATCATGTAAGAACATATTTTTCGCATTTAAAAATTATCGCGATAAACTCTGCAATGCTTTGCGTGTCGGCAACATTTCGTGTTTCTGTTAATGCTGGCTCTATTGACAGTGCGCCAGAATTAAATGCTTGTGAAAATTAAAGGCAGCCACATACTCGTAGGCTTCGTTCTGCGAGCCACGATAGTCAGCCGCAAGTCAACAGCGTTATTGCGTGATTAGATGCTGCTGTTGCGATATAAATATTGTTCGTGTACGCATGCGGATGAACAGAAATATTGAACAGAAAGCGATGCTAACAAGCCGCAGAAGCTACTGTTGCTGTTGCTTACAACTCCTGATGCCCGGGACACGGTTGTTTTGTAATTTACTGAGCTTCTGACAATGAGTATTGATCGGATTTAATATTTTCAGCTTTCTTGTTATTGTCTTTGCTGCCGTTGTGCCTGATAGTAGGTGGGTGAGTTTTAGAGAGACGACAACATAACTTCCGACGAATGTTGCACTGACGACCGTTCCGTTCCTGGAACAATACGACTGATCGCAGATAAGCGGCAAACATCGCACCCAGTATTGGCTGGTGTTAAAATCATGACGGGAATTTCCTCCATGATGATCTCTTTGATGTAGCAATGAGGATATTGAATGCTATAAGCATGCGATAACCAGAGTTATTAGTTCCATTGCCGTTTCGGCAAAAGGACGGTTACAAATTATTCCTTTCCTTTAAATGCAACTCCATGCATTCAATGAATGAATACGATGATAGCTCACAAAGCTCGTACTTTCCATGTTCCGATACGAAACGATAAACATATGTATGTACGTTCCGTAAATTATAAAAGAAATCACATGTTAGGTGTTTAAAACTATCTCTGACTTTTTAATGAAGAAATAATATTTGGGGATAAACGAGAGCAAACATGTGAGTTGACAAATCGTGCATGAAAGGAATGGATTTATTCTGTGAAAATGACTGTATTCATGCGAGGATGTGCGCGTAAATATAAAACTTAATTGCTATAATTTTGCCAGGTAATTGAGACACTTTGACTTTTATTTTAAGTACATCAAAGAGACTTCAGAAGTGGCTCAGATTCAAGAGAAAGGCACGGCAACGCGGCTGCAGCGACACTTCAACCGAAGCGTCCACGCCATGACGCTTCCACATGCTAACACCACTGACAGCGCTCATAAAGCAGCTGATTCCCACTGTCAACTACGTGCTGACAAATTTATTATTAAAATGCTCATATGCAGTGCTGCGACGGATCGAAATGTATGCGTTCGAGAAAACAAAGTGACAGCCGCTTGACAGCTTGTGTCAAAGTAATGATTGTTCTGCTACAATTTGACAGTTAAATGCGGAGTGAATGGAGATGGAAGAAAAGTTGTCATATTTAATGCACGGAATTCTTACGCACCTTCTGGCGGCGTAAACAGCCGAAAGCAGCGGGCGGATATGTTAAGGTTGTTTATACTCATTCTATTCTGAGGGTTGACGGCACAATCAAACTCGGGATCGACTAATTATCCGCCGATGATTTATCGCGTAACATTTATGTCCCATTTCGGGAGCACCGTCCACAGTCTATATTTGTGCATGTGATTAGTTTTAATTTAAACACATTTTAACACATAATTCCTGTAGCTTATGCATATGTACATAATGCATTATACAGTGAACTCGCGATGAGGTGAACAACTT
This sequence comes from Myopa tessellatipennis, assembly GCA_943737955.2. Lineage (NCBI taxonomy): Eukaryota > Metazoa > Arthropoda > Insecta > Diptera > Conopidae > Myopa > Myopa tessellatipennis. The sequence continues at coordinate 22,216,688 of OX031317.1, forward strand.
TTCCAGTGACTATTCTAAAAAGTAAACACAGCACGAGACGTAATTTCAGAGAAGCCATCATTCGTTTAACGTAAATTGTGCATTAATTTAGGGAATCCCCCGTTTATTTTCCTGTTATTTCTCTTTCATTTGCTAATTTTTCAGAATTCATTAATTCGACATCTGATTCTTATTTATTTATACATTATCTATTAAATGATGATATTATAATAAATTCCAGATAATTATTGTTTTCGAATAATTTTAGATGAACGAGAACAAGAAAAAGGTGGCTCTCGTTGGTACAGTTTTAATTTTGATATTCTATTCTAACATCGATTAAACCCGATAGATTATTCACTCGCGTCACTGCGTATTTGAGAAAACGAACCAATACATGTACTTCGATTCAGTTTTGACATTTCTCGGTTCACCTCGTCGTCCAGCGTTGTTCTGACAACGCTGGTTGCCAGTTTCGTGTAACCTCAACCTTTGGTTTCAGTTCACTTAGCAGTGGTGAGCGGCAGTGAAAACGGTGGGCCCACTCCGACGGCAAGCGACTGCAGCGAAGCATCCCAGTTTAGCCAAGAAAAAGGTTTTCGTTTTACCACTAAAGTGTAAGTGCCAAGATGAAGTATACGTACACTCCACGGATGTGTAAAACCAGTAAAAACCTGCGCTAACCGGTTAGATGCCCTCGTCTACTTTGCTTTGTAGATCTTTATCTTATATTCGTATTTTTAGCTCTACATCTGTTAGGTGCGTTGTGGATACATAGAACAATGCGAACCACAGCAAAACAATAACAAGCCTATGAATACTGAGGTGGATATCCTAATTTCTTTGGGATGTGATTCGCTAAATCTACTATTAGATGTCGTTTCTGGTACTTCGGAAAAGCCTGCCGAAGGAAAGAAAGTGTGTCGCCTCATCCAAGTTCTATTAGAGTGTTCTATCAGTTCAGTTCAGTTCAGTTAATAACTACGTACATACGAACGAACACTAACAGTCTCAATGCGGTTTCTATACAATGTGGCTGCAACTACACGTAATCATTCATAGTATGCTATATAATTTTGAGCACATTCTAAACATTCTAAAGAAGTATTTTTAATTTTCATAAGCCGCTGGCCAACCTGTTGCCGTATCAACAATGGATTTGGACGCGATTCCTTGTGGCACGACTTTGGTTCGAAAACATGCATTTTCGCAAGCGGAAGACATCCGAGAGCTGCAGTCGCCACCCAGTGCAGAGCGCACAGAGCGCACGGAGCGTATCCCTTACAGCACGCGGCTTCCGTCCGTTCAAATTGAAATGCGCCGTTGTCCGCAATGCTAAATACCAGCCAACAGAGACATATTGCGACTGATGATGTGCGGCCGACCTCTATGGAAAACCTAAGCAAATCCGGCCTGGCTTGCGTATAATTGAATTGTGAGGCTACGCAAGTTGCGCCAATTTGTTCTGCAACCTCGGCCGTTGCCCTACGACACGCAAGAACATGGGGCAGGGGGAGCGTGTGCAACTGCATCTCACGTTTGCGTGGGGCCGACTCGGCGAGCAGTTGCGGAGAAAATTGATGCTTCTTGCATAAATTCTTGCATAAGATTAGGTAGAAGACGACGTCGGTGGTCGGTGGCCGGTGGTCGGCAGTGGAATGGGTACTCGCAATAATTTATCGTGTTATTGTTCGCGGACGGTATACAAATCAAAAGCCTTTTTAATAAATGAGTATATCTTCGCACTTACCGGACTCGCGTAGAATGGTGGTTGATCAGAACTGATGCCCGACAAGTAGGCCGACATGCCCTCGGGGTAGGCCCCGATCGGCACGTTTCCAGGTCCGGCCACCAAGCCTCCGGCGGCCGCAATCCGCTGGTAGTTCAGTATGTCGTACTGGCATGAGCACAGCGTCTGTCCACTCACGGGGTCGGTGTATATGGTGCGCCCCGAGTCGCAGCAACGGTTGACGGAGGGGGCGCTGGAATGTAAACTGCTTTGCGTGCCGGCTCCGGGAGGGCCAGCGACGTTTGAGGTAGAGCCCGGTGTACTCGAAGACAGGCCGACACCACCAGTTATGCTGCAGCCGTACGTTTTGACCGCAGCCGAGCTGGGCGAAGTGGGACGGGCACCGGGCGGCACGGAAGTCGTAACGGCCATACTGATGCTGCTGTTATGGGCGTAGTTGGGAGGTCCTGAGGCAGCGGATGAGGTAGGCACTGCTACGCCAGCTGTTGCTGCGACGGCGGCAGCAGATACTGCGCTTGCAATGGACGCCGACAGGGATGGCTGAGCGCACGCAAGAAGACTCTGCTGGTTCGGGTGAGGCGCTGGTATGGGCGGCGATGCTGTGGGATGATTTGAAACGGCATTCTGCACATGAAAGAAAACAGAGAAAAGTACACAAATTAATACGGTCCGGAACGAGTTCGAGTGATGTGCGCATTTCTAAACTGTGCCTGTTTGCTCTGTCCCATTCAGAGTTTTGTATTATCGAAGCCCCCCCACCCCCGCTCCCCGCCCCTCGCCCCCAGCACACCGTCTGAAGAGCAGACAAAGTGCCGACAAATCATGTTCTCGAATGACAATCACTGATTAAAACTCACAGTCACTTTCAACAACAGCAACAAACAGCAGGGAAACAACAACAATCTCAAATAAAGAGAAGTACCAGCTGTTTATCAATTCTTTTCCAACAGCTTTTCTCGGGCGAACGCGTTGCTTTTTATCAGTTCTTGCGACCGGACCATCTCACAGAAGTGACTTTCCAATTCTAGACACATGAGTACAACGTGCATGTACTGTACACACATATTTGTAAACTTGTCAATATGTTGGGCAACGCAAACATTTGAATAATCTCGAACAAGCACTAAACAGCGATCGCACAACGCAATCGAAGTGCTTCTCGCTCCAGCGGCGAACGAGAGCGTTAAGCGAAGTTAATTTCGAATTTCAAGTGGTCAGCGTTAATAAGCAAGCGTTCTATTGACGGAAAGTGGAGTGCTGTTTAAATGTCGGATTGAATGTTCGACGATGGAAACAGCCATTGACTTGGTGGTGGTGCCACAGTTTCGGTGTGTTATTTAAATCAGAATTTGATTATCCCGACAACGACAATGATCGATACCGAAACTGTTCGCTTTGTCAGTCGCATATAGACACGTACATACGACATTAGCATGTACTGTACTGGGCACCCGATTGCCCGATTACCCGATTGTCCGACTGCGCTCGCAGCAATGTTTTGGGCAATTGTGCTTCAGCTGAGCAATATTTCGATTTATTGTGGGTTAATTCTGTTAATAATCGAAGCTGTTAGTGGGAACTACAAGCTTTTAGTTTTAAAGTGGCAAGTTTTCAACTGGTTTTCAACTCGCATTAAAATGCGAGAATCATTCTTTAAAACCCGCTTCTTTCATTCGAAAATTTGTATACGATTTGTTAAGCGTCACTGTATTCATAAAAGTTTTTCAATCAATCATCTAAAAAACTAATCTAATATTTATTATTAATATTTAGACCACATATCAATAAAATGGAAACGCAAACAAACACAGGAAATTCTAAATATTTTTCGACTTGCATAAACAATTACTGAACTATTATTGTATTGTATTGTATTGTAAACTTCTGCACTTTATAAATAAAATTTCAACCTCTCCTCAAAAAGACTTCTAATCACTACTCTCATTCATTTTTGTACCCTACACCCGATGGCACGAGGGTTGTGTAGTCACTTTGACGGGGCGTGTTAGTGTAGAAACCTATAATTATATAACATGATGAGCGTCACCTCCTGAGTCGAGTTGGCACTGTCCGTCCGTCCGCCTGTCTGTCTACTACTGCCACGCCTACGTTTTAAGTAAATATTAATTCAACTGATCTGATCTGGACTATCAGCAGATCTACAGTTCAAATAGTATTCCCAGTTGAATGTATCAGAGCAAATCGCCCCACAAAAATGGGCCTGACTGAATCCAACTATAAAAGTTACCCTACGGGTGTAGGGTGTATGAGTCGCGGCCACGCCGAAGACAACTAGTACTGAATTGGCTTCGGGTTGGCTTGACACAAATTTGAAAGGTTGTCTTATTCGCGTATTTAATATATGAGCGAATTTCAATCGCTTAATTTGAAATAATTCAGAAGCGTATCCTTTCGTTCGGTATTTCAAATACAATGTAGTATATGGGTCCCTCATCACCTTATCTCCTATTATACGGTATTTATTCATTCAATCGCATTGTTCAAATATTCAATGGTTTTTCGTTTACTAATGATTCTCAAATGGAGACTGGATTCGTAAAATTGTTCGCTTTAAATTCATTTGGCACTGAAACACCGAGTTTTTCAATCGGAACTCCCCAAATGGATAGAAACATTTGCGAACTTTTGAAATAATATCGAGATTTCTTTGACGTACTAATTGTCAAGTCTACCCAAAGCCCGTGAAACAAATTTGTGCCTAGTAAAGTACTGCCCAATATCCATAAGCATCGCACAGCTGGAGTATTTTTTATTGTTTGTAGTAAAACTTTGTTATGAAGGCAATATTATTGGGTTCTGCAAACCTTAAAGCCAACTCTAGTGTAAGTTCAAAACTGTCCGTACCATTTGAGGTAACTTAGTATAAAAAGGCGACATATGTACATGGTATGCCCGAACCTAATAATCTTACAGGTTTCAAGAGCTGGGATCATCAGAACTCCGAAGGTAAGGAACCGACAACACGCAACGAAGAAATACCAAAGAACGGTCTCATTCACTGTCGAGTGATACATATGATGCTCATGACTGCAAGATAGAAAGGTACAAGGAATTCATAAGAATATCCTCTCCAAATGTCAAGGTTCGATCTGAGTCGATCATCAGTCTGATCACCTGAACCACGTGAGAAAGCGACCGGCTCTCGGAAAGTGACAATGACGATGGTACTGCGATGTACCTTCGGCCATACTCATTCCATATGAATTCAGAAGAAGGATTAGTTTTTTGTCATCAGTTTAGAAAGTCAAATGTACATGTGGGGATGGATGTCACAGACTTATATACATCTCGGCGATAATAACTCGGCGGCGAGCTCGTTGCTCAACACTGGACAAGGAACAGAGGGAATACTGTCGTATACAGTATACACATCGCAGGAACTCTCTTGTGACAGACGCTCGAAGACTGCACGGAGCAGAACTGAGTTTTTATCAAAATAATCACCTTTCAGTATTCAATATCACAATCAATAACTACTCAATATCTATTTAAAAAGTGACGGAACGGGCTCCCAACAACCACTTTTTACAGTATGACTTCCATTCTAATTGCTTCAAACCAGTTCTCGGCAACATGACGCAAGGAATGATAACGACTCGTGTTATTCGCGTAATATTTGAAATCCCAACACTGCATATTATTTGGATGAAACGGTGAATGTGAGTGATGGCGTAGGTAACCAAGAAAACGCCTGAAACGAGGAAGGAGTTGAGATCGAAATCCGAATCGTCTAAAGTGGCGAGTAGGTGAGTCTGTACGGGGTTCTGATTTATCACTAGAACAACAATTGGCTGTTGGAAATGGACTGTGGTCAGCAACAAGTTGTTGCTTTGCAATTATTTTCACAGAAGTGAGTGACATTTCGTTACAATGAATGATCCTCAAATATAAAGAACTGTTCAATCGATTCTGCAGCTGGCAAAATGCAAGTATTATGCAACGAAGATGTCTTTAAGCAGTACTGGGATTACATGTGTATTTATAAAGACATTACATATCTTCATGTGCGATCCACATACATGTGTGTCTATACATAAATACATATGCATGGATAGTATATTACTATTCTGGTGTGGGGCCACATGGTCTCACTTTCTTGATTTGGGGAATCTACTCAGTTGACACTCACAATGACGCGAAAGTAAGTGCTTCGAATTCGCTAATTATTTCGTTGGATTGCAGTACTTGCTAATGAAGTCATTAAGCTATATTGTATTGTATTGTATTGTTACTTAAAAATGCTATACACACCATTACTACACACACAACAGGATCATTACTGTGCACTGTCATTTAATATGAAATCCAGAATAAGGCTAAAATACTATTTGAATTGGTTTCACTTCGGAATCGGTTGCTGTAGAGTTGTATTTCAAGCAAAACTCCAAAAGGGTCACTTTAACTTTCGGTTTCCCGTGATTTTTCTCAACACACTTGACACTTTTTCGCTCGGCGGCGATTCGGAAATGCGAACTTTGCGAAATATATTCAGAAATGATGAATGTGTCCGCGAATCTTGTCGGGGACTTCGGAATACTTTGGATTGCGTAACCCACTGTGACCGGGCACGAATTCCGCCGCTAAACTATTAGTCGCTATTATTCACGAACCGTACGATTCTAAGGCGACCGCACACCGGAGTTCAAGAACACAAGCGGACGAAGCGAGCAATAAGCAAAGCGCACGGCTTCGGAATTCTTCGTTACAACGGTACTCTGCTGCGCGCTAATAGCAGTACGTAACGAAACGATACAAGCAATCTGCGTAACAGTCAGAAGGAGACTAACACGAGTTAGTTGAACAACTACAAAGTGTACAACAAATGGGCATTACACGACATCCGACAAGATGCTCAGTCGCACACCAATACAAGCGCCGCGGAGAGCCAGCGAACGAACGTGGCCAGAGAGAGAGCGACATGCGGTGGCAAACGGTGTGTGCGACCTTTCGGCTGGCGACGGGCTTCCCCTATCAACCCTGAGCCGAGTTATTTCTAAATGAATGTATTGCATTGTTTTTACAAGATACATGTATCTCTCAGATATGAGGAGAGCAGCTAGTGGAAGGCGAGAGCGAGCGAGCGAGCGAGCAAGCGAGCGAACGCTGGCTACAACGTTACAAGGCAATAACGAGATAATAATCATTCAAAGTGGGCTGGCAGCAACAGCAGAGGAGGGCAAACTGGTTCGGCTCCGGAGAATAGCAGCCAAAGAGGAAAAAATATCTATAAGATACGCTGTATGAACTGCCATAAATTAAATATCTACAAGTGTGCAATTGCGCCAGAAGAGGACAGCAACAGCGCTCGATGCGACACGATTCGTTCGTCGCGAGAGGCAAGGCTGTCGTCTGCCGGATGAGTGAAAGAGAACATGAAAAAATTAACTTAACAACTAGAAAATGGCTGTTATTGCTTGTCGACTGGCTTTCTGGTTGTTGTTGCGATGCAATAAAAATCGTTGTCATAACCAACAACAACAGCTGCAGCGGCGGAAATAGAAGCAGGACAAAAAAGCAAAAAAGCAAAAAAACTAAACCGAATTAGAGCAAGTCGCCCATCAAGCAGAAGAAGCAGCAACAAACACGAAAAAAGAGGTGGGCACACGACGTCACGACGAGCCCCAACGCGGGACTGACTTGTTGTTGTACATGCCTTCATAAACCCATATAGATTTCGCGAACTTTTTTGCTTTTTGTTTTCGGTTTTTTGCTTTTCGTTTTCGTTTTTCGGTTCTTCTTTTTTGTACTTCTTTCTTAATACGTTAATTAATCGAAAAGCATTCGCGCTCGTGGTGGAAACGAGAGCAGCCATAAGCTGTTCTCAGGCCAGTACGAGAACGCGCGATGGATCGGAGAGGGCCCGCAACGGAGCTGCTGAGAGCGCGTGATTTCAGTGGGACTCGAAAGGCGAACAGCCAGTATCGGGGCTTTTTTTCAGCACGTTCCTTGGCTGCGGTTTTCCCTCTCATGCAAAATGTCAGCCAAAGCAGCGAATCTCTTGTACAAACACTGAGCTAAATAAAACGACGACATCTAACATAACAACTAGCAATCACAACAATAGTGGACAAGCGTTTTGTATACACCTCCTAATAGCTGGGAATGACTGCTGCGTCCACAAGCCGAAACAGCCTAACTCGGGTTTTCGCACTTTCTCGGGGAGCAATTATCTGTTTATTAATCTATTCTCTGGTCTTGCGGCAAGGAGCTCATAATGTAAAAAAAGCAAATAACGCAATAATGTAGCGAATAACTTCTATAATAAACCCAAAATCTACAAAAATATTAAAATATGATCTCATTTGAACACGTTTTCGTCCCAACTCGAGTTGGACGCTTTTGGCTTGCGGCCCCGGATTTCTGCTGGCTCCAGGAAGGGGCGGCTGGGATGCTGTCGGGTGATGCGGCGCTACTCCGACGGTGCCTGCGGTTTGTGAGCACGGCGAACTGACCGCGATTTGAAGAGAGCACGAATGCTGCTGCTGGACGCGCGAATAAGAATACCAGAAAAGTTATTGACTGCGCACCAATAAATGCTGCCTCCAACAGGCAGACAGACAAACAGGCAGACAGACAAACAGACAAACAGACATTCAGACATTCAGATAAGAGGAAGACGTTTAAGATAAACATTTCCAAACTAACTACTTCTGTAGAACCATATTAAACGCATCGAAACGGAATCCTCCATTAATTGGCAAATTAAAAGGAATATAAAATCGGTTCTAGCAACTTTTAATATCGTATTTAAACATCAAATGCACATTTTTAAGAAATCAAAAACTACAAACGAATATCATAGCGTATGAATGAAAGTCGATTTGATTTAGAAACTGAAACTCAAATCATTCCGATCAGCGATCATGAGAGAAAAAATGTTTATTACTTTCATTTTGCGTTATAGAAAATATGCTGAGAGATCCATTGGGAAATAGATTTCGACTTCTCTTCAGTTGAATTGGTTGACTCTAGAAAGGGCATGGAACTTTGACCACCAACCAAAGCACAGTATTGAATCCGCAAAGCTTCTGCACTCGTCATCGAAGATCCGAGCAAATAATTTCAACAAAAATAACGCTCCCGCAATGTGTTGGATACTATATCCAATATATTTCTGTATGTGAACCAAACAGATCCCGATTACAAAGATCAGAGCTATGGAAGTTCCTCGAAGTGATTCGAATTCTCCATCTTTGGGCGCCTCCGTGTTGCAACGGTACCGCAGCTCAACGGGAAACACGAGTAAGTGTGAGTTTATCCAGCATTCATTTCTGGGAAAAGAAGTGGCGATAATTAAAGGCATCTAGAAAAAGTTAACCGGAGCCAGTAAATCAGGGTAGCAAATATATAGACTATCCGTCCCGGGGTGTGTGTATAGCATGTATTAACTTATCTCTCTAAGGTTTTGTTGGGTGTAATGCTCGAAGAATAATTGACAGAAAATGTTAAAATAAATCCAGCATAGTTGAGGAACGTGCTCCAGAGCAGCAAGTAGAAGCACTGGAATATGTATCTACCTCGGCATGAGCTTCTCTGGATACGATACAATCCCGGGTGTGATGCTGAGAGCGACTGAAATGAAAGCATTCGTCTGTTTCGCTTTTTTCGGTGGGTTTTTCTTTAACAACAGATACATTTGTTAATTTTTTTTTGTTGTTGTTGTCGTTGTTGTTTCTACATTTGTTGCTGCACATCGTTGTTGTTGTTGTTGTTGTTGTTGTTGTTGTTGTTGTTGTTGGGTCGGCAGTCGGCATTCGGTGGGGCTGCCACTGGATTGAGTAGCAAGCAGACAGGAAAATTTATAAGAACGGATGGACAGACGGACCAATGATGATAGCGCATTCGGAGTTTCGTTGTGTTCTTTCTCTCCTTAGCCACATACACGCTACGCTACGCACACACACACACACACCTGCTGTGTGTGTGTACCTACATACATACATACGTCAATATGAATTCTAATCTAATAGATACAAATGAAAAGGTGTTTGTGCTGTGTAGTTGCTCTCGTAACTGTTTCTCGTTTAAACTTTGTTTGTGGTGGAGTCGACAGCGCCTGGAGTGGGCTGAGATTCGGGGCTGGGAACACTGATTGGCAACGTGAATCGATGGGAGCGTGGGGGGGTGGGCGGGTTTCTCCGGCTACACATCATGCATTTCAATGTTGTGTTGCCAGCAAACTGCTGTATTTGCTCCCATTTTTTATATCTTTCGACTTAATGCGCCCGATCCCGGGAAAGTGTGTGGGTTAGCCCGCGTTTGCTGGGCTTAAGTGTCCTTTGAGGATTCGTGTTCTTCACCACATCTTCTCTTCGTGTTCTGAATTGATTTTCACACACTTTTTTGGGGATTTCCTTTTTAAATATTGTTCATAGCCTATTTATAAGAAGCGATTTAGTTTCCTTCATTGCTTACTTTGTAAAATTGTAAAATCATAACTTCTAGAGGCATATTGTGTCTAAAGGTAACTCGAATTCGTGACTTCGGGCTGGAAATGGAATCCTTTTGAGTTTCCGAATTGATTGTCTCTCTGTTTTTCCATAAAAAGTGTGCTTTACTTGTATATACTGTACAAATCTATCACTTTTCAAGAATTGTGTAATGCATTCGTATAAATTCATTGTATAAACCTATAAATAAGACATAAAGTCTAGCAGTGAGTGTGTATTGCGTATGCTATTTGAATTAACCCAAAATCCATTGGGCGAAGGAACGATTAACACAACCACAGAACGGGAACGGGTAGCCGCAGAGCCGGGAGCAGCAGAGCCACCCAGACCACTCCGAGGAGATGTCGAACAACGCTTGTCGCAACAAAGCTGTGCGCAGTAAAAAAGCAGGATGATACATCTCAAAAGCGAGAACATAAAACAGAAGAACTTGGAAGGTGTGGAGCAGACGCAGAAAGCCAGGCAGAAATCCAGTAACGGAGAGAGCAGCGCTCGAAGTGTTCGTTTAAGGGAGAAATAAAAGCATCTGCTTACCAACACAGCCGCAAGTTCGACGAAGTTTAAAAAAACACAAAGGATCTGCGAGGATACACACACGGTGGTTGGTCGGATGTGGGTTAAAATAGGCAATTGTTTTGACGATCTGGCTTTCAGGACGATACACATTGCATTCAACTAATAAATACGGGAACGGGCGCCGTATATACCGTTGATCTGTGCATACATACGGACGTATTTACGTACAGTGTGCGTGTGCGTGTGTGTGTGTGTGTGTGTGTGCGCGCAGCATGAAGAACAGATGCTTTTTTCGCTGCTGATATTTTGTGGCTCTCGCCATTCCGCTCGCACGCGCTGCTGGCCGGCTTGGCCGCTTCTGTTATACGGCGTGGTGGTAGTTGTTATACCGCAGCGATTCCTCGCATTGAGCCAGTTCTACACACTGCTATGTACTCTACACACTGCCATATACTCATCCGAATCATCATGGTACTCGCTGTACGTTGGGAATTACTCGATTACTAGAAAACAACTACAGATATCGCTGTGATATCGTTATGCCACACATAACGTCGAGTACGAGTAGTTGATGGCCGCAAATTAACGAGCTGATTACCAGCCACGCCTCCTTCGATACAAGCTATGAAGGGAGTTTAAAGTAGAACGTCTCAAATCGCAGTAAACGACTTCATTGCCCACTTTAATTTGCTTTTTACTCTAAGTATACGGGTTCTATAATAAAATATGCATTCATTCAATCAAATGGACACGAAACCTGTGTGGAAACTTTAGTTTAGAGTACCTAATAATGTCATGCTGATGTTAATGACAAAAATATAGTTTGTGTTTCTTCAGGAATGCATACCATGTAATAATAATGCAATTATGTCCCGAAATGTCAAATAATACGCTCGTAATATAATGTTATTATAAGAGCAGCCACAGCAAAAGCTTTCCTAACATTGTTTAAAGGGAATTCTTTAAACTTTTATAACTTTTTATTAATCCGTTTTATTGTTGATTTCAGGGGCTAAAATGCTAGTGAATTATTTGAAACCGAATGAAATAGAAGAACATTCTAAATAATCCAATCTAGTTAAACGACAGGAATTCATAACTAGTGCAATGTTAGTGCAAGTAAAGAGAATAGGATTGTGATTGATTCTGAGGACCAGTTTTGAAACGAAAGTGAAAGTCAGTGGTTCTGAGAAAGAACAATAAAGTGTCCATGGATTCACACTCTCCTTGCTTAACTACTCTAGTAATTTTTCTAGTTTTTCCAATGGTTTTATAAGTGTACAGCCACACATTTAAATAATATCCAAAATATTAAGCGAATTAAGTACAAAAGAATTCCTTCAATTGCGACAAACAAGTTTGAAGGCTTCAAGTTTCAGTTTATTAAAATAAGACACGATTCGCTGAAAGGAGATTTTCGTGAAAAGCAAAACCAAAATATTAATATTACTGTCCAACTATTTGAAGTGACGGAGACGGGGAAGAACTACGAAACGTCATACGAGTTAATTAAGCAAATAATATGTCGAAATCGCACATGTTTGAAGATGTTGAGAAGAATCGAGGAATCAGCACACAATGGATTCGGGGATGGCTTTACAAATGGTCCGTTTTCGGCCATTTATGTTTAATTACGTGCGTAATGAGTTTCTCCTGCCTTTGTTGTGCACTTTGCTCTTGTTCATCTCTGCATTTAATTAAGCTATGCCAGTGTCCTGAGGACGCCTTCCGACGTCGAAGTCGTCAAGCCAACGAATTGTTGCCCGAGCCGAAATCTGCTTGGAGAACCGGCAAAAGGCAGATGCTCGGTCTAAAAAAGTCGAACGCAGACGGATCGTGAGGAACACAAAGCAAATCTGCTCTTTTGTGGAGCATAGCGTTTTCCCGGAGAGTGCATGTTTGCCGCAATGGCACTGACTGAAGTCGGATGCCGGGACCGAAAAGGACATTTGCTCTGTTCGAGTTTACGTTTTTAATAGGATTAAAGATTTTCTCACTTCGCTTTAATTCCTTCTATTTAACTTTCGGTTTTTTGTGACGAATGCATTTCGTCGCATAGAAATTGACGCTATTTTGCGTTGCTCTCTTATTTTCCGTCTCATTGTTTCGTTGGACGCCGATCACTTTCGGCGATTCCATCGATTGCGCTTTCCTTGTTAGTGCGAGCAGCGCTTCACACTGCATTTCCGTTGATTAGAATCCGTAGTTTGATGTACAGTGCACACACACACACACACACACATACATTCATACACTGTATCTACACCAACTGATAAGAGCAATTGTACAATAATAGTTAATTATCTCCACTTGAACGTCGTGCGTATTCAGAACTGATGATATCACGCGCCATCAGTTCACTTGCTTCGGTTTTTGTAGAACTTTAAATTGGTTTCGAAAGTGTTCCATTAGCGCATTACTGTCAATTAAACGCATCCATCCATCAATCAGAACTTCGAACTGTGTAAATAGTGATTGGGTACAAAATCAATAGTTATGGAACTCAAATACTTGATACTATTTCACGAGATTCAAGAAGCGACCGAAGACACACTTCACAAGGTCTGGAAGTTATGCAGAGACAAGTACCGGGGTCCGCCCCTGCGATGAAGGATTAAATTAGCTATAGAGGCCTCACAACGAGGATGCTATCGGGTCTATAAACAGCTGCCCTCGGTCACCCATCCATCCATCTTTCCATCCATCTTTCCATACATTAAACAAGATCGAAACGCACACAATACATCAATGTGTATGTCCATTGACTTTATTTGTATACCATTCTTTCCAATACTGAGAAAGCGGAGCAAATCTGATTCCGGTTAATCTCGGTAGAATATCCAAAGAAATTACGTAACGCCAGCCAACAGATTCACGCTTCGGCAGGCGATAATCGCGTTAACCTCAGAATAGCTTGCGATAGTTTTGTGTTGTTCTTTTTATGTTTCCAGAATCGAATCTTAACATCCGAGGCTGGAATGTCACAACTCACAGTTTGGTGACTACAGCAAGGAACTCTGTCGTCACTCTGTATTTTAAAAAACTGTTTATTCAATTCAGTTGGTGAAGAGCAATTAAGTCTGTCGTTCAGTGTTAGTATTAACTGTTTACAAAAGCAATAAATAAAGACGATGCATGTACATACTTAATATAAAGAATGTACGAGATATGAAATGAAATAATGCGTTGTTTCTCAATACTTTTCGTAGACAGGCAGATTCTAGTTCATGTTCGAATTACGAATCTGTTCAAAATATCAAAATATCCCGGAGCTCCATGCAAGGATCGCCTTCTGCCCGCTCCAGGCAGACACAATGCGATGCTTCCATTTTGTATGATGGCTTCGGTTCGGTTCTGCAAAACGAAGGCGACCTGAATCGGGATCATCGAATAATAGTGTTATATACTTTACGCATCCTGTAAGATCCGCTGTTTACATAACGCTTCAGCGGCGTTACATTTCCCTTGCATTGTGCTGTAAACGAGGGACCTCCCAGCCGAGGAACGACCTCGACAACCCTGCGCCTGGCTACACCTCAGCGGAGTTGCCCTCGGTTTTCATGGAGGGTAGAATAATAAAGCACATGTTGGAAAAACTAACTTATTCGAGTTTCGTGACGAAACCGGCTGCAGAGGAACCATCATTGTCGCTCGTCGCGTTGTTCTTGTAATTGAAATGACAAAACTACCAGCTCTCGTTCCTCATAAATGGAAACGCTGATAAATTAGTGGACGATAATAATTATTGTTGCTGTCTCTGTTCCCATTGTATTGTGTTTGTTGTTGCATTGCATTATGTACACATATGTACATATTGGCTTCGGTTCACATAAGAGTACTCTGTACGCTGATTTTGCGCTTCCCATTTGCTCGTCCATTTCGTGGCCCGCTTTTGGGGTGGCTGTTGTCAGTGTTGTATTTCGTAATTTAACAAGCGTTCATTTTATCAATTGCACTGTTTGATCAATATCCATTTTTTGGTAGCGTTGAGAACAACTGCGAGAGTTCACAGCTATGTAAGTGGGCAGCAGGGTAAACGATTGCCGTGACCGTTTTGCCGCGAAGTCTTCTTGAAAACGACATGCGTAATTTCACGCAGTGTTGGTCGTCGACTGTGGAACAATGATCGAAATTACTTGAGCTACACTCGATTTAATGAATGCCCAATACAGTTAGACGACTCAGAAGACGGTGCCAGCGGCAGAGATGAGGGCCAAAGCTCTCAACGTTCTCAATTAAGAGCCGAAACTTATTTAAGTTCATGTAATTGAGTACATACTCTGCTTGGTGTCGAGGGCGATGAGGCTGCCCTGGGTTTAAGGGCTTGTATAAATTTCCAACTTCATACAATTTCATACACCCGAAGGTAGAAGGCGAAACTCGGTTCTTTCTTCCATTCGCAACGCGCAGAAGGAGGCGTCGACTTCTGAGTGCATTTGGTCCTGTCCGTCCGTGCAGCCCCGGCCAGGCCCCAGATAGCACTATTTCTGGTTTAACATAATCCACTTAATAAGCACACGAGAGTGCTTTACACGCAGCCTCGCTTTCTTGACAATACAGGCCCAAGTTGCATGAATGCGGTGTAAACACGCTTTTCTGGTCTTCCTTCGCTTTCCATGCAAATCAAGACACCGAAACAGGTTCCCACCACGTGAGCCTCGCGTCTGGCTGCAGCTCGTGGATATCCGGGGAGAGCGTTCGCGTAACAAATCCTCCAGCAAGAATATTGGACACATTTGCGCTTGACACATTTCAAGAGTTCGTTAGGGAGTTCCTGGGTCCTGTGTCCTGGACTCCAATGCTGCTTTTATCGTGTTGTTGCATGTACGTCATGTCAAACGGTTCGTTCATTTCCATTCGATTCATCCTGTCGTCAAAAGAGTCCGGAGTGCTACACAGTTTTCAGCCATTAGAAAAGGACTTCGACTGGACATTCCGAAAGTGGCCCCGGTCCATTTATGTTCACATCAAGATATGCAAGGGTTTGGGTCTGAATCAGTTCAAACATACTGGCAACTGATGAAGGTAGTACTAGTAGTTCAATCTTTTGGGCTTCCAAGGGTCGAGAATTGATCTTGATCTTGAATTGAATGGAAAAATAATGTGCTTCTAATGGCTAACATGGACTTTGAATGGATCTTCCACTCTTTCAATTATTGCGGAAAATTATTGTTATGGAATAAATAAATATCCTTTGAAATAAAAAGCAGTGGATACATTTTTATGTTATAAAATAAAAAATATTCAACTTTTATTCTCTACTAAAGAAGTATAAATAATAAGTAATAATCATAAGTAATAATATGTATAAAGCATCAAATTAATAATGAATAATTTTTATTCTTGGTGGTACATAGTCTATTATATCCATTGTTGTTGTATGAATCGACATGGAAATTGAAATCCTGTTTATATGAGAGCCAGTTTATAAGGATATTGAACTCAGACTGAGGGTTTGGAAATATCGGAACCATGTCTTTGTCAAGACGAAATGAATCGACTGTCATATCACAGTATCTTATGTTCGTGACAACATCATATAAATTCGGCAGTGCTATCGTATGCATTTCATGGTAGTTTCTAATTTGTGGACTTTTTTAAAAATTCCAAATAAATGCGGCAGTCCGATTATCTGTCCGACAGCGATAAACATTAACTTGTGCATTAGCTATTATTTCCCAACTGCACGATGCTTCATTGCTGGTAAATTATTCGTCGTAATTCCAAATACTTTGAGCAGAACTTTCAAATGGGTCTGGCAGTGGATCGGACGTGGCGAAACGGACGCATGTTATATCAATCAATAACTCGTAATTAACCCAATAATCGATCTCGCCGCAGATCGACGATGGACACGGCGACTCCGCGTCCAACTCGAACGGTTCTGCGAACACGAACACGAACACGAACACGAGTGCACTTAACGAAGTACATATGTATTGTTTATATACTCCGCTCTGGGTGCTGGTTAAACTCTTACTTCTGTCACTACACACATACATTATTATATTTATTATTATTATAATTACTCTTATTATTATTATCCAATTGTTGTTGTTGTTGTTATTTCTACGAAAAGCAAGGCACACCCTCATCTATCGACGGCTGCAGCATTCGTACGATCGCAACCATATTTATTCATCTTGCATATACTCGTTCAATCAATACATATGTATATGTATGTGTGTGTGTGAAATCCAATATTTACTTATGTACAAGCGAGTACAATGCCGTGCGTATATAGTATAGTATAGTATAGCATAGCGTATGCATTAATGTGTGTATGTGTATGTGGCCGAGCTATGAATATGTCAAAAGAATAAAAAGAGTAAACAAATTAATGACAATATGTCAATAATAAATTTTCATATTCCGCACAAAGAAAGAGCATCACGATCGAACAATACGAATTACCACAAATCCGAATGAAAACAAAACTAATCGGGATGCGTTGAGTTTCAGCTGAGGCGAAAATGCGTTAAATCTGTGCAGTACGTGAGCCTAAGTAAACATTGTCCCATGGAGTACACGGCAGTAGGATGTGGTTCCACAGACACGTATTTGTTTTGCGTACTGTTTGCCTGTTTGCCTGCCAGTTTGCGAAACTAATACCGAGTTCGTTTGAAGACTCTGCTGCCAGCGCGCCGAAGCATTGTCAAAATAACGCAACTACAAACGCATTAAACGTCGGTCAATAGAGACGCGCAAACAAACAACACTTAAAATAACTTTGGGCACAATCACAAGACAAAGTGTTCGGCGCATTATTTTCTTTAGTCATCGGGAGAGATTAAAAATTAAAATTAATTAAAATTTGAAAAATCGCATTAAGCCAATTCACACATTAAGGAACGCGTCTGTTTACTTGAGGCGTATATCGAGGAATGAAGCTTACTTAACCCTGAGGCGGGAATTGGCAAAATGCTCATATAATTCTCTAGAATACGAATGATGTGGATTGCATGTCATTATAAAGTGCATACTTTGGCATGGAACATGTACCGCCAACTAAAGGCTCCATCCACACATTAGATGCACCGTTATTTCAGAGCAAAGGACTCGAATACAAAAGGATTTAAGAGTTGGTTCGCTCGAGTCAAAGGCACAATAAAATACCACACTCGTAGAAGAATAAAATATGTTTTCTATTTTTCGTTCATGGCGCTGAGTAACTCATTTCTCATGACTCCGCCGGAAGCCTGCTCCAGTGTGCACAGTGGCTGCCTTTTTAAGAAGGTCGGCCAGAATGCAGATTTTGCTTTTAAATGTTGCAATATTTTGAGCTTAGCTTCGATTTGAGATCTCGTTTATTTACCGTCAGTGGGGCGAAAAGCGTTGAAGCGTTAGAAGTTGAATGAAGTCTAATGTTTCCACTATTTTTATAGCATTTAAAGCCGAGTAATGCATAAAGTAAGCATCTTTTATTTTAGCTCTACTATAATCAGAGGAAGTGTATTTTCGAACTTTCGAATGGGGGCCAAAAATCATCTTAAGAGTGTCTAGCGTTTTAAACCAGTCACCCGGACAAAATGAGCCACAGTGCGACGCACAGTGGACGCTTTTGCACACACTCCAGCGGGTGTCGCAAGTTATGCGAAAGTTGAGGAAATTATGATTGAAATCAAGTCATTGAGTGCTAAGAAAGCACTGAAATCAAATGCTCAGCACTCGTCCGTGATATCGTAAGCGACAATATATTGTATGTTGTCAGGTCCGAAGGAAGCCGAGGTGCGATCTAGGTATTGTATTGTCGTATGTTTGTAAATATTGCATCGGTGCTGAGCATGACGACGAAGGAAATCCCTCGTCCCTCGTTTATTTGTTTTGGTTGCACATTTCGTGTGTTCAGCGGCCGGACACCCAATGAGAGCATGGAGAATGAATCAAGCACTCGCACAGAAAGGATCACAGCTTGACGTGCGACGCGGTGACACTGAATTTTATTTATTAGTGAATCCCTGACAGTTGAGGCGATTTGCTTTTTTATGTGTCGCTGTCATTTCCGCTTCTTTCGGTGCCGGCCTGCAGACGTTGTGGGGATTATATTGGAAATATATGATAGATGTCATTAGAAGGAAAGCAGATGACGACTTTCGAACGAGCGTTAGCTGCTTGGTTCACAGATGAGAGTAAATCAATTAATGTCGTATTACAACACCATCAGGATATGAAATATTCGGAGGTATCTTGCGAATTTCGAATGCAGACACTCGGTATAAGTAAAGTTTAATTAATACCCACCGAATATTCACCCAGTGTGTGTGTTTATTTATTTTTTCTCTCTCATACCATCGACGACAAGCACTCGTATGCAAAAAAGTACACAGCAGTAGATTCTAGATTCTTATATGTATTTCTATATATATATTCTTATATGTACCATGGTAACGACATTAATTGAAATACGAAATATGAAATTGATTGATACAACTCTTTAAAGAATATTGCGCAATAGATGCGGGTCCTTAGAATGCTGTTACGATCAAATGTTCGATACCCGCTTTCCGGAAAGCTAACATAACTCTGTGCATTAAATAGACTTCCAACTTCTTCGAAAAGCCGCACTTTCCAAACTCGGTCAGTGTCCGTAGGTTGTTTCTTAATTCGGTCAAGACAGAGCTTCGACCTTTTTTAACTGTATACCCTCCTAAAGAGCTGAGGACTGGCAGCGTCCGAGAGTGTTACGTCAGCAGAAGCTTCTCTCGGCTGCTTCCCAGGAGCCCTGGGATTAATTCGATTATTAAATTCAATTAATTTATGCCATAAATAAATACAAATCCATTATAAAACTGAAGAATTGGTTTGTAGTTTTTTCACAATTTGAAGACTTACTTACTTTTGTCACTCACTGTATATACAAATATATATTGTATATGGACGTGCTCATGTATGTACATACATATGTAAATAATTATATACGGACACTCAAACACTGGCTGAAAATTTGACGGTTGGCAGCAAATATTCTCTGTTTGTATTCACGACCCAACATTTATGGCTGATGATCGAACTGACAGCCGCTGTTGTTGTAGTTGTTGTTGTTGTTTTAGTTGTTGACTAAGCAGAGAAGGCAAACATTATGATCGGCCGCCGCGTTAAGATTGTCATGCGGTTTTCTTTGTTCGCACATCGTATATGCACACAAGATCTTTCGATTTTGCAGTCAAATCTAAATCTCTGGAGTTGTTGTTATAATTGGTGCTGAGCAGTCGGCTGAAATTAAATACAACAACAATCCCGACTCCCGACTCCCGCGGAAGGTTAGAAAGTTTCTATGGCGTTCGTGTGTGGAGTTAAAAGCCAGAAAATAAAAACGCCGAGTAAAAATAAAAAACGTGTGTGTGTACTCAACATATTTAATAAACAGATTAGGAAAATCAACGCTTCATGTTCGCTCAGTGGTTAGCGCTACGCTGCGGCGTCCTCAAAGGAAATACTTACATGCTACATTAACTGGTAATTAACATTTTCTTTAGGCCACATTGTATGAACTGTAAATTGCACTTTAAATACCGTTCATAAATATGTACATTTTCGTTCCCATTCACGTCTCCCAAATCTTTATTGTCGCCTTTGTATTGGTTGTTGATACGCTACACCCGAAGATGAGAGACTCTGCTTCAATGTACGAGTATAAGGGCATCTCTTTTCTAAACGTACTTGTTTCGGAGTATTTATGGCATTTAACACATGAGGCAGCTGGGTACTTGTATGGATACAAGGACAACATTTGCGGCCCAAGCATTATGAAGCCTAACATGGAGCCAACCATTATTTCGGTCAAATATAGTTTTACTTCTCAAGGCATTCCTTGTAGTTCCCTTTTCAGTCAACACACTTTTCAGAGCGGCCTTTTTAGCCACCCTTTTTACCCGTCGGCGTGGTGCTCCGTAGCAGAGATTCACAGATGCGATGACCTCATCGATGGAAACCTCTGTCCTCCAAGCACGAGCATCGAAGCTAATGTTATTAAAAAACACAGCGACTTCTAACATGATTCACCCAAAGTGATTGGAAGCAGATTTCTAGGAGTTCCATCCTCAATCAACAGTAGTAATTGTCGTTGAATACGGGCTAAAAAAATAAGAGGTCTGCAATGTTCCTAGCCTAAATATGGCCACAGCAGAGCCGATATAATAACCAGATTTATTAGATAATTAATATTATTAAATCATTTCGTTTTCGTAGTAATCTAAAATTGGGTAAATGTTAATAATTGTATATACGAATATATTTGTACGGATTTCGACAATTCACAACTCACTTATTGCTGGGATTTTGGGATTTCGAGTCGATCTGTCGAGGTCTCATCTTCAGGAACCCTCGTTATGATAGCATGTATTGTTAATTGAAATCTATTTAGACAGGTGCACCATTTGCAATTGCAAACAAGCTGCGAGTTACCAAGATATACGTTTTCAGAGGAAGAGATTTCGTACTTCAATTAATGGCAGGTGTGTAAATTAATTTTCGAAGCAAACAACAGCTGTTTTTGGGAGCTAATCGTGAGTGGAAGATGTCCTAAAATGAATGCGACTTTCTTATGGTTGTGAGCATTTATTTGGCTTTATGAGTTTCACTGAACCATGCACTATTCAAATTCAAGCCATCTAACATTTATGGACATATTGACAAAGAAAGACTTGGCTTGGGCGCTACTTCTTTGAGACACGAAATGCTGCACTGAGCCGCATTGCATTTGGAAAACGTAACTCATGCTAGTAAATTATGCAATTAAGACATACGTACATACGGAAGTAAAATATTTCTTTGCTTTACGTTCTTATCACTTTTAACACTTCAGTAGAGCTGCACCATTAAATAGCCCGCTAATGTTTCAATCAGCACTCGGTGACTGCAGTCCTGAAGTTGAGAACAAAACCGAGACCAATTGCAAGTGCACGTTGGAGAAAATTCGAGTAGACGCAAACATTTTGCTTCCGAGATAAAATGTCAACGTTTCCTTCATGCTTTGTTTCGTCACTCTCAACCGGAACGCGTTATGTTCCTGGAAAAGTCGTAAAATCACAAAAATAGGGCAAGCAGCGCTGACAAGGAAAGTTTTAGTGTTCAAATACCACAAGAAAGCAGGAAAGCACACACAAAGCTATGCTGAGAGTAGCGATTCGCAGAGCAAGAAGTGGCATCTTATTATACAAGGTGTTTTGCACAAGACGCCGCTGAACGCTGGACAAATGAAATCGTCTTTCCGCTTAGCAACTGCTACTTGGGATGGAGGATACTGTGGATGTCCGTCGGCGAAATCCTCCATGGACAGGGTGCTGCAAATGAATGAGCGGGTTGTGTTTGAAAACTTGAGCGTGGAACTGACGGAAGTATCCAACATTTGAGAGATTAATTGCTTAATGTATGTACTTACAATTACTAAATGAAAGTGTGGTAAACATGAAGCCGAAGGAAAGCGAACCTTTCTGAACAATGAGCCATTGTCCGAAGCGTCATTCAAGTCGACGCGATTCGCTGCCGTATTTGTTGGTCTTTACAATTCTGTCCCTTGGTTATCAGCACGAAATTCCTTTACGTACTCCAAGCAGACTTTGGCCCACACTATAAATCAAATTAATGCGACTTGTCACAATGAATAGCAGAATAGCAATAGCGACGTGTGTTTGGTGCTATTCGTCAGTGAATCACACTTTTTATCGAATCGGTTAATAAAATTCAAATGCCAAAGTATGCCGCTTTGCTTGGAAAAAATGATTAGGCGGGTACACATGTTTTAATGCAGTAGTCTGCGAAGCCGATACGCGATCACGTACGTCGACCAAGTGTTCGCACGTGCGCACGCACCGAGGAGCAAGAAGCCAGCTACGAATGCTGCTCGCGTCCAGTCAGATACCCAGCGAGTTTCGAACATGATTTTGAAGCCACGACAATAGCAATCATGCACCTTCAAAGAGCCATCAAAGGGGCAAATAAATAGGCTAGCTTTCCGAGATATTCACGCCCTGGCTGGACGTAGCAAGAAGCAATTATCGGCATTGGAATTATTGTTTATGACACTGCATGTGAGGATAGCGCAAGGATCGTCTGAGAAGTCTGAGAACAGAACACTTTCTATTAGGTTAATTTACACGAGTGCGGATAGAAACCAAACTTAAAATCGTAATCGCATCGCAAGTAACTTTAATTTTTCTAATTTAATATAAATTTCGTTTATTTTGTTTACAAACGTTTATAATTTCTTAATTCTTGCGATAATCGAGTAGCTGCTCTTAATAATTCTTAACTTGGTTATTAGAAAAAACGCACAATAAACTTTATTATAACTGATGTATGAACACGTTGATGCCATGGGATGTCATTTCTTCGAATTCGGATGTTGTCCACACCATATACGATACATACTCCTATATACGTACCATAATAATAGACCATAATGCATAAAAATGGCAATAATGTGCTATTATACGAGCATATGTTGCATTGTACTAGTATAATGCACTTAAATATGCGTACGTTTTACGCTGCAGCTATTAAGTCAGCGGATTTCAAAGGTTCTTTATCGGCATTTCACATCGCAACTAAACGGAGGGAAACTAAACGTAAATTGAATTTTTTCATTGGCACTTTCTCGGAAATTTCGAATTTCCCTCTGATGATGATATCTCAGAAACCTTATCAAAATTTCACTGCAGTCTACGCCATTTCTTACCCCTTATCTTTGAATTGAATTGAATTGAACTCAAGAGCTCCTTCGCAGAGGCAATAAAAAATAAGCGAAACGGTTCTTAATAACTCGGCCGACAACTTAAATGCCCATGCAGCTAGCGACCGTTACGGATATGATCGCCGCACATCAACGTCACCACAGCTAGTCGATGATTTATATGGCCGTGCACCGCACAGTGGGTGGAATTCGGGCATCATTCCTAAACCATTCGAAGCCAGAAATCGCCAGCAACTTCTGCCGGTTAACAAGACAGGTAAACAGGTTCACCTTTTACGCGATCTGATAAAATACATTGCGTTTTGTGTATCGTTTCAACGGTTCAAACCACTGTGCAGGGGTTCTTTGTTTTGCGTTTATTCTGGTTTTCGGATTTGTTGTTGGACTCTTAGCCATCACGTTCCTTCTTTTACTGCATTATACCGTGTTTCATAACAGTTTACTAAATTAAGAGCGAATAGAAATTAATTTTCCGCACCTGCTTAAAGTTTCAATTATATGTACACTGTGCAGTGTTGCCAATGTTCTTACCGTTAACTGTTCCGAACGGGGCAGATAATAAAAGCCAGGTAAGGGTCTAAATTTCTCTGAACGACTCAGACAACCTCCGACTTAACAATCTTATGGTATACGAATGAACTGGCAGACTTTGGAATATCGTCTTCAGCCAGAAGCTATTGAAAGTTCATAACTCTGATCTTTCTGAATATCATTTTGATTATTTATTGTAGGACCAAATTATAAGTTAGTCTCGATTATTTCGGGACCGTTAGGGACGACTTTTGACTGTGACTTCTGTGAGAAAAAATTAAATACCTCTGCTTACTATTGTAACTATTGTAATCGTTTTTGTTTTCGAAAGTAATTGAAGAACTTTCTCAAACAACCGATTCCTATGGAAAACATGCCATAATATCATCATAGCTCCATTTCAAAAACAATTTGTACTTATCGCCGTTCGTTCGAGTCTCAACCAGAAAAATGTTAATTCGAAATACGAATACTAGATGTAATAAATTACTAACCATGTGTACCCCGTATCTACCCCTCTGGCCCTCCCCCGCCGAACTGGCAAATGGCCATATAACCGTGACATGCCGTCAGCAATCGCGACTTTGAAGAACATGTTAACGATTCCATTGTAATTCCTGTGTCATCTCAGGCACGTTCAATGAACTTAAAATATAAACAACTGCGGCTACTTATTATCAGACAGTGCGCTGTGTGCGGCCTTCCAATTTAAAAGGTAATTAATTAAAAATTCCGTACAACACCTGGAGGTACAACATGGCCAAAAGACCCAAAAACAGAAGACGAACAAAGGAAATAACTAGCTACAGCGTTATCTGGTCTTTGGTCTAGCCGATGCTTGGATAGATAATCAATCTCGGGCTATTTAAGGCCCATGTTAGGTTTTAAGGTATGTTCTCTGTGCTATTATTTGATATTTAATGTCCTCGTTTTACTTTTTATCGTTCTATCGGCCAGATAACGTTGGAAACCTATATCGCACATACATATATATGATATATTCGGTTATGTTTCACATTAAAAGATTAGATTTCGATTTCGATATTATGCTAGTTTGCAATACTACCAACCCACGTACATACATACGACTGTACAGTGTACATGCATGTATGTATGTCCGAAGTCTTAATGTGTGTACAGAGCATGGACTTCGAAAGAAAGGGAATAAACACACAAACTGAAACATTAGTTAGCATTCTGTTTGTATCTCGATATCATCCAACAAGCGAAAAACATCTCTTCGAAAGATTAAACATTTATGTTTACATAAATTTATATGAATTCTTCTTCGAAGTTACAAAGGGGATCAAGTATCAAAGCGCTACTAATGCTCGTACGATTGTAAATTTTTATTAATTAGTATTTCGCTGAATTCGTAGTCAAGCCGGTGATCTTTCGTTTGCTCTACACGTTCCAATTGGAGCGATCTTACAATCAGATGGGTTTTGTTTAACCTCTGATGTGGAAATAATAAAAATAATGGAACCTCCAATCGGAATGCAGGCGGCAGAAGTACTCGCGTTGATGCAGCGGATCCGTCTACTGCTTCAATTAGCTGCAGACTCCGCATTCTTGTGTGAGTTTTGCTTTTCTTCTGCTCTGCATTGTTTAATTTCGAGCTATTAAAATTTCATGTTATTACATTTTGCGTTTTGTTTTCAATAAGAAATGTCTTTCAATTCGCAGGGTTTCTATGTTTATGAATAAACAATCTGTAATGTAAACAGTGTTCATGAAACATGCTCCAAGCGGACGGAAACGACGTCGTTTCGGTCAAGGAGCTGGATTTGAAGCGAATACTTCATAAATACGGTTGCTGGAACTGAGAAATGATACGACGATGAAAGCTAGAATATTTAAATAAATCCATCAAGCATAAGTTAGGTTCGAAAGCTGCGTTAGGAACGGCCGTTAAGAGGCCCGTTTGGCCCACTTAGGAACCATAGAAACCGACTCCCACTCGTTCGTTGCAATACCATAATACAATAATAATAAAATAAATACACTAATAATTTGTATGGATACGATGTACAGCTTATTATCAGGGGGTACAGTGAAGGGGGTACTACGCAGAAGATCATAAAAGTTTAGAGACCGCTGGCATGGAGAACTGTTACGGCCTTCCAGGCTCTTGGTTCGTCCCAGTATAGCTCCACAGTAGCAACCGGTTTGCATGGTTTCCATTTCGTTCTGTTGTCGGGAGCTGCTTGTTCTACTTTCCTTGTGCTTCTATTCTTTGTGTGTTATTCGGGAGTCGCGAGTGTGTTGTTCTATTTTGTGCCTGGAGTCAATGGGACGAGTTCGGGTGATACTCGCATGGTGCTTGTGACACCTTGATTCGACCCAGAAAGCAGATATACGAGGCTAAACAATTTAGAATGAAACGAAATAGAATACTATTCGTTTATTATCTTCACATCTTCCTCTTTCATTGTGTTAATACTCGTCCATGGATCTGTCTAGGATTATGTTTGTTTTAAAGTAATTAGATGAATCATTAGATTGCGAAGGCAGAAAGTGGATAAACCGATTTGCGGAGCACACCGAACAGATCACTTCGGTGTGTTCGGACGGTGCTATCGTCAGTTATATCAAAAGTGAGAACGCATACAAAGGCCCGTCCTGAGCAAATGTTACCGAAGTTACCGAGAATTCCTGGACTATGTGTTTTGTAGAAATGTGGCTCTAATGAATTGATTCCGGCCTGATTTACGCCAAACTTAAAAGGAATGCTATAAATTGGCAGTTTCCATGACATGCAACCAATCTATAAGGTGTGAATAAATTAGGTGTTTCCTTTTGTCATTCATGCTTATACGCTTATGTTCGGAGTAGTCACATACAATAAATTCGTCTGCATGCCTGAAACAAAAGAAAACAAGAGCCACACATGGCGACAAATTCAATTCCCAGAAATGTCTTTTGAAGTCTCCAGACCAAAAGGAATCGCTGCCAGCGTGGCCGCAGTCTTTTGTCCCTTTTTACTACCTTCGCCCCCGATCGCAAGTTTTCCAAATTTTTTAATTGGCTTTTTGTATAAATTATATAGTTTCGGCCGTGTATTATATTGCCGTAGCTTAAATAGTTTGCATTCCACAACCGCTGGCGACAGATGCTCGAACCTAGAGCCACCACAAAGTGGATACACATTTCCGAAGTTAGTTATTATAATTATTTACACGCAAATTCTTGATATACTATGTTACTGTCCATGCTAATCAAATTTCGACTAATATGTAAATGGACAAACATCGCCCATTCCGGTAAAGTTGTTGACGAAACAGCGAGACCTTCCAAGGTAAGGTCTATCGCAGAGATCACACCACGCCAATAATTGGCGTTTCCGCACCGACAATACAGTCAATTCTTACAGTACAAATATTGAATTCTCTGTTCGTTTATCACCGATCACCCAGCGGAATATAATCGGATTATAAAGCGAATACAGCGATACGCTGAATGTTTTGCAAATCAGATTTCTCATTCAGAATTCGGTTTCAGTGTGAATGAATTCTCGTTGCGAGTTGTTGAATGGGTTGCGTGCCAAGCAATGAGTGCAGCATATTCGCGCGCCGGAGCTGGCTTTTTACTCATGTGCTGTGCAAAAGACTGGGAGAACAGGTTTGCGGTTCTACGGCGAGGACAGCAAAACACAATAATGGTTTTCTGGTTTGTGAGTGTTGCATGGGTTTGGATGGCAAAAAAACTATTACGAACTTAAACAGAAACTCCTGATGCGAGCAAAACAAAAAAGAGTCAGCTTCTTTTGCACACATTTGTTTCCGTTCATTAATTCGAAAACCTACTTTTATAAGATAACATGTTGCCGAAACTATCACTTTGTGATGTGGGTTTCAAAGGACTGCTTATCAGAAGTTCATTATTTTAGCATTAGGATTAGTAGCTGGTGAACTATTAAATATGCGACTTTAAATACAACATCCATTCATGGCACTACTAGCAGAGTTTTCCTTTGGATAATGTGAAAATCCGGTGAAGGACTTAATTGCTTCCTAACCGAATCCGAGTCCGAATCCGAATCCGAATCCAAATAGTGGTTGACTAGTTGCAAAGCTGTGTGGATCTTAAGAACTCGTTTAGCGTTGAACGTTTTACGCTATCAGGTGGGTCGAAATAAATAACCGAAAACATTTATAGCTGCAATTACACCCTAAAATTAAAATTATAACAACAAGCAAATGAAAACTTCTTGCGGTCAGTTCGGCAGCGGATTAAAAAAGGTTCCCAATGGTTTAGTGTAGTTCCGAGCCAACACCGGGCATCCAGGGCACGGAAGAGGGCAGTGGGTAAAGTGCTTGCATGTTCTGCTCAATAAATGCATAAATGCCAGCTTAGGAATTTATTTCGCCAACTGAAATCAACCAACTGATAAACCACTAAAAGCTGAGAGTTTTTAGAGGAGTCATTAAAAGCTTGTAGCAGTAAAAGTAATTACTTGTTGTTTGCCTGTATTGCTTTTATTGTAATTGACTGGCCACGCTATGGGATGAACAGCGCCACCAGCCTGGTATTGCGTCGATTTCTGGCAACGATACTCATCGTTTCATCGTTTCATCGTTTTTCGAAGTATTTATGGCGCGCTTGATGGAAATTTTAATCGCTGATTTTTTATGTTTGTGTTTTGCACTTGTACTTGTGCAGTGAACAATGTTTCCGTTCTTAGATGACTTATTATCCGCACTTTCAAACAGATCAAGTGTCTCAATTGGCTGATGTGGCCAACCCAAAGGTGTAAAGGTTTACTTAGTTTACTTACTTAGCAGCACTGCCATGCGTTGTTCAGTACTAAGATTTGGTGAGCATTGTATGTCCGCTATTCACTCGGATGTAGTCTGAAAACTGACCATTCGAACATACATTCGAGTTGGGGTTCAGTTAGGGACAATTAGTCTTTAATTATTATGACGATAATTAAAAGTATTACGGACTGGTAGTAGATAACTTTTGTACTATATTTATAAAAGCCATGAAAATCTCCGCATTTGCAAGTACAACGAAGAGTACTGTAATAATGTCAAAACTTTCGGCTAGTCTTTAAGTTTTAAAATAGTTTGGCTAATTTATGATAAAACAAGAGAAAATTGCTAGAAAAATGCCTCAGAATAGAATAAATCAATAGTATATCGTTGAATAGTCTAACAACAATACTATACAAGACCATACATTCGTTTCAGATTCGTTTCATGACCATTCCATGAATCCTTCACCACTTTAGGCTTTCCATAAGTTGCAAAATAGCCACCCTTAGCATCCACATAAAACTATACGGCATACTTTTAGGCATAATTTTACGCCAAGTCAATCGAGACGAAGTGATTGAAATGTGCAACCACAAGCAAGCAAACTTTGCTGTAATAATTTTATTGGTACCACATTTCTAAGCAGGAAAGAGGTTTCATGGTTCCATGGGCAGAGATAGTGTTCGGATCCAAATGCTGGTAAGGTGAACGATGCTGGAGATGATAGAATTAGATAAGCAGAAATGACGCGCAGTGAAAACAAAACTAGCAAAAAGCAGTGAAAACAAAGAAACATTCTTCCAGTCTGAAGGTAGAAAATGGAGGAATTTATTTACTTGTTCGCAGGCAATAACCATCCTCACCATCAATGCTTAGTTCCATCATCAAACAGAACTCATCGATGAATTCAACAGGACTCGAATGGCCACCAGTCGGCCTCCCGTCAGCGGTGTCTACTGCATCCTTTCTCACCAACGACGAGGTGGTCTGTTCTGCATGACTTCTGCAGCACTTTTTCAATAGCAATTATATTAAATAGTATTATAATAAGCAATACAATGCAAAGAGAACAGACTTCATTATAGTCATAATAATTTATAGTAACCAGTAGTAATAATTGCAATATTAATTAGTTATTATAAGTAGTTTGATGCTTATACTTCCGCGCTAAATAAGACTTGAATTGTATCAGTTTCGGACAACGTGGGTTACTTTTGAAATTTTTAATAAATAATGGTTGTATTGTGAGCGGCAGAGTCTGTTAAATATCCAAGCAAAAATCCACTCCTGTCACTGTTTTAATTAATTTTGAGACAAACAAAGCGAGACACACTGGCGAAGACGTTGGATAAGTTTTTGTTATGCTAATGTGACAGCGAGGATACATTTAATCGATGATTACCCAACTAATTCATCAACGGATGAAGTGTCAAAAGCACTCGCTGACACGCCGGAATAACAAATTTAAATATACTGGAGCCAAAAATGCTTGTCAAAAAAGAGTGAACAGACATTATAAAATCTGACTTCCGCAGTAACATAAGTAGCATATCAGCACAGCGACCTAATCGTGACAAATACGACAAAATAACATTAAACCACCCTTAAGAAAGGCCGCATCCATCCAGGATCACGCGCTCTGCCTTTCCTGCGAGTATCTTTTTTACATACCAAAATAATCAGATGAATAATGAATGATTGATGGCTTCGAACAACTTCATTACTTCGGAGAAGTCTTCACCTTCCATACGCAGTACGCGGCACTGCTTCTGTGCTTCATGGCTTTCGCGTTGTTCTCCTAGTTGCAAATATCTGGCCACTATGACTTGGAGAGCAGTGATCCGGAAACCGACTTCCAATTGCTGTAAATTAACTTCCGAAGTTCGCACATGCCTGAAGTGCCACTGTAGACAACCTTAATATAACCTTCGAAGAACTCGCAGCTCTCCTCCTGTAAGTGGATGTGAAGTTATTAAAGAGTATGTAAACCATCTATTGGAACTGTTCAACTGTAGTATCTTTCCTATACTCATTGGCAGTAATGTGTACAGTAATCGACCCACTTAGATGGTGTTTCCTCCGGTTGCAGGAAAATTCATTCAGTTTACAGACGGGGCAATAATAATGACAGTCGTACCTGCTCTGATTTATCTTTATTTTCCAAAAAAACTCCATTCATATGCGACCGGAGCGAAGTGAAAATATTTCAACTGCTACAATATCTACATTCCTGTTTTCAACCGATCGCTTATTAGACGCCAGTAGCACAAAACTTAGTGTCCTTTTAATAATCCCACTTATCTGTCGCAGTTTAGATTGTACCGGTGACAGAGGGAGGGGGGGAGGAGGGTACCTCAACTCGTCTGTAGTTATCGTCACGGATTGATGATGCAGTCTTTCAGGTAGGTACAAAAGTAATCGTTTTTATTTCATGATCTACAGCGGTCTGAAAATGGAATGGAATGGAGAGCTATTCTTCTTCCGAAATTCCAGCTGAGCCATTGTAATACACAAGTGTGGAATCGTCCATTAACAAGTAGGCAGGAGTAATTTAATGGTTTTTGTTGCTAATGTACATGCGTCTTTTAGATAAAGAACACAAGATTGTTTACGCAATGAAATAAATACAAACTTTTAACCGATTTCACCGTGCTTACCTCGGCTCTTCGTTACGATACCTGTCGTCCAATCCTTTGGGTTTTTAGTGAAACTTGATATCTTTAACGTTCGTTTAGCTGGCCATGCTCCGTGCTGCCGATGTTTTACCTGTGCTAAACGACGGAGTGAACCGACATGTGTTCCTCTTGTTGTCCACATACGCTATTCACTTCGCCCACATGTGCGTGTGTGTGTGTGCGAGAGGGAATATATTTCCTGTGAATACATTTCTGATGACGGAATAGCATTTTTATCACGACTGTATTGTGTGACGCACAGTGACCGTAATTGCGGGACGAGTGTGACTCTTACTATACACGAGTTTATAGATTGTTGTCGTGATTTGTGTTCGTTTATGATTTATGCTATTTATTCGATGTTTTTGCAGGAGCCTCGTTAAAAGCAAAGATCATAAATAGATTACTCAGCCTGCTTTCCGTTCACTTCCTTTATTTACACCCAGTTCTCATGTAAACTACGTTGTGTCAATATAATAATCTGTTGATCCGTTAATATAATTAACATTAAAGCCAGATCTGTGCTTAAGAAAGATATATTCTCCTAAGCAGACTGGGAATGTTGGCTGCTTGGTCTATTGTCGGTCGCAGTTTAAGGATTCCGGCCACTATGCAGTGTCGTATTTTCACTTCTCTCATTTCACTAGATTTTTCTCACTAGACTGAACACACGAACATTTGTTACCAATCGGCATTTTTATTTCTCCTTTACTTTTTCCGCTTTTGCGACCTTTTCGACGCTGTGTCTGTGCCTGTGTCCGTGTTCATTGTAGAGTTTGTGGCAAAATCTGGACCTGGACCAAAGGATGCGATCAATTATAGATATCTTAATTGATTTTGATGTTTTACCCTCCAATAAAAGTGATATTAAAATTGTTTTCGGTTAAAATAAAAACGAAGCCTCTGCCTTAAAATGCTATCATAAAAATTTAATTCATTTGAGTGGAGGGATGTGGATGTGTGTCTATACAAATGCAAGTATAGACTGCATAAAGGCAAAGAGAAATGTATAAAATGGTAAAATTTGTCACTAAAAATACATTAAAAGATTTTGTCGGCTTCGTTAAGAGTTAAAAGTGGGTTTTGTTCGATGGGAAATTTATTTCCGAATAAATAAAAGTCAGGGGATGGATGGAAGTGTTAAAACTTCAAAATATAACAGATCAAAGAGATATTTTCTCATTATTTCCTGAATGTAACTTCATTTAGCTTTTCACAACTTTCAACTGGGAATAACTTAAAAATCCCATTTCTTTTAATCACGAATCATGGACTCCCAACGACGTTTGTGACAAATGCCGCCTTACTCTAAAACAGTGACGAGTTGGAGTTCATATGTTATTCCTTACATACATATGTATAATAATTCTCAGAAATCATCTTAAAAGTACCGTAAACTTATAGTCTTCAAATTATTATTGGTTTCAACATAATGTTAGTAGATTGAAAGGAGTTACGCTTATTTATTTCCAGCTAAAGTTAAGAGTCCCAAATGTACGTCTTCTCTTCTTGGAGGAAGTTTCTTGTAAACTAGTGTAACCATTCGGTTTATCGTCATTTGTTGCTGTCTTACAAGTTCAAGAATAGAATGGAGAATTGATTAAGTTAAATGTTAGTTCGATCTAAACAACACAGGACCATTAATAATCCTCCCGATGATTTTACATAATGGAACATAATTTGACGGAAATAACACCAAACTAATCAACAAAATAAAGTACAGATGTAAGTCAGAAGAACGGAGAGATACGGAATGTAATTGAATAGTGGATGTTACCGAATTCTTCAGTCTCGCAGATCGTACAATTAATCATTTAAATCGAGAAACCTTCTTCGATGTTTTGTACACAAACTTAATGGATTGTCAAGGAGCCATTGAATGCCTCAAAGTCACGTTGGCGAAGGTTCAATTCAACCCTCTATACAATGCGACATAACTAAAGACCTTAATGCGGCTGACATGTCCTGCCAATGGAAATCCCATCCACGTCGTCTTGTTTATGCATTGACTGACCTACTCGTTGATATTTTATCTTGGGTGTCTGTAAGTACGCAGACCGAACTCCGAAAATGCCAACCGGAGTCTGACTTGATACTGTATTAATGATTTCGATTCAGGTGCAACCACACAATTCGGGAACAGCAGCATGATTTCGGACGATGGCTGCGACTGCCGGAGAGTCAGTCCGGGCTTGAATGGGAACAAGAAGAAAGGCTCTGCAGGACATCGTTGCAGTCGATGCGGTGGATGCATTTTTTAACGCACATCCCAGAAACACAAGTGACAGGTTCACTCATCCCGGTCGTATTTTCCTCTATCGTGGATTACGTTGCTTGTAGAGGACTTCATTGTTCTGCTGCTGCTTGTCTATTGTGAAACTCGTGTTTTCTTCATTACTTCTTACTGTGGGCCCAAGGAAATGTCATGAATTAATTCCATGTTGTTAGCGCACGCTGCTTCTCGCTGCAGCGCAGACCTCACAGCGATCGACAAACGAAAACCTTGTCAGAAGCAGTGGCTATTAATGTAAGGTCGTGATCCTGCCGAGTCTACGAAACTGCCCAGATGGCGCCAAGCGATAGAGATGCTTGGTGATGTAATTTTCGTATGCATGTACTTTTGCTCTGCAGCCCAGATTTGTGTCTGCAACAGTGCTCGATCGCAGGATTGCTTGCGATCGCTATCTTAAAAGCCATCTTCATTTTGGTACCATGCAGCAGGAAAGAATTGTTTTATCTGCAGGACGTCGCTATCAGTTTAACCATTAAAACACAGGTTGGAAAACATCACTCGGACTTCACGAGGTAACCCTGATCCACATACAGTGTACCCAGTGCTATACTTTGATTCATATTGTATATGAATACGAGTATAAGTAGAAATATTAATGTCACATTTTATAGATTAAATACAAATATTAACATACATTTGTAAATGTAGCGTATATTGCAATGTTCACTATTAATTGCATCACTTTTCATCGGTAATCATAGTGTGATAACATTACTAAAGGACGCAATATGAAATCACAGTGCATTATCTTGATACTGAAGTCTAAACATGAGGCAGTAATCTGTAAAGTAATAACTCTTTAACTGTTGACATATGTATAAACACAAATGTTTTCATACGAATTTTTTTATATTTGTATATTTTTTAACAGTATTTCTTTCTTTAAAACTTGACTCCTTTAATATTTTTTGAAAGTCTTTAGACTCCTCAGTAAGCTAGTTACTAGGGACTGGGTTCTGGATCGGGGTGGAGTTTTGCCACCGAGTGCCGTACTTTACAAGCCTTAAAATTTACTAACTTAGGCTTTATTCTCCGTGCTTAAGTTTCGGATGTATTTGAAATATTGTATATTGTATTGACCATTTTAAATATTGTGTATATTCCCCTGTTCTCCTTCTATTTTATGTTTTCAGCACTTTATATTATATATATTCCGTATTATCCAATATTTCCGGCGTTACTATTTTTATATTAATTCATTCTCTTCATTTTTACATTTTTCAAATTAATTTTTTATAATTAAAGATTCAAATCGAAGTCAATTTGCCCGTTTTTTTGCTTTCTTTAGAAAAGCTGGATGCATTTGAAATCTCAGGAAGTGTGAACCTAGAATTTGTTCTCATTACGTCACATGCGTGGACCACTTGGACGGGGACATACATAGTGTGTCAAATTCTACACTCCATTCTATCAGTATGGATACCCGCACAACCCACGTCGAAGGGGGTATCCTCAAACTATACAGACGGTTCATAATTTGCATCCAACGAACGCAACACAAGATGCAACAGCATCGTCAACTGAAGCCTCACTTACCCAACTATGTCCCAACTCTTACTCTGTACACAATAGTGTTTCTGTCGTTGGTACGAGGTGAGGAATGAAATACTTTCCATCTGAAGAAGATAGGTGGAAGAACACCTAAGGTCATCCTCACATACTCACTCAAGTCACTGACTATGTATCTGAAGATCCACCCAACACTGAGTAAGTTCATGCTTCTTGGGCCAATGAACGCCCAAGTGCTTCATCCTCCTCCGAGTAACGGCCTCGCATTCAGAGAGCAGTGTCTCTCTTCCACCCTCCTCCATCCGTTTTATGTATATCAAAGGCAGTTTCGGTTATTTGGATCTTTCCACTTATTGTATTATTTTCATGGAGCGGGGCTCAAAGGTAATCTTTAATAACTGTAAAGGGGACGCTTCGGCTTGACTCGGTAAACAACCCACGGTAGATGGGGTAAAATACCTAATTGGCTATGATAACATCATAATTTTTAGGTGTTTGTGATACTTTCAATTTATGCTCAATAAACACCGACCACAGACAGGTCTATTTTTCAATGATCGTGGTATTTAAACTTTTGGATCTGGACTGGGTTATTTTTGCTTTCATTAATCTTCCCATTGGGCTCGATCAAAGCGTCCATCGATCAAAGCAACATCCTGCGGACGATCGTCTAGTAGCATAAATCATTTTACTGGAAATGAAATATTTCATCCTCTGCATGCACTAGTTTGCATCGAGTTAATATTGTATCATACACCATTCCTTAGTTAAGCGTCCTTGCAGACACGAATTTAGGTCAAAGAGATAGATTTCAAGAAACGGAAAATGAAGTCATCATGAGAGAAGATATTCCATTTATTCCGAGTGGAAAAAAGTATGAAAATATCACCGAAGTATCACCGATTGCACCGAAGTATGAATTAATTTTTTCCCAATTTTTTAATTTCAATTGGAATAAAGATAATAGTCAATTTGGTATAAAGACAGATTCTTTGTTATAAACACAATAATGTGAAAGGATGTCATCCCCTGGCATTGATTCCTTTTGACGTCTGTATATCGTTATAATGTCAGTCAAGATTCCTGAGAGATATACAATATAATGAAACATCCATGGGGTTGCATGACAACGATTCTAGCACACTTATAAAAGCAGTAGCATAAAAGAAGTTTTTTGCACAGAGTCCAGACCTCAATGCGATTGAACACCTTTGGGAACGATGTAGAATTAGCGAAAAACTCCGTAATGCTTGGGAACTTCGGAATGTTCTCCCAGATTGAACTCTGGCCGGTTATTTGCCAATATTTGATCTACACTTTGTCTTGGTGATTAGATCCGAAAAGATCCGAAAGAATCCGAAACTAGAACGTCCGATATTTCAAGTGTGGTCACTTGATAGCCATATCAAAGACCTTCGTATTTCACGAAACTTTTCTTAAAGTTATGAACTAATTTAATATGTTTCCTAAGGAAATAAGTAACATTGAATTATTAGGTTTATTTCAATAAATCAAGTACTTTTCGACAAATATTAAGTGTGCTAATTGTTCGACCAACGCTGTGCATATGTACTATATTCTTGCGTATCCGTCTGTCTGTCTGTCTATCAAAATCAGGACAATACAATAAAACGTCAAAACAAAGTAAAACTTCAATTTCTCTTTGAAAATCCAAACAAAGTGAAAGGCAGGAAACGTAACGAAAGACACCAAAGAGACTAAAGACCATTATTAAGATAGCGATGCTTTAGCAAATAATCACCTGAAATTCATACAGATATATTCACACTGAGCAGACAGACATTCAACAAACTGTTTTCACATCCCATTAATAATGCTCGAATTTCTACACACGCGCTCTGGTACGCATGTCGGCATGCATACTTGCAAATCTACCGAAAGGGTGATTACGAACTTCGAACTACCAGCATCAATTACCAAACCTCAAACATTCCCGGGGATTGTAATGTACGGCAATCGTTATGCACAAGTGTGGTCAAAGTTACGCCATGGACAGAAAATGTTGTGAGCCAATGAAAAACCCAATTAATTAACTTGGACCAATGAAGTGTTCCAAATGATCCAAACGTTACGGTTTGCAAAGGACTGTTTTCAAAACTAATTAGAAACACAGGTGAATCGTTAAACATCGAACCCTCCAACATAATAACATTACAATTATCCGCAAAATACTCGCGAATTTCTTATCTGTTTTCAAGGATATTACCTCCAATCGAAACAAACTATTCTACGATAGCTATAGAGAATCGTAGAGTTCAATATCATAGAATTCATATCAATTCAATATCAATTGGTAGAGAATAATAATAATAGAACGAATAATAAACAATTTACACTGAGCACTAAACTTAATAAATCTTAAAACTGAAATACAATAAAGGTTCGGAAAAACAATATATATAAAGATAACTCTGTTCTTTTTTGGCGGATAGTGATTTCAGGATCTGTAATATTTGTATACTTATAATAGTGCAAAAAATTTTTTAATTATATGCTCTATAAAAGATTCCATGCAAATGTATTACCATATATCGTATATTACAAAGACAAACTTAATATATTTTCATTGAATATCTCTGGTACTATATATGCTTAGCAAAGAATGGCTGTCCGCCCTTCTAACATAACATGCCCTATTTAACGGTCCCCTGGGCCTGGTATACTGTTAAAGTTACCCATTTCTTTCATTTTCTTCTCAATCTCTCAGTTAAAGAAGATTTACCCAGACGTCCTGCGGGTGTAGGGTTATTTAAGCTTTTTTACTTTAGTCAAGCCGAATATATGTATAAATATTATATAGCTTTCTGGTTTTTTGGATTCCAACATAATACTCACTATTCAGAGTTTAATAGTCGATCAAAATTGAAATACATGTTATTGAAAATGACTGATTAAAACTACTTAAAGACATTCAACTTGGTTTTATGTGTGGTTAAATGAAGCAGAAGATTGGCACCATAGATCTGTTTATATTTCTATAGATTATGAAACAATCTCTATGATGCCTTTCATATCTCAATAAAAATAACATTTTATTACAATTAAATACTTTAAATACTGTAAATACAAGTGATATACACATTCAACCCTTAATATTTCAGCTTCTGTATTACTCGTACTTTATGAGGTCTTCTTCTTCTTCAGACTTCTTGTTAAGTTTTTTATAAAATGATTTATAAAACAAAAACCGAACTAAAACAACCAACCCCTTCAAAGGTCACGGATTTCTGACTTTTCCGTCGCCTCAAACATTCAGTCAATGCGTATAATTCGTATATAGTATATGCATGTACGAAAGTGTAATTTCTTTTATAGCTTCTCTAAAAGTGATGACTGTTAAAATAACTGAAAAACTCAGGCATCTTTTTATGTAGTGTTATGAAATTTGGAGTCGTGTATAATGGAAGAATTATACTATAATATAATACCTATTCTTTGTTTGTTAATTCTTCTCATATTATAAACTTGTTTGTTGATTGCTTCTATTATTACAAAATCTAAAAACATGTTATGAACTGTAACCTATTATAATAAAAATGTTATAGATTTCACAAGAGATCACAACCTCTGAATAATGGTATTTCTATGGTAAAGTAAATTTCTTTATACGGTTCATCGGATCTTCTTTCTCTAAAATGTGGCAGCACTATTCAAGCACGGAAAGCCAATCCGATTATGTTATGGAAGCGATATTAGCACAAATATGTATGTATATAGAATTAAATATATATTGTATTGCTTTACAACCTCCCCTCGTCGGCTTGCACTGAACTCCTGAAGTATAAAAGTTATTTAATGTCACTTAGTTTAAAGTTTTGGCGAGCTTATTGAAAGCTAATCGTAAATATACACAAACATCAAAATACATACTACACACGCATATGTTTGCGAGCTACATATATACATCATTTACATACATACATATATAAATGATCGTATTTCGTTTAATATTTTTAATTTTCATAGCGATATTTCTATAATAAAGAAACTTCGCATATGTGATTCGTAAGTTAGTTACAAAAGATTATTGTTTTTATTAACAGTTTTTAAAGTATACTGTCGAAGTTTTGTGGTCTTATTCGAGTATAAATTATCGATATGCTATCGAGCGTTTTTTTATTATCTAACATAATACTACAAATAAAAATAAAGATGATTCTCTTCAGTTATCGATGCGTAGTTGTACATTATTGCTGCTTCCTGCGAATTGTTACCATTACAGCGACTAGGTGCGTCCGATGAATGTTAACACTTCTGGAGTTCGCGTTGAGATGAGTTCTAGCAATAATAAGAAGAAGAAGAATTGCACCTATATCGTTCCTGTCGTTGCTGGTGCTGATGAATCTAAATGTAAAACAAATAATAAGTTAATCTGTTTTGTGAAGTGAGTGAAATAGTTAACAATTAATACGAAGAAGCAATTTTAGATTTTATCTTGCGGTGATTGCGAATAATGCCATCATTCACGTGTGTTATGAATTCAAAATTTGTCACTTCATCATTTAATGTGAACCGATAAACATGATACAGTATAATACAGCACAGTACAGTTAGTATATAATTATAATTTTTTTAATTCAAAAAGAAAACTTGAGATTAAGTTTTTCTCTGAACGTTCATCTATCTTTTAAACACTAGTATTTGATATTTGAATAATCGAATGGAGTTCATGAAATTATATGCCGTAAATTATTAAAATTTAATTCAATTAACTTTCAATTTAAAAGACTCAACATGTATAATATTGCAATTAATATCATAATATTTATATAATATTAATTCTGATATTTTATACATCAAATCTTTTTTAAATATATTAATTAAAGCTTGAAGAAGGTGAAGAAAGGTATTTTAGGTTGGAAATAGAACAGAAGCCACTTTCAACACTTTTGCTCGGAGAAGCTGGGTACTTCTGAAGACCATTCATTATATACAGTGTATTATGTGTACTCTGGTATCATACTATCATACGTGTTCATATACATACATATATTCATACACTTGTCCTTATTGTCCACGACTTTACTGACTGTTGTGTTGTCCCAAAAACATTGTGCTAGAGCATCATTAAGGGTAGCATCGTTATGGCGATATGGACAACCTAGACAGTCCAGTTTATCCTTTACACGTTGTCTTTTAATGGGAAACGCCACTGTTTCCACTACAGATTTTCGCTTACAAGGTTCAATGGTCACAAGAATATAAGTTGAATGATCCTCTGATGAGTGTATCGCTCATCGGCCTCTGGACCAGTTTCAAATCATTGATTTCTAGACGTGTATTCCTTCCAACGTGAATTTTTCCATTTTTCCTTAAAAGCGCGTGAAAATAATCTGCGGGAAACATGGTGCATATGTACAAATGCTTTCAGCGTGGCTTTACTTTCTATCGCCACTATCACTATCATCGCAAACTATATCACTGTACGCAAAGCAATCTGAAATGAAAGCTCATTATTAATATCAATCAAATACTCAGAAAAGCTCGAACTCACGAATCACAAGTGTCACTAGTAATAATTTTTCTGTATTTCATAATATAAAATAAATTTTGATACAAGAGCGATTCCGTCCCTGGTGACCACTTCCTTTCGCGAGAAGTTCGACCTTCATCTGGGTGGAACCTTCAACGAGGAATCCCATCACTGTGGTTCACATGATGAATTAATAATAGAGCTACGAGCTTCAGTATTCAGTTGGTTGGCTGGTGGACAACGCTTGGTGGCGATCGGTGAAGCACGTGATTTGTTGTCATCTGGTCCAGCTGAAATAAAATCGAAATGAAGTAAATCATCTAGAAGAATAAAGGAATATATTCCTGCAAAGCAATGTTTTTTATACTTCGAAATCGGGTTAAAGGAAAACACAGTTTTCACCTCTTATTGTATAAATGAATCTTTGTAATAACTTTGGTCAGTGAAAGTCAGAATGAAAACAGTTTTCTTTTCCAGTTTCAATGGAGTTTACTTTCTTTGCAGTATATTTTTTTTTGTTACTTTTCTCTTCACTTCATTCGCTTAACTGGTTCGCTGGCTTCACTAATGGTTTGGCTTGGTTTCGAAAAATGCTCAACAAAATCGCAAACTGAATGATAAACTTTATATTGTATACCCTTTGATCTTTGGCTACAGTGATGTAGTGAACATCTGTTTATTCTATTTGCATTCTGTTTATCGTAGTTTATCTATTTGTTAGTCTGTCGTATTATCCACCGTGGCAGTAATAGACGTTAGCTGCCTATTCATAAAACTAAATACCTGTATATACTCTATGCTTATTCGAAATGGGTAGACTATAGCTTCTTTCTGTAATTATCCGGTAATATAGCTGCCAATTATGTGTGAAAAAGGATATCTGCCAAATGACTAACACGACACGTTACAGCCATGAATGCGAAAATCAAAGCTTTCGACGACATTTTGGCATATTTGCTCGTTTAGTACAGCAATTGCATTTCCAATGTTGTTCAACGGGTCATTAATCGTTCCTTTCTTTGCTGGCATAAACTTTGTTTTTCAAACCAAAGAAAAAAGTCCAATGAAGTCAAATCACTCGAACGAGGTGGCCAATTCACAGAACCACTCGTTTAAATGAATCGACCACTGAATTTCGATAGCAATAAACTGCTGTTTTCACGCATTGTGTGTGGCATAGCTCCGTCTTGTTGAAAATAAACATTGCTCATGTCGATTCCATTTAATTTCAGCCATAAATAATCCATAATCATTTCATTATAACGTGCAGCATTCACTGTAACTGCGTCTTCACTCCCGTTTTCTTTGTCGAACAAAGAATCGCCTTTCCGATTACGCTTTTCGCCCAAATTCCACAACAAGCAGTAACTTTTTTGGATGAAGTGATAACTCTTTCACGGCTCTTGGATTTTCATCTCCCGATATGCGAGAATTTCGCTCATTGCCGTGTCCATCCCGTGTGAAGTGGACTTTGCCGCAGAAGATGATGTTGCGTGAAAAGAATGCATCAATTGAGCGATGTTCTAACAACCAGCGAAATTTCTGAGGCCACGTTCTTTCCATTCGCATGTTAATTGAATTTTGAAAGCATGAATCTTTATGCAAAAGTCGCCACAAACTGCAATTAGAAGTGCTCAGTTCTTGAGAACGACGAGAACTTGAAGTTAATGGGTCATTAGCAACACTTTCACGCACAGCATCAATGATTTCACTCAACCGACTGTTTTGGAGTGTGGTTTATCATGAACGGATCCAGTTTCACCAAATCTTTTAACCTGGTTTCGGATTGTCGGCTCCAATGGATGGTTATGTATGTATTAAATACTGATTTTCAAAATAAACGTGAATAACTTCAACTTATTTCCCGTAGAAATAAAAGAAAGTGTCACGAATCAAACACGGCGTTTGACAGATATTCTCACTCAACATCCTAAAGGAATGTACAATACTACTGGATGACCCTTTAGTTCTTTTACAGGAGCTCATGAGGGTGGAGTATTCAATGTTCCAATAATATATACACACGCATTTATTGTATACTCAATAATTGTATTTGTATTAATATATTATTTTTAGTTAGGTGCCGAATGAACACCCTATAAAAACAAAGGACGGGGTTTTCTAAATACATCAAACGCTAATATTAACCACCTTACACATACGGAAATACATACAGAAATACAGATGGAAATATCGGACATCCACACATACAGATATTTCGAAGCCTATCGAACTTTCATTGCTTCACTGCTCGCTAGATGTGTCTTAATGGATTTCGATTGAGATTCAATTATTTCATACAAGTTTCTAACTAGTTTTTTTCTCTGGGATGGATGGATGGCTCAAGCGGCATCAAGCAAGGACACACACACGCACACGCACAGGATCCGAACGTGATAATTGACGTATATAAAATCTTTTCAGAGTCCGTTGAGTACTTAATGAAGTAAGTGATTTGTGGCGCTATTGCATTCAGCGTATATACACACATGCAAGTCCTTTTTAATTCACGAATCCTTATCAACTCAACTCGGATGGTGCTCTCGCAAAAACAAGAACTTGCTGGAAACAAGGATTTCAACTAATAGTTTGGCATGCTGTATACAGGAATAGCAAAGTTGCAAGAACTCAAATGATCTGTGAACTTATTTTATTATTATACATTTAGAGTCTTAATTAAAAAGGAATTTCGTGGGTTTTCGACTTCTTATTGAAATGAATGAATGCTCTAAATCATAATGAGACAATAATATATCTTGTAAGCTATTCTGGTGTGATTTCTGTAGCTATTTACAATACTGAGACACTGGCATATTATGTTATGATGCCTAATTATTTCCGGTTTTTATCATAAAGTAAAAAAGTAACTATTGTATGATGCAAAAAGGGATAAAAAGGTTCAAAGGAAAGGAACAGGATTGTACATGAAATAAAAAGCATGAATACTAGTGTGGTGCATTTGCATGTCACTTGGGTGTACATCAGGGTTTGTCGTATAAACAGTACCACTTCTGCTTCCAAGAGTCTCCCCAGCGGAAAT
Organism: Myopa tessellatipennis; assembly: GCA_943737955.2. Lineage (NCBI taxonomy): Eukaryota > Metazoa > Arthropoda > Insecta > Diptera > Conopidae > Myopa > Myopa tessellatipennis. The sequence continues at coordinate 22,260,397 of OX031317.1, forward strand.
AACGGTGTAGTGGTACGCAGCCGAGCTGCCCAACGGTAGCACACGGATGACCACGTCAAAGTGGAGGTAGCATCATGTAATTTATCATTCACATCATTATCACCACGGTACCAGTGCTGCGAAAAGCCTTCGCTGAAGCCTGAATCTGCTTATGCTGCCCCTTTATAGTCGATGCTCTGTTTTCATAGGATTTCGCCGATCTTCCCCGCATTTTCATTAGTTTCGAGCGTGTCAATGTCGAGATGGAAGTGAATGTGGGGATGGAAAAGGGGTTCAAAATGAGTTTTGTGTCGAGGGAAGCCAAATAAACTCTTAAGCAGTGATACCTACATGCGAAAATTAAACATTTCGAAGGAGAAAAATGAATAATTAATTTCATTTCCCTTTGAAAAAGTATGTATATGGCATTAATATTGTGTCCCAATACTATAATAGGAATGTTCTACGTACATACTCTAACTACATATGTACATATTGTATATGCAATCCATCCACTGGAACTTGTGAGAACCTCTTTAAATAATTAATGTCAATTACGGCATAGTTCACTCTCATCAGTTAGCTGTATCAACACTCTCTCTCGCTCTCTCGCTCTCTCTCTCTCTCGACAATGTGTCAACTTGGCGAAACTAGAGACAATGACTGTCATAAATATTTTATAACATCAATTATGGAGCACTTAACCACCATGAATTTATTACAAAAAAACTGGCAGTGATAACATTTATTATTTTTGGTTAAATTCATTTCTCAGGGGAATCATTCATTTCGCTACCCTCGCTTTTTTATTCGCACGAATATTGCTTTCTACTAAATTTACACATCACTCAGAAACAAGTACAACCAAGAAAGCAACCACCCTCATCGATGGCAACAACATCATTGCCAATATATGATTTACTACCCTCAAGACGCAGCAGAAACGAAATCAAAATTAAATCAGAGGCACAAGTGCAGAAAATAAAATTGGAAAGCAATGAGAGGTTGGCCTGGCTTATACGATACAGTATTCGTATCAACAACCCTTATATTGATATTAATGGTGTAAACAGACAGGAACATAGCACGGGAACAACGCTGTATCAGTCTATCAATTTCTCCTGATAAACTGATACTGCTTCGTGTGGCATATCATTTCGCTAGGAGCGGAATGGGGAAGTGGGACGAAGTGGGAGTTAATTGGGACTATATAGAAGCACCGAGTATATGGGAATTAATCGGAGAAAACATTTCACTGAGTTGAGTTGTCATGAGTTTGTGTAATATATGTAGCTTCAGTTTCAGAAATAGATGTCTATTATGCTAGAGTGTTGAAGCAGATACTTTCCTCCGCCCTTTTATCTGGACCCATACAAAAGAATGTCATTTTAAGTAAGTTCTTTACTTGTCCTAGCCCTCCCTCTTTCCGGAACAGAATGCTGTCAGAGGAGGTGTGCCGCTGAACCGCCTCCTCCAGATACGGCCTGCAGTTACCATCACCCGCGAACCGGAACTTGGTCGGTGTCCAGTCATGTCTGCTAGCGGAGTTAACGAGAAGAAAGGAAGATGTATGTACATGTACATCAACCTGCAAAATCAATGAATACCAAATTTGTGACGGCAATTTTATCGCATATCAACACATATAGCCCGAATAAGTTAAGTTAAGATATGGTATTTATTTCCTAAATCTACAATTAAATATTATTCTATTTCCAATTATTTCACTGCAAAGTCAGATAATATATGGTATCAGTGAAAAATGTCACGCCAAAAGCATGTCAAATAATAAAGCAGAGTTTAAAGTCTAATCGGGCGCTTTATCGATCGGCTCTCTTCACTTCTCCGGAGACTTTAATGAATAGATGCCATACAACCCTCATAGCTGGCTGACTAAGTGCCCTGCTTGTGATTCAGCAAGTATTACGCTCAGATAAGTTAACTCTGGAGAAGTCAGTAACCCCATTAAAAGAAGTGAAGCAGATGAGGGCAGTGACGGCTAAATGCAGAAGGCGTTAAGTATACCACATTAGATTTATGCCTGCTAACGTGAGCTGCATATGCTTAAGCTTCCCGGCGGGTGCCCGGCCAGCTAAGTGAGCAATCGGGGAATGCCGATGGTTAACCAACAACAACAACCAGGAGGACGGAGGACGGAGGGCGACTTCGTACTTCGTTTGTGGAAAATTCCAAAATATGAAGCATAAGTTCGGAAGGGTTGATTTCCCCCTGAGTAAAGAATTTCCCTTCCATAGGGTAACGAACGCAGCTCACTGTGCGTTCAGCTCACTGCGGAAAAGATTGCAGCGAAGAAAGCTCGGGGAATTCCTTGAGAATGGGACGCATAAAATTCACACTAACGTAATAAAGAGCTCAACGACACTCAAATTGAATTCAAGTTCAGCCCTGGCGTGAATGAGGCTATGATTCTTTATAAACAAAATAAGCAGCGATAGATGTGTGTGTGTGTGTGTGTGTGTGTGTCTGTCGGCGTCGCGGGTTTGAGTTGTTTTGTTTGCTTGGTGATAAAAATTAACCCCTCGATTGAGGTTGAACTTAATTTGGTGCAAAATGATGCAAAGGGGTGAACACAGGCGTCTGGCGGAAAACTGTTACAGGCTTCAAAGAATCCGGGAGAGGAACGGAGCCAAAGGGGAAGAGAGCGAAGAGGATGAGCGAGTGAGAGCAAAAGAGTTAGCAAATTAAGTAAGCAAGACCATCATCACCTCGAGTGTACTAATTAACTTGATACGTTCTCTTCGCTCAGGGGTGAACTTCGCTTTTGAGTTATAATTAAGTTCGGTTAGATGTTTAGAGAAACAGATACCAAACTGCGGGAATCGATTTTATTCAAATTTCTAATTAAAAAACCGCACTAAAGTCTCTCTACATACACACTCACACAACCAAGGATGCTTCAACCCGGTCAAGCTTCAAGCTAATGAAATGTTTCTTCACCTAAACAAAGATTATTGTTATACTTTACCAACCGGCTTGTGGCAATAGTTTGGTTATTATATAATGTTTTCCATTCATTATTACCATCGCAGAAATCGTCGTCGTTAGCAGCACCGACCTCACATTACCTGAGGCTTCATGGGATTATGCCATGAATGGATCCACCGCAAATCCGAATGGTTTGTTTGCCTTTCATTTAGAAATTATGGACGCTCCGATCCATATTATCCACAATACTTTTTATTTTATTGTCATTCACGAGTACATGCTCCTTGGTGTCCGCATTGTCATCTTCAGGATCTTAATGGGAACATAAGAGGTTAAGGAAGGTAATCGCCGCCACTTCCAATACGTTATTCTCTTTAAGTCCGAGTTTTATGCAGATTGTCTTTACTCAAACACTTGTTCTTTATCCATTTTTTACCAATCCAACAGCTAAAATTGTTTCAACTAAATAATTAAAACATCACTCTATATTTGATGTAGACATGTCCATATACGTCCCTGTAATACACAAGATCTGTCATTAGGTTCATTTATTTATTTAAATATAAAGGCTACTAAATAAAAACTATAACTAAGTAAAAAAACGAGGGTAGGTTTTAGTGGGTCGTTTACCTTGGTAAGAGTCCCACACTACCGACTTAGGCTGATGTTAGTACGTAAATGTGTTTCCGACCTCAAAAAAATAAAAAACTAACTGAATAACTAACTGAATAACAACTTGTAACAAAAGCAATAACTGATTTCGATTTTCCGTTTCGATGTTGACATCAACTCAACAACATTTTTCGAAAAGAACACCAAACTGAATGACAAACTGAAATTACAGATTCTGAATGCAATCGTAAAATCTTAAAATTCATCACGAATAGCTTATTATATAATAATTATAATGGTAGTATATTTTGCACTTATCATCCATTCATTAATTAGTGAAATGTTACTACTAGCAATTTAATTGAAGCTTCTGAATTTCGTCCCAATATTCGGTTCAGTGTATCGAGATACATGCGTATTTCGACGGCTGTGCAAAGCATTGGAAGGACGATGTGAAAGTGTACATATTTAGCAAATTGGAGAATGTACATGGATGTAAGATGCAATACATGGAACGTGTACGTGGTTGTAGTTGTGTCTGCCCTCCGTTCGAGAGTTCCCTTCGATTCAATCACTTTTCAGTTCGTCATCGTGGTATACTCGCAATTTATGTTTTATATACCGATGCAATTGCAATGGAATGAAGCGAAATTAATTTTTACCCTTTCTTGGAAGTGGGAAGGAACAACAACACCCCAACTGATACTGAGTTGTGAAAATAAAGGATATTCAATAATCCAGAAATCGCCAAACATTACATATTCACGATATCAGAACACATTCGATTCGCTATTCTTAAGTACATGAACTCGAACAGTAAAATTAGTTAGTCGAATTGATTCCAGACGATGTTATTAAATAAAAATAAAATCAATAGTTGTGCATGGTTGGATGTTTGTATTTTGAGTGTAAGAGTACAGCTCATAATACGGCTGCGTTTGGTTCGCACTGTGATTTATACCATCCACCCATTATTCGGCTCTGTGACAGCATCACAATGAAATGCAAATCAGGGCCTGCGGTTAAGCGGAAGAATGTGGAGTTGCGCTGGTAAATTGAGTGGTGAACGAGAGTAGGCAGCGTTTAAATATGCACGGCGCCCACCCCCAACCGAGTGTTTTAATTTATGCACATCGTATCCAGCGGCTGCCCTTCACACCTCCCACGCAATAGCTTCCTTGGCACGCAGGTGGATTGTGCACAGGACTATGGAATCTAGCAATTGGTTCGGGTTGATTGAGGAACGAATCCGAGTACATGGTGTGCGAGCGGCATTTAATATGGCAGATTCTTCACAAAATTCGCGAATAATCAGTTCTCAGTACTCGATAGCGTTGTTTACAAGGGTTCTGTGTGTATGCGATTGTGTATACTCATGCATGGGTATGTATTCTATATACGGCAAACAAATGTCAATATACATACTTATATGGATGTGAATAATTGAAATTTAAATTCGAATATTCACGTTACTCGTTTCTATTTACTTATTTATATGCATGTGGTTATTTACCTAAAGACCACGCTCGATTAATTTTAAATATCCAGATAAATATTGTGTATGGATAATTTATCTCCAATGGCTGCAATATTGAAGCCGACATTTGAACATTAAAGGCTAGAATTTAAATAATTGCGGAGTATCGCTTCAGTTGTTTAATATAGTGACCCCCTGCCCCCTCCCCCCCTCATTACGACTGTGGTTCCTTCTGGAATTACCTCAAAGTAGCCTCCCAGCTTGGCAATCGGAAAATCTGCGTCTGAACTTTGACAGCTGCTGTCACTTCCCTGTCGTGGAGCTGTTTTCGTATCGCGATGCCCACATCAAGACGATTCATGGTGCACACATGAGTTCAGCAAGTTCTCCATCCAACACGTCCCCAGGTAGCGGACAGCGGAGCACTAAATAATCGCGATAAATCATAGAGCCAGTCCGTAAGATTCCCGAAACAAAACCAACACGAAGCAGAATGGGGAATATGTTGGGGAGCATCCTGTACTGTACACAGTGTACGAGATGGTTCGCAGTTGCCGTATTCCAATTACGAGATTGTACCAGTGTTGGCTAACTTCGCCATTAATACTGGCCATGAATGACATATCTGGCTGGACTTCAGGTAACCGCCGCTAATGCTCTCACCAGGTTAGTTGACGAGAATCTACCTCTCTGCATTTCGCCAGGGTACTCCGGTCTTCTGAGGAGAAAATATCAGAAATTTATAATGTGTTCCATACAACAAAAAGACAAGATGTTCTAAAAATTACAAAGAGACAGGAAAAAATTCGTTAAAAATGTTCAGCACATTATATTATATGTTGTTATAAACCAAAATTGGCTTCGATTGTTGAATGTACTCTTAAGCAACTTAATTAAGAAAGGAACTTTTAATGTATAATGCACAAAAGTGCAGGACTTTCCAATTGGATAGTAGAATTGGGTGATCTAATTGGCATTTTCTTATTACGGTCACTCATTAGATTTCGTATAGTTGACAAATTTTTCACCATTTCAATTCCCAACTGCGATTTAATACTAAAAATCGCTTCAAAAGTGACACAACTCAAAATGTTTTGTGTATCGAGTTTATGTATTAAAACTCTTCGCAATGCTTAAAACGGTTTTCGTTTGTCTCCATCCTATGAAAATACACCGGGCGACAAATACATATTATATCTACCTGTCACGCCTCCTTCTGAGGGTAACAAACTAAATGACACAGTGAAGACTAATGTTGAAGGTGGGAAGTGTGCTTCATTCGAATCGAAAGAACTGAAGAAACGCGTACATTTTCCCCATCAGGAATGCGCTCGCAATAGGAAAACCCTTGCATCCTTCTATATCCGCTATTCGATTCCGTAGGCATGTGGCACAGAAACCCTCGCTAATGGTCGTGGGGTACGCAACCGGAGAGCAGAAGGAGCCGCTGTGGAAGAAACGCAATAAAAAGCGAAAAAACGGCCTCCGTTGAAGAGAGTTTGTTAAGCAGTGTTTTAGCGACTGCCCCAAGGATGGAATTGCAATTGCTTCCCCCCGGCGCCGTTTCGTGCTTGTGAGAAACTTTTAATTACGTTTCCATGTGCACTGCACACGTGGTGGGTCGTAGACTGACCCCGCTGTATTCGCCGGGCCTCGATTTAATGAGGACTGCAGGCTTTAAAGAGAAATGCAAATCAGTGCAATACTTCGAAGGAGGACGATAAGAAAGGATTCCATGCCAGAATGTCAGCGGCTATGCGAGGACTTTATTATTGAAATGCCAAATTGGTCGATGCTCTAAAGGTTACTCATATGAAGACGAATATCATCAAATAAATAAATATTTATACATATTTTTGATAACAATATCTACTGTATAGAATAGCACCATATTGCTAAATATATTTAGAAAATATAACATGAATAAAGAATACAAGGATTATTAGATTGAAGTCTGTAATAGCATGTGAATCACCCTGTGCGAACGCATCCAAGTTAGAAGGGAAAATAACTTTCCCGACTATATGAGTCAATTGCTTTTCCTACTTCCATGTGAGACCAACTAAGATGTTATCCGGGAATTGAGCTGCAAGTGATAGGGTCCGTTTGGCCGGCTTCAAATAGGATTCTCCGCAATGTTGTATGCATTCGCTTGTGTTGGTAGGAGAGTACATGGAGTGGGCACCGAATACTCGTAGGTACAACCGAAATAACCATGATGTTTTGAAAACAATGGCACAAGCCGAAGCCCGGGCCACATTAACTTATCTGCAGCTGTTTTATCACTTTTCCACAACATCGTCTGCTCGTGTCCGTCGACGGACGCTCTTATGTGCATGTACTCGTACACTGCACATATATGCCTAAATTATAATGTAAGCTCACAAGCATTGTCAGCCTAGATGTTATAAATTGCAAACAAATTCATGTGTACATGTGTAAGACTCTGTGTATGTTGTGGCTGTGCACACACACACACACGCACATACACACACACACACACACACACACACACACACACACACACTTATAAGCCGTCCGCTCGCCTGACCATCCGCTTGCTTGTCTGCATGCCTGTTAAGCGATATACTGTACACACTTTGCATAAAGTAAATTTATACCATCCTTACGTGGAGTGGAGTGCCGCTGCCTAACACTAACCCACGCAGAATGTCCTTTTCTGTATCCATTGGCTGTGGCAACAATTACTTCCTTGCCTTGCCGTGCCGTGCCTTGTCTCGCAGGGACGAAATGTAATAGGTTACTCAAGTGGCTGGAAGCTTAATTCGCATAAAATGGAAACACGTTGTCTACATTGTTCGTACAAGATTGAATAAGTTTTATAACCTCAAAATGGCGAAAGGACATTAGCGATTGAAGCCATTTTGTGTGTGTAGCGCGTTTCGTTCTCCTTCCTCCTCACATGCAGAAGCAGAATAAAAGTAATCCATGCCGATTTGGATTTTAATCCATTCTCAGCTTCTTCAAAAATTTCGATTTTATACCAAAGAAAATTTAAAATAATTATGCAAATTAAATATTAAGTATTTGGAAGTACTTTGGAACTTTAAATAATAAAAGTTCGTTCAACGAATATCAGTTACGTTAAATATTTACGAAATTAAACCTTTAGCGCGCCCGAAATGTCGGATTTTCCATGTCCATGGGAATCGAATCAGGACAAAACAATGATTTTATTATATTAGATGAGGTTCGAGGTTAAGAGAGCCCCACGTCGATTCAGAGGCTCATGTGACCCACGGTGACCTCCTTTAAGAGGCCCGCTTGAAACCCGGAGCATGTCCTTTCTCAGTACAGCAGTTAACGCGAGTTCTTTCAAATACAAACAAATATAAGATGCTCAAGTGCCAAATTTTGTGTCATACTGGCATTCTTAATTATTAGTCGTTCAATATTTATGATTATTATTATTCTTAATATTGGAGATTTTCAAAAAATTATAGTTTAAATTTAATTGTAAACTCTTCCAAAAGCAATTAATTTTCTAAAGAAACCTCACCGGAACATTTGTTTATTTATTTACTGTCACGAAATTTCTATCTTGGCTATCAAAGCGATTTCGTCGACACTTTTGGCCAATGTTAGCTGTTGAATTCGTTTCGAATCTCTGGCCAAGAGCCACCGAAACAGATATTGGAGTCTGCGGCTTTTAGAGGGAGTTTATTAAACTGATCAACTGAATTAAGTCTTCTTTGTGCTTCATTTAAATTTTAAGACGAGGGCGACTGGAAAAGTTTCTGCAATCGATATCGATTTGTGTATATACACATTCGCTTTTAACATTAATACAATGGTTTCGCTACGGCGTAAATAATAATAATATTATAATATTACAAAAACTCATAAATTATTTACAAATAAAGTATTTAAAATCAACTTTGAACTGTTTCGAGAACCACTCAAATAGCTTCATTAACCGAATTGCAGCTTATAGCATTCTATATTCTATTAACGCCTAAAACACCACCCAGTGTAATTTCTCGAGTTTCCGAACTCCATGTGCTGACATGGCGAATAGCACAACATTTAAGAATTTTAAGGATATTTTAAAACTGATAGAGTCCGGACAACTTGTGACACCCTCCCCCGCAATGCAGCCGAAAAGTTTTCCTCAAAAACTTGGCGAAACTTGACTTGTTTACGCGGACATTTACTTTAATTGTTACTTTGGCGATTTTTAGGGTGATTTAGTGTTTTTAGCGAAAGTAAAAGAAGCACAACATCACGTCAGACACTCAGATTTGTCATTTTTGGTCATATTTTAAATTTAGATGAATACTCTCAAGTCTTTAAATTTCCAGAACAACAGTCAGACAGCCTCTACAAGGACAGACATCTGGATCGCTATCATTACGACTTCGAATTTATTATATTATTATAAACATATACGATATTTAATCGTAAACCTTAGTTTACCGTCTTATTTGGGACTTACGATGTATGTACTGAATTTTGTGGTATTTAGTATAGATTTATAGAGGGTATTCTAACTGCAGTTACAATCTCGGATCATAAACTAATTCGATGCGACTTCGAAGCGAAAAAATAAGAAACTCTTGCTTCATTCAGGGGTCATTTCCTAGGTTTGATTAATCAACTAAACTGGTCCGTATAACTTTGAATACTTACTATAAGAATACAGTTCTGTAGCGTGTTGATTTTGAAACCCGAACTGCGATGCTCTTGTAGTCAAGTGTTGAGGTTCGCAACTTGGAAATGGGAGGGGTTGGAGAAATACAGCCATTTAACCATAAGTTCGTTGAATTAGGAAATCAAACGGGTTGATCAACGCATCCCCCCGCAAGTGGTACTCTGCTCTTGCTGACAGTCTGACAGTTTTATTCAGTGTTCAATGCACCTGTCTCACTTGCAACTTCTCCTCCCTCGAATCCAGCCGTCTGCTTCCCCTTTCCGCCCGAACACAGTTTCTAGAGAATAGTTTCCGTGCGTACGCACATCATGTGATAATCAAAAAAGGTCTCGTGGTGTATGTGCGAGCGTGCTCACCAGCCCCTCCTTAGTTCTGTTCGCTGACTGCTGTTGCGCTCAAATGTTCATGTAATATATTCTAGAACACGATAGATGTACAATGAAATACCAGTACAAAGCAGCGGAATGTGTTTCTTAAGCGCAGTTGGCTGCGAAATCACTGATGCATTATGCAATGCCTACCGTACCTCTTCCGTACCGCTACATCTGGCCTCCTCCCGCCCGCCCCTCGCGAGCAAACCTTGTTGTATAACAATGCGAAGCACTTCATTTAAGTTTTATTATGCCACGACAAGAATTATTCTACATTCTTCTGCCTTCTGAGAGACTGTACTCATCTCCACGCACATATTCTCATTGAAAGCAAATAATCGGGACAGATTCTGTTTTATTACACTTTGTAATCGGTGTAAAAAGCAACGGCATTACCTACCGAACAGTTAACCATCTAAGCATACAGTGTATTGTTGGTGATTGTTAAAGTTATTGACGGTGTTAAACGTAGTAATAATATTAGTAGCAAAGTGGATCACAATAACAATGATTCGAACACTCCACCAAGTCTTGCGTTCCACTCGCATCTACGAGTTTAGCGTAGTATTTTTCTAGGCACTGAAAAATAGAACACCAAACAGATTCAGTCTCAACATCTATTGCTTGCCCGCTTTTTCAGATATAGACGTATATATGTATTCGAGATCTGTATTCCTCACTCATTCCAATAACTATTTTCCATAATTATTGCTATACTCTACGTCCGAAGGCATACTAAGTGTGTCCTTCCGCTTGTAACGCACAAAAGAAGGTGTGACAAGAAGGGAAAGTGGACGTGATTCTGTTCCATTATAGAACAGAACTTTTGTGATGAAAAACTCGGTGCTAATCGGTGTAGACACACCGTGGACTAGCATGAGAAGCCAAGCCAATTATGGGCACGGTCTGTTTACTTTTGCATAGCAAATCACACAAAGATTTACGTGGAATAAATTGGGGTAAGTTACGAAGACAGAAGTGAACATCTTCTGTGCACTAAGTAAGCACCCTACAAAAACCCTAGGAAATAAGCATAGATGATAGGTATCGGAATTCCGGTGTGGGGCGCCAGGTTGCCTAACCCTATACTAGGTCAGTGTTTGTGGTACCTGCGTACCTACCTATGAATTCCGAAGGGGTTTCGACGCACTTTTCTTCACCGAACATCGTGATTCGAAAAAGTTAAGCGATTCGATTGGAACGAGCTTCGACTGTACTTACTTATAGACTTAAAAGTACGTTTCGTAATCGCGTTGGTAGATGCTGGCAGTAATTTGTCTGGTATTCGGATTCGGATTCTCCATCCCATCGCCTCGTCCCTTCTGTGGAGGCATCGAGCACATTTGGTGGCTTCCAGATGCCAAGCGTGAAGAAATCTTGCTTGTGTTTGTGCCTCGTATTCGCTCAAGCAACGGTGAGCACGCAACTCCGCAATAGTTAACATAATCGTGAGGCAGATACCTGGCGCCGTCCACTAGAGACTTCAACTAGAATGCGGACTCTGCGCAGGTTACTTCGCCGCTCTGCGAGCCACGACAACAGAGCTCACTTGATTAATATTTCCTCTCGCACATTCGAGTTAATCCAGCATTTCGGTGATCTGCTTAAACTCATTTGTGAGTTCACCACCCACAGATGACCACGGAACCGGATTATTCGTTACAGTGGACACTTTTGGCATTCTTCGTGCATTGTACAATAATTATAATCTTCTTATTCACTATTGCAATAATTTGAGGTTATCATGAATTTACAACACAACCTTTGCACTTACATTATCAAATGTTACTCAAAGTTTTCCAAAGGAAACTCATTTTAGATAATCTTATAATTCTTATAATTTTACATAAGAAAGAAAGATTTTACCTCTTTTTTCAGGCAGTACATTGAAGTTACCTACCTGTCCCGACGGCTTTATCCACTCCAGTGTTGCACATTTGAGTCCATCGCTTGCACTTCGTTCGTGATTCGCATGCTTGTTTGCGCGTTTTTATTCGGAATATTAGTTCCTTTAATGGTTTTTTAATTATTTCATTACACTCAAGTTGATTTCACACATCCAACCACAATCGCATGAAGTGAAAAGGCCAGCCTTTGTTTAATGCGAGTTATTTTTGAATAGTGAAGAAACTGATGAGGTTACGCCAGCAACAAATCAAAGAAGTCGCTGGCTTTGCTAATTTCCGGACACCACAAAATTTCCGGATTGTCCATCAACTGGATTTTTGCGAATTCGATTAATTGTACGACTGAAAACCGTCAACTCACACCTGCTACCACCGCGGCCCGGTTGCGGAACCAAGTCCATGCTCAAACTTGAGCATGCCTCTCACTAACCTGCTGGCGAGCAGCGATGCGAACGCACTCACGTTCGAACACAAACTGGTTGGGCACACATGCCAGGTTGCGTTGGCACTGCTGCGCTGCCATTAACTAGAGCAGGAAAGCATTACGTGCTGCTAGTACGACGACGATATGTCTGGGCTTGGACAGAGAGAACTACAGTTGAATTCAACACAAAACTCTGCTAGTTGAAACCGGTTTCGCCGTAAGTTGGAGTGAATCCGCTATATAAACACACAGCGCATTACTTCCAGTGGACTGCATTCAAAAGAATGGCTCGCAGAGCAAATAATCAAACATGAACAAACCCGTCAAAACGCGAAAAGCGACTTGATGACCACACCCCCTGAAATTTTCCGATAAGAGCGACTTCAGCGCCGCTTCCTGGCAGAAACGGCGAACGGTTGAATTAAATACTAGTTAGATTCAAGTCAACGTTACAGTTGCAAGCTGCATGTTTCACAGGAGTAGCTCCATTTCACCGCTACATATAACGGGCTCGCTCGTTCTCATAACGGAATTTCTGAACACTGGAATCGCTCAAATAGGGGAAGCTTCGAGCTGAAAATCACTGGAAGTATCATTTTCACATGTTTTTCATGTTACCAATTCGTCAAGGGATGATTTGGTTTAAAAAAGCACAAATATTTCAAAGGAAGTGGGCGTGTCTAGTCACCGGAATTGTAGACACACCTCGTGTTACCAATAGAAATAGACCCACAGGCAATTCGTTGTGTTGTTGTACTCATAGGCTGGTATTACAGGGCAGTTAGAAGGATCTTGACAAGTCATGCTCACGATCGTCTTCAAACGTGTATGTAACAGAAGCATGTAGGCTAGAATAAACATTTAATAAACCTACGAAAGCGAAAAATAAAGCAATAAATGACTTTGCTTTTTTATTTTCTCATTATAACTATCAATATTTACTATTAATAATGCATATCGGCTGTATTTAACAGACATTACGATTAACATTGATGTCGAATCATTAATCATTGATGTCATCAGCGGGTTTCTGAAATTAAAATATGTACTGAATTGCGTTATAATGCATTTCCAGGTACCTGAAAGTGGCGCCAAGTTTTGGTTCTTGTTGTTGTTAACATAAGATCAGATACACACTTGGACACTATACTGTCTGCGTACTTCACACTTCTTTCTATATTGCATTACATCTGGCTTAAGCGGTTCTGTGCTGTGATTACACGATCTCCAGGATTACCAGCACCAACAATAGATGGATCTAGATATGCATAAGTAATTAATATTTGAAATAAAGTTATAGTTGCCCCATTAAAATGGCGTCGTTTACTCCTCTCGTTGACCGAGAATGTGTTCGATCATGTGTTTGTTTTCTGTTTAGCATCGAGACATCATCATCTAACAAAGAAATAGAAATTATATATGTAGAATTATAATTACAATGGTTAGATTATGACTGTTGTGGAGTGCTTCACTCAAACATCGTGAGCTTTAAACACACTACAAGAAACGTTTAAAGCTTCACAACGAGTCCTGGCCTCCATGTCGATACATCCTGCGTCCTGGAAGCACTGTGGACATGTAGGAACACTGAACATGAAGGCACTGAATTCCCTAAAACTTTCCTTTGCCGATACGTATCAAGTTGCTCTCCTTTCGCCGGAATAGCAGCTCCGAATTCTTTTTGCTACATTATTCACCCCAAGTTTAAGCCAGTTGTTTAAGCTAAAAACGAGAATTACATTTCGTAGGTGTGTTTGTGCAGCCAACATGCCGTGTTGGCCTGAACTAAGCACAAAAACCCGAAGTGGACATCAAAGGAAAACGCCGCACGAGGACATGTGACCGAACAGCGCTGCGTACACGAACCACCTGCGATGTAGATTTGTTGACTTTGCAGTTGTTGGCATATTCTGCTGTACGCTGCCTTGTAAACGGTGAACTCTGTAGTCTTTTTTGAACTCTGTAGTGCTTTTCGTATGCTGCACGACAGAGGAACTTTGCCAACACTGTCCTAAAATAAAAACCTTGTTAATCCCAATATTAGCACGGAGACTGGAACCAACAAACAAACGGTTGTCCACCCACACCATCTCTGCAGAGAGATTAAAACGTGTAAAGTTATGATTGGCGATGGCTGTGACGGTGCACCTTGCCACATGGGCCACCAGCACAGCCTATGATCTCCTGCGAAGTAATCTAAAAAGTTCACCTGATTTTAATTATTCTAACAAGAACTACAAATGCAGTCTCCATCCAAATAAACTACACATATTTTCAACCGGAGCATCATGCGATTTTTTGGGATTTTATTTGTATGTACTTTAAATCATATTACAGATCAGATTTATTATAAATGTATTAAGTAATTGTACAATTTACAGCGAGCAAACAATTTCCTGCATTAATCGATCTATTATTATTATTATAATTATATTGCTATACTATAAATACAATAGCTGAAATCCTATTACTATTGAATGAATAATAATGTGCGTGTTATTAAAACATACATTAATTATTATTACATCATTCAAAAACTATTAAATATTATAATATGCAAAAACTATTAAGTTTAATGGAATAGTTTTGTTTTAATGGGAACAACCCATTAATTATTGTAGTACTATAAAATCAAATCGTGTGCTATTAGCGAGTTAATGGGACGTTTTTTCTGAGTGTAGAATTACTTTCTAGTCGGCAATCATGGCAGAGTCAATAATCGGATAGTTCATCATCAAAACAGTCATATACGAGTATTGAATATATTGTAAAGAAGAGTGGAAATAACGTAGCATAACTATAAACGTTGCTGTTATCTAAATTACAATAAATCGCCCATTTATTAGCATTTGTGTATAATTTGTAATCGATAAAACTTAGTTAAGGTCATTTCTCACCACTCCTCAGTGAATGGTGAATTACCACTCCCGAGTGAATGGTGAGTTACCACTCCTGAATGAATGGTGAATTACCACTCCCCAGTAAATGGTGAATTACCAGTTCTGAATGAATAGTGAATTGCCGCTCCTGAATGAATGGTGAATTACTACTCCTGAGTGAATGGTGAATTACCACTCCTGAATGAATGATGAATTACCACTCCTCAGTGAATGGTGAATTGCCACTCTCGAGTAAATGGTGAAATCTTCACTCACATTTCCAGAAATTAAAGCAACTTTAGTTAAATTTTAGTTTTCATGGCAGCTTCTGTACAATAACTAAATATTCATAGCTTGCGTTTCAAATGTTTTTACAATTAAATGCATACAAACAAATGTGCATACTATATTATATATGCATGTATGTAGTATATGTATATGTATGTAAATGTATTTGCTTCAGTATCAGATTCAGTTTGTTAGAAAATACACGCGATTTATAGCACGCTGAGAAGCTTTGTGACTTGTTTATCATCGAAAACTAAACTCAGTTATTAAAAAATGCAGTGCGGTAGTTCTATCAAACGTTTCAGCGATGCATATCAATTAGCAAGGACATATGCACGTGATTTATAATTTACAGCAACAAAATAAAAACGCTAAACACCGGTTGTGCAGTGTCTACTCTGTTTGTATGTGGAACTTGTGATTCAGTTTGCTTGTAATTTTAATATTTCCAGCCTCCAAATGCGATAATATTGGTTATTTAAAAGCAGTTGGAAAGCACGTCTTCATCGCCTCCTGCGGTTACACAAGAGCACCCTAACTAAGGCTCCCTTTTGGGACTTTATGTTTCTAGAACTGCCGTCGTTCTCCAGTAGGATGCCAGTAGGATGTATCCATAAACTGAGCCCACGTCTGCGTATTCATATACTTATTACTCACTGCCTCATCCGAACTTCTCAGATCCGACCGAGTGCAGTAGTCTTTGAAACATTTAACTGGTTCCTACTCGAAACTATCGAAAACTCGTGGCGTTAGCATTTCATCGCGATGAGTACACGCTCGCCTATTTGACGAATCACGCTCGTTTTAATCAAATTCCAAAAATCATCTGCAGATCATGCTGTTGAGCGCAGCTTGAGGCTAGGTGGTTGCGTCGAAGTTTTCAAAGTGACAGACTATCATTAATCAATAGCTGCTTTGCTAAAAAAAACCAAATTATACTGATGCATGCCCCGAAATCTGTGGCGGCAACAGTTGCTGTCAGCGGCGTCTCACCAGTTGGCGTCATTCCCCCATCATCCGTCACACCAGACGCACTCACATAGGAAAATAAATGGTGGCATCGGCTTCACGAGAACACTCGACATCAACATTTATTCGATTTGGAAGCACATACACAGCTATTCATGTGCTTCAACTTTAAACTAATGTGCGTCGCAATGTTTCTGAAGTCAAAGCCAAGCTATGTATAGATCATAACTATATTTAGATTAACTCAACATTAACTGCTCCTGAAGAAATAATCCTGATCCGGCCACTTTTTGCATTACATGCCCAAGCAGTATTTTTGTTGAACAGATCGGAGTGAGCTGCAAAGACCAAATATAATGAAATGTCATTCCGAAAGGGCTTAAGAAACAGTCCACACCTCACGTATATAGTAGGAGGGTGTGGCATATGAATACCTACACGATGAATCCAATTATGGCTATGATGATGGCCATTTGAAGCTCACGAAACTGAAATCATGCCGATGGTGAAACGCAGTGATGTGTGAGGTACGTATACGTCCATCCACGAACAAATAAAAGTTCTTTCCACTCGGTTGGAGTGTTTATTTTTCCGATCGATTTAGTAAGAAAGACAGGCGTACGATTACCTGCTAATCTAGTTAAGGCCAAACTCAATGAACATTGAGTACCTTACATACTTGTTCAATGCGTCTGCAGTTAATGCGAGAGTGAGTCCAGTGCGTGTGTGTGGAGTACACAACATTAAAAGCCTAAGAAAACCTAAATATTTTGGGAATATTACGCTCAAGCCATGGAATATTGTAGTTTTAAGCCGTTTGAGCCGTTGTGGCCAAAAAGAAAAGATCATATTTGGCAAAACAAAAGATAACATGTGGTTATACAGAGGAATTGCTCCATTACAACCCTCGGTACCGAAGATATCACGAAGATATTGTTAAAGCTATCAAGAACCTAAGACCTGGCTCAATCCTGCGCCGAAGAACCTTAGAAAGCTAAGCTAAATGCCTTTTGACCGATCCACGCTACTTGTATATTGAGACGAAAGATGAGACACAAACAGAGAATATTGGAGGGTTTCTGTGAGCAAGTGGACTCAATAAACCATTAAAGATGATTTCAAAATAAATAAATTTTATGTATAAAGTTCATTCACTTGTTACTTAAACTAGTTACAGGTACCAGGAGAATTACAACGAAGAACGGTCCAAGTGAAATCGTTCTCATTCGGGACCAACTCTGAACCGAACTACTTTTTTATAGGGATTAGAAACTTTTCCTAGTATGCTCAGTCCGTAGTAACTATGGGGACCATGTTCGGAAAAGTCTTTTATTCTAATAATTAGCGCAAAATGCAATACGTATTTCTAAAAACAATAAACTGCTTCATTGTGCGATCTCACTAGATGCCTATTTACTATATACTTGGCGTATTTTTATATGGTGCTCAACACATTAGCCACTTATCTAGTCTGCCACCACGTCTTGCTTTGTTGCCCCCGCTTTGGCTGTTGTTGTGTGGTGCGCAGTTCTGCGGTCGCATTAATCTCATGGTCTCGATCACGGTTCGTTATTTTGATCCTACACAAGTTGGAAATTCATCTCTTTTCTATGTCAACTATTTGAACTCTTCGTCGCCGTCGCCATCGCCATCGTCGTCGCCATCGTCGTCGTCCCATTCATCCATTTTATTCTGTACGAAGCAGAAGAGGATTCTTCGCGAATCGCAGTTTTTATTTTCATTTTATTTGGCCATGTTCTTCCAACTTAATTCGGCATCAAATTCGTGTAACGAATCACGTCATTAGGTGGCCCTTAAGGCTGGAAGTGTGCAGACTTATCTGCAAGCCTAAATTGTTGATATTTCTGTGTTGTGGCTGTTTCGGGTGAAGCGCACAACCCGCAGTAGTCCATGGCAACAGCACCTGCGTGACTCTGCGGACTGGCGGACTGCACTTTTTCGTACTGATGATCGAAATCATGCTTCTGGAATCAAAGAGGCTATGTGGAGGTTCTGCTCTGTGCGATGCAGCAGGCGGTGGCCAGTGTTCATGTTAATTTCTCTAGTAGACACTTGCTTTTATTTTTAAGCAAAGTATTTAGAATAAGAAAACAAACGAACTTCCCGTGTAAAAAAATATTAGTAGCAGCAAACTTTCAGTTTCGATTGCTATAGCATCGATATGGTCAACTACTTCAACTGCTCGTATATCGATGCACCAGACACGGTACGAATTTACTTTGGCTTGTGTGCATATGATTTGCGAAGGCGACAGCAATGTTAATTATGTCCCTCCCCCTTCCATTACCCGTTAGCCCTCTTCTACAGATTCAAGCTGAAGCTATCCACAGTGAATCTAATCAAGAAATTCGATGGTCAACTTAAAATATCGCCCAGAGCTTTTATCGCCTGAGCTCAGAGTGCGGCCGAGAACCTAGGATTGTCCATAAAGAGACGCTCACAGGAATGGAGGATATCACGAGTCAGTTTCCACCGCATTTTGCATGAATATTTTGGCCTACACGCTTTTCAGGTGCAGTTGACACAAGAATTGATGCCGAACCTTCTTTTTCACCCAAAATTATTCCCAGTTAGGAGGCTGATTATCTTCTATCCGAGTACGTCTCATAAATAAGGGAAATTGTCGTATCGGGGATTCCGAGAATCCAAGAGAGAGAGCCGAGTAACCACCCCCCCCCCCCCCCCCCCCCCGATTGGCGGTTTTGGGCTGGCAGTTTTATGGGGCCATATTTTTTCGAAAATGAGGCTGGTTCGATAGATCGTTCGTTGCATGAGTTTTATTTTCAGCAGGATGACGAACAACGGCTCCACTGGAGACAAGATTTCCCAGACTGAAGCACTACACTTACAATTCCCTTGCTTCTTGTCAAACTACCAAAAAGTCCCGTCTAGTGGGTGTGATGGTTTGAGCAGAATATTATTTATAATGGCAGAATAATACTGAGACTTCATCACAATCTAGAGGTTTGTGTACTTGTAGTTGGCCTGAAGGGACGCATTTGACGGGTGGAAGTACAGCGGCGGCACTACGATCCTTCCGATCCGATGCAGTGCTTCTTCCAAAGGCAAAGGAACAATTTGATGAATTCCTGCATTTTTACCCAAAACACATGTTCAGCACATGTAAGTTTAATCGACACATTGATTTCAAGCAGCGGAGTTGAATTAAAATTGATTTCTGAACTTTTCTATTTCTGCGGCAATGTTAGTCGACAGCATCTAGCCACGCAATCCCTTTCCGGAACCAGCGCTGCATCAGGCAGCCCAGGATGAATCGAGTTGCTGCTCCAGTGCCGTGCAGCTTCTATTCGCCTCTCTGGAATTAAATAAATTTAAGAAAGGCATTAGTTTAACGAATGCATAAATTACAAAAAAATGGTGAGTAAAAATAACACGGCATAATGAACGCTACACATGTGAATATGCATGCATATGTTCACAGTGTATGCTGGTGTGTGTGTATGTGTGTGTGTGTGTGTGTGTGTGTGTGGTTCTCGCCGAACTGCCGCATTTGAGGAACGCACCGCAATTCAAACAGTTCCAGCCCCATTCGGCCCATTTAAAACGGAACTACAGTGAAACAGCAGAGTGAAATTCCGCCTGGTTCAGCATTCAAATGAGATATTGTGCTTGTTGTCGATTTTATTACCCTGCCGCGGTCATAAAATACGGCAAGTTATGGGTTTGGCCGCTTTGTTGGTAGTGTTTCGGTGGCCTTCCGTTGCAGTACACTGCATTCGTCGAACTGGACGCAAATTTGTGTACCCTATACCCGAATATGAAGCGTAAATTAAATTCTCAACGCACGAGAACAAGCAGGCGGGCGGCGGGTGGCGGGTGGCGGGTGGCGGTGGTAGTTCAAAATATTATTAATCAGCGTCATCGCCTCGCTTTAGACTTATCGGACGCGTACACAATTCGATAAAAGTCCCTAAAATGTCACCTTACAAACTTATTAAACACTCATAAATGTCCGGTCTCAATTACAATATATGTATATTATTATACATACAACTATTTTACAAGTAAACACCTCGAAATCCCTTTCGCACTCCCGAATTGCACATGTAAGGACACGAAGTAAATTCGACTGCTAGTTGTAAAGCACATCAGGAGGAAGGAGGAAGATTCGGAGTTGATGTTGCGCTGTCCGTCCACTGAAATCTCGATTATGCGAAGATGGACGAGGATATCGAAATGAAATTAAACGCAATTCCCAATCATAGAGTACTCCAGCTGTTTTATTTAGTATTCCTAACTTTGTGCAGAAACAACCTACGTACAGCTAAGAGTACACTTTTTCCAAATTTAATTAACGAATATCCAGTGATTCACATGGGAGTGATTCGTCTATATGGATGCGTAGGACAAAATGTTGTTCCAGCCAACTACTAGCATCGTTTTCCCCTTTCAGCAGGGAGCGAGTGATCGGTCCACGTTTAACATCACCACAGGTCGTGATAGATACCACCCCAGGTCGTGATGAGTACCACTTCAAGCGTCTAATATTCATGCTTTTAATAATAGAAACTACAAAACTGATTACCAGTTTGAATGCATGAGTGTCTAGTTTTGCTACTAAACAACGTACCAAAAAAATTGGCGTTATCCGGCCATTTCAAGCAAATATTAAAAGTAAAACTTCGATCTCTACAGAAATAGCTCTCCTAAATTCTTGACTATGGAAACAATCAAACAACGCAAGCAGAAAATATAATAAGATTCGATGGCATGGAACGCTATCCTGCGAAAATGGACACTAATAATGTTGTAATAGTTGCCCCGCCTGCATGGAGCCTTTAGATGGACCGACACCCACAACTTGTAGATCTCGGCGTCTAATCGCTGTCTTGTCGTAGTGCAATGTATTGTAATTTCGATATTTGGAATTTTTCCGATTTCGTATTGGGTACTATAAATCACTGTGCCAGAACAGATGTGTTCTGCCAGATTGCACCATACACTTTCCATAGTTTCTCTGATAGGAAACATTTAGTGCTAGCATTCAATGTTCTGATATTATTTAAGATAGTCTGCGAAAATAGCACGTCGATTTAGAGACTCCTTTTTCAAACACCATTCACCGAAGGTGATAAGATAATAGAGGCCAGAGCACAGATAGCATTCCATCATTAGTAGCTAGCGGAAGTATGAGTGAATGATGAAATTTGCCTGCTACAACTTTTGCTTGGTGCAGATGACGTCACTCAGACAGACTTTATACTTGCATTGAACAGATCTCGCATATAGTTGAGAGTTTAAAGCACGAAAGTCCTTTTGTGTCGACGCTATGCGAACATCCACCGTGATTGGAATTGCAACAACTCCTCCTCGAACCGAATTCAGCTCCGTGTCTCGAAATGCAAATTTACCATTAAATGCATTTCAAGTTTCAGCATGCTTCCACGCCACTGCAGCAGGTTGCATTTGGACCCATGGTAGACCCTCATTCGTACGCATGTAGTAAATAAAATTAAATTATTTGTGCGTCAGGACCACTTGTCGAAGTTTTAAATTTCCGATTCGTTCGAGATGCTTTATTTGAATGAAATATCATAAAATTAGCTCTTAATTGCAAGTGCCATGGACTTTCTATGTGCCATTAACGTCAAAAGACTGCAGCAGCAGCAGCAGCTACTCAACTGACTGCAGCAGTGTATTTTTGCAGAATGGAAACTCAAAACGTTGCACTCAATCAGCGAAGAGTTCAGTGAATATTAACATTAATTCGGCGCTTTGCTTTGTGCAAATTAAGAGCCACAGTTTGAAATTAACCCCTAATAATTATGGAGCTTTTCGTACCATCCTATTTACCAGCAAGGACCAAGTAAGTTCCAGTAAAGCGAGCATATGCTTTAAAAGTTACCGCGCTCCTTTGCTTCACAATAATTTCACTTTTACATACATAAATATCGTCGATTTTTCTGTTTTAGGTTTAGTTGCTATCCAAACCGTACTCCATTGAATCCTTTCGCTTCAGTTACGTTAACCTAAATGCCAGTATATTCATGTTTAACTCTGTTTGGACATCAGAAGGTTAGCAGAATGGTACGTCTTTGGTTTCCACTCGGTGGACCGTATGGTGCTTTACTGTTCTCCATTGTCTTAGATGGGTAACTTTAATGAGTATAGATGAGTATTGCCAAACCAGATGAGTCAAATATCTGGTGTTAATCTTCCACCTATACTCTTATACAATACTTTTTGTTGTTTGGTAAAATGGCATCTACAAAGCACTCAGGAAGTACCTTTTTCCAAAATTAAATTACTTAATGAGGAGCCCCTGGTCCATGGCTCCTGATACATGGTGTCTGAAGAGGTCGTCTTTCGTAACTTGTCTCTCATCGTAATCTTAGCAGTCGGATGCACCTGACTCCGATTGCTTCCAAGTCCTCATGCTCCTATGTGTCGTACAACAACCTATTAGACATTCACTCCAGACAATTTCTTGAATTGAGAAATCCGCATTTCCTCCTCAACAATTCCTCGTTTTTACGGCTCAATCCAGGAGAACAATAAATTAAATTAAATATTCTGGAAATGTGATGAAGTTCGCTGAACGACAACCCTAAGCAAATTTAGAGGATTGCGACAGTGGTTGCCACAGAGATGGGCGGCAGCTTTTGCGTGTATAAATTATTTGCTTGTCATTTACGGCAAATGTCAGCCAAAAATCCTACACGAGCGTTGTGAGCATACACTTTAAATATGTAGTAGCATCGACTAGAGGAATACTGTACAGTGTACACAGAGCAGGACGAGTGCAAGAGGAGAGAGTGTAAAGGCGAAGCGATCGAAACTTTCTCCACAGATATTTTGACGAACAATTAATACACATTGCCACGTAGCTGCTGAAGCCAAAGCAACCCATGCTAAGCTCACGACATTGACAAGAATATTCAATGTAACATTACACACTCTTGTTACTACATATTCGATTATTGTGCAAAATTCGGTCTACACGAACTTGCAGGGAATGCAAAATAGCGACAATGACAACGAAAAGCAATGAAGGATGTAACCTAAAGCGAAATTAATCTACTGTCCATGTTGCCTTAGATGCAATCCTTAGAAATATTGTAGATTCGCTCTGCCAACGAAGCATCTGTTGCAATGCAGGAAATAACGACAGCGGGAGAGAGGGACAAAGCGATAGCGGGATAGAGGGGAAACGACAGATGTGCTAAAGACTTAAAACTTTACTTTTTGAGAGCAGTGACAATTATTGCAGGTCTTGAAACTCTTGCTAATTACACGTTTCATGCTCCTTGTGCGATTGACGACTTTCGAAGCAGGCATTTTCTCCTATATTACGTTTCTATGCACACAAACTCACGTCGCGACGTTTCCTAACACCCTCAAACATCGAGACATATTTTTCAACTTCCCAAATTAAATGTTCGTATCTTATCTTTCCAAATTGCCTTGATGATAATGATAATTGAGCCCCCGGCCACATTATTAGTGTTATTCGTGACATACATTCTTTCTAATTGAGAACTCTCTAAGCAAATATTGGGAACTCATTATTATTGGGTATTTATTAAAGTAATTGTTATTAATTGTGGTCTTAATTGAGCTTTGTTACCTGCTGCTTAGCCACTTACATACACATTAAGGATGTGCGAAGGAACGCAGTGTCTACATATCCAGGACATTGTTACACTCTGCGATTCGGACAGATTTCATCGTCCGTGACCATAGATTGAACAATAGATTAAACAATAGATTAAATATGTATTACAGTGTTTACTCTGTTTACGCTTAGCGATTTTTCACCGTGAGTAAATTCGTCCATCCACGCATATTAGATTGTATTTACGTTGAAATGAGTTATTCGAGTTGCATCACTAAATATTGTCAGTAAAATTAGAGTAGGGTAAATAATTTTCTCTATAAACCTAAATAGCCTAAAGCTGGGTGCGAGGTGAGATCACGTAAGGAGATCGCAATGGTGTGGGATCCATTTGATCCTTTCACAAGACTTCCTTAAGTTCCGCTAATAAATCTTCAGATATATGGTAAAAATGAATAGTACGAATTGAGTATTGAATATTATCAATTAAGAAAATACAATGATAAATGCTGCTTGAATTTCGGAAAACAAAAGAAGGTGAGTTTGTGACATTAACGAGTTTTGCTAAACTACAATAAATTTGTTTTTAAAGTACGTAATTTGTATTACAATTTTCAGCTTTTATATTTACCATACTTTTTGAAATAATCTTTACACTAAAACATTAATTTATCATGCGTGTTCTGCTGACCCGAACCGTATTCTCAGTAGTCACGTTTTTGTTGGTTTTAGCCCACCACTAAATCAACGGCGGCGCCTGCTGAAGAGAATCTACGCTTCGGCCTCACCGAGGACAGCGCTCGTTCTTGACAATGCCTTTGTTGTTATATTGTTTTTTTTTTAGGTTTTTATTCACTTTTATGTTCGTTTATCCACGTTTTTAGTGAGCACTAAAATTATTTGTTATAATTTTTCAGCTGTCATAAGGAGCTACCGACTTTCTGGTTAAACCGATCCGTCCTTTATACCTGTTCGCTCGTTCTAGCCGTGCTTTTTTCAAGAAAGATGCTGGGGGACGGGCATTTATGAATGCGTTTTTAATTTTATTCCTTTTCTGTCTAATAGGATTATTTACTCGATTCAAATGTAGTGTTTGTTCTGGTGTAGGTTGATGAGCAGGCCACCGCAATTAATAAGCTGCAAGTGTGGATTCGGACATCTGGCGTTCAAAACATAGCATCCGTCCGTCTCGTCTTTGTTGCCAGAGCGGAAAGTGAGACCTTTTCGCAGAATTCTGATAAACCTGTCCACTTCCATGTCGCATCTTCTGCAGGTCAGCGCTTTCTTGACTCGAATCATACCAACCGGTGGCCGGTAGCCGATGGCCGGTGGCCGGTGGTACCGAAGGAAAGTGTAAAAACATTTTGCATTTAATATTATAGTCGATGTTCATATTTGCATATCGTATTTCTATCGCTTTTACTTGTTACTGACATATATATAAAAAGAGAGCTTTTTCAAGTACTATTGTAGGTATTTCAAATGTGTTTATACACTAATAAAAGTCATCGTGTTCATACTTCAATAAGTACGTGGATCAGAACCTAATTGAAATATTAACGCTCTGCATACATTGCGATGAATTCAAAGGTGAAACGCACCAACTGCAACCGTAACGAGAAGTGAGTGACTGGAGCTGAGATAAAACATCATAATAAATCAAGGCAAAATGAACTCGACTTATGCGCAGTCAGTCAGTCCTCGTGGGACATCGAAAGCAGCCACTTACACGGACCCAGATCCTGCTGCGATCGCAGTGGGTACGGTGCACCCCGATGAGCAGCAGACACAGCCTCAGTGGGCATGCAGGCCGACGCAAACCGCAGCCGAGTGAGCCAGCTACGAACACGCAAGAACGTAGCTCTGCGGCTGGCAGAGAGAGAGCTAGAAAGGTTCCTTACAGCAGAGGATACGCTGTACACTTTAACACGCGGCTATATAAATAATAACTGCTTGGTACTGGATTGCATTTCCTTAAAGTCTGTTTACCTTCCATTCTTAGACGGAGATTTCTGTTGCGTGAGATGCAGTACAAAATAGGTTCATGTTGCTTCTACGCAAAATTTAACTCCGCTAATTTAAACGATTGATTTGATTCGCATTCGATTTTCACACCTGATTCGAAGCAATGCGGTTGTATACATAGTATACATTTGCCAGAGTTGATGTGAGGAGCACAATAGTCCGGGAGTGTTGAGTATTGTCAGAATGTAGTTAAAATAAATCCAGAGTGCTATCTGGTGGCCTGGCAGAGGCTTAAATACCCGATATGCACTCATGACCTCTGTGGAACACGAATAGAGTACATCCACCGAAGGAACACTTGTAGATAAGCAGCCAGATCGGAGAAATGATCAGTCTTTGGCTTTCTTTGGGAGCTTAGTTTCCGGAATAAACTAATTACATGTAAAAGGCAATAATTAATTACATTCAACGTGTAGACGTGACTTCTTTTTAGAAACTTAAGTGCAGTCAGTGTGTGTGGTCCAAATAATTCCGAAATTAATTAATTTGTTCGTAAAGATCCGAGTGCGGACTAGATTCGTGTCTTGACAGATTCGTGTCTCGTAGATTCGAGGTTCGTTTTGCACCTTCGATTAGAAATAAATTCATATGGAATGCCTTCCATTGAATCAACGCCAAGTGAAGCACTCAGCTGTGTGAAATCACGCGCATGCGTTTCACACTCGTCGTGACACTAATCGATGGTTCGGCAATGCCACGCAGCACATCAGACGTGGCTAAGATTTATTGGAGAATCTAAAAGATTTGACAACCAGAGAAAATGCGTTGACGAAGGTGCGACAAGAGGCGTAAAATTGATACCATACGAAATAAGCTGAATGCACGGCATACGCGCTCATTGGAATACGTTCGAGTGTGTTTGCATGTGCGGCTGCAATTGTGTGTGTAGATGTGGGCATTCAAAAATTTGAAAACATTCCTCAAGCACAATAAATTATGACAAAGTTTCAATTCTAGAAATCTTGTTCGTCTGCAGTACCTTAAAATCTCGTTAAGTTGCTTTTCGAGAACACAAATGAAATTTATTATACGGTGTGTACGTATGCCAAGAAGTGTGTGAGTGTCGACGGTATCAGCTATGAAAAATCAAATAATGAGTACTATATAGAAAGATGTGGGGAATGTTGCCGGATTCTCATTTTCTGTATTATAATTTCTCAAATGCAACACTATGACTGCAGAAGAACATTAACAAACATTAAGATCTTTGTTATAAGAGTAAAACAATTATCTTTTATCTAATGTTAATTAGCTCAATTTACTATTCAATACAATACTTTAATCAAGAACGTAAACATCGCAATCATTTCGGTGCAGTGTCAAAATAAACGAAGTTTGCTAACTGAACTGTTTAATTTAACGTGGACTGAGGATGTATTTACGTGTTAGAAATGGCAGAAGCATATTCTCACGAAAATATATTGCTCGGTGTTGATTCGGACACTTCGCAATAAGATGACAACAGTCGATATCTCTGCTTTTGACCTCCAAGGAAGCACTGTAGCAGAGTGAATGCAGTGTATTCTTCAGAGGGGTCACGACGACCAGCCCCATCTGGTGCTCATAAGTATAAATAAGCACTTTGTAAAAAATATGTTATGAATCAGATACAAGTTCTTCTAAGGACCATCATCACTACTTGCGGTGTGAAAAAGATCCTTGAAAGGACGAGATATTATCGACGGTGAGGTTAGTCGTAGTTTGTTGCTCGGCGTGAGATACGAAAACCAAATACATGAGTCTGGCGCACCGTGTTTCGTACTACAAGCCATTAAATAGGGATTAAAGAGGGCTAACAGCGGTTACTCAAACCAAACCAGCATCTTTACTTCTGATTTCGTCCCATCTTTGCACCTTTTTATATTATAGTATGCCAGTTGAGGCGATTTTCTTGGCACTGTCACTGTCACTGTCATAAGTTTTATACTATATTATGACCTTTCCAACCACGTTACCGTTTCCAGTTCTCCAATTACAGGTTTCTCTAGAAATGACAGCTTTAAAAAACAACATACGTCGCTGGTTCTCTGAGCATTTTAGCAGCTTATTTCCCACCTGGATTTGAGAATTTACTAATTTGTTCAGGTTTTTATTTTAAAATCAAATATTGTAAAAAGCCATTTCACTAATAAGTCTGAAACAATTGAAAACTTATTGTATTTTTTGTTTTTTACGTTTATTTGTAGGTATTATTTATAATTATATATCATATGTTATATCTATATATATATTATATATTATATTATTATATAATAGAGAGAATATTATATAATACATATAAATATATCATATTAGTTTATATTTATTATACATATATATACATGAATACCTATTTTGATATATACTCGTATGTATGTATATATATGTATATATATATACAGATATATAGGTCTTTCTTCAACAACTAGCAGTTATAATATTTATCACAGATTATAAGTCCTTAACTAAAGATTACATTTTAATTACTTTTATTACTAAGCTAGAAATCTTGATTAACGTGCATTCAGTATTATACTCGTAGTAAAAAAAAAAAAATAAAAAATTTACTTTTTATTTGGATTGCTTGTTTATTTTAATACTTTAAATTAATTCGTGTCATTAAACCTTGATGACTAAATTGCATCTCATAAGTTTATAGTACGTATCGTTAATGAGTTGTGGTTAAGTGTTTATGTTGGTGCGTGTATGTTAATTACGTAAAATTAAGTAAGACATAAAATTATTCTATCGTATTTTCGACGCAGAAAAACTTGACTTTTTCTTCTTGTTAAGTTGCTGCACCGCGTTTTATTGCTGAATGATTAATCTAACAATTATGTATGTATGTATGTATGAACGAATAAAATCGGAATAGGAAAAGCGTTAAAATTATTGCAGATTTACATATGTAAGTAGTTCTTGTTGTGTTGTTTTTGGTTGTTGCACATGCCCGCGGACTCCCCATGCTGATATATTGCACACAAATCCAGTTACCTTCATTGACCTCATCGAAAGACGCCCAAATGTACGAGGACTTCCTTGACCTGAAACAAGAAAAATGGACAGAGTTCAAGTGGAGCATTTATGAAACATTTTAGAGTATTCCACAAAATTGTAGTGAATACTTTTATATTTGCTGTCCACAGTACCAACATGCGGAGTAGTACCCCTTCGCTATGAGCTTAGATCTCTGATAGAAACACAAACTAACAATATAGTCAGTGCCCTCATTAATCTTTCAGTCACTTTCGCGATTCAGACTGTTTGGCATATGGACGGAATGTCCTACTATGGACGAATTTGAAGCAATCCCATTGACCACAACATCTATACACCTCTCAGATCTGTACCCAAACCGAATTTCCACAAACTATTCTACACTTCAGTTATATAATGTGGTTCCGATTGATATACTGAATACGGCTGCCAAGAATCGTACCTACCGTTGGCTCCTAGGCTTCCTTTTTGGCACCCGTGGTTAGACCGTAGTTGCTGCTCGTGTTGTTTATCGGCGAATGGCCGTTGTACGGTCGGTTCAGCCCGCCGGCGCTCCTGTAGCACAGGCCGGTCTTAAGGGCGGCTGCTGTCGATCCCACCGGCAGGGCGTTGGTCGCAAAGACGCTAGCATTCGAATGCTTCATATTCGGCGGCGTTTGTGGCGGGGTATCGGGCTGGATCTCGAGAAACCCCATGCGTTGCAGTTGCTGCTGGGTTTGATACTGCTGCTGCTGGTGCTGGTAGTGTTGGTGTTGGTGAACATTCATTGAATGTGGCGTTGTAGGGGTTGTAGGTATACCTGTACTGTTGCTGATATTGCAGTTGAAGGCGTTGTTCCCGTACCCCGTAGGTATCTGCGAATAGGGCGATACGGCGACGTAGTTGTTCATCATACTTAGCGGCGAACTGGGCGCCAGTGGATTCAGCTGTTGCGAGTGCTGCTGCTCCGTATGCAGGAGATGGCCAGCCGTATTGTTGCTTCTGCCGTTGCCGATGTGCGGCAGCAGATGCAGATGGGGGTGGTGGTGTAGCTGCTGCTCCTGCGAGAAGTATTGCTGGCCCAGATAGGTAGTTGGCGGCGGTGTCTTGCAAGCGACTGTGTCGGCCAGACTCCAGATTTTGGGCTTGGTAGCTGGAATCGGAATACCACAGTCTCTGCTCAGCAGGTTTTTTGGAGCGCCATATTCACTTGTTTCGGTGCCCACGAACCCGCCGTGCTGGTAGAAGTTGTGATGTTTCTGCTGATATTGCTGTTGAAACGTGTTGTAGCCGGGGTGGCTGAAGGAGGAATTGTGGCTGCTGAGACTGCGTACATCTGCGGTACTTTCTGGCTTCTGATCGTCACTTGCAAGGTCATCGGCTTTGCCGTCCTTCTCAATTTCGGATTTCAAAAGATGGAAATCTGCAATGAATTCATGAAATTTAATTTCATTTAACATTTAAGAACTGTTTTTGTTTTTAATCCTGTCCGTGTCCGTGTCCGTGTCCGTGTATGTTGGTATTTTCTTCACAAACTTCCCGAAGCATCCCTTAAAAGCAAAGCATCTTCACAGGCGTTGAAGCGTGCCACCCTCGACGCAAAACTACGTTCCCGGTTCTACGTTACATTCTCGTGATTTACAAATAAAAAATAAACAAAGTAATTCTATCAGAACCACTTAGCGTGGCAGGCCATCCCACTGCACAATCTGCTGCCAACTTCCGGGAAGCAAATATAACTCGCCATGGCAAACAAAGGACTGCGAGCGAACGCTTTGTTGCGCTACATTAATTTAACTTAAAACAAACTACCTCAAAGCTAATAGGGTTGACTTCTATGACGCTTTATTGCTTGGGCGTAAAGAGCCGCGTATTGCCGAGATTTCAAAATATCGTCTAACAACGACGTTTATAACGTTTGTCAAGTGCGCGAAGTTACATTTCGCTTGCGAAAATAGGCCTCAAATCTAATAATATTATAAGCAAACAGATTTTATTACTGCATTAAAGACTATTTACCCAAATTAGCACCAAATAATATACGATATGTTTAATTCAATAGAGGATATTTATTTGTAATCTATGTAATTCACAAACATGAAATACGTAATTTTCTTTTAATTTTCTTTAAGTTTCTCATTCTTCTCTAAGTCCTTAAATTTTAGTCTGTTTTCTATTCTGACCAGTATTGCTTCACTTTTGACAGATGTGCGACTCAGTTTGAATTCAACCGCTTTTCGTCTTCTATTCACTTTCCTTCCATTCCTAAAAACTACTCTCACCTACAAAGCCGCGTATAGTATGCTAGAGGAAGGATGGGAAATCCTTTCCGTTCGTTACAAACGGAAGGACAAACTTAATGTACCGTTCTACCCTTCGGCTAGCTATTAGCAGGCAGCTTGCTCGGTTGCAGAAGTAAACATGACTGCCAAAAGCTTGCATGGCTGCAAAGGTCATGCTTACATAAGTACCTACTTTCGAACTATGGCTGCGTTTTACGCGGAGGCAATGCGCTTTTATTAAAATTATTTTGTTCATTCTAGGAATTTAGAATGCAAAGAAATTATGTTTTATCGGTCAGCAAAAATCTAAGTACGAAATTTGAAAAGCAGAGCTGGAGTACCGCTTTTTTTAGTTGTAGGACCCTTTCGCCTCATATTCGCGCACCACTCTTGCTTTGTTTGCAGTTTGCCCAACTTTCACATCCCTTGTTTACATGAAGAAGAACACACAATGTGGGATACTCTGTGCGTTTCATATCTCGCACTTTCGTCATTAATTCCTTTAGAAAAACCTACGAAAAAATGCTGATTTTCATTTTTGTGCTCGAAAGTGCAATAATGATATCCGAGTTGGTCGCTGCCAATTTTACGGACAGAAGACGCCGACAACTATTTGGACGAGTTTAAAAGGGAAATTGAGAACGGAAATTACGACCTTAGCTTATTCACATATGGGCATTTCATTAGAAAAGTCCACCGTGAAAGAAAAATGAAATGTTAATAAAATAACCTTTTGATCTGACATTATCTAAAAGAATAATCAATTTTTTTACCTTCAATAATTTAGATCTTAACTCACTCGCATCGATAAGAAAACTGACTTCAAAGTTGAATTTATGCCTTCTCGCTCTCAGTAAATTTTAATAGCATCCTTTCTTTAATTATTACTCCTTTAAAAGAGAAGTATTACATCTTAACTCACACCATAAAAACTGATTTACAACAGCAACTTATAAATAAAAAACTTATAAAATAAAGAAAATGCAAAGAAATCAAACAAAGATCAGAGAGAGGCCAGCGTTTGACCAATATTTCTGAAACTTCTGAATCATAAGGCTCAGACTTTTAATAATATAACTGCCGATAATTGTTCACTTTGTGTTTGGTCTGTGAATACCGTTTGATAACTCATTCTTGTTAAAATAAAGCCAGTCGAGATAAAAACCAATTTAAAACTAAATATGTATGTATATATCACGAACAAAATATATTCCTTATAGTGGCTATACTGTATATGAGTCAGAACTTTCTTCTTCATACTATCATCATTACCATACCATAGATATGTAGGAGAGCTAATGTTAGAACATTCTTACTCTTAAAATGAAGTTTCTTTTAATTCCTTTTATTTAGTTTCGGCAACTGTGGTACAGTGCTATCTTTATTTATGGTATTATACTTGTATAAATTACAGCAAG
Organism: Myopa tessellatipennis; assembly: GCA_943737955.2. Lineage (NCBI taxonomy): Eukaryota > Metazoa > Arthropoda > Insecta > Diptera > Conopidae > Myopa > Myopa tessellatipennis. Next base: position 22,293,198 of record OX031317.1, read on the forward strand.
ACGATTTGTAAACGTAGGACGATTGTAAAATATAAGATAAGACGATATTGGAGCTCAGGTATAAACTGTCTTATAAGAACGATAGTTGTGGGAAGGTTCTAGGTAGAATCATTCAATGAAACTATAATAGAATATTCTTTTTACAGCATTGTGATGAAGAGTGTACCATTAACATAATATTAATGAACATTAACTGTAAATCGTACCTTTTCGATGATCACCACCCGTTCTGACTGCTTTGCCATAGATGCTATCTGGTTTTTCGGATCCGGCCGCATCTTTGCCTTCCTTCTCATCATCCGAGAGCATTGCATCATCATCTTCTGTCTTGTTTTTTGGTTCCCAGGTCATTTTATTCTCCTTCTTCAGACGGCGGCGTGCGTTGGCGAACCATGTGGACACTTGTGTCAGTGTCATTTTCGTAATAATGGCCAACATGATTTTTTCACCCTTGGTTGGGTAGGGATTCTTTTTGTGCTCGTTGAGCCAGGCCTTCAGTGTAGCTGTGGACTCTCGAGTAGCGTTCTTTCGACGTGCCGCTAAATCGTAACCCGCACCGTATCTGAAATGGAATTTTTGTAAAAGCAATTTAAATTCGTCCTGGCCAAATTCTACTGGCCGCTTTAGTTAGTGCTTAGAGTTTTACTCCAGTGCGCTGTAACTTCGGCCAGCTGAGATTATTTACAAAAGTGTTTTCTTAAACAAGTGGAATCTTTATAAAAGTGAAATGTTTAAAAAACTGAATAATGCATAATTTGGAATCTATCTAATATCCTTAGTACTGGAAATATCGAAGACTATTTCTATTAGATGAGATATATACGGTCGCGATAAGGAAAAACCGATGGATTATTAACTCTTTGTTTCTTTTTAATCAATAAAAAATAAATAAAATTTATTTCAATACAGCGGATTCTTTCATTTTGTTTTATTTCATTTTTAGTTAATATTATAATATTATTTTTCAACATTAAGAAATTAGAAATACGACGCAAATGTAACCGAAAAAACCGAAGGAAAGCAAGAGCAGCGTCGAAATAGAATCACTTCGCTGACGACGTCGGCGGCAACGAGTATTTATTATTTCTTCGTTCCCCATAAGAGCCTGTGTTATTTTTAGCTTCGTCAGATGCACGGTCGCCAAGCGACGTTTATGTGCTTACAGCGTAATTTAGCACTGACGTAAAGGGGCTCACATTTAAATCATTGCACATCCAACTTTTCATACAGATACCGATAATTTAGACCCTAAATTGTAAGACTCGTATAGCACGGGAATATGTTTCAATTTGAATATTATACATATAATGTGTCAGACATACTTTTCATACTTTAAAAACTACTTCGAACGCTTCTTGTTTTCCACGAGTATCAGAGTATAGTGATACGAGTATCAGAGTAGAGAGATACGAGTGTCAGAGTAGAGAGATACGAGTGTCAGAGTAGAGTGATACGAGTATCAGAGTGCAGGTGGTTCGTCCAAATGAGCTCACTTCCCTAAAATCATGAGTGTGCGGGCTTTAAACTTCCTCCACACCGAATACAGTGGAAAATTCTACAGTTCCCCAAATGAAATAAAATTTTTCTCTTCAACACACTTTACTACTTTTAAAAAATAACGGTACTTTACGCAGTGGACCGCACACCACCGTAGAATTTTCTTCAAACAAGCAAAGCGACGTTACTTCAGCCTGGCTAACGCATAAACTCCCGTAATAAACTCAAACGCCGTTGAAAGAGAGCTTTTAGAAATAAAAACCGAGAGGTGCTTCAAGCTGACGGAAAGTATGGTAATTGGACAGTTAAATATTAGATGGTGCTCTTTACGGAAAAAGTCCTTGCAGCTCAGGTTCATCTTTTGTAGTATGTACTGTTATGCGCGGTGGCAGGACTACAAGGAGGACAACTGACATAATACTTAATAGCGACATTACAAGGCATTACACTGGTCGTTGTAGGGCACACTGATTAGCACATTCTTATCGCAAAGTCTACCAGAGGACGGATGTGATACCAATACCTTTTCTGAGTAAATATTGATGCTAGATGTTCTGGGATTAAATGTTGTCCTCATAGCTTATTACCATGCTATGAGGCGTGTGTGCCATGGTGTACATGCTCAATCATTCTTTCCACAGACAGACTGACAGATCTGACAGATGGACAGGGCTAGATTGGACTTTGTTTGTCGCGCTACAAACTACGCTTTTACGAACCCGCGTTCGAACCTGTTTTAGTTAATTTGCGTTTAATTCACTTGAATGCAGTTGAATAACCTTACAATTAAATGCAGTTTTTTGGGGTCCATATTCATGTGTGTGTTCATCTTCATATTATTTCATATTATCAACATTAATAATATGATACATTGTTAACTTATTTTAGTCATCTCATTCAGCCTATTGACCCTTTTGATTCTTAAGAGTTCGAATAAAATTATTCACAAATAAAAAATACATGTAAAATAGAGAAAAGTGAGCACTGAGATTCGGAAGTTCGACAACAATTCTTCCTCCTCTGTGCGACTTCTCAAAGACAACCGCTTCGTGTAACGTGCCCATGTTGTTCTTAGTTATGAGCACTCCAGTTAAAAGTTAGCCTTTAGATGCCGCTAATGAATCGGCGTACGATTGTTTGTCGAGAGTTTCGTAGCAATTTGGCCTCAATTGTTATCGCACGGAACACCTCGGCTGATAATTGAATTGCATCATTTCTCCCTCAGTCAATCACTGTATGCTTATAATTGCCGCAAACAACCTTTTTCAATTCAATTGATGTTGTCGCTTGCTGTTGATAATTTTGTTTGTTGATACATTTACAGTTGCGATACTTAACAACGTGGAAAGTGAATAAGTGACTTTTAATGGGCTGGCGATATGAACGACTTCACTTAAGAGTTAATGGAAATAATTAAACAGAAATTCATTTCCTATCTTACGAGAAACAAGACCAACTCAACAACTACTCGCAATAAACAAATAAGAATATGCTAAGTGTTGCATTCAATAAAATGTTCTTAAATTAGGCTTTTAAACTTCTTAAACTAATTTTATTGCCTTTTCTCTGTGTAGTCATTCCGTGTATAGTATTTATATATGTACTATATATCGTATATAACTCGCATGCCCACATTTCGAAACAATAGCCAAAGAAAGGGCCAAAGAAATAGGATAGGATATATTCTAGTAGACTGGAGAACTTTTTCCCAGGAGTGCCTCTTTGCACATCTAATACTAAGCCAATTCTACAGAATCCAAGAAGGATGCCATTTTTTCGAAATGTGCAATCATCTGGATTACATTTTCTCCGAAATTTGCTTTTTATAACTATTGTAATTATAAAAAGTTGAGGTTTGTACTAATTATAAAGCTCTTACCCGTACGCTGCCAAAGTTGGATCATAGGAATAGTAGCTGGTTGTGGGCTGCAAACCCGCCGATGTCCAGGCTGTCATGTCAGAGCCCGCGGCGTTTTCCTTCAAACCGTACGGGTTACCCTAATGAAATAAAAGAGCATGTTAAAAAAAGGCATATTCGACTGCATGGTAGACTAGGGAATTATAAGTTGTATAAAGTTTGTATAAATATTGAACAGATTATTGAGTGTTGTTCATGCTTTTGAATATGTACTTTTGTTCATGCTTTTTGAAATCACGAGGAAATCGAAAGCATTTGAGATCAGAGTTTCAGAGTTCATATAAAAGGATTACATGAACGATAGAATGCCATCTTCATAGCTGCACACACACTCGTATATGAAAATAGACCCAATGCGTGCGTATACCTGGCTTCAGACGCTTATTATAGAAACTAGCATATTCTCTAAGCTCGGACTAAATACAAATACTAATTTACATATGCTGTGAAACTCTCTTCTTAGTCATTTCGACTAAAATATGTTAATGGTATGTTATATTTACCAGAGGTGAATAGAAGGCCGTACTATCGACTCCTATGCTGGGATAAGGATTTTGCTCCGTTGACGGATATGGAGTGCCGTAGACGCCAACATTACTAGACGGCATGCGTGAGTAGCCCGAAACAGCGAGACGTGCGGAATCATACTGGCAGGAGCACACTGTATGTCCTGATACTGGATCTGTCATAATCGGTCGTCCATTTTCGCAGCAGGATGTCCCTTTGGCTGCGGCAATGCCAGCGCCGCCGACGTCAACGAGACTGGTCGCAGTTGTGGCGTTATCGACTGCCACACCGGTACTGGTGCAGGCACCGGTGCCCGTATTGTTGGATATTTGCGAAATTACACCTGGACTCACTGGCCCAGTAGCCACGGCGGTCGCAGTTGACCCGCCAGATGGACTCAGCGATGCTTCATTAGCACCAGACAATGGCGAAGGAGTCGTCGTTGTGGGGACGGCAGCTTGCGAAATGTCCGCGGCTGCAGTTGACTGAACTACGACGGCACCGCTAACTAGCTAAAAGGAAAAAGAAAAATTGCTCATATAACATCCAGTAAACGTGTTTTTCGGCATGGCTGAAATATTAATACCCTACACTGTCATCGTTCCTCGCGACGAGGATCTTGTTATCGTGTGCATTTATTTTTATACACTACTTTAAATACATATAAATGATATGTATTTTTTTATGGAATACTTTTTAAGTGTGTAACAACAAATTAATTGCGTTTCTAGAGTGTCGAAGTAAATAAATCACTGAACTTCTTAACGTCATTCAATTCAGCGTTTCGAAAGAAAAATGAAATTGAAATAATTTATTATTTATAAATTATTCATCATGTTTCCATGTTAATGTCAAAGAGTAACTATACTATTCCCCCAAATAACGGGCCTTATTTTGTATATGAATCTGGTTCGCTGCTGGTTCACTGACTTTCTTCATTTCATACTGTTATTTGATTTCTTCAATCAAATCAAATCATAACTTCCCCAATGAGCAGGGCGACGACTCAGGAGGTGACGCTGATTAAGGATGCCACACCTACTTGCCCACTTCTGCGGGCCACAACTGGAGGGACAGCATAAACTTCACATTGTAGGGTATAAAAGACACAAGCAAAGTAAACACACGAAGAAGCAAACGTCTTGGCGGAATCTACAAACAGGTGATTTGCAGGCAAAAAAAAGGCATGTTCGGCTGGAAAGAAATGAGGCAAACCAGTCGACATTATTGGTAGTTCGGATATGCTGTCACTGTGAATACGAGTACAATTTCAACACTCCTAAATTTTAAATCTAAAAGAGAAGTCAACCAAGCAGATTAAGTCGATAACTTCAAATGTCAAAATATTTTATTGGCTCGGCACAATATGCGATCCGTTCCATCTATTTTCACTTCATTAATTTTCAATTTATCACAGTCCGATTTCAGATGCGAGCGAGGTCCCCTAAAGGGTACAACACAACACAACGGAACACAACGCAACGCAACACAACACAACACAACAGAACGCAACACAACGCAACACAACAGAAAGCAAATACACCACGAACGGCAGAAAAAATAGATGCAATCCCAACGAGCCCGAAGCAGGTATATGGATGGAGTCTAAGCAGCGTCGGAGCGAACTAAAGGCGAAAACGGTTAGTCCCGTCTGCCTGTTCGTTCATCCGCCGCAGCTCGTCCATCGGCCGATCAAGGCTGGCTGTCGCATTTTATTAACTTTTATTAGTAGGACGACAATAAGCAACGACGAAAACCTCATAAAAAGGAGACAAATTTGAACAAAAACGAAGAATATGAAAACAGACTTACAGACCAGTGCGATAAGATGACTTGCTCGTTTTATCATCGTCCCTATTGAGTAAATTCACCGACCCGAGATGCTTTATCAGATTTGTACCTTTCTCAAAATTCTGCTGGCGAAGAGGTTATCGCGCACCAAGACTCACTATAACTCCGACGACAAATTACGATCGTCATGAGGAGCATCAATATCCTAGTCATCAGTTGCAGTCTGAGTCCTCGTCCTCGTCCTCGTCTCTAGCTATACTAAGTTTCTCTCCACTCATGCAGAAACCACTCTTCACCGAACGTCGGCCGCAGCAATAATGACCTGATCTCGAGAGTGAGTTATGTTTAATTTTATTTAAAAGGTGCGGACAACCGAAGGCTCAAATAAAATTAAGAAGCTCCTGATATGCAAATTCACAATTAAATCAATTCCGAACAGAAAAGAAATGTGTGAGGAAAACATTTTGAATTTCTTAATGATAGTCGCATCTGAGGGTTATAATTTGTTTGTCAGATTTGGTTCTACGATCCATTCTACTATACAAGTGCATAATATATTGTATGTCTAATAACATCTGATCTTTATTTTCATAATTTTATTATATACTATTAAGACGTGATAAGGTTTTGAAAATTATAAGCCACTCTTGTTTATATTCATAAAGTTCGATACTTCCCACACGTCGCTTTTGATTTTAGATTGCAATTAACTCGTAATACAGTCATCGTGATCGACACACGCCAATGCATACTATATTCCTTGTAATTAATCGCCCCGCGTTGGATTATAGTTATATTTCTTCTTCGGAAGCCTGATTTCACGCAAAAATCTGGACTCGTATGTGGTCACCTCCGAACAGGCAACGAAGGAAGTAATTGTACATACATACGTTATCTCAGATCTGGGTTGGAGTACAATAAAGTCGTGCTCCAGCTCAGTTTGTGGCTGGAGGTGATATTGATTATATACATATTGTATATAATATCCCTATCAGCCGCCGACTACTGTACGTCGCAAACGGAAGGATAAATGGTGTAATCATCTTCACGGCTCAAACTAAATGAATACTAAATAAACTCCAACTTTCATTCGGAACAATAGTATGTGAAACAAGTTGCTAACTTGGCGTTAATAATAGTGATTGCAGTGGCCGCAAACTTTAACATATTAATTTGGAACTCTGTTTTTGTGTGGCCACAAGTAAATTCACCTCCGCAGCTGCCCCGTCAAAGCGACCATCGGGTCTGGTCGCTTATTATCTGCACGCAATTCAGTTTACGACACTTTTCGTTGTTGTGTGCATAAAAGGTTGTTTGAAGAAGTCAAGCCGTCATCGCAAGTTTCGCTATTATCTGGAATTTATTAGATTTACCACGCAGATAGAGTAGATAGCGAGTACGATAGTAAAGAATCGTAATCGCTGTTGCAACATTTACTAATCTTTTTTAGGCTCCTATTTTTTATAAACTCCTTTGGATGGTATTCTCGTATCCTTGCTTACGTGAATGGAGAAGCTATTCTCCGGAGGATGTGTACGTTGAACAATTTGTTGTGTCGAGTTGTGTTTTCCCAATAAAAACATACATAAAGGTCCCATCGAAACAGATCACTCATGATTTAAGGCAACTTATGGGCAAGCAATTTGGACAAACCGGCAATTTTCATGTTTTGATATTCATGTTTGGATATTCGTGTTTCAACTTTTTAATGTTCAAACTTAAGTGCCACACAGAGAGGTTAAAAATAGACGTAATGTCACCGGACACATGGCGAAAGAGTGCCTTGCAGATAGTAGAAAATATATTATTACTATTAACAGTTTATTAACAAATTTACGAATAAGCTTAACTAAATGTATCATATAATGGTTTTTTATGAGAAGAAGACTTTAATTGTATTGATTTCTCTAAAAATCTACTCCATAAATCAAAAAACGCATTTCAAATGAATCTCTAAGGAATCCCTTTGATTCCGTTATTTCTGTGCCATAAACTTCAAGCAACTCTTTATAAGTTTAAGTTTATTAAACATAAGAAAATAGGTTTTATTTAAAACTATATCTAAACACATCTAAAGTTGATGTAAATTTATCAATTAAAGAAAGAAACTATTCGAAGGAGGACGAAATTCCACAACCAACGACATTCTTTCCGGACATCTCTCGACGTCTTATCAAACATGTGGTTCTTCTAGAAGAATTCGGACTTAATAATTTATGAGGATCCAAGAACGAAATAGAATGGCTGCAGTATTGAAGCATTGTTTTAAACCAATTTTGAGATCGAACCAACAAATTATAATGAACTGTGCCTCTTTTTAAAGCGTCTAAACGAGAGTTAGTTAGTTATAATAAATGCGTTGGCAACGATTATGTAAGAAATCGAAATGCTATAAATACTGGCGTGAGATCGAATCGGAGATCTGCAGGAAGTCTAAGGCTGCGATTTTATGGTTACTCATTTTATTATAATTTATATTCGGGTGCACAGAATTGCACGACTTTTATTTTAAACTTCTGTTGCTTCAATTTTTGTAGAAGTTTTCGTGCGGATAGATTTTTTTGATTTCATGTATACTTTGGGGACCTACAGGGGCATCGAAAGCAAGAAAAGCACAGCAAGTGCCATTTGCAGTAGCAAACACTACGCGCAAACGGTGGACAACAGCAAAAGCGGTAGAAGCAAGAGAAGCAACAACAATGCAGGCACGCAGCACTAGCAGCTAAATGCACCTCTGGGATCCAAGTGTGGCCGCAGTTTCCTGTAAGGTGGCGGTTAAATTCGTGGCATATATGTACGTACGTACGTCGTACAATCGTACATCCTCGGCTACGAATGACAATAATAATAATGTTGGCCTCTCGGTAGCTGTTGTTGGTGCTCCGGCTCTTGTGGCTTTTGTTGGCACAAACATTTTTACATTAAAAATTCATAAATCAATTATGGAATGTGCAGTGAAAATATTAGTTTCTGTTTTTGCACAGAATTCGAGGATGCTGACAGACGGCGCTGTGGCTGGCTGTGGCTGGCTACGGCGTATCCCAACGTGCACGCATCCAACGTGCATTTGTCCACCAGACACTCGGTTCGTTGGTCTACGGAGCAACTCGCACGATGAGAACAGTTCAGAATGCAATGCGTGCAAAATGTACGTACTGCGTATTGTGTATCCTTGGCGCATGCTTCAGTGCAGGTAGCGACATTTCGTCAAAATTATTTATTGAATTTATTTATCATGATTATTATTTTTTGTAAATTAGAAGCATTTTTAATTCACTGCGATCTTGTTATGGGTGAAAAGGTACATATTTGGCCGCATATGTTGTTGGCTCTGATTTCGGTAAGCTTCATCGTCATTCACCTTTCGTGTGTATTGCAGTATGTGGCTCCCAATCAGTTCGACAGAAATTCTTACTACAAGCAATTAGATACTCACCAGCCAAAGATGCGATTCGATGCTCCTCGCCCGTCTTGGCTCTGACATTAATTAAAACCAGTTCATGTGAGAACACACATAAATATCATGTGCAATTGTTCGCCTTGTCTAGACATAAATTACAGCACTCGCATGGAGCACAGAAACACATAAACTAATTAACATAAAATCAGACTGCGATAGGAATTGATATAATGTGATAAGCAGCTCTCTGCGGTCCGCATCCTTAGCGGATCCCTTTGTTTCCACTATCACAGCTGCAGTAATTACAGCAGAGCTGTTTGAAGCCAACTGGAGTGGTTGTACTTCTGCTGGCTTGGCCTTAATTACTTGGTATTTGATTCGAGTATTCTTTCCAACTCCGACTCGCTTCAAATCTCATGTTGAATAACCAAACAAAGGGTACTTTATTCGTATTGCATTCATTCATTGCGACACACATATTTGTGAAGTACTTCAATTTTTACATTTTAATAACTCATTCCGTTCTGAATTATTTTAGAATGAAACTTTTCCTTTTCTGCAGCAGTTAGCATGCAATAAATTTGGAAGATAGCGATGAAACCCAGCTTTGATATACATATTCAATGGTTCTCTGGTGATCGATTTCCACGTGTGCCTATACGGCAGACAGGGCTACTGTACTGACACGCCTTTTTCTGGATGTTACCAACAGAACGACGGAATTAATATAGCCATGAAGTGATGGTCTTTAATGGGTAGGCGTTAAAGGGTTCTACGCTTTCCAACCGGAAGATGAAAATAAGAATCTACTGATTATTTTTCAAATTTACGGATCAACTTTACAGTAAGTTATATTTTCCTATTATCAAAAGGTTTTCCTTTTGTTGCTGCTCCCAGATGTTTGCTAATACAGAAGCTATACAATTTAAAACATTATCAGCTGGTTGCGTTGTCAAAATGGTGTTACTTCGGTCGTTATTCGAACAGTATTCATGGCGTATGAAACCCAAAGCGGTTAGCAACCATTCGGAAAGATTCCACGACAGTAACTTTTCTCAACACTTCTGACGGCGAATATTTTGTCTGCCTTCCGTCGCCGGATTGGACAGAACGGAATACTTTGAAATTGAAAACTGATTTAATCTCAAGTATTATACCTTGTACTATAATTGTTGAAGAATATTAACTTAACTATTAGATTAAATGTAAACATATTTGATTGTTTCTTCTGTTGCAAAAGAAGGAATAAATCCAGTCTTATTTCGACGATTCTTCAAACTTCGGCGAATTTTACAAGACTTCTTGTTTTCTGATTTCTGGCTCCCGTTGTGGCAGGAACCTCAGCAGGAAATTGCAGCCTCATACTCAACCTATATATCTAATGGACAGAATAGCCTTCATCGCCTATATTGAGGCAGTAACTAACGTGCTGCTCCCGGATTTAAGATGTCTATAGCTCTATTTTTGTGCACTAATGCATCCAATGACTGAATGGCAAAACCGGTGCTAGTTTTTATAGAATACCTTGAAATCCCCCTTGTCGATTTTCATACAGTGAAATCTACAATGACCTCTGTACACACAATAGCCGGCTAACAACCCAAAATTACACCAAATTTCAAATTTTTTAAAGGCGTAGAAGTAGAAGAAAAAGCCCATTGAATCTATTTGACTCTTTAGCGCCCCCACTCGGAAGGATCTTTCTATAGGTTATCTAATCTATCACCCTCCCAACGTCGAAATAATCGACTAACACTTCGCAAGGATGTACTTAATATAATATCCTTGAAAGATCGTGTATGTTGCTATTCTTTAATTGCTGTAATAACACAATTCAAAAGTTGAAGTTGGGAAGTGGATGGCCCATTTCTCTCTAAGATCGTGACCTCTGTTTGAGGCTCCATTATGTTTCTTCCGGACTAAGCGAAATAGATAAATACTCGTGTAAACGATTAACCAGCAACAAGTGACGTGCCTTGATTTTATTGCGATTTATTGCATCTTTTCTGGGTGAATTTTAATGTTTGAATAAAATGTGAGTTTTAATGCGACATTTAAGAATTCATTGCATTGTAAGTTATGTGGATGTTATTGGAAAACTGAAACGGGCCCACATAAAGAGAAGTGATAGGTGTTGAAAGACCCCTCCGCCCCCCTCGCTGTCCTGTAATTTCGCCCCTGTCTGCCTGTTGCAATCACGATTAATGAAAGTCATGCGTTTCGTTTTCAAGGTTTAATAAAGTGCGTTCTGTTGGTGACTGTTATTGTAATTTAATTATGGTAATGTTTAAATTATTATTAAATCTGCATGCTATAATTGAGAGAAGCCTGCCAACGAGAATGTTCTCCATGTGCACCAGTTCAATACATCGAAAATACATATACGAGCACATGTTTGTTTCCCTGAATGTGAAGTGGAAAAACGTACCTGATGAGCCGACGGATATCCGTATCCAAACTGCGCATATGCAGCCATATTTGCCGCGATTGTCTTTTATGAAGGCAAGTCTGCTGTCGCACTTACGAGTATTATGTTCACCATCAGATGATTCAATTCACGCACTTTAAACGCACCGACAGCGCAAACACTGGGAAGCCGACAGCGCAAACACCGTCCGAAGTGCGAATCGAATGTCGTATTGTTTTTACTTCCGTGTTGGGAACCGTTGCAACGGATTGCTCGGCATTATTTGATTGCAGTAAAGCCGAACCTCTTGATTTCTTGCTGTATTTAATGAAGCACTTTATGTTTTGTTTTCGTGTGCAGGGGCGCCTCATAGCATTGCAAGGGTTACAATTACTCTTGAGGTTACGGTTTAATAATTTACACAATCAGTACATTTTTATGGAAATAGCGATTTCTTAATTTCGAGACGTTAACGTTGATTTTTTTGATTTCACCCAATCTTTAAGAGTTTTCGTCGATCTTGTTTCGTCGCTGAACTCCGATATTCATTTACTCGTCGGACTATTTTCTTAAATTAAAAATTCCATCTACTTTACTTATCACATTCCCATCTCCACTTCGTCGATGTTCACTTATTCGCGTTCGAACACAAACTAGTTAGACGCATTCACTACTTTATTTGGATTTCATTACCAAGAGTGTCTCACGTGCTGCGAGAGAGCAGCCCGAAAAGAGGCCAACCGTATGTTCGGATGTGAAATAAAACGACTTCGTGGAGTGAAAGAGACGGCATACTATCGATTCAGAAATACTGCGTGCCGCGGACGTTGTGCAGAAGAGTGGATCCGAATCGGAATGGAACACATTGTAACTGCGAACGTTTGATTGCGTCTGGGCTTCCAACGAACAAGGGGTTGCTTTTGGCCACGCCTCCTCTCAATCCCGTTGTTAACGAGCTGGTTTAGGGAAATACAATACTTGAGAATTCATTACTTTCCACACGGAAGAGTTCTCGGATCGTTCCCCTGCCGACTGGAAAGTACTGTATTGTCGTTTGGTTTCGCTTTCCCTAAAAGAGAAAACAATTTCGAATTTCTTCCAAGAAGCCATAACAACGCAATAATTTTCAAAGAAATTTTCACCAAATCTTCTTGTTGTTTGTTCTTCAATTAAAAAACTAAATTCTCAATTATTTCAATTAGCAATACTATATTCGAGAACTGTGTAAGCACATGTAAAACCATGGACATTCTGTATTGATTTTTGCTCGGAATTCGATTGAAATGTAATACTAACGGTTCTACGAACATATCGTAACTACAGTAAATATCGTAACTAACAGTAATGCAATAAAAGTCGTGCTCTGCGTCTATGGATTGAGTATAGCGCAATGCATGTAAAGTACTAATTATGCGATCCGAATTAAACAAAAGGTTGGGGTTCACTAAATTCATCTAATGAACTCAGATGTTGTACAAATAAAAGACGTTTTCTGGGTAAAGCAGTTTCTACTGATACTGGAGATCAATACAGATGCACTACCAGCACATTCTATTCTATTGGTTAGAATAGAATCACTCGATTGGTTTTCTGTAGAGTATAAATCTCAAAATCCATGGAGTGCATTTGTGGTATTTTCTAAACAGTCCTTTAAACCACTTCACCCACCACTTCAAACCCATTCTTTGTCACATGAGTTCAGTGTCACATGATTTCAGTGTCTCATGATTTCAGTGTCAATTGACTTCACGTCGCAGCGCGATCGGACTTTCTACATGATCGTATTTCATCTGCGATCTTCGCATCTGGTTGTTGTGTGCGGAGAAACGAAAGGATAACTGTTGTTGATACTTGTAGCTGCAATCCTGTAACGTAAGACGAAAATCATGTAGCGGGTGGTGACCTGCCATTATTTCTCTTCATTCCATTTTCCAGGAATCTCGATCTGACTTCTATTCGGAGGCGGCACTTCAAGACGCCGCTCAGTGGCCGCAGTCCCGAACTCAGTATTTGGAAATGCCCGAAACTTGATACATGACATCTTGGGCCGAACTACGTTCTATCTGCGAAAGTCGGGGGCGCTAACGCCAACCATTATTACACTTGTACATACGCCATGAATGATTTACATCCAGTCTATCGTATTTGTCCTACTTTGAGTACAACACATACTGTGTTTACTGTAGAACTATCCCATGATTTCAGGCAGTGCAAAGAGTCGCACAAGAATTGCATCATTAAATGCATAGCTATCTATTTTTAGATACACATACTATATGGATAAACTGAAGAAACCCGCCGATTGTTGCGATTCCCGTCCACTGACCATTGACAGATCTGCTATACACGAGCACAATTCAGTTACACGAGCAGCCGAGCAATAGTTCCGGCACAATTGAAACTGGCTGAATTCGGTAGCAGAAACACACTCGTTTATGGGAAAACGTGGGGATGTTATCGCCTGAGAGCTCAATGATCGATACGATCAACGGAAATAATCAAACGGCGTTAAGCAATTTCAGAGCAATAACTTCACCAATAACCACAGATCGATATCACGCTTTCGGATTCGGAGAACAAACGACTCGGTTGTCGTGAAATGTTCTCGTATGAATTGAATGACACCATCATTGGGGCACTTGCTATACTGTCTCACTAAATGCACGCAATTTGTTAGTGATTTTGTCGGCTCTATCGTTATTGCAGGCGATACACTCAAGCGACATGTCTTAAACAGCAAGCGATTCGGTGGCTCCAATTCCACACCGATCCCCAGTGGAAAATCCATCATTGCGAACAAATACCTTTAGCCATGTACCATATACGAACCCTTGCCACTCACTCGGGCCGCATACGCCGCCCATGTTCGCATGTGTTGGCAGCTGGGTGCGTAGCGTGTGTACAGTATGAGGCAATACTTGTGGACGCCACTTCTAAGTGTTCTTTCATGTCACCTGGAAAGCATTTGAACATGGAAGTATCTATTTTTGAATGCGCTTTAACGCTCGCATGCGGCGCACGTGTGAAGATTCCATTCAGGCTCGCATTAAAGCCCGTGTGCCCCGAGTTCGAAAAGAGTCTCAATGTCCTTCGTCTAAAATATTACACACTCGCTGGGATTTCATCCATCGCTTGCCATGAATGAAATATAATTCTAAAAGTTTGCATCACCAGAGGATACACGAACGCAGGAGCAATATAAAATTGTATGTAAATTACGTTGAATAAATTTGTAAAATTGATGTTAATCCTTTGAGAATGCACTCTCTTCTCTTCTCGTAAAATATGGCAGTTCCTACACGAGACTTAATAGACGCTCTACTTTAATATTTCTCCAGGTGTCGAGGTTTTTATTGTGTTTCTAACATCATTTACAACCAAAAAGTAGTCAAATAATAAAACAACTCTTATGAATAATTTCGATTATCCGATAATTTGATCAAAAAATACTACAATTAACAATACACTGTGTACCTTTATTATAAGTGTTAACTGCTTTATTATTAAGTATTATCAATACATTATAGATTATAAGGACAGCATTGAGAACCATTAGAAACGCCACATTAAATGAGTTAAAACTTTACTTCTATTTTTAATATATTTTTTCTCTTCATATGCACATACATATGTATGTATGTACATATACTACATGTGTGTATTTACGTGGACACAATGAAAAATTAGTTCTTAAAATTTTAACAGGAACAAGTTGAATGTCTTTCAAGTAGAAATACGAGATTCACTTCGGATAGAAAGCTATCATCCCAACCATTTGTTTTGTATGCACTCGTGTGTATGTGTGTTTGTATTGTCGTGTGCGTACTCATTGCATACAGATGCGACCCACGTTCAGTTCACTTATGACCTGCTCTCCGAACATGACAACGGAAAATAATTAAACTGAAGTAACAATATCACAGCGAAAAGAAGGAAAATCAAAGAAATATAAAAGCAAACACTTAAGTCGCGATAACAAGCCGAACTGTTTCGATATCTCGCGCGTTGAGCACACATCCGCCGACTATCCTGCATAGCTTCGTCTTTAGCTCCAACATCTTCAGACCTCGCAGCGGACAATCAATTTAAAACAATAAATTCCTCACTTAAACGCGATAAAATATCGGAAAACAGTGTGGTTCCGATTGTGTACATTGCTATTGTCTGGCGATCGCCATCCGTCCAACGGATATTCAAGCGTCCGCACTGTCGATCGTTCTGGCTCTTTAGTGACACAGAAACACTAACCTTTTTCACTGAAATGGAAATACAAACATACGACAAAGTAAACAAAATACTATGCAGACACCGTCAATTAAGCTCCGCGGTACGAGAGACCCTTCATTTTGCGGCTCTACCGATTTTCGCTCAATACTTGTATTAGAATTTAATTAATACAGTGATTGCCAATGATGCCATTACCAATATTGCAACTACTAAATCTCAAAATTCAGATACCATTCAACATCAATTGCTATTGCTACATACTCGGTAATAGTTCGAAAATGTTTTATAATATTATTTTCATTGGTAAATTACACTATTTATCCACATCCTGCACATATTTTGGAACTATTAACACATGTTAGCTAGCTGGTAAGGGGAATATACTGTACATCGATGCACAGTACATCGGATAAAACGAGTGCTGCCCTTCCTTTCTCCCTGGACGACATTCGAAGAGAATTTCAAGCAATACAGAATCCGAGCACTGAAATCTTCTCCCAATGAATCTTCATTAGAAAGATTTTGAATTTACTTTGAAAAAAGATATGAAGAAGGGAAAATACACAATAATAGAATCATTTTTACTGTAACATTTCGATTTTTCTTTTTGGATATGAAAAATAGAGGTTCGTTACCTTACCTTTTACATTTTTTATGATGTTAACACGAAAAACTCTCTAAAGTTGGCTTCATTTATGAAAGGATTTCCTTGGTTCACAAAAGATTTAGAAAATTCCCTTTTTTATACTTTAATAACTTTACTTTTGTTCTTACTTTTTCGAGTCCATAATTTCATTGTTAGTATATTATTAATTCGTCATTAAGAGACTTTTATTTGACCAGTGTATCAAATTTTAGACCAAGGCAATAACAAGCTTTGTTTTTTCGATATCTACCTCACAACGTACAAATGTATATTCGGCATTGTCGCATAGATTGTAGTCATGATTTCTGGGGCGTTCGTTTCCAACATTAATTGCATACCAATTGACAGTTCTTTCTTATCGAACTTGCAAACACCTGCTCAGCTCACATGCGAAGCTCATGTGGCAAGCTTCCCAGGACACTCAAAGTTCGCGTTCAAAGAACACTATCCTAAATTGTTTACATTAAGGATCTGTTTAAGAGTCGTTATAAAGGAAGGATAACCTCCGGAAAGGGGCTTCTGTAATCTCTCAATCCGGTGCAGTACTTCAAACAAGTTATTATAAACAAATTAATCTCATTCAATTGATATTGTTATATAGTTGTACGGAAATAATAGATGTGTACTGCTTTGCTAAATACCACCGATTCGTTCACCCCCAATTGTAGTTCCATTCGGAAGCAGAAAGAGCGACATCTTCGCCTTGGCCGAAGTTGGGATACCCTACACTCGCGGCACTTTTGATAGAAAGTCCTTTACATCCATGCCTTGCTATATGCTTTCGAAGAATGGGTAAACCATCAGCATCACCTGCTATAAAAAGTAGATGTGCCTCTGGACCACGCCTTCTTCTGTGGGCTTCAGCTTCGGCTTTACTGCGATTACCTCCGAGAATGCTTTCCTGTTCCATTACAGATGGAACAACGGTGCATGGTTGGGCCGATCCATCAGTACCTCGAAAGGGGTACGTGTTGTACAGTAAAAATGATTCTTTCTCAACAATCTTTTATCTTAAACTGTCTTTAATTGTGTATTGAATCCGAATTCCTTGCAAGCCAAATGTGGCCAACATTAAGTTATGACCTCGGCTCGCCCCTATTTTTATCGTACTTACTTGTTACTTCTTCACGCTCATTGCTGCTGCGTGCGTACGTATGCAGAATGCAACATCTGCTCTGCGGTCCGATTGCTGGCGCGCGGAGTAAATCAGACGCATATCACTGCAACTAAAGGTCCCTTATTATTACTGTAGCGCCAACCCTCTTCAGATAATTTATCGCTCCTAAATTAGATAGAGCCGTAGTTTTATTGTCGTCCTTTAATTGAAATGTCAAAATAAAAATGTCGGTTTCATAATAATACATAATGTCATTCAGCTCAAATGCTGTATTGCACACCGTGGATTCGTACAAACCACGTTCGAAGCTATGCGATGTACAATAGAATCAAATCGCAGGCTTTTGTGAGAGTTTTTGTATTTTAATGATCATCAAACGCATGTACGAGTATATATGTACCTGCGTGTATATACTCCACGCATGCATGTACATCGTATATGCATCTGACATACCGACGCAAGAGTTGCAAAGTTTTTCTTGTTAACTGTGCCTTTTAGAACATGCGTACGAACCACTTGAGTAGCGGAAACGTGTTCATGTATATTAGTATTAATTAGGTTTGTTATTAATATACGGTCATAACTAGGATAGCGGCACACAAGCACCAGGACCAGCACAAGCACCAGCACCAGCAAACCGCAACGGTAAACAACGCCCTCAAAGCATCTGTAATAAAGCATTATGTACTGCCTCCAGGTTCGTGCCTCATATTCAGACTCCTTTCTATACATTAATAACATAGATGTTCCTCATAAAACAAGTTGCAAAATTGCTGTGAAAGGTCCTCTGAGACAGTACGCTTCCATTCTTGTTTATTTTTATAATTCTGTTTTGTTCCGTTCAACTTCTCTCATATTATTTGTAAAAATATGTGCACAGTTAGTTTCGGAGGAATCCACGCGTGTTTGGGTGCAGGTGGTTCCACGCTCTTACGTGGCAGCGTAATTGGAAGCGAATCTCACTCGCAAGAGTTGTTCGTGTTCAGCATGTTCGAGTTGATGGAAAGTCATGTTAACAAAATACTTCTGTGCATATCATTATAAACAGGATAAAACAATTTTACGAAAATAAAACACCGCAACCGCTGCATAGAATTTAAGAAACTCTTACCGAAATCTTCACGTTTATATTGATGGCAACGGCGAAAAGTTTGGTATTAGCAAAGCTTAGTTGAAGTAGTTACTCGTAACTTGAGTCAAACTCCAGCATACACTCTAATAAGGTCTATAATAATATGGGCAATTTTTTGCAATATTTTTTTGAGAGGCAGTTCCCTAATTTTATCCATTTGCTGATTTCTATTTTCGTAGCCTGTCGTTAAAAAATTAAAATTTTAAAAAGAAACCAGCCGATGGCCCGGCCTCTGCATGGCAACGAATATTTTCCTCAACATCAGTAGTTGAAGTATCTTTTCGCCTGTAACTTAATGCGAATTGAAAATCGCAAGAACGTGTTTGTCATCAAGTTATGGAGCGCTCTCCCAATGACTCACCTGCACTTGCATAGCTACTTAGCTGCGTTTTTCGGTTATTAAAAATCGAAATGGATTCTAAATCGCAATTCCTCAACTTGTTTCTCGTTCTCATTGGAGATAGAATTATAAGCTGCACAACATGGTACAGAATTAATAAGACATGTCATTCGGTGCATTGTGCAACAATTCCATTACACATGAACGTCAGTTGCAATTCGAAAAGTACATCAGCATAATTAATAATTCGCTACACGCATCTTAAGTACTATTTTTACGACATTTATGGCCTTTCCGCGATGTATGCTTGCCACCCAATGCGAACAAGATATTCAAATTAAAAGGAGTCTTAAAATAATTTTTCCACTTCGTAAATAACGAGGAGATCTCGGCCACTCCAGGGCCTGTGAAAGGTCTTAAGTAATGTTGCATCCGAAACAATTTATCAAAAATAAATCATTCTTATGCGATGTACGCAGCATTTCCTGAGCGCGTCAAAGTAACAAGTGATATACCTGACGTTGCATCTAAATAATACCGCGGATAAATGGTGCATTAGTCTGCACATTTATGCTCTTAATTCGAGACTCGTTGTCAAGCCTGTCAGGCGTAACACGGCGATTAGTGCTTAATTAAAAGACACGGTGACATATGAGCACAGTGCGGTTCAAGGATACAGAACAAATATAAACATACGATATGAAGACATCATACTTGGTGCAAAGATCGTGCGTACAAATTATAAATATTAAAATTTAAAAATGGAAAATGGAAAATCTGTGATACGATATTTCTGACAGATCGCTGTTCCTATCGCTCCAAAATTGTACACAAATTGTATTCTATTGCTTAAACTCTCCGTGCATGTTGTAAGCCGCATTTTAGAAAGAAGCTGCTACTGGCAGGTGTGTCGAATTCAGCGTTAAACATCGTATCCCACTTCTTTCCCCGGAATCGCATCTCAATGTACTTCAGCTTTCGACTCAGAACCGTTTTCTAGGCTCCAAACTTTTCTAAACACAAGCATTTTTTTCCAACTCAATCCAAACACAAGAACAGCGATATTTTTGAGTTGGCCGCGGAATGGACGCCATCAAAATACCTTGTAAAATTATTTCAGAGTAGGTCGTTTCAAACTCGGAGCCGATAAGGAGTTGCATTTTAATTAACTAGAAGGTGTTAGTAAAAACATCATGATCGTTGGAAGTACAAAATAATGATTATAATGAAAATATAATTAAAAAGTGCTAATATCGTATAATTACACAGACGCAATACAATCTCAACCTTAATCCGATGTAAAGTCAAGCGATATGTTAACAAGAAGCCAAACAGGAAGAAGAGACCAGAACAAGATAGGAAGTGGAGTACATAACTCACTCACAAAAGTCCAATTTATTATAGACAATCACAGTGCAATTCATTTAGCATGAACAAGCAAACATAATTAGAAAGGACAATTATGGTCCATTGGGTGTGTGGTCCTGTTTTATGTAGAATGTTCTCCAATGGAATCTGCTAAAGATTCTTTGTACATATGTACTTATACACTAATTGTAATTTGAAAGCAACGAAACAAAATTATATACTTTAATATTCGAAATATTCAAAACGATATTCAAAAAATTATGAAAGTTGAAATGAAGTGATCGATAATTCAATCAATAACAATTCCCATTTTGAATTAAGTGTTCAATTCCAATAAAACTATATTACATTATAACAATAATTTCAAAAAAATCAAAACAGAAAGCTTATTTATTTGCTTTTTAGAATATAGAAAACTTTCGTTTTTCAGTAAATTTTATTTCATATTTACAAAACATTTTTTACATTTACTATTTCTGTTTTTAAGGCAATACTTCATGTTTAAAGTTTAACTTTTATCAAATTATCATACAATAAGAAATATTCACACTCAATTAACAAATAGCTGAGAATTGAATATACATACATAAATATGTAAATTCCTTAAGATGCTCCTTGCATTTAATGGAATTTCACTAGCACCACTTTCGACCCAGATGAAATCACCGTCAAGGAGCAGAGAAGCTCTTCAAGTTGTATGGGATGGATGTAGAAGTGCCAGTCAAGTGGAATACACACAGAAATGCGTAAAATCATACACCGAAACTCCTTAATACTTAGACAAATATTTTAAAATGTCGAAAATGAAAATATATTTATCCTAATATATTCTAAATAAATGAACTCATGTTAAAACATTCATTTGACAAGACGAATAGAAAAAAAGATGTAGAAAGCTATGTTAACATATCCTGGATCAGGGTTACCTGTTAATCGATCTCTTCTGTGGAATCACTATTACAAGAAAACCAATAAATATAGCGAAATTATATTTGGCTCGTAATTAATGATAAAGAAATGAAATGATACGTAAGTAATGATAAAGAAATGAATGCATTTCTTATAGAGCTATCTTTAAGTTCTGAAAACTTATATTATCTTGGTTTTTAATTTCCTTCTTTTAAACTTGCACTTTCAGTGTAAAGAAAAACTCAATGACTGACACAAAATTGATGAACAGGATCTCATGACGACTCATTTAGGTTGTCGCTGGATAAACTATACATTTATTATAGTTCGTGTCTTGAACGTAGAGATATTTCACTTAGAGTATGACCTCTGTAATTCGGACACATATACATATATATTGTTGTATTTAGTTTTCTGATGTTTCCGGAATGCTGGAATGTCCGGGTTATATCTGTCTGGCTGTCAGTATTGGGAATGCTGCCAAATATAGGCGTGATCCACCCACTTTTGCATAATAGATTATATAAAGTGTTCCGCTTAATAGATTGCAGTAAGCTACAAAGCCAAATGAAAACATCTACACCCATAATATTAATATTGTGCACCCTCAAAACAATGGACGTAGTCCGCCCACTCCTTGACTTTATGCCCACTCTTATATTCCAAGATTCCCACTCTTATGTTCCTGCAACTTATTAGCTTTTTCGCACAGTTTAGAACACTGTTCAGGAGCTACAGATAAGTTCCTGAAGGTTCTGATGTGTATGGTTTGGAGCATCTTGGGACGAACATTGGTGATGTAAATGTGGGATAAATTTCAATATAATTTCAATTAAGTTACTATCACCGATGTATTGTGGCGCATTATCATTAGGAATGTTTTACTAAATTAATTTTTGTAATGGTACTTACTATTCAATAAAGTAACTATTATTTAGTTACTAGTACAAATGCGGTCCTTTATTTAAACAAAACAATCTTTTAGCTGAGACAATCCTTCAGGAAATAAAACGCAAATCTTTTATTTTGAAATGATTTATTTTATACAGTATTCAACGTGTCCTATTATTTATCACAGTTTCCCGATAATGGTGTGTATAGAGGACAGATCGAACATAATATAATACGTCAAGCTAAGAACTATTCAAGGTATTAGACAATAATTTGAATGGTTCCCAAGAACCATTGTGATATATTAGATTACAATACATAGGATTTGGATCAATTTGCACTTTGCCCTCGCGTCCCACAGTCTGACCTGCTGCAGGTAAACTTAACTCCAGAGAGATAGTTTAGTAATTGTAACAATTTGGTTTAGTAAAGTTTGAAACCATAGTTTAGGCAATATTCTTAATATTACACTTCTTAACACTACTACTGTTAATAACGGAACTGGATATCTAAATGTAGGGAGGAGTACTCCGAGCAGAAGGAACACCTTAAAGTTGAGGAACGAAACTCGATAAATTTTCGCTGAAACCATAAAATAGCGTTTATTGCTTTCCAATTACGATATACACATAAAGTAATAAGCTTTTATGGCTAGGCCTCGCTTTCAATGTATACCAACCTGTTGAAGAACGGCTCATAGACCGCAGTCATGACATTTGAATCTCCTTCGCTGCTGTTGCTGCTCTCGCTGGAACTGTCATCTCTCGATGAGCACTCGCTGAAGCGCGTTACCATGTTTGCAGCAGAACTGCACGCTTCATTCGTGGTCCGACAAGAATGGCTCGTATGTGTTTGCGAAGCGATAAGCACCAGTTTCGCCGACGCGTTGTGAATCTTCATGTTCGGCGGAGTTTGCGGAGGAGTATCTGGCTGTGCTCCGGGAAACCCCATCTGCTGACCCGACAAGTATGCGTTCTGTAGCAGCGATTGCTGCTGGTGATGCTGGTATTGCTGCTGTTGCTTGCGAGCCAGCTGCTCCGCCTGCAATTGCGCCATGGAGTGTTGGCTAGAAGCGTTAGAAGTCGTTTTGTCCTTGATGTTGCTGCTGTAGTTGAAGGTACTGTCCTGGTAAGCAGGATTGTTCGCAATGTATAGCTGTTGCGAGGAAGCCCCTAGAAAATGGCCGAAAGTGGCTGAAGCGGCTTGATCAAAAGGCTCTGCGATGAAGCTGCTCGGTGTATTTGGCTGCTGTAACGGATGTTGTTGCTTTCTTACAGGTGCAGTGCCCATGTGGGAGCTGGCCTCAACACGCGCAGGTGACATTTGATGGAATTGCTGCTGGCCCATGAATGTTACCGGGGGCGGTGTTTTGCAGGCGATCGTATCCGCTAGGCTCCAGATCTTTGATTTGTGTGCTGGGACCGAAGCGTCGCAGCTATGACTCATTTGGATTTTCGGAGCGTTCAGATCTCCTGCATGACTGCTGGGAAGGCAGCCACCCGCCATCCTCTTCTGTGGATGCTGATAGTGCGTTCCATGATAGTGAGGACGATAGTAGTACGAATGAAGGCCACCAACGCTAACGGCATTGCTCTCCTCATAGTCTACAGCCGAGTGAGTTAGTCGTCTGTCTGATGCAAGTGGACCCTTCCTGTGATTACCATCAGATAAATTAAATTCGTGTTTCCCCTGATCTGTTTCAAAACGATCATTTAGAGAATCTGCATAAGAAAATATACATATTTTCAAGTAGGAAGGTGAATTAAGAGATGAGTAATAAATATTAACTATTGAAAGTTAGCCTCTCTGCCAGTTGTTTTAGCTCATTTGTTTAACAGCTGTAAATGTACGCGTGCAGTTAGCAAAGTTCAACTACAACAGGTTCAGCTGAATGCATAATAAACTACGTGCCTATGCTAAAACGTGTCTGTGCTAAAACGTGTCTGTGCTATAATTACGCTTATCAAACTGATTGGTTAAAATGGGATGACAACTCTTTCGGCTCTCCTACTCTGCAAGTAGTGAGCGAAACATCAGACAAACATGTGCCGACCACCGTCATCAGTGCTCAATATTCTCTCTATATTCACGAGATTATACAGTATTAAGAAGCCTCCTTTCTTGTGATCCCAACGGAAGAACAAATTGCACTACAATTCATCTGCGGGCGCAATTAATTTTAGTCTCAAAGTTTTGTGTGCAGGCAGTCACAGTAACTTATTAGCATCTATCCTTTAAACAACAACTATAGGTTTCAAGTACTTGGAACTACATACATTGCTGTATATTATCAATAATATATACATATAGTGGACTCACCCTTGCCATGATCGGCTATTGTGCTCATCGTGTCTGCCGATGTCGGGTGCATCATTGCACCTGCCTTCAGTGCCCCAATGTCCTCCTTGTCCTTGCCATCATCTGATTCCCGGACATCGTCGTCGTCATCATTGCGATTCTTGGGCTCCCAGGTCATCTTGTTCTCCTTCTTTAATCGTCTGCGGGCGTTTGCGAACCACGTCGAGATCTGCGTCAGTGTCATCTTCGTGATGATGGCCAGCATAATTTTCTCTCCTTTCGTCGGATACGGATTTTTCTTATGTTCGTTCAGCCAGGCTTTGAGCGTAGCAGTAGACTCTCGTGTGGTATTCTTTCGCCGAGCTGTAAGATCATAATTAGAACCATAGCTAGAAAAACAGACACAAAGAAAAGCAACACCAAATTATAAAAAACAATTGTAAACACACGTAAATCAGCTATACATGTTTTTATATTTAGTCCTAACATTTATAAAATGTTAAAACGATAGATTTATTAGTGAACACAACATCTAGGAAAACAATCAATAAACAAAAACGTACTGCAATAAAATTTGTTGCACACACGACTTTTTCCGTCAATATGGTGCTCGCATGGATGTCTGTCTGTCTGTCTGTCTGTCTGGATATTCGACTATTCGAATCAAGTGCGATTATTACAGCCATAACCGCAAATAAATAATTACGCGCACACAACCTTCGTTTGCGCCATTTGAATCACATCATTACACACAAACCACAGTGCATTGAACTGCGTGCCATTGTTATTGATTGCTCTATTATGTGGGGTAGATGATGCTATACTCGTTGTTGTTGCTGTATACGGAGAATCGCAAATTCTGATGGTTAATATACTTAGTATAGTCGGACCATATGAAGCAATTAAAATTGAATTTAAAGTGCTGAAAATTCTTTCGCAATTAATTATCAACTGCATTCACGTGCAACAACGTTTGCTGGCCCGACTGCTGCGTTTGTATTACATGCAGCTAGCTGCTTTATTCCTCCGGAAAACTGTTCCGGTTATTTATTTCTGTTAATAGCGATAAAGTTATCTTAATCTGAGTTTAGGGCTCAAGAGCAATCTGTAATATAAATAAGTATCGTGCCTATACTGGAGTTATGCGCACATGTAGGTATGTACTTATGAATTTGATCACTGACATATAATTTCAAGAATTAAAACCGAACAGCACACGATAACGCCTCATCGCACATAACGAAAGCGGTCAAAGACGCACTTGGCTGGGAAATCTTGTCCCAGCCACCGAGAAAACGTTGGCATATTTCCAATATTGCTGCAAAATGGAGCAGAATATCTGGCTTCAATATTGACCAAAATACATCCGGGCAAATACTGGTATATGGAAGATAGTTATAGCAAAGTATTTTCCGAAAACGGCAGACTCCGGGATGCTTCCGTCCGATTAGTCTAATGTCACTAGCTATCAAAGGTCTAAAGACTATGACAGATAGGTATGCGGATAACTTGAGCAATTATCATTTCAATTTTCTTCCTTCGGTGTTATATGAAGGGAAGAAGTTTCGTTTTCAGGTTCCAATTCATATCAAATATCTGGGAGTGATCATGAACAGTAGACAATCCGGGAAACTCCTTATGAGAAGTGTGGTCTATGGACCACAAAATAAAAAGGGCTTCTCAGGCTCTGTTGATATTTCGTAGGATTTATGGCAATATTGAGTATCGAAATATTAGTATAAAAATAAAACTACACTTCAGTGGGGTTTATTTTACGCCGAATTTGATTTGCGTCGGATTTGTAATGCGGTGCAAACTGAAGGGTACCCGTATACAACGACTTGCCCACAGGAACATCCATATATTCATCTATTTCTATTATCTACTATGATATAATATATAGTTGAATGTAACATCTAAAGCTCTCTCTCACACGAAAGAGAATAGCTGCAAACTTACCCATAGGAACTCATGTGATCATAAGGATAATATCCCGTAGTTGCCTGTAGTCCCACTGAAGTCCAAGTCATCTCAGAGCCCGCGGATGAGTCCTTTAAGGCGTACGGGTTGCTCTGTGACAAAGACAGACAGATAACGACAGAAGAAAGGTAAATATGTATGTATATTGTACTTTGCAGAAGAAAAGTTAAAATATTCGATAATAATATCTGTTTCTACTACTAAAAATGGCAATAAAATTAAAATGTTTGCTTTATTTTCCTTTAAATTTAGGGTTTTTTAATTGAATTCAGTTTATATTCGCAAATAAATAAATTGATTTCATACTTTAAGCCTTTCTACAAGTTTTTTTGAAGCTTCTTAATTATCATTTTTTAATTTTAAATTCAGCAAAAGTGTAATAAATCAAAATACTTCAGTGCTTTATGCAGTGAAATTTCATCAAAAAAGTCACAACTAAAAATGTTTGAATTTCTACCGTATTTTAAAAATAAACTTTTATAACTCATCCTGTACGCATCAAATCATATTCTGCGTGGATTTTCTACTTAATAATATGCATATTATTTGGAATATATTTCGAAAGAATATATTTGATTACGGCTCTTACCAAAGGCGAATAGAATACCGCGCTGTCCATTCCAATACTCTGGTACGGATTGTGATCGGTCGGAGGATACGGAGTGCCGTAAACGCTCATACTTGGGGCAGGAAGGCGAGTGTAGCTGGACAAGGCTAGGCGTGCAGGGTCGTTCTGGCACGGGCACACTCTCTCACCGGACACCAGGTCAGTTGCGAGTGGCTCTCCATTGTCGCAGCATGATGTGCCCGGTCCAAGCACATGGCCCATTGCTAAACCTTCTGTGTTCAACGAAATGTTGGTAACGGACTTCGGCCCACCAGCAGAGTTTGATGTTTGCGAGAGATCATCGGGACTCAGAGCTCCTGCTGAAGGTGCATCCACCGCAATGACCGAGTCTGTTCGATTATCCCCGACCGAACTTTGTGGAGAAGCGCTAACTAAAGAAATTCTGGTTTGTGCACTCTGAAACTCGTCAGTGTGCTTAATCGTATTTGAGTTGGATAGAGAGACCTGAAAGTATATAAACGTATGTGTGAAAATTATTCATAGACAACTGAAATTTCCGAATGAAATGTTTAACTTTAGTAAATAAACCAAAAACTGCATTAGACAGCAGATGGAATTCAAAGCACTGCACTAATAATGCAACCCGCAGCTCTTCAACTTAGTTTCAAAAGCGTAAATTATAATATAACACGCTTAAATAGTAGTTAGTAGCAATGCAGCAAAAATAATATAATATTCTCATAGCATTATCTCAACACATGTAATTATAAGCTTTTTATTTTTGTCTACAAGTGAGCTTCAAGACGCTCCATGTAATCATCACGTTTCTATAGACTCAAACACAACGGAAGTGAGTATTTTCAAAATTAATTAAGTTGAAGAACATACCACGTATTTATGTTTGAGTATAATTCAGCAATGAAATGACTACACTCGATGACTACTTTGAATCAATCTCCTGCGGTCAACTCTGCTGTCGATCCCAGATAATGTGAAACTAATTATAAATTCTTTCTTATTCTTAATTTAATCGCTATAGATTCTAAGGCGTATTCGAGCTTAAGGGCACAAACGTGCCAGAGAAGTGAATGTATCTATGGATGGCCACCTTTCCAGCACTCTGCACTCGCAAGTTTCAGTCACGTTCAATAATAACGCAAAACAGCACAACTTAAAAAAATCTCATCGCAAAATTATGCTAATTATAGGTTTGAGCAGCTTTTTCGGAAAATGTATTTCGTTCAAAAGATGGAAATCAAATTGTTCAAAAACGATGTCCACGAGCGGTTTTCGGAAGCCTGGATCGCTGTCAGTATTTCCTACATATTAATTACGATATACGTAAGCATGTGTGCGAAGTAGACATACCGTATGTATGTATGTCTGTCGTATTTGTAAAAACTGCAACGTTTAACCAGACATATACACATGCATACGAAACATATAACCTCCCATCTTACTTTTAATGGTGTTTTTGTCCTTTCAGTGACGTTCCGAGAATACAACAACACTTTTAGCATACGTATATGGTGCCAACATGAAGAAACTGCAGCCCTATTGGAGTAACCATGATTTCTAGATAACGTTATTATGGTATACGAACACATTATAATCCATTCGAAACCAGCCAGCGGCCACCTCTCCCGGAAGAGGTTTCCGCAGTCGTAACTGATCAGCCACCCAATTTTCTTCAAATGCCAAAGGATACACTTGTATATGTATATAAATATGGGCCACATTTCATTCGTATATCTAAACTCCGTCGCGCACAAAAGTGATTTCAACAGACAGACAGACACACGAATAGTGCTAAATCCACCGACCAGACGCTTATCAAGATTATACTATTGTATGTACATTTCTTTACTCGCGTGCCATAAAATTACTATAGACCCTTCGACCCATAATATTCACACACGTATATTGGTAATATGTGCTTCTTGAGAAATGCATTGAAGTGCTAATAAAAGATGAGGTTATGAATAAGGATAGTTACAGAAAGAAGACATCAGTTCTGCCAAGAAACACCTTTAATGGGCGAAAATAATTGGACAGTACAATAAGTAGAATTGTCTCAAACATGGAACACTATACTTTTATTTCTAAGGAATAGAATCTCGAATAGAGAACCCGAGTCCTCTCCTTTCGCGAGAGTATTTAGAAGATGTGGTCGATTTTTTATTACTTAAGATTTATGTACGATCGGCCCAAAAACGAATGGTAGCAGAAAGGGAAAGATACATTTAATACACTTATTTTTACTGGATATACAGATATCCGGATATCCGGACAACTCGGTTTTCTATGGTATATAAAGATTTTTTTATGAAAACTTGACCTGCTTAATGAATAGTTTTTACAAAAAATATGTGTGCCGATTTCATGTCGATATCTCGCAATCGATATTTTTTTGTAATCGAAACGGGTTGTCAATAATAATGTGTACCATATATAGTTTTCTACACACTCTCTCTCTCTCTCCTTCTTCAACTCATAAAGTTGCCGACTGTGATCAGATAATCGCTTACGGAAGGACTCCGAGATAGAGTCCGATGAATGGCGTAATTAATAATTCATGAAAACACAATTAAATTAAGAAAGAGCCGAGCATGGATGCTTCCAATAAGCTGCTAGTTGTGATTTGCCCAGGACATGCAAATGCCCCACTTGTATGTTTATCCTGTGTGCCTAACAAGATTGTCTGGCATTGAATGGAGCGTCTCTGTCTGATCACGATCTGGCAGCGATGCCTCTGATTATTTGCACTCGTATGTTTGTATGTATGTATGTCGCGGCGTAGTCGCACAGCGCAACTCGATTAAATCTAACATCATCTGATTTCCGAATCCTTCTGCAACAGCACTCATGGTAAATATCTCAGCGACTTCCACTTGGAGGAGGAAAAGAAAGGTAACATTTCTGCGCTTATTCGGATCCGGATTCGAAGATTGCCAATATGATAGGTACTGCAAGCGACCCGATCTGTACCCATACTGGGATCATAACAAATCCGCAGGTAATACTTCAGTAATGAATTTAAAGATTTCGATTTCTTCTAGACAATTAATTTGTTTTTGTTCTACGTTTATTAAATAACGGCGATCTTATATTATAATTATGAAAATACTGGACAATAATATATATATTAGAATATTATTAAATTCAGCAGCATCCAAGAACAACTGTCGGTAAACTGTTACGAATCCTGGTACGACTTTTTTCATTTTCAATCCCAAATAACCTGTGACGACAGAAAATATTCGTGCCAAATTTTATGAGCATACCTTTATTAGTTCTCCTGTAATCTCCTGATCACTTCGTGTTTCGGAGTAAAGTACAAATTACGAAAGGAGGTTAAGGACAAAGCATTTGGCTTTAAAAACCAGTAATCAGAAATGATCTTATTGACCGTTATTTTTTAATCTTTTTTTCGATTTTAAGTCAGGATTTTAGAAAATGGCAGCCCTGCCTAAACGGGGGGACATTGACCCCATATCATAAGATTTTTTCTTGTCTCGAACCAACCTACATGTCCTAGATTTTGTAGCACCTTATGCTGAACTTTGAACTAAAATAAAAAAAAAAAAAAAAATTTTAAAAAAAATAAAAAAATTCATTATTATTATTACTTATTTAACTTGTAATAAATTACTGGAAAGCATGATAACATGCTCTTACCGTGATGAACATAAATTAATTATTTTACATTTGTTTATGATGTTTACTCAACCAGGACATGAGTTATTATGACTTTACGAGTTACTGTTCACAACTGTTTCACAATTGTTCAAATTTAGTTTAAATTTCAAAACATTTTCGTTCCCTAAGAGTATTCAAAAAAGGTTTATTCGCCGCTTCTATAAATGTATTCCTTTTGATGAATAATTCCTGTTTCTTTACTCTTTCTTGGTATTCATCAGGATATTGGCTTGCATTAGAAATAAAATCCAATTCCGCTTCCTGCCATGTAATGAGTAACCTATCTAAGATTGGTCAAGTGTTGGTCCATTTACATAGTACATTTAATCAATTTTATATGCTGTTTATCTGAAGCTTCATGAAGTTTACAGTAGCTAACATACTTAAGTAACAGTTGCGTGTAATTTCAAATGATTTTAAGATTTTACTGCAGTTGTTGCATTTTGTGGACGCTAAATTTTTATTTTACAGACCAGTATAATTCCTAATTTATATCCAATTTGGCTATCTACCTGACTTCCCGACGGATAGCCGTCATAATCGAACTCTGCATAGGTGGCCATATCAAAACGTTGACAGCTTGTTTAATTGTCTGTCAAATGTTTGCCAACTGGCAAATGTCACAAACTGTAAATTTCACGCACGGTTTTAGGACGATTTTCAATCGATTGAATAAAACGCTTTAACTGAAACACAGTCTATAGTTACACAATGTTTAGAGCGAAATGCTTTCGTAAATAGTAATATATGCGTATATTAATTTTGTTTCAGAGCTTTTAAAATATGTATACTCATTAGCATAATTTTAGAATCCCATTTAGTGTCAAAAGTGACATAATATTAGTCAACGTTGTCGCTTGGAACAGTTTCTGCCGCGACCGGACGAAGGGTCGTAGTCACGTAAAGTAACTGCCACAGATAGCAGTGTGTGGTTGCCGCATGAAACAACTGAATGCACGTTGAAATGGCTGTGGCACGGTGTTTGGCAGGTTGCGAAACATTGAAATGCGCGGAACAACAAACTTCTTATATCTCATGACACATTCTGCGCCGATGTGTACAAGTTCTCGCTCAAACACGAACTGGTTGGAGCTTTTGGTGGAACCGAAGTCGAAGCAGGTGCAGATTCGTTTAAGGCTTGTCCAACAACGAGTTTAAGAGAGACGCTTCTAAAAGTTGTTGGAAACAAGTTCCCACTCACTCTGGTTACGCCTTCGGTACATTTCAGTCACCAATGCACAGTGGCAACGTGTTCACACACAAATACTTACCTCACTCGCACACGTCACTTGATCACCTCCAGAGATATTCCACCCTACACGCCGTTTCGTTTCCATCGGCGATAGAAGCAACAAGTGGGAACACGTGCTGGTGCTGGTGCTGGTGCTGGTGCTGGTGCTGGTGCTCTCCCCTCATATTGGAACTGCTGCTGTTGCTGGAATCAACGACTCTTCTGACCAATCGTTGTCGTCCATGCTCGTTCTGCAGAAGTCGCGTTTTGTTGGAAATATAGGTGAAATATTGGTTTACGGCAATGAGTGTGTTTGCATGTGTTTCATTTCCGTTCGCCTTGCGCAACCATTATCATTAGTTCTTCCAGTTCTTCTTTGTTAACATATCTTTCTCTCGTGTTTGAAGGTGTGTATAAAAGAAAATAGAAGAGTGAACATTTTTTTTATCTATTTTATTTCGTTGGCACATTGTGGCCACTCCCTTGTTTAGTTCACACAGCGTGTGCAGAAAACTTAATTCATACTTTCTTGTGGTTTGCCCCAGTAGCTGTTGTTGGCGTTTTTAATTCTTATGATGACAGGAACCAACCACGAACGCCAAAAAAATGTTTGTTGTACACAGATACAGCAGCCAATACAACAACACTGAAGATAAATAACGGTATATCGCCAATCATTTCATAGTACTTTTCTCAACTAGTCCAATGGGAAGACGCGGATTAAGCAATACATATGTATATAGTCTGGCAACGCCAAGTGTACGTTACCAAGTAATCTTATGATCAGTAACAATTTTAAGTAAAAGAATAATGATGTTAAGGACATGCATATATTTTCGAAAATAGGTAACATATTTGTCTTAAATACGATACATAAATAAAGCTTACAAAAAAATGAATCTTATTTTGACTCAAATGAATGAATTCTACAATCAGATGATCCTTATAATAGGTACTTATATATTGTATATCCCTCCCAAAATATCGGGGGCCGACAGCCAGTTGGACGGCCAACTCGAGTTCAGCCGAAAATTATATTTGTAGCAAGTTTATTATAGAACTTATTCTCTAAACTCCACATAAAAAAAAAATATTAAAATATTAAATAAATATAAAATATTAAACAAAAGAAATATGTAGTGATTGATTTGTAGAAATGAATTTGAAATGTCGCGTCAAAACAGAATCAAAGTGTTCTCAAAAATCGCGCCATCCTTAGGGAACCACATGTTGTCAATATCTGAAGTTCTGGCCACAGAACATGGATCTGTAGCGGTTCAATGGTAACGGTAAGGGTTCTTCTCTCACCATCTTGAAAGAAATAATTTCTGATTGCAGTGGCAACTCATGGAACACTCATGTGGGTTCTTCTCGCTTCTCGTCGAATAACGACGATTTCGCATATTGACGATATCCTTGCGTATCCACTAAGACAAAAATGGGCCTCGTCTGGGAAAATGGCTTTTCCATTGAATTCTAAACTTATAACTCTTATGAAAGACCTTTAAAAATTATAAAAGTCATAGATTATTATTAAATTTTTCCTGTTATCCAAAGTAGACTATAGAAGGTTTTCTTTAAATATTTAGAAAACATACCCTTCTTCATTTTAATAACCTCAAAGAAAAAAGTCCAATGGCGTCAAATCACTCGAATAAGGTGGCCAATTCACAGAACCATTCGTTTAAATGCATCGACCACTGAATTTCGATAGCAATAAACTGCTGTTTTCACGTATTGTGTGTGGCGTAGCTCCGTGTTGTCGAAAATAAACATTGCTCATGTCGATTCCATTTAATTTCAGCCATAAATAATCAATAAACATTTCATTATAACGTGCATTAACTGTAACTGCATCTTCGCTCCCGTTTTCGAAGAAGAATGAACCGACGCATTTCGAACAAAATCCATAGCAATTAGCAACTTTTTTGGATGAAGTGATAATTCTTTAATGGCTCTTGAATAGTAATTGAAATAATTTGTCAAAATCTTTTCCAAATGATATTAGGTGCGTTTTTAAAGACCTGGATGTGTCAAACAAAGCGTAATAATGAAATGCGTGAAGCTACAGTTTAAAAAATGCGAGAGATGATGACGTTTTCCCCTTTTAAGGAACCAGGATCGGATGTGATTTTCCCTGCATTGCTTCAGTGGGGCCAAGAGGTTTTCACAGACCATTGCAGGGAGCATTCATAGCATGTCTGGCTATTGGATATGTGCCTGGTGTTTGGAGAGAGCGTAGAGTTTGATTGAATATCCTTACATCTCGGATCAATATTATATACGCATCCAAAGTTATAGTTACATATATAAGTTCAACTAAAGGTCAGCCTATAAAGCTTTTCGAAGCTCTTTAGTTATGCTTCAGTAAAATGGAAAATGTTCAAATAATTACTACATAAACTATTACCTTGCCTCGATTATGTGTGAAGCTTCACATGGTTTTCAGTGATATACATCGTTAAAATAAATGCAATATAAAAACGTTAAGTTAAAACGGCAACAATGGACAAATTTAATAAAGAAAAATAAAAAAATTGACATTATCATTCATAATTTCAATTTCAAGGATAAGTATAAGTATAAATCGTAAAAATAAGTCAAACACTGAGCCCAAAATACAGCGAGCAATAAAACAAATCAACCGAATGAAACGATTGACATCCTTCTTTAAGTAACGGTAAATCGCATCCTACATTTTTTGCACAGCGTTTTTGTACATATTTTGTTATTGTTCAATTTCTCCAATAGTATCAGTTTGACGTTTTGGTGGTTTATGTTACTGATCTCGTAAATTGGGTGAAGGTTAGCTATGGTTAGGATATACGTTCACAAAGCACGCCATGTGGTTGGTAGGTGTTTAGTATTTTAACTGTGCTGAAGAGAGCTTGAGTTGAAAAGTGGGAAACAAACGACCGCCGAGTGAGAGCAGAAGTTCTTCGAGTTATCCTGCTGTGTACTATAATAAATGTTTGACTTTGATTTGCTTAACGAGAGTACAGTATTTTTCTAATCTTTAATATACCTCCTCCATGGAATAAACACATATAAGTATTTACAATAACAAAACTATGCCACTGATGGGTCGATCATTTAGTACAACGACCGCACAATCAATCAAAGGAACCCTATCAAAGGTGGTCCATGGCCTGACCACCCATGGTGCTCCATAGAGTGGCCACATTGAATTAGCAACAAAAGCAAGCACTTGTTGTAATCGATTCAATTCACTGCCATTTTGCGTTCCGCTATGCGAGCGACCCTCATGAAATCTCTTTTGACGATTGAGCTGTCAAACATCAGGCACTCAACGTTAATATTTCTCCGCGTCTGGCACAATTTAACGGTGAGGGTTGATATACATACATACATAGTTGAGATGTTTGTATTCTCAGTGATGCCAAACGTTTTTTCGTGCTTTTAAAGATCATCTGCAGAGTTTGCCATTCAAATGTCAAAATTCCCTGCCCCTCATATGCATTTCAAATGTTGTGTCACTACTGCATTGATGTTGCGTTAATTGGACCATCTGTCGTTACCTTCAAACATACACCCATAGAATTTATAAATTTCGCACTATAATCTTCCACCAATTGCATTATATGTACACACATACATGTACACATGCATACATGCACATATGTATATTTAAATGTTGTAGTTTTTTTACGGAACTTTGTTTATTTACCATATTTAATTGTTATATGTTTCCATCAAACTGTCTGTCGTAATTAAGTTATTGAAATCCTATTTATAAGCGATGAATTTACCATAAAATATAAACGGATCCATAAAGCCAATGAATCATCGATCTTCACCTACTTAGTTGGAGAGTATATTTTCATGCGCCCTGAATTTTAATAGGGCGCAAAATTCAGAGTTCCATGGAAGGTTCACTTACCCAATGAGATATATTTTTCTTCTGCAGGATGATGACAACCAACCAAGGGTTATTCAGATATACACAGGGAATATATTTAGTCTAGACAAATGTTTTGTCATGGACATACGTCTACGGATTCTTTGACCCGGGAATAAAAGAACGATCATAACAAATACTCACTTACAAATAAATAATATCAATAATATTTCTTTACTAGAGCAAAGAAAGAAATTTTAAAGCTTTTACAAAAGAATATCATGGGAATGTTATCAGTCCCGGTTAAGCTAACGCGACATTGTGAAATCGGCCCTGACTTGCTTCCCATTACTTATATACATAGATATATTGTACATACATATGTATATATTGTAGAGTTTTCAAGCTCTGGGTTAATGTTAGGTACGAATTTCATTGCATAAGAACAGTTGGACTGACTTGAAATTTAGCGAAGTTAAAAATCGAAATTTTCAAATTTCAATACAAAACTTGTAGAAATTTAACTAAGAATGCACTCAAATGAGAACAAACTTTTGAGTAGAGGAATATTGAACCAGTTTGAAACCTAGGGACTATTTGTACATCTAATGTTTTTAATGGTTGCACGTCATGGTTTTCATATACATACTTTCTGTATTTCTTTCTTTTTGCATTTTTTTGTATAACTCTTCGAAGCACACCCAAATCACAAACATCAACATCATCTAACTAAAACCAATTATGCATAATCACTACCTAGAATAAATGAAATAATCATGCATTAAGAAATCATCCATTCTCAGGTAAAAGTCTTATCAAAGCATAGTTTGTCAGAGTACACCAAAATCATGATTCACCACATTTTAATAAATTCGTGCTTTACCAAAGTTACCACTACACTTATGGTTAACCAGATCGAAATAAAATTCAAGCCAATTTTCTTTCTCTTTAAAAATCTACATACATAACACATATGTATGTGCATATGTCATGTCTTAACTACATGAAGTGAAACGAATCATGTTGTATTGTGTTGTGTTGTGTTCTGTTTACAAACACAAATTTTATATTTAATTATATATAAATTGACAAACATCATATATTAAATTTCTTGAATTTCAAAAATAGTTTCAAAAACGGATCTACGCTACAAAATTGATGTGGAATCCCCGACTTACTTTTAAAGACTTAGTTTTTAGTCGAGATGTAACGTGGCGTTGTTTCTGAACGGTCTGTTACGTAACGTGACGTGTCAGCTGTTCCAACCTATCTTGCCTCTGCCGCTCTAAATGATATTGAAACTTTATGAAAAATGAAAAACCTCAATTCAATTATTTTCTTGAAGACTTGAGTTCAAGGATTGTTTCATAGCAGATTATAGTGTTTACCTGAACAAAAAATATTTGATGATAATAAAGTAATTTCAAAATAAGATAACATGATTTGAAATAACCTTG
Organism: Myopa tessellatipennis; assembly: GCA_943737955.2. Lineage (NCBI taxonomy): Eukaryota > Metazoa > Arthropoda > Insecta > Diptera > Conopidae > Myopa > Myopa tessellatipennis. Next base: position 22,330,440 of record OX031317.1, read on the forward strand.
CACATGCGATAATTATTTCAAATAATTTCTGAAATAATTATTTGAATTAACTCGTTATCTCAAATAATCCGTCATTTCAAAATGAAATAACATGGTTATTTGAAATAATTTAGCAGATGCGATAATTATTTCAAATAATTGTTGCAATAAAAAAATTGAAATAACACTCTGATTTGAAATAAAATGGTCATTTTAAATGATCATGCAGATTCGAGGCTTAAATACCCTATACCTTCATACTTTGTATGGAATATGGCAAAGATGGGTTCGGTAACCATCTTTAGATGGTTGTATTAATATCAGATGTAAGATATTCAATTTGTCTTCTGCCTCTGCCAAAAGCAATCCACATGAAAATCTTCTATAAGGTGTAATTTATAAAATCACGCCCCTCTTGGTAGAATGGAATCTTTTGATACTAAATATACATTTCATTCAGATATCTCCATCCATCTCTGACAGGCAGATGGACCAAATCTACGGAGTCGATTTGTGGCACTGATGTTAAAGAAATGCATTACACCATTATAAAAATTATAAAATTTCCGAACCCGTAAAAAGTAGAGCGTGTCCAAGAAAGACATGCTGAGGACAGACTAATTACGGTTCGAAAAAATAAATACTTTTCCATGGCCGGCACAAAGTACAGATCTCAATCCAATTGAGAATCTGTGGAAACACCAACCACGAAAACCTCAAAATTCCTCTGGGCCATTCAAGATGGATGAAATTCCATTTCCCGAAGCCGCTGCCAAAATTTGGATAATAGTTTTCCACGAAGATTGGAAGCCGTTATAAGGCAAAAAGGATACCCAACCAAATATTGATGAAAACTATTAAATGCAGCTATTAAATTATTTGATTTTTAAAGTGTTCTGATTGGATGTCCATCTGAAAATCGGCTTGTATTCGAAAATATGAAAAAATATTAATAAATACTTTTGTGTTCTTCACATTATTTTTATACCCTACACACGAAGTGAATAGGGTATATTCACTTACTGCTTCCGTTTGTAACGCCTTAAAGGAGGCGTGACAGGTATAGAAAAGTATATATATTCTTAATCAGCGTGACCTCCTGAGTCGATTTAGGCATGTCCGTCCGTCTGTCTGTCTGTCTGTCTGTCTGTGGAAATCACGATTACCAGAGAACCAATAGAGATATCTTCCTCAAACTGCACTGGCACGAATATTGTCTATCATTAGAAACTCATCGTTATTGAAAATGGGTAAAATCGGACCATTACCACGCCTACTTTTTATAGTGAATATAAATTCATCCATGCTTATAGCTCAATTTCTCAGCTTGTCGAACGAATTTGGGGTTAAAATTTCGTCCAGAAGTTCACTGCCTCTGACCAAAACAGACTACCACAAATGGGCGTGGTCCGCCCACTAATTAAATAAAACTCGATTACAGGAGAACGAATAGATTTATTTTCATTAAATTTGGCACGAATATTCTCTGTCATCACAGGCTATTTGAGATTAAAAAGGAAAAAAATTAGAACAGTGCCTCGCCTAATTTTTAAGTAAACGTGTGTAAACTTCGGCCAGCCCGAAGTTAACACTCTTTCTGGTTAATATTTGTTGTTGTAGTTAGAACCAAGGTCTCGGGACGGCATTGAAAATTCTTTATTCGAAAAAACTTAATATAGCAACGAAAAGTGTATTATGGGATAAACCGCATATACAAGAGGACTCCATATTTAAATTACCTCGATCAGAGATCGCAGCGTTATTTAATGCGTTTGGAAGGTAGCTGCAAATTGATTTTATATACTTCATTTACCACAAATTACATAATTTTTATTTTACTTTCAGACTATCAAACAGCATCTATGAAATGGAGAACTTCCGAAAACTGCTCAGATAACAGTTTTCTAAGAATGTCGACAATGCTTTTTTATTTATTCTAATGTTTAGTTGCTTTAAAAACTGTTATTTTGTTTAAGTACTTATATACACTACTAAGTTTCCGGTTAAAACACTGTCAGAAAATGTGAAATTATTAACTTTTTTATTTTACAATTTTAGAATGTATGTGAATACCTTAATAAAAAATACATTTGCCTTTCTAAATTATGTACTTAAAATTTAATTAATCAAGTTTTAAGCTATTCTCGACGCTCCTGCAGCCAACGCATCGCAGAACACGGGTCACATTCAGCCCCAACACGCTGCATCGTGAGATCCTGCGTCAAGCCAAACTCACCGCTTCTGCGAACCCTTTCTTCAATTTCCTGGCAGAGGTACGCATGCGGGTCAACGACAGCTGCAATGGTTCGAATTCGCATTCGCAGCGCGATATCCTGAGCTTGACCAAAATGGCTGGACGCTTGTGCAATCACATGTCGGATGAGCAGAAGCAACCGTATCGCATCATAGCGCTGGAGCAGCGCAAAATAAAGCGGTTGCGCGGATGTCGGCAACTCTTGTCGTCGCGTAGACGTAGAATCAGGAAACTCGTCCGCAGAAGGCGGCATTGTCGACTTCATTGGCCTCCAAGACGGCTTCCCAGTGGACAATGAATGTGGGTGGCGGAGAGGCCGACAACGTCTACACTGCGGCGGTGGCCGAAGCAGATATGAAAAAATTGAGCAACGTTTTGAAATTAACTTGAGTACGAATGAAAGGATCCGCGAATTTAGTTTTGGAAATCTTTGGAATATTTTTATGGAAACATTTAATTTTATGTATTAAATTCTGTCAAAATTGATGATTTGAGTTGATATTCTGCTGAATAAATTATGTAGAAAAAATATGTAAAAAACAATAAATGAACAAGTAAAATGAACATGTTAAAGCTTAAAAAGCATTCTTATGTGTGAATTTTTTAAATTTGTTTTTACAGTTCTTCACCAGATAGTTCACAATTTTTAGATATATCTCGAGTTTTACTCGACCGTTCGTACCAAATGAGACACTAAGTTAAAGATAAATAAACACCTACTACGCTTTAAATCCGAAAAATATGGGAAATCAAGGAAAAATATTGTTGTTATACCCTACACACGAAGTAATGAGGGTATATTCACTTACTGCTTCCGTTTGTAACGCATTAAAGGAGGCGTGACAGGTAAAGAAAAGAATATATATTCTTGATCAGCGTGACCTCCTGAGTCGATTTAGGCATGTCCGTCCGTCTGTCTGTCTGTGGAAATCACGATTACAAGAGAACGAATAGAGATATCTTCATCAAACTTGGCACGAATATTGCCTATCATTAGAAACTCATCGGTATTGAAAATGGGCAAAATCGGACCATTACCACGCCTACTTTTTATAGTAAATATAAATTAATCCATGCTTATAGCTCAATTTCTCAGCTTGTAGAACGAATTTGGGGTTGAAATTTTGTCCAGAAGTTCACTGCCTCTGACCAAAACAGACTACCACAAATGGGCGTGGTCCGCCCACTAATTAAATAAAACTCGATTACAGGAGAACGAATTTGTCATCATAAGCTATTTGAGACTGAAAAGAAAAAATATTAGACCATTGCCACGCCTAATTTTCAAGTAAACGTGTCTAGGGTATATGAACTTCGGCCAGGCCGAAGTTAACACTCTTTCTGGTTTGTTTTTAAGCTGTGAAATAATTGAATATGTTTTTAAAAGAAACAAATTACCGAATATGCTCGTTAGCCACTGTCTCATTCCACGTATGCGTACTCATTCGTTCCGTCTCCGTTCGTCTATTTTGGTTGAGGCTTGCTGCAGTAAACACATAGAAATCTTTCGACGACAATTGTGGCCACGACTTGTTGAAAGAACACAGGGTCTTATTGGAAACGAGAAAAAACTCAAATGTCGTCGTTGCCGACACGTACGACGACAAAACTGTGAAATTTTCTAATATTGTCTATCTTGTTCTTCTTTCTTTGTTTGTTTGCATTCTATTTGACATTTGAAGTTAGAGATTCATCAAAATTAAATTGGAAAAAGCAATATTAATGTGTGAGTATATTAATTATACTAAAACTAATTGTAATTTATCCATTATATAATATTTTGGACAACAAAAAACATCGCAGATCGGAGTATTTATTTTGTAAACAACTGATCTGTCCTCTGCTTCGTTTCAGCAACAGCAGTTTTGTAACAAGTCGTGGCCACAAAAGTCGTCGAACGACATTCTATTTGCAGCATGATAGAATGAAAAATTACGCATTTTGCAGGTCCTTGCTTTTTTTTCGTTTCATAATGACGTCACAAAATACATAAATTGACAGCTTACTTCAGGCGTTCACACGTCGCCTTCGCTATCAATTTCAATTCCTCTTCGTACGGCTGCTAAATGGTAAAAGAAACCCCTTTTGTGCTGCGATCGGCGCAATCTTGTATTCTATCATTCTTGAGTTTACTTACTTTTCATGAGAACTTGCAACTCTGGTTGCCATGAAATCCAACAGTAGAAAAAAGCGAATGCATAATCTTTAAAAAATTACAAAAATCTTTAAAATATGCCCATTTTTCATTTAAAAATAGTTTAGCTTTATATTAATAATACTTATCTTAATATTATTATATATTTATAAAACTTAATGTTTTATTGCCTACAAATTTTGTTTTTTAGCGCAAAACTTTTAAAAATTACACTTTTGCCATAAGTTGGCAACTATAAATGTGAAAACTTCAGTTTCCATCGGTTTTTAATGTGTTGTGGATTGTTTGTATTGGGTATCTTCCTTTATTTTGGCTGAAAGTCTTAAAAACAAAAGAATAGCATTAATATATAATGGCAGCACCTCAAGACCTTTCTATCGAAGAAATAAGAAAATATATGCTCGAAAATGGTTGCAGAGTGACGAATCATTCACTAGTAAAACATTTTAAGTGCTTTTTGACCAACCCTGAGTTACAGAGTATGTTTGGAATTTACCTGTTGCATATGTGTCACTTGTTTTTAACCAATGGTTTCTTTCTTTAGACGAGGCTCGCAACCAATTTAAGACTTACGTAAATATTTTGGCCACCATAAAAAATGAAAACAACCAGAAATACCTCGTTTTGCGAAAGAAATTTATTAATGAGTGTCCCACAGTAAAGGGAGAGTCCTCTGGATCTACAAAAACTGCTGTCTCGGACGAGGAATGGGCTTCACCCTTTCGACATGCAATGCCTAATAAACCAACACCAGATGACTTTTCACAGCCAGCTGAACAGATGGAAAAGAATCTACCTCAAACCGACTTCAGGAAAGAAAAAGGTGCTATTAAACAAAAATTAGACCTGACACTTGGTACGCATTCAAGTCAGTATGATAAAGCTTCCTATCCAACAAAAGATTCTGAGCTTGCAAAGATGTCGAAGAGCATCCCAGGCAATTTTATCGGCAATGTCGAAAACAATGAAAATATTCCAGTATGCAGATTATCGTCAAATATATCAATAGCCTCTCCTGACATGAAATCTGAAAAAAACAACACCACTTCTGATTGTGGTAACCCCATTAGTGTAAAAGAAGCAACTAAGAAATTTAATCGCATGGCTTCAGAAGAAGAGGTGAAAGTTATTTCCCCTTCTGCTAAAAAGAAGGCTGAGAAGGTAAGAATTAACAATGCAACTAAATTTCGTGTACGGGCCATATTTGCAGAGTTTCGCCCAGTGTTTCAATTGATAATTGGCGTTTTTATCAATGTCAGAATTGATCATAGATCGCTTATAATATACTACAGTACATCCCTCTTATATGAACTAACGACTGCAGAGTCGATTCATATTATCGACAAGTTATATATTTAATATATAAAAAAAGCAGTTGACATTATGCATTTTTATACCCCACACCCGAAGGTATAGAATATTATAATTATTCTTTGTCAGCGTCTCCTGAGTCTATTTCGCCCATCTGTTTGTCTGCCCCTGGATCTCAAGATTACGGGAGAACGAGTAAAAACATCGTCATGAAATTCGGCACGAAAATTGTATTCTTACTTGTTCCTTTAACTTTTGCGGTGTAATCACTTGCTAACTTTATTTGGTGTTTTCATAAAAATATACAACCGCTTTAAGGCTTTCGAGCATCGATCAGCTGATCAAGTCAATGGTTCCAGTGATCAGGTCCAAGAGATCGAGTCCATACAAAAACTGGTTGTATTTTGACCATCTCTACATGTATGCAGACACCGATATATACGTACAAAATTCTGTGAGTGTGTGTAATTTTGGTGTTTCTACCACATTATCTGTAGAAAGAGACATAAAACTAGGTGGTGTAATATTTTTAACGGCGAAATAGGATTGAAAACTGATAAAACCAGAAAGCATATCGGTTGTGCGCTAAACATACCACAAAAGTTTCATTGGAGTTCCGACTGATTTAGAAATGGTTTTCGCCCAGTTCGCCTAAACCTAAGTAAAAACGTTTAATGGAAACACAATACTGGTATACAACTCATTGCTCATTCCTAAGTCCTACATAAGTTCTTTTTTACTGGCGTATTCGTACTCATTCGTTACGTCTGCATTCGTCTATTTTGGTCAAGGGCTTGCGAGTTTTAAGGGATTTTTAGTAAAAGACGGGATTTTTTTTTTTAGACACAAAGAGCGTAGCACGCCACCCGTGAGAGAAATAAAATAGATTCCTTTTTGCCGTTCCTTCCTTTTTGAGCTCCTTGTCAGCTCGATAAGCTTTTGTACAAATCAAGAGCTAGCTGGTTGTGTTTGAGCAGTAACGTCACAATAAAACGTTGCGTACATGCAGGACAGGGATCGAAAAAGATTAGAAGACGATGGTTTTCGTTGGTTTTTAGATTTGCTTCTCATGTGGTGTCGCAGAACTCCAACAGGTGAAAATTCAAATGTCTGTGGAATTGTAGAATGTTATTGATGAATTTGGTAAAGGATGACTTAAAATGATTTTGGACGTGGTAGAGAAGAAATCCGTAGATGTGCGAAATACGTACAAAATTATTTTACTATAAAATATTATACTATCTTGAAAAAATTTAATACTTTTGTAGTTTGGGCGCAGTCAATGGAAATATATGATAAAATTCGTGCTTTTTCCAAAAATGAGGGTCGAAAATTTACAAAATAATCGTGAAAAATTTGAAATCATGAAATGGAATTTGAATTTAAAATAAAATAAAATTTTTCTTGATTTGTACGTGGCACTAGAACTTTAACGAAGAAAAGCTATCACCCATGGAAAATCCATGGATAAATACCAAAGTTATAAGCGATCATGTGATGTCAGCAACAAGCAACTTCCACAGCTTCGATTAACTAGTGTAATTAATCAGTTAAACAGTTTGGTTAAATACCATTATTAAATTATTTCTATTTGTGTTTGAAACTGCTGTTTTGAGTTCTTTGTTCTAAAAAAATCATAACTTTTATTTTCAAGAAGAACAGAGTTGTCTGTTTTTCAAAAAAGTCTAATAAAAACACAAACCTAAACAGAACCATGGTAACAAAACATATGGGAAAAAATATAAACAAAACACCTCAATAGTTTTTAATGAAAAACAACAAATGTAAACAAAAAGAGAGAAACAAGTGAGAGAAAAATCGTTCTCGCGTCGTTCTCTCTAATTTAAGAGAGATGCCGGTGGTTTTAGTATTGCCTACTCTTCACTAAAATATTAGAAAAAAAAAACAGGGAAAAATTAACAAATTCATTTCTTATTTCAAAACAATATTTCAATACAGATTAAAAACGTAAAAGAAAAAACAAAAAAGCTTTTACTTTCAGAAACTTTTTAATGAGAAAAAGGTTTTAATTTTGGAAAGTACGAAAATGAGTGCAAAGCAAAACTGCACCCTCTACCAAAAAGACGATCAGTTCTGTATTCAAAATAACAGCAAATTCGAACTAGACAGATTTCTTGCAAGAGATTTTTGGGATAAATTCTACGCTCTGTAACGTTCACAGCATAGACCTGTACAGCTTCCATCCAGTCCACGTCCGGAGTCCATTCCTCACTAAAGCTCAGGCTAAAAAGACATCGGAGAGAATTTCTGCACTGTACCAAAGCAAAAATAAAACAAAATTGAGGAATACGAGCAAACATAATGAAAAATTGCCATTTTATAGCAAATTTGCGGATAATTTAAAAAGAAATAAGAAAGTAAAAGTGGTTCGGTTTGAGTTGTTGTTTTTGTCAACTTTTCATTTTCCTCATTGTTGATCTCAATGTAGTCTGTTTCCAGAAAACATATGTTTTGAATACAATTCACCTGGTAAAGCTAGTATAAATAAATAAGATGTTTTGAAATTGCTTAAGCTGGTATGACTCTTCTTTTTTCTGTATTGTTATAATTTTTTTCAATGACGAATAGAGCGGTATAGTGGGTCATAGGCAGATATATTAGAGATAGCGAGATAGATTTAGTATTTGGACCAAAAACAAAAATGTGGGTAAATTGAGAGACGCAATAAACAATGTGTGGAAAATGCAGAAGTTTCATATATTTCTTGAATTTTTATATAGAATGCCTACTATAGCGCATGACTGCGTCCATCTCTTCATTAGCAATTCGATGAAAGAAAAACAATACTGAAAAAATAAAGTATCATACAAAAATAAAGTATCATAGCTTAAGTAATTTCAAATCATTTTATTCTGTAAAATTTTGTAATCTCCTGAACCTGGTTTTCAGCAGTCCAAAGGCCATTATTAGCCATTTCAGATTTGGATATGACGAATTTCCGAGAAGGAAGGAATTATGTCGAAAATATCCATTTACACTTTCTGTTGTTCTTTTGAATAAACTCGAACAACGGCAAATATTGGGTCGGCAACAAAGTAATTTCGGTTTCTTTAATATGAAATAAAACGACTTTTTTTATATACAAAATCAAATCAAAACTTATGCATTCAAATATTTTCCATTCTGTTCGATGACCATTTGCCATTTTTCTGGTAACTTTATTATCATTTTAACTTTTGGATCGTGGAATTTGATCATATTTTCCAATGTTCCTAACAAATTGATAACAACCAAACGATAATTCTATTAACCATTCTCCAAGCAGATGATTTGGAAATGCCACAGAGGTTTCCTGCTTCCCAACACCTGATTCTTGGTATTCGCAATATACCACGTGCTAACTTTATTATTTCCAACATTGGAGATTCCTTGTGTGGAAATTTGAGTTCTCATACCGTTCTAATAAAATCTTATCACAAAAAATGTTAAGGGTGGATATTTCGACTTACTCATAACATACCATAACTGAACTGTGGTCGCACGCTTGACCCTAAAGTTAATTTTACAATCCTCTTCGGTAAATGTCGGTGTTGTTGCAAAGAAATCATTCAGTTTTTCATGTGTCTTTTATAGCTGTCGCTCTAGAACTTGAACTTAGGACTCCTGTACTGCTACCACTATTCGATTGCAGAGTGGATGAATCGAAATATAATATCTTATGTTTTAGTTGGATTGTCCAACCGCTGATAAAAATTATAAATAAGGAGCTGTAGTGCCAAGTTTCCGTACAGCGCTACCAATTGATCTAATGCAGTTGTCAAAAGTATAGTATTAAAAGTTGTTTTAAAGAATTAGCATGTTATGCATGCGATGTGGTTGAGCATCTTGAGCTTGTTATGTTTCTGTAGTTCACTTCGCTGCACCCGACTCTTTGTGATTGGAAATAAGCGAAATAGATCGACTGGAAATCATGATTCGACAGGCATGCCAATTTTTCATACTAAAATTGAAAGATGCTCGTTTGAGACCGTATAACAAGGCGTGATAATCTATGAGAACCAAATTTAATTTCTAAACATCTAGCCACTTACATGACCCTGTAGCTATTAGAATGACAAGCTAAAATATGAGTCGGCATGGTACGTCCATTCTAACATAATCTACTTTACGTCCCTATGGGCGCCCATTAAGCATTTCTTTTTAAAATTTTCATTACAATTCACGTGAGCCATGTCGTTATTCTTTACAAATATATTATAGAATACATATGTACATAACTCACTGTGGATATAATTTTTTTTTATTTAAATATTAAGGTAAAAGTATCTTCTTTTCATAACTTATACATTTAATCTGAAGACATTATAAATATCGTAACTTTTAAACTGTGTATCCGAATTCCTCCGTTTTGTTTCCATATTTTAAGAATTTTTCTAATGGCCAAATTCTACACAGTCACTTGAAAAGTCAAGGAGCGTAGTGAGTAATAAGAAGCACGTGTTTCTTGAAGTGTGCCCGTTTGTACAAGAGTTCTGAAATTTCACAAAGAAGGACAATTTGTTAATTTTATTTATTATTTTAATAAGAGTAAACAAGTCATTAAAATTGTACGTATTCCTTTGTTCGTTCGGTGTGATTTTTTGCTCTCCAAAGGAAAGAGCCAAGTAGCATCACGTGCTTGGCAAACACCGACAAGCGCTCTTATAGATAATTAGCTACTACAAAAAAATGAACGCACATGCGAGGGAAGTAAGTGGCTGTTAATATTGTAAGAAGTTTTCCGTGTGTAATATACTCGTATGTGTCGTATTTTCCCTTCCTTAACATTGTTTGTTTTCCGTATTTTTCTACTTCCTGCAAGGGTTATACCGAAAATAAATTAACCATTAATGCTTTGAAATAAAATCTTGCATAATGTGCCTTGAACGCTCTAATTGGGAGTCATTACTTTCATAATTATATGCATATAGTGTTGCATAAGGTGTTGAGTCCTTGTAAAGATAATGGAATTCTTTTGTAAATGTGTTGTGATATTATAACCGAGTTTTTAAATTTAAGCTTAACATTCTAAAGAAAACTTATGCATTTAAGGAAACCCCTAATATTAAACTTCTTTTCAGCCTGTAATTGAGGAAAAAATCACGACTGATTTGCTACTTGCTCATTCTAAAGCTAAGGAATGGATCGTGGTAATGGCAAGAGCATCCTACCAGGAAATAGCAAAACTGGCAAATGAATTTCCCGAGTTGGTGAAACTTCAAGTAAGTAGAAAGCTTTAAATTTCAAGATAACTATTTTTAATTAAAATGTTATTATGTTTTAGAATGATATACATATGTACTATTTTTTATGGCTTGCACATAAATACACTACGAAATACTATGAAAAAAATGTAGGAATTTAAGAGAAAATTATTTATTGAATATTATTAAAGATTTTTTTGAAAATTATATCTTGAATTTGTGATCAGCAGAAAATATCGTTAAAGAGAGTAACAGAAAATTTTAAAAATTGATATATTCGTATAATTATTTTATTGCTTCATATTTATATATCACTTTAAACTAAAGGCAGACTTCTCAACCCTTACTCTTTCCAACTCTCCGTGATTTATGAAATATCAATAAATCTAACTAAATGTCAGATGCTACATTGCATCATAGTAGTCCTCAAAATTGGACAAGTATCAAGTTTCGAGTATTCACTCAATCTCGAACTGTGGGCTCAGAGTAGTCTCAATTACGCGGTTTAAAAAGAGCCACATATTTCATTTTTTATAATCGCTCAATCGCGTCTCCAGTTTTCTTTGTGATTTATGATTGCATATATTTTCTGCAACTGGGAGATCGTGTGGTGGGTAAAAGTTTCTTAGAAAATTCCAATATTTTATCTTCATCTGAATAAATCCCAGAAGCTGTGTATTGGCCCGTTTTATTGAATTTTTTGTTTTAAGACGATGTTATAAGAATTCGAAATAAATTAATTTTGCGACATAATTCATTCCAGGAAATATTGCATTTTTGGATATTCTTGGCGTGGTTTTTAGCTGCAACTTCTTATTTTAAAATCTCATTAAGGTTTTATAAGTTACAAAAACTTAAAGAACTCAAAGCGTAAAGTGAACAATGAATTGTAAATGTAAATACAGCCAACCGATTTTTTACATGATAGATAGACGGCACGATCAAGAAAACGTTTCAAAAATGCAAGATTATTATTATCATAAGATTAATATTAACATTTCGCTATGTTACCAATTTAGAATAATTGAATTCATTTTTTTATAAGTTACACTTTAATGCTTTTAAATTTCAAGTGGATAGAATGGAAAGAATTGATATTTCTTCGTGTAGTAGTCGAAATGTCCAGATATCCATAAATACAATGTTGAGGTAAAAATGGTAGGTTTAACGGGAATTCTCCTTTGAGCCTAAAAGTAAAAATTATCCTCAGAGTATAGCTATGGTTTAATGCTGTTCGGTTTCTTTTAACTGCATGTGTAGCCTTACTAAACTAATAACAAACCTCTTTATAGCCTTGATTTGTCCATATGTCAACTCTAAAATTTTACACAAACACAAGTCAAGTCTTCCGTTTTCTGGCGAACACAATTCTTCGTACTTTTTAATGATAGTGATCTCTCAGTAGCAGCACTTTAAACAGACAGGGTAACAAACATTTCATATACACGTAGTTATTAATAATGGGAATATATTCTGGTTGCATACTACGTATAAGTCGGCTATAAAAATTTGTCATTTAATGGTCTGTATGGTACTAACCAGAACCCTAACTGAATATATAAATAAAACCAGTAAAAACTACGACAAAGCGTAGTTTATTTTACCTTAAAAACTTGGGTGACTGATAGAAACGAAAACTTAAACACAGCTTTATTTAAACAAGACATCGAAGTAAAGTACGATATACTCATGCAACTCATATTAATACTAACTTTAATTGATATGCGGATATTGAAATCGCTTACTTTTGGATGATGTAAGTGAGTCTTTTTGATGCATTTCAGGTGCCTGGTTAAAATCAATACTTATAATTTTAGAATTACGTATTGTGACAATTACATAATGGCCGTAAATTCACTAAACCATTGCAAATAAATAATAGCTTAGCTGCTACTTGAAAAAGAATTGATATAACTGCGCAGCTTAATAATGTTCATATATTCGATACCGGATACAGAATCTAATAAAAGGAAACCTACTCAAAAAACCATTTTTCACATTTACACAATCGCTAATCTAGTCAATCATCTTCCACAAACCTTTTGCCCAAATATAGATTGCACTCAGGCAGCAAATACAGCAACTGCGTCGTAGTCATGTGAATCACGGCAAATTAGAGATCTTGATCCATCAGTTCCTCTGCTTATCTTCTGTTACCCGATGGCCATCGATTATAGTATGCCTGTAGAACTGCCGGCAGTGTCACCTGATTCTTATTCAAGATCGCACAGTGGTTAACATGGCGCCTTCGTTTGTTGATTTAAAAATTTCAGCACATCGCCATCTCGTCATGAACATTTTAGTCCCTTAAGCCATTGTGACATTCCAGTTTTTGTCAATTACCGAGCATGGTTCATCAATCAACGGCACATCACATGTAAGCATCAATTTTGCCAGAGATCCTTTCGCTGGATAACTGGTTGGCATCCACCTATTTCCAGCGAGCGAGCCAAACAATATAATCGGACATGTGAATAAATCACTTGCCGATGAGGACGTGGAGATCAGTTCTGTAGAAATCCACTTCAAAAGTGACAAAATGAAGAGCGTCCCGCAAATCAATTCACTGCATTTGCCTTCGTTGGAGACAGTTGAAAGCACCGAAAATAAACCACACGGTTCGATGTGAACCTTCTGCAAAAGCGTGTTTGTATAAATACTCGTATAAAATTATTTACGTTGCGGACTATCTTCGGATATGGGCATGAATGAAATATATCTTAAGTTAAAGAAAATTTTAGTAAGTTTTTAATTCCGTTACACACACACAACGAGTACAGATAACGAGTATATAAAAAATATATATCTACAGAGCTTCGCAAATTCCTCATGTCTAGTTATTTGTGTTTTTTATAAGTTTTGTTATTCTCAAAGTGAAGCGGTAGAAGAACAACTTTTTGTAAACCCAACAAACCAAAAATATAACCTCTTGATAATGTAACTGCCGAAACCTATAAAGTTGTGTGTGTCTGGTGTCTTTCTCCCTCACGAAACACGAACATCGGTGTGAGCTTAATCGCAATAAAACAAAATACGAATTGAATAAAAGACACCTCATAATTCGGAGTTGATTTTCATCCAACAAAAATCAGCAACTTTGATTTTGATGAAGTTCTGTTATCAAGGAATTGATTACACTTATTTTTCTGGCCTGGAACTTCAGCAACATTTTTAAGTTCGAAGGAGATCGGCTACTATTGGCCAATCAGATGAGAAACATACAACCGGGAGATGGTTTTCGTAATGCCCACACCGAAAACATACGAGTATAGGGACTGATACCTTTATGCCCAGAGGACTGATTTTGCAATACCAACTCATATCCATTAGTAATTATTGCGTTAAATCAACAAAAAGGTGATTTATTTAAACTACGAAGGTGGTCATGGACAATAACTAATTTGTGCATCGTTTCCGTTTCACGAATTGATGTTTCTGTCGTATCGATTGCCACTGTCCTGTGTTCGTTCAGCAGCTCCTGCCTTTCGCATCGCTTTTATTGCCGGCGAATAAAAATTAGTTTGCTTTCATTGAGGCGGTTTTTGTACTTTGTCAATGTCATTGGCCGACACAAAAGCGTACAGGAATAAACCAATGGAAAAGAAGAAAATAAAGTGCGAAGATTAATACATTTTTTGGCGTTTTCCTATAATTCAGTTATTTGTATGATGCTTGCCGTTGAACAAACATAACGGAATAAACACTCGTTTATTTTTAATTGGTTTTGATCGCTGATTTTAATTCCAATATATGTATCCTAATTATATCCTTTATGTCGAGCAATTTTCATTTCCATTTCTTATTATAGAAAAATCTGGCTAAACAGAGATTTAAAAATAAAATTTTTGCTAAATACTAGCTGCGTTTTGCATGCGTCACAATTTGTTCACTATTTTTTTGTTATTTTTAATACTAAAAGATCTAGTAATAAAATATAAATATTAATGAAAAAAATCCTCATGAAACATTAAATTTCCTAAAACGTGTTTCAGTTGCAGCTGAATAAAAACTATTGTTACTGAACTATGGAACCAAGGAATTAACTAAATTTCGAAGATTTAAATAAAATTCTACGGAACTGTTTTTAACCTTACGCATGCTGACAGAGTTCCTGAAAAGGTTTCTTACCAACGTACAGGTTGATGTCATAAATAACACAAATAAAAAATACAAATGCAAACAATATTAAGGTTGGTATAAGCTGGGCTATACTCGGACATGTTCAAGATGCTCAGCGACGAGCATTTCCTCCTGAGTGCATTTGCTTGTCCATGCATCGGGTGTCCGAAATAAAAGAAATAAATATAAAAAAAATATAAATAATAAAAAACACTAAACACAAAATTCGCAACAAACGCGTTAAATGCGTTGAATCACACTAGGGTCCGATTAACTCTTTTTCATAAGCGTTCCCTCCGTCGTGGTTTGGTTGTTTCACAGCGCCTTCGCAAATACATCTACGGTCCTGTCCGGTTTGGAATACGGTAACGACGGAAACATTTGTTTCACATTCTCCATCATAAGTCATAGGAACGAGTCGAGCACAAAGAATGCTTTGGCTCCGAAGGCTTTCTGGGAACCATGGCGTTCTAAAAGACACACTCTAAATTTCGGCGTATTTTTTATTCTGTACCTTACTTTTTAGGCCTTCTCTTACAGAGTTTATAAATAAATTAACCCCCCTTTAAGTTAACATAATCGACCATGAATTGAGGACGCTGGGATGGTGTGCACATTCATTAATGGAACTCCGCTGTCTTTTAATTAAATCCAGATTTATATATTAGCACTGGAATCGCAAATTCCTGGCTCCAATACTCATTTCAAAACTTTTCGAGAAGCATCGATTCCTGTAAACCATCTATAAACCCAGTATGGAAAAAACAAATTAAACCAAGGGAAAAATCAGAGAAATCTAATGAATTCCCAATTTGTAATTTTTTTAATCTTGCTCCCAATATGCCTAAAAATAGCAGATATAAACATACTATATACATAAAATTTCCTATTCAGTTACACTCTGTTATAAATGTTTTATTTTTGAAGAAAAGATTATATACACAATAACTAAGTCAAAACCGAAAATTGTATTATATAAGTCTTGAATTTAAACTAGAGGCTCTTAAAGGCTGAAACTGAGCAAATTAAAGTAAAGTAACGAGTTAAATTAAAGTAAGTGTATTCCCAAAAGTACCCGGCCTTGACGTACACTCGTAAATGGTAATTGTTGTTGGAGCTTGAACACGCTACGTAGTTCAGTATTTCTTTGCCAGCCATCAATAGTGACGCTCTCGTCGTTATGGTCATCGTGATGTGACAAACTGCTTCATTTGGAACCAATATCAAAGCGGAGCTAGATTCTACTCTGGGGGAGTCTGTTCCTTCGTTTACAACACTTAAAAGATGGGTGGCAGAGTTTAAATGAGGCCATGCGAGCAGCCAAGAGAACATCGCACTGGTGAGACGTTTAGGCCTCTGATCGTGTTTAAAGAATGGTTCGATTTCGTCTTATTAACGTTTTTCTGTTCCTTGTATCCAGATTCTAACTATTGATATATCGCCTTTTGATATATCGTATGCAGTCGATGAGTTGTACTGAGAAGTTTATATCATATAAATAGTCATCAGTTAAGTAATAAAATAAAATCGGAGTGATCCATAGTAATGCTTCTGCTACTCTTGCTATAATTGAAATTGATTATGTTAAGAAAGAATTGAATAAAGACAATTCTACCTTTGAAGAGTTCAGTTACTTGCCTCTTACAAGTTTCTAGTGCTATAAAAACATATCCGGCGCTAACTCTGCGATTGTCTGTTGTGTTCAGTATTGATGTCGTGTCTTGTAGCCATTTAATAACTCCGAAATGTTTTATTGATTTAAGGCGCTTTAAAAGCGTGAACGGCGCCATTAATAATTTCTTTTCGATTTTATTGTGCATAAATTTCATTAATTTATAATTTTGTTGATTTTCTGCAAAGATGCACAAGATTTTATGTTCCCTTCCTAAGCTAAACAAGAAACCCTGGCCTCGCGTTAGCTTGACTTGATTTGAGTTCTGCGTGGAGCATGTTACGCCAATATGTTACGCTTCCTCCTTCCTCAGCTTCTTCTGCTTGTTTATATGCTGGGCATAAATTATTTCCCATGGGTTCTCACTTTGAGCTGCTTTCTGGGCTCTAGGCTGAAGCTGAAGATGATGATGCCGATGACGACGATCATTTTGCGATTGCGCAAGGTGAGGGCTTCTACGAGTATTAATTTTGCAATGTGCTCGGTTGATGTTGTTTTTGTTGTTGTTGTTGTTATTGTTTCTTTGTTTTTGTTATGGTTCGTTTCAATCTTGTTGCGGTTCATTGAGAAATACGTTCGTTTAGCAAGAACAGTGAATGCAAGTCTCATTGCCAGCACTTAGTCAAGGCTGTAGTTGGGCTATCGTCGTTTTAGTCTCTTTGGAACCCGCTAAGCCGTCAGACGTTGTAGATTGCTGTACCCTGTTAATTATGAGTGCCTGACCGTCTTGCCACTCGATGTAGATTGTATTATGATTTATGCAAAATAGTAAATACAAGTGATGGCAACAAGCACCAACAGTGAATCCGCTCCCACTGGTTTAGGGCTGTCTTAGATGGCGCATTTAATAAATGTGCAGTCTGCTGCATTTTATTCTTGCGAAGACGCGGAGACATCATTTCTAGAATTTTTATATCATGTTGAGTGCAATAAATCCCTTAACACCAAATAAAAAATTCAATTTTTAAAATAATACATATTCTAATGTGGGTATATATAATAATATATGTATATGTATAAATCAGTACATATATATTATATATGTATACAGTGTAATGCATTTTAAAGGAGATGAAATAGTCGATTTTCAATTTTCTGGTCTTAACGATTGACCCCTTTCCAATATGGTATACCCTTTAATGAATATATAATAATATTTGCCATAGCGACACATATTTGTCAATTAGGGCATATCTTCTGACTTCTACATATGTACATATGCTTGTTTCTAAAGGTTGTATAGCCCATTAACCACCCATATAGTTTCTTGGGACAAATTCATTAACAAGTTACTAACACGAGGGTTAGCATTCCCCATCAGCATTTAGTCAATAATCCGAATGCCGCTTTGTGCCTCTAATATTTTTATCGCTACTTAAACCTGGCCATAAAGCGTCTTGTTGAACTTAGTAAACCATGTAAGAGATGTTTGATCGCTGGACAGACTCCTTCTCTGAAATCACGTTTATTCGTTGTTCGTCCTAAACCAACGGCAATAAATCAATGAAGCAATGAAAGCGATCGTAAAAGCCTTATATTAATCATTTTAAATGTATATTTGTTCCTTGGCTTCGTCGACCGCGTGTAGTTTTGAATGTCATGTGATTGACAGTGCCTCTTCTTTTTCATTAAGGCCGTGAGTTGCTAACAATGAGATTTTTTACCAACTACAAGCGCCACCAGCGTCACGTGGTGACTTCAAACGTCATTTTGCATCACTCTTTGCATGGAATCTTTCGAATTGCAACTTGCTCTTGGGCGCCATTAAATTTAATCGTAAACACAAAAATTAAATGGGCAAATTGGTCATAAATGGAAAACCCAACGAGAATAGTTACGGCAACAACCAAATTTTAAGCAAGGGAACAGTATGTACGAGTATGTTACAGTATATGTAAATTCAGTAGTAGTACTTGGATTTTGTTTATGTTGAAAATGTTTATTGATTTGGCAGAGCATGTGTATATAAATTCAAAGAATTAATTGGGAGGGTGAAAACATTCAAGTCAACATTGGATGTACGATGTGAAATACTCTGTCAGTAAAATTTAAATATCAAGAAAACTTTTCTTATGTACCCAGGAGACAGGCAAATTGTTGGCCAACACATTTTTTTTGGGCTCACATTGCCTAATTACACAGTTAGGTCAGAAGTTATGTTTTCTCGGCTTTAGTTTTTCTCCCCTTTCTCCGGTTTTCGTATTCCCGTTCTTTCATACCATCAAAAGGTACATTAAATCATTTTCCCTGGCATCTCGTGTAATTAGATTTAAATCAGGCGCCACATTATATTGCAAACTTAAAACAATCACAATATAAGAAGTTCGTAGCAGTTGGATGCCGGTTGTTGAGAATCATGCGCTGTTAACCTTTTCACGTTTAGCTCATTTTTGTTTCTGTATATTCTCGCAACTAATTAGTGAAAAGAAGCAACAGATTCAGTGAACTTCCTCTGTCTCGGCGTCTTGTGAGGTTAATTAATTCCGATGGAGCCGAGCCTTTTTTTATAGTGACTTATTTGGAAGCTCATTGACGCCAATGCGCCGGCTTCATTTTCACCAATGCTCTTGCCACTGCTACGCCGTAGGTTAATCAAAGGGCTGCAATCGCAAATCCGATGACTGCCCGATTGGTGCCCAAATCAAGTCATTAAGTGCCTGGAGGAATTGTATCCAAATTAAATCGTGCAGGCAGAAAAATCACAAATCAAGTCGGTGATCGTTGCTTCGTTTGCTTTGGTTTGCTGTCACAAAAAATCGAAAATCTCTCAATTAGTCAAACAATTAAATCAGTTGGAAAAAACGTTTGTTCAGTGTATAGCAATTAAAAATTCCAGTCAGTTAGTATTGATTACAGACTGCTCATGAATTGCAAAGTGTTTCGATCGGAACGGTTGACTGTAAAATATTTATGCTGGCACTCATCAAACCGTATGAATGGTTGCTTTGTCATTACAGTTCGGACAGATGAATATCACTTTTTCGCCACCACAGCTTCATACTGTGGCGCATATGGAGTGACTGCAGTCAACAACTAGTCCCCAAATTATGCAGAATCTATTCTAACATAAATCTAAAGAATATAGCTTGTAGTTTATTATCCATAGTATATACATCCCTCTAGCGCCTGCTCCGTTAAGTCAATTTCAATACCCATTTCTAGGTATTATTGTAGGTATATTATATTTGTTGATATTGTCATTAAAACTAAACTAAACTAATTATATTTCTTTTTTCAGGATCCTTCAACGGTAGGTCAAACCTCTTTACTTTTCTTGGGTAAAATGGATAAAAGTCATTGCTATTACAATATAATCGTAACGGACTATAAGTAAGTCTCATGTCCCGGCCTGATATTATTTCGGGATAACATTATGAACGAACTTGTTCATTATAGAAAATCAACAATGAAAATATTCCTTATAGAAACACAAATACAACAAAATACTTCATCTCAGTCATTTCTGAAAGTTAGTTTTTATAGTAAAATATTTGTATTTTTTGTGTTTGTTATTTTTTAACTGTTTCACTATAAAGTAAGATGCAAAAGTTTGGCTTTCTCCGTGGTTACGTAACATTTATTAACACAAATTCGTACTTGCCTCCTGATAACTTAATATTAACAATCACCAATGATCACCTGTTGATGAGAATCTTGTCTTGAATAGAAGTAACGTCATTCTGGCACGGTAACCCTCATCAATTTTATTATGCCGTTCACAGACATAATTATACTTGCATTTCAGCTGTTCAAATATTTATCGAAGACCCGATAACACTCTTCACATCTGAGACCAATCAAATATCGGCCGGTTGTGTTAGTGAGAACAGTTTGATTGCCGCTCGTTTAACACAGTGATGTAAATTATATCCATTCATGAATTTAGCTCCAAGATAAAACTTTTCCTGCGAACTATTTTAACCAAAGTTGACACAACATTGCAACTTCCTACTGTGCACAATTTTCGTGGCAAAAGAAAGAGCATACCAAACACCTGCTTTGCACCAACAACAGCATAGCTAACACTTCAGGAAAAAAACCGAAGGAAAAAACCAAATGAAAACCAAACCCTACTATTAAATACCTTTCTTAACCACTCCTATCTGATTGTGAACAAGATAATGAGCTATTATTAAAATAAACAAGATCAATTATCGTCTAAATGACAAGTTTCGTGAGCTGTGGGTTTGGAAAAGGACGTAACTGAAACTCTGAATCATTCTAGATATGAAGAAAACAGATCTTTGCACTATTTAATAATCCCAGCACATTGAAGAACACATATAAAAGTCAAAACAGACTTTCGAAATGAAATAAAATGAGACTATTTCTCAAATTGCATTGGACTAAACATACCATATCCCCTTGAGGTATATACAGAGGGTGGAAAAGTTAGTAATGAGTCTGCTCACATTGAATTAACAAAAGTGTGTAGGCCAGAAATATAGAATATATTATTTGTTATGAAGGACGTTGTTTGTATTTAGTAATGGAACGCAATATCTTATCCAACATTTCAGCCTGATACGTATACGAAAGGTCGATGCGAATTCTTCTAATGCATTGAAAATACTTTCTTGTACCTATCATAATTTAGCACGTGATAACCTATTCCCGTTTTTAATTTTATCTTCTATAACATGACTCCTGATCTGCACCACTACTGTTCGATACGATTTGCAACGTACACATCCATTCATCATTACCACATGCTGTTCGCCTCCATTACAATGCCAATTATTAACCACGTGTTAATTGAATTTCGGGCACTCGCTGAAATCGAATCCAAACGAATATGATGTTCATGTGTGATAATGGCGATGCTCACGATCAATGCGGCAATGATTTCAATATCTTGATGGACCTGAAACAGGGTGTAAGTACAACAACTAAATTTAACTTTAAAACTTCTCATGCCTTTCCTTTCGTCATGAATCGTGAAACCGATTTCGTTCATTTCAATTCTTAATACTTAATACACTTCCCTCTACCTGCCACGCCTCCTTCTGTTCGTATTGAAATTGAGAGAACAAAATAAGAGACCAACCCAATGTTAAAACAGACAAAGAAGAGAAAACTTATTATCTGTATGAATTATGAATTATTAAATTGTGTTTATGAGTTATGTACCATCACAGATCACAGCTCAGTCTAGATTTATATTTGCTAGATTATATTATATTATATAGGCATTATCCATACAATTGGAATAGTAATATTTCAACAGTTAATACTTTGAACTGTTTAGTATATTGAAACAACAGCGTGCAATATGAGCTCCGATTATGATTTGATCAGTGGATCTTGACTTGAGAAACACAATGAAATGTTACAAAATAATCAGCATCACATATAGAAGAATTGGATATACAAACAGGCTAGCAGGAGTGCTGAATGCACGTTCCTTATCGGACAGATATCAAATTTCGATCAGAAACGCCTTCCAGCAATTTTCACAACCACAAGGCACGAATATTCTGCCTTCACGCAAAAGCAGTTGCTACTTATGCAAAGCATAAGTAAAGCTGCGACATAAGCAGTGGTGATACAGGAGCAGAAATGCCGGACGCACATGTAATATCGTAAACCCTCCCTCATTATCATACTTGAAACCATTAAAGCAATTTATTTCTGGCGTTGCCGTTGTTCCGATCTCCTCCGCACCGCACTGGACTTAACGTACGCGACAAGGACATTTACTGCGGCAAGTGGAGCATGATGCATGCCTACAGCTGCTGCTCTTTACAAGTTCAAGCAGTAATGACTGCAATAAACGCAACGCAATTTATAACGTGGCATTAGCTTATTTGCGTAATTGGAAGCCACTTTCATTTGCAGATAATATTTAATAACTGATCGGAATTCGGAACTACATACTTCGTTATCACCTGCTTTTAACTGTTCTATATAATGTTTAAGTAGGGTATATTCTAAGCAAGATTTTTAAAAAGACTTTTATAAACAAGGAGCTTGCATAATCTACTCAAGTAAATAAACATTTTCCTCAAATTATCAATTTAACATAAGAAGAAATGCGGTGATTCGCAAATAAAAGCTGCGTTTGTTCTGCCTGTTATTCTTATTATAAATGTAAACGATGTACCTATCGTTGCGTTGCGTTGTATCGAATACTGCTATAGTATTTTCATCCGACAGATTTGAGTAACTTTACAGCGAAACTTTTCATATTCCAGCCAATAACAAAACACGTTGATAAAAAAGGGTTGCCCAGTGGAAGTATTCTATGTTTTTTTAAGCTCTGTTGTATAAAAAACGTAACTGCAAGTGTAACTAACCTAATGTTTTTCTCTTAATATATTTTCATGGATCGTGTTCAACATTATGGCAAATATGGCGAAAAAAGTATGTAAGTGATCTCTTGAGCTTTTATTAATTTTGGTATTATTATTTATTTATATTTCTTTTTAAATTGAATGGTTATTAAATGGTATCTACCTCATATTATACTAGTAATAATATTAACTAGAGTATTAATTAATTATAATAGGTTAAGTATGAAATGTCCGATTTCGAACCCAGTTTTTAGTATATTATATCTCAAATAAGAGTCTTTAGAGAGATTTTAGATATTTTTCTCTACATATTTTCTTAATGAGACTCACGCTTCTTTGCACGCTTCTTTGCACTTGTTTTCACATGTTTATATGTATGTCTAATAGTAAAGCAGCAGCAATATACACATTTTCACATACATACATATCGTATATGTCGTATATGTATGTATGCTGATAATAAGCAAATTAAACTACCACCCAACACAAATGATAAGCGCAATTCACATTGTTAGCACAGCGCACGCTTTCTTCTTGGACATTCACAGATTATGCACGAGTTCCGTGTCCGCGATGGACCTCACAGACTTCAAAATAGCGCAGCAAAAAACAATTACTTCAAAAAATGGCAAATCGGATTTCGCTGTGGCATCCGGAGGTAGCCACGACAACGTGCGCTGTCAACAGTCGTCGACCCAACAACTTAGTTAATTTTGCATATTTATTTATATATCGCCATCACCACTCAAGGCAGCATTTACTGATTTTGATCACTGTTTATAAATATTAAACAGTTCACTTCCAATATGAGCTAGTATTTAATTTGAAAACCAACCTACAACCTGTTACACTTATTAATTATCCAACTACGAGAGAAGGTTAGCTTATCAGAAGCCTTACTTTCCAGAGTACAACGTCCGCTCGGAAGATCAAAAGGACATTTATCGCAATTACATATATCAACTGGAAAGACAGCATTTTTTGTCTGAGTATTTGGTATTTTTGCTAAATGAAGCCAAATGCAGCAAAAACATAAACGTGGTGCGAAATACTTTGGTATTTTGTGATAAAGAGTGTTTAGAGTCAATAGAAGGGTAACATTTGGAAAGAAATTTAATTCAATTTCGTACTGTTATTTACTGTGAACTGAAATTGATGCATAGAGTGATGCATAGAGTGAGCATAGAGTGAACCACGCCAATAATTGGCTGAGTATAGAATCACTCGTGAGAAAGGGTACCAATATCTTGGCAGCCAAAAAGCTACAAAGATTTAACTTCAAATTGTAGTTAGTTAATTGTTTTATGAAATGAGAAAACATGTATATTCAATGTTATATAGACATTGCATTATATTATTATATCATAGAATATATTAATGCATCAGACGCATTGGCAGCCAGTTATGTGAACTTAGTGCCTTAGTTCGTTGCACAGGATTACGACAGTTCATTTTGAGGCTATAAAGAATAAAGAAACAACGCAAGAGCATCCACATCGCAAACCAAATTTAAGGCAGATAGCAGATAGGAAAAACAATGGATTCAGATTAAATACCGACAACTACAGATTGGACGATTGCACTGAAAAAAGCAGACACAGGTGCTAAGCATGCAGAATATTCAGTGGCAGTTCTTTAATCCCCATTAGGTTCCACAACAAAGCTTGCCCCGCGATAGCAACATGCATTCAAACGACGCGCAAGGAATGCAGATACTTCGGGCTCCCAAAGCTCAGTTTGTAAAAACCTTTCAGCACGAAGCTTGGAAGTTCCTTCTTTCTACAGCATCCTTATATCGGTCTCTGTTGTCTTGGCAAAACAATTCTTAAGAAAAGTCACTAAAGTAGTAGCAGTAGTAAATCTTCTTTTGCAATAACGTTGTGCTAAGTCGATAACATTTCACTAAATTATTATGTTAACATGAAAATAATTGAAACAAGAATTCACCTAAAGGGACCATTTGTTTATTTGTCTGCTGTAGGGTACTGAAGCGGCAGCAGGCACACTCCTTGAGATCTTTTCTTTATACATACAATTTAGACGATATTATCATTATCCCAACAAATTTCGATGTTAAAGAAATTTGTTAAATATTGTTGAGTAAGTGAGATTGGACATTGTCTACATCGTCTACATATCTGTGAATGATATTGTCAAAATGAATACTGTATTTAGTTTTGAATACTGAAAAATGAATACTGACGATTTATTAAAATTATTTTAAGTTATGGGCTTTGAAACTAGTTTAGTTTCAATGTGTTATGCTACATGTTGAGATAGGAGTGTTTTAAATCATTTTTAGTAGAGCTGAGAGAACTATTTGCATGTGGCAATAGCTTTTTCCTCATAAATGTTATACCAACGTTGTTAATTAAATTTTATTTGTTAATTGAAGCTTTCAAAATTTACTTTTAATTTCAGACTGCAGTTCACTGGGCAGCTAAACATGGCAATGAAGATGTCGTTAAACTGATTGCCGGGAGCTACAAAGCAGATGTAAATGCTAGAACGGTATGTATAAAATGTATCAGTTGCATTTGTATATTATTATGAATAATTTGCCTTGCATAGCGCCAATTTGGGTCTTGTGTAAATAACAAAATAATTCCTTCTGAATTCCTTACGGTGATTTGTGTAACTCTTGATAAAGTTTCTTATCGCGAATATAGACTTTCTTTTGGTACCTTTTTTTACTCTCACGTTTTCTAGTTTACCCGCGACGTAATCTGAAATCTGTAAAACCCGCCTAAATTACTATTTATATTAGAGGCAGAATTAAGTGATGAATAAATACAGAGTTTTTGAGATTTATTAAACCTCCTACATTACTTTATTCATGGTACGAAAATGCAATATGCTTCAAAAGTGAGTCAATTGTCTGTTTAATAAAAATATTAACATATATTTTATTGCTTTTTACATGTATACACGAAATTCTGATGCCATATTTATACATATCTACAAATTGGACTTTACATAGAATGGAGTAAGTTTCTATTATATTATATAAAATTAAACCTTTTCACTAATTTAATTTTATATAAACTTTTGTTTTTCAAATCATGTGTGTGTGTATGTAAGATAGTAAACTAGTATTTTTTATACATCTTAGAGAATTATAAGAGAATTTCGAGATCGTATTAGCGTAATTTTAGTCAAACGGCAGCTCTCGGCAGCAGCTCTCAAAAATTATTTTACTATATGCCATCGATTTCGATTTTTTGTGGTTCTTTAACACTCATTTCAGGCTATCGAATTGGCCGTATCTACCGTGTCAAGTAATTGTTTTCTCAATGATATTATTCAAATAGTTGAATGAATCAACCAACTCGAAAACAATCAATCTTTCCTTTTTTACAAAAACGTTTTCAATTTTTACAAATAAATTTCAAAAATATAAATATTTAAACAAAAAAAAGGTACTTTGAAAGATAACAAAATTGACAGCGTGAAAAAGTTATTCTATAAAAAGACGAAAAGCATTTTATTATTAACAGCAAGTAATGCGTGCGAGTACAACTTCAATATTTTAACTTAAGAAGCGTCATATTGGAATACATTCAGAAAAGTATTCCTACAGACAAATTTTAAACAAGCATTTTAATCTAACTCACCGTCACTGAAAACATGATGTTCAATATCGCAGTTTCAACCCTTTGTGCGTGTATTTCACATGTCACTTTATACCATAGCGAACTCGTTTAGAAGGGCGCATCCAATTTCATTAAATTCTGTTGTGCTACGGCTGTTACAGTTTTACAGATTTAGATTTTAAAGCAATTTGTTGTAGCAAATAAAGTGTTCGGCATAAATATGAAGATGAAACATAATGATTGACATCCGAAGAATGTCGCATTTGTCTTCATTCGTTGACATCACGCAATAACATTTTCCGAGATTTTAAACATTTTTAAGTGTACATAAATATAAAAAGGTTTAAAACCAATTGGTTACATCATTATTTTGGTTCATAGATGGGTCTATTGTTTTTATTTTATTCTACATACATATACTTTTTATATGTATGTATATATGAATATATATTTCTACATTATATTTTTTAAAAATTAGATTTATTAATTCTGTTTAGTAATTCTTACATTAGTCATAAAAGTAAAACTAAATGTAATTTTTCTTAAATGTTTAATTTAATGTTTGTTTAATGCTTGTTTTTTTTACTTTATTTTCAGGGTTACACCCCATTGCACTTGGCTATGCAGTTTGGTCATGAAAATATTTTTGAACTATTGTGCAATGTTTACAGTAAGTGTTAATGTCGTAAAGAAGCTCTGGTCTTCCGGGTTTGGAGCTGAGGTAAGCTCCAATGCCAAAAAAATGTATAATTTGCTGTGGCCTTTACAATTTCGGGGTTAACTAATCTACAACTGATTAGCTGGTGGTTTTCGGTAAATGAAAGACGACAAGAAGCTCTGATTGAAGGGCGTCGGTGTGTCGTTGGCGATCTCTGTACTTTGGGCGAAGTGGTAAGCGCGTTGTGGGGATGGTATCGCTCAGCCGTACTTGGTTGCTGCAGGTGCTCAGACAACTATGTGCGGCGTACCTTGTGAGTGTGTACGTCCGTTCGTCGATGTTACCGGGGTGCGTTGTTACACTTAAATCATCTACCGGACAGACAGATCCTACGGCCTGCAACCCTAATATATTTGACGGTACAAGTGGCCAGTTCACAAAAGTGCGTACCGCGTTAACTTGTCACATGCGTTTTGTTTGGATTGTTGACCGGACGGGCAGATCCAGCGACGTAGCCCACTATATTCCACGATGCAAGAATAGTGGGCTCTCTCGGCTATGCCGCATGAAAACTTTTCACGTCACAACGCACGATTGTTGAACTGTCAGACAGATCCAACGACCTGCAAGTATGTACGATGTTAACTTGACGCGTATTCGTTGTCGCTCATTCACTTGCTTGTTTAAAAACAAACTCGGCCTACACGCGTGCTGGCTAGCCGATCGCAATGCTTTACTTAGCACGTGCGCTCATGTTGGTTGCTCGTCAGCTACCAAAGACTATAAGTGTTGAAGCACTTCGAACAGTGTCAGCGTAAAAAAATAATTTACTGTACACTATTGAAGAATTTTGCTCTCTGACGCTGGAAGTCATGACGCTTCGATCCGATCGATTCTATTTTCTCACTGACGTCGAGCATTCGCTCTCTTCTTTCAATAATGTGTTACTACTCTTCGCCTAAAATAATGAAGTGGTGCCAAACTCTTACAAAAAATGTAAACAAAAAGTATATGTTAATTAAATTAAATTTTAAAAGTTAAATTTTGACGAGTGCCTGGCGTATTCGTTTTGGCCATCTTTTTTGACGCTGGCGCTGTTCTATGTGCTTCAGCATTAAGACTGGGAACTCTTTTACTACAATAAAATATCTCAAAATCAAAAAACATGTACACTGTACTTGTAATTTCATATCGAATTGTTGTTGCCCGCTTGAAGATTTTGAACATATTCCATGGAATTGATTTAGTGAATATTATCGCTCATTTTGTGCCGTGAAAATTCTGTAAAAAAAAAATAAGTATTCTGTGACGAAAACCTTCAACTTTTTGGTCCGACACAGTGTTTCTTTAAAAAGGTTTGCATACTTACATTTTACTGCACAGCCAGATAGCTGTGCAAGTCTGTAAGCATGGGCCGCAGTGAAAATATGTCCCGAGAATACGAGAAAAATTCGAGAAATCTACAGTTAGCCTTGACTTGTATTTGAAGACAGTGCTAGACCCATACTATAGAAGTTTCTATCATTGCTGTTATCTTGGCTTCTGCCTTTGCTAGAGTGTCACCTTTTGATTTTCATCTATCCCTGTATGTCGAGGAACCCAGTTTGTAGGTTTTTGTCTCCTATTAGTAAGTTGAGGGTTTTGGTTTTAACCGGTTTTCTGACAACATTATATCTACCTATCAAGGAACCACAATCCACCACCTGCGTCCATCCTCAAACTTCTCGAAAGACTAGCCGAAGCCAATCCGGGCTAATTCAAGAACTCACGGTATGAGTCCATCACTGGTTGGATTGTCGTACAAAGATTATTTGTTACTACCAACATTTAAGCCAAACTTTCTTGGGGTTGGTTTCTCTCGGCCACTTTAAAAATCGCAGAATTGGCATTCCTAGATTAGCGCAACAGCATCTTCATCCTTGGACAGAAGAAGAACAAGAGCAGCCGACGCTACTTTGCAATGGTGGAGGTTAAATTGTATCAACCTCAGAACCACGGCGCTCTTTGATTACTTCCCCACAGTGTCGTCCTATAAGCTATAGAAACAACTTATCGCCTACGAGCGATAAGTTTAACTCGCCCTTGATTACAACCAGCATCCCTAACCACGGGTAGAAGAGCTGAAAACTCCTTCATCATACGGAGAAAGCTTACAGCCAACTTGACCTCCAGTTTCTTCCAATGTTTGATCGATATGGCGCCGCTAGGATCACTCCAATCAACCACTTCTAACACGAACTGATTCTTCAGGACCCCAGGTCAGGCTTTTGTCTGCCCCACCAAACAACTTATCTCTTTTACCCATCGGTGGGACCAACTCGTATGCAGGCCTTTGCCTTTTGTACAACGAATTGATTTTCAGGCACAACCCTACTGATAGTGGCTGCCTCCATTTCAAGAATTGTCTCGGATTATTGGTCATATCCTTTTAGAAATCATCCGTCGTTTCCATCCAGCAGTCGGAAAGCATGTCGTCGGGAGCTGTAATTTGCTTTCCTGCGCCGTTCTCAAAGAATCGGCACAAAACTGCTGATTTCCACGTCTTGGTATCGGACGAGTACTTCTTGACGTTCCTTGGCTGTACTGTGGCCAGACACAAGTTTCTCAGCCGTCACCATCTCCGTCATCGTTGGCGGTTTCTCAACCTTCTCACGGCAGACATCATCTTCCACCAGACCCATCTTGTCGCCAGGGATACTTCGTTCTACACTAGGCTATATTTCTCCATTGGGCCCCCAGCCATGCCGAGCCTCGGCTTGGGTCGTATGACTCCTTGATCCGACCAGGGTGACCAGCTTGAAGGCCTACACCAAGGCGTTAACATCCTTCAAGATGTTCTCCATTATTAAGCTTATCGTATTTACAAATTTCGCAGTGATAATGACATCAACCCTATGTGCATATGCTGTCAATTTGGCTGGTCCATAATTCTAGAGCAATGGTGGCCAAGCTCTCTGTAAGTAGAAGTCAAATTGCCAAATTTTATATTATTTGCGATCTGCAACCAAATATTATAGCTGGTTAAAGAGTAAAAAGTACTGTAACAGTTAACAAGCCCTGAGTAAGCAGTTTTCTTATTTACTCTTTGTTTTTGTGTCCGAGGCGATCCGAGGCGATTTTAGATTACTCCGAGGTGATTTTAGATTACTTGATTAAAATTCTGAAGAAATCGGTGGATTTAAAGTTAAGACGTGTTTTTGGTAAAATGTACTAAATTTATCGAGAGCCACAACTAATTGTCCAAAGAGCTCCAGTTTGGACACCCTTGCTCTAGAGTCTTGAGTAGTGTGTTCACTTCCAAAACATTTTCCCGATAATTAGTCGCATTGACTTTGACAACAGGCTCGATGAAAACGATTGGACAGCGTCCATTGGCCGTCACAGCTGCCCATACCATTACTTGAGATGGAAAATTACTTCGGGTTGCCGTTCGTAGGCTCAAACTTTCCTAAGTGCGTTCAGTTAAGTAAACACGATCATTTTGAGAGTTTATGAATTGCTCAATAGGGAAATTTTTCTCATCAGATAACACAATGTTTGGAAATTCGCCAAGTTCGTGCAAGCGTATCAACTCCTTTGCTCTTTCGAGTCTAACTTTTTTTTGCTTTGGTGTAAGATCATGTGCTGTTTGGAACTTGTAAGGCTCATTTTGGCTCATTTATTATTATATTCACTATTATCCTCATTGTTATAATATTATTATTGTTGTTGTTCTTAACTAATACAAAAGATGAATAAATTTTCCATTTTATTATTTACATTTCCTATCTTTTTGTAATCCCCAGAGGCAGATCGGGATCTTACTGATTTCAGTGGAAACAAACCTCTGGATTATCTGAAACAGTGTACCAGCGCTTCACTGGCCACCTACACCAATGAAAATTCCGATCTATCTGACACTTCATTTTCGTCTGAACATATCACGCACAACAGTAATACGTTGAGTAATTTTCGGCACATTACCAGTGGCAGCTCAATCAGTGCTCCTTTAACATCCATAAATAAACGTTCCCATCTGTGGTCCTCAACAATACCTACTGCTGCTAGTAGTTCATTGACTCGAACTCAATCAATGATGACCTCCAGCAAATGTAATCTAAACAGCAAGAAAATGCCATCCACATCAATAACTGGAAATGATGGCTTATTGTCATGCGGCTTAATTTCATCTAATTATAAACGCAACCCCTATTCGCAAGATAGTGCAGAAGAAACCAAGGTCACCTCTGAAGATCGTCATGTAACTACCCTTAATACAAACCGCAAAAAAAGCTTTTTGCGTAAAACTCTACGTGCGGCTACAGTCTCTAGTAGATCTAATATCGCATCTGTTACTTCTAACATACTTATGGAATAATATAAGTCAATGTAAAAAATAATGAAATATTTAACATAAAAAACTTTCTATCGGAGAAGATCATTATGGATATAAAGTCGTCGATATCAACAAGTATTTATTGCCATTCTATTTACGTTTTACGTAAAAAGTGTGAAATTAGACGAGCACTAAAAATCAATCGTGTAGTGTATATTTGAAATTCATCCATATCAGGAAAAAAATGTTCGCAGCAGAAAAAGTTATTTGTTATTATAACACTATATATTGTATTATAACATTTATATTATTATGACATTGTTAAAACACCCATAAAACACAAAAACTCTCGACTCTTTATTATTTTTGGTGGACCGATTTTTCACTTCTAAATTATGCTTCGTCGCAGTTCATCTCGCAGAGTTATACCTACTCTTGTTGATATTTCGCTCCAATCAGTAGATGCGCTGCCTTAAACAAGGATATAAAATCGAAGGTATTAAAATTATGGAATGAGAACGAAAGTAAGTAAAAGAAGTAATCGCAACTTTAAGTAAACGTCGAGCAAGGGGACATCAAGAGACACAAAATCAATTTGGGAGAACAGCAGTACGAATACAGAATCAGACAAAAAAGGAGCCTATTAAGCTAAGACAATCATTATGGCAATATCGGGTTGGCGATGAGTCATTTACAATGCAGAAACCAGACGCATAGACTATCATAGATCAGAGAATTTTACTGACACAAAGTTATTTACCGGAAGATTTACTATAAAGTCTCCAAAACCTCAGAGTTGGTTGAGATATAGTCAAAAAAATATTAAAGGTCATTACTCTTGTGCAGATTTTACTATATGTATATACAACAAACGAGAATTTTTTTCCTAAGATCAGATATCTTTAAAGAAATATATTCAATTGCCCAGTTGGACAAGAGCATAATCTCAGGGTTGTAGGAAGATTCCACCTAAATTGCAACACTGCCTCAACGTTTATTAAGTCTATCAACGCGATATTATTTATAACAAGGAATTACAATATTTGAATCAGAAATATCAGAGCAGAATCAGGTCTCGGATAAGAAACATTTTTTTACTTCATTAAAGTGAATAACATTGAACCCATGATGTTGTTTACCAATGATATCCAATAACTAATTTATGTCAACAGAATTTTGCTGCCCTACGTCACTACTCATACAAAAAAAAAATAAAATAGTACTGAAGGAATATTAATAAAACGATATTAAATTATAATTATAACATAGCACGACCCCACCGCTGCACCACTCACAGTAATACCAGATATTATTACATTATTATTATATCTGACAACAGTGCTGAGGTGCTCCAACAAATTTGTGCAGCCACGCTAAGGATACTGACTAAAAAACTGCCACCTTTTGCTGGTTAAGTGTGCTCTTTCGATTTTCTGAAAAAATCGTCGTACCACGGCCACGCAAAATTCATCTAAAATCAGCACGCGCGGATTATTTGCTTGGAAAAACCATGCTTATGCATATCCACATATGCGCCGCTAGAAACCAGCCGAAAATTACGTTTGAAAAGTCGTTGCATCGGCACAACCAATTTATCCAAGAGGACAAGACGCTGCATATTGGCGGGCGGATGTCCTCATGACCTAGTTTGTCGTATGCCGCCACAGACGAGCCTGATCAAGCCGCTTATTCAATCGATGAGTCCAAGCCCTAGCCCAGAATTTCTGCCACCGTTGGAAATATAAGCGTTTTTGAGCTCACCTCGCCAAGTGGAAAATGTCACAACCTGACAACCAACTCAACAATGTGGTGGTCATTAGAGAAGAAAACTTCTCATGCATTTATTGGTGGCTTGGCCGCATCGATAAAACTTACAAGGGAAATAACCAACGAGTTCGTGTCGCTAATCTTCGATC
The DNA here is from genome assembly GCA_943737955.2 of Myopa tessellatipennis. Lineage (NCBI taxonomy): Eukaryota > Metazoa > Arthropoda > Insecta > Diptera > Conopidae > Myopa > Myopa tessellatipennis. Next base: position 22,363,909 of record OX031317.1, read on the forward strand.
AGAAAAAGCCGTGTACACGCCCTGTTACCAAACTAGCATTCTTAACGAGTTTATGTCAACCCATCGCTAGTATTTTCTTTCTCCACAGAAAAATTATGAGGTTCACTCTTCCAGAGTACGCATGTTTCCTGCGTCATCCGAAAGAATTCGCCTCCTCAGCGGGCAGCGCCACGTGTGCGTCAACGACCATCTCGCTCACCACCACGTCGATCGCCTGGTCTCACCGCTGACACGTAGCCGGTTACTATCTCCGAAGATGCGCGACCTCGACATCACTCAGCTCCCGGCTGCAGCTTCCCACCGAGAAGCCTTTTCAACAAGGGCTTCCAGCTCGCTACGCGTGTCGTAGCTCACTAGCGTCAACGACCACCGCGGTCACCATCGCCGACGTGGTACGAGCTCATGGAGACTAGGAAGTTTTTTATTTCGATTAAGATTAAGAGATTAAACTAAAGGATAGTACGTAAAGCTCTAGGTAAACTTTCATGCACGTAAACCTTTCCATTACGTACAACTTCATGGTCACTTAGTATCAGTCCACGATTTTGTTTGCAGCAAAGCACCGCAACTAAACATGAAACTAGACTGATCATGTTCTAATTGACGTTTGATCACTACAGGTCCATTATTAGGTGCCTTAAAAGAAATCAACAAACGTTATATCGATGGCAGAAAAATACACAAAATCCGCTGAACGCCACGATGAACAAAATAATGGTTTCCAGAGTGAAGAGAGAGAGATAATTCGTTATATATTTAAAAACTCAGATATGTGCAACATATAAGTGAAATATCGATACCGATGAAATAACAATACTCTCCCGCATAGCGACTCGCTTAGCATCGAATAGCCCCGCAACTGATGAGTAATCATTATTACTTTGTTTGCTGCTGCTGAGTAATCATTATTACTTTGTGTGTACTGGAGTGTCTGTTCGTGTAGAGCTCAAGAAGGAACAATGTCATAAATAAGTAATTGTAAACATTGCTTTAACGGGGTTTGGAGGGCAAAAGGAAAATCTTGGGAGATTGGATGCTGTGTTTAATAACAGCAGAGAAAGGAAAAGCCACTTCCGGAAATGAGAAATATTGTTGTTGCCAGGGACGAGGACTACCTCCTGACCGGAGCCAACAGGAAAAGTCAGAGCAGTCACGAACAGAAGAAGGTAGCATGACAATATTCTTACCTATACCTGCCGTCTGTGCATTACAAACGGACAGACGAAATATACCTTTTCACCTTCGGGTATAATATAAAGGGTATAAAAAATGCCATGAATTACATTAATTATTGAACATGACTATTTCTTGGAACTCTATCTGTCAAGATACAACGTAATATTTCAAACCTTTTAAGGCAACAGGTGCGGATAATATTTCCCTCTCTGGTTTTCGCAGTTTCAAATACTAGACTACCTAACGTTGTCTCTTTCTACAGCTAAAGCCGTAAAAAGATGTAAATGTTGTACATAAAAATATTCTGTACCAAAATCACACACAATTTTGAACACATACACTATATAATGTAACCCTGGCGCTTAGGCAGCACGCGTATCGGTCGAAACTGCACTCCAGAAAGTTGTGCTAGGTATCGAAAAATCGCTTAGACTTTAAATTAAATTGTAGATATAGAGGAAGCCTTCAATAATGTCACTACCGAAAACCTCACAATATCCTTGAACTCGTTTAATGCGAACCGATCCATATTGAGATGAATAAAATACATGCTGAGCTATAGGTACATTAGCAGTGAACAATTTGGCATAAAGATTAAAGAGAGGGTGCTTCATGGGAACCGCAAGAGATGCATAGGACCTCGGTGGGGACTAAACCGAAAATAGTCAAGTGCCTACATTTAAGCATCGTTTGCCCATACTTTCACTGTCTTAATCTAGTGAAGTACAACAAATAGTAGAAGCAACATGAAACTATTAGAAAGGGTGCCACTATCATGTCTGCGTCAGTGGAGCGTTGGTTACTACTTCGACAAAGGCGTTATGAGAATCCTGGACATCGTCACGTTGGGCAATCAAATGGCAGACCAGCTGGCTCAAAGAGGTGCTAGAATCCATCATAGGGTTTGAAATGCGACGGGAGGTTCCAGGGTAACTCTGGGGAAATTCTGATGCGCCGATGAAACAATGAAGCACGATCGTAGGAATTCTTACGGAAACAGTGAGCTCAGGGGTCATTTTCGGAAAATTCGTAGCTTGGAATCTGATATCCTCTCTGGAAGAATCGGAAACGATGGGGCACTACTTATGCGACTGCCGAGCTTTCTGCAGGGTAAGGTTGCATACATTGATATGCATGTACCCAGCTGGTACTAGCCGGTAATCTTTCAAGTATAGTATATGAAAACTATTCTTGGTAACATCCAAGACTTTGGTACATAGCCTAGCCTTAGGTAACCTTTGTAGTTATATATAATCCACGAGGATACGTGTTGTAGTCTGCATTACAATAGCACACGGTTCATTCGGTTCTAACAATTAGTAAAGATCAAATATGTTGATCGCCAATCTCACTCTAGTTTCGAACACGCCATCGCAATCCTACTTTCCGCCTAAGAGTTCTTAGCTGTTCGGGAGAGTATAATCATTGCAACTCCAACTCATTTTCGGAAAATTCGTAGCTTGGAATCTGATATCCTCTCTGGAAGAATCGGAAACGACGGGGCACTACTTATGCGACTGCCGAGCTTTCTGCAGGGTAAAGTTGCATACATTAATATGCATGTACCCAGCTGGTACTAGTCGGTAATCTTTCAAGTATAGTATATGAAAACTATTCTTGGTAACATCCAAGACTTTGGTACATAGCCTAGCCTTAGGTAACCTTTGTAGTTATATATAATCCACGAGGATACGTGTTGTAGTCTGCATTACAATAGCACACGGTTCATTCGGTTCTAACAATTAGTAAAGATCAAATATGTTGATCGCCAATCTCACTCTAGTTTCGAACACGCCATCGCAATCCTACTTTCCGCCTAAGAGTTCTTAGCTGTTCGGGAGAGTATAATCATTGCAACTCCAACTCATTTTCGGAAAATTCGAAGCTTGGAATCTGATATCCTCTCTGGAAGAATCGGAAACGATGGGGCACTACTTATGCGACTGCCGAGCTTTCTGCAGGGTAAGGTTGCATACATTAATATGCATGTACCCAGCTGGTACTAGCCGGTAATCTTCCAAGTATAGTATATGAAAACTATTCTTGGTAACATCCAAGACTTTGGTACATAGCCTAGCCTTAGGTAACCTTTGTAGTTATATATAATCCACGAGGATACGTGTTGTAGTCTGCATTACAATAGCACACGGTTCATTCGGTTCTAACAATTAGTAAAGATCAAATATGTTGATCGCCAATCTCACTCTAGTTTCGAACACGCCATCGCAATCCTACTTTCCGCCTAAGAGTTCTTAGCTGTTCGGGAGAGTATAATCATTGCAACTCCAACTCATTTTCGGAAAATTCGTAGCTTGGAATCTGATATCCTCTCTGGAAGAATCGGAAACGATGGGGCACTACTTATGCGACTGCCGAGCTTTCTGCAGGGTAAAGTTGCATACATTAATATGCATGTACCCAGCTGGTACTAGCCGGTAATCTTCCAAGTATAGTATATGAAAACTATTCTTGGTAATATTCAAGACTTTGGTACATAGCCTAGCCTTAGGTAACCTTTGTAGTTATATATAATCCACGAGGATACGTGTTGTAGTCTGCATTACAATAGCACACGGTTCATTCGGTTCTAACAATTAGTAAAGATCAAATATGTTGATCGCCAATCTCACTCTAGTTTCGAACACGCCATCGCAATCCTACTTTCCGCCTAAGAGTTCTTACCTGTTCGGGAGAGTATAATCATTGCAACTCCGGAAGTGGACATCTATTAGTGCTTCTAAAGCAACCTTGCTGCTTTTGGTTCACTCGCTATTATCTATAGATAAGGTACGCGGTGAAATCGAGATCCAAGCCCCTTGCTCTATCAGGGATTTTTGCTAAGCTATTTGTTATGCGAATAATTTATCTACAGAATTTTCGAAGTCTTTAACTGGCATCGAATAGCTTATTTTGCTACTCTGTACCCCTTCATAATTTCCCAGTTCGTGTTTCTTTATGGTATACAGGTTACAGTGTTGGTAAATATAATATAATAGCGTTATAACTTTCGAGCAATTGGACCTTTTTTTGAAAAGGCTTAAGTTCAGCACTTAGTAACTGTCATAGCGTACCGATGGCCTGTTAGGCCCGCTTCATTCTCTGATGTCGTAGCGTACCGGAGGCCTGCTGTCGCTGTCGTAACGTACCGAGGAACAGTTGTAGCTGTCGTAACGTACCGACGACCTATTAATCCCGGATTGCTCTTTGTTGTCGCTGCCATAGCGTACCGACGACCTGTTGCCTCTGTTGTAGCTTTCATAACGTACCGACGACCTATTACGCCCATATTGCTCTCTGTTGTCGCTGTCGTAGCGTACCGATAGCCCGTTATCCCGGATCGCTTTCTGTTGTCGTTGTCGCAATGTACCGACTACCGAGACTATTAGGCCCGACTGTATTCCTGATAACTGCTTCCAAATTAAGTGTTAAGTGTTTTGTTATAAATATATTATTAAATATTTTTCTTATAATTTATTGAAATTACATTTCCTTTTTTATTTATATAAATAATAATAATTTTATTTATATAAATAAATTTATATACTAGCTGACCCGTCTCGCCCAAATATAATATCTGAATTGAAAAATTTTAATACGATCATGACTTTATTAAATTAAATACAATGCCTCTTAACTCACAACGCCGATTAATTTCATCATCAGAATTTCCAAGGAAATAAATTTGAAGAAATTTGTGATCAGCATTCACGGCGGGTAACAATGCTCCTGCACGATGGTGAATTTGTCCTTGAATCTATAAAATCAAATACAATTTCTTGAATTTGTGTAATGCTTTCCTTCGTTGAAGCTTTTTCATAAATCTGTAAAATTTGCATTCGAAAAAGAATTTAACTTAAACGTAGGGTTAAAGCCTCGTGTTTTGATAATATTCGCCCCATATGAAGTCATTTGAAAGGAACTGTTATATTTTTGTATGTTGTCCAAGAAATGCTTCGATCGAATATCTTCGCCAGAAAGCAATGATGCCAATGGGTCTGGTGGCGGTGTCAATTTTACGTTTCCGATCGCACAACATATTCCTGGTGGTTCCTTTCGGAACCTCAAAGCATTGCAATATTGACAAACAGTGCTCATTGTACCGAAGTTGGCCATATCCGCTGCGTAATCGACTGTTGGATCGTACCTGAACGCCAAACGTTCGTTAATGATTTTGTCCGTCCTTTTTATCCACGTTCAAAGTTATTTCGAACGTTAGCTTGTACTGAGCGAGTCGAACTTGATTGAATACGTTTTTCGGGAGTCATAATCGATCGCCCTTGCGAAATTCGTACACGATTTTCTTCCAAACGGTGTCTGCGTTCTTCATCTGTCTCATTCACACGATGGTTCGAGTTGAGTTACGCGTATGTCGATCGATATTTCGACGTCTAATTGTTGGCATTTTAAACCGCAAACCAAAAAGCAAAATATTATATAAATATTAAATTATCACGACCTTATATGACCACAGTAAACAAAAACACAAAATTATCACGCACTGATCACTGATAATAATTATTATCAACTTTTTTCAATATACTATGTATGCAAGAAAAATAGATTACTATCATTATTGTATTATATATCATATCAAAAATTGTCATATTTTATTTTCATTTTTTAATCTCATATATTTTTCTCATTTTCATTTTTATTTTTGTAAACTTTGATGTGACAGCAAACAACTAATGTAAACTGTTTTTTCTAATATTTTTTTACTGAAGTTTTAGTTTCATACAAATTAAAAATACAAATTTTCGAGTTTTCCAAAATTTTCTTTCATACAAACCTTGTCCTGACAATTACGAACACAACAAAATAACAATCAGTCAAATCGGTCCAGCCGTTCTCAAGTGATGGCGGGACATACATGGCCATTTCATTTTTATATATATAGATTATATTAAAGTTAATACTAGCAAATATAAATAATTCTTCTGCTTATAAAAAAAAATAAATGAGATTCAATAGTGAAATAAATGAGCGTAGCGACTTGCATCTTCATAGTTATTCCCGCCGTCCTCTACCTTATCGATCGTGAGATCATCGTAATCACTTCTAGCACGTACGCTCAGCTAGAGCATGCACACCATACACTTCCACCAAAATACGATGACTTTAGGCAGCCTTTTTCTTCATATTGAAGTAATGAAAAAGTACTCCCCGCAAAAACACTTTATTTGGCACGAAATTCGACATTTTCAGAGTAACAAAAAGAATTCTTGTTTACGCTTCTGCTAAATGGAGCTGAGGTGAGCTTTTTCCCGTTATTATCCTATTAGAATAATATTTATTTCTTATTCCATAGTGCAGAATGCAAAGCAATTTCACTTATTAAAATTTCGCAATCCATTGCATCAACTCGTTGGCACCACTCAACCAAGAATACGAAAAAGGAATATTGTTTTCATTTTCAGCAGCTTATCTGCGCTGATCTAAACAAACAAAAGTGCACGAACAAATCAGCTGAGTTCAGCTAAGCGCTGATAAGCCCCGCTCCGCTTATCAGTGTGCGCGTATCTATTACGTGCAATATGTTTGTTTGATCAGCGCTGATCAGCTCAGCTCAGCTCCGCTTTCTGTCTGCACGAGGCCTTAAAGGCCTGATTAGTCGCACTTCGAAGAACTTGACGTGCTGACTCCACTTCTAGCTTATGGAAACATGTGTATCCGATCAGTCGTACTTACTTAGCAGGGGAATATCAAATCGTTTTTGATATTTTGCTACGTTCGAACCAAGTGACAGCCAAAACGCGTGACCAGATCGAACTTGACGCTATTTTCGAAGATGTCGTCTTTGCTTGCCGAATTTATAGTTTTATGGGATTTCAATATAATATTCTTTAAACAATTAATTTATACGAAATCATCTCTATTATAACAAAATACCATAATAATATAAATAATGTGAATATAAATACTAAAAGTTTCGTGCTGATTGCAAATCGAAGGCAATTGCAATCTTGTAAAAACCCACAAAACCATAAAAATACCCAATTTCGAACATTAGGTCAACTAGTGGCTACACTAGAAGTGCAGGTATCCCCCTGCAACCCGTTAACGACAAGTTCTACGAAACTTATAAGAGCTAAGTGCTAAGTACGACTAATCAGGCCTTTAAGTGCTAAGTACGACTAATCAGGCCTTTATGGAAGTGGCTGAAATAACCAACGCACTGACGGAGAGCACTTCGAATTTCCAGTTTTGGTATGCGCTACGAAGTGAAGTTGGCAGCATATTTTAAAAAAATATTCATGTGCGTGTGAATGTTTAACCAGAAAGAGTGTTAACTTCGGCCTTGCCGAAGTTCATATACCCTACTTTACTTTTACGTTTATTAAAAATTAGGCGTGGCAATGGTACTACTTTTTTCCTTTTCAATCTCAAATAGTCTGTGTTGACAAAGAATATTCGTGCCAAATTTGATGAAAATATCTCTATTCGTGCTCCTGTAATCGAGTTTTATTTAATTAGTGGGTCGACCACGCCCATTTTTGGTGGTCTGTTTTGGTCAGAGACGGTGGACTTCTAGACAAAATTTCAACTGCAAATTCTTTCTACAAGCTGAGACATTGGGCTATAAGCAGGGATGAATTTATATTCACTATAAAAAGTAGGCGTAGGTAATAGTCCGATTTTCCCAGTTTCAATACCAATGAGTTTCTAATGATAGGCAATATTCACGCCAAGTTTGATGAAGATATCTCTATTGCGGATATTACACTATGAACATTGTTTGTGAACCATTTCTGCTCTCTCTCAAAATTTGGTTCAGAATTGTAATTACACGTGGAGCAAACAAATATCAATATTTATAAATACAAAGCAAAGTTACGGAGTTGCTTTGTGTATTTTTTTCTTATTATGAAGTACCTTTTATCAATAAAAGTGCAGTTATTTCAATCCTAAACGCGAGTACTATTTTGTTTCAACACACTAGACCGCTGTTTTAATCGAAGTTTGTTGTCGTCGACCACAAACATTTTGTTTCGCTTCGCAAAAGCTCATCCTCTCTGGATGAACTCAACTCTAAAACCTGAGAGCGTAAGTTTGACATCTTTGTACAGGAAGCAAAAACAATTTTACAGTTATTTCGAACAATGTTCGTAGTGTAATATCCGCATTTCTGTACTTTTTTCTTATAATAAACCATCAGATTCAATTCTACGTCGTTCTCAAGGATTGTACATTTCTTATGCCAGTTTGTAGAGAATTTAGCATAAATATTTGTGTGCTTTCAATAACCAAGAGCTCTTGTTGTGGATTTTGGTCGAGGATTTATCGAAATTATTATTTATGGCTGAAGTTAAATAGAATCGACACAAGCAATGTTTATTTTCCACAAGACGGAGCTACGCCATACATAACGCGTGAAAACATAACTTTATTGCGATCGAAATTCAATGGATGATTAATTTCAAGGAATGTTGATGTGAATTGGCCACCAAGTTGATGTGATTTGTTCCCATCGGAATTCTTTGATCGGGATTATTCGAAAAGCAAAGTTAATGCAATCAACAATATATGTTGAAATATATTAGAAATGAAATTAATGAAATTAATGAATTAAACGAGCACATATTTTAAAATGTCATCGAAAATTTTGATTTTCGAACTGATGTTTGTAAACGTGTTCGTGTTGATCATTTGGCAGATATGGTTTTTTACACATAAGTATCATAGAAAATACCCCATTATTAAAAAAAAACAATCGATAAAATTAATGTCTTTTATTTTAAAAACTTCTTATACCCTATTTTGGATAACCCTGTATTTTGATAGCGAGAAGAGAAAATAGCTGAAGCTTATTGCTTGCGCTATGTTATGTTCACACAAAGGAATGAAGTTATGATCGGCAGTGAATGCGTTTGTTATGTATGCCGCTTTCGAATGCTATGCGAAACTCATAGCTGAATTTATTCAACTATTATGCCTTGAACACAATTGGACGAACAAAACACTAAACACAAAATCAACTGTCAAATTTACACAGGCCAAATTTACTTATGGGATTCAAGAAAAAAATGAGTTATCTACGAACATTTGTGTTTAGATAAAAAAACGCATGTCCGTGAGATAGCTCTATTTCTATTTTGACAGCTTTTGTGCACAAGCTCTTCTTCTGCTTCTGTATATATTCAAATTGTTTACACAAGAGAATTGACAGAAATGACAGATTTTGTTTTTTGTGCGCGAGGCCCAATTGTGTGCGTGTTCTAAGCAAAAGATACAGAGACAAATGTGTTTAGTGTTTTGTGCTTCCAATTGTGTTCCAGGCATTATGCGGATATTACACTACACCCTCATCAATTCGTGTGTAGGGTATAAAAACTTTTTGTTAGAACACAACGCTGTTAGTTCGGTTTAGCCAAGCGTATTTTCTAAGACACAACGCACTTATTTAGGTAGTTACGCTGAGGGAAATTGTGTGCTATTGTACTTTAGGGTTTTCGTTTGCTATTATTCCATAAATTCTGCATACTTTTTTGTCATTTTTATGCATTTTGCTTACGCCTGTATACTACAAAAAGTGTCTTGCTAATACGGAGTTACTATTTTCCCAGAAATTTTTGGACTAAATTTTACACATAGATGTGTACACTTGCCTCTCACGAGCAACTGTAAATTTTCGTTTATTGTGCGGATATTACACTACGAACATTGTTCGGCAAAACTGTAATATTGTTATTGCTTTCTTTAGAAAGTTGTCAACTTTAAGCTCTCAGCTTTCAGAGTTGGATATATAGCTAGACGATTTTCAAGGCAACAATTGTTTATTTTGTATTGAACAGAAAAGGTACCAAATTTAAAACAGCAGAATGAGGGCAGAATTTTCTTGAGAATAAAAAACGCCATGATTTTTTTTGAAAATATTATTTTCTGTATGCAAAATATTCTTGTGAAAGCTGAAATGGATTACTACGTATACTGAATTTTTTCAACTTCAAGAGACTATAACTCGGAAACCAGGCGAGAGTGCTTAAAACTGATGCTGTTGTAAGTCTCCCCTAAAACCAAAAACAACCAAAATCGGAGTTCCGAAGGAGTTCTTATCATTTGCTCCTATTACGAATAAAACATTCCTGATTATATGTATATCCTTCATCGAAGGGATACGTGTTTTTTTACTTCACTATACAGGTATTCCATATAAATAACTATACAGCTATTCCATATAAATATCACGTACCCAGGTTTTATCCAGGATTTAATACATGTTGAATGAACATTTTTAAGACTTTCCTCTTTTCTTAATGTAGAAAATTAAACTGAAAATAAAGTTTGTACGGAGACCTTTACAATTCGTTAAAAAAGCAGCTTTAGGAAAAGAAGCAATGCACTTTATACTCCGTTTTCTACTACACTTAATAATAAGAAAACGACACTGTATTTTGTTGGGTGTGTCAATTTGTCTATAGGTGCAAGCGTCAATCTGCTTTTAACAACAAGTTTTAATTATCTACTTTAAACCGATCATGTTTATATTGAAAATAAGCGTATTTGTATACCTTCTTTGTGTACGAATCTGTGGTAAGTACTATGATATAGCAAAGAGATTAGCCGTCTTATGGCTATTTGTAATTTGAAGGACATACTTGGGAATTATTGAAATGTGCTATATTAAAACGAAGTAAAATTTTAAAGTAAGCAACATTTCGCAGGTCGTAACTAGACAAGACCTGGGAAATGCTATGGCTCGGGATTGATATTAAGGGACAAATCAGTACTCTCTTGTATCAGAGCTTCCATGCTATCTGCAAAACCTAACTCATGTTTGGGTCGAAAGTATACACCTCGCCAAAGTAATGACGTTACTGTTGGATGATTTGTTTTCCAAACCTGCTCTACTTAATATAAATATAAAACTGTATGTATATACATAAAAAGGAACAGACGGGCAATGAGTTAGAGCCACACCTCTAAAAAGTGGTGGAAACTAATTTGCATTTTGGCAATCTTGGTTTTTAGATTAACTTGTGAAGTTTATGTTTTATCTTATGCTAACAATATTAATCCAATCCATTTTCTACATTCAATTTCCACTTCCAAAACAGTTTCTACCAGTGTGCTAAGTTTTAAGTCTGTTCACAATTTAATATTTTGTAACTATCTGGAGCAGGTACTTTTATTTTCCACTCTTCCTTAGTTACTCTCATGTCTATACATAGGTCAGCCGCAACAGAGTGAGTTGTAGTTCTGTCCCAGGCTTTCTGCGTGTCGTGTTAGCTCCTCAGTTCTGGTCATTATTTCACTCAGAACTGAGGAAAATAAACCTGATGACTGTCAGCCGCCTATGCTGAAGCCTTAACTCCTCCAGTGGTCAGTTTTATTAGATTGGTATTAATTACATTGACAGTCTTACCCTTGAGATATATCCTGCTAGCCTATAGTCCATGTCAACATTAGTTGGAGATCTGTGAACGATTGGGAATCGATTGGAAGCGGGCAATCCGCTGGTATAAATTAAATTTAAAGGATTGTAATAATTATTACATACTATACATACTTGAATGAATGGTTCAATAATTGAGATGAACCCTTTCTGTGCGGCTTTCTTTAGAAATCCTTTAAGGAATGGTTGTCAATATTTTTACGGTTCCTCAATAACTCCTTATTACATTCTTTATTGCTTATTTGAAATAAAAAATGCATAATCCTATCGTATAGATTTGAATTTATTTAATCAAAGTGTATGAAATAAATTACTATATAAAGGCAAAATAACGCTAGATACTAGGCTATCGACTGACATGTATTATTTAATTTTGTTTCTACTTTTATTTTACATGTTATTTCTTTAATTTTTATTACAACAGCACAACATAACTTTAGTGAACAAAAAGTTAATCAGATTATTTGGTGTACTAAGAACTTAGAGGAACAGTACAAATGTCAGAATTTGACCATAGCAATCGAACGCGATCGGATATTCTTTGATGATTCTTTATTGAATCTTAATTGTTTTATGGGAGGTAGCGCTGACGGATGCATTCATCACATCGATCGTGAAAAAGCTCACATTACATCTTTGGATGCTGGTGATGTTTTCACAGCTGGACGCTATAATTCGCTTATTCCAATAATGCAAGAGAAATTGGAAGGTGGTTATACGAATTACCATTCCGTAGCTGTAATAAAGAAAGGCACTCTAAATGATGTAAAAAATTTGCGCGATCTGCGAAATAAACGAGCTTGTTTTCCTTGGGTTGGAAGTCTAGCTGGTTGGATTGTTCCAATTTTTATGGTATGCTATTTTATGGTATTTTAGTTACACATAAAAAAACCAACACGGGTTAAATTTTACTAGGGGCGAAAAAATGTATACTATAGTATATGAGAAATACATTGATTCATTTTAAACTTGACTATGCTATGTAAAGCGCACAAGCAGATACAATTTTAACAGATTAAGCAATCCTATCACAGCAGATACTTTCATAATATACTATAAATTGTGTATGCAGCGAATTCAAACCACGGAGTTACATTTCTAATATGTGTTTACGGGCATTCGTCAATTATAGAAAATTGACATTAGTTGTAATTGTGTTTGTTATTTATTCAATTAGTAGCAGCTTGGAAAAGCATTTCGGAACACAATCAATCTTTTACATCTACAACGGAGATAGTATGACACATCTCGACGATATGAGATCATTTCAAGAAATTTATGTATTAGGTGCCTTTAATTTAGGAATGAATGAATGAATGATATTTGCTATTTTACAGATCCAGTGCCAATACATAACATTAATTACAAATTCTTCTTCTTGGTAGGGTCAGAGACACCTGCCAAATTTCACCAGCGTATTATTTTATTTATAAAAATGATTTTCATTTATTTAATTTGTCTGGGATATATTTGTACATAAGTTACAATGAGTTTTAGAAAATTGTATACGTTGCGATAAATAAAAACCCAAAAATATATTAATCACAAGTAACGAAAGTTGTAAAAACAATATTTCGATTTTTTTATTATTTATTAAGTTTTTTTGTATCGATATACCGGATGTGTACATTCTGCTGCTGTTGATAAAATTGTTTAATTTATTGCACTTCATTTTCTTCCAAGAATTAAAGACTTCATGAATTCTAGAGCATTATTTAAAGGAAATTGAATGCAAAAACAAGTATATTGCAATTTTATATATATTACAAACTTTCAGCTGCAACAGGAAGGAGGAATGGAAGTGATTGATTGTAATAATCAAGTGAAGACTGCTGCAAGTTATTTCAACAATTCCTGCGCTGCGTATTCTTTAATTGACAAATACAATCCAATCGGTGATAATTCTGACAAGTATTAATAATCGAAAATTTGTTTACCACTGTTCTGAATTATCTAAATTACTTTCAGGCTATGTGCTCTATGTACGGGCAAAATACCTGGTGGACGTTGTTCAGCATCTGATCCTTACTTTGGATATGAAGGTGCATTCCGTTGCTTATTAGAAGCTGGTGAAGTAGCATTTCTGCGTCATTCGACATTATCCGAAATTCTACAAAATGATGAATATAGTAAGGAATCATTGTGCCTTTTTATTAATATATTTATCACGTATTATTATTACTATTTCAGAATCTATGTCTGAAGATAGGTTTGAATTAATTTGCCGAGATGGTCGTCGTTCTTCTATCAATGAGTATCGTCAGTGCAGCTGGGCCATAATTCCGTCCGATGCAATTGTAACCTCTTCAGCTCGAACGTTTACCGAACGAAAGCAATACCAAAACTTTTTAAAACGCATAGCTGAGCTTTATGGTAATGGTACTCGTGATGCATCAAACCAAGAGCAGTTTTTCAGCAACAATAATGGCTTTGAATCTAACAAATATAATGACCGAGACAGCTTCAATCAAAATTATGACATGTATGGCAATTCTGTGCAAACACCTTATGATCGCATGAATAAAGTCACTATTCGCAATAATCGATTAGATAGCAGTTTTGAACACGATCAAAACTATTTGAATGCCATGAATGGAACGGTACCAATAGAGAATTTTCGTGTGTTTGATTCTAAACGTTTTGGAAAAGCGAATCTTCTATTTCAGGTATATTATATATATCCAAGTTCATTACTGTTATAGTGCAGTATACATTGTAAGATTAATCGAATGCTTGCAGGACTCTACTAAAGATCTCATTATCATTTCTGAAGATGATCAGTCATTTAGCAAATATTTGGGTGCTTCAATGAATTATATTTTTGGAATACGAGAATGTCCCGTGCCCAGTATGACATTGTGTGTTACATCTGATCCAGAGTTCGAAAAGTGTATCAAAATGAAAGTACGTATTCTAAATAATTTTCTTTTGCTTTTATATTTAACTGTGTCTTATATAATTTAATACAAACCTGATAAGGTACCTTGTACACAAGTGTGAATGTCAGGTCAGTATGCATGTATAAATGAATTAAATTTGTTATAAGAAATTTACGTATAATACCAACAAGTTTACCATAGAACAATTTTTTATTTCCAAGCCGCGCATGTTAACAAATCTTGGTATTCCAGTTCATTGCTTCCATGCTTTTAGGTTTTTTTATTGTACATTTATGTATGTACCAGTATGTACAAAATTTGTATCTATCCCTGGTCTAGTATCGAATATTGATTTAATCAGGGAGTGCACAAGTCAATCGCATCTATTATTTAACTTTGTCCGTTGTGTGGTAATATATGTATGTCATATGAATTGTACAGATTTATCGGATGAATCTATCAACCTAATATTGAATACACCGCATTTGATGTGGCGATACAACTCCTGGATGAGGTTTACTAACACTAAAATTATATTCATTTAAGTTTCTAATCACATTGAAGTGATACAAACTCAATTAGTACAACTCAATAATCAGATCGATAACTTTATTCAATCAAAAGCAAATACAAAATTAAATAATAAGCTTGTTGCGTCATCTCTGGCATTTAACCCCGAACCCATGCCTAACGTCGTAAATAACAAACAGATTCACGCCGAAATCGCAACGATGCTCCAATAACTAGGGGTGCTGACGAATGGGTACGTAAGAAAACAGCTAAAAGGCAGGTAACCACGATAAAGAAGAATTAATAAGAGTGCTATATTCGACCTAGCCGAATGTTAGATACCCTACACCTAAAAGTTTTTGGAAAAGTTGTATTGGAAAAGAAGACGTTATGTAAAGTTTTATAACACAATAGTATCTGTAATTTCAACAGACATACGGACGGACGTGGCTAAATCGACTCAGGAGGTGACGCTGATCAATACTATTTTCGTTCCTAAAAGAAGAAGATTAACTGCGTGATTTAACTACCGGTTACAAAAATTTAAGAACTTAAAATTTACTGTGTTAGTTTATTAATTATAACATTCAATTAGTAGTTAGATTGTTATTTAACGTAAAATGACTTCAATTTTGTACATAGATTCTTATTTAACCATAGTATATTTCATACTGAAAGAAAATTAAAAACCTTTTGTTTTCTGCGTTACTGCAATTCTAAAAGCAGATCAAATGGTTTTTCGTCTGTTATGTTGTGTGAAGGGCTTCATGGGTCATTCTCAAAAAACGGACTTCTAACTAAAAACATTTTCCTGACAATTTCGTATACCGACAACATTCAGACAAGTAACATTTGTCAGCCAGATAAAAAGCGAATATAACTTTCAAAATTGTCCGTTGTTTTTTTGAGGCTGTACAAATTTATTTTTGACTTTTTTTATTGAAAATGGATGAAAAATGTAATTCCCAGTTTTACTCTTTCAGTTTGAAAGAGCCAATTTCCTGATTTTGAATCATTCCCATGTATCTTAATTGAATAGAAAAAGCTGGTTCAGCTAGCCCCAATGATTCTGCAAACTCCTCTTGCGTTTGACTCTGATCTTGTTCGAGTAATGCACCCTTTATCTTCGAATTTCTTTAGTGAGGGAAGCTTATCTTCAACGCTAAAATCTCCATCCTTGAAACATTGAAGCCATTCCCTACATGGTTGATCAGTTGGAGCAGTTTCGACATAAAATTCGACAAGCATTTGGTGAGCTTCAGCCACACTTTTTTATTCCAATTAAAACCGAAAATCAAAACAGATGTTTAACCTCTCTGAAACGATCAAAATCATCTGTTACTATTATCTATTCACAAAAGCTGGAGCAATCTCTAGAGAGAGAACATATTATACAAACTAATATGTATATAAATATATAATAAAAAATGTTTGTATAAACAGCTACATAATATCCAAGGTATATTATATAATTTGTATTTATAACAAGGATTTATAGTATAAACAGAAATTCACACTATTTTCCAGTTCTATTCACACTAATTCACTAAGATCCAGTAACTATTAAATCTCTCTTTATTGCTTTTGTACTTTTTTATCTCAACTATTGTTCTGTAATTTGGAATTCTTATGACTTTCACACGAGCAGAATAGAAAGGATTCAAAAAAATTTCACAAAATTTATTTTGGTAATTTGGTAAATGGAAATGCTGAATAATACTAGATTAAAAGTTTTTGCATTGCAGTCGTTAAAGAATATGTAGGTCATAGATCATATTTTGATACCCTACACACGAAGTGATAAGGGTATATTCAATTTGTGCTTCCGTTTGTAACGCATTACTGGAGGCGTGGCGGGTATATAAACGTATATATATTCTTGATCAGCTTCACCTCCTGAGTCGATTAAACCCTCTCCGTCTGTCTGACCGTCTGTAGAAATCACGATTACAGGGGAACAAATAGTCCTCAAATTTGAACGAATATTTTCTATCATCTGAAACTCGTCGGTATTCGAAATGGGACCATTGCCAAGCCTACTTTTTATAGTTAAAATAAATTAATCCATGCTTATAGCTTTCTCAGCTTATGCAGCGAATTTGAAGTTGTAATTTTATTCATGAGTCCAACGTCTGGGACCAAAATATACTCCAAAAAATGGGCGTGGTCCGCAACTAATGGCATAAAACTCTATTACAGTAGAATGAGCAGAGGTATAGGGTTGAAATTTGGCACGAACATTCTCGGTCTCGATTAAAATGGAAAAATCGGACAGGTGATAATAATTTACGGGTAACGGTGGTCCGTTAAATTATTAGAAGAGAACTATAAATTTATTCTACGGTTGTATGAACTTCGGCCAGGACTCTCTTTCTGGTTTTTTTATATTGGTTTAGATATTGGTTATTAGAGTACTGAGCTCACTAACTTGTTCCAGGAGTACCCTGGAAAACCCTCTATTTCGTCTGATTGTTGGAAATCCATATAGGACTAACTATGCTATGCATGAACCAATAACCAGAAGTACTATATTCAATCATGTAACAGTTTTTCTCATTTTCTCTATTTCCATTAGAAGAGACAAAAGGTTATAAGGAATATCGTGTAGGTTAAGTCGAGACAAGAAAAAAAAACAAATTGAACAAAATCAATTTCACCTCATTTGGGCGGTAGGGGCCATTTTTTTATTATAGTTTTCTTTTTTTGGGTACTTGTGTTTATTACTGTTACAAAAATATTCAAGAAGGGTGTTCTGGTGAAGAAATATACTTCGTAATTTTCTATTTTCTCAGAAACTACAAAACAGATAATTCCGAAATAATAATTATTACGAAATAATAAATAATTATTTTCAATGTTCTATGTAAATAATTGTAACCTTTACATTTCAGATTGCTTTAAAGGCCCAAATTTTAAAACCAGAACTAATATGTAAAAAAATGCATTCGCATATCAATTGCATGCAATGGATTCAGTCTGGTAAAGCGGATATAGCAGTGTTAGATGCAGGTGATGTATATACCGCCGGTTTAAATTATAACTTAATTCCATTCATGTCGGAAGTCTACAATCTTGGTGAGCCTGAATACTACGTCGTTGCTGTAGCCAAAGAAGAGGACCCGAGTACAGAACTAACCTACCTTAAAGGCAAATACACTTGCCACACAGGAATTAATACTGCTGCTGGTTGGACCTACCCGATTGCTTTTCTTATATCTAATGGATGGATTAGACCGTATGGGTGCGATTCGATACGTGCTGCGGCTGAGTACTTTACAAAATCCTGTGTTCCTGGTGCCATTAGTAATGAGTATAACACAGGTGTACCCTACGCCAGTATGTGTGACTTATGCCATGGCACAAGCTATCGCTATTGCAGGCGTGATGCCTCTGAAGATTATTACGGTCACACGGGAGCGTTTAGATGTTTGGTAGAAGGCGGTGGACATGTAGCGTTTATGAAGCACACGACTGTTATGGAAAACACTGGTGGCAAACGTAAGGAATGGTGGGCTAGAAACACTCTAAACGATGACTTCGAACTTCTTTGTACCGATGGTAAGAAGTTTTGCCGTCGTATATATACGTTAAATCAAACTACATATACTATACTATATATTCATGTTTTGTATCCCGATTCCGATGTAAATTGTATCACTTTATAATGTTTCAAATAGTAACTACAATCTCTTGCTATTAGTGCATATCATAATTAAGTGCACTAACTGTAAACTTCAGATGGAAGTGAGTATTACCACAGAATAAGTAGCATACAGTAAACGCATCTCGGTCTGCGATGCTTTTTCACATTAGGGTGTGGGCGGGACAGCTGCGGGGAGGATTTTTTTTTTTCCAAGTAAAAAAATTTAAAAAGAATAATAAACATTAATGGGAATAATTGATCAACAAATCTGACCTGTGGTAAGCCTAAATTATTTTCAAAAAACAAAAAGTGATAGATTAGTTCTTGTTAACAAGTGATGTCAATTTCACCGATAAGAAGGAAAATAAGATGAACTTCCACTACCAAGATAACAATCGATCCAGTTTGGTCCGAATAGCCTTATATAAATACAAAACAATGGATATAAAAAGCGCTTATATAAATAAAAAGTGGATTTCAATAATAATTTATTTATTTATTTCAGGTACGCGAGCTAAACTTAATGACTATATGAAATGCAATTTAGGTAAAGTCAAAGCCAATGCCATTGTTACACGTGGTGGTGTCAATTATAATGAGACTGAAGTTAATGCGTATATAAACTTGCTGACGTACGCACAGCAGTTATATGGACGAAAAGATGTTGATGCCTTTAGTTTTAGTATGTTCTCATCGCCGCATAATTTCTATGATTTGATCTTTCAAGACGCTACAAGACAACTGCAAATTATTCCACCAAAGCAGCGGCAGTATGATGTGTACTTAGGCAGCAACTACATGCGTGCTCGTCGTATCACCGACTGCTATGCTGGATGCTGTCAGATTACAGTATCAGTATTCCTATTTCTTGGATGTGCGTTCATGTCAAGGATATTGCAATATCCTTAATTTAATTTAATAATCATTAAAAAGTTATTTTCGGATGTTTCAACAGTATAATTTTTTTTTACTGACCACTTAGATGTACCTCGAATATCTTCTCTATTTATAATAGTTTTATAGGATAGACTAAAAGTTTAGATTTTTTATTTATTTCTAAAATTTATTGCCCGTATTAATAATTATACATAAATATCTCGGAGTACAAAAACAGTTTACATCATTAGGTTTACCAACAGTGTAAAGACTTAACCGTTTTCCCTATTAAGTGTGCTTTTATGACTATTTCTATGAATTATATTACAAGTATATAAAAAGAATAAGTGATAATATAATTTATTTTAAAAAATATATTTACGTTCACACAAAGATCACGTCCTCCGGTTTATTGCTGAGATATTGCCCTCATCGGTTCAGGGCGTGATAGTCAATTTATTTGAGTCGGGTTCTTCAAGTTATCTTTACAATACAACCTTCAATATACAATATTTTGCTGATTCTTAGAGGGGGGGTTAGAGATGGTGGACGCTGCGTGAGTACTTGGCGGGATTTAGTTGTAGATGTATCGTAAGCTTGTTGTGAAGGCAGTAGGTGACAAGTTACTGAAAACACTCACTTTTGTTTCCTCTGCTACGCTCGTAGCGGTGCAAAATTGAAGACGATTGGGTGATCTATTAGTGAGTGAAGTTTCGGACGATCTAAGAAAAGAAAGCAATTCGATTTGTTAATGTGCGTGAAGGGATCGGAAGACCGACTTTTTGTTTGTTATTCTGGACTAACAAGTCAAGTGCAGCTAGCTGACCGTTAATGAAGGTTCGGTCTACTATTTTCAATACAATATTTTGCGCTTTTGTTCACTTTTGTTTCTAAATTTTTTTTTACCTATTTATTATTCTGTCGGCCACCTAAATTTGGACTATACGAATATTTTATTTAAGAATAATAAATATTTATAATTACAGCAATAATAACTTTGTACTCTATTAATTAACATTAATTTTTTTAATAAATTTAGTAAATTACTGTTATTCAGCATGTAATTACCAATAATTAAAAATGTTGTAGCAAACGAGAAACAGGATTTTAATTAAAATTATTAATTATTTTAATAAGAACTAGAGAAATTTTTAATTTGAGGGTTATTCTATCACAATTGTCTTATTAGTTTCTTTCAAGATTCTGCGATTTAGTTAGCAAAATTAATAATATATAATAAATAAAGATAAATTAAGGCACATATCCAAGTAATCCTGTTTAACTAAAAAAGTGCTTTCTTATTGTGTATTCATCTATTATAACTGCCAAGCATATACACTTCGTATGCAGACAAATCTAAAATTTTCCTAAACAACAGCAAAAACAAACAATGTAAAATATGTGTGCGTACATGCAAGTACGATTTTGCTAGTCTGGACATAAGCTACCCTGGACTATTTGGTAATCCGTTCAACTCTTCAATTCAGACAGTTTAAATTTTACTCTGAAGTCCGGTACTTGAACAGTTATTCAATGTTGTTGACAAGACTGACTTTGAAAGAAACATAATATTGTATATTATGTTTTTATAAGGCGAGCAAAGCGTGCAGATCCAATTTCTTTCCAATAACAAAGTGCAGACGCAAGGTCGTCAATGAAAACGGATGGCAATGGATTTGTGCAATATGAATATATGTAAATACGAATTTTTTTTAAATACGGTGTCGGCCACAAAAATTCTGTAATTTCATATTTGAAAAAATATTACATCCTTTTATCAACTCTTAATTAATTAACAATTTAATGTATTCATCCTATCCTACGTAAACCTAGCCTAAAATGCTAAGCAGAAAATTCTTTGCAAAAACTGAAAAAAGGTAAATTGGTAAAATAGCGATGTTTGATAGACAAACATTGTAAAAAACCCAACACAAAATGCTGTAATTCATGAACAATCGTTTCTTTCACCTCATCTGGCATAATATTGCTGCATCTATTAACTTTTTACCCATAACTGTGTATGTTGTAGCTTTCTACCCACTGGTATATCTAGCGAAGGCCTTTAAAAATCATGGATGATTACGTACTGATTTTGTCGATGAATATCAAAGTACTTCGGCACAAAGGTATCTGTTATCGAGAACGATACCTACCTACGGTATAAGGGGGATCGAAGCGAGATTTTTGTGTTGACAGTCCATAATACATTACATACGAAAGGAAAAGCGAATGGGGTATCCTCCACAATACATTACAATCGAATGTGGAAAGTGAAACAGTGAAGTGAAGTTTATACTCTTTTCGCAAGCATTGCGAAGAGGCAACAAAGTACTCCGGCTCTTATGACACGTATTACTGAATGTACAGTGAAAACTGGATGTTGAATCGAGTCGATACGGCACACAAAATCATTAGGACATCATCGATGATGTTTACCACTGGGTAATAAAGCGTTTTTTTATTATAATTTTAACATTAATTTTATTTCATGCTTTATTAATTTAGACCCTATAGCTAGTGTCAATCTACGATTAAAAATCATGTGGGTCGATTAATTGTTAATTTGGCATTGCGAATCGCAATCGACTTATGTTTGCTTTATGGTGAACTGCTGAACTGGAAGACCATAATAGGTCGAAGGTCGAGATATTTTGTAAACTCCTTCAACCTGGCTGCGTCCAGATTTAGGTTATTCTTTCAAATGATACCTATAACTGCCCTAAATAGGTAACTAGGTAGCTAGATGTGTATCCAGATCTTCACCCTTGAACCAGCTTGTTCATCCACCATTTCATTGCTGTAGATGTTCCGGCGTCCGAGAACCAAAAAGGTGGTGATAGGCGATCTCTTGCCCAGACGTGTCAAGATGTCTTTACACTGCTGATTTGATTCAATTTCCTCAACCGTTAAAGACCTCATGACAGTAGCTTGGCTATCGGAGAAGTTGTCTCTCTTTTGATGCGGGGAAATTCGAGCACGACGGATCCCTTTAGAGGCTTCCATAATGATTAAAATCTTCGCCTGGAATACACTGGCACAATCCGGAAGTCTAAAGCAGAGCATTAGCCCAAGTTCCCAGTGCACCTCATCAGCGAAAAAACAACCAGCATGCAAAATTTCAGCTTCCTGGTCCTCATAGTTTCCTAATTACGGCCGTTTAAGACATTGCCACGTCCCTTTACATTTTTTCAGATTTTTTTTCGTACGAACCTGATGCGGACTGTTACGAATATATCTAAAAGGCTACAAGGTGGGAAGAGATCGCGATCGCACTTAACAGTTTAGGTTCACCGAATAAGTAGGTCGGAAAAGTGGCTAAAGGTACATTAAAAATTTGATATTATTTTACACTGCCATTGGTGCAATATTTTGCTGTTAAGATTGATTGGACCGGACAGCTTATTTTTTTCGGAATTCCGGTGTTTTTCACCCCGTCGCTGAAAGAATGATTTCTATTCTGACAGCAAATCGAGAAATGCTACCTTCGATAAGAGGTTTAAAGAACTGCAATAAATTTCTTATAAAATTTCTATCAAAATTTTGTCAAAACTTACACCAATTCGTCAATATCCAAGGGATTAGATGCATCCCTTAAGGACCTTCACAGTGCTAATTTTTATCAACTAAATCAATTTTATTTTACGAATTTTTGAGGACGGTGGTTCGAATCCCCATGCGAATGGATGTTTAAATTGTGTGTGTTATCTTTCTCTCTCTCTACCCCTCTATCCCTTAACGGTCGATGGCCTTAAGGCCCAATTATAATATGCTTACGCTGGCATAAGCAACTATCAGAAGTGAACGAACTGCATGTCAAATGCAGAAGACTGGCTATAATATGCTTATGTGAACTTTATTGTTTTCTGTTGTCAAAGCTGTCATCAGCTGATTCCGTACGCCATGTGCGATTTGTTTCGCTCCTTGCTTAAGCAAAATAAATTTAACGGAAATTTAACGAAACTACGTTATGCACATTATAATTGCAAGATACAATTTCTATGTTATCGCTCGTTTGCTTAAGCTGGCGTAAGCTCGGTTAAGCATATTATAATTGGGCCTTTAGTTGCCAGTACTGTCCTATTTGTGTAGTAATTAATTACTGCATAAAAGTAATAATAAATAAATAAAATAAATAATTTTACGAATTAAAAACAAACACTTTAAACATTTTGACAGCTATGCGAAATATTCACAGCAGAGTGCAAAAGTTCACAATAAAACAAAAATCTGTCTGATTGCGATTCGCAATACCAAATCAAAAATTAATGGAATCACATGCCTTAAACACAATCAAAGACGCAAGATTCATTTTTAACTGTCAAAATTACACGGGCTCTTATGGAGATCGAGAAAAAAGTTTGCTTTCCATTTTCTTCCCTACTTAGCTGCGAAATTACGCATCTCGCATTCGAGCTAATTCTAATTTTGACGGCTGCAAAAGCGTTCTTGTTCTTCTTATTTGTTTGTGTTTGTTTACATTTCATTCTTTTTTCTATTTCAGTTGCTGTAAAATTATCTGAGTGTTTTTCTGTTGCTTTTTTTATTATTATTCTGTATAATATATTATTTAAATGTATTTTAAATATATTTTAATATACATAAAAATAAAAAAACTTTGAGAGTTTTGGTTAGAATGAATCTATTGTTCTCTACAGTCAAATATTTGACATTTCATACTTCTGCTTCCCGAAAATGATTTGGTTTAAACCCGAGCCATTTCTTGCTTCGCTGCCTTGAATCTTGCGTCTTTGATTGTGTTTAAGGCAACAGGCAACCAAAATGGCAACTTGTGATGTCATTCCACTATTTTTATCTCATTCTGCACAATAAACGCGATTATGACACGTGAAACAAACAAACGCGTTCCTTACGCGACGCTAAACGTGCCAATTTTAATGATAGTATATACATTCTCTGAATTTTTATTTTCAAACGACGCTGCTACTCTGAACAGGGCTTAAGGCAAAAACTGATAATGATAAAAAGCATTCATTCCTTGTTAACCATGACGTTATCTCTGTTCAAAACGATGAAACACGTTGCAGCTATCGAAACTAATATTTACCGGAATCCGCTGTACATTTTTAAAACCGAAATAAAGAAGTCAGAGAGATGGTCGAATTAAAACGCGAGGAAGTTCTTTTGCTTTTCGATGTCGACGGTACTTTAACCTTTCCCAGAAGTGTTGTCGAACCAGAATTAGAAGAACTTCTCTATAACAGAATTAAACCCAGAGCTACCATTGGCATAGTTGGTGGTTCCGACCTTGAGAAGATGTTTGAGCAGCTTAATGGACCAAAAATTCTTAATCAGTTCGACCTTATATTTCCAGAAAATGGATTAGTTCAAATTGCGAAAGGGAAGGAAGTAGGGAAGCAAAATATTATTCAACACATAGGCGACGAAGTGCTGCAGCGATTCATTAATTTTGTTCTGCGCTATTTATCAGAGCTGCAATTACCTTTTAAGCGTGGAACGTTCCTTGAATTTCGTAATGGAATGATGAATGTTTGTCCCATCGGTAGACAGTGTACTAGAGAGGAACGCAACTTATTTGCTGCCTACGATAAAGAACATGAAATACGGAGAAAAATGATTGATGTACTAAAAAAAGAATTTGTCGATGTGGACCTAACCTACAGCATTGGAGGTGAAATAAGCTTTGACGTATTCCCCCATGGTTGGGATAAAACATACTCTTTGCGATATATCGAAGAGAATTACAATTTCAAAGAGATACACTTCTTCGGAGATAAAACTGAGCCAGGCGGAAATGATTATGAAATTTATATAGACCCTCGCACAATTTCACACAAAGTGGAAACGCCCAACGAAACTAAACGCATTCTCGTAGATATGTTCCAACTCTAATACGTAATAGTGATAATGACACATTTATTTCCATTATTTTAGCAATATTTAGGAAATGTTAAATACTTGAAAACTACATATACGTTATATTTCAAACACGTTATAAAAATATTTAGTCTGTATCCATTTCACTTTCGTCATCACTGCTCTCCATATCATCGGAACTTTCTGAGCAACTGTCGCTGTCTACCCACTCGTGCGCGTTCTTATTATTTGGAATAAGAACCCTCCACTCCAACTTATGCAAATCAAGGGCGTAGAAATCATTTAACGTGACTTGTTTGGTATCATCTTCAATAAGACCACCGTAAATATATAAATTGTTTCTGCACACACACATGCCTGGGTTCATACGCGGTGAAGGCAAAGAAGATATATCATTATTACAAGAGCTAGATGGCATGGGTGAAATTGAAGCAATGCTGAAACTCTCATCAGTAACTGCAATTAAGCACTCATTAGATACCGTGGTACCTTTAATATTATGTCCAGAATTAGACTCTTGACACTCGACGTTTTTTGTATTTTTACTGTTTTTCACTGTATCAAACAAGCGCCACCTTTGTTTAGATAAATCAAGTGCAAGTAAATCGTTGCAGAATTGACCTTTAATGCTTTCCTCATCTTCATCTACATCCATGACGCCACCATAACAATACGCCTTGCCATTCGATCCTATCGCACATCCCATGCTGCTTCGCGGAAGAGGTTTAAAACCACCTGGTTTTAAGCTTATCCATTTAAATTTATCATTTGCTAAACACAATAAAATTCAGTTAAATATATAATAATAAATGCAAATATAAGGTACCCACTGTCTTGCACCAAAGCAAACATATCTGTGTGCACTACTCCTCGGTCTACGTCTTTTTTTACTTGAGATTTAGAATAGCCACTCCAAATTAAAATTTTTCCGTCTGGACATGCGGCCATGCAACAACCTGATCTTGGAGGAGGTAGTATTGAATAATTTAAATCAAATTTAAGCCAGGTGTATGTCTCCAACGAAAACATGTGCAAATCGTTGTAATACTTGTATGCATGATTGTTGTCATAAAAACCGCCGAAAATTACTAATTTCTTCCTTACAGTGATCATACGATGACCACTGCGTGCACTAGGACCATTAGGTGCATTAATTTTTTCCCATTTCTTTGTGTTCATTCTCAATACCCACAAGTCTTTATAGTGATAAAACTGCTTTTGAGATGGACTTGCGTACTCACCACCGAATAGCTAAAAATAAAGTTTTACTAAAGAACATTAAATTATTATAAAACAGTTTTTTATAAACATGTATTTTTTTTAAACACCAAAATGTTCGAAATATGATTCAAATTATAACATTTATGATCAAAAGAGTAACTTGGATTTAGTTTGTCTCACTTTCAAAGTAATATGATTTTAATAATGTTTTTATTGAAAAATTTTATGCACGACTTTTTTTTAACCTTAAAAAATAAAGTACTAACACAGTAATGATTTATTTGTCTGTGGTGTAAAGGCAAACAAAAAGGAAAATAATAAAAAGTAAAAAAGTATCCGACCAACGCCAGTAATAAATCATACACTGGACGTGTCATTCTTGTGTGAATGAAAAATTTCTTTGAAAGAATCCTTGTATTTATTATCACCATAAAAACTTTTCTAAAATATCCGTGCTGATGGGCTGACATGGTCGTTCTTTATGGGACGAACTACGTACGACTAATCAGGCCTTAAGAGTAAAATGAATACAGAGTATGCTCGATAAAGTAACCACGGCCTTAGAGAAACTTCTGTATCGAGTATCAACCAGAATTTTCGATTTTGTATTTATAAAATGAAGAATCAATCCAAAACAAAATTTCAATAATCCAAAGTGTTTGTCCCTCATTACCGACAATGGCATTACGATAAGATATATTTTAGAGCGAACCCCTTGATTCGCTTATCACTTACCCATAATTGGCCCCCATCAGTAGAAACTGCTACCATCTGATGGGCACTTCGAGCCGCTGGGCCCGCAGGTGAATGCAGTTGTTTCCATTCATGCTTGCCAATGTTGTAGAAAAACAAATCATTGTACACTGTAATAATCTGACCGTTAAAGAATTCCCCTCCAAAAAGTATAATTTGCTCCTTAGTAGGATGTGAAATTAAAGAAAAACATGAACGTGGACTGGGCGGCGGACACACCGTTTCCTTCACAGCTGTTAAACGGGTTTCCTCAGCTTCCAGTTGAGCGACAATTTCAACAATATCAACCTTAAATAATATGGAATTAATTGAAGAATTTAAAAATTTAGTTATGCCGTATTTACTCAGGAAGCATATGTCCCGAGTTTGGAACTATTCATTGAGTGGTCCCTGAAAGTGTTTACACAGGAGACAGATATTATTGTAATGATAATGGACATGATGTGTGTGGTTTTATTACGTATGTTGCTATTTGCCGTAAACTTTTACCTTGCTTATGCAAAACAAAAAGTATTTGCTTTTATTCATCACTAAGTTGATGAGTTCTTAGAACTCATCAAGTGGAAACAGAGTTTCCACTTTTTCGATTTTCAATCTTTTAACGGTTTTTACCATTGCTGATCGCCTACTTTGTTTACTAGAAATGAAGTGTTCACTTTATTGGCTGCATATTTTTGTCATCTGAAAATTTTTGTTGAATTGTAATTTCCCCAAGATTTGTGTATAGTTTTTAAATGTCTTACAGGCTTATAATCTTGGATTTTCTTTTCATTGTGCCTGTAGGTACGAAATGCAAGGTGTTAAAAATATTTTTGACCCACTACTTTATATGTCCCCTGTGTAAACACGGAATTAGTGAGAATTTTCACATACTACAAACCTCGTTAAGTTTACTCAAGGTCTTTTTCTGCCTGGCAACCAATTTTTTTTCACTTTTCATTGCACTTTTCTCTCTTTTGCCATTTTTATTTTTATTTTTACCCATTATTCAATAAATTTTTTTACATTAAATAAAGAACGCAATGAGCTTAGAATTATCAGCGTATCGAAGCTTGTGTCCATATACAACACAACACGTGCATTCTGCAATTAAAGTTAACAACGATTTAGAGTGGTTTATATATGATAGTTGCCGACTGAAACGTAAATATGCTGATTTAAAAACAACAAAATTATTAAAATAAAACCATAACTGCAAAAAGAAGGGAACAAACGAAGAACAGCTGCCAAGCTCAGGTTTTTTTTTTACCGTTATGGTTCTTAAAAAATTATGTCTATTTTTTAAAATTATAAAAACAAGAAAAGAAGACTGTTGCGTGGAGATCGGCTTGGTCATAAGCATAAATATTAAACTGAAAGCTCATATCATTTTTAGTAGGTTAACAGATTATATGTTAATATCATTTTCATTTTTGTCGGAAACAAACAAAACAAAGATTTCCTACGGGTTTGAAGCATTTCCTCAAGAATTTCAATTTTCAATTTATTTCAATACAATTAACGCACACTAAGATCGAAATCTTTTGTAGTGCCTCAGCGTACAAACTCAATAAGAAGGCAACAAATGAACGTACTTAAACTAACAAACAATAAATAAAAATAATAAATAAACAAACATAATAATAAATAATAGTAAATACTTATAAACTAAGGACATTAAAACCATGACAAATGTGACAAACTTAATAACAATGAAAATTAAAATTAAAAAAAACACAAGTAGAAATAGAAGTATAAGTATAAGGAGAAGTATAAGAATATAAGAAATACAGCGGAAATTAGAACATAAGAGAAAGATATAAAAGAGAAAGTAGATTTTTATACTCTGGTTAAGAAGTAGTGAGATAGGCAACGACAGCGTGCTTGAAGCGACCTTGTGAAGAAATTATCTTAATATGCGAGGGAAGTGAATTCCAAAGTCTGATGGTGTGAACGAAGAAGAATCTGCTACTGTTGAGGAAAGTGTGTCTAGGGACTATAAGATTCAAACCTCTAGATGATCGAAAAAAAACAAGTTTTACATATAAATATGGAGGATTGCGGGTATATATTAGCTTATGTAAAAACATGATGTTAAGGATGCGAAACTTAACATAAGCCACATCCCAAAACACTTTCATTGATGAGCGAAACCGGATCGAAGCGACGGATTGCATATACATACCTAGCACAAGCGTTGAATGCCACAAAAAGCTTATGCTGAGACTGTGAGTCAAGTTGACTATAAACTACAGCAAAATAGTTGATATGTGGCATAATCAGTTGCTTAACAAGGCGGCATCGCGTCTCACATGGCGTATAATACGCAGAGCTACGCAAGCACCTAAGTATCCCATAAATTATACCCACGGCGCAATTGCGAAGAACCCATAAACAAAGGCGGAACATCACCAAAGTTGCTATACTTTCTTAGGATAGGCAAAACTTTCGTCTTAGAAGGATTAATGAATAAATTATTGGCAGCTGCCCATCTCTTGATTGAAGATAAGTCACAATTCAGTCTATAGCACAAATCCTCCAAGAGATTTAGAGGCCTCGATAAATAAACTTGAATATTATCGGCATATGCATGTAGCGATGAATACTCACACACAGAGAACACATCATTAATGAAAATGGAGAACAGTAAAGGACCCAGGACTGACCCCTGAGGGACTCCTCTAGTGACTAGCTGAGGGGACGACATTTTGTTTCCAATTTTTACACGCTGGATCCTGCCATCAAGATAACTCACCAATAATCTAACTGCGCTAGTACTAAAGTTAAAAAATGTAGTAAGCTTGGTGTAGAGCAAATCGTGATCCACAGTCAATAAAACAGAGTAAAGTTAAGAAATTTTAGTCATAAAAAGCCCTAATGTCATCGTTAATTTTTAATACCGCTGACGTACAACTGTGTTGATTAGAGTTGATTAGAATTTTATGGTAGGAAAAAAATTTATACTTAATACCGCAAATTAAAACAAAAATGTCTGGTTTTCGCGCAATTCGATCTGAAAGATAGCAAAACTTTAAACAATCATAACTTCGTTATTTGGCGCACCTTATGCGTTACAACCTGTATTAAAAGGTCACACGAAAACGGTTCCATCCCTCTAGCGTTTATTCAATTTCAATGAACGATATACCGATTTGTAGGTATTTTTATTCTCTACTGCACAGAAAAAGAATGGAAAATTTATCTGCAATAGGCGTAATATTGTGGAACTATAATCCGAGGAATATAAGTGATAAATTTATCTGTTCATTCCATTTTTTCAATACTATTTTATTTATTTTTCAATACCTTTGTGAATATTGAGACTAAGCAACACCGGTGTGCCCGGTGTACGCTAATAGCCTTTTTCCATAAAAATATTTAATCCGGTTAAGGTGTTCCAAAATCGATCAGTGCTGATCAAGTGTTTCCATACATAATCCGGTCCGGGCTGTCAAACCGAAAAGAAGAAATAAACAGCTGTTGTTTTGTGTTTGTATATTTACGCAGCTATTTTTAAAATTGTGCATCGCTTTAATTTATAATACAATGAATAAACCAACCTCCGGACCAACCACATACCCGTGTTGGGCCTTATCCGCCGCCATCTCCTTATATATGTGGATATTTTTGCGGAGGCCGTCAATGTTTTCCTGCCAATATGTTGGTCCACCAACATATTTTCCGCCCCCATCGACCACAAAGTTCGCTTTGATGATTTCTGCATCTGAAATAGTTAAATTTTTGTCATTTATTAGATATTATACTTATTTAAATAAACATATTACTTACAATTGGCAGAATAGTTTGGTGGTACTTTCTCTTTATCTCTTTCTTACTTATTGGCACTAGAAAAGGAGAAAGATAGGTTGTCTGTAATTCCGAAATTCGAAACAGAGCTGCAAATTAAAAACTCAGTCAAAAAACCGAAAGCATTTGAGTTTAGCGCTGAAATCGCAACAACAATTTCAACGGACTTAAAACAGTTTACGAGTGGTTTTGAGGCTTAAAACAGTTTATTCCAAAAACCTGGAATTTTATGGAATCGCAATACAACCGAGTTTTCGTACTCGGTGTGAGATAGTGTTGCTGAGAACGGAAAAATATCCCATTCGCTCCAAAAATAATAGACTACTGTATTCTATTATTTTTGCATTCCCTTTTACACACAAAACAAAAAAAAATCCTACTTGCCAAGCAAAACTCGGTAGCGTAACCACGGCATAATAAAAGCCCATGTAATTCTGACAGACAAGAAATAAAGTTATATCTAGCCGCCAGAACTGTGTTTAGGCTATTTACAAATGAAATACGAATGCTATTTTTGGTATAATTCTACGGAATAAATGAAATTAATTTTTTGGAATCATCGTGTAATTAGTACTCGTAAAGCAATCCATTGCCACATTCTTCTATCTTCTCAGACTAGATTCGCAATACTATGTGTGACTACGAGGATGAATTAGAATATTTTTCCATTCGGAGAAATTCGGAAACTGACAGCAATTTCAAAACTAATTTCAGTTCTTCACATGCGAATCACCACCAAATACCCCTGCTCATTTGTGATGTCGTAAACTTAAGCCAGTCTCAATTTGGTGAAAGTAAAACAATAGTTCACCAGTTTGGAATGAAGTTTGAAAAATGTATTTTTTATGCTAGAGTTGTTGAGCGGTTGCTAATCAATGAGACTTTCTACAAATACCTCGTTGATGATAGTACTGCATGTGTTGAAATTAGGATATTTCGGCGCCAAGCAGATTTTAAAGCAATTTTTCGGTTAGAAGCTGAAGTAGATGGTTTGAAAAGTACGGCTCAAAACAAGCAGAAAATCTCTAACTGTCTCCGCAGTATTTCATCAAATATTAAAAATGAGATAAATCTGTCAAATATTCCACTTGGAACAAAGGTATTGATATGCGGCAAACCTATTCTACTTTGGGGAAAAATTATTATCGATGTGGTTAGCATTTACAGCGACGAACACTTGGTACGCCTCATAGAAATCGAAGTTAAGGATCTGCATATTAACTGGTATATCGAGAATATGATATCCTAGGCATATCTATATTTGAAGTACCACGAACCAGAAACGCTTAAGTTCAGTTAGGATGAAATTAATAGCCTTCTTCCAAGTCACGACGATGTCGGGTGACTGCTTTTTGTGCATTACAAAAGCAGACAGTATAAAATGTCAATGCCGACGAAAAGAGGACACCATACATCGACGTCTTCTTGACTCTTGGAATATTATCTTGAAATACGTCTTGTCTGTAATATCTTCCCACTATTAAATTGAACTCATTCAGATCTAAACTCAATATTGGTATTTGTAGCAAGATTGTTATAGATGTTATTCTCTAAAAACTATATATCCACCTCCCAAACACAAAAGTCTAAAATTTATTTTAACTATTCCAAATTTCGGATATATGTATTTTAATATTTCCGAGTCGGTAACTTTTTTACCATTCTAAATATAAAGTAAATTTTAACAATGTTTACAGAAACTAATCCATATTCTAACACAGAAATAAATAGATTTGTTGCGACTATACTTTACACATAAATTGTTATACGTTATATGCAATAAAAATTCAGTAACATGAATATTGTTGGTTGTTATTTATTTTAAAATTTATGTTGTTTTTGCTCTTATAGCAGCACGTTTTCCAGTAACAGCTTGGAAACCAGACTTGATGCTTGCGACAGAACATCTAGAACCACATGATTCACATTGTAAAAAAAAGAGACGAGTATCCTTCTGCAAAATAGTTTCAGGCGAGCGACATGTATGGCATGTTACATATTCTTTGATGTAGCGACGCAAAACGTTTTCAATTTGCTTTGGCTGAAAGCGGCCTTTGATAATAAGTTGCTGGTTACCATCCATCGAGCCGCTGGTACCCAATTCAGCTAACAAAAAATCGAGCAAATGCTTAGGTAATCTGTGTAATGTCCTTGCAATATCAATAAAATTCGCGAAAGATGTTTTTTTTGTTCCTACGCGCAGTACTTGCGGTGGCCGCATTACGAATTTTGGTTTGCGCCCTGCAGCCATGTCCGGATTTTTATCATGTATGATTTCAAATACGCGCTTAAGTAATTCGTCATAAGTATAGTCACGATCGGAACCAGCCCACGATGTGCTGTTTTCATCAACTAGAAACAATATAAGTAATTAGTGAAATATAAAACATTTAGATCATCTTGTAGTTACATAAAATTGGTAAATATACTAAACTAAATCTACAAAAGTAACGAAGCATTATTTCAACGTTGTTAAATTTTCTAGTTACTTCTTTAATGTTAACTAGTTAATTAAGTAAGTAGTTACTTTAACGTTAACAAAGAATTTTTAACATCGTTCACTCGATGTTAGCTTTACCGAGCAAAGCACTTCAGTTACCATAACGTTAACGAGCAGAGTAACTTAAGTTACTTTAACGACAACGAGCATTTCTGTGAAAGTAACGAAGCTAAAGTAACTTTAACGATAACTAGTTACTGAGTTAAACTCTGTATAAATATGAGTCAGCCTACATATAAATCAGCCTAAATTACTTAAACACCCTAGAAGTAAATTACGCAATTTTCAACCATTGACAATAATTTTTATAGAGAAAATCGTTTTTCCTATTTTTTCAGATAGGAAAATATCTAACGACCATTCGTATGAATAAGCCATTTCGTATCTCTTCACCTATCTATATTTATAGCAACTTTAATTTATAAATTTGGCCAATAAGTAGGTATTAATAGACAGCATTAATTAAAACCAGAAAGTGTTAACGGCCATATACCCTACATCCGTAGGATAAATTTATAGTTGACTTCTAATATAACAATGGCCTCGTGAATAAAATTTCAACTTCACAACCGATCTTCACTATAAAAAGAAGGCGTGGCCGTTGTCCGAAGTTGCTCATTTCGAATACCAGCGAGTTTCTGATAATAGAAACTCTATTCGTTCTCCTGTAATCATGATTTCTACAATTGCAGGACGTAGAGACATCGGGCGGGCAGGGCTAAATCGACTCAGAAGGTGAAGCTGATCAAGAATATATATACAGTAGACGCTGACAAATTAGAGCCTACAGTAATTCGCACTTCCAGAAATTAGAATCAGTGTTTACAATACATTAAACGCTCTGAAATTCAAATTTAATCTAGTTTCTGAGCGTGTTTTTTTATATTCATATTTTTAATTTAAAAAAATACATTTAATGTATTGGACTGAATTGTTACGTTTTGTTTTCTAGTTTTTATCAAATAAAATTTAATTCAAAAAACTTTAAAAGTGCTTTATTTTAGTTTTTCGAAGTAAATTTACTAAATTTTTTATTTTTATTATGAAAAAAAACGTCCAGAAATTAGAATTCAGAAATTAGAATTGCCTCAAAAACAAAGCGGTTCTAATTTGCGAGATTCCACTGTATATACTTTTAATTACCAGGCATGCCTCCTGTAATGAGTTTCAAACGGTAGCACAAAATTAATATGCCCTTATCACTTCGTCTGTAGGGTTTCAAAGTTAAATCTGGATGCTACAAACGAAATTGTAACATTTTTTTACAGTCTGAAAATAACTCATTCATTCAAAGAACTTTTTTCGCTGACTTTTAAAATGAAAATCATACCCATAACTCTTATTGAAGACTTTTAAAAATAAAAGTCATCGAAAAAGTATTGAGAAGACTTTTAAAAACAAAGGTCTTCAATAAGAATTATGGGTATGACTTGTACATTTAAAAGTCATTGATAAGAGTTGTCCACATCTCTTTTTTAAAAAAGGTTATTAAAGTTTCAGGGACCCTTTTTTAAAACAAAATTTGTTATCACTACTTTTTTCCTTACCCGCTTTCATGGTTACAATTTACATACATACATATACATACATATGTATTATATATAAAAAATTCTAAATGTTGAAATTTTATTTATGTTCATTTTACCATTTTCTTTATCTTCAAATTTGTCATCATCCTGTTTGTCAGCAAATAGTTCATCTAATTCTTTCTTCTTTGTTTTTTTCTTCTTCTTTGCCATTGAGAAGTCCATATCCAGATTAATGTTATCTTCAGGTTCATCCAAAGTCATGTCGATTTCACCACTTGATTCGCCATCTCTTGTTGGTAAAGCAGTATCCAAATCATCTAAATTAAACGGTTTCTTTTTCTTCTTCTTTTTTGTGCCGAAATTTTCTAAATCTAAATTATCATCCAGATCATTTGGTGCCAGGTCGGTATCAATAAGATCTTGGGAATCTTCCATGATTGCAGAGCCGTCGTGTACACCAGCAGTTGAGTCTAAATCAAAAGTAGTCTTCTTCTTCTTCTTTTTTTTAAAAAGAGTCGGATCAAAACCCTAAAAGAAAAATATTGGTTTTTTTGTAATATATTCGAAAATGTATTTATTGAAAATGCGTGCTATACCACATTCAATAAAGTGACACGTTTAGTTTAGAATGTATTTTATCGTTTTTATATTGCAAACCGAAAGACTCAATATTTAAGCAATATTTACACACCGCGAGCCAAAAGCCGCAACAGTAATTTTTCATTATGCAAAAATCAATAAAACAAATCAGTTAACATACTTCTACGTTTCTATGGTAATCAAAACCAGTAAGAGTGTTATATTCGTCCTGGCCGAATCTTAGATACCCTACACCTAAAAATTTTGAAAAAATTTAATTGAACGAAATAGTTTCATTTAAGCCCTTATAAACGATAAACGCTCGTTCCGTTTAGCACCCGTTTTGTTTTGAGCTTTTCGTATTTTGTTGGTATTTTGTTTGTTAGTAACGTCACAAAAAAAGCACAAAACAAAACGGGTGCTAAACGGAACGAGCATTTATCGTTTATAAGGGCGTTATTTAAATTTTTAATTTATTTAGTTTTTTCATTGCAGAACAATAATATTATAGAGTGAAACAAACTTAAACTAGAGGAAATATGTGGTTATAAGAAAAGCTACCTTTAGCAAAGACACAAACCAAAATACGAATTTAAATTCGTGCATAATTAGCGCTGCCAAGGTAAGGTGTCACTCAGATTTACTTATTTGTTTAGTAAAACATATAATCTGAAAACGGTTTGTATATTGTTGGAAAGGTCAATATATAAGCTACCTAATCCTGAAAAATTCAGACGTGCACAGGCAAGGATGTGGCGTCAGTGACCAATGTTACCCAGTGTACCTCCAGAAGCACTTCTCATACACATTTTGTTCAACTAAAAACATAACTTGGACAAACGTTGTATGCAGTTCGAAAGGTCACTATATCAGCTACCTATTCCTGAAAAGTCTAGCCGTGCACAGGCAAAGATGTGGCGTCAGTGGCCAGTGTTGGGTTACCCAGTGCACCTTCTCATACACTTCGACAAACACTTTGTTCAACAAAAAACATAACTTGGACAAACGTTGTATACAGTTCGAAAGGTCACTATATTAGCTACTTACTTATTCCTGAAAAATTCAGCCATGCACAAATTTTTACTCACCCGGTAATTACATTATATTTAATACTTATTTACGAGAAACACTGGCCACTGACGCCACATCTTTGCCTGTGCACGGTTAGACTTTTCAGGAGTAGGTAGCTGATATAGTGACCTTTCGAACTGTATACAACGTTTGTCCAAGTTATGTTTTTTGTTGAACAAAGTGTTTGTCGAAGTGTATGACAAGGTGCACTGGGTAACCCAACACTGGCCACTGACGTCACATCTTTGCCTGTGCACGGCTAGATTTTTCAGGAGTAGGTAGCTGATATATTGACCTTTCGAACTGTATACAACGTTTGTCCAAGTTATGTTTTTTGTTGAACAAAGTGTTTGTCGAAGTGTATGAGAAGGTGCACTGGGTAACCAATCGTTGGCCACTGACGCCACATCCTTGCCTGTGCACGACTAGACTTTTCAGGAGTAGGTAGCTGATATAGTGACCTTTCGAACTGTATACAACGTTTGTCCAAGTTATGTTTTTTGTTGAACAAAGTGTTTGTCGAAGTGTATGACAAGGTGCACTTTGTAACCCAACATTGGCCACTGACGCCACATCTTTGCCTGTGCACGGCTAGACTTTTCAGGAGTATGTAGCTGATATAGTGACCTTTCGAACTGTATACAGCGTTTGTCCAAGTTATGTTTTCTGTTGAACAAAGTGTTTGTCGAAGTGTATGAGAAGGTGCACTGGGTAACCAAATGTTGGCCACTGACGCCACATCCTTGCCTGTGCACGACTAGACTTTTCAGGAATAGGTAGCTGATATAGTGACCTTTCGAACTGTATACAACGTTTGTCCAAGTTATGTTTTTTGTTGAACAAAGTGTTTGTCGAAGTGTATGACAAGGTGCACTTTGTAACCCAACACTGGCAACTGACGCCACATCTTTGCCTGTGCACGGCTAGACTTTTCAGGAATAGGTAGCTGATATAGTGACCTTTCGAACTGTATACAACGTTTGTCCAAGTTATGTTTTTTGTTGAACAAAGTGTTTGTCGAAGTGTATGAGAAGGTGCACTGGGTAACCCAACACTGGCCACTGACGCCACATCTTTGCCTGTGCACGGTTAGACTTTTCAGGAGTAGGTAGCTGATATAGTGACCTTTCGAACTGTATACAACGTTTGTCCAAGTTATGTTTTTTGTTGAACAAAGTGTTTGTCGAAGTGTATGACAAGGTGCACTGGGTAACCCAACACTGGCCACTGACGCCACATTTTTGCCTGTGCACGGCTAGACTTTTCAGGAATAGGTAGCTGATATAGTGACCTTTCGAACTGTATACAACGTTTTCCAAGTTATGTTTTTTGTTGAACAAAGTGTTTGTCGAAGTGTATGAGAAGGTGCACTGGGTAACCCAACACTGGCCACTGACGCCACATCTTTGCCTGTGCACGGCTAGACTTTTCAGGAATAGGTAGCTGATATAGTGACCTTTCGAACTGTATACAACGTTTGTCCAAGTTATGTTTTTAGTTGAACAAAATGTGTATGAGAAGTGCTTCTGGAGGTACACTGGGTAACATTGGCCACTGACGCCACATCCTTGCCTGTGCACGTCTGAATTTTTCAGGATTAGGTAGCTTATATATTGACCTTTCCAACAATATACAAACCGTTTTCAGATTATATGTTTTACTAAACAAATAAGTAAATCTGAGTGACACCTTACCTTGGCAGCGCTAATTATGCACGAATTTAAATTCGTATTTTGGTTTGTGTCTTTGCTAAATTCGCGTCGGATTTACGAATTTAACTTCACGCACTTCGTTCCGTTAGCACCCGTTTTGTTTTGTGCTTTTCGTATTTTGTTTGTTATTAACGTCAAAACTATGAAAAGCATAAAACAAAACGGGTGCTAAACGGAACGAGCGTTTATCGTTTATAAGGGCGTAAATATAAATTTTGATATTAGATGTAAAAAAAAGAAACTTCATTTATTCGATGTAGAGCACGGTCATTGAAAATAGTTCCAGTGAATAAAAGATAGGAAGCATAGAGAATGGCTAGCTATTTACAACACTATCCTCAGAGAGCGCAAGGAAACGAAATTTCAACAGGTTCGAACGTCACGTCACGATTCCAATACTCATTTACATTTGCAGCCGAGATAGGTTAATAGCCGTCACGTCACGTAACGATATGTGTGGACTAAATTTATCTTCTGATTGCAAGCACCCCGGTAAACTGTACATGTTCGGGACTACAATTGTAATCCATCATTAATACCATTACTTATTTAGTAATATTAATGCATTCACAAATTTTTTAATGTATTTAAGATGTCGAACTTAAGAAAAAATTTAATGGAATGATTACGAAAGCTTTATCGAGTTTTGAAGCTATTAAACTGGCCAAAACCAGATTATTGTTTTCTCCTAATACAAGTTTTAATGAAACAATTTTCATTGAAATATATATACTCGAAATACTTTCTTAAATGAAGTCTTTACTTACATCTTCAGTGTCCATGATTATATATAAATTACAAAGTTAATTGCCAACAAAAACTTTACTTGCAACTACTACTAAGAGCTTAACTCATGCTTTCGAAAACATAATCGAAATGACTTACAAGGTTGCAGAATTCGTATATCGTATATTTGGTAACCGAATTTTTAGTATGATTTTTGCAACGTTTTATTTTACGGACTTCAAATAGTAGGAAAATAATAAACAGGTGAACATGAAAAAATTTTTCCAAATGGCAAGATGTTATAGTGTGATCACAATAAAATTTGCTCTCTACACGTCGCCTCACTCAATCCTCTTTGACTCTCTTAGCTCTTTCAATACTTTTTGAAAAATCAAAGAATATCGAAATTCAAGGAGAATTTTTTATGTGTCCCTATTGTGTTCTCAAATCTGTGTATATTTAGTATTCAGAATCGTTGAAACTTTCTTAAGGAGTATTATGTACCTTATTACATTGAAACTTTTTGACTTGCCATTCTGTAAATTCTTTTTGTTCCTTGAACACTCTCAGATCGGGCAGGGCAATCAAAAAATTTGATGACACGAGTCTTAATTTCAATCAAAACCGTGATGTAGTGTGGAAAAAAAAAAAGGATTCGTGTTTGGGATCGAAATTAAAATAAAACAAAAATCCGGAACACGACTCTGTGAATAAGCATAGAAAACTCTAACCTTTAAACCTTTACTACTCGTTAAGGCGTAATTAGTCGTACTTTTTACGTACTTCGAATTACTAACGAAAAATTTTGGATTTTTCGGGTTGCAAGGGGAATCAACACAACTAAAGGCCTGGTTAGTCGTACTTATAAGCGCTTGGAAGAACTTGACGTGCTGTCAAAATCCACTTCCAGCTTATGGAAACATGTGTATCCGATCAGTCGTACTTACAAGGGGAATATCACATCGTTTTTGATATTTTGCTAACCGTGGTACCTAAATAAGTGCGTCTTGCATTGCGTTTATCACTGCGCCGTAGAAACGACGTTCCGCTATACCGAAATAACAGCGTTGCGTTACCATATTCTAACAAAAAGTTCTTAAACATTCACACGCACATGTACATTTTTTGACATCGGCCGCCAACTTCACTTCGTAGCGCATGCCAAAATTGGAAATTCGAACTCGTCTCCGTCAGTGCGTTTCTTATTTCAGCCAATTCCATAATTCTACGTTTAGACCGACCTCAAATGCAAAGCGAAATTTTAAAAATTTTCATACGTTTTGACAAATCAAATTTAATAAATTTGATCGCATTTAGGGAAAAAATAAAATCCCAACACAACAGTGGAAATGGAAGGGAAATAATGTCACTCAGCTGTCAAAACACAATTGTAAAAAGAATCAGACAAACAAAAATCATAAATTTGGTCTGATGGTCTATCAAACTACATGCAAACAAAGCGGTGTAAACACTTTTCAAATGCGTGCTTACAAAATCGCATTTGGGGTCGGTGTAAACATAGCATAAGACTGCGTGTTCCAATTTCATTTTGACATAAACGCAACCACTGGAAGTCAGTTGCATGTATCTTGTAGCAGGCCGCATCGGTTGTGGTTAAAGCTTAACTGTGGTACCTAAATAAGTGCGTCGTGCATTGCATTTCTGTCAAAATGAAATTGTGGTCATAAGTTTGAACCACAACCATAGCGGCCAGCAACAGCATACAAGGCGCATCTGTCAAAATTGCGTTGGCCGTTATGGGAAACAAGAAAAAAACTTTGATTTCCATTCGCCGCAACGTAGTTTGCGTTCGTCGCTAGATTTACGCCGCTTGGTGGAGGCGGCGGAGGAGGTATTCTTCTTCTTTTCTCTGGCGGAGGAGCTATTCTTCTTCTTCTTTAATGTTTGTTTACGTTTTTAAAAGTCATCACATATCAACAGATTTACGTTTTGACATTTCCTGCTGGCCTCTCGTCGCTATTGTTTAAATTAATCACTGGAAGTCAGCGGCATTTGCATCTGCATCTTTGAAGTTGCGGTCATGGTTGTTATTAACCTATTATGGAAGTCGCTGAAATAAGCAACGCACTGACGGAGACCACTTCGAATTTCCAATTTTGGTATGCGCTACGAAGTGAAGTTGGCGGCAGATGTCAAAAAAATGTTCATGTGGGTGTTTTACAAATACAACATGTTGACGTTTCATACCGTTCAGAAAAATTTATCCTCGTCGACAACAATGATTTTGTCTTGCTTCGCAGAAATTCATCCTCTCTGAATGAACTCAATTCTGAAAGGCCCATATTACATTGCAAACAGTTGTTCGATCAAACAGTCCAAAGAAATGAACTACTTTACTCTCCCGTCAAATCTGTTTGCTTGCTATGTTACATTGCAAACACAAACAGTCAAACACTTTCCGTAGTATATATACATAATTAGAGTTGCTTTGTGCAATTATTTTCAAGCAGTCCTCCTTTTTTTGGTATAAGTGCAGCTTTTTCACTCCAAAACATGCATACTTTTTTATTACACCACACAACAACTCTGTTCTGTTTGTAGTTTGCACGCATCGCCTGCAAACAGAGTATTTGCTGTGCCAACAGTTCATCCGTTTTCATTCTCTCACGGATGAACTGAGAGTTGACAGCTTTATACAGAAAACAAAAACAATGTGACTGTTCGATCAAACAACTGTTTGCAATGTAATATGGGCCAAAGCTGAGAGCGTAAAGTTGATAACTTTGTACAGGCAGCAATAACAATTTTACTGGCAATCACATAATCCGCTTTTTTCTTCCGCATGTTATTTTAACTCTTGTAACTCTTGTATTTTCTGTTGTAACTCTAGCAATTCATTTATGAAAAATGAAAATAGAAATAATTTTCTCTTTCTCATTCATTCTAACTTTTCATATTTTGCAATGAAACTTTTCATATGATATCACTGAAAAAGAAACAAATTATTTTAAACTTTTTAATGCATTGTATTTACAATATACTAGCGGACCCGGCGAACTTCGCCTCGCCCCAATTTTAAGCCTTCAGACAAACTTTAGAGTAATAATACAACATTCAACATTTAAATTTTCAATGTAATTTATTTGAATGGAATCAGTAGAGAGCGATTTGATGAACAATGTTTTCCGATTTGTTTTCCGGCGCAAAAAAAAATAACGAAGACGGTTTCCCAACACGCGAACATGCAACGTACAGCTGACCGTGCGAAAAACAGGGAAATTCGAGATTAATCCCACAGACTTTTAGTAATTGGCCTTGCGATTTATTGATTGTAATCGCAAATGCTAATCGAACGGGGAACTGAATCCGCTTAAATTAGAATGGAAGTTCAGTTGGAATAATGGGAATTCGTGGGATAAGGACTTCCTCTCCTTTGAATTTGCCCTTGATGATTGTCGCCTGAATCACATTGTTCATTAGCTTCTTGACGGACAACCCCGTACCGTTGCACAATTTTGGAGGATTGAGATTCCGCAACATGATTATGATCGATCCCACCTTCAGCTGTAAATTATGCGGCGGAGTTCCTGGTACATCAAGCAAGTTCAAAAATTCCGTCGGGTAGTTGGTCTCAGATTGCGCAAAGTCTAAGTCAACGTATAACGCCATCTATCGGATTTTGGCTGAGAACTTTCTATTTTTTTATTTAAAATGCCATTAAGGAATAATTTCACACAAAATTTCATACAAAAACTCGATTTTCGATTTTTCCAATTTTCCGACTTTTCCGGCGGGATTTTCCAAAATTTTCTTCCGTAAAAACCTTTTCCTCGAAAACACGAACAACTGACATAAAATTGTACAGAAATCGGCCCAGCCGTTCTCATTTTATGAATTACTATACATTTTTTACACCATTTTTATATATGTATATAGATTATTCATATTGAATATTCACATTCAAATATTCATCAAAATGTGAATTTTCCATATAAAAAAATTATTCAATATTTTTTGCTCAAGTATTCAAGTTCAAGTACAAAAATTATTTATTTTAAAACTTTTTAATGCACTTTATTTCCACTTTTAATTATCAAAATGTGAATTTTCCATGTAAAAAATGTGTTAATATTTTTTGTATTAAAATTTTTCTAAAGGGTGTTTTTTAAGAGCTTGAGAACTTAAAATGATAATGAAATTTAGATAATTTCATTCCATTTATTTTTTTAATATGATTTCCGGCATATGTCCGCCGCGTCTATGAGTTACATGGTCCATTCGATCAGTCTCCATATTACGGACTCCGTTTACGAACTCCGTTGTAAAAATTTACAAACTGTCCTGTCGTCGTACAAACGCGTCGGAGACGTGTTTTGAGTGTATTAGTACAGTGTT
Source organism: Myopa tessellatipennis (assembly GCA_943737955.2). Lineage (NCBI taxonomy): Eukaryota > Metazoa > Arthropoda > Insecta > Diptera > Conopidae > Myopa > Myopa tessellatipennis. The sequence continues at coordinate 22,407,475 of OX031317.1, forward strand.
TGTTATTTTTAGAATTGCCACACAGTTACCTTCGAGGTACGTGGTTTCATTCCTATCAAAATGCAATTTGATGCGTTCTCTGTGCTCAATTCTTCGAGAAAAATGTTCATCTTCGCCCAGTTTTAAATGAGCCGAATCAGCAAAAAAGCGACGAAAGCCATGCCCATTTGGCTTCAATTCTTGTATGAGCTGTATTTTATAGGCACGTAAGCCTAGATCCTTACGTAAATTTTCCCCGTCAAATCGACATTTCGGCGTCTTCTTCAACACTTCGCGCTGCAACAGCAATATTGTCTTCAGTACGAATATATAATATTGTGGATATTCTTGAATTGAGAAGAGTAAAATTAAAACGATCAATAATTGCACGAATTGCTTGCTCACTAGGCCGTATAATGGACGAAGTGCTGTATGAACTTCGAGGACAGATTTATTCAATTCAAAGTAATTTCCACAATTTAGAAGCATTGCTCTGACGTTAAACGATTCATGACGACTTGCCAAACCTTACTGAACAGAGATGTCAACACACTTTGACATTCTCAGCTGTCAAACCATAGTTATCGATATCGATAGTTCTTATGCAGTTTAAAAAACACCATATATAAGTTAATTTTAATTTAAAAAAATTAAATCACTGAGAATCGAATCCTGAGTCGTTACATATATATTTAAATACTGTATACTTATGCCCGATCGTCACTCTCAGAGACAAACATTTTTTACCGTTCATCCGTCCGTAGGTCTTCCCGTAAATATGTTCATCCGTTTGTTAGTCTGTCTAGTACTTAAACAAAAAAAAAACAATTCTCCTGATGAGAAACGAACGGGGCCTCTCCAAAGGCAATACCAACACTCTATCGCTGAGCTATATCGTCTACATGGAAATGTAGGTTTAAATAGTGTATACTTATCGTCACTCTCAGAGCCAAGAAATATTTTCCGTCTGTCCCTCCGTTGGTCTGTCTTAACTTAAAAAAAGGATTTTTTATGAGAATCGAAATTCTTTACTTGCAAAGCTAGCAATCTCAATCTTCTATATATATAAAACTCTCGTGTCAGGGTGTTTGTGTTCGAACTCTTCCCAAACGGCTCAGCCAATTTTTATGAAATTTTCTATATATATATATTTGGTAGATATGAGAATAGGTCGTAAAGTATATTTCAGCCTCCTTCCCCCACCTCCCACTTTTTTAATCACGATTTTAATATTTTTGTATGAACAGTATCCAGTATGAACGGACAGACAGCCAGACATACATATGTATATACATAGCTCGGCGTGCTGACTGTTGTGAGTGTGGTGCGTGCCTCTCTGCCTTGAGAGACCTTGATATATAAATCAGAAATAATTTACAAGGCAAGGTGGGTGCGTGCTCGTAGCACCAATCAGAAATAATTTATATGGCAGAACATCATTTGCCGGGTCAGCTAGTAATATATAATAAATTTTATTGCTTAATTTTTTTAGAATTCAATTAACTGTCATTACGCTTATTCACATACGAAGTAATATTAAGTCAGATGTGCCGTTTTACTACCACAAAGCTATAGCGCCGATAGAAACTGGTGTGTGGGACGATTTAGTTGCCGACCTACAATCCATTCGTCCTGTTTAAAAACGAAAGTAGACTTCCGATTTTGATTAATTATTCAGGTTGTCGAAGGGTTTCCCGAGAAAAACAATTCTGCTTCAGGATAAGGTTGGTAATCTGAATAGATAGTGCTGTTTCCAGTTTCCATTGGCATCCCCGCAACTACGGCAGAATGTGTTGTGAGATCGGCTGAACCTTTCAATCTTCCTGTATCTTCCTGTCCCCAGATAGGATCATAGGAAGGCCCTAGTTGTCGTGATATTTCGCAGCTGGAAAGCCCCGTCCATCTGGTTGAGGATAGATATAAGTACTGGTTACGAATGTTTGCGGAAGCTTATCTGATAGATATATGAGCAGCTAGATGAATGTCCAGATTTGCACCCTTTAGTGCAAGTTCGTCCGCCATTTCGTTGCCATAGATGTTCCTTTATTCTTTAGGTAGCTGCAGTCTACACCATGAGGTCTGTGCCATGCGTGTACTTAGCAGGGATGAGATCCAATTGTGAGTATTTGCATAGAAAGCTGGAAATATTCTTAAGAACAAAGAGCGCAGTAGCCTTTCTCCAGCCAGTTCCGATATATGGATACCTGCCACAGAAGTATCACCTCCTCATTTTATGGAGCATGATCGGCGTGACGCCATCCGGACCTGGAGATTTATAAGGAGAGGCTAGACATCGCCCAGTTGATTTTCCTAACAGTTATCAGGGATACGACGAACACGGTGCCTCGGCTTTTCCTCCCGAGTGCCGGTGCTACATGTCTAGATTTGTGTTTTGTAGCAGTAGACATTGAAGAAAGCAGTCCAATGGCTATATAGATATCCAAATTCGTGCAACTGGAGATCTCGGAACGTCCTGGGCCGAGATCAGCTGAACGCGTAGATCTTCTCAAGCCTGACTAATCTCTGTCACACAGCGCGTAAAAATTTCCAAAGGAAACCTGTCTTACACTTTATCAGCTTCACCCTCTGAAGATGTCGGAAGAGTCGAAAAGAGTAGGGGCTTCACCTGGGTGACCTAATAGGAAGTCGGCAAGGTCAATATCGTCCACATTCCTGGTCCTCATTAGCCTGAATTTTGGCTAATATGTGGACGGCTTCGGAACAGCGAGATCTCATGACCATGATAACAAAATTTTTTGTTGGGCTAGATCTTTTTTTTTTTTTTGTTTTTTAAATTTATAACATATAAATCTCGAACGGTCGCTTTTTCCTACTCACAATTCCCCATGATTGCCTATAGAGTCTATGCAAACTGGAGAACATGATGAGGTTTGGCATTCCAAGCTGAAAATTTTTTCTCAGGCAGAGGCAGGCATCGAAGGGTTGGAAAACCTTAACATCCAATTGTACGTGTCGTGCAGCTTAACCTGAAGCACTTAAAGAATACCACGGTTAATCTTGCTGTCTTCCCCGGGAAAGAGGTCATCTCTTAGATAGGTGGCGGAGCTCTTACATCGGTTTGTGGCCATTTCATAGGATGCGACACCAACACTAGAAACTCGATGTGAGGCAGCTCTGCCTCTAACGAACGTGGTGAGTCCCTGTTTAAACTTATCTCAAGCTCCAATCTCAGTATAACTAATGGGGTTCGTTTTTCCAAGTTCGAAAAAATCTAATGGGTGGGAGGAAGTACTAGTTATTACTTCTATGTCCGAAGGTGCAAACTTAGGGTCGCACCACTACTATGCACCACAGAAATAGAGGGTGCAGAGGTAGGTTCGAGAAGGAATGAAGCTTACGTTGCAGGCGAGTTTTCTATGAATGTTTTATATCGATAAATTGGTAATCATATATGGGCAACTTTCTGCAAATCCATTGTAAGTATCAGGAACTCCGCTGGATTGGCTAAGATCTGGCCTCAACCGGAGCTAGATTGATAGGACGACTCTTTTCTGGTTAGAGACAAGAAGCTTTCTCCTATGATCTGGTACCGCAATCGGTTTTCCGTCCGGTAGTGAAATACAAATCCGTTTCATTTGCTGGAAAAAAAAATTACAAAATTTAATATTGAATCTTTATGCAGGTACTATTGTTGCATCCGGGCATGATATGGAAATGTTGCTGTTGAGAAAACTCTTGGTTCAAGTGGAGTATAGGTCATTCGCTCTGAGCGTAGTTATTTTTAGTTCCGTAAAGAATACTATCGAACGCGTTTAGTTTAGGAGTTATAGGATTTCAAATGTGAAAAATTTCCATAATTTAATATATCGGCGTAATATATTCGTCAGTTGGATGGTTATCTCTATTTGGAAGAAAGGCCTCTAATTCTTTTAATGAATTTTTACTATTTGAATTTTAATAATTGAATATATTTATAATAATTATGTAGATATTTCCACGTCTGCAGAAAAATTGCACGGATTGTTCCACACAAAAAAAAATTAATTCTCTTCTAATCTTCTTATTAAGTGACAATTTCTCAATTAGATTCATGTAAATTCTTTTGAACTTGCATATACGATATGTTTAGTTATCTCAAATGTTTTTGACCAAGTTAATGGAATAAGCAATGTAATGTATTTTAAAATTAAATCCTGGAAAATATGATTCCTTATTTTATTAGGCATAAATGCAGGATTGCTACCAAGCTCAGATTTTGTTCATCTTTTTTTACCGTTGGCTGGGACCATCAGGAAGTGGCTGGTTTTAATCGGGGGCTGGTCAGCCATCTTGGATTTATGACCGTTTGAAGGTAAAAAAAATTTTTTAATAAAAGTCACTTATCTCATAGGTTAAGTGAGTTAGCAGAACAAACGAAGTTAAAAAGGTGTTTTGAATACCTTTAATTTATGTAATATACATTTTTGTCCATAACATAGCTGTTAAGTAGTTTTTTTATTAAATGTGATTAATTTTTATAAAAATGTGACATGTTCACCTTGAAACAACAATTTTTGTTGTAAATATAAATATTATTTTTCTTCGCATTTCATTCACATTTCTTTCAAATGCGATGAAATTATTAAATTTGATTTGTCAAATCGTATGAAAATTTTTAAAATTTCGGTTCGCATTTGGGAAATAGACCTCAAATGCGCATTTGGGGTCGGTGTAAACGTAGCATAAGGCATAAAACAAATTACAGTTATGGAAAGCTTATTCTTTTACCTTTAAAATGATATATGTATAACATGATAGACTTACTACTGTATTACATTTCTTTAGCTTTACTATTCTGTTGGCAAAGAAGTGTAAAGACGGAAGAAACATTTCAAATTCCTTTTTAAAATTTTCAAAAATTTCAAAATTTTATTAAAAATCACGCGATTTTTAAATAAATTCTTTCTATCATTTTTTAATTATCTTTTATCTAAACTTTGTAAACCATTCAAATGTAAACCACGCTGACCATTATTATATACTAACTTAGAGGGGAATAGCTCTGCTTTTGATACAAAATTTCAACCTAATAAAACAGTTTTACCTGGCACAGTTTTAGTCAACATTAAAGAGAAATAATTATGTCAGTTAATTTACGTACTATCTACGCTTTCGCTCGCGAAATGTATCCGAGGACTTCAACAGATCCTATTCAATATGGAACGGCTGGATTTCGTGGGAAGTACGTATAACTTTTCTTTGGCAAAATCAAAATACATTCCGCACAATTTAATATTTTCATAACTGAAGTTAACTTCGCCATGGACAGAACAATCTGAATCTTTATAAATATATAAGCTCTTTAGATTTATATACCGAATTAAGTACTTGTACTTTTATGAAGCATCTTTACTTGACATGCTTACGCATTCGCTTAAAACTCGATTTTATTTTCGTAGCCTAAGGAAAATTTTAATGTTTTTAATACAAAGAGGTTTTAAAATTCCTTTGTGGTGATTTGCTCATTCCTATCGCCAATTTATTTAATGCATATTCGTTATATTATTTAATTTTATTTCATTCCAAAATATTGTGCAACTACATGACTCGGTTACCGTCGTTTCTCGGTTAAACTTCTTTTAAACAACACATCGTGTTTTTCAGAACAAGTTTCAACGGCTTTTAACCCTCCAAAATTAGTGAGTTAAACTCCGTTTAATTTATCTTTTTAATAGATAAAGAAACAGCTGTTTCTTTGGAGTACAGACCTTACCTTTTTACAGATTTACCTTTGTTCAAAAATATGTTAATAATTTTGTTTATTTGCACCAGTTGTTCTCTTGGTAAAAATGAAAATATTGACAGGTGCTGCCAAAATAGGTTGAAACATCAACTTATAGTAACGAGTGTACGCTAAATACTCGTTGCATTTAGATAAATTCGCTATGAAATATAGATAAGATACGTTTAAAATAGATAAGTTAAACTCGTACTGTAAAACCGGTGCTCGTCTTAATCTCAGTAAACCTTTATTTGACGTTTAACTGAACGTCGTTTAAACGAGCACTGAAAAACAAGCGCTTGAAAACGGCTAAATGTACATTCGTAAAAGTATGCATTGGTTTTAAAACTGGCTCTTTGATATGCTTTACGTTTTTTAAAAATCATATTTCTGGCTTATTGCTATAAAGAAGAACAAGTGTTGCATTCCTCTTAAAATATTTTTCTGATTCTTGTAAACCAAGTCCAAAGTTGTCAAAATTGCATGCATTTTGTTTTTGTAATATACTAAACCCAAGTCTGATTTCACACATTCCAAGCCGAAAATAGTTTCCAGTCTTGTAGTCTTTGGTCGCACTTCGTTCGTCTGACAACTGCTTACTTGTGTGCGTGAAAAAAAGCTGAGAAACAGTCTCGAATTTTGCTTCGAGCATTCTCTACACTTCAATTCAGAGTGTAGACTTTTGCTTTTCTTGCTCACCTCTATCTCCGGAAAACTGAATGAAACTGTTTCAAAAGCAATTACGTGTAGCCAAGGCCAATAACATTAGTTAGGGTGTGTGCCAATTGGTTACTTTTTCCTCGATATAGAAAATTTTGACATAAGCAATTGAAATTTTGACGTAAGTGAGGTGAATTCAAACGTCAAAATTTTATGTAGCCCTGCGGGCTAGGTAAATTTTTGACAACCGTTGAATATTCTCTTCAACGTCGAGTATTTCAAAATTATTTAAAAATGGAAAAGAAAATTAGGAAAACTTATTTTATTATTATTATTATAAGACGTTTTGCTTTTAATATAATAGCTAGTAACAAAGGAAAATAGTTTTTTGATATTCTATGCATAATTCTTTGTGTAATTTTGCAGACAATCTTGAAACTATATATCTTTTTCTGTTAAAATTTCATCCATGAATTGCCACAGCAAATAAAACAAAATTTTACTCACCTGAGTAAATTTATTTCAACATTACTTACCACTAGTAAAAAGTAACCAATTGACACACGCCCTTAGTAAAACATGTTGACCCGTTACTTTGGTATTTTATTAAACCGATGATAGTAGTTAACTATGTCCAGAAATGTTTGATTTTTATTCTGGAGTCTGGATCTACTGAATTCTATTCATAAGATGGTTTTATTCCTTCAGTATGTGAATATTTTTAATTAATATTTTTTAACATGACCTGTGTTTATAACTTATGGAGGGTTATTCAACGCAAATCAATTCATTTTCTAAATTACAACGGCACTGAGTTACAAAGGTAACTACGATAATTTAATTGATTTGGGTGCCAATAGTGTTTAATAATCTTGCAATGATCCGAGCTCACGGCAGTTTTTGATGGATTACACTCGGTGCCGCAGTCCGGGCCAGAGATGCAAATGCTGATCGACTTAACTGACTTATTACGTATTCATGCATAGCTCTGTAATTCATGAATCAGCAACTAATTTCAACATGTTAATATTATTTCGTGCTGCTTTAATTTTACTCAACAATTAATTTAATCTGTTAAATGTTCGATATAGAAATAGATTGGGTAAGGTATAAGTTGCCTCAGAATAATCGGTACCAGAGAACTGCAACGTATAAAAAATCGTAACCAAAGTTTCGAATCAATCGCTAAAATACGAATGCCGAGCCGTTTTCGCTTTTTACCTCTAAATTTTAAATTTAATTTAATTTTTTTTTTCTTAAGCCATTAATATTAGCTTGAAAACTCAAGCCTTTTTGCGAATGCTTTGTTGATTCGAACTCTTCGTGACGAGTATTTTCGTTGTACGCTTTAGAACGTATGTGAATCAGTTTCCCGCATTAAATTTACGAATACGAATGTGCCTTTGGACGAATCGTTGGCAAATAAGAAATATTTTATTCGTTGCAGTTCTGTGATCGACACACTAAGTAAAAGCAAGGTCTTGTGTTGTGACACCACAAGACAAAAATTTGTCTACATCGTAGGTCTCTCTACAAAATCAATCAAAAAAATGTCAATATCCTTGAAGAAGTTTGTTAGTTGTACTATTTTGACATGTTTGAGAACCGTCAATGGCGGGAAAAAGTTTACCCGTACACCTGAAATCTGCTTCGTACTAATGCTGAGTATTCACAGAGTAAATGACTAAGTAAACAGCAATCGTACAAATACAGGAGTCCAAAGCCTATCGGCAAGCACCTTTCATTCGGGGTCGATTAAGAGCATACAGGTGGATAGTGGGATCTTCACACCATTACCCTCGAGGCTTTTACCTTTATTTAATGTCCCTTATCTTGGCAGCACATCCGGTTTACAGTTGATTACAACTGCCCTGGTTACAATTGCCCAGCCCACTTGAATACGGAAGTCGAACTATCGGTATAAACGTTCAACCTGTTGTGAACAGTACGTTATTCCTGAACTATTTAGCATCCGCTTAAATTGCCAGCACTTCTTTAAGAATACACTGTAGTGCTCCGTTAATTTGTTTGCCAGTTTCGCTCTCCCACAGTTTGTCTGCATTGCATTCCTAGCCCTTCTGCGAGTATATTAAAATTCAAGTTTAACTCCAAATAGAAATCAACAATAGCTAAGATATAATTGGATACAAATAATGTGTTATTTTTATTACAGAGCTGAAAATTTGGACAGTGTTATGTTCCGCATGGGAGTGTTAGCAACATTGCGTTCTCGTGTGTATGGTGGTGCTGTAATAGGCGTAATGATCACAGCTTCTCACAATCCCGAACCTGATAACGGCGTAAAGGTTATTGACCCAAAAGGAGAAATGCTTGCTTCATCATGGGAACAAATTGCTACTGAGTTAGTAAATGTCCCTGATTCGGAGCTAGAGCGAAAAGTTTCTGATATAATTTCTCAAAACAATATTGACATCGGATCTTCTTCATATGTATTTGTAGGTATGGATAATCGATACCATAGCCCAAGATTATTGAAAGCAGTTAGCGATGGTGTCGTTGCTCTAAAAGGGAATGTACGAGAATTCGGCATTGTTTCGACACCGATGATGCATTTTTTTGTGGTAGCGGCCAACACTAAAGGTGCTTATGGTCAGCCCACTGAAGAAGGCTACTACAAGAAGCTGATTTGTGCATTTGAAGACATTAGGGGGGGTAAATTAGAGAAGGGCAACTATAAAAACAAAGTTCTGTTCGACGGTGCTAATGGTGTGGGAGCTCGAAAAATGTTGCAATTCTTGAAGCGCATGAATAATTCTTTGAATGTCGATGTCTTCAACAAAGGCGATGGCAAGATAAACCATGAATGTGGTGCTGATCATGTTAAGGTACATCAACGTGTACCGTCGGGCATGCCCGTTATGGAACCTTATACCCGATGTGTTAGTGTTGACGGTGATGCCGATCGCATTGTGTACTTCTTTACTGATTCTCACGACGAATTACATTTATTCGATGGCGACCGTATTGCGACGTTGATTGCAGGGTATTTTAAGGATTTCATGGTTAGATGTGGTTTAAATCTCTCGATAGGTCTTGTGCAGACTGCTTATGCAAACGGAGCTTCCACAGATTACATATGCAATGTGCTTAAAGTACCGGTGTTCTGTGTTTCGACGGGAGTAAAGCATTTACACCACAAAGCTTTGCAATTCGATATTGGAATTTATTTCGAGGCTAACGGACATGGAACAGTTATCTTTAGTGACAATGCTAAAAAAATTATAGCGGATAAGGCTAACAGCAATGCCGATGCAAAAACCTTCTTGCGTGTGATCGATATGATAAATGAAACCGTAGGCGATGCTATATCTGACATGCTATTAGTGGAAACAATTCTTCATTCAAAAGGTTGGGATGTCAAAGAATGGGAGGATACGTATACCGATTTGCCTAATTTGCAATTAAAAGTAAAAGTTTTAAATCGTAATGTAATAACGACAACGAACGCAGATAGGACTTGTTTATCACCGATTGGATTACAAGAAGAAATTGATAAGGTGGTTGCTAATTACAAACGAGGGCGCTCGTTTGTACGTCCCTCTGGTACTGAAGATATTGTTCGAGTGTACGCAGAAGCAACGACTAAAGAGGTAAAACCTAAGAGTTATATTTTACTTTCACTAGGTTGGGTTTCAACAAAAAACGCGTGTGCCTTTCTTTGTTGTAGCTCCTGTTAGATAAGATTCTTCTGGATGTAGGTAGTATCCCAGTCGTGGTATTCCAATAACTCTCTCAATGCAGCTTGGCTGTCCACGACGCAGTTGTTCACCATCCGGTGATGCAGAGAGACTGAAGTTACTGAAGAACATTGCTACCTTAGCAATTGTAGAGAATTGGAAAATACTACAGTGGTCCTTGAGTCTGTACGCCTGCTGGACTTTCAATGAGTGTCAGTAGAAGCCTCCTCCGGTAACCTCATTCATTTTAGAACCATCAGTGAATGGTACAATATCGTCATGTGATACTACTTTGTTAGCAGACAATCTTTTCTTCTAAGATGTGTGGTGTCTATATGCTAAATATGGAGTGCATCTGATGTGGTAAATCATAGGGAGCACTTACCAGCGGAGCCCATTATGAAAACATTTAACAGGAGAAGGCTGCAATAGCGTGTTCAATTCTGCTTCCGGCATCATCTTTTATTTCCCTCACACATCTTTGCACCTTTATTGAAACATTTAAATTTGTTGCTTTGCTTATGGCGGGCCACTAAACTAACGCACCGTAGGAGAGATGGGTTGAATCACCGAAGTGTACATCCAGTTTGTGGTTGCAGTTCTCATTTCTTTCCAATCTACTTTTTGCTAGCATAGAAAGCATTTATACCTTTTTTACTTTCTCTAGCGTGTTTTTCAAATATACCTTTCGTTCTATAAGCCATACCGTTTCGCTTGGCTCACCAGATAGTTCTCTAAGCGAATGCTCCATCAGTTCACTGACCGTGACCAGAAATTTGCCTGTAATCAGAATAACTACGTCATTGACGTGAGAAACAATCTTTGCCTCTGTGTTAAATAAACCGTGAGAATAACCTCAACAACGAGAAGCCAAAGGAGTTGGGAAAGAACTCCCCCTTATAGTTTTCGCTTTTTCGAGTACATTTTTAGTTAGAGTAGTTATTCCCATACTGTCAATTTGGACTATTTTGCTACACATGTCATCCATCCAGACAACGAGGAACCATGGGACTCCAAATTTTTCCAGCCTTTCTAATGTTTTAATTAGAAACGAGAGACTGACTCGTATATAATCTTTAAGCTTTTCCCACTTTGGGACTTGCTTTTCCTAAATGTACACCCATGGCCAAAAAAATCAGCAGCTGGAAAATTCGCAAATTTTCCACTTTGCAAGTAAAAAATGTTGGGAACGGCTTTCAACTGATAATAAAATTTTTACCTGTTTAGAATAATGTATGTAACATTATTCTGGTATAAAAAGACATAATGTTGCAAAAGTTGTCCATTAACATTTGAGAAATCAGATAAAATCCATCCGAAATCTTTTTGAGAACTTCAAAATACCATTCGAAAAAAAGAATTTCTCAAATAATTGGTTTAAACGGAGAAAGTAAATTGAAATAATTGGAAGTATACAGAGGAAAACCGTATGTGGGAGACCAAAAAAAATTACACCGCGGGCAGATCGATCGTTGGAACGAATTCGAAGTCGGTTCCAGACTAAAGAGATACCTTCAGGACAAATTGGGAATACAAATCAGCAGAACTGTCCAGACACCTAACAGATATGGGTCTTGGAACTCGCCGACCTGTCAAAAAGCCTCTTAACAACGGCTATGAAGAAAGAACGATTCGAATGGAACGGAATCCTACACATATTTCTCTGATTGGCACAAGAGAAGACCCCGAAATCCGTCGAGGAGTTAAAAATTGTTTTAAATGATGTGTGGCACGACGAAGAAACCAAAAACCAGATCCAATATCTTTATGATTCAATGCGCAGAAGAGTGAAAACTGTTTTGAAGGCCAAAGGAGGATCAACGAAATACGAAAAAAACTAAAAGAATAGACACGAAATTTTGTAATTCTAAAGGCCAGTTTTTCAGTGCTCGGTTATCGTCGTTTCTCAGTTAAACTGCGTTTAAACGACACATTGTGTTTTTCAGTGCTCGTTTAAACGGCGTTTAACCGGCCAATATTGGTGAGTTAATTTATCTTTTTAATAGATAAAGAAACAGCTGTTTCTTCGAGTACAATTGTTCAAAACTATGCTAATAATTTTCTTTATTTGCACCAAAACAGCTGTTCCCTTTGTAAAAATGAAAATATTGACAGGTGCTACCAAAATAGGTTGAAACATCAACTTATAGTAAAGAGTATACGCTAAATACTCGTTGCATTTAGATAAATTCGCTATGAAATATAGATAAGATACGTTTAACATAGATAAGTTAAACTCGCACTGTAAAACCCAAATCTCAGTTAACTTTTATTTGATTTTAACTAAACGTCGTTTAAACGAGCACTGAAAAACTGGCCCTAAGCATAATGAAAATAACAGAAACCAAAAATATCCAAACTTTTGAAAAAAAATTATTTAATTTTTTTGAGTGAAATGCTACTAGTGCGTTTTTTTGCCATGGTTGTATATGAATCTGGTTGTCTTTTTTTGTTACATTTTATAGAGCAGGTATTAAAAAAATATGAGGAAAATTTATTGCATCTCTTTAGAAGTCTTTTCAATTTTGCAATTCATGAAAATGGAATAAAAATTGCTTTTATGATGTATTTTTTACGGAAGAACCCAAAAACTCTTTGTGGGTGAATGTTGTTTCAATAAACTGCAAATCTGCCACTATCAACGGGCATTTACAAATAGGTTATTAAATAAAAATTAGTAATTTTTTTATGCAAATTCTCATTTGCTTTTACTTTCAGGAAACCAATTACCTTGCATATGAAGTTGGCCTTTTAGTCCAAAATATGGCTGGAGGGATTGGACCAGAAATTGCCAAACCCGTAGGAAATATTAATGCACATATCTAAGTCTGAACAGTTATGCTTATTTTACATTCAGATAGGTTTTATTTAAAGTAAGATATATTTGAGTGTCTTGTGTTTGTGACCTAGCAAATACTTTGGAAAATTGTGTAATTTAGTTTGCGACGTAATTCAAAATGATATTATTTCAACGGAGGTCATGTTGCGTTTTAGTTTTTATAAATTCTTCAAATTCCAGATGCGCATATATCTTCAACAAATGAAGATAAAAACTAATTGCCGAACATATAGCTACAATATTAACATCACCAAAAATAGGAGTGATCATATACAATTAAATTATCTGGTATATGATCTGAATTATATAATAAAAAGCGTATATATCAATTTTTATGACAATAAACCAAATGGGTAATACCCCCTATTCATTGGTTAAAGGAAGGATAATAGGTTAAAAGGAAGAGGAAAAGTGTGAGCAATGATGACTTTCACTTGCCATAAAGATCTTAACGTTAAAAGCGGACAGGGAGCGCAGGAGAAGAACGAATTCTCGTGATAACGTATGCTGCGTTGAGACGTCGTCGATATGTAAAAGGATGTGTGAAACTGGACAGCGGAGTAGACCTCGTAAATACTTGAACCGAAGAATTCAAGGTGGCTACCTCAGCTTTACATCCAGAGTCGATTTAGCGCTGTCCGTCTGTGGAAATTACGATTGCATGAGAACAAACACACGTTATACAACCATGGCAAAAAAACGCATATTTTCATCAAATTTGGCTCATTATCATCAGAAACTCAATGGTATTGGGAATGGGCAAAATGGACCATTGCCACGCTTACTTTGTATAGAGAATATAAATTCATCCATGCTTATAGCTAAATTTCTCAGCTTGTAGAACGAGTTTGAAATTCTATTTACAAGTGCACTGTCTCTGACCAAAACATACTACAAAAAATGATCGTGGTCCACCCACTAATTAAATAAACTCGATTACAATAGAACGAATAAAGGTATGCTCATGAAATTCGACACGAATATTCTGTCATCACAGAATATTTGGGATTGAAAATGGTTTTAAATAAACGAGTAGGTTATATAAACTTCCTCCATGCCGAAGAGTTTGACACTCTTTCTGGTTATATATTGAATTTAAATGGGTTGCAATGCAGCGATGTGGCTTATATTTTGATCTCCTTAAAACTTATTTACAAAGATTAATTCTAATAAAGTAAGTTTAATTCCGTTATCTCGTTATCATGCACCTGATAAAGAAATGAATGCAAACTATGTAATATTTCAAATAATGCAACTTGTAATATTGTGTTCTAAAACGAGTTATGGTGATTTCCCACTTTCGCAGACTCCCGCGATATTTCTGAAATCAAATAATATGCCCGAGAAATCCTTGTACGGTTAACTTTTCCGTTGGATTTTCTTCTGGGGAATATCTATCACTTAGCGACCTTTCAGTGTCGCCAACGACCTGTGTTAAAATGTCCATACTCGATGGCATCAGTTTGAAGCATAAATGCCTTAAAATCAGGGAATGACTCCACTGGTACTTGCAGGAATTTTTATTCCAAATCTTCATGTCTGTTAATGACTCAGTCTACTTCTAATGTTTACCCCTTTCCTTCAACTTCGTCATGAGGTCAGCGGAATCCTTTGCGAAAACTTCTCTTTCGTTGCAGTTATAACTGTTTTAATGATAGGGGTCTTCTCCATGCAAATTAGACTTCGGTTCAAGTTTAGTTCAGCGTTAGTTTGTTTCATTTCAGCATCTCGTTAAGTTCATGTCATAAAACGAAATGGAATTTGACAAAAAATCGTTTATCTGCGCTCTCTTACTCTGAATTTATGTTTCTTGTGTATTTTTGTTTTGAGACTTTTCATCATAGGACAACAGAAACAATTATTTTGTCTGTAAATAACCTTTTTCTGTTTATCAATTCATGTTAATAAATGCTTAAATGTACAGATCTTTTTCAAAAATTTAAGTACCGAAGCCTACTTTACGTTACATTGAATATAATTGTTCGTGAAAAATATGAGTTTTTAATTATGTCTAGACGCGACAGATGCGTCTTTTATGTTTTTAAATTAGATATTTGTATATTTTCTTTTTTTATTTTAAGTGTATAGTATATTGTTTTGTATACATAATTATATATTTTTGTAAAAATATTTTCCAAATTTTTGGAAATTAGTTCATAAATGTATTGTACTAAGGACGTGGATACGCTACCGATCACATTCGGTGGGAAATTTACTTTCATTTTTGTAGTCTGATTACGTGTGTAAAGAGTGGTTACCGTTGTTTTCGACTCGCGCTTACTTTTTTCAAAATATACATACATACACATTCAACAGCAACCCATTTAGTACACAAATAAGAAAACGTATAATTTGACCTGTAGTTTTCGACGCGATGGAACACCAAATGTTTATATTTAAATTTTGGCGTAATGCTTTGGAACGTTAATCAGAGGAATTTATTTATGATAAATTTATCAGTCCATTTCATTTTTCCACTCCACTTCATTTTTCAATACTTTTGTGAATATTAATGGGGTGATTCTGTATCTTTCAACGGAAACGTTTACAGCCGTTTTGCTTTGTTTTTCGTAAAACAGCTGATCGAAATGCTGCTCAACGTACGCCGACGGTTCTTATTTATTTTGAAGCGGCAATCGTTCCTTCCAATTTACCACAACACTTTCCACGTTGTTTGTGTGTTTGCCCTGGAAAAGGGAATTCAGTATCTTTTAAGAATGGAAACGCCGCCGTGTTTCTTTGTCAAATTGAACGTACAGAAAAAAGCAAACGGTTGCCTGCGATCAGAGCAGAAGGTGTGTTGTTTTTTGTTATATTTGTTGATGCGGCATATCCAGTACACTGCCATTGCTCCTAATTTCCCTGTTCCGAACTTGGCACCAAGTGTTCGGATTTGAATCCTCCTCTTCCGAGCTACTCGACGACGAAAATTCTTCAAAGATCATTATGCCTTTATCAATTTTTATTTTCAAATATTATCAATTTTTTATTATTTATTTTCAATTATTATCAATTTATTTTAAATACATGACTATTTATAACTATTTAAGCATATTATAATTTATAACATTCACGATGCTTGTAATGACGCGAGAAAAAGAGATCACAAAACAAAATTAGTGAACGCATACAATTACTTATAGGACGAAAAGAGCAAACTGTCTGTATAACATAAACGAGTGTAGAATATGTATGCACAGCCAACCGTTCGGTCGTTGAATTAGAGCCTGGAAAGTTGAACGAAACCGAGTTCGCTCAACGAAATCCATTGGAAAAGCTAGTGAATAGAAATTTAAGAACACGGCGCTCGGTTGGGACCGTTCACTGACGTTTCCGTTGAAAGATACAGAATGATCCCATAAGACTAAGCAAAACCGTTGTGCACGTCCCACTTGGCGAGCATGCACGGTAGGGCCGTGGTTATGCTATCGAGTTTTGCTTGGCAAGTAGGACATTTTTTGTTGTTGTTTTGTGTGTAAACAATTCTGTCTTAATTCTCGTAAACACATAAAACAACAAAACAAAAGTCCTACTTGCCAAGCAAAACTCGATAGCATAACCACGGCCTAACAGAGTAGACGCATACTAAAATTATCAGAAAAATTCTTAATTTTTTTCGATATTATGATTTTATTCTTTATTACTTATTTGTATAATACAATTTTCAATTTTTTGCTTTTACCTAAATTTACTTTTACCATTAATTTAGTATAATTAAAATACTAACAATAAAATTTCATTTTCCAATTTTATTTTGATGAATTTCTAACTTCAAATGTCAAATAGAATGTAAACAAACAAAAAAAATAACAAGACCGACGACAAATATAAAATTGCGCAGCTTTGTCGTTGTCATACGCGTCGGCAGCGTTGACATTTTATTTTTGCACGCTTCCCATAAGAGCCTGTGTTATTTTGACAACTCGAGCCGAAAAAATTCGTGGACGACTTCTATGAGTTTACACCACAAGTGAAGTAACTTATTCACAAAGACAAAATTAGGGCCAGATTCTGGGAGTCACGGCGAAGACAATGTCGGTGCTGTCTTTTTTGCTTTTCTTGATTACAAAATCAAAGTCATTACAAAATGTCAATTTCCACGAAGAAAACAAAATAGAGTCACCGACATCGACTTCGCTGTGACTTCCACAATTTGGCCCTTAACTAGATTGATCGTTCTGAGTGAACTACATATGTATAATGGCCAACTAACTCAAATGATACTGACGCAAGAATGATAGAATACAAGATCACACAATACGCAGTACCATTAACTATTGTGGGCGATTATTTCTTCAAAAAAGCTATTAATTTTCTTCAAGGTCGCACTTATATGCATTACTTTTAAACGAGATGTTTTTGGATGAAAATCGGTCATAAAGTGCGCAGTTAAATGTCTGAAGACATTTCGCCACGCGGGGAGATGGAAAGATTAATTTTGAGGTGCTCATTCGCAGGGCCATCATTGGTTTTATGGCAGAATTCGGTGATTCTAATTAATAATTCTTTTACAGACCTCGTAAAATCTTGAAATTACATTCATATTTTTTGATGTATATGAAAGGATAAATATTTAAACACTTAAACACATTTTTATTTACGAATTTGTTGACACAGTTGCTTTTTAAAAATCTGAATCGGGAAAAATATTATTAGTTAAATCACTGAATGTGCCATTAGTCAAAACATCATTTATCCCAAAGACCTAACTCCCGCATTTTAGTCTGAAAATACCGTTCCAAAGAATTCGCACAACGGTAATACTCCGTTTCCGGTGAATTGTAAAAACGACAATTAGAGAAAATACGCGCCATATCAGCCATGAAAAGACGCCGTGTCACATAGTACCCTTTTTTAAGTCTTTCGCCCATTGTCTTTAAGTCCATTGGATATTTAATATGATCGTAATAGTCTGGTACATCTGCAATTGTAACAGGACGAAGAAATGGCCACGCAGATGCATGTTGGCGCACTGATTGCAACACTGTAGAAAATGCAGTGGCTAACTTCTCCGGATCCGATGATTCTTCAAGCGGGCGGGATGTTCGTTGTGCACGCATTTGCGGTTTCCATCCAATGTCACGTAAACCAGGTATCGATTCTACTGGAATTGATCGAAGTCCTTCTTTAAAACATGTCAGACCAGGTCGAACTTTTTGTACTTCATTATGTCGCTGTGCAATGAGTTCTTTGAGAATTTCACGTTGGGTTCTTATTACTACGATTAAAAATTATATATGGAGCAGGAAAAGAAGAAAAAAAATACTACCTGAAATAAATTGTGTGTTTACAATGCAAGGATGTAGCTCGCAATGCATAAGGGTAGCACCATCGTACTCCTTTATGTACCCAGAATAAACTGGACGTGCTAGTTTGATATCCTTGGAAAATCCTTGTTTTTTAAAATAACCAATAGCATCACAATCAGCATAAGTTAATAAGTGGCGTATACCACGCTGGATACTATAGTCTTTTAAGTGGTTCATTAGATGCGTGCCGTAGCCTTTCACTTGCTCAGACATTGTTACTGCACAGAACACAATTTCAGTGAAACCCTGACATGGAAATGGACGGAAACAAATGCCTCCAATTGGCTGATTTTCCTTTATTAGTGCCAATGTCTTGTGCTTTGTATCAAATACTAATTGGCTGATATACTCACGTGGCATTTCAGGCAACTGATGAGCAAAGACAATCTGTAGTCCCAGTAACCATAACATCGTCTGCTTCTCAACTGTCTTCGTAAGTGAATTCCCAACAACGTGGAACTCTATTGCACGTTGGGATTCTTCCGCCTTCACATTTTCATCGCGTGATACATTAACTGGGAAGAGGATTTCAGTCTTATTGGACGCTTTTGATTCGGATACAGTTTTCAAAGCACGAATTACCGTTTCGTCAGATAAATCATAGTGGCAATGCTCTCTTGAAAATAAAAAAAACTATATATGTAAATATAAATTGTAATTTATACTGTAAATATAAAAATATAAATATCATACTATTCTTTTATAGTTAAATTTTAGTTAACCCAATAAAAAAGCAAGACCATCTTTAATAAAGTGACACTTTAACAAAATGGTATGTGAATTCAATTATTATATTTAAAAAGATTTAAGAATTTATAAAAATTGTATATAAGAATTAGAATAAATTGGAATTAAATTAAAATGGAATGTTATGATATGCTAGAAATTCGACATATAAAAACATGAATTGAAAATGCTTTTGATGAGTATATCAGAAAGTTTATAAGTATTTAAAATTCTGTTTAAGGATTTATTTTTTTCTAAGTTCGGGTCGAATATCACGCACTTATAATTTACCCGTTTCCACGGTCAAGTAAATCCTTTTTAGGTCGCTTCTGCGTTGGCTCGTTTCCGAAAATTTTTCTGGTCGCACTTGTACTACAGGAAGCGGCCTCCTGCTGTCTCTTACGCTGTTGCATTAGAAATGCTGTTGGTGGCCGATATGACTGATCCCATATTGGTGAATCTTCTTTAAGCAACTCCCCCTTTAAGGCTTCCAAAAACTTTGGCATCTGCGTGATTATCGAACGCTTATCAACGGGAAAGCGATCCCGTTCTGATATGCACTTTTTTTTCAATTGTTGTGCCATGTATTGAAATACAGTCTTCAGCAGTGTGCGGCCAAAAACAAGCGATGTTTCAAAATGTCTCAAAGAGTTACAAAAAGCTGGAACATGACAAAATACCAGCCATCGAGTATAATTTATCTTGTAGTTGGATGCATCTTCATGGGTCAGATCAACACGACGCATAGAAGGTGGTTCAAAATTATAGTGATTCAAAAAATTCAAGAAAGTTTTAGCAACTTCAGTCATAGTCTGCAATTCAGATTGACTCAGGTGATTATATTTGAAAAACACAAAAGATGATATTGCTTTTGCTATACATGGTGACTCAAATGGCGGATCCCCAAGAGGACCGCGAATAACAGCTTGTTGTCGTGTAATAACGCATTGTCGTAACAATCGAAATAGATAGAGATAAACTTTTTTCGTATCTTCATCCTCGACGCGTTGCATAGACATGAACAGATTCTCCATATCTATAATTGCACCCAACAAATCGTTCATGTGTTCACTAGAAATACCATCAAGATGTGATATATGATTTTGAAGAGAGTGTTTGCACGTAGCAATTCGACATTCCTCTCTGAATTCAGGACAGTATGATGATTCAACATCACGGTGACGATTTTCTTGTGGTGTCTTCCAGCCTGTGCAGCGGCAATTCTCCATCTGGCATGCAGAGTACATGGATAGTTTGGCCAATTTCTGCGAAATGGGTAAATTAAAAACTTTCTGCTTGCGCTGCTGTATACGTTGTAGACTATTCTGGCGAGTGCCTTCAGGTGGTGCACTGTTTGAATGACCTTCGCCGACATTAGGAGCAGAGTTCACATTCCGCTGTGGGACTGAAGACTGTGGATTTCCACTCATTTCCCCAGACGAATCAATCGTATCTTCTTTTAACGTAATTATCGAACCGCCAGACATCTAGAACTTTAATGTTGTGTTGCTGTTATGTAGTTTTTTTTTAACTTTTTAATACTGGGTTACTTGGTTTAATATATAACTGGAGGAAAAAAAACCATTATAAACATTTACCCGATACTAAATGCTTGTTTATTTGAAGTACTTTTGCAGTGCTTGTTGAAAATTGCTTGACGATATATTTAATTAAAGCATTTTGTTTTGAAAGTTACGGGTATAAACATTTCAGGCTTGAAGCAATATAAAAAAAATTATTTAAGCAATATTTTTAACTGAATACCAAAGCACTTTCCTACGTACTTTTTTAAGTTTAATTTGCACTAAAAATTTATAATTTTTCCGCCAAAAGTATTTAAACAATTTCTAATATTAATGACGTTATTGTCGTCTCCTACACGAGAACAATTGTACTGCACAATTTTCGTTTTCATCATACACAAGATGAATCAAGTATTGTAGAAAACGTACTGTAGTACCAACATAAGAGCGTCGTGCGGTGCGTTTCTGTCAAAATGAAATTGAAACACACAGTTTTATGGAAGTGGCTGAAATAAGCAACGCACTGACGGAGTGCATTTCGAATTTCCACTTCGAGACCACTTCGAATTTACGTGCGCGCATTTAGCAACGAAAGTTAGCAAGGATTTAGGGTGGTTTATATATTATCGTTGCTGAGTGGAACATAAATATGATGATTTTTACAAAAAATTATTAAAAATAAACGAAAATTCCAATAAAAAAACGTGTTATGAGTTTTTGAAGGAAAAATTATGGTCTGTCTCCCCTGATAA
Source organism: Myopa tessellatipennis (assembly GCA_943737955.2). Lineage (NCBI taxonomy): Eukaryota > Metazoa > Arthropoda > Insecta > Diptera > Conopidae > Myopa > Myopa tessellatipennis. Next base: position 22,428,683 of record OX031317.1, read on the forward strand.
GTTGTAAAAATTTAGAAATTCTGTAAACGAAGATATTTGGAATATCGTAGCAGAGGATTTGTGGAATTCAACATAAAATCGCAGTTGCTGAATTATTTATACATTTCTGACGGAACGACACCCAGCCTATTCTAAAGAGCGTATTTTTAGCAATTTTTTGATACCAAGATCAGTACACTAGCTCGTAAATTTTGCAAGATATTGCTGATTATGCCCTCTGGAGATCACGCGCTGGTGCTCGGAATTGTAGTGCACCGACATCCCTAAACCATATGTCATTTTGAAGTGCACACTAACAGCAAATGTTACAAAAAAAAACAAACAGCGTAGGAGTTACGCTTATTTATATATTCCCAGAAATTCACCAGTTAAATTTACAATAATTTCAGGCGCCGTTGCTGGCGAAGTTATATATTTCTGAAGGAACGGCACCTATGCTATCTCAAAGAGGACATTTCTCCGGAACTTTGAGTAAAAAAATGATTACCCTATCTAATGTAGTTTCGGAGAAAATCCAGATTCCAATCTGATTTTTCAGGCGCCGTTGCTGGCCACTGACGAACACTTGCCGAAAATGACAACCCGAAATCTGGAAAGCTAACGTTTTTCCAAAACTTTTGATACCTCAACGAGGTCTGTACCTAGAATAGTGCCTGAGAAAATTGAAAATGAAAATATGTTATCTTATGTTCACATTTTACTACAGAGTGTGTTTTTCTTGGAAAAACGTAAAATGAAAACAAAGTGGATGTTAGAAATATATAATAATTAATGCCTTTTTTTAAGTATTAGGACTAATTTCGCTAACATGACAGTTGTGGGGTATCAAAGGGGACACCTTCAGAAACTTTTTGACACCAAGATCTTGGAAATCGGACATGTCGTTTTCATCCAAATCAACTGCAAAATTAGGTGATATTCCAATGTGGTCAGGAACCGTTGCTGCTATATTTCTACATTTCTGACGGGATGAAACCTATGCTATCTGGAAGAGGATATTGCTCCGCAATTTTGATTGCAAAAAAGAGTACCCTATCCAGTGTAGTTCCGGAGATAATCCAGATTCCATACCAGATTATCCTCCAGATTATGTTCAGGCGCCGTTGCTGGCTAAGTTATATATTTCTGACGGAACGGCACCTATGCTATCTCAAAGAGGACATTTCTCCGGAACTTCAAGTATTAAAATGATTACCCTATCTAATGTAGTTCCGGAGATAATCCAGATTCCATACTAGATTATCCTCCAGATTATGTTCAGGCGCCGTTGCTGGCGAAGTTATATATTTCTGACGGAACGGCACCTATGCTATCTCAAAGAGAACATTTCTCCGGAACTTTGAGTACATAAATGATTACCCTATCTAATGTAGATCCGGAGATAATCCAGATTGTATACTAGATTATCCTCCCGATTGTGTTCAGGCGCCGTTGCTGGCTAAGTTATATATTTCTGACGGAACGGCACCTATGCTATCTCAAAGAGGACATTTCTCCGGAGCTTTGAGTACAAAAATGATTACCCTGCCATAAATGAGCAGATCTAGTAGATTTGAAGTATACTTCAAAGACTTTACAGGCTGCCAGACAAGGCATGGCATCTGAAACGGCAGAACTCCCCAAAGCCAGACCAAACCCGTTACTCTCTATAAGTAAAGCAACTAAACGGGACAGGTCAACAGAGGAGATCCTAAACGAACCCAAGAAGATCAGGCGATCAGCAAACTTCAAAGCTAACGACAGATCAAACCCAGACCCAAATCCTACCGGCGGACTGGCTGCTTGTGGTGGCGAAGCTGCTGGCCAAGTTAATAAAAGGGGAAAGGAGCGTTGAGGAAGTGGACTTCGTGGGGCGGGGTGGCAGAGAGGGGTGTCAGTGTTGCCGTTAAAACACATGGGCATATTTTTTCTTTGATATATTTATGCATGCAAATTGCAATTTTAACAAATAGACAAATGGAAACAAATATTGCCAGCAATGATAAATTTTTAATTTTTACAAATTGGAGGAATACAATAAGTATCAAAATTGAGGCTTCGTGCGCAATATTTTCTCGGTCTATATCAGAGATTAATCTCTGGTTATCTCTGGTCTATATTGAGATTTTGCTTGAAAAAGTGACATTTATTTCCAACGAAAATTTTGTATGAGAGATTCCTCTGCGAAGAAATCTAAAAAATTTTTATATTTCGTATTACACTGTCGTCATTTATTTTATTGGCTTAAATTTACATCCGTACAAATCTCCAATTCGGTTGCTGTTTTTACTGCTGTTCTTATTTTATACGTTAATTACAACAACAACAAAATTTCTTGCAGCTCTCTTTTGGTTTCAGAGTTATAGCTCCTTGAAATATGAAAATTTCGTATCTGCATCTCTTTAACTACAATATATGAGATATCTCCATGTTGTTGTTATCATTGGAAAGGTATTCATGTTATCTTTGACTTATATTAAATAATATTTTGTCGAAAAACTAGTTTCTTTAACTAGAAAATAAAAGTTTTCTAGGAAAATTAGATTTAAAACTTTTAGTATTATTTTTTCCCACTCATTATTTTTACTAAATAAAATCAATACAAGAACAATCGCAATGCCAAGAAGGTTTCTTATCTTTCTAGGTATATTTTTATTACTAGGTTGCAGGATTAGCGGTGCAGGATTTTAAGAGGAACCAAATTGTAGTGCTCAAATTGCAATTAAATTAATTGTTCTACTCTACTATTTCCATCATACCAAGCTATTTTAAATAATGGTGGCAGTAACGTCGCAGACTCACGTCCTTAAACCAAAATTGAAAAATTTTTATGTTTTTTAAAATCGCCTTTTATTCGTTTTTGGACTCTTCTCAATTAAGAAGCAATGTGAACCTCGATAAAAAAATTAAGGGAAGAGTATCTGTGGTACCTAAAGAAGGCTGCTCGCACACTGCATGCGTTTTTCGTTCGCATGTTAAAAAGATCTTCATGTGGGTGTGAATGTGTAAAAACTTTTAGTCAGAACATATGGAGACGCAACGTTTTTATTTCGGTATAGCGCAACGTCGTTTCTAAGGCACAGTGATAAACGCATCGCAAGACGCACTTGTTTAGGTACCACAGTTTGTGTTTTTCTCACTTGGTACGTTTTTTTGGTACTTTATTTAATGGTACTCTAGCACAACTCTGACTCAGCCTTTTTATTCAGATCTTCGAGTGTGGAAGTATGGCTGCCAATATAGGGAATATTGTATTTTTCTTATTATTGACTTTAAATGCTAGTATCGCCGTACTAAATTCAGATGCCGATACTCTCGTTTTACTGGATAACTTGGCTATTCGTGAAACTCATTCGATTTTCTTCAAATCATTGCAGGGTTAGTTTCAATAAATTATGAAATCGAACCTGTTACATGAATTATATTCTTATTCACAGAAAGAGGATTTAAATTGACTTTTAAATTAGCAGACGACCCTGGCTTAATGCTATCAAAGTATGGAGAATATCTTTATAAGAATTTAATCTTATTTGCACCAAGTGTGGAAGAATTTGGAGGTGACTTGAGTGTAGAAAAACTAACCCAGTTTGTAGATGAGGGCGGAAATGTACTCGTAGCAGGTAGCCAACAGTCTGGCGATGTGTTACGAGAATTTGCGTCCGAATGTGGATTTGAAGTCGATGAGGAGGGTGCTTCTGTGATTGACCACTTGAACTATGAGGCATCGGATTTAGGCGATCACACAACTATTCTAACAGACGGTAAAAACCTGCTAAATTCCCCTGTGATAGTTGGCAGTAAACAAGTAAATCCTCTTTTGTATCGGGGTACTGGTCTGTTGGCAGATAAAGAGAACCCCTTAGTTCATCAGTTACTCACTGCTGAAAGATCTGCTTACAGCTATAATCCTGAAAGTCCCATCAAAGAATACCCCCATGTTGTTGGAAAGAATACCCTCTTAATTGTGGCTTTGCAGGCCCGTAACAACGCGCGGGTGGTTTTCTCCGGATCTTTATATTTCTTTTCCGATGAAGCTTTCACGAAATCTGTACAAAACGGCCAAAATGGAGATTTCTACAAGAGTTCTGGCAATTTGCCAGTTTCTGTTGCTATTAGCAAATGGGTCTTTGGAGAAAGTGGTCGTTTGCGTGTGAGTTCTGTAAAACATCACAAAGAGGGTGAATCAAATCCTCCACAGTCTTACACAGTTACGGATCTTGTTGTTTATGAAATTTTCATTGAAATCCTAGATAATGATTTCTGGAGACCATTCCAAGCCGTTGATGTCCAGTTAGAATTTGTGCGAATAGATCCATTTGTACGGAAAACGCTCAAACAAATTGACGGCGGACGCTACGAAGTCAAATTTAAAATCCCTGACATCTATGGTGTATACCAGTTTAAGGTTAAATATGACAGGGTTGGTTTTACTTACTTATACAATACAACGCAAGTTTCTGTTCGTCCCTTGGAGCACACACAATACGAACGCTTTATTTCTAGTGCATTTCCTTATTATAGTAGTGCATTTTCTATGATGATTGGTGTTTTTATTTTTTCCTTCGTATTTTTGCATTTTAAAGAAGAAAATTTGTCTAAATCTAAAACTTGTGAAAAAAAAATTCAATAAATTAAGTACAGTTATGTAAAAAGTTATGATGTCATTTTGTAATCTTATACTATTATACAAAATATATATCTTAAAATGTAATAAAACAAATCCTATTCGAAAAAATATTTATACATTTTGGGCATCGCAGAGACGTTCTGGTATTTTAATAATCAACAGCGAAGACTCGCCAAAATCTCCCAGGGGTTATCTATATGCCAAGATCCAGTCAAATATACAATATCACAGAAGACTGATAAAAGAAGACGTATGTTTCAAATCAGATGCGGTCGGTCGCAGGCATCGGATTAATCTATTTAATCTAATTAATCTAGTGAATGAAGGGATTGGTCGACGACTGAAAGGACCGGAAGATCTTAGGAATGGAAGCAAATGGACTTTATTTTTTTTTGCACTAACGAGTCAACTACTGCTCTCTCACCATCTACTTGTTTGTAGGAATTTCGTTCTTAAAAATTTTGTTTGCTGTTTACTATTATATTCTGTGGGCTATAGTAATTTTGAGTAAATGACATTCATTCAAGGTTATTAAGTATGTATGTAGATAAATTTAGTAAAATACTGAGTTTCCTAGACTTACAGTGGGTCAATTTGAAGACGTTCCATTGCGTACCTACAGCACAATGAAAAGAAAATCCAACATTATAAATTACTAAAACATTTAGAAAATTGCACACAAATTGCAAACTTAAACTTTCAAATGACAAACCATTCAAATTCAAACGAAAATATGTAAAGTGAAAACTTCATTTCTATTAAACAAAATAGAAGCAACGGTAAAACCCGTTAAAACAATGAAAACTAAAAAGTGGATAACTTAATTTGTTTCCTTTAAATAACTCGTCAATAAGAGATAAACCATAGCAATCATACGCAATATGGGTCGAAAGCCAAAAGTACTTAGTTATGATGAAAAACAAATAATTTAGGTTCTGCATAAGGTAAAAGTTTACGGCAAATAGCAGCAGATATAAGAAAACCTCACAGAACAGTAAACTATATAATCCGGAAATACAAACAATATAATAGTGTCAATAACAAAGCTCTTTGCGGCCGCCGAAAATTTTATATAAACGCGATTACAGGCAGATTTTAAAAGAAGTAACAAAATCCTCGAATTAGTGTAAGAACGTTAGCCACTCATATTGAAGTATCATTGGGAAAGATTGTTTGTGCAGAAACAGTTCTAAAAGTGTTAAGAAAAATATAACTACCACGGGCGTGTAGCACGCAGAAAGTAATTTACTAGCGGGGCTAATTGAATAAAACGTCTTCAATATGCGAATTCTTTTAAGGATAAGTACTGTGTAGTTCTTCTCTTGGTTTGCTCCAAACCATTTGTCGTCCATCCGATCCGAAAATATTTTACCTACTTTCGCCCGTGTATAAAAACCTTTTGCTAAAACTCCAAAGGTCCAAAATGTTCCTAATATTGAATCATTTACGCTTTTTAAAAAATAACAGCTTAAATTTTAGGTTCTCTGAGCTTTTTATATTTAGTTTTTAAATTTCAGTTTTATTTTTTGAAGTTACTCGGAATTTCCTGAAGAAATTTAAAATTTCCTTATAACCCAGAAACATGCGTAAGTGTTAGTTGTATGGCGAAGATCTAAACAGTTCGTTAAAAATACTCAGCTTATGCTCCGAGACTACAAGTCTGCCATGGAGAGCAACATGTGCACGGGAGCAGCTCCTTCGGTAAGATCCCCATTTCACCAGCAAATTGAAGGAATTTTCGGCGAAAGAGCCATAATTAATAGGAAACACTGTGTTACAAGCGTTTCGCCCCGATGCCCTTGCAAAAAGCAAATTCCGACGACAGACCTGGAACATCGCAAGCTGCGCTGCCTTGTAAAACGCTAACTCTGGTCACCTCCCGCGAAGGTTGCCAACAGAGAAAGGAGTGAACTGAGAGCTTTACTCGTCCATGCGTGCTTAGGGAAAGTGATGGGTTCTTAACCTCACACAGTCCAGAAATACACCCGCGTTACAAAAAAAAAAAAAAATTACAGTAGATGAGGATTGCCCAAAAGTAAAGGAGGAAATGATACGTATCCTCAGGCATCGACAGGGACGAGCTAAGCGACGCTCGAATTAGAATCTTATAGAGGGGAATTTCTCGGGGGGTTACCTCTCCACACATCTCTCTCTCTCTCCCTCTGATGGCCATATCTAGAAAAGGGAACATATTTCAGACTACTGGAGGGGGCTTTAAGGTCTAATATTTAGATATAATAGGAATGCTAAACGCGAAGGAAGGAAGGATCAACGCCAGAAATAAGCAATCAACAGAAAAATTGGTCACCAGGAAATAAATGAGTCTGTTCTCCGCTTTTGAAAATCTCGATTACACCACTCCCTCTGTGCTTCCGATTCACAAGGTTGGTTGGTTCACGTCTACCAGAAAGAATGGACTGGGAGAATGGGTCACTGCAGAACAGCTATGGTATACATCTGTATACTGACTGTTCGAAGCTGGACGGAAGAGTAGGTGGTTTGGGTTTATCTGAGATCTGTGTTATCGCAGTTGGCTACCTGTTGACACATTCACATTTAAAAGATTTTTAAAGAATCTGTAGGGATTAGGAGGAGGAGACTATCCGCACTTGATTTGTCGCCAACACTACCACAGAGAAGATACACTTATATGGGAGCTGACTAAGCTCTCCAAGTAGCTCTTCATGGATTAGCTGATAGGGATGAATTTTAGAACCATAGGGTATCACAATGGACCTAGAATACAATTCAGAATAGTCAATTGTAAAGGTGTAGGACGTATCTTGCGCTGCTTTCTAAGAAACCATTGTCTAAAAATTTCATGTAAATGAAGTGAAACTGTTTGATACATTTAAAAGAAATTTTTACAATTAGAAAAAACACTGTATTTTTTTAGCAGACAATAAAATGAATTTCAAAATCATAGTTAACATCGTGTAATTAAAATTTCTTTGAGAAACATAATAATTTTAAATTTAATTATTCTTTAAATAACTATGCAGTAATGCATTCATATAAAAATATTAGGTTTCTTTGTATAGAACTATAATATATAATACAAATAATTTACAAATATTATTACAAATTAATTTTAATTTAAGTAAATCTCTTAAAATCATTGCACATATTTTACATGTTTAAACTGAAATAAAACAAAATATGTAACCCTAAGTATAAATATACTTCAATTTCACCAATGTTATGTAATATTTATATTTGTAACAAAAAATTTGTTTTTTTTTACTAACTTAGATATTATATAACAGGCGTCACAGACAGCCACTGTTTGTATAAAATATTATATTAGTTTAATCACGAAAGAAATAAATACACATACATATATATAATATAGTAAATAGATTACATACATATGTATAATATAATATACATTTTATATAGGTACATATTTACATATACGTACATAGTTTTGTAAAATTTGTTAAAAAATATATTTACACATATTTAGACATCCAACACACATCCTTCTTACTGCGTCCTTTACTGCATCTTAATACCACTGTCGTCCGAACAACACCACACCTTATCAACAATTTCAGCTAACTCTAATTCAATATCGCGCATCATGGTGTTGTTAATGTTATTCTCGAATGATGTTTCTGGGTTATCGAATAACTTTGGAAAATTTGATGACTCAGAACAGGATTCACTCCAAACGTTTTGGGAATCGCCTTTCAATAAAATAGACGTATTGGACCAAAATAAAACGTCTTGTGCTCCGCAGTTCTAAAACGAAAGTATAATCATACATAAAATTGCAAACGTAAATCCGTAGTAATCTTTACGGGTTAGCATGAGTAAAATAAAGCGTTCAATTTGGTGTTATGTACATATATGTATGTAGTTTTACTTTTTACAAAAATTATCTAGGACGACTATTTCAAATGTCTGTTAGGTTAGGTTAGACCGAGGGACTCTAAGAAGTCATCCTAACGGTTCGTTGTGCGGCTCCTAGGAAAGGAAGAGGAAAAGGAGATGTGTGGAAAGAATACATAAAATGGTGCATTACTCAATGAGCCGCGTATCAAGAACGAGCCCTTAATGGTCTTCCACCGTTTGTTACCAACGTCCTCAGGAGCAATTATGTTCGTCGAACCCATTGTTTGTCTTACCCTGCAAAACGCAGACAAAATAGTGCTCCAAGGTATCAGCAAAGACAATATAATACTATTATTATATATTATATTGTCTTTGGTATCAGGCTCTTCTAGACAGGATCTACAAGTGTCAGATTTTGAATCTATTTCTATCGTTTAAATTTTGAACCTATTCTATAACCTCGATCGCCGATTAATAAAAGCCGCAGTCTAAAATTTAAAGTGCATGATGACTTTTTTGAATTGTAATTTAAGACAAGTAAGATATTTATATATATTTTTTTTTTTATTTTGAACCGATTTTGCAGCATTAATCGCTCCAATATTAATTACTAGAACTACTTTGAGTACTAGAACTAGTTAATACCAGAACTAACTTGAAGGAAATATAATTTACAATTGCGTATCAAAAGAGTTACTATATAATGACCCTTTTTTAATTGTAAAGTGTTCTCCTGCTGACCCAGACATCGCAGTTTCCACTTCCACCTGCGCATGGATGTTAAACTTTTGATGCGTGTTATAATTTATTATTGCATAAAATTCAATAAATAAAGAAATATTTCAGATAATCGGAATTATAAATTCAGAGCACAAGAAACAGAATGAAAATACCATTTATTATAAACTACTAATTACTAATATTTACTTACTTTATCCATGTCTGGGATACCATTATTATCAACATCTTTAGACGACATTTGTGGTGCATGAGGATTAAAGCCAAAATTACTTCCATCATTATTTAATGAAATTTCAGATAACTGTGTTAAAGCAGGTGGTATTTGACCGTTGTTATGGAGTGGAGTAGTTGGTATGCCTATATCAGAAAAAGCAGAATAACTTTCTACACGAGTTTCACTTTTAGCATTAGTTTTCAACAGCGATTGCTTATTTTGGGTCAAATGTGAACTCTGGCTTTTACAACAATCTTTTTGAGGAACTAAATTATTCCAATCACCCAGGTAGCTTTTCGAGGCGGATATGGTTTCGGTGCTTAAGCCCTTATATATGGGACAAATTGGACCGAACTTATTAATCACTGTTACCGACTGAGAGGGCAAGTCGAATGAGGCATCATCATCCAATATTGAATCCGACCGTACAAACCTTTCACGGTCCCGAGAATTGACAAGTTTTCGTCCTCCTAACTCCACACTACGTGCCACAACGCCACTGTCACGTAAGTTTTTAATACTAGGTACAAGGTTGCTTTTTGAATCCCAAATGGATTGAGGCGGTTGGCTACCTTTACTGTAATACAGTTCGTCTCTTGAAGATTTCTCAAACATACAATTGTCGTTTGGAGTACCATATGGACGCATAACGGCCATGTTTAAATTTTCCAGTTGAGGCGAGGACTTGTTTTCGAAGAAAGGAATAGAGCTTGCTTCTGTGCACGAATAAGCAGATTGCTTTATAGATAAAGGCAACGTATCAATATCGGGTAAGTAATTTAATAATTTTTGATGGTATTCTTGCTCCGATAAGACATTCTTATTAGCTTTGTTTACCTTTAGGTCAGTAACTAGTTGTCTTTTAAAATCAAGTGTTGGACTATTAAAAAAAGTTGACTGGCAATTTTGTTCAGGCTGCACTAATGCAGTGTTCATTATTGCATTATTGTAAATATCTGTAGAAAACGAGTTGTAGATGCTCTTGTTTGAATTGTTAGGAGAATTTGCGTTATTATCATTGTATTTTGGTGGGTTTCCATAAGCTAGAGCAGACGATGCTTGTATAGGCATTGATATATTTTGGTTTCGATGGGACGAAACTTCATCATTATAATTTCTTATTGATTGCTGTTGTGAGAGGATCGCAGTTGATGTTCCTTGAGAATGTCTTGGATTTGAAAAGTTTATTGGAATTTTCGCATAAGGATGAGGAGATTCATAGGCATGTGTTTTTGGTAGCGCGTCAATAGTAGATAATTGGCATCCGATCATGAGCCCATTCATCGGAGATATCGAACTCTGGTGTAAAGAATGCATTGGATGAATGAGATGTGGTGAATAAGGTGTGTGACTGTTGGATAGCAGGACTGGATATTGTATAAGTGATCCTTGTTTATCAAAATTAATCGGCAGTAGTTTGCTATTATGATCAGATGTGTCAGAGCCAATAATTTGTACGGGTGAAGTACATAATTTTGATGATCCGCTTAACTCGTCATCACCATGAAGGAAAGATGTATTTGATTGAATTACTAATTGGCGAGCGTTGAGTTGACCATGCTGTGATAAGTGCTGATGTGTAAAATCACTAACTCCTGTTTGTTGATTTGTCACTATTCCTGATGCATTTATTGTCATATTTTGAGGACCTCCTAAACTGGGAGAAATAATACCGCACAAAGATGAACTAACTTTAACCGTATTCTTTCTATTTTTGGTACGATATCGTTCCAACTCTTCCTCAGAATGGGCGAATGTACAACTGCTGCCACGTGGACATATTCGTCGCACTGTCAAATCACGACATAAACTTATTTTATATTTTGTACTTGGGTTTAGTTGCGTACATTCTTGAAGTTTACGGTTGCCATGATGTTGCACGAATTCCACTAAACCAATAATTACTAACCTAACAGCATCTAACAACGCAGCAACTTCATTCCAAGAAGGCACTAAATTGTCTGCCGTAGAATCAATATTAGCTAAATGCTTCAGATAAGTTCGCAGTCCTGACAAATTTCCTGGGTCGCCTGTACGCTGAAGAGCTATCATTAGCTCATGAACGGATTGTGCGAATGACTGTGGAGTTTGTAATTTGTCAATTATGCTTTGCATGTGAGACTTATGCATGGTGCCACCATAGAGTAAAGAGGACCATTGATCGGGTGCAATTCGTAACCCGGCTTCCGTAGCAATTTGCACAATCTGCGCATCGTGCTCTCTGCGTAAAGCATCATATGTACGAAATTCTTCTTTCAACTGCATAAGAGAAGAATCAGCCTCCCTTTTTGATACTTTAAAACAACTTGCTCGATACAAAAGCTGAACAACATGCCCAATACTAGTCTTAGATGCTTGCGGAAAATTTGGCTCTAAACGTTGTACGACAAACATTACCAGAACCTTTCGTGACAAAGCTGATCCATCCTCTAAGGCTAGTAGAACTAACTTAAGTACTTCTTCTTGCATAGCCGGTCCAAGAAATTGGCAACCTCGAGAACGTACGGCAGCCCAAAGATTTGAGCTCAACTGTTGTGGATTCTGATGCTGTAATATTAATTCAGTAACGGTGCGTTCTCCCAGGGAACGCGCCGCACGTATAGCACGTGAACGACCTTCCTCTTCTAATAGTTGACAATTCACTAATGTTACCAGTTTTCTTTGCATTGGACGTGAAAGAAAAGTGCCAAAATTTCCATTTATTAAAAATGACTTTAGGTGAAGAGCCAAACTCTCGATGCATTCCTTTGCTGATTTATAATACTTCGAATCTTCGGGACTTAGATTCAGTACACTTGGCGTCAATTCGCAAAGTGCATCTGTATCCGTTTCAGAAGTTTTTTCCCTGAAACAATTGCTGTCGCTGCTTACCAGTTGAAGCAGAGCATAGTTTACTGGCAAATTTTCCAACTCCGTTGTAATTAAATTCTACCAATAAAACGAATATTATTTTTCAATAATTTACTTAATAATATCATATTGCAACCTGATCGAATGGACATTGTTTGTTGTGAAGGGTCGAAAGACATACTCGACATATTGTGTGACCACAGCCTAAACTAATTGGTGGGCGCAGATTTACTGCGAATTCATTGCAGCAAATAGGACAGGACAAAAATTCTGTCCATGAAGGTGCCTGTATCGGCATTCTGAAATAAAAGAGGAAGAGGGATTGTTTATAATATATTGTAATTAGTTTTCTAACGATCAAGTATTTTCTATCAAAAAAAGATTGTCTGGCAATAGTAATAATAATATCAATTATAATGATAACTTTGCATATCAAACACACAAAAAATTGTTCGCTTTCACAAACAAAAAACTGTACTTTATTCGCTCAACTTTACATATATTAAAATTAAGGAAGCATATAAATTGAGAAAAAACGACTGCAGTTTTCGATGAAAAAACAATAAACAATATTTTTGAATAAATAAACACGCGATCAAAATTAAGTGGAGACGCCTGATCTAAACTACCATAAACAGACATTTTCAATTGTCAAATAAAGGGTTACATTAAGAGTTTTATTAAATAAATGGGGTACCCCCAGTTTAATACTACGCTGTCGAGTGTTTACGATGGATTCAATTGTGATTGGTGAAAGCTGTGAAGAAAATGTTTACTGTTTAATGATACAAATAATTTAATATTTGCATCTAATACTTATCTATTTTTTAAGATATAATTTAAGTTAAATTGACAGCATTAAAACACATGAAAATGCGTAATAATCAATCTTAAGTCTTAAATGCAATTTCTTTTAATGGCTAGAAATGCCTTACTTCTAGCCGAAACGTGTTAATGGCAAACACGGCCGAAAAAACCTTCGGTTGATGGCTCCAATTTCAGGACGGTTATTTTCCTGTACATCTTACTACATTATTATAAAAAAAAATGTGGATCAATTTTACTCCAGTCATCAAATCCGAGGAAGTGTAATCGGACTATTTCTATACTGGTAGGTATATACAAAGTACCAATATTTAAGTTTTAACTGTTTTGTTCATAAATGCTATTATTATGTTGACTAGTTATCTGAAACCAAAACACATCTCAATTAAATTTATATAACCAGCTTTTTCTAGTTTTATGATTGTTATGATAGGAAGAATTCGACACAAACGTTTTTATTACTATAGTACGGGAGAATTCACATTCATAGCGATGAAAGTAAAACAAACTCCAAGTATTGTATGTGCATATATATACTGGTGTCTGAATAGCTAAGGTTAATTTCTTTCACATTATTCCTTCGTCGCCGATGACGGCAACTTATAACTAGAGAAGGGCCGAGGGCCTTCCCCGATCACAACTGTTAAAATGTATTTTTCAGATAAGGATATTCAAATCGAAAACGATGAATTTTGATTTGAGTACGTAAGCATGACAATCGCTTGATAAAAGTTTAACAACTGTAACTCTAAAAATTACAAAGCACCCGTTCTTTGAAAAAAAATATTAATTGTGCTAATTTTTAATAAATTAATATATTTACATGAGTACGTAAATATGCTTTGGCTGAAATAAATCGTAGAATATATTTTACAAAACTTTCAAAAGGTGTTAAACATAATTTTTGCTCAATTCTAGAATATACAAAATATACATTTCATATTATGTAAATAAATCACCTAATTAGTCTTTATTTTACGCACCTTCAGTATAAACATATTATTTTTAAAATTATAGAAATAAAGATTTTCCGGACGTCACTATTAAAATATGTTTTAGAAATAGAAAACAATTGAAATTAAAACTCCACTTCAATCACGGTATTCGTCAAAAAGCAAAACGTCTTAAGGCAAAAAACAATTAAAAACAGTGTTGCCATATCAACGAATTTTGAATTTTTTGACTGCTTAGAACTCGTTTGAAAGTAGAGAATCTCTGTTTGAAAGTGATCAAAAGATAATTTTATATATTCAACAACAAATATATACACAGCGAAAATTAAAAATGTACGTAATCTAAGTAGTTAAGGAACAAATAGGGATCAACTAGGTTGCTCAAATTTGTTGTTGTAGTTTCTGACGGTGATTTCAACAATACCAAAAATGTGCGCTGACATCCGGTTCCGATTTTATAGCCGTTTGAAATTACAAATTTAACCTCCTACATCTCCCAAACTAAAGCACATAACCGGTGTTAGGCACATAACGGCGTATGTACCGTTAGAAAGATAAATATCTTTCATTTATGTGATGTGAACTTTTTATCGGAAAAAATCGGATATCGGATTTTAAAAATACTACAGTGATCCATATTTATACATGTATCCTCTTATGATCCTTAGAATAATCTGTCCGATATGCCCATATGTCCGATTTCATTATTTACCTTTTTTTATTTATTTCATTAATTTTCAACAACTTTTACAGAAAAGGTCTCTAGATCTTTTATTGTTGTACTGTAAATGGATTAATTAATGAAGTACACTTCACTTTATAACACAGAAAAGAAATTAAATAAAATAAAATAAAAAAAACTTACGCTATTAAACTAGAGTATTACTTAAACTACACCGAAAGATGGTAGAGTAACGAGCAAAAATAACGAGACCTAAAACCATGCATTACGTCCGTAAGCACACATACTAGATGAACTCATCATCCTCTCACGAGCAAGTGTAAATTTTCGTTTATTGTGCGGATATTACACTACGAACATTGTTCGAAATAACTGTAAAATTGTTCTTGCTTTATGTACAAAGTTGTCAACCTTACGCTCCCAGCTTTCAAAGTTGAGTTCATCCAGAGAGGATTAATTTCTGCGAAGCAAACCAAAATGATTTTTGTCGACGAGGACAAACTTCTCTCAACATTATGAAACGTCAACATGGCGTATTTGTAAAGATTGCTATTTGGTTGTTCTATGTCGAATCAGAATACCAAAGAAAATTGTGAGAGAGATCAGAAATAGTTCATCGAGGGATTGCAATGTGCGCATATTTGTACTTAATAGTTCAGATTCTAATCTTTAGAAGTTTAGAAACGGCGCTTCTCCTAAAATCCTACACCGATCCTTATTGGGATTAATTTCTTAATATTGGGAATAAAGCTTATATTTCACTTAGAAAAAATTAATGAATTGAAATATGTAACCAAAACTTTAAAATTTAATTTTTTTATATAGTATTACATAAATAAAAGACATTTTTAATACATTTTCGATAGATAGAACAATTAGAATTCACAGTAATGTTGTTCTTGTTTTCTGTCAATGAGTATGTTGAAAAACTGTGTCATATATACAACATAGTTGTTCAATCGCTTCAAATTGTTAATATTCGGGTTTTTACAAAGTTAAATTAATTTTTATTTTCTTAATTGTCTTTCTTTTATTGTCTTTAATTTGAAGTAACAAAGAAAACATGAAATTTTTTGTGAAAAATTGGATGTCATTTCATTACGTGTCTTCGCCAGGTTGCTATTGCCAGTGAAATACCGAAACCACTAAAACCGACGTTTATATTGGCTACATACTAGTTGCTGACTAAATTCACTGGTTTTAGTTTCCTTTCTTATTAATTAAACTTTATTAATAAAGCGCCCGGCTGGAAAGAAGCCAGTTTAGGATGAGCCTCGTCATTTATTGGGTCTGAGAAAAAGCATTTTTTGAGCATTTTTTTAGTAAAGTTCATTTGGTTTCCTTATAGTCTGAAAATGAAAATTTTCATTAAAGATATTATTATCTACATTATTATTATTATCTACAATGTTTCGCCATTTTTCGGGCAGAGCCATGATGCCATCGGCTTCTGTGGTTTCTAGTTGAAAAACTGAATCAAGTGCTTTTCAGAAGCTTTTTTAAAAGCAGCTTAATTCCATTCCATTGTTCTGCAGAGATCGGAAAGAGTGGTAATCTGAAGGCGCTATGTCTTGACGGACTATATGGTGGATGCATTAAAACATCCCCATTAAACTCTCGTAATATATGATGCCTTGAACACAATTGGACGAACAAAACACTAAACACAAAATCAACTGTCAAATTTACACAGGCTCTTATGGGATTCAAGAAAAAAATGAGTTATCTACGAACATTTGTGTTTAGATAAAGAAACGCATGTCCGTGAGATAGCTCTATTTCTATTTTGACAGCTTTTGTGCACAAGCTCTTCTTCTGCTTCTGTATATATTCAAATTGTTTACACAAGAGAATTGACAGAAATGACAGATTTTGTTTTTTGTGCGCGAGGCCCAATTGTGTGCGTGTTCTAAGCAAAAGATACAGAGACAAATGTGTTTAGTGTTTTGTGCTTCCAATTGTGTTCTAGGCATGACGGGTCATCAAAGAAGGGCCTGGTCGAATGTTGTCATAGTGGAAAACATGACCATTCATATTAGTCAATTCCGGCGTTTTCTTTCAATTGCCTTGCGTAATCTCTATAGTTGTTCACAGTAGAGCTGAGAATCAATTGTGTGACCAACTGGAAGTAACCCATGGTGGACGATTCCCTTTTAGTAACACAATACACAGCATTTGTGACCGCTCTCCATTCCTTGTCCACGATTTTTTACGCCACGATTATCATACGTGACTCATCACCGGTTATGACATCTTTAAAAAAGGCTCATTGCGTTTCAGCACCGCATCGCAGATGTTAATTCTGTCTATCATGTTTTTCTCGCTCAACTCATGAGGAACCCATATATCGAGCTTCTTTTGGTAGCTAGCCAGATGATTTAAAACAGTTTTGTTGTCAATGCCTAGCTCCGTACCAATATCGACACTGCTGATATGCTTATCTTATTCAAGAATTTGATCAGCTTTTCCAGTGATTGGACGACCAGAGTGTGATACATTTTTCACATTAAAATTACAAGAACGAAAGCGAGCGAACCATTTCCGCGTAGCAAATTTTGATAAAGCACCTTCACCGTAGACAGTTCAGGAGGTAAAACAATTTAAAATGAAAATAGGTAGATAATTATAAATGAATTTTAAAAAAGAACAATTAAAAATGTTTAGGATAATTAGAAAACGATTTTATATTACGAGTATATTTTACTTTTTTAAAATTAAACTTTCATACAATAAATATTATAGGATATATAAAATGCCAATTTTCACACATTTCGTATCAACTTTTAAAAACACTATTACCGGAATTAACTTTCTCTATTATTTATATTCTGAGTACATAAGTTCATATTATTATTTGAATTTCGTGCAACGGATTGTCCTATTACGCCGTTTGACGTGACGCCTTTTAAACACTTGCCTTTTTGACATTTGAAAAATTTCTTTTTCACCATACATATACAAAGGTGGTGAAGTTTCTCAAATCTAAAATTGTAGGTGAAAAGGTGTTATAGTCCCCCAGATGGATCTACAATATATAATTTTCAAATCTATTAGAGAAAAATATTTACATACCTAATTTAAAACATTCTGGGGTTAGTACGCGTTTACGTGCGTTTGCAACAATCAGTTAAAATAAGGAGTACATTTATTCATAATGTATTTGAATTAATTCAAGAAACATTATGTAAAATATGAAAGTACAATATATTATAACATAACTTTCAGATTTTCTTAATGATCCCTGCAGTTGTATACTGTTCGGAGTGTATCATGTATTCGGAATGGATCAATTCAATTGCATTCACTTCAATTGTATAAATTCCAAAAGTTAAATGTGATAAATCGTACAAAATTGAGAGTTGTAGTCAGTTTTTATTTTAATAATTGCTTTTTTAGTACATAATAAATTCAAAATTCAGAGTTGCAGTTACTTTTTAATCTAATTTATGAGGTCATTTATAGCTGCGTTTTTTTAATGAACTGAAGATCCAATTCGAATGAAATTTTGCTAAACTCGAACTTGCGGCCAACTTCATTGCATAATCTTTCATACGTAGCGTAATATTAATCACGTCTTTTTAATACAGGTCTCCAAACTTTTTAAGTTTTATTGTTTTACATTTTTTGTTTTGTTTTACATTTGAATACGTAAAGTTGGAAGCCAGCAAAATATTCTCGGTGGCCATAAGGTCTGGAATTCCAGTGTGCCAATTCTCGCAGTCGAAGGGCAGAAGTGGCGGATGTGTACTTCAAATACAAATGAATGGAGAGGATGTCTTACAGACTCTGAGCCTCCGTTGGACAAGTCCACAGAGTCCCTACTGTACCCTTCCTTAGAGCGTGGAGTATATCTTCTTTTTTTCAGGTGTGTACCAGATAAGTTATGGGTATTGGTGATTGTGGCAGACAACCACAGTATACATATGTATCGGCTTCAAACCTCATGTTTTCCCAAAGGTTCTGCAGCAGGAGTATTGAGAATATTTGCATACTTCAGTCTGAGTTCAATATTTTCTCTCCAGTTAAGTTTTCAGTCGAGAATAATACCGAATACTTCGCATCACTGCAGCTCCTGTCCATTGAGTTTGTGTAGCTTAAAAGGTTGGGGTTTGTACTATTTCTAAAGAGGATCAGTGCTATTTGGACAGGGGCTACTTTTATCCCACCTTGGGGTGTAGACATGCTTGATTATATTGCTACACGTCAGTTTATCACGAATCTCTCTCGGAAGCAGCATTGCCTGAATCCATTTACAAGGATGTGCCGGCTCTTATGTCAGTGAGGCCTTCTGAATAGTGGAGTAACATTGAAGGCGCCTTCGTTGTCAAGGTCATCCTCCAGGTGACTGGAACATGACCCAGTTTTAAAAAGCCTGGATAGGATGGGAGTTACAAGCTCTTCCCTTCTCCGAAGCATCACCGGGAGAATGCCACCAGGGCCTGGCGACTTGAACGGATTGAAAAAGTTCATGGCCCATTGGCAGAGGCGACTGTGCTGGTACCAATATCGGAACAACCTGCGAAATAGGTTTTAATGAGTACAACAAATGATTCAGCTACGGAACTACTAGGTACTACCGAAGGGCAGGAGTAATCCTTGGAAAATAACTTACTGACTCTTGGAGACTCCTTATTGCATTCAATACTACACCAGTAAGATTTCCAGGCCATGGATTTAGCTTTCCTAAGGGCTGTTTTGTATACTAGGTAGGGTGAAAAGTAACCTACTTGGGAATGAAAACATTTTTTTTTAAATATGTTTTCCATTTTATTCAATGTAGTCGCTTTTTAGCTCGACATACTAATTCCAGCGAGCCGTAAGCCATTGATTTTAGCCGTGGTTGTGATGCTCTTGTGCGCCGGCGCATTGTCTTGCAAAAACAAAATTTTTTTTTTGTTGTGGTATTTGCTAGCTTGCGCACCTTCACTTTCCGGTCAGCCAACACCATTTCATGTATTTTTTTGACATTGGCCTCTTTAACCGCATCGGAGGGCCTGCCGCTGCGGACTTCATCGGTAGTGGAGTTGCGGCCACCACGAAACTCTCGAAACCAATATTTGACGGTGTAATCTGACGGACCATTAGCCCCATAATATTTATCCAACTTTTCTTTTTTTCTGTTTCCTTCGCCGTGTTGCCTCTCAAGAAATAATGTCTTATGAGAGAACAAAAATAACAATGCCAAACACGTCAACAACAATCAGTTGTCAAAACAAAACTAAATGCCGTATCAATACAGTACATCAAATACAGTACTAAATACAGAAAATTGGCATGTCTGCCTTAATATGAACGGCACTTCAGGGCACTTTGTGACTTCAAGGCACTTTCACCCCACCTAGTAGTTTACGGTAATCCTGATAAGGCTTCAGAAATTTCATATGCATAGCATTTCGGTCCACCACAGAGGGATGAATTTTTGACCATGGCGAAGAGGACACCATTGGTAAAGAGCAGTTTTTTTGGTTTCTTCAAAGTCGCTTGAAGAAACCAAAGGCTTGACTACCCAGTAGCTTATTTCACACATCTAGGTTGTTACTATGGATTAAATCAAAAAGTGCACTACACCTCCTTCGTTTTTCGATGAATTTCCCCAGAGTATACTTCAACTGGTGGGGTGCCATGTATGTTGAAGAGATAATAAGTATAGCATTAGTTTTGCCCTGAAGAGAGCGAAATTCCTGGCACAGATATGCTTTTATGCTATTCTTAACTTGGAAGATTATGGTAGAGCAGGATGAAGCTTGGTTCCGTAGTCCAGCTACCTTCTTTCTCTTCCGTCAAAAGGACCAGCAGATTGCCCGTAGCACAACTGGAGTGGTTCAGGTTAATCTGGACGATGTTAATGTAGCGCTTGTTCTCGTAATCGATCAAGCTGTAACCCCGAATGGTCCTGCTGGACTCGAACAAGGAAACCTCCTCATCCTATCCCCATTCCATGACTATTCGGAGAGCTTCGACTCTATGCTAACTTAGTTGTCACAGACGGACTCGGGCTAATCGGTGAAGTCGGCAAGCTCTGGTCGAGTGCTCTCTAGCCACGTCCAAAGTCCTGTCCGCAGTTTATTATATATTATTATATTATATATTTATATTATTATATATTCTTATATTATTATTATCCATTTTTGTTGCCACGGGTATTGTCCGGAAAGGGTGGGCGATCTCGGTAGAGACAGGCAAGCAGAGATCGTTAGCTGCTGACCCGTTTAACCTCCAGTCAGTCATGCAAGCACTCGGCACGAGTAACATGACACACTTGCCTTCTGTAGGGGTAGTGAGAATAGGATATGGGTGGATACTAAATAACTGGGATAGTGGAAATAGGAGACGTCGTTTATATTAGCCCGATTTGAAAGAAGCAGTTGCCAGGGACCGCCCTGCTGTCTAGCGTTTTTTTATGGCCTGCACTCAATTGGGATACACTCTGAAATTATGGATACAGGCAAAGGTGATCTTCATCCTTAAACCTGGCAAAGAGCGATACACCTTGCCAAGGCCCAATAAGTCTGACATCGTTTCTGCTCAAGGCTATTGGGATGACATAATCAAGTAGAGCATTCCAAAGGAAGGTCTGACGTTGAAGCAACACGCTTACGTTAAGGGCACATCGGTAGATACCGTACAGAGGGTAGTGTACGGTATTTATAAGTCCTTAGACTTTAAAGATTTACTCTTCCTACATTAGCAGATATAGAGGGAACTTTCAACAATGCCATCACGGAAACCCTAATACTTAATAATTATACATTCAACTCTAGACTGGCACTAGATGCAGTACAGAAGCTGAAAAAGTGTGCCCTATAGAACAAGGTAAAACTTAGTTCGGTGAGAGGACAGCTATTGCCGTCGGAACAGCTGATCCATTCTTAAGGAGGGAGTCCGTTAGACCTCTGCGGATCCAAACCTAAAGTCGGGTTAAGTAATGGGAAGGTTAGGGCTTTAGTTGAAGACTGCTGATACTCGGAACACTCAATCCTGAAAACGGACGTAGCAATGGTGTGTTTAGTGGGAGGGTACCTTGGTAAGCTTAAGCCGAGCTAAAGAAAAAACTTAATTATAATGAATATACATAATTCCAATATTGAAAATATTCATTAATAGCCCTGTTTCGCTGCGCATGTCTGCATTCGTCTACTTTGGTTCAGGTTTAAACCTCTCGGTTACTGCTAGAATAGCCATGTGAAATATCCAATCACAATTCCAATTTTTATACAATTCTTTTTTTATTATAAAATTTTTTAATATAACATAATATAAAATTCAAATTCAACTGCTCGTCTATAAACAACACCTCTTCCTCTTACTCAAATAACCGAATCGTCTTGGTATGCACACCAGAAATCTCTCTGATACAAAATTTTGCATTTACTTACATTTTCAGCTTTTGGAAAAAATATAAATTTCGCCACATGTTGTATTGAACAACAACAGATCCGCAGGACCAAGACAGCAGCACTAAAATCGTTAGTGCAAAATAAGTCTATCTTCCGATCCCCCCGATTCCGATCCTCATAAAAATTCAATTGCTTTCTTTCTTAGGCCTTCCGAACCCTTCACTCATTAATAGATCAATCAAGCATTCTCAATTTTGCTTTGTTACGCGGAGAGAATGAAAGCAATGCAAAGTGAGTAAGTTTATGAGCAGAAAAGCTGTTTGTATTTTGCTTACATTCGCTATCTGCGACCGACCGCACGATTTGAAATATTGTGTCTATCTAATTGTATATTCCCTGATGCATATTCCCAACAACAATGCGTTCAGTAAACAACACCTCCTCTTCTCACTCTATCAACAACTTCGTCTCGTAAGCACACGATTAGTAAGAGCAACAAAATTTTCCGTTTACATTCTTTATCGTGCGTAGAAACATATGTTGATAAACAATGTTTATGAACACGTACGATATACCTGATATCTTTTAATGCAGATAATATTTCGTCTCCATTCTTTGTTTGTGCAATAGAGAAAATAAAAAATACCTACAAATCGGTATATCGTTCATTGAAATAGAGCAGTGCTGGCCAAAACTTATGCAATCATATTTTGTGCATGTGTGAAGCGTTGAGAGAGGTTGTTTTGCGGAAAAATTCTCTCTGCGCGGTACACTGAGAAGATTGTTGTTTGGGGTTTGTTAAACTTTAAATCATGCAAATGATTTAGCAATGAAATTGAGTTTACTATTTCTCAATAATATCCTCAATATCAATAATACTTTCAAACCGATTTATTTAATTTGCAAAGATAAAATAGTTATTCTCCCATTCCGTATTAAACATTTTGCTCAATGCAATCATAAAATAGTCTGGCGCGATCTTGCTTGCTTGAAGTCAGCACGTCGACTCACTCAGTTGATACGAACCAAAGACTACAAGACTGGAAACTCCTCTTATTTCGTGAGAGAGCTCAAAAAAATGTCCGTCCGCGTGTTCACATACAGTGTATGTGAATTTTATGGTGAAATTGTCGACTTGTTACAAGCTAAAACAGGCTATCACAGAGCATGATATCTGAAAAGGTAAACCGTTTTGCTTTGTTACCACACCACCACAAAATGATGGGGTGAGTTAGTGGCAGGGATACCAATGACACAACTTTATTACTAATTATTTTTTTGGTTTTTAAGTAAACATTAATAGAAAAACTACTTTCCATTTATAAGTTCTCGAGGTTTTGACGATTTCTAAGCTGTTTGGAAATATTAAAAAGTAATGTAAACTTATTTATTTTTGTAATTTTTCATTTCTCTTTTATTTAAATTAAAATGTGTTAACACAAATAAATTTACAATTCATATATTTAAATTCAAATTAATTAAACATAAACAAATTCTCAATTCAAGCATTTAAAATTAAATTCGTTTAAATTAAAGACCAAAAAAACTAAAATCACAATTCAGTAAATATTAAACTA
Organism: Myopa tessellatipennis; assembly: GCA_943737955.2. Taxonomy (NCBI): domain Eukaryota; kingdom Metazoa; phylum Arthropoda; class Insecta; order Diptera; family Conopidae; genus Myopa; species Myopa tessellatipennis. The sequence continues at coordinate 22,452,305 of OX031317.1, forward strand.
AATCACAGATCAATATTCAACAAAACATGTTGAATACGTTGGCATCTCTTTCGGCTAAAAATACGCGTGGTAGGTTAAAAACAGCTGACTAAATTTGTGAAATGAGTAATTTTTATGAATTTTAACTTCGTTTTACTTGCAAAATATTCAATATTGTGCAATTATAAGACTTAAAAAAGGTTTCATGTACATTTCTAGAAGCGTGCGTTGCTTTTAAAACTGGCTCCTTGGTCTTTTTTACGTATTTGAAAAATCATATTTCTGGCTTATTGTTGTGAAGAAGAACAAGAGTTGCATTCATCTCTCAAAATATTTTGTAAACAAATTCCCGGACTGTCAAAATTCGTTCCCGAACTGTCAAAATTACATGCGTTTTGTTTTTGTAATCTACACACCCAAGCCTGATTTCACCAACACATTCAAAGCGAAAAAAGCGTTTCCAGTCTTGTAGTCTTTGATACGAACGATTTCTAGTATCGGTGTGAAAACCCGACGGCTTTTGTCGTGTACATGTAAATAGCCGAGAGAAAAAATTAGCACGCCTGCTCATGGCGTGGCCAGCATTGAAATAGTGTAAACTGTACAGACGCTAGAGGGATGGAACTTTGTTCGTGTGGCCTATTTATATATAGATTGTCATCCACTCCTTCCTGCTGATAATTAAGGGCCTTTCTGTAAACAGCACAAGTTTGGCTTGGATATAGTTAAATAAAACTATTCTTTTAATATTGGTTTATTTAAAAAGTATATTTTTTTCACCCAAACAATATCTTATTCTAAAACAATAAAAACTTAACGGTCGACTGATTTTGATTACGACATATTCCGAGTACTTCTCAAATAATTACATCTGTACTCACAACTTACATATAATAGAGGACAGAATATATTATATTCATATGAATTAACTAACAATACATAATCCTGTTTACATACATTATTTATGTTCCTTTTTTTATTATTAATTGATTTTACACATGAAGGGTGAACCTGGAGAAGCTTGTTGGCAAAAGCAATGTGCGCAAAAGTAAAGGACATTCGTTTAAGTCATCAAAATATAATACTTGGAAGTAATGAACAGAAAACGAATTAAATGTGTCGAAAAAGCTTTAAGTAATATTAAATGGAGTACGACTTTTTCTAGTCGTATTCGAAGAAAACAATTACTCCTTTCAAAGACACATCATAAAATCGTTTGACGTTCGCAAGGAGCAAAAGTCTTACAATTTTGGAAAAACAAGTATCCTTTGGAACGAGAGGAATAATTTTTAAAATACAGGGTCCCGATGAAAAAGGCGTTGCCCAAAAGATGAAGAGCTAAATTCTAGTTATAAAAAAACGACGGTTAAGTACGGTGGGGGAAATGTGTGTTGAGCACCATTTTCTAGGCACATGGAAAGCACTTTTTACTCATCAGTGATAAAATATCGACTTCAATATCTTAATAAATATGGAGCCTTTTCTTTTTGATACCACAAATCTAAATCGCGCTTTAATGCATGAAAGCGGTACGAAAGAGATTAGATTATAGAAGCAGAAGGAGAAAAACAATATTTTAGAATGACCAGCGCGAAGTCCGGTCCCTAATCCCAAATCTATGGAATGATGAAAACTTTAAAAACCCCGACGTCTTATGTAAAGGAGCGCTAAAAAACTCTATACCGAGATATAGATGTCGTACTCTTGAATAGTATGGGTTGCAAACGTGATTCTGTAATAAAAAATGGCTATAGTTACTAATAGTAATACCTTTTTACCTTCTATTTTTCTAGGTTATTAATAATACCTTTTTACCTCCTATTTTTAAATTTTAATTTTAGCCATATTTATATTTTTATGCTATTTATGAGTCCAACAATTTACGAAATGTATTTTAAGTAAGTTTTGAAATTATTTAACATAGTTTAGTTTGAATTTTTTGTGCGAAATGGAGTATTCAATAAAACAACATAACATGTGAACTTAATTTTGTTTCAATGTCTTTACATGAATTAAAGAAGGTTGACATTTCTGAATAGAATTGTGCTTATGTATGACCATGGCTGTAGACATTAGCTGCGTTTTTTAATGAATTGTATACTTAGTTCTGCGCCATACAAATGACACTAACCCAGGTTTAGGGAAATTTTTTGATTTACCCCTTTTTTTATTTAAATCGTCAAAAAATAAAACTGAAAGCAATTAAGCATTAAAAAACGCGATTAATATTACGTTACCTTTGCAAGATTATGCAATGAATTTAGATGCGATTTCGACTTTTGCGAAATTTTAGTTTTTTTAATGAACTAGACTTTCAGTTTATTAAAAAACGCTGCTGATATATATATATATATATACATACATACGTACATATATATACAGGGTGTAAGGCATAAGGTACGCCAAAAACCTAGGACGAGTAGGTTGGGTCGAGACAAGAAAAAAATTCGTATGGGAGGGGGGGGGCATTTCCCCCGTTTAGGCGGGAGGGGCCTTTTTCTAAAAACCCGACTTAACATCGGAAAAAATATTATTAAAAAATAATCGTTGGATCTAGATAACTTTTGCTTGCTGATTTTCAAAGCCAAATGTCTGCTTCTTAATTTTGGTCGAAATTTTTTTTTAAAAATACGGTATTAAGTATAAATATTTGTCCGATCACAAAATTCTCCAAACAATTCTAAAGAAAATACTTCAAGCACGAATCCATCTTGTGTAGTTCTGAGAAAATTGAAAATTACGAACTAAACTCCTTCCTTCTTCCATATTTTTGCACCAGTAATAAAACACAAGTAGCCAAACAATTGGTATTTGAAAGGAAAGTATGCTTCGTAATTTTCACTTTTCTCGGAAACTACAAAACATAGATCCTTCCGGTTTGAAGCATTCTCTCTAGAATGGATTAGAGAATTCTACGGTCAGAAAAATATTTGTACTTAATAAGGTATTTAAAAAAAAAAAATTGTGACCAAAAATTGTTTTTCGGAGTTTTTCAAAATTTTAACTTTGGCATTAATTTTCTCAAAAGCTGTTAGATGTAGGAACCTAATTTAAAAAGGATATTAAGAAGCGGATATTTGGCTTTGAAAATCAGCAAGCAAAAGTTATCTAGATCTAACGATTATTTTTTAATAATATTTTTTTCGATGTTAAGTCGGGTTTTTAGAAAAAGGCCCCCTTCCGCCTAAACGGGGGAAATGCCCCCCCCCTCCCATACGATTTTTTTCTTGTCTCGACCCAACCTACTCGTCCTAGCTTTTTGGCGTACCTTATGCGGTACACCCTGTATATGTGTATAGAACATATTTGGTTTGATATATTTATGTACTATAAACATATAGTTTACATATAATAAATTAAAATATTTCATGATAAAAAGACAATAAAGTTTTTGTTGCTATTTTGTGCTGTTACAGTTTTAGTGTAATAGAAAGCAATTTTCCACGTTTCACAGACACGTTGATTTTTTAAAAATTGGAAATCCAGACACAATATGTAAAAGAAAATATATCGTGTACCTGAAACCCGTATTTAGTTTATACATTAGTTAACACAGCTTAAATTATGGGAATTTGTTTTCATCAAATCAGTGCTTCATCTGTCTGCATTTCTTATATGGTTTTATAAACAACATTATGATGCAAACAGGAAACTGATATTTCTTTGTTTCAAAAATATTTAACAAAATTACGACGCAAGTTATCAATAGCGCCCAATATTATGTTGGTTAAATTATAGCTTTCCATTTTTGTGTTCACAAATTCTACAGATCTCTTAACTGTAAATTTGTGTACTTATTGCATTTACGTGTGTGCGTTCTTATACTCGTGATTTGATTTTAATTATGAACCGTAACTTGATGCTCTGCTAATTTTTGACATTCCAATGGCTTTCTCCATTAAAATATAAACTGAAATGCAAAACAAATTTAAGGATATTAGCTTTCACAATTTAGAACGTTTTCCTGTAGTGTACCAAGTTACATAATTGATATGATACCTATCTATGGTCTTAGGGAACAAATTCTAATAGGTGTTAAATTCCGTTTTAAAGTAGTTTTTTTAAATAATATTATTAATCACAATTGTCAACATAAGGAGCTCAACTAACTAAACCCCGTGCCAAAAAAGATACATCGGGTGTAATATTTTGCCAATTTCTAATTTTTCATAATTTTTATCACAATATTTTATCTTAAGTCTTGCAATATAATTCTGAAATATATCTTTCAGTCAAAAAAATTAATTAACTCGCGAAAATCTTTGTGCCTTGATTTACTACTACATTCGAAGGGATTGTACTAACGATCAACTTACTTATAAAAGACTAATACCCTAACACACTATAAAACAAAATATCAACCCTCGTATAATCATGATTACCGTCAACTCCTGGGCCGACTGTACGCTCATTTAGCGAAAGGATTAAGCGAACTGTAAATATTTTAGGAAATATTTCTCGCTATCTCTAATAATGTTACAGTGTATATTTTTTAAATACTTCATGATAATAACTGCATAATTTGAACGTCAATAAAAAATCATGTTGAGCTGATTGATGGAAGAAAATGTACAGTAAATTCGGCGGAGATGCTTCAAATAATACATAGGTATAGCTTCGTAAGAGTTGACGAAATCTGGAGCAGACTTTGCTAATACTATTACTAATAATTAAGTCCACTTGAAATACCCATTAAAATATTACGCGAAAGTTAAATATGAAAGACATGTAAGAGGAAATGTTACCATTGGTATGTTTACGAGGGTTTCTGTAACATATGGTAGCCTATAGTAATGGCACAAATTTCACGTGGTCGACTTTAAATTTCGCTAACTTAGCTGAGAAAATTCAGTATCAACTAGAAAGTAGACCCATATCGAAACAGCAGACTTATGATGTAGAAATTTTTATACTTACATGTCAACAATATCCCAAGTGCTATCGACAAACCAATCCAATTGTGTAAGAGAAGAGATGATATTAAGTAATACATTATTATTGATATTGAAAAAATCGACCAGGCTAAAAAATTAATCAAGCAGCACAAACGGCGCTTATAATATTTGTGAGCAGTTTGCTTAATTCCAGATGTCTCAAAGAAACTTCCAGTGGTATGAAAACTTTCTTGAATACGATCCTTCTCTTTAAACAAATCTTGAAGCCATTCTGCTGCTTTTTTTTCGTCATTGGGAATAGCATCCAAGGGTATTCTACGAATGAACATGTGCGCTTCAACAAATCTTCCATTGAGAAGATTAGAAATTGTGGGCGATACCTGCAAAATGCAATCAACATTTTAAAAAATACTACTTACAGCTACAAAAATACTTGATAATACTTTAATATTGACGAAAACGATAGGCAATGTTTATTTAATGATTTCAATTCATAACTTTTTGAAGGTAAATACAATACGTACAGATTCCTACATAATCGTTTGATTGAATTTTCCTTTACAGCGTACAGTTAAAATGCGAAACAATCCTATACTATATACAGGGTGATTCGCACAGGCGACAAAAAGCTAGGGCTCTCACACGAAACGCAATCCGTGACTCTGTTTTGTGCTTTTCGTGAATTACAAAAACAAAGATTTCAAAATGTCAATGTCGACGTAAGACAACGAAACTAGGAGGTTAAGAAGCGAATATTTGGTTTTCAAAACCAGTTAGCAATTATTTTAGTTATTAGCATTTCCGTTTTTTGATATTTTTCCCCGAATTTAGTACGCGCTTTTTTGGCGTCTCCTGGCTAAATTCTCTCTAATTTTGTTCTATAAATTCTAGAGAAATGCTTTAAGCCGAAAGGATATAGGCTTTGTAGTTCCTAAAAAAATTAAAAATGACAAACTATACTTTTTCCTCAGAGCACTCTCCTTGAGTATTTTTTCATCTGCACTAAACCACAATATACTTCGTAATTTTTAATTTTCTTATAATGTACAAAACGTACATCATTCCGGTTTGAAGCATTATCTCTAGAATTTATAAGATAATTTTATGATCGGCAAAAATTTGCACTCTACAATAATTTTAAAAAAAGATTGCTACCAAAAATTTTGTTTTCTATTTTTTAAAAAACTATCAAGTTTGGAATTAATATCCTCAAAAACTGCTTGGAAAACAGCCTCTCACGCCTAAACGGGGTGAATTGAACCTTCCCCCATTCATACGACTTTTTGCTAGTCTCGACCCAACTTACACGTGTTAGCTTTTTGTTCATATGCTGAGATTATTTTCATTATACGATATAATGGTAATAAAGTCGACTATAAAAATATACGAATAAAATTTAATATTTAAAGCAATATACTTGATAAAATCAGTCGCTAGCTCGGTAGTTACATATATGTACAGGGTGCGCCACCTGTTATGTCGGTAACATTGAATAACTTTAACATTTATCAACCGATTGACGTGAGTAAACATGCTTTTGAAACGTCAATTCAATACAATTTTGCGCATATATCGCTTCACACCGAAACAACTCGCCGAAATAGTGACGCTGTAGATTGATAATAATCGTTCAGTTGTGTTATCTCAACGTGCATATCGTCGAAAACTAGTTCAGACAATTTAGGACCAAATTAAATAAAAATACCTCATATATGAAAATTGTTCTTTCTGGTTGTTTTTTTAGGTTATTCACTATTCATATACCGACATAAAAAATGGAGCTCCCTGTATGTATATTTAAAAGACAAATCACGATACAGTGGACTACTAGCAATCAACTCACTATATTGGGCGTTTAAAATATAAACTGACATTAAACGTACCGGTGCTTCCTTTTTAAAGGACAAATTGACATCGTAAACAGCCGGACATCTACCATGGAGACTTGGCAAACTTGCGGTAAATCCCTTCGTACGAGGAATAAGATGATGCTTGAGAACCTGCATACCACGATCTTCTGCAAATTTAATAGAAGCTTCGTGTTTCTTCTCTGTAAATCGAGTACCCTCAGCATTTAAAAGTAGCCAAGTCGGATCGGGGTAAGCAAAAACTTCTTTTAATTGTTTAGAAATCATTGCTTTGTCTTTATCGAAAGAACGTTCGAGAAATACAAACTCTGCAAATTTCCAAGCCCAACCAATAACTGGCACATATACTATAACTTTTTTAGCATAAGCTTTACAGTTGCCTAGAACTGCGACTTTCTCTGACAACATCCAACCAGCTAACCAATCTATTTCATATGTATGATTCATCATTAGTAAGGCATTTTCTTTTCCTAGATATTTTTTTTCGTCTTCTTCATCCATATAAAGCTTTACTGAACTATTTGAATACCAATCAGTTACAAAAATCATCTCTGTTAAAAAGAAAAGTAAAGGTAAATACAAAATTTTATATACAATTCGAAATAAACAAACGTGAGTAGAGTGAGTAGCACAAGTAGTACATCATTTTTCTAAAAGCTCGTTTATTGATGGGCTTCAAGGTCAAAAACAACACCAACTGAATAGTATTTATGATCAGACCAGATGTGAAGAATGTAATTGCTATACATAAATGAATCAGCCTTAACTGTTTTAGTTGCTCCATGGAAGACATTTTGCCGTAATTTCGTATGTACAATAACTCTGAAATAAACAATTTTAAAAGCCCATATAGATTTTATTAATTTTATTTGCATATATAATAATTCGCCATTGTAATATCAAGGTGGCTATTTTAAAAAAGCTATTCAAATATTGGTAAAACAATGTATACAAGACAAGGCTGGAAATCCTACTTCAACCTTCTAGCATGAAAGCACTATTCTCAACATGTATGCAGATGATGTGTGTCTCAACATGTTTATCTTAAAAGGAGATCCATATAGTCGGAGACTATAGTATACTGCAGATGGGTATACTGCAGATAATTTTGAATAGCTTTCTTCTTTTTTTTCCAGGGTCAAGTTTAAGAGCCTAACCCAGAATATTGACACCATTCATTGTACCTTGAGATTCAAAGTGAACAAACATAAACAAAACTGAAGCCATGCCATACACAAGTGTTGATTTACGATCCGCAGTGATTCCTTATATACATATATAAGGCAAATCCGAGCGAATAATAGCTGATAAATTAAAAATATCAAAGACATATCGTCGTATGCCGAAGCAAAGAAAATATTATGTGCTTCGGACCATACGACGATACAAGGATCATGGGACTCCTAAGAACCTGCCTAAGCCAGGAAGAGTAGCATCAAATGGAACAATCCGACCGAATAGAAGAAAAACGGTTCAGAAATATAAGCCGATATAAATGAGAGTCGGCCAAATCCGGTGTCAGCATCGACAGTAAAAAGGCGCCTAATTGAAAGTAAAGGAGGATTTTTTTATGAAAAATCAGTTTAGACATTGACCTCAATTTGTCTGAAAATTTTTATAATAAAACTGTTTTTAAATATAATTTGAAATGATATATAATAAACTTTAAAATTTACCATGAGTTTTTCTATATTCTTAAGATTTGAATAACAATTTGCAATATTTGTTGAAATTTTATGGGTGGTCCGATACTTTTGACAGGTATGTATGTGTATGCACAGAACGAAACCACTTTTTTGCGTCGATTGGCGTAATCTTGTTTTCTATCATTCTTGGTCGATTATCTTTTTTTCGGTTGATGATTATGTCACATATTGGCAGTTTCTTTAAGGTACCCACAAATCACTTGCAGCTATCACTTTGAAAGGCAATTTGTGTGGATGAAGAAATGTTTGAAATGCGAAGTGAAATGTTTGAAAATATACATATTTTTAAAACACCATATGATATACAGGGTGTTTCGCACAAGATGGGACAGAAGACTAGGACGAGATAAGAAAAAAATTGTATGGAAGGAGAGGGGGGTCAATTTAGACGTTTAGACGGGAGGGGCATTTTATAAAAATCCGACTTAACATCGAAAAAAATAATAATAAAAAAAAATGATTAAACCTAGATAACTTTTGCTTTTCAAATTTTCAAAGCCAAATATCCGCTTCTTAATATCCTTTTTAAATTAGGTTCCTATGTCGAACAGTTTTTGAGAAAATTAATACCAAAGTTAAAATTTGGAAAAAAAAAATTCCGAAAAAGTTAGTTTTCTCGGAAACTACAAAACACAGAGCCTTCCGGTTTGAAGCATTCTCTCTAGGTCGGAAAAAAATTTATACTTAATACCGTAATTTTTTTTAAAAAAGTGCGACTAAAAATTTTTTTTCGGAATTTTTTTTCTAAATTTTAACTTGGCATAATAGAATAGCTGCCAAGCTCAGATTTTGTTAATTTTTTTTACCGTTAGTTACAACCATCAGGAACTGAAGTGGCTGGTCCCTTTTTTGGCTGGTCATTCATCTTGGATTTATGACTGTTTGAAGACCAAATAAATGAATGTTTCAAGGTATGATAAGACACTTATCTCCTAAAGCAAGCGGAACAAGCTAGCAGAACAAAGTACTATTCGAAGGGTATTTTGAATACCTTTAATTTATGTAATATACATTTTTGTCCATAACATGGTAGTTAAGGAATTATATTAATTTTTGGAAAAATATGACATTTTGACCTTGGAACAACAATCTTTTTCTGCCAAGGGGATACATTAAGGTATAAAACAAATTACATGTATGGAAAACTCGTTATTTTACCTTTAAAAGGCTATATAATATATATTACTTACTTAAATATGTTATACTTACTTTTTGTATTAATAATGTAAAGGGATGTGAAGTCAAAATCGTTACTTGCATTTTTCGCTTGAATTTTAGTTACAAAGGAAATACCTTATTTAGATTGTCTAACGCCAGCTACGCAGAAAAATAGTATTTCTAGGCCTATTTTTACAAAAAGTATATCACATAAATTAAAGGCATTCAAAATACCTTTCTAACAGTACATACCTTGTGTGTTCCGCTAGCTCTATTTTTTTAGGAGATAAGTGACTTTTATTAGTACCACTTATTTGAGCTTCAAGCGGTCATAACTTCAAGATGGCTGTCCAGCCCAAGAAATAACATGGCCACTTTCGATTATAACGGTCCTAAATAACGGTAAAAACATCTGAGCTTGGCAGCTATTCTACATTTGTTCCAGTTTGATATTTGCTTCGTTTACCGATAATTTTTTATTGCGGACGTGACAGAACGAAACCTTTTTTACATGAATCGGCACAATCTTGTTTTCCCATAATTCTTGATTTAGCCCTGTTTTTTAATGAGCTATACAGATTTTCGCCATACAACTGACACTTGCCCAGGCTTTATTCAGATTTCTATACAGATTATAGGGAAATCTGCAAATTTCCCACTTTTTCGAATGTAGCCAACTTCACCGACATTCACAAAATGTCAAAAAATATGTAAAATAAATCAACAAGTCGACCAAATACAAATCAAATAAATAATAAAACAACTGAGGCAACTTATATGAAATGAGATACAATGAAGTTGGGTGCAATTTCGAGCTAAACGAAATTTCCCTTGTCGTTTTTCAATGATCTGTATAGATCATAAACAACCCGACTTTTACTATCCGGACTTTTTCATCATCGGGGTAGAGTATCCAATGATGAAAATCCGACGATGATATCAGAAGCGTATCCACTCTTTAAGCACATACTCCGATCATAAAAATGAGAGTAAAATGCATACGAGTATACTCGGTAGCTTAACCACGGCCTTACAAAGCAGAGGGAAACCTTAAAAGGTCCCTATAACCTAGATTGAGATATGGGAAAAACCAGGTCATAGCACCGGAAAAGTAACCGATTAACCAAAGATTTTGTGTAGCAATAAATAAGATAAATCGTAGAACCGTGGACTACAATGTTTAAAAGTTTAAAGATACTGGCAATCTATCCAACAAAAAGCGATCAGAGCGGACAAACAAAAAAACACTACATCAACAGAAGATCGGACAACACCAAAGAACCGGAAGTTACAGCTGAAACAAATGCTGCTCGTCCTGAACTAGTAAGTTTAATAAAAGTGCTCTGGACCGAAGAGTCTAAATTTGAGGTGCTCGGACCAAACCCAAGGAAATTCGTACGAAGATTGGCGGGATAACGAGCGCTCGAATCATGCATATTATCCATGGTAAAACAAAGAGTATAAGCTGTTATGATATGGTTTTCTTTTGGGAACAGAATTGTGCACGACTTGGACAAAATAGATGACCTACTGAATAAAGAACGATATAGAGAACTTTTCGATTCCATCAGGAATATAAGCTATTGTGTTACTGTAAGTTCGTTTGCCATTTTCTTATTGCAAACACTATTGTTTTTAGAGATATATATTGGACAATTAAATACTAAATTGAGAAAAATTTGTTTTGTATAATATTCCTATTTTTTGCCATTTAGGGGATGGCAAATACTTTTGCCCGGTAGTATACTACTATATAAGGGAATACTTTTTGCCCCTTATCTTACTAATCTCAATAAGTATGTAGGTTTATATATATGTATATACATACATCAGTGGCGTGAATTTCTGCCACCCGGGGCCCATTAGAAATATTCCACATATACAACTAGCCACTTCGGCCGACCCCGATAGCTCTGCCGGCCCTAATAGCTATGCCGTCCGGGGCATTTACCGACCACGCTACACCACTGACATACATTTTATTTAGAAAAATATTAATGGAAACAAGTGTTATGAAAAATCGAAGAATAATTTTTTTCTTGAAAAGTAAACGGGTTTCATTAAATTTTTGTTACATACATAAATGAAAGATAATTGAAATTCATAATTTGCTTTCCATGTATTGTATATTATCAATGTTTGGCTATCCCGGAGAGATTTGTTAATCGTTTGAATTCATTTATGACAATTCTACGTCTGGTAAAAAAAGCAACAAATTGGGCGAATTGGGCTAAAGTTAATTTGTTCCAAATCACCTCCAATTAGAGACAAGAGCGAGCAATTTCCCATGCTTAAGCAACTATATTAGAATCGGAGCTATTATAGTATAATAGAAGAATGTTATTAGATACAAATAGCTTTTTGGGAAATATTTACATTTAAAACTGGTTAGCCAATTATACATATTCTTCCCGAACTAGTTCTTAGGTGTCAGTTGACTATAATGGGAAAATCCCAGCTATCATAAGCACTTAAAATACTTACTGCATTTGTAAATAAATTCAATAAACTATGAGCGATTTTTCTTTCTATAAATTTCTTCTATAAATTATCTATTACGAGAATATTATAAAACAATGATGCGTTCGGAAAAATGTAGTAAAAATTATTTAGAAGGGCTGTTCGCTTGCTTTTCTCCCCAAAAAAAAAATCAAAAAACTGAGCGCAGACCGAACGCTCTAATTTTGTGCTAAAATCTGTTAGTAAGAACATGGTTAGTACAACATGCCAATTTGTTATTGTTTTTGACTCTGACCCCAACAACAACAACACTTTGCACCGGCGCCCCTGGTTTCAGAGTTATAGCCCTTCGAAATTTGAACTTATTTTTCATATATCTCCTCAACCGTAGAAGAGATCTGTTTTGCATTACAAGTTTAGAAAGATAAACTGAGAATATCTTTCATTTATGTGTAAAATATTTTCGAAAATTGTATATTTTGGGAGAAAAGCGGATCTTAACAGTTCTAGTACTTTTTTCCATTAATTAATCTTTTTTCTATAATTAAACAACATAATTTTGTTAAAGACAAGACTCTAGATGTTATTAACTTTCTACATCTATTTCTTTTATCGTAATCGGTGTAGTATTTTAGAAGAAACGCAATTTAAAGTTTACAAAAAACCTCAGTACACGTTGCATTTCACTTTCTTCTCTGGTATATTACATACAGCTATACTGGTGTACCAGAAGTAGGATTTATACTGCGCTACACTAAGAAATTGAAAATTTTATGAAAAATCGTAGTAGAATTCTAAAAAAGGAATAAGTAATTACGTTTCAAAGAGCGTTTTCTCCTAAAATACTCCATCGATTACGATTAATAGAAAGTTTTAGAAAGCTGATGACATCAAAAATTGTGTGGGGTAATTACAGAAAAAAATTAATTAATGACAAAAAAGTACTAAAATAAATGAACGCTACAACAACAACATGGTGGATCCCGATCTGCTCCCAAAAAGGGATGTTCTTCCCGGTTCCGGTTTTATAGCCCTTTCACCTTTAAAAATTTAACCGCCTATGCCTCCTAAACTATAGCACATGTCAGGTTGGTGTTGTTACCCTTAAAAAGGTTATAATAATATCCTTCATTTATATTATAAACAATTTTGTCAAAACCCTTACAGTTTTGGAGACACCGCAATTTAAGAGTTTTAGTACTTTTTATTCCAATTCAATAATTTTTTCCTAGGTAAAATTCATAATTTAGATATATAATTATCCCCATAGTAGGGAAGTATTTCTTTCTTTTGAAATTAATTTCAGCAGGATCGGTGCAGTATTTTCGGAGAAATACCTTTTGAAACGTAAGTATTCACGTACGCGATTTTTTATACATATTTTTCACATGCGGCGCTCGTTTCCTAAGTGAATTATTATTGATTGCAATAAAACCACTTTTACTAAAATCTCTTTATTTATAGAAGCAGAAGTCAAATATGTGCCTACATATTGTATTTACGTGATTGCGACTTTTAAACTGTGATTTCCCCTAAAGCCGATTTCTCCTTTCCTTTTACTTTTCCTAAATTGTATTTTATGAGACGACGCAGGCGTAACGCTGACGATGGAAGCTGACACTCTAAACAGGTATTTACGTATTTCTTTATAGTTGGAACATAATTACCGTTATCCCAAAGCTCAGATTGGTTGTTTTTTTGTTGATATAAGTTGTTTCCCTCAAACCTGCTTCCGGAGGTATCTCTCGAGTGGAACGTAGGGAGCCTAGTCACTGTCAAGCTGGTTCAGTGCTTGCGGATATTGGAAAGACTTGCACGATCCGTTCGCTACCAGGCTCTTTGAAATCCCAGTCAAGATGGGCCGTATTAAGGTGTTACACGACCCGTACCGAAGATCAGCGTGGCTGAGGGCTCAGTGTAAAAAATAGCCCAGTCACTAACGTAATAACCGGATAGCTGGCGCCCTCCGGATTATTAAGACTTATCTTAATCTATCTAAATCTATTTATCTATTTACGGATCTAAAAGAGATCTTTTATCGCATAAAAAATCTTCATGGAAAAAAAACAAAAAGAATATTTGTCTTGCGGGCAAAAAGTAGCAAAAACATTGGAGACAAGAAAGGGAGGGAAAGGAGCAGAGCTAAAGTTACGGCGGCTAGCAACGCCGTGGCTGGAGCCACAAAAAAAAAAACTTCAACCTCTAGGTAAGGCCCGAAAGAAACCTGAAAAGCATAAAAAAGCAGCGGCGACCACCGTCCGTAAAAGTAGGAAGTATTACACGTCAGCCTCACGGCCGGCGAAGAAACTTATTACAGACAATCCTTGTACGGTGAATACCATCACAATGGAACCTCTAGCCACGGGGAAACATACTGTCAGGAAGTTATGCAGCTGCTGTGAATGCGATTCGTGTAGCTTTCCTTCCCAGGGAGTACCCCAAATAACGCTGAGCTCTGAAGACCTCACTACTCTGGAAGATTCCTTAATCATTGAGATAGGCTGGACCTCCTAAGGCTGGATCTCCGAGTTTGTCTTCAATAGACTTAAACCAGATAAACTTCAATAGACTTAAACTTAAAACCAGAGCATTTCTTGGTCTACTGGATGGATGACCAAACGGCGATGTGGCTTCAAGAGAAGGCACTGCAGTTGGATGAGTGGAAAGGTGTGACGCTGATGACGCCTCATGGGGAAGACGAACCCAAGGTGCACAATCTTTTGTGCCTCAAGGACGCCCTTTTGTGCCCAAGGTGCCTCAACAATGGAGTTGGACGCCCCCCTCGAATGAGGGTGCACGGTCAGCATAGTGACGCACAGGAGAGATGAGGCCATGATCACGATAGGGCGTCAGGGCCGCAGTTATTGCCGGAAATCTGCCAACTCATCCCTGAGCATGGTACTGTACAGGGAGCAGTTTCGAAGTCTGCACAGTAAGCAGATAAAGGTAGTTAGCGACCTAAGACACGAGAAATCTTGTGTGTGTGTCCCTTTAAATAAAGAAATTAACAATGTATGTATTTCAGAAATACTAAGACAAAACCTAGTGGCAGTCGAGACCAATGTGGAACGGGACGGCACTCCTCGGCTATTAGTGATAGCCTCCGCTTACTTCCTTGTGGACTCCGAAGACAATCCACCCATGGAGGTTGCCAACCTGATGGACTATTGCAGACAGCGGGACCATTCCTCATCAAACATCACGCAGTCTGGGGCAGTACAGATATCAACGAAATTAGAAGATTAGGTAGGAATTGTAGAGTAGGAATATAATTAACAATAAATCTGTTAAAGATATTCCCTTCCTCGTCTACCCGAGGGACGATATGAATAAACAATAAAGATTTAAGAGGCATTTTAAGGTAGTACTCAGTAATAAAAAGCTATGGAGTGACGATTGCTTCAAATATTTGGCGAAGACCCAAAAGTGGTATACGGATGGCTCTAAAACACTTCTAGGATTAGAGGCTGGAATTGCGACACACCGCAAAATGCACTCGGAAGGCATGGGTAATGTAACCACCAGGCGAAGTTCTTCGCCATAAACATACATATGTGGTGAACTGAACCTAAGATGTAAAATAAGAGACCAGAGCATTGTAATAATGTCAGATTCTCAAGCAGATGTGTCATGTGATTCTCAAGCGTGGGAATGTTTAGTAAAACGTAATTGTCTGGGCAGATAAAACAAACTGAAACTGCTTTGTGTTCCCGCACTTGCAGGGATATTAGGTAATAAGGTGTCGAGAAAGGGTGTGAGCCACCCATTGGTGGGGTTGAAACAATACTATCGTAGGGGCCTGCACACGTAAACTCCTAATTGGGATATACAATCCAAAAAGGCAAAGCTCTGCCTTGACTTTAATAAAATCAACCTAAGCAAGTTGACTGGATTTCTCACCGGTCATCGTAGACTTATTGGACATCTAAAAACATTGTGCATTGAGACAACGGTTTGCCGCGTCTTCAAAAACGGCCATGAAACGCCAGAATATTTTCTCTACGAATTCCGCTTTTCATACTGAGCTTTTTCAAGAGCTTAGGAAACACTAATATAACAGGACTGTAAAAGGACTTATGAAGGGGGCACAACAAATCTTTTGGTCATGGTGCATTTTATCCATGTATATAATAATAAGAATAATAATAATATTGTTGTTTCTTAACTACAACAATAACAACCGCTTTTTACTGCTTCCATCTGGTTTCGAAGTTATAACACTTTTTCTTATAATAAGGTCCGATGATTAGCTGCACTTTCCCCAAACACTTCATTGATGTTTCGAGCTGCCTGCGATGCATTGGTTCCGCGACGAAACTCATATTTGAAGATTACCAACATGCTTTACCTTTCCATTGTCTTAGGAAAGCTAATCTATATCAGAAGATTCAAAAAGTATCTACGATTTGCACTATAAGTTTGAAAGAGTAATGATGCACCTTCATGATATGGAAAAACATAAAAACCGTTGTAGTCATGTGTCAGAGATATCAACTCTCAAACTCAGATCTTATGAAAATCGGACATTTCATATTTAATGACCTAATATCTTAGTTTTAAGCAGCTTTTATAGATTTGCGTAAGCCATGCAGCTACGTGATGTATCCCGTTTTATAAGAGTGCTGGAAAAACGCCGTCGGGTCACGTTGATTTATATGGATCGAATGAGTTGATCGCCCATCTCACCCTGTTTTCCGATAGCCCAGCGCATTCTTCCATTTCTCCTGAGTGTTCTTCGCTGTCAGGTTGCGTACTGTCTGTGCAGTTTGGGAAGTGTACATCCTAGCCAGTTCATTTGTGTTCTCGA
Source organism: Myopa tessellatipennis (assembly GCA_943737955.2). Lineage (NCBI taxonomy): Eukaryota > Metazoa > Arthropoda > Insecta > Diptera > Conopidae > Myopa > Myopa tessellatipennis. The sequence goes on from OX031317.1 coordinate 22,469,178, forward strand.
TCTTGGTGCAGAGGTTTCTCCAAAATGTCTTCTTAGCTGCCCTGATACCTTTTTTGTATTGCCGAAGCAGATCGTTGTATTTCGCCTATAACAAAGTTTTGTCTGTGATCATGCCCGCTTTGAAGCTGTCTCGTAGATTGCGCCTACTTTCCCGTAGTACTTCTCTCACTTTATTCCACCAGAAAAGTTTGCTCTTTCGTTCAGGTCGTGTAATGCAACAAGCAGTTCTGTATGCAGACATTAGTGCCTTAGAAGACAGAGTTTTCAATGTCGCCGACATTCCTAATTGGTACCGGTGGACCCATTCTGTAGTATTCTTGTTTAATACCTATTCGCACGGTGCCCAGTCTGTTTTTCCGGGATTTCTATACGCTTCAAAGGTAGTATTCACATTCTGAGATATGGTATATACGATGTTACAGACGTTGCCCCTCACACTTGTTTTTTATATAATTTTTATTATTTTTTATATTATTTTTATATATTACTCTGAATAAAGGTATTGTTTTTCCTCCATAAACATATCCATAAGACAACGCATGTGATCCCCTCACGCATGCATCTACAATAGAATATTGGTAAGCAGTAGCGAGAGTGAGGAAGACGTAGTTGCAGCAGGCCAATTGACAAACAAGCAAATTTTAATCAAAAGTTATAAAAGCAGTAGCACGCGTACACATCGCTTATTTAATTTCTGAACAAGCAAGCGGAAACATCTTGGTAAGTTCTAGCAGAGCATACTCTTTCTACTACGATGAAGTCTCTATTCAGCAACTTAGCGTCTCTCTGTTGTATGCATCCGCGGTCGGATTTATGTAGCAGGCTAAGTCGACCATCACATCATTCGTCGGTGGATAGCGATCGCATTCGAAACCCGTGGCAGGCCAAGTCGACCACCACGAGCTCAACTGTGATACCCTTCTCTCAAACACTTTCTCCAACTATCCTCTCTCTCTCTCTTGTGGTATCTCTATCTTCTTCCATACATGCGATACTAGAACCCCAGAGTATAAAGTCCGGTCGTTTCATTTTATTATAGTCCATACGGCGTTCAAAGCGAAGAAATCAACTACAACAGAGTCCAACATTCCTCGCTGCAACACGCCTAAGTTTTTATTATAGCTATAAGTTAAATAATTTTAAATATTGTTGAGTAAGTAATTACGTTTTTTTATATGCTTTACAGTTAAAACTACGCACAATTATTCAACGCAAAATTCAACAATAAAGATTAAAGATCGTAACAACAAAAACAAACAAAAGTGGCTCTTCTAATATAAATTTTCTTGAGACGGACCTGGACAGCCCTGAGCTACTCACGCTCAAGTTTGCGAACCTAAAGTTTGAAAGCGCGACTAGGGCCAAGGTCATTAAAACGACCAGAAGGCAAACGCGAAGTTTCATCCTCAGTGCTGTAATGAGGAATGAGGTTAGATCTACATAATTCCATATTTAATGAGAATGGCGGACTTGTTTTCACTTAGCGTAGCTGATGTGAAAAGCTTGTCGTGCTGTGACCTTAGACCCGATACCTGTTTCCTGAGGATACCCACGTTTCCTGGACTACTGCCACGTCGTAACTGCCCTCCTCTAGTGTGAGAAGCAGCTCGGCTGAGGCTGGTCCCGAGTGGGGCCGGTTACTTTGTGCGGTTCCTCCAAAGTACTGGAAAGGATCATGGTTGATCGCCTTCATGAGAGTATACATAAGTGCGGAACTGAGTCCTTTACAGTTTGGCTTTGTCAAGGGCAAATCGGTTGAGGAGGCATAGATGGATGTGAAGAAGATTCAGATGCGTAGGTGAATCAGACGCTAAGTATGTTTTAGTAGTCTTTGTAGACTTCAAAAGTGCGTTTGACTACTTGAGCTGGGCGAGTGAGATTGGCAGACTGCATGAGTTCAGTATTGCTGTCAGAATTGAATCTCTGGAAGAGTTACTTTTCTGGCAGAAAGGCGTGCGTGGAAGCCAGAAATGATTCTGTATAGATGAATGTGGTCCGAGGATGTCCTCAGGGGTCCATTTGTGGTCCATTTATTTGGAACATGTTGATGACCCCCTTTTATGGCGCCTCAGTAGGATCTTTAAGATCTGTGTGTATGCGGATGACTTGCTCATCCTGATCGAGAACGCTCTCGACGTGAAGTTGAGCAGCACGGTCTGGTGGCGATGACTGCAGTGTGCGAGTGGAGTGATGGTGTTGGTGTGAATGTGGCAATGGATAAGACTGTGATGATGTTGTTGAAAGGCAAGTTGTCACAAAATCGGCCTCCATTTCTTCCGGTGAATGGGGTTTCCCTCAGGTGAGCGATTACATTTTTTCCTCACCTAGTCTGGTTGACAGAACGATTGACGTGTGTGGTTGGTCAAATGCGCCGTCTCTTACAGTGTGAATGGTAGGCTCAGCAGGGGTGCCATACCCATCGTTTATGACGGCCTACTTCTTGATGGCGCAACATATGGGTTGGCTGCATGGGGCGAGGTGGTCACCTCTGCTGTGGGGTATTAAAAGGTACATTCCTGCTCACGTGTGGGTGTGGCCCTTCTTGACCTGGAGGTGTTACGTACATCCTTCAGACTAAAGAGGGGAATTCCACTGCAAAGTAATTCGTTAGATAGGTTTCAGTTGGAGGGCATGAGTGTAAGTGAGCGCAAAGGACGCCTGTTTGAATGTGTCAGATTTAGATGGGACAATAGTTTGAATGGTAGAGTGACGTATCGGTACATACGCGACATCACAACCGTGGTCTTTCGACCAAGATTCATATTCAGCATACACCTGGATTTCTTACTTACGTGGCATGGGTCCCTCAATGCCTTTTTGCACTCGAGGAATCTGAGCCCTAGAGCGTCCTGCGACTGTGGTGCACCTGCTGAGGACTGGATCCACCTGTTGTGTGAGTGTCCGTTGTACTGGCCCTATAGGGACTTGGCGGAGATGGGGATTATCTGGACGGACCAGGGGTGGGACGTGAGTGAAATGCTCTCCAGGGAAGAGTATATGCGTTGTGTAGACAGGTGTCTGTATGAATTTAGTATGCAAGAGCGTTTTATGTGTGGTGCAAGAATTTGTTGAAAGCGGGAGTAACTAGGTGGGACTATGGTGAGTCTTTGTCTGGTGTGTGATTCCGTTGAATGTGAGAGTGATTAAGCGGCTCTCCTCTGCCCCGAGTCCATACGTTCATTCTTCCAATCTCCTATCGCACCTAAATAGCGGCAACCAGTCCAGAGTTATGAAGGAATTCAAATGGTAGTAGTTGGGACTACGAGGTCTGACCAGAGGCTTTTTTCTGGTTCCACGGGTTGTCAGAAGGCCCCGGATATTGCATGCGAGCTGACATGAGGTAGGCCCCCTTGTGGGAGTGTCGTGGTGGCTGTGGTTAAAACCCAAACATACGCGGGTAGAGCCTGGCTCAATGTGGAGTTGCATTGCAACCGGGTGCCGTGACCCATAGAATGGCGGAGGTTTAAGATAGTCCTCAACCCTTAACCAAAGGGAGGGTCATGTCCAGGATGCATGACTTCGAATTGGTACCAGTTGGCTGGATGGATGGGATCTCATATGTGATCTGCATGTGCACTTTGCATATGCAGATTGGATGTGTGGATTTCTCTTCTGTCTGGTTGACTGGGGCGCTGGTTGACGCTTAATTCAACTCCGGGTGTGATGCCACACCGTAAGTTTAAGCCTCTATCGAGGCAGGCACTCACGTAAAACACCACAGGCATCTGTCCGGTTCCTCCATCGTCTTACTCCTCAGTTGTGGGTTGGTGGCAGCTTCTGCTAGGTCCTTATCCAACTCGTCGCTTCCTAGCGTATTCGTGTTTTGGTCGTCTACGTGAAACTTCCTTAGGCGTAAGAAGACACCTCCTACCCCCCCCCCCCCCCAGACCATCATTCCAAACCGCAGGAAGGAGTTCCTCCGTCTGCTTCGTGATCTGCAGGATGTAGTTCTGCCCCCATCTAGTGTGGAGGGTTTCGCAGCATGCAGAACCTGCCACTCACTGGTTGGCACATCAGGGTTCTGCCTCTGCAGAAAACGAAGGGCCGTATCGGGCACTACCACCCGCGGAATGAGGACTTTCGCCTTAGGAATAGAGGGGATGTGTGATTTATCAACTAAATCAAAGTTTGCGGTCAGGGCCCTCCCATAAGCCCTGGAGCTTCTTAACCACTCCCTTTAACCAGTGGAGTGTTATTTGGTGATTGCATTTGACCAGCTTTACACCATTAAACCAGCCTACGCCGTCAAAAAAGCGCATCGGTTGGTCCGTGTGCATCATGCTGATCACTTCGTTTATCACTCCAGTCTCCACCATCTTCCATTGCCCCTCCCTCATCTGCTAGTAGGGATTTGCTCAGTTGAGGATCGCAACTGTCAAATGACGCTTCGCGATCTCACTGGCCTTCCTTTTAACGGGCAGCGCTTCGACCGCAGCTTTTGAAGTTGATGCTTGCGGGTCCTCTCTTAGCTTTCTATGCAAATATTTATTATTACAATTGGTGCAGGAGTTCAGGATAAAATGCATCTGAAAACTTAGAATCACGTAAGTAAAAACCACTTTCTTGAATATATTAATGCATCCACGTAAGAGTACATAAATATTCCAGTGATATTCCATGAGAACTTATTTGTAATTTTAAAAATTCATAATTTTAATATATTTACAATAGTTGTCTGATTTCTGCTTCCGACTTTTCATAATTTTTCCGTTTCAAGGGCGAAAAAGAGGGAACAATGTACACGAGAATATTCAAGAAAATATTTTTATATTTTTTATTTGTTTACTATTTTCCTCACAAAATATAAAAATGTTGAAATTGACAGCCAGAACCGGATTAAGTTGTAGGAAATACAGCTGATCGATGTTCGAAAGCCTTAATCGGATTATGAAAGCAAATTTAAGAACCTTTAATTTAAAATTTAAAAGTATTAATTTAAGTATACCTTTCCAAGTATTACAAAAACAAGTCTGTATCTCTTGTCTTTAAGAGATATAATCCAAAACTTTTCTAACTTCCAAGACCTTTAACTCTGAAACCAGATGAGAGCGGTGAAATTTTTTTTTGTGTTGATTTTAAAGTAAAAAATAACAGCAACAACAAAATTGGAGCGTTGGGCTAGCGGTAAACTTGCCATATGTTCATATCTACTCTGCTCGTTGTTCTGTTCATGCAAAACCAACCACAAGAGGTTTTATCAAGAACTTTATTTTGTTTCAAATGTAAATTGGTACGATCAGCACTTCTAGTATCGACATTCCTGTGGATCTAAAGTTTTTAATATAAAAAGATGCCAAAGTTATCAATTACAAATTCAGACTTCACCAAATGTGTGAACAAAAAACCAAGAAATATTAAACTTAAAAGCAAATCTAATGAAGTGTTTAAACAGAATACAGAAGAAGCAGATGAAGATTACACTGGTGAAATTCAAGTTGAAAAAGATAATGGTACAAATCCTGATCAGAATTTAATATTACAAACAAGAGATGAGAAAACAACTCAAAACTTAATAAAGAAATATAACGAGAGGAGAGGAAGACAGATATTTGTCCGATTTCCCATGAAGTTGCCAGCAGAAGAAAACGAATTCCAACAGAAAGCCAAGGCTCTTTCGGATCTTGTTGTAAGAGCTCACAAGCCCCGTCAAAAACACGCTCGATTCTGCCTTATTGACTTTAATTCAAAACAAGATCGTGACTTGGCTCTAAAAAGTATACGTAATGCGATTTTAAAAAAAGATGAAAATTTCAAAGGTATCTTTGTCTCAATACCTCGCACTGAGAGTGAGAAATTCGTACAGGATCTTGTAGATAAAAAACTGAAATCTTTGGAAACAAAAAGATCTAAAATGCGTCTAAAGCGTGAGATCAAAAAAGCTTTAACCCAAAATGTTACTTCATCAATTGTTGTACGCAATCTTCCAAAGGGTGCTTCAGTAGCAGACATCAGACAACTGTTCCCTAATGCAGTAGATATACATGTTAAACCAAATTTACGGCTCAACAAAACTAGTGGAGCATGTGTGGCATCAATCACACTACCGTCGGTCGCGGAAGCAAGGGCAACTGTGAAACAATCACTTTCTCTGGGAGGAAGAGAACTTTCAATATGTTTTGATACAAAATAACTAATGAAACTAGATCAATCAATTTGATCAAAATTTGTGGAAAGTAAATACATTGATTCGGTTTAATAAAAAAGTTAAATGTTGATAACTGAAGTTTGTCGGTTATTTTCTGGTTTTGATGTTTTAATAGATTGAACACTATCAAATTCGACAAGCACAACCATAGGACCATAGGAAATTATAAAAATCGGTAATTATCGGTCATGGTCCTGCTTCTATTTTCATAACGAAAAAATGGCCCTATTTCTATTTTCATAACGATATCGCTAGTTTTCTTTTATATTGATTACTTAATTTTTTTACTTTTCCTTTCTTTTTACATTCTATTTAACAATCAAACAAAATTGTGTTGCGCTGTCGTCGCTCGATATGCGGTTTAATTCCCAATATTGTTTCGCCGATCGCTATAGCTTGCGAATTTTATTGTGTTAGGGCTATAATGCATTGAGTTTGACAACCGAATAAGATATTTAAAGGACCAAACAATACAATAAAATTGGAAGTTATTTTACTGTTGTAAAATAGGAAACAGAAGCATAAATCGGGCACCGTACAACATGATCAATCTTGTTGTTATTTATTCTGTTGTTTTTGGCGCTGACTCCAATAAGAACTTCAACAAGGGGTGGGAACTGATATTTAAAATTTAACTGCCCATATCTCGTAAATTATAGTAGATATCCGGTTGCCGGTTTCACCGGTGCCGTTTTAAAGGTACTTAGAGTATCTTCTATTTATGTAATAAGATATTTTACCAAAAATCTTATAGTTCTCGAGAAAAACGCAATTTAAGATTTTTAAAACTTTTGTGAATTCAGTAATTTGTTCCTAATTAAAATATGTAATCAACACATATAATTATAGAAATTCTAGGAAAGAACAGGTCATTAGCTTTATACAGAAATTTATTTGACCATGATTTATGTAGGAATTTAGGAGAAATTGCATTTTTAAAATCGCAATGACGTAAGTACAAAGCAAAGTAAAAAATTTTTATGAAAAATTGTAATGTAAAAAGAAATACCGACCTGCACACCATAACAAAGAATATTTGTGCCAAATTTCATTATATCTTCACCGGTTCTCCTGTGATCGTGATTTCAACAAACAGACAGACGGACGGACATGGCTAAATCGACTCAGGAGGTGGCGCTGATCAAGAATATATATACTTTTCTATACCTATCGCCTCTATTTCTATGCGTTACACATTTCGTGACAAAGTGAATATACCCTTAACCTTAAGGTGTAGGGTATAAAAAGAAAATTATATATATAAATAATAAAACTTTTAAAAATGTTAGAAGTTGTGAATATCATGTGTCTTACAATACTAGTAGTCTGCGTGCATAAGTATAACACCCCGTGCCAAAAAAAGTCGCACCTCGAAAAATTGCAAATTCCGATTGTCAGGTAAAAAATGTGAGCAATCGATTTCAGTTAGGAAATTGAGGAGAAACCTTTAGGATAACCTCGGAATGGACATTAGCAAAAGAACTACCCATAACGCCTAAAGGATATGGGCATTAAATCTCGTCGGAAGCTAGGAAGCCCTTCTTAACAGCGGATATAAAGAAAAAACGATTGGAATGGGCCAAAGGAGCATCAGGAATAGCCAGATTCCGATTAGCGGCATGTCATATTTTCCGACGAATCAAAATTTAATTTTATTGGACCCGATGGAAAGGCGACAGTCCGAAGAAGGGCCGAGAAGTGCTATGTTGAATGCATTTTATGAACTGTGAAGCACTAACCATATACAGTAAGACCCCACTTAACGCTGTTTCGGTTTAGCGCTGATCTGACTGCCTTAGAATTTTATTTGTTTTTATAAGTATATTCGTTTATATTGTTATTATTTTTGTACGAAATAAATTTTTGGTTTTATTTTTGTTAAAAAAACATAATTATTAAATTTAATACCTCACCAATTTTCTATCCATCTTCCCCTAACCCCATTATGTGTTTACGTATTAAGATATCCTGTTTAGCGCTGTTTTGCATTAGACTCTACATTGATGGAACGTCTGCTACGCTTTAAGCGGAGTCTTACTGTATTATGGTATGGGGATGCACCACTTATCATAGAGTTGGACAAATTTTGATGCCAGAGGGTTCCATCAATCCAGAAAAATAAAACGATTATTCAAGAAGGTTTAATTCCCACAGTCGAGCGGCCACGTTGAAAAACCAGTTTTTCAAGACTATAGTTCAACTTGCCTCCTAGCAAGTTCTGTGATAAAATTTTTAATTTTTTTAATAAAAATGGGTTTTAGTGGTTATATTCTATTCAAAGGTATCACAATTTAAAAAAAATCTTGGCATAACATCAATAACATCCTGGAATATTGAAAATTTGTGGGGAATAATGCGGCGTAAGATCCAAGAGAAATCCCCGAAATCTGTTCAGGAACTAAAAAATGTTATAAATGAAGTGTGGTATGAAGGAATCCAAAACCAAATTAGAAATCTTCGATTCAATTCCAAGGATAATAGACTCGGTATTAAAGCTAAAGCTGGTTCAACCAAAACCTAAAAAAATAAAATTTCAAAAAAAAACCAAACATCTAATATTTGTATTCGGAAAATATTTAACAATAATAAATTAAGAAAACCTAAGAAATCCAATTCTTTTCATTTTTTATCCTTTTTTATAAGAGGTTTTAAAAGTAACCTACCTTTTTAGCGGATCTACCTACCAACTCATCCTAACTTTTTTGCTAAAAGATTTTGAACAGATAGAGGCTATAGGGATCATATAAACAGGCCAATCATTGTACTATACAACAATCATTATTTTATTGAATTTTGAACGAATAATGACAAATTATTAGTGCGGTGTTTTTGTTTTTTTCTCCTTCGAGGTGTAGGAGATAACAACATAAGAGACCAGCAAACTATGGGGAAACTCAAATATAATCAGTCAGTGTTGCCAGATCCCGACACAAGGAATTTGCACTATAGAAAATTACCCACCCCTGCCTGGCTACGCCAATGGTTTAAACGTCTCCTCCTATGCGGAAGTTGTCTTTCTTTTAACGGTCGCTATCGTACCCGTGGGCTTCCCAGCCATCCATCTAACTGGCGAGCAATTAGATTTCTCGGTTGCTCACTCAAGCCAGGATGGATGGATGTGAATTATACACACACTACAGCACGGGACTGGCTAGCTCGGACTATTTTGATCATCAGACCATGAGATGGTGCCGGGTTGGGTGGCACTTTTTTCAGGAAAGATGGAAACTCCGGAAAAAATTCTGCGATTTACCGACTTCCAGAATAAGGCGCTGCCCACACAGAGGTGGAGAATATACCGTAATGTGGAAAATGATAGTAGCCTAGTTCTCAACATCTATATGGATGGGCGAACTATAAGCAGTTCAGTTAATGTTTAAGAGAAAATCGAAAAAGACGACTGGGATCGAAAGAGTAACGATCCCTCTTTGTGGTAAAAAATTCCTCAAGAAACCATTCCTGGAAGGGAGGGATGGATTTCTATATTCCGCAACTAGTTAATCAAGCACAACTATTCCTTTTAATAATAACCGACGACAGATCTGACTGCGGCAGGAGTGAACATCAGCGCATTTCGCTCGACTTTCCCCATACCCCTTTGACCCGGCGGTGAGGTTATTTGAGAGGAAAATCAAGACGGGCGTCGTTCTTAGCTGCGATGAAAATGCCCACCACACAATTTGGGGCAGTTCCGACATCAACCAAAGAGGTGAATCCCTACATGAATTTATAAACTATTATAGCTTAGGTATGTGCAGTTTAGGTAATTCGCCAAGTTTTATTACGATAAATTTCAGAGACGCTCGCGCATGGCTCGTTCTACTCGAATCTTGTTGCTAATTGATTCGGCTCAGGGGACCTGTCCATCCATATCTGATCATAGATATTTTCGGTTCGATTTTGGACATTCTAAAGTGACCAAATGGGAAACTTACAAAAGACGCCAAAAGTCGTGTCAGTCGATTAAATTTTTGCTCTTTTATGAACTTCTATACCCTTTTGTGAATATTAACGTTTTGTTTTAAACAGTTCTTGGACCTGCTGTCAAAATGTTTATTAAAAAATTGTGCTTACATATGTATAAAACACAATGCGGCTTCAGCCTCAGCTTCGAAAACGAACACAAGCAAAATCTAATGAGAACAAAAAAAGCCTGAGGCGGCAAATTTTTTTGAAAAATTCTAACGAAAACAATATGATTTTGACAGCAATAAAATTTTTTTACTTCAAACATTTTTATGATATTTCAGCAGGCAAAATAATGAACTTGAAAAAAAATTAATACCAGAAATTCGTGGACCCATGTCCATTTTCAATTAAAACAAGCGCCATAATATGGACCTGTGCCCTAATTATATGTAGTTTGTCAATCATTTAAAGATATTTTTAGTTTTCTGTGTATAAAATTTCTAATTTATTTTGTTTTTTGTAAACGTAAATAAATAATAACAGCTGTTGATGCCTGAAGCTGAAGCTTTTCGTTTTGTTCCGACTTCAAAAATGCACAGAAAAATAAAAATATCTAAAAATTATTGACAAACTACTTATAATTAGAGCCCCATAACATATTATGGGGCTTGTTTTAATTGAAAATGGACATGGGTCCACGAATTTTTTATTAATTTTTTTTCAAGTTCATTATTTTGCCTGCTGAAATATAATAAAAATGTTTGAAGTAATAAAAATTTTTATTGCTGTCAAAATCATATTGTTTTTGTTGGAAGTTTTGAAAGTTAACATATTTTTATGATAAAACGTAGACAACATTTTTGAGGGGAAATTTTTGAAGCCATACGAAAATCTATTTTGAGGCCGCCTCTGGCTTTTTTTTGTTCTCATAAGATTTTGCTTGTGTTCGTTTTTGAAGCTGAAGCCGCATTGTGTTTTATACATAATTAATAAATTTTTTATTGTAATTAAATTTGTGTATGCATGTTTTTATTTAGCTAAAAAAATATACAAGAAATTACTGCAATATATAAGCTTAATAATTACTGACTGTGGTACCTAAATCAGTGCGTCGTGCGTTGCGTTACTGTCAAAATAAAGTAGGATCGGCATTAATTTAAGTACCATAGTTATTCAACATTAATTAGTTCGCATTTTGAAATCGACACATAAATTACATACAAAAACCCAAGCAATCAGCTTAAAAAAATTTCCGATTGACAGCGAACGAGCGGCAATTTTTCAAGTACCAATTGCGATAGGACATTCGCCTTAATCAATTTTAGAAAATTACATATGTATATATGGCAGTATCCTGTTGCTGTTAGCTCATAGCTCAGCTCTAGGTAACATCTACAAAAGTAAAACAATCCTATATCTCTAGTTTTTGGAAATTTCGAGAACATACTTTTTTACTTTATATTTTTTCGTTTATCAATGCCTCGTGACCAATTCTCCTATAACTAATTTATCTCTTTCCTGTTATTATATTATTAATAGCAATAACTTAATACTAAATAATATAATGGAACAAATTAAGAACAGGTCCGTCGGACCGATTTAAAAATTTTTTTTTTCCGTTAGGAAAGCCATCTTCTATTTACGAACATTCAAAAATGCAAGAAGTGGTATTAATAAAACGTAAGTATCTCGTAAATCAAGTAGGATATCGGAAGGTATTTTTAGACCATTTTTGTCCAAAAATGTGGGGTATAGCAAACATGTTAAACACCGTTATAAATATGAAATCATCGGATATTAACAAAATAATTTTAGTTGATACCTCAATCGTCATTTAAAAGAAAAGAAAATTGAAATATCTCCTTTATTACCACAGTAATTGCCAAAATATATTCATATAAAAGCATGACCTCGTTATGGGGCTTCCAAATAACTTTCATGCCGATATCTCTATTGGTTTAAAAGATATCGCTCTTTAAATTATACAAATGTTTGACTTTTAGAGCCCTATAACTATTAAACTAAAAAAGACCGGGTAAAGTTTTTTCATTTTTTGACTTGGGAGGGTAAGGGCTATTACTGTTAAAAATAAAAAAATGAGATGTGGACCTAAACTTTATGTAAGCCAAAATAATTTTGAGTGCTCCAAATATATAACATTGAAAACAATTGGAACATTGTTCGACAAAACTGTGAAATTGTTATATGGCTTTTATTGCTTTCTGTACAAAAATTAACGTTACGCTCTCGGCTTTCAGAGTTCATCCATAGAGGAACTTCTGCGAAGCAAAACAAAATGATTGCTGTCGTCGAGGACAAGCTTCTCTGAACAGTATGAAACGTCAACTGTTTTGCTGTATTGTAAAGAATGCTATTTGGTTGTTTTATGTGTAATCGCAATACCAAACAATATTTTGCGCGAGCAGAATTGGTTCATCGAGGGCAAACAATGTTCGTAGTGTAATATCGGCAAATGTACTATGGGCGATAGCGCACATGGATTTGTTTGGTAAGCAAAAAATGTACGCATAGGTATGTATATAATACATATCATCTATACTTAAATTATTGTTTTTTTAAAAAAATTATAAATTAATACCTGAAAAATGGCTTATTAAACTTAAGAAAATCTATATCGAATACTTAGGTTACTAGTTACTAACTCGCTTTTTTTTATTTAAACAAAAGCCAATTGTAAAGGATAAGATAACTGAACTCGGTCTTCTGATGCATAACAAATTCATTAATTTTAGAGCGTATGATAATTGCGTTCGTTACGCGCCTTGCAAAATTTATATGCAACTAAGCTTATAGCTAAAAGGCCAAATGTCAAAACAATTCCTCCTATGAATGACGGACCATCAAATCGGTGACAATGGGGTACAGCAGTAGGAGTAATGGTTGTAGTTTCAAGCAATAAAGTTTTCTTCTGAATAACTACATTTGATGCCTCTGTATTTAGTAATGAAGTAGCAGTAGAGTTTGGAGCTTTATGAGTAGTAATGTTGAACTTAGAAGCTACTGTAGTAAATATTTTGACTGGAGTGTTGGTATATAAGGTGTCTACTTTATCTGTAGTTATGTCCGTCGTAGTACTGTAAGAATCATCTGAAGACATTGTTGGACTGTTGGACTCATCCGTTGCTAAAATACTGGACGTTATGTTTTTATTCTCTTTAGGCATATCTGCACGTTGTAACTTCTTTAATGCGGTGAGGTCATTTGTAGAGATTTCTAGATAAATAAAATAATATTTATAATATTACATTTATAATATTTTATTACATTTATAATATTTATTTATAATATTACATTCCACTTATGCTTAAAAAAAAGTAATATTAAAACCAGAAAGAATGTTTACTTCGGCTTGGCCGAACATTCATATACCCTACACCCGTAGGATAAAATTATAGTTGACTTCTAATAATTTAACATTTTCAATCCCAAAAAGCATCACAGAGCATATTTGTGTCAAATTTCATGACAATACCTGTATTCGATCTACTGTAATCGAGTTTTATTTCATTAGTGGACGGACCACGCCCAATTTGAAAAGTATATTTTGGTCCGAGACGGTGGGCCCGTGAATAAACTTTCAATTACGAATTCGCTCTACAAGTTGAGAAATTGAGCTATAAGTATGGATAAATTTATATTCACTATAAAAAGTAAGTGTGACAATGGTCCCATTTTCAATACCAATGAGCTTCTGATGATAGAGAATATTCGTGCCAAATTTGATTTGGTTTTCACAGACGGACAGACAGCCGGACGGCCAGCGCTAAATCGACTCAGGAAGTGAAGCTGATCAACAATATATATATTTTTATATATCTGACACGCCTGCGTTAATGCGTTACAAATGGAAGAAAAAAACGAATATACGCTTATCACTTCCTGAGTAGGGTATAAAAATGTTTGTATAATACAGTGAAATACTGTTATCCACAGGTACATAGCGCTTTGCATTCTTCTATTGGTATAAAATTTTTCGTAGGATGTAGTCATTTTATTGGGTAAATATAGGGTCCGCCAAATAACTTTTTTTTTTTTCAAAATGCTATGAAAAAAACTACTGAATATTTTCTCAAATTTCTTTTTTTATTTGAAAGTACAATCCTTCCGGTTAATAATGGAAAATAATTTCATTCAAATGGCTGCCTCGGCTGGCCATGCAGTAGCCTACACGATCGGTCCAATTTTTAAGCACATTATCGATTGTGTGCAGCTGTATTTCACCAATTCACGAATATTGTCCTTTAAAGCGTCAATTGTCTCTGGCTTGTCGGCGTCACACTTATCTTTGACGGCAGCCCACAAATCCTGTTGCGCCGTCCTGTTGAAACCAAATGTTGCCAATATCCTCCTCTTCAATTTTTGTGAACAAAAATTCGTTCAACATGGCCCCATAACGATCGCCATTCGTTCGAAGAAAAATGGCCCAATTATGCCTCTGGACCAAAATCCGCACCAAACAGTGACTCGTTTTGGGTGAACCGGCTTTTCAATGTATGCGTGCGGGTTTTCTGTGCCCCAAATGCGACAATTTTGCTTGTTTACATACCCGCCAAGATCAAAATGAGCTTCATCTGAAAAGATGATTTTTTTGGCAAAATCAAAAATTTGGAAGGATAAAACTAATTATCTGTCAAATCAGACATGAGCTAAGTGTTACCATTCACGAAATAAGCACTAGTTGAAAAAAAAAAACGTTAGATGGCGGACCCTTTATGAACGTCATAAAGTCTAACTTTAACCCTCAAATACATAAATTCTTAAAATGGATGAAAGAATTAGCATGGCATAATTTCCCTAGTTTAATATCAATTTTCCCTAGGATGGCAATAATTTTTTCCTATCTCTTGAAGAACATAAGAGATGTTATCTCTTGTCCTGATCTGATGTCCTATCTCTTGTATAGGAGAGTAAGATTTTCTTGAGCGGCGGACTAGTTTGCACATATGCGATTTTCAGTTGTAATTCAGGCAACTCCAATTTGTCGGCGTATTAATTTACTTGGTGGATGCGGCGATATAAAATGTAGGCATTCCCATACGACAGCCATAACCAACCAATGATAAGCAATTCGGTTACTCTATTTTCTCGTCTTCATTCGAATTCGGAATCCCAAGCAATCCATCCATAAGATCACACCGCCCATATGTGCGTTTTATTCTCGAATTATTCGGAGTACGAGATATTCGGGAAATCTATTTCCTTAGATGTTTTTCTTTAATCTATCTTTAATTTCGAATTTCCGAAATAATAATTTACTTTTAATAATAATTTAAATTTTTATTAACGTTATAATACTATACTATATACATATATCGTTATAAACTAAAAAAACTTTTAACTGTATTTTTAACTTACCTCGACAGTTGAGAATTACAGCTACTGCAACCAAAAAAATTTTTACCAGAATCTCAGTTGAAATCGTAATTCCCTTAGTCATGATTTCGAATTTTGTGTTTAAAAGATTGAACCTGTCAGATTAATAAAACGATTTATAGGTAAATATACGTAATGAAGAAATATTTATATTGATATCAGGGTTTACGCTAATATTACTTGTGCTAAGATGGGGATACAAAGTTGATTTAAAAATTACATATATATTATCGTTCATACGGTACCGCTCATAGGTATTCGAACGATTCATATATGTGCAATTTAGACCGATTTAAAAAAAAAGGAAAGCAATTTAATCGAGTTTTGGCACACACTTAGAACTTAGAGCTTTAGTCTTTCTGTCCAGCTCGTCCCACAAAAGTTCGATGGGAGATAAATCCGGTGATTGTGGTGGCCACACTATGCGTTTCAAGATATTATTGCCTTCCAGATATTGTAAAAATGATCTGCACAAACGTGAAGAGTGCTTCAGATCGTTATCTTCTTGAAAAGTGAATCCTTCACCTATAATTCTAATTCCTGAAGCCACAGCATGTTCTTCTTGTATACTTCTTTGTTTAGTTTTTCGATGATTGTGACACGGTCGCCGGTGGATCCTGCACCGAAACATCCCCAAATCATCGTGTTTCCTCCTCCATGTTTAACTGTAGGCACAGCCATCCGACATCCGCTCTCCGATACGTCGACGAACAAACACACGCCTGTTGGACCCGAATGTTTCAAATTTGGACGTATCAGTCCAAAGCACATTTTTCCATTGCTTCAACTTCCAATCTTTGTGTGTCTTCCCGTGCCCATTCCCATCGCTTTTTCTTATTTGCAGGCCGAAGTAAAGGCTTCCTTGCTGATATTCTTCCTGACAAACCAGCTTCCTTTAGACGTCTTTTTACTGTGGAAACAGATATTGGATTTGGGCGGTTGCAGTTTACCTGGTTGGTGATATCTGGGGCCGTTAGACGTCTGTTCCGTTTGCTCTGGAATACAACGAACTTATCATCTCCTGCAGTCGTCTTTCTCTTTCTGCCGGGACAATTTCTGTTGGCAACACTGCCGATCTCTTCCTTTTTTTTAAGAATGGCCCAAGCAGAACTCTTCGATATCTTTAAACGGGCAGCAATCTGCTCGTAGGAATATCCTTCTTCGCGGAGAGTACAAACCGCAGAACGTGTCTCAATTGATAATTCTTGTCGTTTTGGCATACTTGTGCTGCTTTTTTTACTTTTCAGGACGATATGCAAATTACAATTAATGTCAGAGAGAATTCAGTCCTGGTATTTAAAGGGATTGGGTACGGATTCAGGTAACTATAAAATTTATTTCCCAACACCCAACAGATAAAAAACAAGACCATAAAAACCATTTGTATATCACCAATATTGACAGGTAGTCATTTAAATATTGTGGATGGAATTTTCCATAAAGTCGAATTCGGAATATATGCACCTGTGCCACAACAAAAAAAAGGTTACGGTTCTTAGGTTTCTCCCAAAAAACCACAGAGACGTCATAAAATCATAAAATCGAATTTTATTTCCAATGAATTCTACTGTCGTCGATGTTCTTAATGTCGTTCGAATACTAATGAGCGGTACTGTATGTTCAAAATATATATTCAAATATATGTTTCAGCTTTGGATGTGTTTAAAATACAAGTGGACACACAATGTTCTGCCGGTGGAATAAAATTTTAAGTTTTCATTTATAAGCCTATAATTATAGTAGTATAAATATGTATAGTTGTAAATATGTAGTATATCCTTAATGAAATAATATTTTATATTGTATTCTGGCCAACATTAGTAATATAAAGATACAATTTCGCAATGTCCGTGTTTTGGTTTTGGCGGTAATAAGTTAGTGCTATATTTTTTATCAGCAATCAAATAATTTTTATATAAACCAGTAAGAAAGCTATATTCGGCCTGGCCGAATCTTAGATACCCTACACCTAAAAGTTTTAAAAAAAGTGCCGAAGCTAGGATGGGGCGGGGGTGGCGATCCACTCTGGGCGGCACAATGTCGGGGGCGGCAGTTGTGGAAATCAAGTATTGACTAGCATTGCATTCTAGGCATTTTTGGGGCTACAAGTTGATTAACCGTCCCGGGGTCCATGAGACCTAGCTACGCCTCTGTATAAATAGTAGGCGTGGTCATTACCTTTTTCAAAACAAAATAACTAGCTTAGTTGTTTTATAATTGTGTTCATTTAAACTTTATTTCCGTGGTAATAAACTTTTTTTCATACTGCTATACTGTATATGTAGTGTAAAAGTGGGCGGACCGCACCCAGTTTTGATGTAATAATGTTTTTTTGTAAAACAAGTTGTTATCTAAAGGAAGTTTATATATTTAACAATATAACCCTCTTTTGCCTGTGTAACCTAAAAGTGGGCGGATCACGCCCATATTTGGCACATTCACGGATAATGCTACTCTATACCCAGGAATGAAATTTTGTTGTAATAGCTCAAAAACGACCGCTGATATCACATTTTTAATAAAAAATAGGCGTGGCCGTGGACCGATTTTGCCCATTTTCAATACCAACCAGCCCACCACATAAAACAATATATCTGCAAAGTTTCATCACGATATCTTCATTGGTTCTCCTGTGATCGTGATTTCAACAGACAGACAGACAGACGGACGGACATGGCTAAATCGACTCAGGAGGTCACGCTGATCAAGAATATATATACTTTTCTATACCTATCGTCTCTACTTCTATGCGTTACACATTTCGTTACAAAGTGAATATACCCTTACCTTAAGGTGTAGGGTATAAAAATGGTGTCCCACAGTGGATACCCGAGTGTTTTAAATGAACGCAGCTCATCAGGAATGAGCTTGAAAAGTAAGAAGTTAGTAAAAAATTGTCTGATACTTTAACGATGCGCTAAAATATTTTCTGCGCTAGAACATCCATAGGTATTGATTGCAATGTTTCTAAAAGCGCGTTAAATTTTTCTCTCACAATTGTGGTACTTATTTGAAACTTCCGAAAGTCTTGTAGAATCCTGTAAATGTAGATAAAGGGCAAACCGGTTCCCTTTCCAAATTGGTCTTCTCTCAAGGAAATTAAAATTTTAAGAAGAAACCATCCGACAGCCCACACCATATATACGATTTCAAATATAGAGTCCTTCAAGAAATAGAGAGTCCTTTACGTGCTCAGAAAGAGAATTAAGAATATCTTCTCCAATATGATTTCTAAGAGTCTACAAATCGTTTATTCTCATGATGTAAGTGCTCAAGTATGGTAAAAGATTAACGATGGGCGGACTTCCGAGGGCCTTTAGGAAGCGGGCAATAATAACAGCCTCTGAGAATTCCAGCAGGACGGCCAGATAGCATCACTACGGAAAAAGGTTAGCAGCCTGTTTAATAAAACCACCAAGAATGGAATTTGGCAAATAATTGTTTCGCTTCTTATCAATACAATAAAGAAATCATTAAAACCAACAAAATTCGGAATTTGTACAGTAATCCTCGGAAGATGGAAGTCTAACGAAGTAACGAATATTGAAGCATTGCTGAAATTTAAATGTTTTGTAGCTTTGTTGGACAGCTGCTGTAAGTAGGGCTTCCTAGTTGCGAGTGTGAATCAACAATTGACGCGACAAATACCGAAATTCGGAATGTTATGAAGTTATATTTACAAAACGAGAATTTATTTAAATTTTGTGTACGTGTTTTTACTTAAAAAAAATATACATACACATAAGGAATTACAAGAATTGTAATTTGATATATAAAAACATAACAATTACTTATCCAGCCTTAATTAGAGGAATTTTCAAGGCTTCATTCAATTTGTGAATTTCTGTTTGATATGAAATATTTGAATATATCGAATTTTTTGAAATTACTTTCTGTAATTTTTTGGTATTAGTTATTTTTTTATTGTATCAAATTTATTAGGATTAGTCTTAATCCCATCCGTAGTAATCACATTATACATGCAGTTACTACAGAATTTAAAATCAATATTTACTTGCATTTAGCTTGTTATTTATATTGTTGTGGTCTCTGGAAAACTTTTATTAAATTATTGTTATTGTGGGTGAGACTGCAACAAATAAAGTGACGCTGATAAAAAAAATAAAAACCATTCGACTGTATAGTGGAGTTAAAAGTGGTCACACCGACTTAAATGTCTGGTATATATACCTGTATTTATGCTTTTCATGTTTAATTTGAAAAGAACTAAATAGATTTGGAATCTTTAGCAGATTACTTCATTTTTGATACAATAAACTTATAGTTAACAATAAATACATACCAAAATAAAATACCTTACACACGTATGTATGTTCATTGAACTTTTTGCAACAAATACGAGTTGTTTCAGTAAAACTCAAAGTAACCGAGTACTCAAAGTAAAACGTACGACGAAAAAACGTACTCTTACTGTTGTAATAAGTGCATCGTGCGTTTTCACTGCGCCTTACTGTGGGACCTAAATAAGTGCGTCGTGCGTTGCGTTTCTGTCAAAATGAAATTGGAACACGCAGTCTTGAAGTGGCTGAAATAAGAAACGCACTGACGGAGACCCCTTCGAATTTCCAATTTTGACATGCGCTACGAAGTGAAGTTGGCGGCAGATGTCAAAAAATGTTCACGTGCGTGTGAATGTGTAAAAACTTTTAGTCAGAACATATGCAGACGCAACGCTGTTATTTCGGTATAGCGCAACGTCGTTTCTAAGGCGCAGTGATAAACGCAACGCAAGACGCACTTATTTAGGTACCACAGTTAGAAACGATGTTGCGCTCTACCGAAATAACAGCTTTGCGTCAACATATGTTCTAACAAAAAGTTTTTAAACATTCACCGCACATGAACATTTTTCAACCAACTTTTCGCCAACTTCACTTCGTAGCGCATGCCATAATTGGAAATTCGAAGTGGTCTCGGTCTCCGTCAGTGCGTTTCTTATTTCAGCCACTTCCACAAGACTGCGTGTTCCAATTTCATTTTGACAGAAACGCAACGCACGACGCACATATTGAGAAACCACAGTTAGGATTTTTAGATATCGTTTCTAGCCTAGGGTTCAGACGAGCGAGAACCCAGTAGGAAATCTGTCATCGTGTTCGGTTTTTCGCGTGTATTGTAACTAGCAAGCCATGGCGCAACTGCTAGTATGCTAGTTCATTTGAAAAACAAGAATCAACCGAAAATGGCAGATAAATTGGCAGGAAAGAGAAAGCAATATCAAAATGTAAAATTAATGACATTATATCTAGCACGGAAAACTAGTCCTAACAGTTGGCTGCCAGCTGACTCTCTTGTGCACATACATATACACTAAGTCTGCTCGCACATCCCATTTGAATGGGATCGTTCGCACGATTTCTGACGAAGTGTTTTTCTTTTTTGTTCAATTAGTTATGCAGGTGATGAAATACACCTAAATTACTTCTTTTCGCGAAAACCTCACGAACCCAAATCTTCCTTTTGAAAAATTTTCCTTTTAAATAAGAATTTTCTAATAAAAAAAGTCTTCAACCGTGTCCATTGCGAACTGGTGCGTAAAATTATGAGTAAAGCAAAAACCACATACATATACTCCATATGTGTCCATAACATAATGGACACGGTTGATGACGTTTTTTGACCTGAAAGACTTCGTGAACTTGGTCGGAAAGGTGCAAATCTGAAAGGTGCAAATCCCCGCATGGATGTCCAAGTCTCTGCCCCAACCTCACACAGCTTACAGACTATTTTCAACATCACTGGAATATTCATAAAGTATCTGTATACCTACCAGTATACATGTGCAAGGACTACAATTTTTAAGAAAATGGTTTTTACTTACGGTTTTTTGAGATTTAAAATACTTTTTATTCTAAAATTCTGCATCGGTCATGATGACAAATATATGCTTAGAAAGCTACAGGACTCTACTTTCTTAGTATTGTTAGTTGATAGTTATGTAGATTAATTATACATTTTACTTAGAAAAATTTACAGCCTTATAATGGAAATCGTTTCAAAACTTAAACGAAAACACAAACTAAAACAAAACTAAGCCAAACGAGTATAATGGAAGCTTTTCGTCTGTATTGCAGATAGAAAATGTTGCCATGTGTACAATATTTGAAGCATTTTTATAAGTAATTTTAGAAATGCATAGATTTCGTGTAGAGTTCAATGCAAATGTGTGGCGGCAACACTATACTCAAAACAAATTTGACATAGATCTTGCAAAACACAAACAATTTGACGCCTTTTTTCCTGGGAACTGCCGATCCATTATCCAACGCGTAGCCGATAAAATCTGCAAAGCATGTGAAAATACCAACAACAATCGTTTTTTTGTGTTTTGTGTATTTCACTCGGTCTTCTCTACGCTCCGTTGTCAAACAAACGAAAAATTAAGAAAGCTACAAAAATGCCTGAAAAACGTAAATTTTGTTTTCGTTTACGTTTTCAAGCGAGTTTCATTATAAGGCTGTTAATTAACGGAAAAAATAATGATAAAAATCTAAAATTTTATTTTTCTGCAAAAGTTAACGGTTTTCGATAAAATTTCATTTTGAAGGCCTAATCATGCAATGCATATACATCGTACTGACGAAAAGAGAGAAACTACGAATACACAGAATACCATTTGCGCGCCCATGCTATGCACGGTTTCGTCAAGTTCGACCTCTCTTTTCATGCATGGCTTGCATAAAAATATACGATCTGGATCGTACTTTTCGTAACAAACAAAGGAAAGAGAGTTACCATCCCCTTACGAATTTGCAACTTAAATTTTTGCAACCTAAAATTTTATTATTTTTATTTAGTGTTTTCGTATTGAAAAGTCCCAGAAAACTACTAAAAGTTTTAAAAATAATACTACATGACCCCGTTTAAAGTTTTTAATTAGTTTTATGCAACATTGAATAATTTCTTCATTTTCGAGGCGCTTCCTTCGCGATTCTCAACTTTTCTTGTGAAACTGGGCAACCCTTAGTGCCATGTTACATTGCAATTTTTTGATTGCTGCAAATTGGAATATTTTACTGTCTCAACAATTTTTTATTTGCTGGTATGTTACATTGCAATCAGTTTGCCAGCAATCTGTCAAAAATAGTATCAGAACTATGCGTAGTATTTCATACCGATTTGCGATTACAAATATCAAAAGTGATAAACAATGCACACAATTAAAGAATTAGAGGAAATTGTACATAATTATGAACAAACGCTAAACGTTTGGTTCAAAGCACAAACCTCAGATTTTTACTTGGATGGAATTGGTTGCAGAAATAAAGAGTTGCTGGAACAAATGCAGATCAGCTGCCAAGCTCAGATTTTTTTTCCTTTTTTTTTACCGTTATTTGAGACCGTTATAACCGGAAGTGGCCATGTTTTTTCGGGGGCTGGTCAGCCATCTTGGATTTATGACCGTTTGAAGGTCAAATAAATGGTACTAATAAAAGGCACTTATTTCATAAACTAAGTAAGCTAACGGAACAAACGAAGTACTGTTGGAAAGGTATTTTTAATACCTTTCATTTATGTTATACACATTTTTATCCATAACATGGCTGTGAAGGAGGAAAAAATCGCGCGATTTTTCATAAAAATTTTTTAATTTCAAATGTTTTTTCTGTGTTTACACTTGTTTGTTTAGAGAAAAGTAAAGCTAAAGTAATGTAATACAATAGTAAGTATAACACATTATATACCATTTTAAAAGTAAAAGAACAAGCTTTCCATAACTGTAATTTATTTTATACCTTAATGTGTCCGTTTGGAAGAAATAAATTGTTGTTTCAAGGTGAACTTGTCACATTTTTCTAAAAATCAATATAATTCCTTCACAGCCATGTTATGGACAAAAGTGTGTATTACATAAATGAAACGCATTAAAAATACCTTTCCAACAGTACGTCGCTAGTTTCGCTAGCTTTCTTAGTTTATGAGATAAATGACTTTCATTAAACCATTAATTTGTCCTTCAAACGGTCATAAATCCAAGATGGCTAACCAGCCCCCGATACAAACCAGCCACTTCCGTTCCTGATGGCCCTAAAAAAAGATGAACAAAACCTGAGCTTGGCAGTTATTCTGCATTTATGCCGAAGAAAATATATGTGATTTTTTTCTGGACCATAAAAACAGCTGTTATAAAACACTTGCTTTCGGCCTCAATTGTTGTTGTTGGGCTCAACTTCAAAAACTAGAACCACATGCTTGACGTCAGTAACTTCAAAAAATTTTCTTTAAAAGTGATCGCTACAGGCAGTATGTGGGTGCCTTCATGAATCTGACAATATTTTCCTGGTGTGACGTCATTCTCAAACGAAGAAGAAAACAGATTTGCTGAATACGTAATTTTGTTTTCAATCATTTTTGGAGTTAATTCTCAGTCGTCCTTACCAGTGAAAAAACAAAAAAATTAAAAAGCCTGTAGTTTATTATTTCATAGATAAAAGAGCGGTGGCTTTATAACAATTAAAATGGCTCTATTGGACCCCTTTCAGCAGTGGTTTAGCTCAGAAACATCACGAAATAAAAATTCTGCCCTTGTCGCTGGGTTTTTGGTGAGTTACATGAATTGAAGTTTAGGTCCTTTTTATTTTATAATTTTATGGAACACAATGTTACAAAAATTTCCATTTGAAATGCTATAACAAATAACACTCGAGAGGTAAACACGATATAAACACTGTATTTCCAAGACTAAAATATGATAGCTATGAACATGAATGCGAATATTAACCTTCTTTATTTCTTTAGTTTTTCACAGGGTGGTGGATTCTAATTGACGCTATGTCTGTGGATAAATACCAAATTACCACGGGACAAGTTTTCATTGGAGTTTTTGGAACCATTAGTTTCCTTATGGTTAATACTGTTAAAAATTCGCATGTATGTAAATATACAAAAATCACAGTGAACATGAATTCATATATAGTATATTGTTTTCAGATTTCAGAAGAAAACACTAATGATTCAGGTGCTCTAGTTGCTAAGGTATGGCTGCTTATTGGATTTGTTATAGGTTTTGCATCTATCATTGCTGCCGTTTGGGTTATGATTGATGCGTTTCTAAATAATCGTAAGTGTTTCAAGTTTGTAAAGCATTTATAACAGCTTCAACATGTAAGTTTCAGCTTGAGTAAGGCCGAACGCACATTGGTGCCGTGCGATATTCAGTACACTGCAACTTTTTATTGCCGTGCGTAGATTTTCTTTGCAAAAATGCGTGCAAGTAAACTAAAATAACTTCTGTTTCTCACATCTAAAACAAAATGAACATCGATACCACCATCGATAAAAAGGCGATTTCTTATGACCAATAAATCCTGCTTATTATACGTAAGGAAGCGCACATTAAAAAAATTACAAAATACAAATTCTTACCATACAAAAATTTTAAATGCATTGCAAAAGTTTCACATTACGTAGTAAAAATAATGTGCAACATGGGTCGTACCATACATTTAACCATACTTACAGAATTTCGCAAAGTTGCTTTCATTAAAACTCTATACTTGTACAGTACATTAATATATTTATTGGAATTTCATATATTCCTAACATGAATCTTTAAGATCTAAAGATATTTTCATTGGACTATCATCTGATATCGGCAATGCGTTCTTTCGCATTTGAATTATGTATCCCCGTCGTAAGTGGCAGAGCTGAAGTAAGTGCTTTGTTTTTCTTATGTAGCTTTTTATGTAAAAATGGGGTTCATAAATATCTTTTCAATATATTTGTTATGTTATTTTCTTCCAGAAATCTTAGAGGGCTAATCTGAGACCTCTAAATCAGTGCTGGCCGAAACTTATACAATCATATTTTGTGCATGTGTGAAGCGTTGAGAGAGGTTGTTTTGCGGAAAAATTCTCTCTGCGCGGTACACTGAGAAGATTGTTGTTTGGGGGTTGTTAAACTTTAAATCATGCAAATGATTTAGCAATGAAATTGAGTTTACTATTTCTCAATAATATCCTCAATATTAATAATACTTTCAAACCGATTTATTTAATTTTCGAAGAAAAAATAGTGATTCTCCCACTCCTTATTAAACATTTTGCTCAGTGCAATCATAAAATAGTCTGGCGATACTTAATACGAACGATCGCTAATATCGGTGTGAAAACCCGACGGCTTTTGTCGTGTTCATGTGAATAGCCGAGAGAAAAAATTAGCACGCGTGCTTATGGCGTGGCCAGCATTGCTCTAAATGTCTAAATTTCTAAAAGTTGTTTATGTTCCTTTGCCGTTCCATGTCAACGAAATTTTCCTAAAATTCCTAAAACAACCATAAAGAATTTTACCTTTGATACACGTTAGAAGCTTAAATGCACTGCATGACTTTACCCTAATACTCTTCTGACTTCTGATGAACGATTCCTTAACTGAAAAACTTTAGAAGGAACCCAATACTCTTCTCATAAAGGATTCTTTAACAGATTCTTACAATAATTCAACAGCTTTTTAAATTACAATACAAAATTATTTTACATTTTAACTTTTTAATTAAATTACGGATATTTTGTCTTATTAAATTTATTGTGCTTAGTATGTGTGAATCTGTTCAGAGTTACTTCTGTATAGGAAATATAATTTAAAAGCGGGCTGATTACGGCTTTGCTTTCCTAATATACCATAATACTTTTAACCACATTATTTTCCAGTGAGTGATTTTGTGCTTATGCAGAGTTGGGTTGTAATTGTATAGAAATGTATGTATTTTTCTGATCAGCATCACCTGCTGAATCAAATTAGACACCTACGTTTTGCCCGTTCTCCGTCCATTTCTCTGTAGTAATGACGATTAAGAGAAAACGAATAGAGATGTTCCCTACAATACGTCGATAAAACCATGACAGCAAACCTCACACAGAATTTGTAATATACTTTTTGCTTTCCTAATATACCATCATACTTTTAACCACATTATTTTCCAGTGAGTGATTTTGTGCTTATGCAGAGTTGGGTTGTAATTGTATAGAAATGTATGTATTTTTCTGATCAGCATCACCTGCTGATTCAAATTAGACACCTCCGTTTTGCCCGTTCTCCGTCCATTTCTCTGTAGTAATGACGATTAAGAGAAAACGAATAGAGATGTTGCTCTTTGAAAAATGACGATAAACACTCTACAATCCCTACAATACGTCGATAAAACCATGACAGCAAACCTCACACAGAATTTGTAATATACTTTTTGCTTTCCTAATATACCATAATACTTTTAACCACATTATTTTCCAGTGAGTGATTTTGTGCTTATGCAGAGTTGGGTTGTAATTGTATTGAAATGTATGTATTTTTCTAATCAGCATCACCTGCTGAATCAAATTAGACACCTCCGTTTTGCCCGTTCTCCGTCCATTTCTCTGTAGTAATGACGATTAAGAGAAAACGAATAGAGATGTCGCTCTTTGAAAAATGACGATAAACACTCTACAATCCCTACAGTACCTCGATAAAACCATGACAGCAAACCTCACACAGAATTTGTAAGCATGGACTAAATTTGTGCCGTTGTGTGATCTCAGTCTAATCAATATCAAAGCCGAGAGCCATAAAATGGTGTAAATTTAAAAAACAGGTTAAGAAATGGATATTTGGCTTTTAAAAACAGTAAGCCTAAGTATTTCTGTTATTTCTCAAGATTTTCCCATTTAAGTAATTTTGTTGGGAAAATTCCTCCTTCCACCTAAATAGGGGAAAATTTACCGCTCTCATACTTTTTTTTTTCTTGCCCAGACTAAATCTACATGTCCTAGCTTTTTGCGCATTTTATGCGAATCACCCTATGTATAATTTACAATATAGATATAGTATAGTATAGTAGGAGTAGAGTAGTATAACTTAAAATAGATATTCTGTATACCTATATTTAAGATAGAAATTAAAACTGCTAAAGTTTATAAATATATTTTTATATTTGCAGCAAAAAAAGATAATTGGCCTGGAGTGGCCTTGTCAGTTCAGAATCTGTTAATTTTAATCGGAAGTTTGGTTTATAAATTTGGACGCAACGAGGAAGACTGGACCGAGTAATTATTATTACTAAAAAAATTTAATATTATACATACAAAGTAGTGTTTTTTAAAACATTATCAGCTAATAAACATGTACGTATATATAAACGTGATAGTAAAAATGTTTATAGTCTTTACTAATTAATTTATTACAATTTTTTTTTTAATTTAAAGAGTATGTGCCTTTACGCACACCAACCAGATCATCTAAGGATCATCCGGAGGATCAGCTCCTCCGACCTGTGTAAGTGTTCAGAGTATTCGCAATGACTTTAAGATGACATAAAGTCAAATTCAAAATTGCTTATTAGTTCTTGAGAATAATGACGATGATGTAGTTCGACTTAAACCTATCATGTATCACAACTCAATCTAAGTTGTATATGTAATAGCATGTCTCCACCGCATATTTTCCTCTATTTGATTACGTATAATCAAGTCAGCAAATCAACATATCTCCACCAACTGACAAAAGCGTGCTGTCAGTCGTTTGTTTATATTTCTTGAAGTACAAAATTATTTCGGTTACGATTTTCCGAATTTGAAAGAAGAAACTGTCATTAGCTGTCATTCTTTTTTTTTGACAACGTTTCATTTCCACATGTTCTTCCAAAACCTCAGAGTTGCATGCGAAATATACTTGATTATAGGGTCGTTTATTTTGTAATCAATTGATTATAGAATATGAGGTTGATTATAAATTGTATTCATAATCAAGTAAATATGGTTGATTACTGCCATAATCAAGATAATGGCTATAATCAAGTAGTTAATCTGCGGTGGAGACATAGCATAATTCTGAAATCGGTATCATGGATTACAATCGGAGCATACATAGTTGTCTGTCAACCGAGTTTTGTTTTTAAAGTTGAGTATGTAATTTCATAGTATCATCCAAGTATCATCTATAGCAGTGGTAGCAAACCTTTTTATTTGCGCGTGCCTGACAGTTTTTAATTAGACAAAATTTCTAAAACTATATGTAGGTGTTACAGAATTTTATTTACACAATTTCCAAAATTAACATAATACTGTGATAAAAAAATAAATCCAATTTGTTTTTAACTTGGAAACTTTTTATGAAATCTCCTTCAGTTCATTCTTCGATTGTTCTTTTATCTGATCAGTTGATTCAAAACGGTGTCCCCGGAACTGTCGTTTGAGCTTAGAGAATAGCCAGAAGTTAAGTTAGGCGAATACGGTGGTTGTGGAACGATGGTGGGTGTCACACTTTACATCTTGAGGCCGCACAAGAAAAAGCAGCCGACGGACGGACGTCTGCACATGGTTTGTTATTGTAAGAGAAGCAAAAGAAGTCGAATCGCACCATTCTTCTCATCGTCCGCTGTACTCCACAAATGGATCGATTCTTTCTTTCCCACTTTGCCTGGCATATGAGTGCTGGATCGATTATCTCTTTTAACGCATATTCGCTTGGATTGTTAGTGCAAAATAACAAGCAAAGTCGATCTTCCGATCCCTTCATATTCATTAAAAAAGATCTTCCGAACCTTTCACTCATTCATCATTCAATTGCTTTGCGACGAGCGCAGGAGTCTTGAGTTCGCAGCCAAAGTGGTCGACCGCAATATCGACCTGAGCTTAACTCGACTCATTCAAACTAAATGTTGATAGCATCATTCGTCTCGTGAAATCTCCTTATCTATTAATACTCTTTGCGGGTACGTCCACGAAACAAATTTTGCCGTTCAAAAATTCGTATGAGATTCGCCTTCTATATATTGTATACTCTTTGACGCTATGCTCGCAACGTAGATCGTGCCCAGCGCCTTAAATAGCTTGAACATCGATCAAGAAGCAGAACAAAGTTATGAAAAGCAACGGTGCTTTTCTCGTGTAGCAGACATAATTATCTGTGTCGTGTAATACCCGCCTATGGCAGACCAACCACCAGAGTTCTTGGGATTTTTGTATTATATATTGTTTACTTAGATAAAACTAGATAGAAAGGTAGAAATTTCTTAGCATTAAATTATATTAAAATATAGATGTATATATTTAACGACATAAAAGTAATGATTTTTAAATGTGAAATACAATGTTCCACCATAGCAATAACTGCTTAATTATGTATATGCATCAATAGGACATTCATTTTCATTTTGAATACACCATTCCGGCTGTAGTGCCTCCGCACTAATTCCATTTTCAGTTAAACGTTCGCGGTGTAAAAGAATTCGGGACTCAGCTTGACGCCAATTGCCTTGAGGATTTGTCCATAGTCGTTCAGCCAAAGCACTAGCACGAGGCCAAAAATGTGAATCCAAAGTAAACTCATCAATTTGCTCTGACCAAATTGCGGCTTCCGCGCCCAAAACTAAATGACTAAACTCACCGGCAATTTGTTGCAAATTATTTTCATATACTTTTTGCCAACCAATATATGGAGAACACCAGTTGTTTCCATTGGTCACCCAACCTGGACCACCGCAATCAAAATACAATGCGTCATAATTGGATATTATAATACGAAAACCCCGTTTAAGAATTTCTTTGATTTTAGGGTCGCTACCGGTTGTCCAGATTTGTAAGATATATCGATCTTTATTTAAATAATTATCAATATAAGGCACATCGGTTAACTTGCTCGTCCACAAGATTATTGATTTCTTGGTTTTGGTAACGCGATCAACACGCTTGAGTGCATTCGTCTGAAAGTACCCCCAAAGACGCATGAAATCATCATCTTCTAGTCCCCAACCATCTTTTTGGGATAGCATCCAGTTTCGCACACTCTCACTGCTATTCCAACAACTAAACGAAACTTCATCTCCACCCATGTGGAAAATGTCTGGATTAAAAAGTTCAAACATTTCACGGTATATATCTTCAAGTATTGAGTACAAGTCCTTAACTGTTGGATTAAGTTGTCCACACGGTGGCTCTACACAATAGTCCTTCCAAGGTTGGGCATTAAAACAAGTAGTCATGTTTTTGTGTTGCCAGCCCTCTCCTACATGTGCTGGAGCATCGAACTCTGGCATGACTCGTATTCCTCGCACACGTCCATACTCTACAATATCACTAATATCTTCCTGTGTATAAATTTTACTCTGAGAATAGGCTCCTAATTTAAACAATTCTGGTTGGGACTTTAACTCGAGTGGAAAACTCTGTGAATCTGTTATGTGCCAGTGAAATGTATTCAACTTAGTCATAGCCATTCCATCTGTATAGTAAATAACACAAACCAAATAATTATATATGTACATATATACAGTAAGGGTATAGTAAGATCTAATAAAGAAAAATATAAGCAATTATATCAAATTCAGTTCAAATAATGTAAAGAGGGACAAAGCAGATCTATTTAGATCTAGAAATTGAGATAAATCAGGGTTAACTAGTGTTGATACCCAACAATCAAAAACTTCAGTTTCGTACATTACATGAACGCCACTATTTCCTCAGGACTAGCAAATTATATGTGTATTAAGTAATTTTTATAATAGCTTTCATTTCGTATCTATAATATACTTAGTCGTGCCCAAGTTCTGTTACAAACTTTTCAAAGACTACTTATTTAAAAATTGCGGAATATTACCGTTAACTTGTTTTTCAGCTAGATGTATTATAGAATGTATTCAGAATGTATGATAGTATTGAGCAATAAATTCAAAACTGCATCGCGGTAATTGCCTTATACATATAAGTATGGAAATAGCGCGATTCAAATTTTCAAATTGCTGAAAATCTTGATATATCAAGAATGTTTGTTTATTGTACAATCAATCGTTTCTTGGAATCATCCCAAGTCCATAGAGGACAGAGCCATAAGTGGGCGTCCGCGCATTGCTCATAAAAATTATGTCCGATCGATTTGGCCGAAATCCCTTGAGGAGACAGAAAATCATGGTTGGGGTGCTGATTATTTTCACCAGATCCATGACACAACTAGTCCCGTATGATCTCCACATGAAAGCCTTCCGGTTAAAACAAATTAGGCTTGAAGGAGGCAAGCAGCTTTTGCAGTGACACACAAGCACCGACCATGAAAATATCCTTTTTACGGATGATAAACTTTTTACTAAGGAAGCTAAGGAGATGCGGTTCCAAGCGTTCAAAGAGGTAATCACCCTGCGTACGTAATGGTTTAGTGGGGTATTCCATGAAGGCGTCAGTTTGCATTTCTGCGAAAAAGGTGTTGAAACAGATGTAAAGGTGTACCACCAAGATGGAAGGCGTGGAGAATGCTAGGTCTTTCAGTAGGACTGCTCAGCACACAAAGGTAAAACCACACAAGTATGATTACGACAGAATATCCCAGCGTTTATTTCTGCTCCGTATTGGACCTCGGGAACCCCAGATTTGAATCCTTTGGATTACAGCTTGTGGCCGAAGGTGGAAGGCATGGACTGCAAAGTTCGCCACTGAAATTTGGAAAGTCTTAAGCAATCATTTATTGCAGCAGGGTCATCCATTGAAATCATACGTTCCACTATACCGCGATGGCCGGACTGTTTAAGGGATTGTGTAAAGGGTGGTCATTTACAGGGCAATTCTCGTTGTCAACTTTTAGTTGACAGCGCCGATTTTTAGCAAATTATCAATATTCGTATTCTGGCTGTCACCTAAAAGCTCTTTTCTTTACAATTTTGTCAAGAGCCAAATAGCTGTTGACAGCTACATTTTCAGAACAAAACAGCAAATGAACAGAAGAGAAACAGCAAATTTATTTGTTATTTTTAATTTATTTATTGATATTTATTTAAATTGATATTTAATTTATATATTATTTGTTTAAAACCAGCTCCTGAAACACTTTCAATGAAAATATTTTATAATATAAATATGTATATAATATATATTATTACATATTCTTTGGTGCTACTTACATTGAAAGATGTTTCAGGATCTGGTTTTAAACAAATAATATATAAATTAAATAACAATTTAATTAAATAAATAAACAATTTAAATAAATAATAATATACATTGTATATTCTTTGAATTCAGCACATTCCACACATGGTGGGCATGAACTGCACATAGTGCGTCAGCTGCTCTGCCGTAGTCCGTTCGTATTTTCTTTTGACATTTCATGTTCTATTTGTCAAAAATTACATTTTGGTTTCTGTAACACTAAGCTTGTCAGCATGTTACTGCATTAAAGCTTTCACTGTGTCAATTGACAACCAGAATACCAATTTGAAAAGCATTGACAAGCACTGTGACAACTTGTCTTGACAATTTCCTGTCAAGCTGACAACGAGAATTGCCCTGTTAGAAAGAAATATTGTTTTAGTTCAAGAATATTAAGAATTAATAAAAAAATGAAAATTATAACAAATTTTTAAATTGTAACAGAACCTATGGTACAATATATTGGGTCTGGGAAAAAGTTTGTGGCGTTTTTCCGATAGATGGGATCAATTGCAAATAACTCTGGAAACACTGATCGCAACGATACCACTGAACGCTTATGAAAGGTGACTCTACGACCGTAACTAGGTGCAGTGGTTGGAAAGATATTTACGTTTGAAAATGCAGAAAAATAATGAAAAAGTACGCTATATTTGTGTATACGCTGCTGTGTGTGATGGGACTGGAAGGGAATCGTCCACCATGAGCTACTTCCAGTTGGTCGAACAATTGATTCTCAACTCTATTTTGAACAACTAGAGAGATTACGCAAGGCAATTAAAACAAAAAACCCCGGAATTGTTATTTTGTTTTGCCGGCGAAACATAGTAGATAATAATGGAGCATATTTGGTTCAAATAAATTAATTTTCAGACTAAGAAAACCAGTTGAATTTTACTAAAAAACGCCACGAACTTTTTCCCAGACCCAATATGTAACTAAACTTTATATTCTAAAGTTATTAAGGGTAATAAAATATTTATCTAATGTAACCTACTTAAAGTGCGCTTAATAGCTTTGATACTGTAAAAATTACGAGCCGTATCCAGCAGAAGTCCTCGCCATCCATATGCTGGTCGATCAAAAATATCAACTTCAGCCAGAATTTTAATCCTCC
The DNA here is from genome assembly GCA_943737955.2 of Myopa tessellatipennis. Lineage (NCBI taxonomy): Eukaryota > Metazoa > Arthropoda > Insecta > Diptera > Conopidae > Myopa > Myopa tessellatipennis. The sequence continues at coordinate 22,502,653 of OX031317.1, forward strand.
GATGAATATCATCGTAAACAATCAATTGGGATAATGTCTCTAATCCATGTCTAGCACCAAAGCATGTCTTTGCATTAATAAAAGCATCAACCTTATTATCATATAAGAATATTTGCAGTCCATAACTTTCATCAGTTTCCAGGCTCAATATTGGAATTTGTATGGTATCATTTTCATCAGTTAAAATATGCACTACTAATGAACGGCTTCCAGTTTCGACCGGTTTTGGATCCCTTATTTTTGTCTCCAAAAGTTCAATGAACCGTTCTTTATTAGCCTTCCAAAAATGTTTCTGCATAGGATCATTTGGGAATAGAAACTGAATGTGCGCATGGTCAATGTGTACAAGAGACTGATTAAATTTAACTGGTCCAGAAGGTTTTGGCCAAATGGTACCTATAGATTCACCACAAAATATTCTACAAACTGGTAAGCTTACTGCAGATTGATTTTCCTTCAGTTCAATCTTAAGACATCTGCCCCGTAGACATTCGTATCCAAAAACGAATCTGAAAAATGTAAAATCCATTTAAATTAAAATTATTAGTTAATTATTATTATTAACTTATTTTAGTTATTACTAAATAAATTATTAGTTAGTTAAATAAATTATTAGATCGACATGACCATTTTGCTATCATTCTTTATAAGAACTAATTATAATTTTAATTATTTAACTATCCTCAGGGCCGATTTCACAATGTCACATGTACATCCATCTACTAACCGGATTGAAAACAATGCACAAGTTACAAGTACTTCAGGCCAACGGACGTGCTATCTTCGGAAATCAGGAATACAACAGAAAGTGTATCTTGAAGTACCTTTTTCAGTGTTACAGTTACAATAGATGAGATAGGACAATAGGAGGCGTAAATAGTTAAGAGAGGATATTTGTGGAAATTTATGACAGTGGAAATATTTGAACTTAAACAATAAGTCACAAAAAGCTATTATGTACAATTAAAACTTATCTTTAAAATCTTTTGATAAAAATGAGGTTTTAATCTTTAAAAAATTCGTGGTTTTATCGGGTTTGCATCATCACTCTGGTAATTTAAGAGCTCAAGAAGAAAAACGAAAATAATAGTGTATGTTATATGTAAAGGATTTGCTTACCTGTCACCGGGATCACAAGATATTCGGGCTATATATATAAAGTACTTCAATAAAATAAATATAAACGATTTCATATTTTCAGCAGGTGATTACTTTTTGCTTTACTTTTGCCAAGCAACCAAGATTCATTAAGCCCTAAAAATAACTTTCTACAAATCTTTGAATCCAATGAATAACTAATAACAAATAATACATATGTAAGTAACTTTCTATGCAGCTCTACAGAGACGACCACAAGACTAAAAACTAACGAAGTCTCTTGCATATATTAAAAATTACTAAAATAGTTAATCCATTGAAATATCGATATAGATCATAGTATCGATTGTGTCAATTCGATACACGTACCAATAAAACCAATCAAGGTAGAGCCAGCTTAAAAAAATCGATCAACTCAACCGATAAAGAAAAGCTGAAAGCTGAAATTAAATGACATATCGTCGTTGTGAACTGGGACAACGAAATAAATATTGATGAACATATAAAAACTAAATATAATAATAACTTTAAAAATCTTAACTCATTTCCAAAAGCTGAAAACTTTTGTACTAACATTGTAAGATAATTGATGTTTTTTCAAAAAAAAAAAACTTCCTAAATCTTCGACTTTAAATTTTACTTATTTCTGCTAATTCTCTGAAATGACAATAGATTAACTCGGGTGTGAAACATTTCTGGCTTAAACTCTGAGCTTGTTGGCATTTTTAAATCGATTTAGCCATGTCCAAGCGTTGAAGTTACGATTGCCCGAAAGCAATAATAGTGATATAGTTATAGTTATAGTGATATGATAATAGTTGGTATAGCATATTAACAAAATCGAACAGCCACAACCAACGTTTATAGTCAATTGTTAACTATTTATAGTCAACAAAAATTTAATAACAGAACGTGCTGTGTCAAGATTAGTATTCTTTTAAATATGGGCGTGGTACCCTTTTGCATTATATCAAAGAATATACAATTACAGTAAGACCCCGCTTAAAGCGGGGGATACGTTCCAACAAAGTAGAGCGTAATGCGAAACAGCGCTAAACGAGGCTATCTTAACATGTACATAATGGGGTTAGTGGAAGATGGATAGAAAATTGGTTAGGTATTAAATTTAATAATCATGTTTTTTAATAAAACCAAACATTTATTTCTTACAAAAATAAACACAATATAAACGAATATACTTATAAAAACAAATAAAATTCTAAGTCAGTCAGATCAGCGCTAAGCGGGGTCTTACTGTATATAATTGTACATATATTCTTTGATTATATGCACAGACAAAATTTAATATTTGCACGATTAGAACAACATTCATCCCACCAAGAATGGGCGTGATCCACACACTTTAATATAATACACCTTGTCGAAAAATTTTTCTGTGTTAGCTGTGGTTCAAAGTTGGCTGTTTCGATTTGACGGAGATGTTATTCCAAGTAACCTTGGAGAGTTAAGAACAAAGAATATTTGCGATAAGATGCAATCATGCTTGCTATCCAGCCAGAAGTATTCGGTATTTTTTGTTTCTTAATTGGTCAGCAATTTAACAATGTAAAATCGAATTCAATAGGAATCGATTAGCACTCAGTATTTGCAGTCTCAAAGTTCCTCGTCAAATGGATTAACTCTTTAGGTGTGGATTAACGAACTCTTGACAGTATTATCAGAAAGGTCAACTAGAAAAATTTGCAAGCGTATATACTCTAGATATTATTGACAGTGAAACTTGAATGTACTCAATTTTTTATGCATTTGAAGTGGGTATCTGGACCTGCTGGTTACAGCCAACATATGAGAATATTAGACTACTCATTGGCGGCTCTAAAATGGATATAGGAATAATCTTCTATTCGCACTTGCTTGCTTCTCAGGGCTAAGACCTCTAAGGCTAAAACATTCTCAGGCCTTCTAACATAGCACGGAAAAGCATTGTACCTGATATATTTTGTTTAATATTTATATTGCGCACAAATAAAACATCCTTATTTTTCAAAATATTAAAAAATCATATTTTTGTAAATTTGAAGGATGTAATACTAATGAACATAATTAAAATATAATTGATATGGTACGGCGGTGAAACGACCACCCCTGTAAAACACATTTAAATATATATAGATATGTATTTAACAATACACTAACTTTATGCAATGCAATTTTTAGGAAAAAAAATCCCAAAATACAAAAAAACCATAAATTGAAAAAAAAGAAATTACTCAAAACATTCCCTTCCTTTATTTACCTGGTATTAAATTACATTGAGTTCAACCGTAAATTAAATTTTATAAAAACAATATATGAAAATGTCGCTAAGAACCAAATCATACTTCTGATGTCATACTTTACACAGCATTGACACCTCTTTGAGTAAGAGTATTATCCTCGTAGTTTTCTAAAACATCTACCATATGTTCGTTATCCCTTGGCTTCTTGAATTGACGCTTTCTCTGAGAAACCTTTTTTCGTTTAGGAGCTGGTTTTTTAGGGCCATGATCTTGCATAGATCGAATACCTGCAAACGAGATGCCATATTTGTAAGTGAAATTTAATATTTAGGAGTATTAATATACCTACCTTGTTTTTCAAGATATTCATCAATTTTGGCATCATCCATAGCATCAACTGTGGCTGAACGCCACAATTTCTGAAATTCGTCATCTACCTGTAAAAAATGCTATGCATAAAATTTAAAAACATTAATTGTGATGTATTTACCACAAAGTTAGCAGTTTTATCATTATAAAACAAGACTTTTTTCTTGTCAAGAGGTCTCATAATAAAAGTTATTTCAGAAGCTCGATTTTTCAACACTTTTTCGCAATGGGGCAATGACTCCTGAACATCTTCAAGAAGTATGCCTCCAAGCCCTTTAAGATCATGTTGCTTAAGCAAGCGCAACAAAGTCTTTCCATCTTTTATTTTATAGACTGGTTTGAAGCTAAATCTTAGTTGGTCGGGTGTTACTTCTATTTTGGGGTTGTTAATTAGAGCTTCGGACGCCAGCCACTATAATAGTAAACAACGTTACAAAATGTATTATTTTAGTTAAATTGAGAATACATTTTTTACGGATTGACCTATATCCAACTGATTCGTTTCATCCAATATTTCTTCAATCGTTAGTGGATGGTCATCACCATCTTGATGACGAGTACGCATGTGTTTAACTATTTTAGCCAGAACACCAAAACGATACTGGGAGCTTCCAGTCATCGACTTATAGCTGCATGGAGAGCAGTTTGTTTTACAAATTTACAGAAATATAATTTTGAGTTACGTTGTAGAGTCTAATTTTGGAGTGGTTGCAGCACGCGGTTTCTTTTTTACTTCTTCTTTTGGTAGTGGAACATTTTCTGGCTTGGATTTCTTTTCCACCCTAAAAAAAAGGTTTCAAAATGTTTAACACAAATTAGATATTTTCTATATACAGTCTAGCGTATACTAACGTTGGAGTAGCCATAGCTTTCTTCTTGAAAGCTTCTCTTTCTCGAAGAAGTGCGGGATCCATAATTATTTATTGACTACTATGTTATTTATTGAATATTTAAATTTAATTTTGTTTTATTTTAAAAAATTTCAAGTGATTGTATTTCTCTGTGCAAACGTCTTAAAAGATTATTTGCAAATAACAAACAAATTGCCATACCAGAGAGTGACAAAAAATAAGTACCAAAGGAAAGAAAAACGGTACTGAAAAGGATAATTGTGGTAACTAAATAAGTGCGTCATGCGTTGCGTAGCTGTCAAAATGAAATTGGAACACGCAGATTTATGGAAGTGGCTGAAATAAGCAACGCACTGACGGAGTGCATTTCGAATTTCCAATTGTGGTATGCGGTACGAAGTGAAGTTGGCGGCAGATGTTACAAAAATGTTCACGTGCGTGTGAATGTTAAAAACTTTTTGTCAGACCATATGTTTATGTAACTTTGTTATTTCGGTTTAGCGCAGCGTCGTTTTTAAGATTTACTGTGGTACCTAAATAAGTGCGTCTTGCGTTGCGTTTATCACTGCGCCTTAGAAACTACGCTGCGCTATACCGAAATAACAGCGTTGCGTCTCCATATGTTTACACAAAAACTTTTTAAACATTCACACGCACATGAAAATTTTTGTGATATCTGCCGCCAACTTCACTTCGAAACGCATGTCAAAATTGGAAATTCGGAGGGTCTCCGTCAGTGCGTTTCTTATTTCGGCCACTTCCATAAGACTGCGTGTTCCAATTTCATTTTGACAGAAACGCAACGCAAGACGCACTTATTTAGGTACCACATTTAGTGATCAACGCAACGCAAGACGAACTAATTAAGCTACCACAGTAAAATGTACATGTCAAAATTTTCGTGTCACATTCCTCTATTTTCGAAGGTCAAAAAAGAATACCAGAAACTCTGCTTTCATTTTATACTAGAATTTTGCTTTGGATTTTGACTATACAAATTTATGGCATTTTCTATTCGCAAGAAAATTCTGCCCTCATTCTGCACTTTTTCCGTGCAATTGGGCAAAACATGTTGTCAAGAAAAACGTGTCGTCTTCTATTCTCGAAATTGTTAGCACGAACAATTTAAAAAATGCAGATTGGATAAAATCTAGTTTATTCAAGGAAAGCTAATGTTGTTTTTGTGGTTTTGCACAGAGACTGCAACAACAGAATCGAGTTTTCCCGCACCCTTCTGGTTTCGGAGTTATGTCCATTTGAAATTTTAAAAGTTCGGAGCTATATCTCCTAAACTATAGTACATATACGGTTGGTGTGAATTTATTTATTTATTTATTTATTCATTTCAACCTGTACAAAAAAGGTCACTGAACCTTAAATGAATTGTACAAGTAAATACAAGTAAATATACAATACAAGGGAATATATACAGTGTAAAAGTGGTTTATATGGCTAAATTCCCTATCAATTTCCTATCTGAGTTCCAACAATGCATCGAAAACCTCCGCCGCCCATAGTTCCAGCCCCATACATCACCACGAGCTAACAAAAGAAAAATGACTTGCAGGTCTTTTAGATTTTATGGCGGTAGCAGCAGTAACCAATTTGAGATGACGATCTCACCGATCTTCGCACCGATCGACCTGTCTTTAAATGGTTAGGTAGAGCATGCCAGATTCTGATACTTCTCACAAAGAAAGATCTCTCCATTGCTAGTGACGAAAAGCGAGTTAGTATAAGAAAGTGCGATCTATTTGATGAGCTGAATTGTAGCTTTTCAAAGAGGCAGAAGGGTACTTGATTTTTAATAATGTTAAAAAGCATTGTAACAGCTCTAAGTTTCAGGAAAGTGTCCAAGTCCGAACCAAGCACAAGACGAACAAGGTGGGAAATATGTTCTCTACTGCGCAATGAGAAGACGAACCGGACTACTGAATTTAAGCAAACTCTTAACTTATTCTTACACCGCTCATTACATCCACCGTACACATCACAACCATAGGTTATTTGAGGGATAATTTACTACTTTACCAATACCAATCTAGTTTCCTTGGGAAGAAGCTCTTTTATACGATAGAAATTCCGAAGGATAGAATAAATTTTCCTCCGAATAATGGCTACGTGATTGTCCCACGAAAGAGTTTCTGTAAAAAATACACCCAGATTCCTAGCCGTTTCTAAAAATGGTAAGTGCAAATAATAATCTTCATAATTATATGAAAATTTCCATTCATATAGTTCTAAAAAACACATAACCTAAATATTTTCATTAATAAAAAGAAAATTTAATTCATAACATTTTAAATAAATAAATAATTTTAAATATTTTAAATAAATTTTAATAAATAAATAAATATTTAATAAACATTTTAAATAAATAAATATTTTATAAGATAGGCACTCCCATCCCATCCCATAGGAAATTTGGGAGTGGGCACGGATTTCTAATCCCACGGAATTTGACTTCAGGCTGTGCAGTGCTGAGACCATTCATTAGGGAAAGATCATTCATTAGAAGATTTATGCAGACATAGGTTAGGTTAGGAAGGGCTTGTGGTCCGAGAGCTACATCCACCAAGGCCTTGCCGGGCAATTGTGAATGCCCTTATAATGGGGTAGGACCTATGAGAGTTCAAACCAGGTCAGAAACTACGGAGGCCACCTCCATTGAGTCTGATCGGGTATAGGCTGCGTGCATGCTAATCTGGTGATCTTAATAAACCTTAGAAGACTGGACCGACCACTCTGCCAGCTCCGGCAGTCCATCAAAGACCTCGGCCCCAACAGTTTTGAGGCGGCGTTGCCATAGGGCCGAACCGTGGCAGAGCTGTCTCTTCCTCGTCTATTTTATCACAGCATCTGATCAACTGGAGCACCCGACTTAGCTGCTCCCTCGGTAAGGAGAGGACTATCTTCAGAATAGCCCCAGTTCAGGTCTTTTCATAGCGACCGAGGTGTAATGCAATCTGCTTTGTTTTTCCAGATGTAATTGGTCACATTCGACTCCACGGTCTCAATTAATTTCCTTTGGTTAGAGATCGGTGTACTGACAGAAGAGTCAGTTTCTGCGAGAGTGAGTGAGGAGGACATCCTAGCCATGACATCTACTCGTTGCCTTCGATTTTCTAGTGACCATGAACCCAGCAGAGCCTGACTTCGTGGGAGTCTCTTTAGGTCTCGGTGGTTTCCCCCTCGACACAACATCCGATTTTAAATCCACGGCTTCAATCGCTTTCAGAGCAGCTTGGTTGTCCACAAAGAAATAGATATCTCTATTGGTAATCTGTTCCTTCGTGACAAAATGTGCTGCCCGTACAAATGTAAACACGCTGTACTCATCTGGTAGTCTGAGTGTTGGCGTAAAACCAGATCCTGTCTCTTCTTCGGTTTTTGAGCCGTCGGTAACGATTAGAATCCATCTAAGGGGGATTTGTTCTGCGGAGGATCTTCCCTTAAAATCAAATCTAGAAAGAATGTAGTAACTCATCTCTTTCAGTTTCTGTGTTACACAGGCATGTCTGAGCGGAGTCTCTTTGCATAACTCGAGCTCTTTGAGTCTAAGGAAGCTTTTGCCTGCAAAGCCTAGGATGAATAGATCTAAGAACAGCAGGTGCAGCAGAATTTCCAGCTTTCGGTGTGGTCCTGGCCGCTCTTGTGAGTCCCTTGGCAGCACATGTTTGCACTCCAGATGGAATCTGAATATTGAGCCGCCTACCACTACACCACGCATCCATAGGTGCACCGTGTATATCCAATGAACAATGGTACAGAGACACACCCATCTCCCCCCAATTATCTTTTTGCAGGCATAGTTGGCGTTAAGTCCTTTCCTCTCGACTACGTTTCTTTTCCAGCATAGCTTGCTGTTAAAAATTATGCCGAGGCAGTCGGCCTTGGCTCCATTCGTCCTGAAATCATTCTTATCCGCCCATTTTTCATTCGCCTCCTCCTGAGTCACCTCTCGAGTGGAACGCATGGAGCCTAGTCAGCTGTCAGGCGGGCCCAAGGTTTGCGGATAGTGAACAGGCCTGAACGTTCCGTTCGCTACTAGGTTAGAAATCCCGGACAAGACCTTCTGGGAAGGATCAAGGTGTCACACGACCCGTGCCGAGGATCAGGCCCTATCAGGGGGCCCAGTATAAAAATAGCCAGTCGTTAACAGAGTGTTCGGATACCTGGCACCCTCCGGACTATTCGGCCTTAGCGGATCTTTGAGCAGATGGACCACATTTTCTCCGCAGAATTATTCTCGAATGGGTAAAAAAAAACAAAATTCTTGACTTGCTGTTCTGCACCGTGAGCCAAGCCGCTGACCGTCTGGAGCAAACCATCCTTGACGACCAGCCCTCCAATAGCAGGCAAGCACTGCAGATAAGTGCCACGGGAATCGTTGTGAGAAATATAGCCAACCTCCCTCCCAGGAAGTTTGTGGAGGGTGTTAGGAAAATCCCTAGCAAACCCGTAGCAAGGGCAAACCAGTACTGCGAAGGTTACAGCGGTTAGCAATGCCGTGGCCGAAGCAACAAAAAAAATTCTCCCACCCCTAGAGAAACCTGGGAGCCTGGACGACCCTCTTCGAAGGGCATCCCCCTTCGTGGATGAGTGGTTCGGGTGTAAAGTGGTATCTGTGATACCTAGTTGGACTTACACCCCAAGAGGCTCGGAAGAAGGCTGGGGAACATAAGAAACCAGCGGCGATTACCGACCCTGAGCCCCGGAAAAGAACGGAGGTCACTCCTCCCACTCGTCCGGCCAGGAAACCCTGAACGGGCAGAAGTAGTACGGTGAATACCACCGCTGCGGTGCCGTGGGCAACGGGAAAACAAAACCTGTCAGGAAGTTATGCAGCTGCAGTGATCCATTGCGTAGCTATCTTTCCCAGGGAGTACCCAAATGTAATGCTGAACGCCCTGAAGACCTCACTGCTCTGGAGAAATTCCTGATCAGTAAGATAGTTAAGGGCTGGACTTCCGAGCTAGTCTTCGATGAAGTCAACGTCAAACCAGGGTGTCTCCTGGTTCACTGCAGAAATGACCAGACAGCGATCTGGCTGCAGGAGAAGGCGTCGAAGATGGATGAGTGGAACTGATGATTCATCATGAGGACGAGGTACCCAGGGCGCACAACGTTACCATATGCCTACCTAGGAGCGCTGGGCAAGACCAGAACAAACACCTAGCCCCCAGGCCTAAAACGATGGGGTTACACCAAAATTTGGAAATTCCTAGCTTGCAAGGAAGAAGGCACTGGATGTCTGATGACTGCATCCATCGACGACGCTTCTCTAGAAGCAATCTAGTCGGCTGGATGCTCATCAACTTCAGGTTCGGGCAGGTCAAGGTGAGTACTACCAAAGGTACCTCGTAGCCTGGGCCCCCAGGGGAAGCAGGCAACTCTGCGACTACGGTAAAAGCAGGGTCGGATGAGCCGACGGATCCATCGGTCCCCCTAAGTTCAAAGGCTACGGAAAAAGGTCGGGAAATACCCGAATCCCAAGAACTGCTAGAGGGCATTGACCTCGCAAGTTTTGCGGTGGACAGTCCAGCGACGCTCACAGGCGAGGAGGACGCCTCAACAATGGAGGTAGACGACAAACCCTCCAATGAGGGGCAACCGGCACTCTAGTGACGCTCATTGGAGGTGAGCCATGCTCAGGATAGGGCAGGTAAACCTACGTCACACAAAAGCTGACTCTGCCGTTATTGCTAGGAGGTTCACCAAGTCATCCCAGCATGGCATTAATACAGGAGCCGTGGGTGTACAGGGATCTAAGCCGAGATCTAGTGGCGGTCGAAACCAGGGTGGAACTGGACGGCACTCCTCGGCTAATAGTTATAGCCTCTGATTACTTCCCTGGGGACAGTGACAACATCCACCTAGGGAAATTGCCAACTTGGTGAACCACTGCAGACGGCGGAACCCACCACTCCTAATCGGATTTGACGTTAATGCGCATGACACAATCTCGGTCAGCACAAACGAAGATAAAAGGGGTGAGTACCTTTTCGAATATATAAGTAGCTCTGATCTAGATATTCATAATGTAGGAAATACGACCACTTTTGTGACAAGAGTCAGAAAAGAAGTGCTAGACGTAACTCTTGGCAACAGTAGGGTCAGAAATTTCTTGCGACATTGGAAAGTCACAGATGAACCCTCTATGTCAGATCACATGATCATAGAGTACTTCATCTATAAGTAGGGAGATAGGGATAGGCGTAACCCTCCTGGGAACATTATTCCAATGAACTCGTCCAGAATCTTAAAGTAGTAAAATTCTGAGGACGGCTAAAAAGCCCTCTTGAGGTTGAGCATGTTGTAGAAGAATTCAATAGGGCGATAATGAATGCGTACCATTCATCCTGTCCTATCAAAACACGTACACGAAGAAGTCACACACCGTGATGGAATACTGAGTTGACTAGGCTAAGAACAGAAGTACGGAAGCTGTTTAATACGGCTTAACGAACCGGGGACTGGGATAGATACCACCACATGTTGACAAACTACAATAAAAGTATAAGGAAGGCTAAGTGAAATAGCTTTCCGAAATTTTGTGACCAGATTAGCTCCACACCGGCGGCGGCCAGAATCCATAAGATGATGGCCAAAAGTCAGGTGGAAACGGCGATGTCACTAAAACTGCCCGATGGATCCTAGACCACTAGTGAGGACCACAGGCCTAGAGTTCTTCTGGAACCGTATATTCCGGGTGCTGTTGGAGGACAGCCTCCAACATATGCACGAGGGAAAAGGTTGACTGGGCAATAGGGTAATTCACCACGTTTAAATCACCGGGGGTAGACGGTATAATCCCTCCCTTACTACAAAAATGCAAGCAGGAACTCCTGAAGCATATAGTTAGAATATTTAGGAGCAGTCTAGCATTAGGTTATATTCCACACCCGTGGAGAAGAGCCATGATCTCGTTCATACTCAAAGCGGGGAGGAAAGACTACACTTCACCCAAATCATTTAGGCCAATTACCTTACCTCCTTCATGCTCAAAGCAATGGAGAAAGTTATTGATAACCAAGTCAGGGAAATCACCCTGAAGGAAGAACAACTCCGCCCAAGCCAGCATGCCTAAAGAAAGGGAAGATCGACTGACTTCGCTCAACATCCAGGAAGCCCTGGAGAAGAAAGAAACTGTGGACTGTGCATTCCTTGACATAGAAGGGGCCTTTGACAACACATCCCCTGGAGCGGTGTTTGAAGCCCTGGAAAAAAGAGGAGTGGACGCAGTAATCTGCAGGTGGATTGGAACAATGCTTCGTACAAGGACAGTCGAAACCAAGATGGGCGATTCACCCACTAGAGTACTCACGGCGAGGAGATGGCCCTAGGGAGGGGTTCTCTCACCGTTACTGTGGAGCCTTGTGGTGGACGAACTCCTCAGCACTCTTACAGGCAATGGCATTGAGTGTATAGTGTATGCCGATGACATTGTAATAGTGGCCAGTGGAAAGTTCGAGGAAACACTGTACGACATAGTCCAGAACGGACTAGTAATCGCGAAGAAAGGGTGCAGCAACGGGGAACTAAAGATCGACCCATCGAAAACCACCATTGTTTCCTTCACAAGAAAATGGGAACTTCATTATATGCATGATATCCGACTTAACGACGTAGTCATTGACGTGTGATCAGAGGTGAAATTTCTAGGTTTGATCCTAGATTTTAAGTTACTCTGGAAAGCGCATGTCGAATCAATGACCAATGACTACGAAGTCGCTACTGATATGCAGGGATCTAATAGGAAGAACGTGGGGCCCGAACCCACGTATTATGCGTTAGATGTATACTGCTATAGTAAGGCCTATAATAACATATGGTAGCATGGTCTTGGGCAGGCGGTCTCACCTGCTAACAGTTAGGAAATTCCTAACTAAGCTACACAGACTCGATTGCCTGTGCATCACGGGGGCAATGAGAACGTGTCCAACAGTAGCCAGGCTTAGGAGGCTTTACTAGACCTGACCCCACTACACCTTGTAATAAGGCAGTAGTTGACAGAGCTATGCTGCGTTTTGCGAGTGAAGGAGTAGGCAGCTAGAATATAAGCAGTAATAAAGCTGTTATGGAGATTCCCCTGGTCGCCTACCCAAGGTACAATATGAATAGACAATACAGCTTTGAGAAACTTTTTGAGGTACTACTCAGCAATGAAAAGCAATGGAGCAAAGATTGCTTCAGGTACCACAAAGGGGCACGCCCAAAAATGGTACTCGGATGACTCGAAGAAACTTGCTGGCTTGGGTGCGGGGATCGCGGGACCCCGCACAATGCACTGGGAACCAATGGGGAATACACCCAGCATTTTCCAGGCAGAAGTGCTCGCCATAAATATATGTGCGAGGCCAGAGCATTGTCATAATGTCAGACAGCCAAACAGCTATTAAGGAAGTAATATCCTATAAAATAACATCAAAACTATGTAGGTTGGGAATGCCTAGGAAAACTTAATAGTCTTGGCAAAGAAAACAAACTGAATCTTTGGGTTTCTCACTTAAACGACACCTCAAGAAATTGGGCATTGAGACAGCAGACGACTGCTGATTCTATGAAAATGGCCCTTCCACCATAACTCGTTTTGCATGAGTTCTAGGCCGCTGCTTGCCAAAATTTGCCGGATTATAGCAGGATTCGATGTGGACTCAATTTGTCTCAATAATTTTGGTTACGCGGTTCGCCACAAAGGTTTTCCAATGACATGGCGGCTTCCGTAGCCACGTGAGAACTTGGGGACCTTTGACTGATGAATAAAGGTATCAAACATTTCGGCTAAAAGAACGGCGCCGCAGAGTTCCAGTCTTGGAATCAAAAGAGTTTTCACTGGTGCTACTTTAGTCTTAGCTACTAGCAAATGGGTAGAAGCTGGACCTACCATACTCTTTACTCGGATGTAAATTGCGGCAGAGTACGCTTTTTGAGATGCGTCACAAAATACAAGACTGGAGATCGCCTTTTGGAGTGAAAACTAGCCATCTTAGGATTTCAATAGAAATGGAAATTGTCAAGAAAATGTTGGCACTGGCTTTTTATGGGCTGAGGCAAAACGTCATCCCAATATATTTTCGTCAGCCAGATTTGTTGCATTAATATTTTTGCTAAGACAATGCATGGAGATAACCACCTCAAGGGTCGAAAAGCTTAGATATTAGGGAAAGGACTTGACGCTTAGTAAAGAAAAATTTTTGTCCTAAGGGTGCAGCGAACAAATATAAGACATTAGAAAGCACGTTCCAGCGGACTCCTAACGTTTTAGTATTGCTGCTATCAGTGACTTGCACAAAATCCCCATTTAGTAGGTGTTCCCAAGGAAGTCTTTCTAGAAGGGCTTTCGTATTGGAGGTCCTCTTTCGCAGAGAAAAAACTACAGAGCTAAGCGCGACCATCGCAGTAGGAAGATCATGTGCACTTGCGAGTACATCATCAACGTACATGGAAATGCGTAAAATGTTGCTTGCTAATTGCATGGATTGCTCGACATCATGTGCTAACTGAAAGAATGTACGACTTGATAATAAGGGGCGCAGATTAGCCCAAAGGTAACCGGTTTCAATTCATAATCGCGTATTTCCTTGTATAGACGTTCTCGAAAGAGAATTCTTAACAAAGGGGTGCCTTGAATCGACCAAGATTTGTCGGTACATTTTCTCAATGTCCGAATTGAAAACAAATCGATAAAAGCGCCATTGCAGGAGAAGTACGGTCAAATCGCAGTGCAGTGTAGGATCAATATGGAGAACATCGTTTAAACTTAGCTTATTTGACAATGGGTTAAATATGACCCAAACCCCGGGTGGTGGTGGTCTCTGGTTTTACCAAAGCATTGTGCGGCAGACAGTAATTGGAACCTGAATGTTGAAATTTCGGGCCTGAAATTAAATCCATATGACTTATGTCACGATATTCTCGCATGACGTTAGGTGTACTGCATCTTAAGCTTAGGAATTTGGATGACTTCTGCTTCGTTTCTTAGAAATTGATCATGAGCGATGGCTCGTGAATGGCCAAGAACTAAACTCGTTGGGAACTCTTCTTTGAAAGGGAATGATACTACATATCTGCCGTCGCTATTTCATTTGGTTATACGGGCATAATTATCTCCACACCATCTTTTGCATAATCATTTTTTGAGGCAGATTCTCACCTCACAAAAATTAGCGATTTGGTTTTCAAAAGAGACCTCATTGAAATAAGATAATGAATGGGACGACAACGACCACCTCGACCACAGGACCAGTCAAACTCCATCCAAAGATGGGTTCTTGAGCAATCAAAAAACCGCAGATATTTTGCTGGACATCATCGAGCATAACTGTGGGAAGGATATTACCTCCGATTAAAAAATCAGTTGACGAGTTCTTGTAGAACTCAGTACTTGCTGATGGGAGGTCTGGAAGATTTGAAAATGTCGCTCGCCACTCTACTGATTAGAAGATTTGGAGATGTCGCTTCAATATAAATATTTGGATGAACTGTAGAACCCAGCATAACCGTACAAACTTGTTGTGCCTTTGCTGAAATTGCATGGTTTAGTCTGGACACTTGAGCATGTTTTGGTCGATACAGAATTTTTAGGATTTTCTAGTCTCTCAGAAATAAAGGTCCCTTCGGAACCATAATCAATTAACGCTTAAGCAGAATACCCATGAGAAATCGGAGGGTTTGATATCTAACAGAGTTTCAAAAGCTTAATATCGGTTGGTTAGAAAGGAATATAACTATTTTTATTTTGGAATCTCGCTCTTACTACTCAAGGACTGTTCACAAAGGGCCAGGGCGTTGTATCATACAAGCAGGTGGAGCAAATGAATACAAAAATGGGGTCCCAGCTAGCAATGTCTACGTGATAGAGTTGTAGTGTGAATCTGCAGCTATTGATATCGCGCTGTAAGTTCTTTATAGTTGTACCCGATTCGGAGGAAATCGATGCGGTGTTGAAAAGTAGTCAAAGCTGGCTGTTAACCAATATTCTCTTATTTTCGAAATCTTTTAGATTTTTCCATGCGGTTGGAAAACGGGGGTCATTGGTCAACGGGGTTTTTTACTATATCGCGGGCTTCGCCTCGTCTATTGGTTTAAGTGAAATAATTTTTTGACGGAACTTAGACAGGCAGTTTAAATATGTATAGCGGTGAATACAGGAGGGCCACGTTAAATAATCTCCGTCGAACACGTCTGTATCACATGGTGGTAGGTAGAAACTGTGGCCAGATGCATGGTTTGGTTGACTTATGTGTTCAGGGACCACTAGATGATAGATCAGATCACCTATCTTGGCTACGAAGCGCACGTATGTATGGTAAGAGCTGCGGTTTTGACATTCGCCCAGATGCACTACGAAGATGGAAAGTACCTTCCATTAAATTCTTACCCTTTCATTTAATTACCACCAGATCGTCTGTGGGCCGGACGAAGGACTTCAACGAATTCATAATCGAACAAGAATAGAAGTAGGGCACTCCGTGGGTGGAAATATGTGCTGTGTATGTATGTGTAAAACTGTGTAATACAGATATACTATATGACCGACAGGACTACATAACCGACATAGTATATATGTATGTGTGTAAAACTATAGCCGATAAGAATCACTATTCGGGGAACAAAATGGTGTATCGTTCTGCACGTGGAACGCAAGCCAGAAAAAAAAGGTTGAAATGAAAAAACTTGCCTTCAGCAACAGCTATTTACTGTATCTATATCGTTTGTCTGCCTCTGTCGTTTGTATATTCCTATATTAAATTAAAATAAATTTACCACAAGTCTAAATTCGAATTCAGATGTTAAGATTAATGCAAAATAAAATGTCTTCATTTCTTCACACGTGATTAGTAGTACTACCACTGATGTTGATATTAGCGTTTGTGTTGACCGTACATCGTTAACCGTTTCATTCCACAAGGATGGAACCGATATTAAGGGTGATATCGGTGACTATTACTGGCTGCTTGGATTGAATATCCTATAGTAGGAAACCAACACCTGCTCAAACGAATTCGTAGCGAAACAAAATAGACATTGATCGATTGGTTGATTGATGCATGGGAAACTGCTTGAAGTGTGAAGCGTGCAAACGAAACAATCGTTTGTTTTTTAAAATTATAAATCATAATAATATTTAATTTGCTTTTACGTTTCTTTTATTTTTATTAAGGTTTCTATTATTATTTCTAATATATTTGAATAAAGATTACAACTGTCAGAAATATCTAAAACTGATAACTGACTATCATTAAAATATTATTAAATCAGTCTATATAAAATGTTAATTTATTTAAATACGCACATGTCCTTAGATTATTAATTTTATGACAAACACTGAAAAGTTTAAGGTAGAGAACCATCTGCAAATCAGTGCAGCAAATATTCATCCTTTTCAATGCTGTATACTTGAAATGTTCTTTCCACTACATGTAATTATATATTGCTTTCTACTAAGAGCTAAAACATAACTAATGAAGTTAATTATTCATGGCAATTTGTGTGGCAAAATTTGTGGTAATGTTTGTGGCAAAAATTTTAAAATAAACTTCCAATTTAACCATACGATATAAAAATTGCTCTACCATGTGAGTGGATGTCAAGTACTAGAAAAATAAAATTAATTAAACCTGACAACTGCATACTTGGTAAAACTTTGCACTCAAAATAATTATAAATTTAACAATTTTTTCGGAAACAATTCAAAATTAGAACAAATTGAGTAACAAACAACGATGATTAATGAAATGATATAAACAATATTAAAATTGTTTTACTATATTAATAATATGATATATTGTATTAAACTTCATATTAAGATTCTATGAAAGCTTTCTTAAAAATGGCTAAAAAGAGAATAACGTTTATTAAAAATACGAGTTTTTAATGTTTTAACTTGAAATGAATAAAACTCAAGAATAAAATATTACATGATACCGTTTCTGAACTGCATATTTTCAAGTATTTTATTATGCAAAAAGCCCAACTCGTTTTAATACACTATGTTTAATGATTCCACTTAAAATTTGCGTTCAGTTCTTTAATTTTGACATTGAAACAAAATATTTAAGGCATGTAGAAGTTATTTTGACTCGCGGACGGTAATAGGGCCATATAATGCTATAATAATAGCATAATCAATAAATTCTACCTGCCGAAATTGTAATGTATAGCGATATTATTTATCAACATCACAATAAAGTGAATGCAACTTTACCTCAAACAATTTCTTTAGTTTCTCTGTACTTATAGACATTTAATTAATTTAATTTGTATTTAATTCAAAAAATATCCTTTTTTCTTTTATTTTAGTTTGGATTGGGAAATTATGGAAGAAACAAAGTGGTGTGTTTATAGACAATATAATAAGAACGAACAAATTTGAAAATCAAACTAGCATTTGACAAAATAATTTTTCCTATGAGCATTTTACACAAGCTCCTTCAACATCAAAATCCAAAACCATTAGTTTCGTTTCTTCTGTACCGTTTCTAGATCCCACAGCACAAATTAATTTTGTATCATTAGCCCTGAAATGTATAAAATTAAGTTCAATTATTCAATTTATATAGATATTTGTATTTGCCTTATTCTCCACACAACACCTCCGGAACCACCAGAATCCAGGGCTACTAAATTTCTTATAAATTCACCAGTTTTTACATCCCATAGCTTTACTGTTCCATCATCAGAGCTCGTTACAACAAAGCGTGAATTAAATTGCAAACAAGTAACTGCTGATTGGTGTTTGTTAGGACCTAATCGTGGTTGTAAGCAAATAATGGAAATTATTAGTTAGGAAAACGATAATGATACTTTGCAGTGCTATATTAAGAATGTAGTATCACCGGAAATGGAAAATGGAAAAAATTCAAAATAATTAAAACCAGAAAGAGTGTTAACTCCGGCCTGGCCGAAGTTCATATATCCTTCAGGTTAAATTTATACTTGACTTCTAATAATATAACGGACCAGCGTTATCCGGTAAATCGCTGGTCCGATTTCCCCCCTTTTAAAAACCAATGAGTTTCTGATAATAGGGAATATTTGTGCCAATTTTGATGAAATAATATGTCTATTCGTTCTCTTGTAATCATGATTTCCACAGACGGAGGGACAGGACTAAATCGACTCCGGAGATGGAGCTGATCAAGAATATATGTATATACTTTTATATACCTGCCACATCTGCTTTAATGCGTTACAAATGGAAGCACAATGTGAACTTACTCTTATCACTTCGTGTGTAGGGTATAAAAAGGTAAAATAAAAGGATCAGTAAAAGGGTTAAATTAAATGATGTGTTCAGTTGGCGAATTCTTGTATAATAATATTAGACACCAATATTAGAATAATTTTAATTTTTCATTTAAAATTAAACGCACGTAACTTTTACATTTTGTACTTCTACCGACAACCCCAAAATAAATAAAATCTTATGTGTCATACATAGTTCCTTTCTGAAAATTGTGAAATCTTACTGTTGCACATACGTTGCACATATCATTGTATGTACCACCCTACAAAGTAGGTTTCTTTAGGTTTTAATTTGGTTTGCTGTAATAATTGCAAGTGACAAAGTGTTTTCGATTCAGTTCGATTTCAATGGTGTAGTGTAGTTCTTGTGACCGTCGTACCGTCAAGCAATGACTGTGATAGCATCACTAAGGGATATATTGGGTTGGGGGAAAAGAGTTCGGTGTTTTATAGTAAAAAGGTACATTTTTTTATATAACAAATATTTTATTAATCCATGTCCATTCTTTTCAACTACTTTGTGCCATTTTTCGGTTATAACCATTATCCCTTTCTTGTAGGACTCCGTAGTTTTATCTTTGAAAAACTGACGCAGGTACTTTTCACAGTCCTCTTTTGAGGCCAATTTTTTTCCCCGCAAGAGTGTGTTGGTGAGATCCGTACAAATGATAATCTAACGGTGCAAGGTCAGGACTATACGCTGGGTGTCTTCTTGTACGCTGGGCGAAGGTCTTCTTGAACGTGGTATTATATTACACGATGACAGATTGTTCAATGTATTGGTTGTTGTTTGAAAGTTTCCGAGAAAGAATTCGCCGGTTTTTCGCGTGATCAATGTGGTCGAGATTCAGAGATTCGATCAATGAGTCAGAAAGTGTTTCGTTGATTCGAAATTATCAACTTGCTGAGTTTAGGATTTACTCCTAAGGGCCTAGTTTTTTGCACCACCTTTAACACTGGTACATTTACATTACATGTACATTACTGGTACATTTTACGCCGTTTTTCTAAGAGCCTGCAAATTTTTGTTAAAAGAAATCTATCGTTCTCACTAATTAACACAATATTTTTGGTTCACTACATTAAGTAGCTGGACTCCAGCTAGTCTACATCATAATTATTTGTTCTTTTTTTGCTATTTATTGTAAATTTAACAAATTTAAAAACGAACGAGTCTACTTTTGACAGGGTTTAAAGTGCTAGTTCAATGCTATCTATCAGGGCTCGGAAAACGTTTCTTTTTTATCGCTTAATTCATGTCCCTCACTGAAGATAACAATATTTCCTCATCCTCATTGATAAATATATTGTTTCATTCAAGTACAATAAAATCGCACAAGTTCAAAATAATTTCGATCTTCCAACAAAACTATCAGTTGGGATGAAAAAAATTCTTATCTTCAAATATTTCGATCTCTCAGGTTGAAAAAACTGCGTTTATTGACAAATAGCGATCGTAGATGAGAAATTTTCGGCTTAAATACCATAAAGATCTTCGATGATGAAAAAAGGCTGCGCAGGCAAAGAATCGATCTTTGAAGATGAAAATAATTTCAACGCAGAGAGCAGGTTTTGTTGGTTTTTGGTTGACTTGCTTCGCGGCAGAGACACTTGAAAATTAAGTTTTGTTTGTGTTTTATATGAATATGTTTTTGTTGCATTTGGTGAACGATGATTAAAAATTAACTTAATCCATACAAATTATCCGGACCCAACTGGAATAGTATGGTAGGCAAGTCTTGAGGCCTCTCTTCCGTTATCATGCACAATAGCAATGCGGACATTTAAACACATCGATCGCTTTAAATGGCCTGCTACACCTACCAAACACAGACTTGTGCATAAGAAGTCAGTCGCAAAACTCTACCCTGCGATTGAAGGCCATGCGGCAGTTTGGATGCTTAACCAACGGCCACCGCAAAATAAAAGGTATACATGAGTCAAAGGGATCTATTTAAGGCGTGCCATCAAAGCCTTCTCTGCAGACCGGATCTGCTCAGCAATGGTTACATACAACAAGTACGCAGGGTAATGGCAAATCCAAGTAGATTTCCTGTCTGCACCTTTTATGTATCTTTTATTATCTCTTTATATTAATACCTGCACCTGCCAAAAGTCATTGCAATTGTATTGTGAAATTCTAAAATAACAACGAAGTGCTATGTTTTTGTTGCAAAAAAGACATCGCTGTTTGTTGTCATCTTTTCACCATTATGCTGTATGCTGGCATCTCTGAACCAAAGGATAAGCCCGTGCATATACAAATGTAAAATTGCGCAAACACATTTTTGCTGATTGTTTACTGTTATTTTTTTTTTTAAACAACACTTTACTCCCTGAGTTGGAACAAAAATTGCACAATAAATAAAATTCGCGAGATGTTCATCAGTGTTAAATCAACTATCATGTGAGTGTTAAATCAAGACTCACTTTAACCGGTATTTTTTACGCTATCAGATTTAGTTAATTTATTCTTGAAATACACCCATCAAAATGTTTACTACACATATTTTCGATATAAATTTTTACCTGAGAGTGTCTGTAAGCATTGTCCAGTCGTTATATCCCAAACTTTAACCGTGGAATCTGCATTTCCTGAAACCAAAATATTTTGACGCAATTCCATACCAGAAGTAAGGCTTTGATGACCCATTAAAGTGTGTTTACAATTGCCAGTTTCTACATCCCAAACACGAATGGAAGTATCCAAGGAGCCAGAAACAACGTGTATACCATCAAACTATCAATGCAATAAATTTATCATCAACACATGATATAATCCTAGTCCTCGTCATAAAATCCAAAAAATACTTACTTGTAAAGAATAAACTCTGTTGGTATGTCCTTGTAATGTATGCAAACACTCTTGCCGCTCAGGATGCCAGATTTTTACCATGTAATCATAGGCACCCGATACTATGAGTTTACCATCATATTGCACGCAACGAACCGCAGCCAAATGTCCTACGAGAACGTGTAAACATGTTCCCTGTTCAATATCCCAAACACGTAAAGTAGCATCACGCGATCCGCTCACAACTCTGTAAATTATATACGTACATTTTATTATACTATAGTATACTGTATAAACACTGAAAACATCATATATTCTGGAAAATAAAATGGTTTCGCTTACCGTTTACCATGTAAATGCATGCAGCGTACAGTAGATGTATGTCCCAAAAGTGTATGCACACATTGCCCAGTTTCCATATCCCATACCTTCAGTGTTCTATCTGTACTGCCAGATATTATAGTATTCCCTGACATTTGTGAAGACCAAACACCACCGGTGTGACCCACTAGAGTTCGTAAGCACTAGAACATATCGCTCAATTAAATTGCTTTCGATTCTAACATACAAACCTTACCTTGCCTGTTACCGCTGACCAAACTTTAAGGGTATTATCATCCGATCCAGATACAATACGATTCCCAGAGAATTGCAAACAGGTTATCACGTGGTCGTCGTGACCCTTGAGTACTTTAGGATCACGAATGACACGTGACCGCCAGTTCATTTCTATAATATGCTGACGCATATAAGCAGCCTTCCACGGTGATGCTATATGAGGCATATTACCAGCACGACCGCGTCTTGGTCGATCACTACGTAATTCAGTTAATATTTGAGACGTCCGACACTTTTCTTTCCAAAGCAAATTGTCATCGCAGAGGAACCTTTAAAAAATAGTTTATGTAAATGTTTATTTTCCTAAATATTTGAGATATTGTAAATATCCCTTCTGTCAACAGAAATTTTGTCCACCTTCCGTATAGGTCTGGTTTGACCTACAGTATATTTTGCGTTCTAAACAAGTCAGTAACCAGAACAAAAAGTATTTGTAAAATATTGCTAGAGGAAGATTTTTTGAAACTTTTTTTACGCCTTGTTATGCTTTCAAAATGTTTGCATTTAAATGAGACCTGCTATAAACAGAGGTTTATTATATATCTCTATTCTACATGGGGGTCCTCTGTTGCAATGACCTCTGTGAGAGTTTTTAAAAACATACGACGAATGTCTGTTCTTCCCGTGAATTTAAGCTTATGTGATATCCTGACGATAATGAAGAAGACACGGACAGCTGTATCCATCATATTATACATGAAAGGCAGTGGCGATTGGCGAGTTTGCCGACTACAAGAGCATTCACCTAGCAAGGGATCCATTAAATTGACGCCTCCTTTGTTTGCATTATAAAATAACACACATTCACGATTTTAGTTTACCTAACCAAATTGATTTGGACATATGGAATCAATATTAAAGCCTTCTTTTCCTTGGGGAAATATGAGGAAGGAATTTCTAAGGAATTTCTTTCTTTCCTTGTTGCTGAAACTTTTCAGCAACCGTTAACCCATTTCAGCAACCATTTCTTTATGGATTACTTAATGTAGTCCTATCCTATCATACATACGTGATGAACATATTATGTTTTTGAAATAATATATATGTGTTTTAATAAAATCTGCGAATAATATTATACTATGTAATATACTAAGTGTATCAGTGATTTTTAATTTTTTGTTTTCTTGATTAATGTTGATTAAATTAAGTTAAATTGTCTGAAACTGAAATTATGTATCCGACATCAGTGAATCTTTAGCAATTTAATTTTATAAACTATTATAAAAAACTTGTTTTTAAAATAGCTAACAAAACAAAAAAAAACGAGTCATCTTTTATATATTGAAATATTTACCTCCAACTTCGACAAGTTTGTGCAGCACGTAAAAGATCCATTGGGTCCAAATAAGCAAGTACTTGTAGTGCTAATTCGCGTGGTAACAATGATATGAAATCCCGCTGAAATTGTGGCTCAATCACCTTCATCATATGTCGAACTTGTGTAGGCTCACAATGTTCAATAAGTCTATCAACTGCCAGCAAACGTTCTGCATGAGACCAGCGCTGAAACTGTGATAACCAATCCTCCAGTTCTGGTGGTGGATTTTCGCGTGTAGGTATGATGGAGCGAGGGGTTCGTCGATTATTTGGGGAGCCTGTGGCTAAAACTGATGATGTCGCAATAACCGAAGATAGCATCAGAGCGTTTGAGATCTGCGTTGATCGTGGTGTTCCTGAAAAATCGTAAGCAATACGCTTACGACTTATATCGCTTTCAATGTTGATGTTACCGGAATCGCATTCTCCATCCACGAGGACGCGACTGTCATTGTATTTGCGTTTCCGTTGTTTTTGATTTGAGAATACCACATGGTTGGGAGACGCAACATGTGAATGAGAAGTAATTACATTCTCAATTACTGAAACCTTTTGAAAATTACTGAACTCATTGTCTTTAACGTTTGCTATAAATTCCAAGTCTTCAGTCTCATTTAAACTACAATTGCTGCCACCGTGACTACTGCCACTGCTACTACGATGACAGGTACATATTTCCTCTGAATCTGAATTCTCCTCGCAGTCAGCCCATTGATCTTCACGAAACTCTTCCCTCTCTTTAGTAATTGATGCTACAGATACTTCAGCGACGATCTCTTTAAACGAGGCGTAAGCTTCTTCGGAAGCACTATTTCTGTTAAAATGCGGAGTTAGTTCCTTACGACATAGTTTGTTAACGTCCAGATTATTGCCCACACTCAGAATCGAAGTTGATGTGGAACAGGAAGGTGCACGTGAAAGATATTTTTCATTGGTTTGAGCGCTAGCATTTACTTGACGCATGTTTTTTAAGCCAGGTGCGTATTGACACCGAGCCGAGGAGGTGGAGGGTTGGGCATCCTCGTCAACAGCATCTGTTTCTACAGATTTTAAAGCACTTATAGGTCTACAAAATGACTTCGTAGGTTTTTCTACTTGCTGTTGGTTTTCCTGGTCACAGATATTTAGCGAATCATTAATACTTTTACTACTGGTGACATTTACATAGCCACGTTCCGATGTCATACTATCGTTGGAATTTGAGTTTGAATACAGTATAGTTGTTGCTAAAACTGATCCACTAAAATTTGAAGATGTAGATGCTTCCACAATAACTGAGGGCGAGGTTTCATTAAACAGTACATTTGCGTTACTGGCTCTAGCTGATCCAACTTTCTGTTTCGATTGAGAATAGCTTAGAGTAGGGCAAATATTAATTTTAGCAGGTGATTTGATTAGTCTACTATTATAGGCACGGCTGCTCGTTGGTGTTACCAATGAATTTTTGTAATCACACTAAAACAGACATAAATAAAGTAAAGAAATTTGTTATATGTACGTTCATGTTTTGAAAAGGCACAAGTACTGATAGAAGCACAATTATATGAAAACAGATGGTTACTGGTTAGTTATTTTATACCTTTTCATGTTTTCTATTTACAATAATATTATAGGGTAATTTTAGGCGCTAAATCTGGCATTAAATTATTTTCATTGTGCAGAGAGTAAACATAAATATGTTTAGCTGAAATAATTTCAGCTTTCAGAGGAACAATTTAATAAAAAATATTGTACGGTTTGCAACCAAGGGGTATAGCTGTCTTATAACAGAGCCTCGCTGATACCGGCCCACCCCAGGTGGCTTACCACAAGTTCGGGTACGGAGCGCTCCCGTAGTGGTCAAAAGGAAAACGAACTGACAACTAGACGCGAAGCCGGCGGTGGTACGAGTTCAGAGAAATAACTTCTTGTCTCTAACCAGGACACAGTGGTTTCACCTAAATCATTTCTGGTTGACGTCACACGTAACCTGACCGTTTCAGCAAAGAAACCTTCAACCGAAATCATGAGACCGCACAGTGCGTCGACGCCATACAGAAAGTGGACAAACAGAGGGATTTGTTGTAATTTGATTAAACTTGATATCTATGTGTTTTTTTACGTTAATTTTCAAAATTATATCAGTTGTGAAAAAAAAATTGCGTAAAATGCCTAATATATCATTTTTATAAGAGAATTTTTTTCACACTTCCGCCATTTCCCTATTAAGTCTGTACACTTTTAACCGCAACGAATGGGCATCAAATCATAACATTATCTGTTATAAAAAAAACTCTTTGTTCCACTTCTGTCGATATCCACAAGTCATCTAAATCTGAATTGGTTATTTTAATTGGCATTATTAAAATTTATTTCGAACTTTTCATATTGAATATAAACTCTAACTTAAAGTATTGTAATCGCTGTGTAACCATTAATATACCTCTACTGATGTTATTATATATCCACATAGTTCAAACATTTACTATAAGAAGAAAGTCGAGCATTTAAATTTTCTTCTGTCTTTAGAGTTAAAAAAAAAACCAGGAAGTGTTGACTTCGGCCTGGCCGAAGTGCATATACCCTACACACGTTTACTAAAAAATAAGCGTGGCAATGGTCTAATTTTTTTCCTATACAAACTCAAATATCCTGTGATGACAGAGAGTATTCGTGCCAAATTTGATGAAAATATCTCTATTAGTTCTCCTGTTATCGAGTTTTATTTAATTAGTGGGCGGACCACGCCCATTTTTGGTGAACTGTTTTGGCCAGAGACATTTGACTTCTGGACAAAATTTCAACCCCAAATTCGTTCTACAAGCTGAGAAATTGAGCTATAAGCATGAATGAATTTATATTTACTATAAAAAGTAGGCGTGGCAATGGTCCGATTTTGCCCGTTTTCAATACCGATGAGTTTCTAATGATGGACAATATTCGTACCAAGTTTGATGAAGATATCTCTATTCGTTCTCTTGTAATCGTGATTTCCACAGACAGACAGACAGACAGACAGACGTACAGACAGACGGACGGACATGGCTAAATCGACTCAGGTCACGCTGATCAAGAATATATATACTTTTCTATACCTGTCACGCCTCCTTTAATGCGTTACAAACGGAAGCAGTAAGTGAATATACCCTATTCACTTCGTGTGTGGGGTA
Source organism: Myopa tessellatipennis (assembly GCA_943737955.2). NCBI lineage: Eukaryota > Metazoa > Arthropoda > Insecta > Diptera > Conopidae > Myopa > Myopa tessellatipennis. The sequence goes on from OX031317.1 coordinate 22,529,339, forward strand.
TATAAAAATCCATAGATGCCCTCTCCGCTGTTTACTTTTGTTTCTGAGTTACTGCTACCTGCCAAAATAAAAAACCAACATACACTTGTCCACAATAATATTGTGAATAACAGGTAATCTGCAAAAATTAAGCGCATTTCATAAAACGGAAAAAATGCGTTTTGGGCACTAAGAAAAAATTAAAAATTTTAAAGGATCGGAAGAAAACGGAGAAGATAATACAAATTTCTGATGAAAGAAGCACTAATGTATAAGGAATGATAAAAAAAATGTAACGAACTTTATCACAAATTTTTTTATCACCAATTTTTGAATGTCTCCGAAAAATCAACGATTTTTAGAATTTCCTTCTTTCATGGAACACATGTAAATTTAAAATTCTATGAAAATTTTTAAACAAAACAAAAAGGATTGGATTTGGACATATTTTATATATATATTTATATATAAAGTATTCATTTGTTTCTTTACTGTAAAACTGTAATATTGAGAATTTTTTTCCACAACCACTTTTTATGCGGATATTACACTACGAACATTGTTCGAAATATCTGTAAAATTGTTTTTGCTTTCTGTACAAAGGTGTCAACCTTACGCTCTCAGGTTTCAGAGTGGAGTTCATCTAGAGAGGATGAACTTTTGCGAAGCAAAACAAAAAGGTTTTTTGTCGACGACAACAAACTTCGATTAAAACTGGGTTCTAGTGTGTTGAAACAAAATAGTACTCGCGTTGAGGATTGAAATAACTGCACTTTCATTGATAAAAGGTACTTCATAATAAGAAAATAATACACAAAGCAACTCCGTAACTTTGCTTTGTATTTGTAAATATTGATATTTGTTTGCAAATATGTGTAATTACAATTCTGAACAAAATTTTGAGAGAGAGCAGAAATGGTTCATCGACAACAAACAATGTTCACAGTGTAATATTCGCTTTACGGACGAAGCGGAACGAAATATTTAGTACAAAAATGTTCTGATTTAAAGAGCTGTAGAGAACTTATCTGTACAGATGGTTCTAGCTGTAGAACACCAAAAAGAATTGTTGTTTTCTTATTATTGCGGTTTCTGTTTAAAATAACACCAATTTTTTTAGAATTGAACATAGAATAGAAAAGAATAGAATTTTTGAATAGAATAGAAAAGAATTTCTTACGCGCTGCGTAGCGGAATCAACCAGGCATGGGAGGTGCTAAGTCTCCCGTTCATTTCATTGAACATATTAAGAATCTAAGTCCCTCTCCAATCCATCCCATTTGAAAGGTCAGGATGGATTGTGAACGGAATCGAATCGCTTCGGATGAAAATATAGGAATCTCGAGACGCACTTCTCTGGCTGACTGTGACTTCTAGAGACTGTGCTGAAGCAATGAGTTAATCAGTTGATTGATAAGTATAAGGGCAATCAGCTTTGTGGTACATAGCTTTCCCCCTCCTAAATCTCCAGGTCCGGATGGTAGCCTGCCGATCATGCTCCAGAATTATGAGGTGAAGATAATTCCTTGATTGATACCTACATATATACTAGAAAAGTCTACGCTTAAATTAAATTACCTGCAAGTTGGAGAAAGGCGGCCAAACGGGCCACGAATCTGCAGAAGACTGCAAGACGATATGCATATCTTCCTTTGTTCTAAAAACTCTAATTTTTTCAAGAAGCCTTTTGGATAATGAGATAAGAAGTGATCTAAATATGGACTCTATCTCGTTCTAATATCTTCCTTTGTTCTAAAAACTCTAATTTTTTCAAGAAACCTTTTGGATAATGAGATAAGAAGTGGTCTAAATATTGACTCTATCTCGTCATTTAAACATAATTATCTTGAAGAAAAATCCACGGACACCGCACTATACAAAGTAGTGCGCATTAACGTAGTCTCTATTTTAAACAACTTACACTGGAAGTCTGGATATAAAAGGAGCTTTTAGCAATGTTAGGTAGCACTTGAGATGCTCTGGAGGTTCTGGGAATCAATGTAACGCTCTGAAACACTATCTCATTGGAATTGAAATCAAGCTATTAACTAGGGTTAAATATTTAGACATCATACCTAATAGCAAACTAACCTAGAAACTTAAATGTGGCCTCTGTCAGATGGAAGGGGCTTTTAGGCTATAAAATACGACAATTATAGCCCTATGAGTTAGGGGGAACTATCTGTCTCTTGTCCAAGGACATAACAGGACAGGACAGTTCTTTTAGACTAATCGCAGGGTTCAGTTTTTATGTTGTTCGTGCTCTATAATTAAAGTTTGCGAACAAGTTAAACCAGACCGCGACATGTAATTAGAAATGGTTATTTAAATCAGCGCTTTTGTCTTCTTTTTTATCTTGTAATGTTAATAAATACTTAGTTCAATTAATACTTTATTACACAAATATCATATTTTTACATAAAATCATGCTAAAAAGAACAAGAGTTGCTATTGCGGAACTTCGGTTCGCTGGATTGGCTTGAAATAAGAAATATATGACTTATGAACACTTTCACAATTATGGGCTCATATATATATGACTTATGACCACTTTCACAAGTATTTCAAATATCAGATAATTCAAGTATTACATAATAAAATGTATGTATTAACAAGATTTCGACGAAAGTTTTATTTGCCATACATAGAAATAGACTAAGGTTTTCAACAATGAAAAATTACATATTTCAAATGAAGATAAAAAAAAAACTTGATCAAGCTGTTGAAGTTGCTCCCACTCTTAGTAAATTTGTAAAAACTCTTTTGCACTTAACATTTGTGACGTACCTTACTATCCGAGTAAACCAGTCGTCTCCCACAGCTGCTTGGATTTTCATCCGTTTGCAGCTGTGTTTGATTTTGTTGATTACAGGCGTCGACCAAATTTAGCATGTTTTTATTTATCAGTGAACCTGTTTTTAACAAAATTCCACCCGTGAGTCGTTGTTCATTCTCAAAATCCCGCCGTTCAATTAAATCCATCGACTGTGTATCAGCAGTTACGAGTGGATAAGATGCGTAAGAACTTGAAGGTACATCGGCATCAGCAGTGGATACCTGATTTTTGGGTGCAGAATTATTTATGTCAACTTCCTTTATACAAAAAGACATATTTTCTTTTTGCAGTTTTCCCTGAAAATCATCTTCTGTATTTTTGAAATGTTGGGTTATATATTTCTCAATTCCAGAATGTGTAGCCACTTCAACAGAGCTCTCCCCAGGGCTTTTTAGAGTCTCTGCGAATTCATCGGCTTCAGCCGTCGAAATTAAAAACTCATTACTTAAGCACTTTGGTTTAGCAGTGCTCTCGCCCATTTTGGCGCTACTATTAGTTTTATTACTAATTTGCTTATGATGAACACGATGTTGCTGTTCATCCGCTATAGGCGTTTCCAAATATATTGTTGTGCCACTAGTTGATACTATTACTCCGCGCATTTGACTTTCTATCTCTACATTTTTTATTTGTGCAACACTGTCATCCTTTGTTTCTTCCGATTTTCGATTATACGCTTTCGCCGAATTCAGTTTAGTTGGATCTGCAGTAATAACATCCGCGGTTTCAGCTGGACTATCTCCACTATCTTCTCTAAAAATCTTTAACTTTATACTACCTGTACCTGTATTAGTATCGAAAAATTAAGGAAATGAATTTGAACTCTGCTTAAATGATTTGAATATACCAGGGTTGGTGGTTTCATCATCGTCTACCTTTAAGTCATCAACTGCTTTAAGTACCATCTTATGCTGTGATTTGGTGAAATTTTCAGAGTCTACTACCACTGAAATTGTACTGTGCACTTTATCAACATTTTTACCACATTTTACCTCAATCACACTCTTTGCGGGAGTACTAGCTGTTGAAGAAGCTAAAGATGTTGACAGATTCATTAGAATGCTGTTAGTAGGACCGTAACATAATTCTTTCAAATTATAAGTTATGCGAATCCAAAGTTAAGCACCGTTCTGAAATACAGTTTAATCATACGAAATAAATAAAACGATGAGTTAAAGAAGTTCACGCAATAATATCTTTATTTATTGTATATTATTCCTTAAATATATACACAAACTTTAAGCATTTGATGTAGCATACTTTACTTAAAAACTGTTTTGCATATGCATATTTAATCTAAAAAGCAAATCGGTTTTGCATAGTTCGATGGATAATATTATACCTTTGGCATAAAATATTTTGCAAAATTTAATTTTTTTGAATTTTACGTGACACCATTTTTGTACATTTTGGCATTTATTTCAATTGCAATCCGATCACGTAAGTAATTTGGAAAAAATGCCTAAACACAAAGCACTTTTTCGGCACAAGTTGTGGATAGATTTGTGCCTATTTAGAACTGACTATCCGTTGTTGTTTTGCTTGTTTTGCATCTAAGGTGAATGCAGAAAAATTTTTTGACTTAAAGAAACATCTTGAATCCGTCAAGCATAATGTAGCCTTTTCGAGAAACATAAAGACAGAATATGTATTTTCATAAAATCATTTCAAATCAAATTTTCCTTAAATTGTCTAATTTCTAAACGGATATTTAAGTGTTGTCAGTGAACAGTATAAATTCAAAAGTTGACATATCTTTCCCTATAATTGCATGTAATATGCACAAAAAAATTAGGTTAAGGTTTCTAGAGTATTTAAGGTTAAGTTTATTTTACAATGTAAAATTTTATTCATTCACAATTACAAGAATTTGCCTTTTTTACTGCGAATAATATAAAATATACAAGTATGAAAAGACAAAACATTTTGCCACCTCAAATAAACAACACAAGTTATTTCCGTATCAATTAATACATTTAGATGTAAAAAATGGACAGTAAATTATTTGTTTTTGGGGTTCTGATTTTTATTTCCGCTACTTGTGTAAGCCAGAAATCACTTACAAATTAATAAAAGCATTAAATTCCGTTCATAATAATTGTCCGAATGGGAGTTGGTCGCAAAAATTCGTAGCTACTCATAAACATTGTCCTCGGCGTCAATTATATATAAACTCTATAGCTACTGTGTAAAAACATATGAAGAGATTATTTTCTATTCATATTTTCGCGTAAACAGATCTTTTCGGAATATTAACATTTTTTGTCGAAGGTGGGAGATAAATTTGATTTTGAATTTAGAAAGTGGATTTTGGAATACATCAGTTAGTGGAATATCACAGAAAATATTTCTTTAAAATATAACCTATAAAAATGTTCAGTTTCTCACATCATTTCTTGATTCCGTGCAAACGGCTGACTTGGTTATTGGTGCTGGTGGATGTCCACTAAAAGGCAGCCGATACTGTAACTAACAGTGACGCATGCAGGCAGTTTGATGGTCTGGGAATGCTTTTCTGGTACTGGGATACATTCATAGAGTGAATGGTATTATGAACCAATATGTTTATAGAGACATACTTCAAAATGTTATGCTTCCATTTGCTGAGTTGAAAATGCCTCTGTCTTAGATCTTGCAGCAGGACAATGATCTAAAGCACACTTCGAAGCTGGCGAAGTTGGGGTTAGATATGAAATGGTAACGGCTATTGAGTGGCCACCACAGTCGCCTGATCTAAACCCTATAGAAAATCTGTGGGAGATTATTAAAAGGCGAATAAAAATTAATACTTTAAAAAAAGCACATAATTTGTTCAAGGAATTAGAGAAGGCGTAGTATGGAATACCAATGTCCACAATTAACAACTTGATTGAATCGATGCCATAGTGGTGTAGGTAAGTTATAAAAAATAACGGCATCGTTATACAATAATACAAAAACAATTATTTTATTGCTATATAAGTTGCATTTGTTTTGTCAAGTAAGATTTTGAGTTTTTTCTTAAAAAGTTTAATAAAATCTAATTAATCAAACTTTTAGTGGGAAAAGTTTTGTGCCTTATGAACGTAAGCGTATAAGCTAGTTATGAATCCCTTTTAATCGGTATTTTTTTTCAAAAAAGTTTAGCGACTGCAGAACCATTTTCACATACACCATTTTAGTTGCATGTTTTGTCCAACACTGCAGGTTCTTTAATTCTGGAGTTGATATTTTTAAATTTTTTTGTTCAGGAGCATAGTTTTGTCGACATTTTTTTGTCATTGCTATAATATATATTATACGTGCATAATCACAAAAGTATGATCTCCATAGCATTGAAGTCGCAGGGAAACTATCCGAGCCGTTGTTGGAAACAATGTTGCATTTATTCATTCCGCCAATCCGCAGCAAGCATATGCTCACCTCGATGAGACATTGAGTCTTCACTTGGCAACCGTTTGTAATGGGTTATCCGTTTAGCGCTACCGCCATGTGCAAAGTTCACGCAGCTATTCTGTTTTTATAAGCAAAAGGAGTGAAACCTATTGAAATTCATTGCCAATTGGAAGAAGTGTATTGCGAGCCCATGAGACAGCCGCGAAGGTTTCGCAAACCATGCGCGAAGATCGGCGGATCACTTTGGATGATCTATGTATTTTTGTTCCCAAGGTTGCCCGAAGCACCATTTACAGGATTTTTGCGGAAAAGTTGCAAAATCTCCACCACAATGATTGTCCCCACGTCGCCCGTAACATCGCACTTCTGCAACAGTTTGGATGGGATATCATCCCCATCCACTCTATAGTCCAAACTCGCCACCCAGTGACTACCACTTATTTCCCAAGTTGAAAGAAAATTTCAGCTTAGGAACGCGCATCAACAACGACGAGGTTTGACGCTTCCTCAACGGCATGGCGGCGAGCTGATATGACATGAGCATACAAAAACTGCTGCAACGCCTACAAAAATGCATCAACATAAATGGCAATTATGTCGAAAAATAAACAAATGTTCAAGTCTTAAAATGGTCTAATCATTATTGAAAAACATTTCCTTGTATTTCTAAAAAATACTTCGAAAGTGTTGAAGTGATACCCCAAAAAACCACAACGCGCTTTCGAATTTATGCACATACATACATTGATTAAATGTTATTTAAATTTAATTATTTTTATTTTTTAGAATGTATGTATTAAATATTAGCTAGAGCTAGAAGTACGCAGCAGCTCAAGAAGCCGCAGTTTTACTATTTTATATATTGCACTGTGTAAAAACTGATTTATGGTAATACTAAATGGACATATGTTCCATTATGTCTTCCTAGCTATTCCTTAGTGCAAAATCGAATTCGTCGAATACAAACAAAATTGGACCAAAATTAAATTTATTTTAAATATTACTTAATTATTAATTATTCATTTACTTTTAATTTTATTACATTTGTCTACATTTTTCTTTTATTTTAAAGTATTGTCTTTAGAAAAAGGTGTGGATTCTTCTGAAGGTTAGCATGACTACACTTATATTCTCTCGCTCTATACTGTATATAATTTCTGGACGAAAATAAAAGAGTTGGCGGGCGTAACGACTTTGCGCTAACTATTGAAACCAACTGAGATAATTTTTTTCCAACCATAGGTTTCAGGCCTCTGCATGCAAGGTACATATTATTCTAGAAGATGAAAACACATTTCCTTCAAAGTAAATGGGCTATATTAAAAAATTATTTCTAAATTAAATAATTCCATAGTTAAAAATAGTATATACTAAGATTTTAGATTTAAATATATTTACTACATCAATATACGGTGCTCCATTTATAAATACACAAAAAACTATTAGCTAAATATAATTGAATTTTCCATACACGCTGACGTTAAAATAATTCTTAATAAATGTTTCTATTACCTTACTTTTGTTCAATAGTTTCTCTTAGGATTTAATTTTCAATTAAAAAATTTTGATAAAACCAAGTGCATTTTGAATTTACCTTGGAATTCTTGTCTCAATTGCTGCAGTATAACTTTATTCGTTTACTTGATTTAGATGCCACATTTAAGTTCAAGGAGTTTATATGGCTTCTTGTAATATTCTCAATAACACTAAAATTATTTTTTGATAAAACACACCAATTACTTTAAAAGGAGCTAACCCCACACATTCATCAGCAGCCATTAAAATTTACTTGACTTGACTTTTCTTTACAATAATAATATCCAGTGTTGCAAATTCTTTAGAACTTTATAGATACATACAAAGTATTTGAACCATTTTAAGTACCACTGTTTAAAAAAGTATTAAAGGGACCACTTTCTATATGATGTTTCCACAAAAAGGATTTGCTTTAGTTTATTTTATATTTATTGATATATATGTAGAACATATACATACCCATATATTGGGTCTGGGAAAAAACGTTCGTTGCGTTTTTTTAGTAAAATTCATATGGTTTTCTTATAGTCTGAAATTTAATTTATTTAAAACAAATATACTCCATTATTATCTACAATGTTTCACCAATTTCCGGGTAGAGCCATGAATCCATCGTTGAAGAACTTCTGTGGTTTCTGGTTGAAAAACTGAATCAAGTGGTTTTCACAGGCTTCTTTGGAAAGCAGTTTAATTCCATTCAGAGAGTTCTGCAGAGATTGGTACAAGTGGTAGTCTGAGGGTGCTATGTCTGGACTATATGGTGGATGCATTGCTATAATATATGTATATTCTGATATATTTGTATATAATTATTAAGTATTTATATGCATATATAAATGTTTTACAAGTTCTTGTTTTTACTACTAAGCTACTCAAACCTCGCGATTCCATTACAGGCGATCGTTATGGGCTAAAATTGAAACATTTGAGAAATGAGTTGCGAAAAAACGACCGGAATACGAGCAAAGGCATGATAAAGTCGCTGTATTTTTCATACATTACTCCTTCCGATTACTGGTTGTTTACCGGTTCACTTCTTTTGCAGAAACCGAAATGTGATCGGCTCGATAGACGAGTAATTTTTTCGAGATGGATTTCGAAAATTTCCTGAGATAGGGAGAAGTAGTAGGCAGCGATGCACAATAGCATGGATTTGCAAATAAATGCACTTTTGAAAATGAAAGACGGACCCAAGCAATTTATGCTCCCACATGCACAATAAAACTTTTTGATTAGCCAATCTGTGAAATTATTTTTTGTCAAAATTACATGGGCTCTTATGTGAAGCGAGAAAAAAAAATTCCTCTTCGTAGCTAGCGATTTGGTCGCATGCTGTGGTTCTAATTCTAATATTATAGCGATATAACTGGTCTTCTTCTTCTTTTTTCTTTGTTTACTTAATCCTTTTAAGCAACTGAGATTGCTTGCTGCTGTAGCCACTAGAGATGAGCGTTCCGGTGATTTTTTGAGAACGGTGACAGCAGTGAGTGCTACATTTCTGTCACCGTGATTTTTACCAGTGACTTTAAGTCACCGTGATTTTGATATAAGTAACGATATCAGAAATTTTAATACGTTTAAATATCGAATATCGACATTTTTAAAACAAATAATGACTATGAAATAAATTGTTCTGTATAATAATAATAATGCATATATTATATATTAATATATGTATAATAATAATAAGAATGTTTGGACAATACAAAATAATAATTTTGTTACTGGGTATTTCCTTTGTATCATTATTTTCATATTATTTTATTTTTTCAATACTGTTCGAACAATTATATTAATTAATATGTAAGGGGAAATAAAAATAAGTCACAACCAAATGTTTAATAACAATTTATTTAGAACAGAATGTTAAATGTACATACAGGACAACCTAGGTTGTTACACAATAAGTGAAAAAAGATCATACAGCGATTTTACGGCCACGGGAATCAGCCACTGACAGGAACGAATCGCGTCACTGTCACTGTTAAAAAAATTATTCTGTCGGTCCAAAGTAACATTTACAAAATCACGGGTATCGAAATATCGCACAACTCTCCAGAAACCCAACCCTAGGTTTTTGTACAGTTCAACGAAAAAATATGTTATTGCGAATTCACGGCACGAGAACGAACGAATATATGAATAAATATCGTAGAACGAATATTCACCTGTCACTGTCACTTGTAAAAATAATATTCGGTCACTCCAGTGACCAGTGACTTTTAAATCACGGTGACAAAGTCACCGGTACGGAAATATCGCTCATCTCTAGTAGCCACCATTCTATATAATCGCCTATTTTATTCAGAGAGGATAAACTCTTGGTAGGCAATAAAAAAAGGCATAACTGAAGAATAGGTGCCTAGCTGTGATGTTTTTAATCTTCCCTCTAAAAGCCTTTACCATCCCTAGTCCAACCATTTAGAAAATGAATTACAAGGAAGGCCGAATACGGTATACATGCCAAGATATTGGACTAAAAATACTATTTTACTGCGTATCCGGTGTTAGGCATTCTCAAAATACACTTTAACCCTTAACTAACCGAGAGCCCCCAACAGCTTTTGTTTTTACTGGAGATGTTGTGATGAACAACTACAAGAGCAATACAAACAAAAAGCATCAATTCCTTATAACAGAAATTGTATTGCAGGCACGATTGTTTTGTTTTCCAATTTTTGGAACATAATCAGAAGTCATAAAGTACTAAAAGTAGTCAGTACAACATGTTATATACCGTTTTATAGACAAAAGAACAACAAAGAACAACAGCTTTCATACATACATTTTATTTGTTTTATACCTTAATGTATTCATTTAGGAGAAAGAAATTATTGATTTGAGGACAAACTGTCATATTTCTTCAACAATTAATACAATTCCTTAACTGTTGTACGAGGGTTGCTACTTCAGTTTTAAGATAGACCAATAAAAACAAATTATTTATAATAAGAAATGCCTTTATTTTTTTTATAATATACTCCTTGAAGGTTAATACCACCACGATCGGAAGAGAAATTTACTACCGTGTAGTACATTGTTGTAGACATTAAAAATTTTAGCCGAATCGGACTCGTAGTTTTGTTTTGACAGCCTGCGCGAATTCTCTTCTAAAAACAAGAATCGAAGATTATTAAAACGTATGTCGCCGCAGGTGAAAAATTCTTATGAAAAATCGCGCGATTTTTTTTGTACTGATTTTTCGTAATTATACACTACACCCTTAAGGTTAAGGGTATATTCACTTTGTCATGAAATGTGTAACGCAAAGAAATAGAGACGATAGGTGTAGAAAAGTATATATATTCTTGATCAGCGTGACCTCCTGAATCGATTTAGCAGCCCGATGTCCGTCCGTCTATCTCTCTGTTGAAATCACGATTACGGGAGAACCGGTGAAAATATTATAATGAAATTTTGTGGTCAACGACACCTATTTTTTTTTAGAAATGTGATATAAGCGTTCGTTTTCGAGTTATGACAACAAAATTCATTCCTGGGTATAGAGTACCATTATCCGTTAATATGCCAAATATGGGCGTGATCCGCCCACTTTTAGGTTACACAGGCAAAAATGCGTAATGCTTGTACATCCCTACGAAGATTGTACTGCAAATGTCAACCGTCAAAACTTTTACCAAAGTGATGAACTTGATGTGTTGATTGGAGCTACCGAACTTTGCTAAATGGCATTAAACGAAAAATATTGGGCTCTCTCGTAGCCCTGACCAAACCATTCTAGTTCTAATCTCTACCGGGCCACTTTCACAGGAGCCACTCAGCTCCCTCTTACAACTAGAAATGGCTGGTGGACCTTATTAGAGGCCATGGACACTTCAAATATCAGCTACACAAGATGGGTCTAGATGATGGATGATGTCTGCCGCCAGTGTCAGGAGGATGTGGAGACGGCGGGCCACATACTGAGTCACTATCTTGCATTGTTAACTAGGCGGCTGAGCATGGACTGTTACCTCGAAGGGACCGGGCTGGAGGTCTTGTGGTTTAGGAGTGCCTTACAACTGACGTTCGACCTGGCGATAAAAGGGGAAGTCGAAATGTCGGACGACTACGTTGAGCAGGAAGCAGGGGTCGAAAAAGGACCCAAGAAATGGTTTGCTACGACTATTCCGGGAAGATTTTTTAGAAAGTAGTTTACCTTAGTAAGAGTCCCAAACTCCCAGACCGATAGATTAGGCTCTATAAGGTAAATATGTTTCTGACCTCTTTTAGGAAAAAAAATCATAAGCCGAGCCTCGTTCTTTAACGAAGTCTCCGTCAAATTTCGCGTTTCTAGGAACTTAGAGAAATCACCAAGCGATGATTTCAACCATTACCGAAAAGTAATGCGAATATCTGTACGCACGTACAACACAAAGACAGACAGATAGACGATATATCGTATCGTTTCCTTTCAAAGTGGGTATCCTATCGCAATTGAAAATCGGTGACTCGCGAGTAGGTGCCATTATATCCCTATACTCATTTTGCTCTCTGCCCACATGCCCTCCGACTGAGATTTGTTGTTTGTCCGCCCCATGCTCTTAATCAACACTAGTTCTAACAGGATTTTGCTATTCTACACCTGATCCTCAATTAGGTGATCCAGAGCAAGGATCAGAGCCAGTAATTCGGCCTGATACACGGAAACGTACTTCCCTAAATGGAGTTTACAGCCGGCCTTCAGCGATAAGTGTATTGCCACCTATTGATGATCCGCTCTCTACACATGCTATTCGGCATGCACACATCGCTGTCCTTTCCACAGACATTGTCGGTAATGCCGTCCTTCTAATAAATAAGGCACAAGGCAGCATCCCGAGTATCGCCTCTATAGCGAAAGTCGCTGTGGAGATATGAGCACGCATGGCTATGCGTGCCAAACATTGTACCCGTTTTTATTCGGCTTCTTGGAGCTATCTGGCCTGCTTTATGCCACCAGATTATGTTAAACAGGGTCTAACCATAGCAGTATAGTTCCAGTGTGCATTGTTAGGGGTATCTCCAGGTAAGTTATCTATCTACGATTGCTCTTAGGTACTTGATCCTTTGAACATGAATTCAGTCCAGTTGGTTACAAAGTGGTTGGGGCCACTGGCTTCAAGAGCTAATTTCAATCTTCCAAAAAAAATCTTTTTAAAGAAACCCTCTATAACCATAAAAATGGTCATAGTAATGCCTCTCCTAATAAATAGTGGAGAGCGGTCTCAGCAGATCTCCCCACTCTGTATGCGTGCTGATATCTGCTTAAAGGACGTTCCACAAAGAGTTTCTTCTAGATAGTTCACCAAAACCTAAAGATGATGTCTATAAGATGGCCGAGGTAAGGCAGTCTTAATGATTTGGCTTCCGTGTAGTGCTTTTTACCCGGTTTCGGTATAAATACCGTTCATCCCTCCCTGCAAACACCAGACATAAATCCCACTGCCAGATAAGCAACAACAAGCACTTCCTCGCAATCTTTCGAGCAGATGCTATTTGCCCAATTGGATCATTGCACGGATTATTTCGTCCTGTCTTAAACAGAAAGAATGTCAACAGCGCACCCTTTACCCCGTTAATAGTCATTATTCCTTAATATCAAATCCTGCGGTTTGCATATGTCAGAGATATCCATAATGTTTATTCATTATCATTTTTCCTTGTTATCAATTTCTGCAGTTTACATACATCACAGATATTCTAAATTTTGGAATGGAAATCAAACCAATTCTGCCTCTTCCTCTGGCGAAGCGTCTTCTTCAACCGTTTTTTTCTTATAATCATCCCAAGCTACAGCATCTTTGTGCCTTACGTACCGATTAAAAGACGTTATCGTTATCAGGGAGCAAGGTTCTCTTCGTCCACTTTGGTCCTAGGGCACGCCCTTTCATAGGCAGAGAGTTCATGAGCCGAGTTTAACCTCTTCACCCCGATCTCCACTCCTATTCCTAGGTATTCTATCGAACCTAGTCGACAGAGACCTCTTCAACACTGCCTTGTACAACTTACAGTCCGTGTTCCCCGCCGCCGTCTCAGTCCATAAACGACATCGAACTGAATAGTTATATAAGACAACTTGGTTAGCCTATCCCAGAGCCTTCAGTTCAGCAGTTTTTCTGTAATTGCAAGACTTTCCAAGGTTAGATCAATAACCTCACGTCTGATTGCATTTACAAACGTCGCTTGCACGGTCGCTGCACCCAAGTAAGTGGGCGAGAAACCGCCTGGTTTCCCAAATTTCAGTTCACCAAGCTTCGCTAACTACCACGGGGAATGGTTCTTTATACCCCAGGAGACCGGGCAAGAGATATTGAATACAAGTGTCACCCCTTTCTCAAACATTTTTATTGCATCCTTTAACTTTGAATGCCCAAGAATTCTTCGGGAGCATACTTTAACTCAAAGCTCAGATCGAACTTGAAATGAGTCCATTCTATCCTTTTCGGGTTTCTGTAGATGGGTGGTTGGTAGAATGAAGGAGATGTCGAAAAGAATCATTCTGTGGTCTGAGAACAAAACCTCCTCCTACACCCTCCAGTTCATAAGACATAAGTTTACGTTATCAGAGATAAGACGTTATCAGATAAGATAAATTCAAACTCAACGAGTTTGTTGATTTCGGTGCTATCCCATATCGCATGTCTGGCATTGGCGTTGCTCCCGATGATTAGGTGGCAACCTGAGCGAACTGCTGCAACAAGAATACCTTATCCCGATTCGTTCGTCATCTTGACTACTGTCAGGTCAGGGTAGATAAGGTTGGAATAGGAGAAAGCGTTAAGAGATTTATTCACTTCAGATCACTTCTATTCATATCATAACTGTGCTATCGCGCACTAACGGCTTCTGGATGATGGTAATGTCGTATTTTTCTTAGGCGAGGAAAATAGCTCGATTGTCATTTGCAAGTTTCGAGAGCCTCCAATTAATAAGGTGTTTACATAAAATGGTTTTTCCAGGTTTTTGGAATAAACTGTTTTAAGTCCCAAAACCACTCGTAAACTGTTTTAACTCCCGTGAAATTGTTGTTGCTATTCCAGCGCTAAACCAAAATGCGTTTGGTTTTTAGCCTCAGTTTTTAGTTTGCAAGTCTGTTTCGAAGTTCGGAATTGCAGACACACTATCTTTCTCCTTTTCTAGTGCCAATAAGTTAGAAAGAGATAAAGAGAAAGTGCCACCAAACTATTCTGCCAAATGTCAAAACAAATTTAAGCGTTTCATGTCGTAAGTAATATGTTTATTTAAATAAGTATAATATGTAATAAATGACAAAAAATTAACTATTTCAGATGCAGAAATCAACAAAGAGAACTTTGTGGTCGATGGGGGCGGAATTAATGCTACTGGACCTGTGGCAAGAAAATATTGACGGCCTGCGCGGACTCCGCAAAAATGTCCATATTTATAGGGAGATGGCGGCGGAGATGGCCCAAATAACTTTCCAAATTCTGTAAACTTGCGAATTTCGTCACCATAGCAAAATACATTTCAACAATTTTGAATATTATTGTTATTTTATTCATTGTATTGTAAATTAAAGCGAGGCAAAATTTTAAAAATAGTTGCGTAAATAAACAAACACAAAACAACAGCTGTTTATTTCTTCTTTTCGGTTTGACAGCCCGGACCGGATTATGTATGTAAACACTAGATCAGCTGATCGATTTTCGAACACCTTAACCGGATTAAATATTTTTATGTAAACACGCTATTAGCTGCATGACATGTCCCATTAGAGTTCAAATTTTGGCTCGGCTGGGTTGAGGGTGCCTGATAGATCATCTTTTTATCCTTCAATACTTGCTTCAGCCTGCGCTTGCGACAAGATCTTCAATTTGCCATGCCTGAATGAGCGACCGTTCAACTGTGGAGTCTCCTCCCGGATAACATGCCCGTTTGCATTTCCAGGTTCTAGGTTTTGGAGCCGCAGACACTGAAGGAACTTTCGCTTGTCGATTGATCTACATCGTGCAACCGGAGGTCTCGGCACATCCTTAGCAGGAATGTGCTGAATACTAAGCTACTTTTCACCGTTACTTTCTGAGTCAGGAAGGCTCCATTATAAGAAAGCAGGTATCGAACGATCCAATAAGCATGGGTCGCGTGACCTCTGGACTAGGGATGAGAAATTTATCAACTCTCAAGTCTAGATCCGCAGTATTCAGCAAAAACAGTGTCAAGATTTTTTTATACGTTTTTATATTCGCAAGCAAGTTAATGCCTTTCAGAAAAATGCATAGTTGATAGTTCGATTGATTCAGCCATACAGATTAATTAATATTTTTGATAAAAGTAAGCCATTGATAATTTTATATTTTTGAATACTGCTTTTAATAACTGTTCTAAGAATTTTTCACATCAATACTGTTTAAATTTTACATTTATGGATTTAAATTAAGTGAATTTAGTAAAAAATTATTATTGCTTTAAATATAACCAGAAAGAGTGTTAACTTCGGCCTGGCCGAAGTTTATATACCCTACACACGTTTATTTGAAAATTAGAAATGGTCCGATTTTGCCCATTTTCAATACCAATAAGTGATGATAGACAACATTCGTGCCAAATTTGATGGAAATATCTATATTCGTTCTCCTGTAATCGACTTTTATTTAATTAGTGGGCGGACCACGCCCACTTGTGGTAGTCTGTTTTGGTCAGAGGCAGTGGACTTCTGGACAAAATTTCAACCCCAAATTCGTTCTACAAGCTGAGAAATTGAGCTATAAGCATGAATGAATTTATATTTAAAATAAAAAGTAGGCGTGGCAATGGTCCGATTTTGCCCGTTTTCAATACCGATGAGTTTCTAATGATGGACAATATTCGTACCAAGTTTGATGAAGATATCTCTATTCGTTCAATACCGATGAGTTTCTAATAATAGACAATATTCGTACCAAGTTTGATGAAGATATCTCTATTCGTTCTCTTGTAATCGTGATTTCCACAGACAGACAGACAGACAGACAGACGTACAGACAGACGGACGGACATGGCTAAATCGACTCAGGTCACGCTGATCAAGAATATATATACTTTTCTATACCTGTCACGCCTCCTTTAATGCGTTACAAACGGAAGCCGTAAGTGAATATACCCTATTCACTTCGTGTGTAGGGTATAAAAACTAACAATAAAATGGGAAAAATTATCATTTTAAATAAAAATTTATTCGTTTTTAATACTGCTATTATAATTTAATTTGAAAATACGTTTCAGAATTTCTTTTAATTTTCAAATCCGTTCCTAAGCACAAAATAAGAAAACCTCATTGTAAAATATGAAGTTGTACAGAAACGTGTGAATACAAAATTATCCAATGCTAAACAGAAACTATTCCTGAATAAAAATTTACTTATGCTACGTTTACACCGACCCCAAATGCGCATTTGAGCTCTATTTCCCAAATGCGAAGTGAAATTTTAAAAATTTTCATACGATTTGACAAATCCAATTTAATAAATTTGATCGTATTTGAAAGAAATGCGAAGCAAAATAATATTTTTTTCCCTATCACTCTGTGGTAGGGAAAAAATAAAATCCCAAAACAAAACAGTGGAAATGGAAGGGAAATAATGTCAATCAGCTGTCAAAACACAATTATAAAAAAAATTAGGCAAACAAAAAACATGAATTTGGTCTGATCAATGTCAAACCAAATGCGAATTAGGCGGTGTAAACACTTTTCAAATGCGTGATTACGAATGCGCATTTGGGGTCGGTGTAAACATAGCATTAGCTACGTCAATTCGTATTTCATCAGTTTTTTAAATTCTAATCTGCTTTTATTTTGTGAATCATGTAACGTTAAATACATCTAACGATCAACACTTACTTAACAACTCTATTGCAAGTAAGTGTTATGTGTTACAATGATAAATAAATTTTTTCTAAGCATCGGTTTGACCCCCTGATCAAGTGTTCCCTGCCGTTGCAGGTGAAAATGAATATCACGGATGGCAATAGGAATTCTGTTTCCATTTTTCTTACACCTCATAACAATAACACAAATTTAAGCCTAGTAAAAATGGGTAAAACTTGTGGAGCTATTCAAACATTGAAATGATTTACATTTCTAACACAAAATGTATAGCGTAGACATTACATTAACAAAATGGCGGCAGATAAGAATGTTAACAGTAACTATAACATGAGGTCAAGGGTCTTGTTCTAGCGGAATATACTGAACAAGGAATCTACGAACGTGGTCCTAATCTATTAACTTGGTCCAGTATGGCCTGCTTTCCACGCCATGCTCTATTAACGAGGTTTGGACATACTCTAAGAAACACACTTTTAATTCTGGTAAAAACATTAATACAGAATCTGCCCCAAACTTTTTTGCTGAGTAATCCCTCCCACACCTTTTAACATTCGCAAACAGTTTAAAGTTCGCCATCACATAAGTATTTAAGCACTTTTTTAAATTTCTAAACGATATCCTTTGAATGGAAGGGGAACACTCTGAGGGTAAATGTTATTTTACATAAATAAAAGTTATTTCCAATACCTTTATAACGGTTCCCATCTTATCCAGATATCTTCAATAGTATAGGAGATATAGTGATAAAAATTTAAATTTTCAATAGGCTAAACTCGATAACTATACGAGAGCGAAAAAATCAGCATAAAACCTAAAAGAACAAGAAAAATGGAGTGATTCCGCAATGGTGAAGTTGTTCCGTTCCGAAATTTGTACCGTGTCATGAAATTTTACTTCAAATAATTTTGAAGAAAGCCTTCAAAATAAAATTCCACAAAAGCACAAAATACCCAATTTCGAACAAGATGGCAACGTTAGTAGTGCTGGTTCTCCCTGAAATTCGAAAAGTAACTGTGTTACCTAAATAAGAGTGTCTTGCTTTGCGTTTATCACTTACTGTGGTACCTAAATAAGTGCGTCTTACGTTGCGTTTATCACTGCGCCTTAGAAACGACGTTGCGCTATACCGAAATAACAGCGTTGCGTTACAATATATTCTAACAAAAAGTTTTTAAACATTCACACGCACATGTACATTTTTTTGACATCTGCCGCCAACTTCACTTCGTAGCGCATACCAAAATTGGAAATTCGAAGTGGTCTCCGTCAGTGCGTTTCTTATTTCAGCCACTTCTATAAAACTGCGTGTTCCAATTTCATTTTGACAGACACGCAACGCACGACGCACTTATTTAGGTACCACAGTTAGAAAGAACGCTGCTCTGAACAGAAATAACAGCATTCCGTCAACTTATGTTGTGACAAAAAGTTTTTCAACATTCACACACACATGAACATTCTTTTGATAGCTGCCGCCAAATTCACTTCGTAGCGCATGCCGAATTTGGAAATTCGAAGTGGTCTCCGTCAGTGCGTTGGTTATTTCAGCCACTTCCATAAGACTACGTGTTCCAATTTCATTTTGACAGAAACGCAACGCATGACACACTTATTTAGGTACCACAGTAACAAGATCCACGAACGTAGTTGGGTTTGTGTGCTACGTACTACTAATCCGGCCTTAATTCCCAACACATGTGCATATTTTTCTGCGACATTTCTGTGTATACAAAATTTTTATTTTACAACAATACAAGTAGAAACAAGTAAGAAAAGTTGCCTGATAAATTTTTCCTTTTACGTATTGATACCTTGTTGATTCGCGTCAAAATTTAAAGTTAATAAGTCGGGGAATAATACATCGATCCATATTTCTTTACATTCTCTCGGAATTTTTTCTTTTGTATTCCAATTGAAAGCAGCTTGCTGCATGCATATTATATGCACATGTGTTTTCAGAATAAAGATTATACAAATTACTTATTGAAAAGTAGTCGGTTTTGTTCGTCACTAGTGAATATTATTTATTGAATATTGAAAATAGGTTTTACATTTGGAATATGAAGTGAAATATCGTACTTATTCAAGTACTAAACATAATGTATAGGATTTGGAATAAGGACATCGTCCTAATAGCGGCCGATATTCTAAGCTTAATAACGGTATCATCCTGCTTGGTACTCAAAGTGCCGCAAATTAAAACGCTTCGTTCAATAAAATCATCTCAAGGTGGGCATGACATAATGAACTCTATATATCATCCTACACGTACTAATAGTATTAAATGAATTAAACTTTCACTTTTTGGCAGGACTTAGTGTGTACGGATTGTACCTGGAACTATTCAGCTACACAGTTATGATGTATTACAACTATAGCTGTGGTTATGACTTCCTGTCATACATGGAATATCCGATTCTATTGATCCAGGAGTACATTTTGATATATTACGTTCTGCTTTATAAAGATATGTTAGGGAAAAAAACCCAACTGATAGTGGCCCTGTATGTAGTAGTAGCAACCATGGTTTATTTTAGGGTGATCTGTGTGGAGATATTCTTTTTTCTAGTGGTGAGTTAAAATTCAGTTTATCCGTCCGCGAGTTGTCATCTCTGCTTAAAATACTTTAATTGAATCATAAATTATTTAGCAACGTACTAAAACAGAGGTATGAGTCTAGTCACCAGACTAGTGATATGCGATTTGACAGAGCTGTTACTGATAATGCTGAGAACTAGGAAACCATACTACGTTAGTCGCTGATACCATTTGTGACATTAATAATTTGCATGCTGACAAAAACGTATTTTCATCGGTAATATAATTTACCTCAATATTTTTCTTATGGTATGAGTTTGTGCGCTTATCGGCCACTTTGGCTGCGAATTAAAGGCTGCGCTCGTAATGTGTTAAACACAATCAAAGCAGCAAGATGCAACTTAAATTCTCATCTGTCAAAATTACATGAGCTCTTATGGAGATCGAGAAAAAATTTTATTTTCCTTTTGCTGCTTTGATTTGCTGTTGCAATTTGCTGCTGCAGTCGAGCTAATCCTAATTTTGACAGCAGCGAAGTATTTTTGTTTTGTGTTTGTTTACATTTTTTTGTTGTTTTCAATGGCTTTTGTTTTCTTTTTTGTACAGCTTTTGACATATATTTGTGCTGCCCGAAAATGCTGCAATGCTATTTGGTTTAACACCAAGCTATTTCTTGCTGCCCTAAATTGAAGTCAAATCTCGCTTCTCTTATTGTGTTTAAGGCATAATAAAATTGAGAACACTTGATTGATCTACTAATGCGGGAAGGGCTCGGAAGATCTAAGAAAATAAGCATTTGGTTTTTTTTATGAGTATGAAGGTATCGGAAGATTGACTTTGTTTCTGTTTGTATTAACAACTCACGTAATCCTGTCTGGCCGTTTGTATGGGAATATGCGTATGAAGAGTTAATCGATCCAGCACTCGTATGCCAGGTAAAGTGTGAAACTTTTGGTTCTCTTACAATAATCTTACAAAAAAATCATGTGCGACCGCACATCCGTGTGGATTTGTTTTCAATTTTGCATTTTATGGTTTTTGAAAGGAATTTTGCCTTTCGTCACTTCGTCTGCTTGAAGTTCGATGCTTAAGCTTTGTAAAGCGCTGGCACTATCTACGTTCTGAGCATAGGGTGCTGTTGAAAAATTTGTATAGGCAGAGGATCTATTTTATTCCGCATATCTCTTCATTGAATACGTTATCCGAGTAAGACAAAAAGTTAATGGAAACAAAATTATGGAAGTATTTCACAAAAAGTATTTATATTATATTATATAGTGGTAATACATCGACCAACTTTAGGAGGTTTTTTTGAGCCAGCCTCTAGAGGTTTAGTCTGATGGGCCATGGGCTATCATCATTGCGTGAATTAGTCGATTTATAGAGAAGTGTCACCACTTCTTAGACAAGAATTTATAATGCATCACGAGTATCAAACACAAGCACATGAAAAATCAATTCGAAGCAAGGTCTAAAATAATTTCTTATGTGCTGCGTTTCCATTTTTTGTTGTGTTATGCACAGTAGCCGTAGCAAGGGCGGAAGCGAATATACATGCAGGCAGCAGTAAAAAATGTATCTAAAAGCCGGAACTGCTGTACTACACGTTTGTTTGTTTTTAAAATCTAATTATATGATATTAACACTGATTTAAATAAATAATCTGGTTTCGTTTTTTACTGTTTTTGCTAGAGTTATATTTTCCGGGGTTTCAGAGAAATATTTGGAAATAAAAAAACCTGACCCAAAATATCAATACCCAAAGCATTTCTTGGAAAATATAGTAGGAAAGAAGAAACATTTTTTAATATTATAAATAAAAAATATCTAAAAATCGTTCAGAATTCCTCTTGTTCTCTTTCTTTCATTGTATATGGAATATACAATTAACAGATTGTGTGTAATTGCTCTTACACGCCAGGTAGATTCAAATATACAAATAGATTACAACTACTACTGCGCGTAACGCTTGTGGCCGTTAGCAACTTTAGAGCATTTTATGATTCACGCATCATGGTGATGAGGGTGACTTCCGACTTTTGCTATAACATCTAGCCAATAGAAAAGATTTCCATTTGCCTCGTGGCTATGGTCAAATTTGAGACAAAAATTTTTTTTAAGAGGCATGTGTGTTGCTAGAGAAAACGGAACAGGTTGAGAAAATAGCTACAACGCTCCGATTTTTATGATGCTCCTCACTCCACTCCTTAAAATTTATTATTATGAAAAAGAATTATTATTATTGAAAAAGATTTCAATATCTTTCCAGCAATATCAATATATAGTTATCGGAGTTCCGAAGAAAATAACAATAAAATCGTACCGTTGCAGGTGTGATCAACTTTGCCAATATCTAATAAAATCGTACAAGAGTATAGTTTTTCTTGTGTGGCAAACAAGAACAGCAATGACTCATGACTCCTCAATGTAAACTGCTTCTGAAAAGTCAAAATGAATCGCCGTTAAAAAAGAACAAACTTTGACACTACTCGCGTTTCTGAACGGTATGCTACCTGATCGTTGAGCGGGAAGATAAAAATAGTAAACAAGAGGAGAAAAAAGTTGCCACTTGTATTTTTCCCCATGAATTTTAATCATCCCACAAAAAGAAAATTCCCAAACTTAAAATGCACTCTATATTTTTATAACTGTAATTCATTTGTTTTGTCACTCTTATCTTGATAATAATTTATTTTAACTAAGAAATTAATGAAATCACTTCGATTTTCCTCTCGAAACGTTGGCGTCCGCTCCATGCTCCAGCCATAGAAAGTGACGGAAAACTGATCAGTGAGTGCTCGGCGGCTGAACGAGTATGCAACAAATTTACGAAAAGAAGAGCGTAAACCAGGTCGTTGATAAAATAGAATCGATCCGCAAAGAAGCAAATTGTAAACAAAGACATTTTAAATTCCACGCGGAGAATCTTGAAATGCTTTTATAAGTGCCTTTAAATAAATGCATTTTTATATCGTACACCTATAAGTGATGAGGGTATATTCACTTACTGCTCCGTTTGTAACGCATTAAAGGAGGCATGACAGGTATAGAAAAGTATATATATTCTTGATCAGCATCACCTCCTGAGTCGATTTAGCCCTGTCCGTCCGTCTGTCTATGCATCTGTCTGTCTGTCTGTGGAAATCACGATTACAAGAGAACGAATGGTGATATCTTCATCAAACTTGGCACGAATATTGTCTATCATTAAAAACTCATCGGTATTGAAAATGGGCAAAATCGGACCACAAAATCTATTACCACGCCTACTTTTTATACTTTATCTTACTTTATACTATACCTACTTTAGTGAATATAAATGCATCCATGCGTGGATCACCATGGGCGTGTTCCGCCCACTAATTAAATAAAACTCGATTACAGGAGAACGAATAGAGATATTTTTATCAAATTTGGCAGGAATATTGTAATCATCAGATGTAATAATCATCAGAAAGTCATTCATATTGAAAATTGCCAAAATCGGACTATTACCACTTTTTATAGTGAATATAAATTCATCCATGCTTGTAGCTCAATTTCTCAACTTGTAGGACGAATTTGCGGTTGAAATGTTGTCCACTGTCTCTGACTAAAACAGACTACCAAAAATGGGCGTGCTCCGCCCACTAATTAAATAAAACTCGATTACAGGCGAACGAATAGAGGAGATATTTTCATCAAATTTGGCACGAATTTCATCACAGGCTATTTGAGATTGAAAAGAAAAAAAAATTTTACCTTTGCCACGCCTAATTTCTAAGTACAAGTTTGTAGGGTATATGAACTTCGGCCAGGCCGAAGTTAACAATCTTTCTGGTTATTTTATGCGTTGAGTTGTGCTCGAAAGCATAGACTCTGCAGTTTAATTTTTAATTATGAAAATCTCGTCGTTTTTTTCCGTTTCGTTTTGTTTCCTTTTTTAGAATTATGATAAAAATCATGAATTTCATATACCTATAACTAAAATGAATTATATAATGCATAAATACACACAATATAACACAATATAAGTCCAGCTTTATATTGTGCACTAAATTTATTTATTTTTTGTATTAGACGAGAACTAAAAAGCACTCGTCTTATTTAAGACGTCTCTTAGACGTAATCGTCTCTTAGAATAGCTCAAGAAGACCAAAGCTCACGTCGTTGCCGATTGAGAGACGATTTTTAAAACGACTGTGACTCTTAGGGCCAGTTTTTCAGTGCTCGTTTAAACGGCGCTTAAACGACAACAAAATTGGATCTGTTCTACAACGGTAAAGTTGTTCATAAAGAAGATTACAAGAAAATGGATTTAGCAGATTAGGCTAAGAAAGGAAAATAACTAGATTTGAACTCAAAATAATAAATTGTTTGAAACGGCTATTTAACGAAATCTGTCGTAAGTGCAAAAGTAGAGAATTCCAAAGTCTAATGATGCTAATGAAGAAGAATCTGCTGCTGTTGGGAAAGTTGTACCTAGGAATAATGATGTTTAATGCTCAGATAGTCTGGACATATTGAAGTGCGTGAGGTCATCTGAGAAATAACTTCTATAAGCGTTGGTGCAGTTTTTTATTCTACTAAATAAAAAATAATTCAATAAGTAAAATAGGAATATTCCAAGTCAAGGATGTACTCTAATCAGATCGTACACCTGCGGAATATATAATAATATATTATAATAAATATATCTGTCAGAGAAGAATTGAATATATTTAATTTCTTTCTGCGAATCGTTATTAGAATGGAATGTAATCCAAAAAAATTTTGAGTAACTGAACAAAGTGAAAGAAGCAAATGGGATTCAGGATCACGGTAAAATTTGTGTTACGCAGGCTCATAATAAAGAATTATTTATAGCGTGTGTGTTAAATTTTTAGAATTACCCTATAATACAAAGCTTCGTCGATGATGTCTTGCAACACAAGTCGTATTTGTCGTCAGTAATTTTCCATTTACGACATGCTTAGGTACCTCATGCGGAAAGTTTGCAAGGCAATGTTTTACAGGTTGTCGTGCAAGCGATTATGACCCGAATTCTACGACTAGTGACCCGAATTAATATTAATAAGTTCGTACGAATTCGTGTACAATATAATAATAAACAAGATAATGTCGTCTTCCAAATCAAATCAATTTCAAAATCTCCACAATTTTTTTAGAACATTAAAAAGGGTAAAATCGCTTTAACGGGTTGAATTCGTATTACAACCAATACCTTAAATATATGAAAATAGTACACGTACATTTTACAAAGTATTATATACTTGCAGCCCTTTTGCACACCGATTGGAGCAACAAGTAAGGTTTTACAGTGTTTTGTTATTTTGAGGACGAAAGATGCCAGTTCGGTTAGTCGCACAACTTGGGCGCTTTCGGTTTTTACAAATATAAGTATGTACATATGTAAAGTGGGCCATCGGATGGTTTCTTTTTAAATTTTAAAAACTTACATTTTAAAAAGAAACAAGCTAAAGGCCCACTCTATATATACTGAGCATAGTTTAAAAATATAACTATTTCTTACAGCTCGTATTTACACGGTATATGTACAATCGCACGACTGGATGCTGCTTGCTAACTTTTTAATATCGACATTTCTAAGTTCATGTGTTTTTCTTGCAGCCTGTATATATAAACAAGAAAAAAAACTGAAAATAAATTAAAGTGTACCATATTACGATTTTATTAACTTTTATATGTATGTATATCGACTTTTAGAAACTAGAAAAAATATATTTGAATCAGTAAAACTATAGGTCGTCCAGTGGGAAATGTTCAAGGAATTGTTCAAAAGGGGGGCGAGTTGAGTAAACTTTACTATCCTAACTAACCGTTTTCAAATATCTGTAAAATTTTAAAAATCGACACAAACCACATATATTAAATGAATATAAATGTATGTATGACACAGACATCTACGTTACTGAATTAAGGACAAAATTATATGCTGCATAAAAGAAAACCATAGAATTCCTAAAAAAAACCAAATAATCAAATAATCAGTTTTGAAACAGCAATAACAGAATTTCATGTATACGATTGCTATATAGGTATATAGCTTAGTATACGATTCGGTTCATGGCAGTAAATTTGATTTGAGGACTATACTGTTTAAATGCTGTAAAAGTAAACCAACACAAGAATTGGAACAACAAAATTTTGTTGGTACATAAAATGATATGTACTCGTATAGTTTTAATCAGAAATTTGTATAGTTACCAATATGATCCATGTTAAAGTCTTTACGATTTATGTAAATTAGAAGTGGGCGGACCGTATTTGACCTTAAAGGCACATTACCCGTATTTGGCACATTATTGGAAAATCTTACTTCATACCCAAAATGCATTTTTGTGTAATATTTATTTATTTATTTATTTAATTAATTAAACATTTAATTAAACATTTAAACATAACTTAAACATTTAAATATTAGTGTTAAACTAAACCATTATGGCTTTATAGTTTCATAGAAAATAACAGAAGTGATACTAATTTGATAAAAAAGCTAAGATTTTTTGTTTGGTTAAGGTGATTGACTCAGACAAAGTTATGCTCGTGAAGACATAATTGAGATCTGCACACGCGCTCCTTAATGGTTCGTTCTGAAGGAATGTAGATCGGCAGAAACTTAGATGGAGAAATTCATGGCTTCTGGATGTAAGGCGAGGAACATTTATGTAAACGTTTGCTAATAAATATGTAGAGTCAACGACGCCAAACAGCAGGTTTCGGATAAACATAGCGTTGAGCATAATTCTGCGATTTTCGAGAGATGGTAGATTTATTAGCTTGAGTCGAGAAGCATACGGTGGTAATCTTAATGCGGGATCCCAACGTAGATTCCGTAGACAGAAAAGTAGGAATTGTTTTTGTACAGATTCAATTTCCGTAATATGGCATCTGAAGTTTGGATTCTAGACCGGAGAGAGATATTCCAATAGAGGCCGAACTAAGGTAAATAATATCTTAGAGATATAGGGATCATCAAATTCTATCAAAGCTTATCAAAAGCTCTTCTGAAGTCAGTGTAAACAACATCAGTTTGTTTTGCCATTTTAAAATTATTAATAATTATCGACGTGAATTCTAGCAAATTTGTAGTTGTAGATTTTCCGGCTCGGAAACCATGTTGAGATGGAGAGATCAGCGCATCAACACTCCTTGAAATATGATGGGTAATAATTTTGCTGTCATAATTCAAGAACCGACGCCGACATACTGTTTTTAATAAAAAGTACATAGGTCTGGTGGTTGACCCATTTTTAAAACCAACCTGCGCGCAACAAGGGATATTTCTGCTAAATTTACATCTTCACGGATTCTCCTGTGAGACAGACGGACGGACATGGCTAAATCGAAAGGAGGTGATGCTATTCAAGAATATATGTAATTATGTGTATACTTTTCTGAAGCTATCTTCTCCATTGCTATACGTTAAAATTTCATGACAATGTTAATATGTATACCCTTAACTGTAAGGCGTATAGTATTAAAAATACACAAATAAAATAATAAATTTTGACAGGAGAATTAGTATTTCTAACATATGTATATTAAATTTATTTATTTTTTTCCATTGATTACTCAAAATATTATCCACTATATACCAAAATATTCCACTGTATATAATATATAACTGGACCCTATATAAAGAAGTTATTTTAATTATGCAAAAAACTATCAGCTTTTAAACTTGCTTTTTTCTGCGCATCCACGTCACCTGAGAAATTCAGTACGGACGAACTGTCAAATTCGTATGCATTTCGTACGTGAAAGTGTACACATTGCTGTAAAATTTAAGATGTTACAATAATTACTCGGTTTGAGGAAAAAAATTATTGTAAAAATTTGTTTTGTTTTGAAAGACCAATACATAACTGCCGTGTGGCAGCCGATTTCTTAGTGTTATACCTATTATCTTATGTCTATTACATCGACATTTTTTTGCTATTTGAAATATGAATTTCGGAGCTGGTTGGAACGCCTCAGTGTTGTTTGGCCAACTCAAGGCGCTTGCGATCCCTCTTCGAAGACTGGAAAGTAGTTATCAGTGCCAGTTATGCTTGTATGCAATGCGACAATAATGAAACGGTGCACATATTGCGTTAGTAGGACCATATTTATACTGATGTTGACAATTTCATGAACATGAACATAGTTCAGTAAATTTGAATGGTAAGGAATCTGCCAAAGTAGAAAAGCTTTGGATTCATTACTAGTTGAAATGATCAAGGATGAAGAAAGTTAGGATAGGTTAGAATTGGCTGACCTTTTTTATGAGGTTCATGTCCGGTAGACCTTCATGTTCTTAGTCTTGCCAGTACGGTTCAAAATGGAGTCATTCTGTTACATTTGTTATGTTCGGCTCTCGAGAACACCGCAGAAGATCATTAAGAAGGTCCTCTTCTGCTTGCAAAGTTTGTCCCGTAATCGTACCCACGAGTAGTCTGAAAGTTAGCCCTTGTAAGTGACAGTTGGTACTTTGTTCATCTGTCGTTGCATGCTTCCACATGATCCTTAAGGCTTTACATTTGGAAATGCATTTCCATCGTTTTTCTGCCTCCCTAATCATTTCTTGGTCGCACATATGTATACTTAAGAGTCTGTATAAACATAGGTGCTTCTATTAATCCTTCCGTTGTAGTCCAGCCAAATTAGTATGCCATTTAAGGGACCAGTATAAATGTAGTCTTTTGTCTATCATACGTTGTTCCAGTGCTTCTTTGATCTTCGGTCTTCTGGAGTTGGCCAGAATAGCAGCTATCGATCAAAATCAAGCCGATTATTTAAGCTTGAAAAATTCTGGTCGGATATTTAAACCTGAAGTGATCTGGCAGCCTAAACGTTTCATGGAGATTATGTTGTTGGTGTATTCTTTCAGATATATGTGGTTTCATTTTCCTACCTTCGGTATGAAAACCACTTTTGATATTCTCCAGGACCTTGGTATCTAGGTAAGTTTTAGCCAGCTTATATAAATTCGCGTAAGCCATATAGTTACGTGTTGTATTTAGTTTTGGACTTGATCGCCAATCGTACTCTATTTTCAATGACACCAGCGCATTCGTCCGTTTCTTTTAAGGGTTCACCGATGTCTGGTTGAGTGTCTTCTGTGCAATTTGGGTCAATGTGCATCAAGGAGTGCTTCCAACGTTAATTAGCCACCTTCGGTCTACGTATATGCATAAGAGAGGATGAGAGGCCCAAGACTTGCCTACCAATTGCTGCCTTCGGTCCACTGATCGTTATTTGAGCATAAAGTTCCAGGAGCCTTTTCAGTCTCGCCACTTAGATATTGGAACAGAAATTCTTCCTAGGGTTTATCTTGGTCTTTCTATTTGTGGTCTTAGCCCACCTAAAAATGTCACGGAGATTGGGCCTCCTCTCCCCAAGTTCCTTATTTCACCAGGGTGTTTGTCCTCTTTAGCCCAGGCCTCATTATAGGACAAGTGGCGTTATAGGAGTATGTCAATATCCTCACAAGTTTATCCACAGAAAAGTTTAGTTTATCAAAGTCTCCGACGCTCACAACGGGAGCGGGGCGACCTATATTCCTGCTTAGTACTTTTTTATACTTTACCCAATCCATATTTGTGGGGTTTCTGTATGATATAGAGCTCTTGTTAAAAGGAATAGTGCACGCGATGAAGTGTGATCTGTTCCTCCACGTCTTCCGGCGCATGGCCACCAACTGTAGCAGCTTCGCCCAGGTCCTTATCATCTCTTCCTATCCTTATCATTCTATCTGATTACGCACTGGTTCACAAATCTGAATCTTGCCTCTGCAAGAGACAAAGGGCCATCCTCGTCTGCACTGCACGCGAAATATAGGCCTTCATTTTCGGGATAGAGTTGCCGACTTAAACGATGCACTCTCTCATAGGCCTTGGCCTTTACCTAATTGGGGGTTATATCGTCGTTGCATTTGATAAACTTTATGATATTGAACCAGCCATCCCCGTCGAATGACGGCATTGGCTGGTACGTTTCGGCGTCATCGTCATCACGCGACGTCTTCGATCATCTTACTGATCATGGTCTAGTTTGGCTTTCACTACCCGTCGAGATTTGTTGCGCGTCACCGGCTACGCAATTTCACAGAGACGTTCAAAAGTTTAGGCAGCGCATTAAATTTCTTATGTCGCATCTATTACCAGTTTTATGCAACGGAATAATGAATGACGATTTCCAAACATTTGGAAAATAGCCAGTACAAAGGAATAGTCAAACATTGCTGTAATAGTCTTGGATAGTTCCCCTGCACAGTATTTAAGAACGCATGCCGGCAATCCATCTTGTCCAGAATTATAGTTGACTTTAATATCTTCCAATGCATTTCAAATAGTCTGTACATCAATAATAGGTAGACTTATAAATTCCAAAGAAGTGGTGAAATAGTAAGTCGCTAAACCACAGCTCCTCGATGAATTTGTAGATTTGAAAAAGTCCGCAAACAGATTCCAAATAGTTCCACAACCACTGGATTCATATTGATCCACCTTCATAACTGAGGAAACAGAGAAACCATGCTTTTCATATTTACAAAATTCCAAAAGGACTTTGGATCAAATTGGTTTACTTTTTATTACGTATTTTATCAAACGTATTATATACGCTTCCTTACATAGTTTCTGGTATCTACATCTCGCCCATATATAAATACCAAAACTCTGGAGAACGCCTCATACAATACAAATTACAATGCTTAGTTTTCAGACTCCTTAGTTCCCGCAATGCGAGATTAAACTTCCACCTCTGGTAAGAGTTGTGAGAGACAAGTTTCGGTCTCTACGACAAACTGTGCAAGCATTCGAAAATACTTCTAAGTTAAGTACATTTTTTTGGGCCATGTTTCAGTAAAAGCAATGATTTTATATGCTAAATCAGTACTTTTTATTACAAGAACTGTTAATTTTGTATTGAGACCTCTAACGTGTTGATACGAGATAATTGAAGCAATATTTAGAATATTTACATTAAGTTTAATGCCGCAGCAACATCACGTCGTGGCAAGCTACCAATGTTAACGTTCCTATTCCTAGGTTTGAACTCATACTCATGCACAATAACATTTCCGGGCCAGAATGATGGATCCATGATACGATTCATAAGGTGGAGAGGCAAACGTGAATTAAAGGATGAATACGATCTGTGAGTTCTGAAGTTGAACTTGCAACAGTAATGCTAGTACCCTGCATCCTAGCTAGTTTCATCAGAATGGCAACACTCATATCAGAAGAAAAACTAAAAATAAATAAAGTTTTATTAGATTGAACTGTGTTCGGTTTACTTTTTAGTACACTCAACAACTGCAGTACATATGTATATTACAGGTTTTAGCGGAAAGAGCCATAGAAGTTGAATGACTGATAAGCGCTTCAATGGTGGATGCTCTATGGGACCATTGGAAATGCAAGACTCAGCAGGTTAACTAGCTGAGGCGGATCATCTGAAGATGTAGATAGCGGAGTTAAAGACTTACCAGCACCATACGTGAAGGGTACAAGTACGTCCTTGTATGAGTACGTATCCAATTGGGCGAAGTTTCATCAACTATTTTAAAGTTTATAACAAAGTGTTCGTACTATTCGAGTTTCACCGAATTTCGGAGAAGTCTTTAGTAATTTCTTAAAGTAATTATAATAAGTTCAACCGTACTTGCGTAATAACGTTATCATATTAACTTCCGTTGATCGGCACCGTGAACAGGACCAGTGTAATCCTCCATCTACGCCAATTAAGTCATACTTTTTTCTAATTAGCACCGCGCACTTGACATGAAATTCCGCATCACACATTCAGCAAAATGTGAGACGTTCAGAGTCGTCCCGAATTTCAGAGGTTTTCGAGTTAAACGCCATACTTTTATTAAATATAGTCTTAAGAAAAATATTTATAGAATTAAATAGTTTTAAAGAGTTCTATGTGGAGCACCCCGTGAGGACGGAGCCTTAAAAAAATGAAATTTAAAATTTGTGTTTTAAGGTTTCTATTAGTTTTTGCTGAGTCAGTTGTAACGGGTGCACATAACTGGTAGTAAATTTGTACAAAATTATTTCATTTTTAATTAATTATTATTAACACAAAGTTTAAATAGAAAAACCTGGAATAGTATTTGTACTAATGGCAGCTTGATTAATCGCAGCGCAAAGAATTTTAACATAACGCAAAGAGTTGCTGTAAATATTTTCCTATCAATTGACGCGGCTTAAATCGGGATCCGCGCGGTGGCTCCAAATTTGTTGTTGTTATTGGAGTTATTAGCGGTGATTCCAACAACAACAATGTGCGCGTACTTCCGGTTACGGTTTTATAGCCGTTTGAAATTTGATATTTAATTTTCACTTCTAAGATGAATTTTGTGTTAAATTAGGGCCGCTATAACCATATACTAGACTCATATTATTTAAACAGTATAATTGTACAATTGAAAATAGTGCTTTGTACTGACGTCATTGCGATTTTAAAAATGATTTTTCTCTTAAACTAATGCATCGATCCACAAGCCTAAATAAATGGGAAATGTTGGTAACACTGGCGATCAACTAGTGAGGTTATTTTTGCGTTCCGAAAAACTGGAATTTTGTAATATCTACTGGTTAGGTTATGTTAGCTAGAGACGCTCCACGGAGTCAACCGGCACTTAGGCCCAACGGCCCATTGTGCGCCACGTGCCTAGCACGAAGCCCTTTATGGCCTTCCAACCCTTGATACCGACTTCATCAAGGGTGGTTAGGTGAATGGAGTCTGTAGCCCATTGTCTGTAGCCTTACCCTGCAGAAGGCAGGGCAGTCACACAGATAGTACTCTAAAGTTTCTGGTTCTTCCAGGCAGAACCTACAAGTGTCGGATTCTAGGCTACGTAATTTCGTAGGTGGCCTCTGAGTTTACTGTGTCCAGTCAGGATGCCTATAATTATCCTTAGATGATCCTTACTTCTCTATAGAAGTTTCCTAGTTTGGGCGACATTAGCATCTCCCCAGAGTATTTTAGTTACCCTGGAACACCCCGACGTGATCCATTTCCTATAATGCAGACTGTCTTCACAGCCCTCTATATAATTTTTTAGAGCTTGAAAAGGCCTTTTAGCCGCTAGGTTACCTGCGCTAAAAGTGTTATAGCTGCCTTGCAGCTACGCACCACTTCCGAGGTCACCTTGTCATTCGTTATTGCTTTAATAGCCGTTTGGCTATCTGAAATGATTTTAGAACTTTCGCCTGGGATAGCATTGTTGTATAACCATTTAGCACCTTCCATAATACCAACAATTTCAGCCTGAAAGATTGTGTTAGAGTGATGTAATCTGATGCTTGCCCCATGTACCTATAGCTTAGCAAGTGTTTTATCCATTTCAGAATGGTCCAGATCGGTCCGCGTTAAATTAGCTTAAGGACATTATCAGGGTGGTGACATTATTGAAAACTCCCTCGATGCCCACAAAGATAGCGAAACGTATTCTTTGAAGTCCAAAGACTTTTCGATACCGTACACTACCTCCGGCAGTGCGGTTTCCAACGATTTGCCCTTGACGTAAGTGTGTTGTTTAAACGTCAGTGCTTCGCTCGGAGTGCTCTCCTTGTCTATTACGTTGCATATATACGCCAAGACAGTTTGGGAAGTGCTCCTTCAAGAGTATCTTTATCGAACTCTCAACGTCCTTTGCTGGGTTACCGTCATCCCTGTTACTAGTCCAGGTGCGAGTGAGTTTTCAATAATAGTTTCTTGATTTCAGCTGCCTCGTTTAATGTGTCAACCTGTTCGCATAATAGCCTCGAAGAGTCTCTCTTGGCCTTTCAAAATTTATTCTTGTATTCCCTTAGCACATCATTGTAATCATCCCAAAGTGTGCTTGAACCTAACCTTTTAGCGCAGTTAAAAAGAGTTCGACAGTGTCTCCACAGGTCTTTCAGCACGGGTGTAAGCCAACCTTTGCCTTCTTTAGAGGATGTACTTATTAAATACGCACCTAAACTTCAATTGCTAACTCAAATTAAAATAATAATAATAAAAGAAATAATAGGAAAATAGGCTGCTTTCTTATGATTTTAGAGAATTGGGAAGAGAAGTTAAAAATAACGTGGCACATAACCTTATAATATTGAAATGGTCGAGGCAAAGCAAACATACGCTCGCTGCTGTAGGAAGACCGGCGCAAAGCACGTGATAATGTGTGACAGCTTTTGTGCAGCAAAGTGGTTCCATAAGCAATGTGCTAAAGTGGATGACCACATGCTTGCAATACTTAGCAATCTCGGAAATGCTTCTGTTTGGTTTTGTCCCGAGTGATCTGGAGGTGACCGGGTCCGAAATTGTCGCTAAAGCGCCTGGAAGGAACGGGAGCTACATTACCTTTCTGTGTAGCGAATATACTAATAAATAAATCACTGAAGAATTAAAAATAGATCTTAAGACCTGGCTGTCTAATGAATTCGAAAAAAAGGCCATCGAAGCTAAAGAAGAGATTGAATCCAATAGACGGTAAAATTCGTTAGCATAAAAGTCAGCTAAAAATTGTTCACGGAAAATGGCTAAGTAGACCGGTTTAAATTCACTATAAGGAGCAGTGGACAAAATAGAAAAGCATCACGATGAGCAGACTTGATATTCGGGGTGCTTATGGATACAATCACAAACGACGACCTCGGAAATATTGTAAGTCGTGGCTTTAAGTGTTCTGGCTTCAGAAAAAGACGAATGTTCTCGTCACCTTCAACACGACTATCCTACAACAAAATATTATGACCGCTTATTTAAAGAAACCAATCCTTACAAGGAATGTCGCTGCAAGGATATATTTAAACAAAAACATTACGATTACGAATTGAAATTACCAGCAAAGAAGATCTAAGTGCACTGGTGTATGCTGTAGGAAAATAAGAGCCGGAGGGTTTATGCTCTTTAATACGTTAAGTTCAATAAGCATGCTGAAAATTATCACACAGTAGTATATAACTACTTAATATATTTTCTTTACTTGAACTCATATCGCATTATTATTACTTTTATTATTACTATCCTATTAGTTTTGTACTTAGTTGAATACAGTATTTACTACTAAGTGGCCTAAAATTAGCATTGGTATGTAATAGCGTATTTAATTCGCCCTATATTATTATTTAATGGAAACACTTTCCAATTTGCGAATTACTGCACTGAAATTCAATTTAGTGGGATTATATGGAGTTCACATTAAAGTTTTTAAAATCATACGGAATCAAACACAGGAGTGCAACTAATAAACGAGGACCTTGCTTATACTACCAACTTTCAAAGAATTCCAACTAAACTATGTTGATAATACTAGAAATCTGGGGATTTAACTCACTGAAACTGGGAAAAGCATGTAGCCCACATCCGTAAAAGGATTTCCCTGGTTCTTAGGAAAACATATGCAAATATATGCAACTTCTCCCTAAAGAAACGCGATACCTGCTAAGGCTATTAATCGCGCAGCAGAGACCATACCTCGCATCTCATTTCTTTGGTAATGGGGTCGCACCTAGAGGCGTTATTTAAATTGAAAATAGTTTCAGTACTTTTCAGTAAACACCTCAACGCCTCTATGACAGATTAACATCTAGTCAATCCACCACGTAGAAGAGAAATAAATAAATAATTATCTACTTTCTTAATATTAAGATAAATATATATGTTAATTGTCATTTTACTTACAAAAGAAGTAATGCATTGAAATAAGGTACTGAAAATAATATATTGCGTTTTTCTCGAAAACTATAGGGTTTTGAATATAAAGCTGGGTAACATAAATAATAGATATTTAATCTGTCTTTCTAACTGTGCATACGCCAACCGGAAATAGTTTACGTTTGGAATTTCAAACAGCTTTAAAACCGGAACCGGAAGTGAGCGCACATTGTTGTTATTGCAATGACCGTCAAAAAGTAAAACAACAACAAAGTTTGAGACAGCGGACGGATACGGATTATTTCCATCGATATTTATTCATTAACAGATAATGAAGTATTTATTCACTTTTAAGAATTTCTTATATTTTCAAAATTTTTAAACTAATCTTAAAGTAGTATATTTAAGTTACACACGTAAGGATTAAGTATAAACCACCCTAAATCGTTGGTAACTTTAGTTGTTGTCTAGGAGTATTTGTATTTCTAAATTTATTTTTTTCCATTCGTCATTTAGTGTTAGAAATGGGGTTTCTAAATTATGCCTTGGGACCGAAATTATACATGGAGTATGGGACATTTCAGGTATTTAGTAATTCCCAAGTTGCAAATTAAATACTCAGTTCAAAATTATAAGTTATTGTCACTATTTTTATGTAGAAAATGTATGAATCTGGGGGCATGGAAAGGTTTAGTGATCAGATCCTCTCCACGGTATGTATGTAAATATGAAAAATTGTTGCATATTAATGGAACTATTTTAAGTTATCCTTAATGTGGAATATTGGCTACTATTCTTCGCCCCTCATTTTGCCTTTTCTGTACCGTCGTGGTTACTTTGTGCCAGAGTACTTGCCGTCATTTACAAAATTCAGCACCAGTCTTGGAATTATTGTTGTCTTATCTCTGTGTATGCGGGGTTTTGGTCGATCACAGTCAGCGTCCTACAGGAAGTTGGTTAAAGCCTTAGAATTGGCTAAATCACCAAAAACTGTGGAAGATGGCAAGCGTGCGTATCGTTTATTTGACTTTGATTTCAGATTTTGGCATGTGGACTTTGATGTTAAAACTGTTGAGTAAGGGATTGGAATAACACACTCATAAAGTGTAACTAGTTTATAATTACAGGGAAAGTAATAAGGTCGTTCCA
Source organism: Myopa tessellatipennis (assembly GCA_943737955.2). Lineage (NCBI taxonomy): Eukaryota > Metazoa > Arthropoda > Insecta > Diptera > Conopidae > Myopa > Myopa tessellatipennis. The sequence goes on from OX031317.1 coordinate 22,566,196, forward strand.
CTTAGCAGAAACGAAAATAGTTATGTAGGGATTACTACATACCCCTGTGCAATTTTAGCTTATTTAGCGATACACACATTTGGAATTCGAATGATTTACCCCGGATCTATCAAATTGCTACAAAGTTATATGAGTAAGTAAGGTTTTAACCGCGAAATTAACAAATTTGATATATTTAGCAAAAATAACGAAGCTACGAAGCGAATATTTGTATACGTGTTGCGAAAGTTGACACCGTTTTCTGTCAGTTCGTACTGAATTTAATTTTCTTATTATTTTTTCAGTGCACCGCAAACAACTACATATACAATAGTTTCTGCAGTTGTTTGTTGCCCCTCTAATGTTTTAAAATAGAAAATATATACATCTCAACTAAGGTTATCTAATAGTGCGGAGAAATATTTGTTTAGCAATTTATCTCTGGCTACGTTTCAGAAGAATTATTTAAATTTTCAATTCATTTATTTGATTTATTTGATCATTAATTGATCTGACTAAGCTCTGTTTAATAGTAATATCTCAGTTGTCGTCCCAATTAGAGTTAGTTGGTTTTGGTTTGTGGCCACATATATAGGTGTGGGTTCTAGGTACTATAGAAGCTTTTTGTACCCAATGTGCTTCGATTGGGTATTGGGCTGAGCATATATTATTAATGAGTTAATGTATAATTGATGTTACCACAATTGCAATTCCAGATACAAGATATCGATGTGAGTTCCAATGGTAAAGTTGCAGGAAATTAGTCTTGTAAAAATTAGTAAATATGTACAGCGAACCTTGTGTATTTACCAAAATGAGATTTCGATAAGAGTACGTTAGTCGAAGCTTCATATCTGGGAAAAAGTTCGTGGCGTTTTTCCGATAGGTGGGGTCAGTTGCAAATAACTCTAACAACACTGATCGCAGCGATATCACTGAACACTTATTGGAAAGGTGACACGAACGTAACTGTCAGTGTGTAAAAAATTGCAATTGCTGCAGTGGTTGGAAAGTTGTTTACGTTTGAAAATGTAGAAAAAAATGCGCTATATTTGCAGTATTATTACGACAAAGGAAAAACGCTACGCAGGCTTCCGCAAACAATTCGTGCTGTCTACGGTGAAGGTGCTTTATCTAAATCTGCTGCGCGGAAATGGATCGCTCGCTTTCCTTCTGGTAATTTTATTGTAAAAGATGAGTCACGCTTTGGTCGTCCAATCATTGGAAAAGCTGATGAAATTGTTGAAAAAGTCCAGCAAGATGAGTTCCTCATGGCTTGAGCAAGGAAAACATGATACGCAGAATTAACATCTGCGATGCACTGGTGAAACGCAATGAAATCGAGCCTTTTTGGAAACGTATCATAACCGATGATGAGAAATGAGTGACGTATGATAATCGGAAGCATGGGCAAGGCATGGAGAGCGGTCACAAACGTTCGCGAAGCCAGGATTGACCCTAAAAAAAATGATGCTGTGTATATGGTGGGACTGGAAGGGAATCGTCACCATGAGCTTCTTCCAGTTTTTCGAACTGGATTCTCAACTCTATTTTTAACTACTACAGAGATATCGCCAGGCAATTCAAAGAAAACGGCCAGAATCGACTAATAGGAAAGGTGTTGTCTTCCACCATGACAACGCTCGATCTTTGATGACTCGTCAAAAATTGCGAGAGATTAATTGGAAAGTTCTGATGCATCCACCTTATAGTCCAGACATAGCACCTTTAGACTACCACTTGTTCCGATCTCTGCAGAACTCTCTGAATGGAATTAAGCTGCTTTCAACAGAAGCCTTGTAAAAACCACTTCATTCAGTTTTTCAACCAGAAAACACAGAAGTTCTTCACCGACGGCATCATGGCTCTGCCCGGAAAATGGCGGAACATTGTAGATAATAATGGATCATATGTATTTCGTTTAAATAAATTAATTTTCAGACTAAGAAAACCAGTGGAATTTTATTAAAAAAACGCCACGAACCTTTTTCCCACGCCCAATATATAAAAATTTGTAGAAGTGTAATTATATTTTATAACTGGAATAAGCCTCTTACAACTTTTAGTTCTTGTTTTAGTTTCAAACCTTTATATAGCGTTGCGGTTATTACATTCATTATATATTAGATCGATTAGTAGACTATATTATCTACAATTGTTGATGCCGGACTTTTATGGTTTCTGTAACACCGATCGAGAAAACTTGTTCGCTAGGTATTTTCATTTCTATAATCGTTATTATCACCGATAACTACTTTTATAAAGAATATCTTTCGCTTTGTTCCTTCTTTTCGGGGAGTTGTAGAGTCCCGAAAGATTATCGTCTTTCCAACAATTGCAAGAATGCTTCACATTCTAGTATTGAGCGAAAGATTAAACGGCTTGCGTCCTATAGCCTGTGCACTTGGTACGCATATTAAATTTTAATATTTCAATGGCGCACAGGAAGGTTGCCTTTTTTGTAAAAAGCTGCCAGAAGCTTGAACGCTATGGAAGGTTACAATTTTTGCTTAAATCGGCTCCTATAATCTTTGGAGTACTTATAAATTATTTGAAATTTGAATTATTAATGTATATTTTTTTTTCAAATTTTGAAAAAAGGCTGTTTCATCTTAATATCTAATAACTTTTCTGTTGCCTTTTTAAAACTTTTCTCTATTTTAGGACCAATGCTGATCGCGGGCCGTGCCAAGTTAACCGAAGAGGAAAACGGAAAGCGATACAAAATTAAAACTGTAGATTTAAATGAAATCGATACTGTATTTGTTGATAATCGTAGGAATGCGAATAATGGAAAAATTCTTGTCATTTGTTCCGAAGGTATTTATATTTTATAGCTTTTTTGTAATTTTTATGAGTACATCAACGTAATATAAATTATTACACAGGGTGGCTGGAATGAACTGTCACAACTACAATATGCCGTTAAATAATTTTATTTCTCCCGAAGGAAAAAATTTTTTAAATATTCAAGAAATTCAATTATGTTCATTGTTCGATATGAGAACGGTGATGGAACGAATCGCACTCTGTCCGATGGTGTAGTTTCCCTGTGACTCGCTGAAAAGAGCTGACCTTAAACTGTCCAAAATTCGTATTTCCTAGGGCTGACTTTGGCTACCAGACTTTGGCTATAGCTAAAATGGAGAAGTACACAAATTGAACTCGCATTAGGAGATAAAGTATAACTTAAGTGCGGAATATAATTTTTTATCTATTCTTGTACGCGCGTTGTGTGTATCGGGGTAGGGAAATATGTGTCTGCGAATGACGTCGGATAACACAATAAGTGCAAATCCTCTTTCGATTTGTCGTGCAACCTCTATCCCTCATTTTTAATGACCCTTGTCTGTTTTTGTCCGTTTTTCTGTCTACCACCACAGCGTCTTTGAACAGTAATAGTATCGTAACGATTTCTAGTTCAATGCGTAAATTTGGTTCACACTAAAATGCTCAATGTTACGTACGATAATTGGAACTGATATTCCAACCAAATAGGTTGCAAATTAGAACTACGCTTTCACTAAGAATTAATTAATTAAACCTAATAAATATATGAAAAGCTTCTACACGCTTGTAAACAACCTGCCTGGGAATAATGGTGCCTCAAATTTGATCTAACAGCTCAAGCCACCCTGTATATATAATATATATACATATGTGAACGAATAATTCTAAATATATATCTTTTCAATATTCATAAGGAAATGCTGGTTTTTATGAAATTGGAATCATGACAACGCCATTAGCTCTTAAATATTCAGTATTGGGGTGGAATCATCCTGGCTTTGAGGGAAGTACTGGAAAACCTTTTCCAGAACAAGATAAAAATGCTGTCGAAGGCGTAATTCAATTTGCCATTAACAAACTTAATTTTGCAGTAGAGGATATTATATTGTATGGATGGAGTATTGGTGGCTTTAGCACGATATGGGGTGCATCCTGCTTTCCAGGAGTAAAAGGAGTTGTAAAGAAACCAAAGTAGCTTGATACCGGCATTTAAAATAATAGTACATTTTTTAGATAATGGATGCTACTTTTGATGATATTTTATACTTGGCGCAGCCTAGGATGCCCTACAGTTTAGCAGGTGTTGTCAAAATAGCAATTCGCCAATATTGCAATTTAAATATATCAGATTTGATTCAATATTATAATGGACCTATATTGCTTATACGTCGCACAGAAGATGAAATCATAACAGAGTATGTTTCAAATAAGTATACAAATAATTAAACAGACATAGATTAAATATTTTTAGAGATGGGAGTATTGGGACGAATCGTGGAAATTATTTGGCGTTGCATATTTTAAAATATCGCTATCCATACATATTTCAAACACCACAACTGATAAGAATTAAAAAGATCTTATCAAAACCTGTAGAAGATGCAAACATGACAAGTAATTATCTCAATAACTGTAATATATAACAGTAATATCCTAATGTTTCTCTAATTATGAAAGTATGTTAAAACCGTTTTTACAGAATCTCTTACGTTGATTCTTAAGTCGACTGTATAACTACTTTTATAATTAATAGTACCCTCTATTTTTATTCAATGGGCGAAGTACAAAGCTATGGGCTACTTTAATTAATTTTTATAATTTTCATAAATTTCATTTGTCAAATTCCTAATTTTCAAAATTTTTCCTTACATCTATTTAATACTAGTATGTAATTATTATTTTCCAGGTACACTTGATAACACTTGCATGTCTCGTTTTATAACTTATGTCACTGGGAGTGGAAAATCGTGGCCCATGCAAATTGGTTCTGATTATACCGATGAAGAACGTACTCAAATGGCCGAATTTTTAGTATATGTTAAATTTTAATCATACACAGACACGGTATAACAATTATTAATTATTTAGTTACATAAACACTTTCGAGATTATAAGTCTACTCACTGCACTCCCTTGCCGGAAGATTATTTCAACATTCCCTGGGATATCCTGAGCGAAAATGAGATCGTTTCCACATAGTTCAGTGTATCAAAATGATAATTAAAAGGAAAGAATCAATCATTACAGTTCAACCACTGGAGGTCTCAATGGTAGTTTTTATACAAAATAAACAAAAGTTTACATACATATGTATTCATGTGTGGAAAAGTCATTAAAAAAAACATTTAAGACATTTGTTTTTAATTTCTGTTTCCGTACAAATATGAAATGAAACAGCTCATTTATTGCTGTACCAATGCTTTCTTGGGATTTTTATTAAAGCGGAAGAATACACAGTGTTCCTCTACTAAGGTACAATTCGAATTCAGTTGGCAACAAACCTCGATTTTAACAGAAACATGCACTTCAGAATTGAAAAACTAAATGAATACACCGGAGAAGTATTGTGATAAAAATCAACTAACGCTTCAGTAGGCGAGGCTGTATATACATAAGTCCTGAGCGTATAACATTACTTTTAACGATGGATTCAATGCACATGTCTGACATCAAAATGATACAACTAATTTAAAACGTAAATCATTAATCATAACTGTTTAATACTGCAACAAAAGTACATAGGAAGAAGTTTATGTATGATCCCGTATTGGTTTCTTTGGTTGACTTTCGCTATACGACGGATAACTGTAATTTGGTAATCCTATTATCCTATAATGTCTGCGTTGTTTTATATTCTTAAAAGAGGAACTAATTGAATGTGAATCAGGTTCTCCTGATCACTAATCTCCTGATGGGTTCGAAAAGAAAGCAACACGATTGTGTGCCAGTAAACAACTATTGAAAGTTTTACGAATGATTAAGGTTTTTCTTCTTAAATCACTTGTGAAATAGAAGATTTGAAGTAAAAAATTAGTAGCAACTAGCTTCCAATTAATCGGAAGTTTCCCAATAACTCCTCTAATAGACATTTTACTCTTTTTCAGATATTTTAGTTAGTTTCAAACGGATTTTTTTCAATCAAACATCCGTTTTTTAAATCTTTGCCCCACGTGGATGACCCCATGATCTCTAAAAGCTTCGGTCTGAAAATCGGATTTTTAGAATTTGGCTAAATAATTCTTTCACTTTGTTTCATATATTATTAAAACTGAAATTGTATTTTACGAAAGCGCCTTAAATTTTCGAACATCATTTTTTGGAACCACTGAATCCAGTGAAACCCATAATTGCGACCATGTCGTCAGAAGGAATTACATTCGGTTCATTACCAATGTCTTGCGCTTTCCGTTTGCGCTCTTTTCTTTTCTCTTTGCGGTGCTCTTTATAGCGCTCCTCCTCCTCTTTGGCTTCCCGTAAACGTTTTTCAAGTTCGTAATCCTTTTGTTTTTCTTCCATTTTCTTTTTGTTTGCCTGAAATCGTTCTTTCACTTGGTCGATTGTGCTACGTTCCACTTTCATAGACATTCCAAGGTTTCGTTGGTGCTTTTTGCCATTAATATGATCTAAGAAGTTTATCGAGTCCTTTACGACGCAATCACAGACATTGCAGTAATAACCACCAGACTGGGAGGTTGGTGTGTTTTTATTTATAACAACACTTTTACCAAGTTTGCTATCCAAATCTACCTTATAGTCACGTCGTTTTAAATGTTCACGTTGTGCAGGTTCTATGAATTAAATTAATAAAGTATGAATTATATAAAACGCTCAGTAAAACCTGGTACCGTCATCTTTTTCTTCTACTTTAGTTTGGATTCTTATGCGCTCCTGTGCTTGCTTCTGGTACTCGGTTTTGTCCCATTTTCGCCTGTGATCATCTGGACGCAAAGACATTTTCGGAGTGGTCTTTTAAAAGAATATCTGGGTAATTCTAACCAATTTAATGTGAATTCAAAAATATCAATAAACTTAATAATGATTTAATTAATAATTCACAATGGCTGCATTCATTATAAAAATTAGTTTATATTGTCGTAATTTGGGTGTTGTAAACTCTGTTATCAAAACATATGAAAACTTTTACGCGATGTTTGTGTATGTGCGTGCATTCACGTTCATTCAAAAAGAGATTCCAATACCTTTTTGTATGTTCCGAAAAAGGATACGCATTTACTTTGGTCCATGCCACAATGTACTTTTGACCGAGATCATAGTACCACTCAATTGAGTGCTGTGAACGAACAATTGGGCAAAATCTGGATCCGCCCGGTGTTTTCAACTTTATTGTTCTTGGTGTTTTCAACGGCGAGCGCAATAACAAGGATAAAATCTAGTTTAAGTCCGCAAGCCCAATGTTGTTGTTGGTTTGCACGGAGACTCCAACAACATCGGTCTTTCCCGCGCTCGTCTAGTTACGGAGTTATAGTCTTTTGAAATTTGAAACGCTATCTTTCTTAAGCTATAGTTGGTGTTGCTACCATTGCACAGGTATTTAAAATGTCTATCATTTATGTGTTATAATATAATATTTGATCGAAAAAATTATATTATTTGAAAAAAACGCAAATTAAAATTTTTATTTTTCCCCCCCAATTCATTAATTTTCTTGCCAAGCAAACTGCATAATTAATACGTATAATTATATCAATACTAAGAAAGTAGGGATCCTTAATTAATCTTTGTTTCACCAGGATCGGTGCAGCATTTTAGGAAAAAACGCTCTTTAAAACGGAAATTTACGCCTTTTTACTAGTCTACTTCGCTTAAATTATGTTAGAGTACTAATGACTCCTGGATTAACCCTTTACCGTTATTTCCATTTCAACCAATTTTGTTAAAAAAGATAGAAAAAACCGGAAATAGAAATAAAATATATTTTAATAGGTGTTTTGTATTTTAGGAAAATAGCGCCGTAGGTGAAAAATTTTTATGAACAATCGATCGATTTTTCCATCTTTCATTTATGTCATGTGACTTTTTATAGAAAAAATTACAGTTTTCGAGAGAAACGCTATTTAAATTTTTTAATACTTTTTCAGTTCTTTAGTTCTTTTTTAAATAAAATTACAAAAAAATAAGCTATAGAGAGTCCTATAAAAAACTACATTTCATAAATGAGATATATTTAGTTTATCTTTCTAACGGTACTTAGCCAACCGGATTTGTGTTATAGTTAAAGCGGTTAATTTGCAAATATTAAACGTCTATAGAACAGGAACCACAAGAAAGCGCACATTATTGTAGTTGGAATTACCGTTAAGAACTACACCTACAACAATTATTGTTTCTTTTTGCATAATTCGTCTCACACTACAACATTTTTACTGCTGGAAAAAGGATTTCCGAGCACCATAAAAGTATAGGACATATAAAAACAAAACATATAAATATTAAATATGCACTTTCACAAACACATCACATTCCACTTAATCTTTGTCAACCAGAGTACAAAAAAGAGTAAATTTTATATATTAAGAAGCTTATTTAATCCGAATAAAGTAGACACAATGACATTGTGTACGCTCATGGCGTAGTGCAGCCAAGAACGAAAATAAAAGAATTTGAAAAGTCCTAAAAAAACCTTGAGATTAATACGGTTCTAATTCGAAAGGTACTTTTGTAACTACTTTTCTGGTGTCATTATCCAAAGTCTGTGCAACCTTGCTGCAAACATTACTAAACCAAAAACAGTGAGTTTTGGTGTTTGTTTCGTTTGGAGGAATAATTATGGGTTGTGCCGGATGTAATAATGAAAACGAGTCAGAAATTCGCCCCAAATATAGATCATGCACCGACACTATTTGGCTGGCTATTTTCATAGTATTCTGGTTATCTTTGGTATGTTTTGTAATTTAAAAGATACAACAATTTTTTGTGGGTCGATTATCTGAAAACAGGCTGATCTACCAAAAAAGGATAATGATCTTAACAGAAAATGTATAGTTGATTGGTTTCACACGAACCAATTTGATGCCGAGCTGAAATCTCTTTCGTTGTGATATTGAAAGCGTATTGCCTTAAACATAATCAGGGACGCAAGGAAACAAATGCAGTATAGCTGCGTAGCTCAGATTTCGGCATATGTCGGGGACACTGAGGCAGCTCCGATATTTTTGTTGGTCTTGTTGTTTTTCACGGAGACTCCAACAACAACATAATTTTGCCCATCTGGTGTCGGAGTTACAATCGTTTAAAGTTGGAAAATTTCGGACCTATATCTCCAATACTATAAGAAATACCTTCATGTTGTGGTCATAGTTGTTAAGGTATTCAAATTATCTTTAATTTATGTAAGACAATCTCCAAACCAAACGGTCATAACTCCAAGATGGCTGACCAGCCCCCCAAAAAACCAGCCAGTTCCCGATGATCCCAACTAACGGTAAAAAAGAAATTAAAGAAATCTGAGATTCTGCATTTATACCAAAGCTTTAATTTTTACGAAAACTGGCAGCGTTAAATAAGATCTTCTAGATTGTGTTGCTGCATCTATAAGGAAATGCCATCGGTTTTGATTTTATGAGTCGGTTTGGTTGTTATTGTTATACATTTTATTTTTATGTGTTTATTTCCGATAGTGATGAGCGTAACTCATTTTTCACATTAAAATTACCAGAACCAAAGGAGCGAATCATTTCCGCGCAGCAGATTTAGATTTTTCCACAAACCTGCGCAACGTTTTTCCCTTTGTCGTAATAATACCAGGGTTCGCGAGCAGGAGCGACAAAAAAAAATTTTCAGCGCTCCTGCTCGCTCCAAAGAGCATTTTTTTTCAGGAGCGCGAGCGAGCAGGAGCGGCAAAAAAAAATTTTCAGCGCTCCTGCTCGCTCTAAAGAGCATTTTTTTTCAGGAGCGCGAGCGAGCAGGAGCGTTGAAATTTGGCAATTTGGACCTAATTCTTCATCAGAGCTTATAAAAAAATGTTCAGTGTTAAAAAATAAGAAATACATATTTGACAAAGTTTTTTTTATTGCCTTTGACTTGTTTCAATTATAAATATTGAACAAATTATTTACTTGCTACCTACCATCAGCTCAGCTTCAGCGCTCTTTTTTTTGCAGCTCCTGCTCGCTCGCTCGCGCTCCTGAAAACAAATGCTCTTTAGAGCGAGCAGGAGCGTTGAAAATTTTTTTTGCCGCTCCTGCTCGCTCGCGCTCCTAAAAAAAAATGCTCTTTGGAGCGAGCAGGAGCGCTGAAAATTTTTTTGCCGCTCCTGCTCGCTCGCGATCCTGAAAAAAAATGCTCTTTGGAGCGAGCAGTAGCGCTGAAAAGTTTTTTTTTGCGGCTCCTCCTCGCTCGCGCTTCTGAAAATAAATGCTCTTTTAAGATTGAAAGAGCGAGCTGGAGCGGAAAAGAGCGAGCATTTCCGCACCCTGAATAATACTACAAAATATAGCGCAATTTTTTCATTATTTTTCTGCATTTTCAAACCTAAACAACTTTCTAAGCACTGCACCAATTTCGTTGTTACACACTGACAGTTACGGTGGAAGTGTCGCCTTCCAAAGACTACAAGACTGGAAACTCTTTTTTCGCTTTGAATGTGTTGGTGAAATCAGGCTTGGGTGTAGTAGATTACAAAAACAAAACGCATGTAATTTTGACAGTTCGGGAATTTGTTAAAATTCATAAAATTTGCTCATTTCAGTCAGCTGTTTTTAACCTACCTCACGTATTTTTAGCCGAAAGAGATGCCAACGTATTCGACGTGTTTTGTTGGATTATAATTCATGATTTAGTTTAATATTAACTTATTTCAATTTTAGTTCTTTTGGTCTTTAATTTAAATGCATGACTTGTGAAATTATCGAATTTTAATTTAAATAAATGAATTGTAAATTTATTTTTGTTAACTCATTTTAATTTAAATAAAAGAAAAATTTAAAAAACAAGTAAGTTTCCATTACTTTTTAATATTTCCAAACTTCTAAATCGTCAAAACCGCGATAACGCTTAAATGCACAGTAATTTTTCTATTAATGTTTAGTTAAAAGCCAAACAAATAATAAATAATAAAATTGTGTGGTTGGTATCTCTTTCACTAACTCACCCCATCATTTTGTGACGGTGTGGTTTGGTGTGTGGTTCGGTGTGCGTTTGGTAACAAACCAAAACGGTTTATCTCTCAGTTATCCTGCTTTATAATAGCCTGTTTTAGCTTGTAACAAGTCGACAATTTCACCATAAAATTCACATACAGTGTATGTGAACACGCGGTCGGACATTTTTTTGAGCTCTCACGAATGAGAGTAGTTTCCAGTTTTGTAGTCTTTGTCACCTTCCCAATAAGTTTTCAGTGGTATCGCTGCGATCAGTGTTGCCAGAGTTATTTGCAATTGACCCCACCTATCGAAAAAACGCCACTTTTTCCCCAGACTCAATAGTAATATAGTAAAATAATACCACCAATAACTTCAACAAAAATTGACTCTCAAGTCTTTATACAGCTGAAATAAATATATAACAGCTATAAAGTCTATATAACAGCTTTCTACAGGTAAAATGTATATCATCAGTGGAAGAAAATCAAATTAATAAATTTTAATAATCCTTAAATTTATTGCAAAACATTAATAACGGTATATAATTTGTTCGAAAAAATAAATTTGTTCGAATTTTATTCATTATTTTAGGAACATTTTCAGTTTTTCACTGAAAACTTACTTAAATATCATTTGAAAATAATGCATTTAAAAAAAATAACAGCGGCACAAGATCTTGCCGTTGAATTAATCATATTTTGACACCTCTCGATTGCAATTTCATTCCAGGAATCCTGAACTGCATTCGAAAGGTCTTCGTTTTTTGGTTGCTTTAAATTTTGAAACTGCCTTTTTCATCAGACCAGAGATGCTTTATCGGATAGAGAAGCATTCCATGACTTCAACTGAATGATCCTTAAACCAATTCTTAGCCTTCCTGCTACTATGTTTAGGATAATTTTTTTTAAATACCGACAATAATAGCATTTCTTCCGCATAAGGTAGAATCACATCTTCCAGTATTCCGACATGATTGTTCCATGATTGTTTTGATCCAATGTATGGGGCCAACACCAGAATAAAAAAAGCATGCACATCCATGCTTTATCGATGTCAGTCCTCAAAGCTTAATCGTTTTTGCAGTGAATTTGGGATTGTATTTTGCAATAGGTGGTCTTCTAACTTAAGAACGAGATTCTTTGCCGCCAAACAACTCTACTTTACTCTCGTGCGTCCATACGATTTTCCTCCATTTTTCTCTGTAGTGCTATTTTTTACCGGCACTGTAAATACCACTTAATTGATTTTAGCGCATTAAATAATCAAATTTAACATTTTTCATCAATGTTTTTAAAAATACTCAGTGATGGAAAACAAGAACAGAAATATGGTATCTTCACGCATAGTCACGGTTGCATGCAATACCGTATAAAAGCTAGTTGTCAAACCGATTTTTAAAGCTGGGGAAGCAGAGTGCCGTGACAAAATACTATTGTTCTGTGGTACCTAAATTAGTGCGTCTTGCGATGCGTTGATCACTGTGTCTTAAAAACGAAAATAGCAGTGTTGCGTCAACATATGTTTTGACAAAAGGTTTTTAAACATTGACACGCACATTAACATTTTTTAACATTTGCTGCCAACTTCACTTCGTAGCGCATATCAAAATTGGAAATTCGAAGTGCTCTCCGTCAGTGCTTTGCTTATTTCAGCCACTTTCAGAAGATTGCGTGTTCCAATTTCATTTTGACAGCAACGCAACGCACGACGCACTTATTTACGTACCACAGTAAATTATCTAGAGGAGGAGGCGTCTTGATCGCGGTGAATTCTACGTTTTATTCGCACCACGAAATATTGGACGGGGCAATTGATATCGATTTTTGCTCTATATGCGTTGAACTGGCAAATATAAGTATATGTACACTGCCATCTATAAGTTTCCAGACAAACTATTTTCCAGAATAATTTATATAAATTTCTACTTTTTTCATTTTAAAAATAAAAAAATTTTGTTTTAATTTTCTTAATGTTATATGTTAGCTAACGTCCTCATAACATCATCATTATCTTCAACTTACACTTTAACAAACTAACCATTCGCCAATTCCTCAGGATCCTTTGTCTTAGACCAGTACTGGCCAAAACATACAATCATATTTTGTGCATGTGTGAAGCGTTGAGAGAGGTTATTTTGCAGAAAAATTCGCTCTGCGTGGTACAGTGAGAAGATTGTTGTTGGGGGGTTGTTAAATTTAAGTTTTGGCCAGCACTGGTTTAAACGTTCCTCATCTATCAACGAGAATATACGAACCTCTTCATCTGAGCTATTGCAGGTCAGCGTTTCTTCAAAATGAACCACTTCGGGATGCCTGTTCTAATTTCAATTTTGTATCGTCAGTTATCAACTTTTCCGATTCTATCTATTTAACACGCCAAAAAATTGTTCAATTTATCTAATTAACCATTGTAACTAATCATAAGCTACAAAGATTAGAAGGCTTAGTTTAAATCTATTAAATAAATAAAAAATATCAAGGAAATTTGAATTTCCTCGTTTAAGTTTCTGGAGACAGAAACCAACAGCTCACTTCGGTGTTAGTGTGCTGATTTCAACTCAGTTTTTTCTATTATTTACTTTGATTCTATTTTTATTTTTAATATTTATATTATTTGACTAAAATAATTCTGGAATTTTTGTGTAATTAAAAATTGTTAATTTAATATCTTATTCAAAGGATTATGTCTAGGTATATTTTAATGTAATTAATAAGCCAACGAGCCTTACATTAGGCTTAGTTAACCCTTCTGTCAACGGATAGGTCTGGCCAGACCTTTTCCAACTTTGACAGCGAGTTGTAAAAAAACTGTTAGGGGTATCCTCATGAAACTTCCCGACTTTGTCAACTAACTAATTATCTGACTAAATGTTTAAGAATCATGAAGATATATTGAATAGAACGGGAGTTCTAACTATTTTTTCAACTTTATACCTTTCGTCAACAGATAGGTCTGAGCAGACCTACATATAACTTCAGGCGAAATATGGCAATAAAACTTATTTTTTATTTAGGTAACTATGATTTTAGGTTTTTCCTTCACATAAGGGTAGAAAATAAAATCAGGATCGATGCAGATGCTGAGGTCAATATAAGAAAAACCTCTCATTATGCTTACTAGTAAAAAATAAAGGGATTTTGGATGGATATATCCTATAATAAAAAATGTATAAAAAACCAGTAAGAAAGCTATATTCGGCCTAGCCGAATCTTAGATACCCTACACCTAAAAGTTTTGAAAAAAGTGCCGAAGCTAGAGTGGGGCGGGGTTGGCGGTCCACTCTGGGCGGGACAATGTCGGGGGCGGCAGTTGTGGAAATCAAGTAGGGACTTATTGAATTCTAGGCATTTTTGGGGCTACAGTTGATTAACCGTCCCGAGCTCCATGAAACCTAGCTACGCCTCTGTATAAATAGTAGGCGTGGTCATTACCTTTTTCAAAACAAAATAACTATCTTAGTTGTTTTATTATTGTGTTCAAATTTAAACTTTATTTACGTGGTAATAAATTTGTTTTCATACTGCTATACCGTATAAATAGTGTAAAAGTGGGCGGACCGCACCCAGTTTTGATGTAATAATGTTTTTTTGTAAAACAAGATGTTATCTAAAGTTTTATTCAGGAAGTTTATATATTTAACAATATAACCCTCTTGCCTGTGTAACCTAAAAGTGGGCGGATCGCGCCCATATTTGGCATATTAACGGATAATGGTACTCTATACTAAGGAATAAAATTGTTTGTTGTAATAGCTCAAAAACGAACGCTGATATAACATTTTTAATAAAAAATAGGCGTGGTCGTGGACCGATTTTGCCCATTTTCAATACCAACCTGCCCACCACAAGGAACAATGTTTATGCATTTCATCACGATATCTTCACCGGTTCTCCTGTGATTGTGATTTCAGCAGACAGACAGGCAGACGGACGGACATGGCTAAATCGACTCAGGAGGTCACGCTGATCAAGAATATATATACTTTTCTATACCTATCGTCTCTATTTCTATGCGTTACACATTTCGTTACAAAGTGAATATACCCTTACCTTAAGGTGTAGGGTATAACAATGTTGTTAGAGCAAATACTTTTTCCTGTTTTACCAAAAAGGGCTACGTGATAATATTGTGGGCGAATATTTCCTACTATTGAATAGAGAGACTGCAGAAAT
Organism: Myopa tessellatipennis; assembly: GCA_943737955.2. NCBI lineage: Eukaryota > Metazoa > Arthropoda > Insecta > Diptera > Conopidae > Myopa > Myopa tessellatipennis. Next base: position 22,581,239 of record OX031317.1, read on the forward strand.
CTGTATGTCTGTTACCTGTTCGAAAGGATTATGATCACTAACATCATTTTGCGAATGCATGAGCTTGTGTTGAAAATAAAAAAGCAAAAGATGGTTCACGATTTATATCGTTCAACAAGTGATAATTCCATAAAAAGGTCTTCAGATTGTGAACATTTTCAAAAATAATAGAAATACATAACCATAGTATAAAACTATCAGTTAAATTGCATGCGGTATATTTTGAAATCTGTCATTACACCTGGAATTGTGTACATTATTGTAATGCAAACAAATTGAAAAGCTAGAACGGAAAAATTCAATAACTAACATCCAAGAAATACTCGGCAGTGCACAGCGGTTACAGATAAAGAACTGTATGCATATATTGGAATACTGCTAGCTGCCGTAAGTATGGTGGGCCTGCGACTCATCGAATGGTTATCCGGGCGAAGGAATTCTGTACACCGGAAAAGAACGGGAACATAATCAAGGAGAAAGGCAAGTGGCAGACGTGGCGGTGGCCACTAGCCCTTTTCTATGCTGGTGATATCTGCACTGGCTGCATACATCGTATGTAATATTTCACATCAGTCTGAATGCACACAAAAAGCGAATTCTCGCCGGATTTTTTTCAAAGCTCTCGCAGAGAAGTTTGTGACTCCACATATTGAAGACCGACTGAGAAATCCGCAAATAGTTGGAAACTTTGCAGTTGAAAATGCACTAGTCATTTTTCGGTATACCTCTCAGCGAAAAAATTGCACAACCAACAATAAACACTGGCATTACAGTAACAAGCAATAAAAAATCTTGCTCTATATGTAGGGCGAATGATAAAAGACAGCGTAAAACAAGATTTACTTGTGTTATTTGTAATGATCCTGTATGTTTGCAACATAGCCAAGCTTTATATAAATGTCAAAATTGTTAAATTAAAGCCAAAGTATTTAATAAAGTGTGCCTTTTTCTAATTTCACAACAAATGATGTTTTTTCTTACTTTCATGGGGATATTGCCGTACTTAGCATGCAAAGCATACTGTAGGTCAGGCCAGACCAATCTGTTGACGGAAGGTGGAAAAAATATCTGTTGACAGAAGCGTTAAAGGAAATAAATAAATAAATTATTCAGGCGAAGCTCTGGAATCCAATGCAGAACTAGCTGTGCGTTAGCTATAGCTAGGCTAAATATAAGTACATATTGTCAAAAAATTTCGTCAGTCAAAATAACATTTTAAGGCATTTCATTAAGTGAAAGAAGTCACATATACTAATATTAATATTAAAGAATATAATAAACTTAATAGATATATCCTTTCGTAGTCGGGTGTAGGGTATAATAATATATACATGTTTCTCTCTATATTGTGTTCCTACTGAACTGTGACCATTATATTGTGCCCCCGCACCAGTGAAATCACAATAATCAGCAAAAGTTAATTGCTGTTTTCGCTTGGCTTGAATAATCAAAGCTACGGAAATTGTCTAGGGATTGAAATCTGAATTAAAGCAATGGATTTAGACTTTCCTTAGACTAAATATAGTTATCCTTTTTCTGTTCTTCCAGATTGTTATTGCAATTTTTTCATTCGTATATGGAAATCCTTTGCGTATTATTAATGGATATGATTCATTTGGAAACACATGCGGCGTAAGGCATAATGAGAAGTACTCAGGCTTTCCACAATCTGGACGAAATATGATTGATAAACCCGAATTATTTTATTTCGATGTCAAAGACTTACGAAAATCGATTAAAATATGCGTCAAAGAATGTCCGCAGAAAACAATCTTAAATCCTACTGATCTGTTCAAATATTACACAGAGACTAAAACAGAGCTCTGTAGATATGACTTCAATATGAGCTTAATTGTCAATCCATCTCTAAAAAATGAATCAACCTTTTTTAATTATTTAGGACCGTGTCCTAATTTTCCTATCTATGAAAGGTAACTAACAATATTGATATTTCTTAATAACGTAGTTGATTTTCTTTAGTTCTCCTATTCTTCATCGCTGTGTACCAAAAGGGAAACATGCTCCGATTCAGGAAATGTATAAAATGTTAAATTCTTGGGATGTCGCGCAACAGGTCTTTGGGGATATTTATTCGACTTGGCATATTATTGTTGGAGTATGTGGAATAGCACTTTGTAAATTTTAAATCTAGTTATTACATAGTTTTAAAAAAATTAAGCAATTTCCCTTTTACATTTATAGTTATATCGATAGCATTAATCACTCTAATGCACTGGTTATCAAAAATCGTCTCTTGGCTTATTTGTATACTTGCAATTATGGCCAGTATTGGTTTAACAGCAGCTCTTTGGTACGCATACTACACTATACGTAATAGAAGTAACAACGTGCAATACTCAATGCTAGAAGAATATGTCCGCAATGAACAGGCGGTGTTCGTTATAGCAATCTTAGCCACTGTATCCATGGTAAATGGCTATATATATATGTACATATATTGTATGTCTGTAATAATGTTAACCATAATCATTGTAATATTTCCAGATTATATTATTATTTGTCGTACATTTTCTTAAAAATAAGCTCTCAGGATTGTCTGCCCTATTTGAAGAAGCTGGTGAATGTATGATGAATTTGCCGGGTCTATTGGTTTCTCCAATCATAGCATTCATAGTTTTGATTGCTTTTCTCGCTTTTTGGGTGGTGGTTGTGATATGCATTGCAACAGCAAGTGCTCCTGGTCAGAATGTGGATGGACCTTTTGGTACTCAGCTTTATGGACAGCAAAAACCCGAATCTGGCTTCGTTATTAAAAATAATTCTGATATTGATTATAAGAGTAAGTATTACTTTACTATCTATATTATCTTGAAATTATCTCTGGACCACAATTAAAATTCTAACTACTTCTTTATTTTAACAGAACATAAATTTGTTAGTTTCGTCATTTCCTTGTGTAGACACTGGCGGCCAATTTGGCCCATTGCCTTCGTAAAAGTGTCTGTGGGATGAAAAGTCATTTAGTAAAGTATGCGACTTAATTTTACATTATCCACGTTGTAGATCTGTAGTGGCAACCTCTCATAACTCTCTAAAAAACGTTGATCCGGCTTCTGCAGTAATTTATGGGTTCCTGTTCAATATGTTTACACCAACAGTGATTATTAATTTGGTTCGTGTTGTAACTAAAAGGAACCAGTTTTTTCCTTCTGAGACTCATTCCAAACGACCGTGATGTTGAGCAATCGCGTCTGTTCTTTGACGCATATGACAACATGTATTCTTAATCCAAGTAATTCTATAAAACTAAGATAGCCGAAGCTGTACAAAAAGATCGCTCTCATTTTGGATGCAAATATTCTCTAATGTAATATTTAACATCACATGAAGTAGTCCGTAGTCTGTTTAACCGAGAGTTCGTTCTAATTTACCTCTAATTTAACCTCTACATTCTAATTTAAATATATAAGGGCTGTTTGTTTTCTAAAGATCGAATTTCCTGAACCACACTATCGCACTGCTTAGCCCATATACATATGTGCATACAATTTTTGTACTTGCGGTTTCGAACACATGTTATGAAGCTACACACGTCGTTATATTTAACAACCGTATACAGTGTTATTCGCATAAAATTAACAAAAGACTAGGGCGTGTAGGTTGTCGAGACAAGAAAAAAGGGAAGCGGGTGTCAATTCCCCCGTCCTCCTCTTTAGGCGGGCGGAGCTATTTTCTGAAAACCCGACTTAAAGTCGAGAAAAAAATTTAAAAAATAACGGTAATACCTAGCTTTGAAAGCCAAATATTTGCTCCCTAACCTTTCAGAATGAGGTTTGAAGAAATGCTAAACTTCATAAAAGCGTCATAAATTTCTCTAAACAATTTTATAGAAAATGCTTCATACCGGAAGGATTTTTTGTAGTTTCTGAGAAAATTGAAAATTACGAACTAAACTTTTTCCCCAGAACATTTCTTGGATATTTTTACACCAGTAATAAAGCACAAGTAGTACAAAAATTGGTAAATTTGAAAGGAAAGTATGCTTCGTAATTTTTTCCCTCTTATGCGAATAATCCTGTATATGAACTAATCAATAACCTGAAAAGAAAAATATGTTTTACTAAATCAAAAATTTTAGTGTTTATTTATTTCTACACATATGTAGAATGTACATATATTTTATTTATAATAAAGAACAGAAACATTACTGCACTTTATATGTGCATCGTTTTAAATTCTGCATGTCAAACGTTGGAGTGTTTTACCTTGTGATTGTGCGGTAGTGTAAACAATCTGAGCAATCCCACCAGCGTGAACTATCTATATTTTTTAGTTTTCTATATTTTTTTTTCGAGTTCACATTAACACGTGTCTACTGTCTTGGATACGACAAGATCCTGTCTGTTAAAATCATGGTGGAGCGAAGAAGGCGTATGGAGGTATCCGGTTTTTAGAGAAGTTTAGTATTTCAAATATACAAAATCGGATCAAGGCAAACCTTGGAGTCAACTATTATGAAAAAATTTGATTCCCGAACATCCTGTATCAAAATAACTACTGTGTATTACTCCTAAAAAATTGGGCATTATCCACCCACTTCTATAATATCTGCCCTATTGTGTCATCACAAATCCCAATATGGTAGATGTAAGCGAGAGTAACACAAGAGAAGATACTTATCTTCATTATTTTAAAACGTTCTTTAGTACCAGCACAGTTGTATGCCTTCTTGGTATAAATTTTCTTTGTTTAACATTATTTGGTTCTTTTAATCTGGATCTAATTTAAAGTTGAAAAAGCGAAAATGCATATAGATTATATAATTTTACATTCCACTCGACTATACATGTATGTATTTTTAGCCATTCTACGTGTTGAATATACTGAAGCAAAAACACTTCGTAAGATGTTCTGGATATACGTCGTGGGTTTAATTTGGACAACAGAGTTCATTTTTGCTTGTCAACAATTTTCCCTCGCGGCTGCAGTCGCGTACTGGTATTTTAAAAAGCCAACAAGTACACCTACCATTTATGCAATTGGAAATCTTTTGAAATACCACTTGGGAACAGTAGCGAAGGGTTCATTTGTTATAACGGTATTTAAGATACCTCGATTAATATTGACCTATTTGTATACCAAGTAAGTATAATTTTTTTATTTAAATGTGTTATTATCTTGTAAATCCTATCATATATTATAAGTCCTTTATATTATTGTTAATATGGTTTTTCTTATGTGGTGTTTACATAAAGCAGGGTTGCTTCGGTTTATAACTAGAGAAATTTTCACACGTTCAATGCAAAACGGATATTCGTTCTGCTTTCCACAGTTTTACGAAGTTCGAAATACTAGACCTAGATGGCCTTGACTCTTTCTGCTGCTAATGTGGTAGGAAAAACTGAATATTGTACAGAAAAATATTCTCTACTAAAATCACACACACTCGCATGCACAAAATGTGTTTTGGTCAGCGGATACACAGGTGTATAGTGTGGCAAAATATCTCAATTTTGAATGGAAACATAACTGTACTTAGACGTACCATAAGTTCTGTACAAACTTTTTAAAGAATACTAATTTAAAAATTATTCTGGAATCTTACAGTTAACTGGGTTTTCAGCTAACATGTATTGAGCAATAAATTCAAATTAGTTTGATTTCAACATTTGCTGAATTGATATGGAGTGGGGTGACAAAGAAAGCCGCATCGCGATAATTGCCTTATACAAGTGTGGAAATAGCACGAGTCAAGTTTTCAAATTGCTGAAAAATCTTAATATATCAATAATGTTTGTTTATCGTACCATCAATCGTTTCTTGGACTCATCCCAAGTTGAGGGCAGGGCCATAAATGGGCGCCCACGCACTACTTTACGAGTTCGGCCATAGAAGTTGTGCGCTAGCGAATTCGCTCCATGTCCATACCAACAAGATGTCTTGGATTGGACCTTGGTGGTCAGCTTAACAACTTGTCACTTGTTATCTTAATTGCAAGCTTAAATACCTTACGCCCTTATGACCTCTGGTGGTAGATCCATCCATGCTGTTACATGGTTTTAGGCCGTTTCCTCACAGAATATTGTTAATAAAGCTTAACAACTTATTCCTTAGAAGCTATATAAAATACTCGTTGGACTTTTACATGACTATCTCCCTTTTATAATGTAAACTTCTAACTTAGTTCATTACTGTAGCATGTGGTCCTATATGGTAAAGGTTTATCTCTTAACTATACATGAATGGGTTCTTAAAAATATTGTATTTTTCATTTTCATTTAATTTTTTTTTCAGACTTAAAAAAGGCACTGATAAAGGATCAGAGTGTGCAAAATGCTGTTTTTCCTGCTGCATCTGTGGATTTTGGCTCCTGGAAAAATTCATACGGTTCCTAAATCACAACGCTTATACAGTAGTGGCCATTGAATCGATAAATTTTTGTCCTGCCGCTGGTATTGTATGTTGCGATGTTTTTTCCTTCAATCAACCCAATTAACGCATAATTTTTAATATCAGGCATGGAACGCTATGGCAACAAATCTAATACAAGTAGCAACAATAAATAGCGTCGGGGATTTTATTCTCTTTCTCGGCAAAGTTGTTGTAGCAACTTTGTCTGGGCTTATTGGGATTTTCATGCTGAAAGAAAGACCGGACCTGAACTTTTACATGGCTCCCGTAATAATTATTATAATTTTCTCATTTTTCATTGCACACATTGTGTTATCGTTATTTGAGGTAAGTACGATTTTTATAAATGTATATAAACACATGGGTTACAATAAATTATCGTTCAGACTAACGGTGGGTCTATTAAAAAGCTACTACATTATATTGAAAAAATATCGATTTTCTAAAATTCGATGTTAATTGAGTTATGTATACATTAGGGCAATTTAAATTTTGGTTTAAAGAATTATTTACATTTTAAAAATTATTGATGAGTATTTTTTTTGAGTAGATATTGGTTTTGGTGTTTTTTCTAGCATTCAGTATCTGGTTAGGAATGGGTTTGATGCCCATTCTTAATAGCTAATCGTATATTCCATGCAAAGTGTATTCTTATTCAATCCTATGGTCACCATAATAGAAACAACAAAGTGCCAAAGAAAAACACATTTTCACTTTTTTTACTTTGTCTTTCACTTGACTTCGGTCTTCAAGCAATAGCAACCCAATTAAAAATCTATGTATGATCTTTGGTTACACACACCACGTCCATTAGTCTCCCGCTCGTAGGTCAATGAATACGTATGTACACAAGTACGAAACTTTAGTATATCTGATGGAAAAATAAACTTCTACCTTGATGTTAAGTGGCTAAAACCAATTTGTTCGGTTGTGAATGCAAGCCCACCCTAGGGTCTAAGACTACTGCGTATTAGAGAGATGCACAAGATGTCTTGAATTGCTAAAGGCAACATGCCACAGTATTGCCTTGCAGTGCACCGTCATGCACAAATGAACGATTTGAGATGAACACTTCAAGGCAACTACCCGAACAAGGCGTGACTGCCTTGCCGTCTACCTTCGAACAAGACATTGTGTTGCTTTGCTTTTCTGTGAAGGCAATATAGCTTGAAGTGTAAGCAGAAAACGCAATAGTGCCTTGAGGAAGGCAACAAGACATTAAAAATAGCAATACTGCTATGATGTCGGCAACGATGCGCAATGATATGAACCTATCTCATTCTTTTGCACGAGTCTTCGTTTGAGTTTAGCGCGATTTGTTGCCTTACATTGCCATCTATTGTCATAGCAATTGTCATGCATTGCCTTTTCGTTCAAAAAAGCAACGAATGGCAATGAATACTATTGCCTTTGTTTGCTTTGTTATCAGCACGCTTTCGGCAGTCAATGTCTTGATTCGAAAGCAAAATAAGCAAGCAGTGCAAGGCTTGAAATTTTTGTTGTGGCTTGATGTGCGTTTCAAGACATCTTGTGCAGCTCTCTACTGCGTATTTACATAAAATACTTAAATACTTTTTGTCCACTAATACGGAAACCTAACATTTTATTTATCTAGATGGTGGTCGATACACTTTTCTTGTGTGTCTGTGAAGATAAAACAATTAATGGCCGTTCTGGACGCTGGGCGCAAAGTAATTTAGCAAAACTATTGGGAGAGGATCCGCTGCAACCCGGAGAAGAGCCCCCAATTCAAGTTGTCGAGATGATGCCAATTAATAAGCAGCCGTTTAAAACGATGATGTTAACAACTTCGGAATCTGATAAAATGTCTGAACAATAACACAGTTTATTTAAAAATATCAGTATAATTAATTATAGTTCTGTAGCAATTCTATTTTAATACCGAAAGGAAGAAATTCCGGAAAGGAAATAATTTAATTTTTCCGATTTTATTGATTTCAGAAAACAAACGTTTGATTTCATTCTTTTTAAACACGCTCGTCTTATTCGCGAGTCGTAGCAAGCAAAATTCTTTTGTACCGCGAGCTTGAGAGTCATTTCGGACTCTGTTATAAATTGAAATTACCACATCTAGTAAGATAGCATCCATCAAAGTTTCTAAATTAAATTCATAATTTTAATGCATAACTTTAATTTTTCATTATACATATTAAATTCTATTTAATTATACATCAAATATATTTATATTCATATATATATATATTTAAATAGAATATTATGCATATATGTATGTACATACATATGTATATACATATCTTTTTTAATTTTTATATAACAAATGAATAAAACATTGCTTATTTTTATTAGTTTAAAGTTGTTCTTATTTCTTCCTAATTAACTATTTTTTGAACCAGCTTTTTTGAACCCGCTTTTCCTTTTTTCTTGTAGATTACATTTTTAACAGCTTTCATTTTTTTTTCTCCAATTTTATTTCTTAGTGGTGTATTTGACTTATTTTTCTTAATTAGTTCAGAAACTTTTGCTGCCCTTCGCTTCACTGTAAATGAATACAAAAATTTTAATGTAGTTTTTCTGGGATTTTGATGTGTACTTTATGATTAAAAAACGCATATACAATTTAATATGTGTATAATTGAATGAAGTACATATAAGATATTTATGATAAGTTGCAATAATAACCAGAAATACCACTAGAGTTGACAAATGTTTTTTCTAAAAGGTGAAAAGGGTATGAAAGCGGACATAAATAGTGTTGTAATTTTAGGAATTTCCAATGTGGATTCCTCTCTCCTATGATTCTATACGCTAGTCGTCTTGTGCATCTATTAATTTTTGTCATCTTTGTGTACGCATTGCTATTACATTTAGGCGAACATGCGTTCAATGTAAAAAGAATAATATCAGTAAAAAGTAGAAGCCGAGATGGTGAGTCAAAGCGACTTTGGGACATTGAGGAGCTTTAGACAACTGATATTTTAAACGTGTGTTTAAAAGTGTTTGATTGTAACAAGCCGTCTACTCAGGGACGAATGTTGTGTTCATTCTTCCGTTCAATCTAAATGATTTAATTATTTTTAAATTATTTAATTCAAAAGGAATCTAGTCCCATCCTATATCAGTAAGAGAATTATAACCTTATGGTTATATCAACTTATGGTACGCTTGGACGGAGAGAGGACTCGAACAAATACCAAACACTGTGGTTATTATCATTAAGAAAACATGTACTTACCAGAGATTTGTTTGGCTGTTATAGCAGCATTTTGCCCGTCAAAAAGTTCGTCATGTTTTACGCTATCATAAGCATGTTGGGGCCTTGTCGCTTTTTGATGCACTTTCTGTTCAATTCTGTTCACGTATTTTTCTTGTGCGACCTTCTTTAGCAATTGTCGTTGACGTGATGGGCTCACATAATTCGGATTTTCCCAAATTGGGTTTCCAGAGAAGGAGTTATCAAAAATTTTGATAGGGTTCATGACAAATCGTGGACCAATTTCAGACAAACCTCCATCTTCAGAAAGAATTTGGAAATTTCGAAACCATATTCTATTATCCACGTAACTGAAGGTGAAAACGTGATCTATAAACGGCTGGCTTTTGGGATGATTATTTGGAACAGTAAATATTTGAGTAAACAATTCCTTCAATAATATCAAATGTGGGATTTCATCAAATTTAGCATTGAAAGAAAGCAAAGCGCGCGATCCACGTAAACAATTCCCAGTCATCTTCAATTCAGCCATAGTGTGAATATTTTCAACTAAAAACTTTGCGGATGGCCCGGTGGAAACATTGGAAAACCAGACATAAAGATCTCGCTTTCGCCTACCTTCAAAAAGAATAGATTTGTTGCAATGCTTTGTTTCGCAAATTTCATTAACAACTGAGAGAGTTTTAGAACGCTCCATTTTCGATTCCGATTTGTGGTGAGGCATGAGGATTTTGATATCCCGCATAAGATGCCGATCTCTGTGGTTAATACCTCTAGCAGCAAAAACTAGAACGCGTTGTTTATTTCTCCATTTACCCTAAAATGTTTATATTTATGCAGATTATATATTTTTAAGATTTTTGTAATTAATATTACTTACTTTGTTAGGTGTAAGTTCGTCTGAAAGTCTTACTGCAGGCAAGGGTAAATGTTCGTCCATTGCAATATTTTTCTGTTCAGATTTATGTTTTACACTTTTATGACTACTAACCATTATTATCTTTAAATTGGATATCCTTCGTAAATAAATAAACACGTGCGATAAGTTCTATTAGTGATTCTATAGGAATGTTAAAAAAGCCAGAACGTCACTCAAAAGTGGTGTTCACAGGGTAGTTCAGAAAAGCCTGTAAAGGTTCGCTACGTTTCGCGAAGCGGTTACACCATGGAGCCTTATCGAAAAAACAGTTGTATCTATCTGTAAACAGTAGAATGCCCTGTTGTTAAAAAATAGATATCTTTATTATTGGATTGTCCATTTCTCTGGGAATTTTGTTATTTCTTGTGAAAGTTTTATATTCTGAAAGTTTACGATGTGAATAATTGTAATTACCCAGGTTTTTAATAATTGTAAAACAAAACTTAAATTGGTGAAAATTTAACAGGGAAAACGAATTTCATAACGTAGCAGCTGCAACACAATAAATTGCAAATGTGGTAACTAAATCAGTGCGACGTGCGTTGCATTGTGCTTTTTCAAAATGACGCTGCGCTAAACCGAAGTTATTGCGTTGCGTCAATATATGTTTCTGATAAAAAGTCTTTTAACATTCATACGCACATGAACATTTTATTAACATTTGCCGCCAACTTCACTTCGTAGCGCATACCAAAATTAGATGTTCGAATGTTCGCCGTCTCTGCGCTGCTTATATCAGTCACTTCCATAAGACTGCATGTTCCAATTTCATTTTAGGTACCACAATAATGCTGAACATTTGTATACTCTCAGACTCACAATATACAAATACTAGTATAAAATTTTGACCGTTTTTCATCGCCCTGTTCGGCGAAATTATCAACACCGCGAAAGTAAACAATGCAATTTCTCTGTATGAGGTGCTCCATAAGAACTTGTATAATACAATGTGGCTAGAATCTAGTTTAGCCCCGTAGATCCAAGTATGACCGAAACCGGGCGTATTCTCTTCTTATAAGCTTCATCGTTAATCTGTGTAGATAAAAAAGGTTAGAAACGATTCGTCGTAAAGTGGGTAAGGACACCAGTTTGGTGGTAGGTCGCATAATCTGACCCTTTTCCGTGCGAACATCGGCAACCTGGACTCTCTGGGCTTTGCTGTGATAGACCCTATTGATGCGGCCATACCACCATGCAGTAAAGGGGAGATTTTCATTTCGGATGACCACCAAATTGTGGATTAGAAGAACGGGTTGTTGAGTTTATCACTTGGTGCGACGGTGGAGTGCTCTAAGGTACTCCGATTTCTACCGTTGGCAAAGATGTTGGGCGAGAGCTTGAACCCGACGCCAACGCTTGAGCACGGAAAGAGGGTTGGCAAGATACCCTCAGCTGGATCGAGGAGGGGACCACGCACTAGAAAGTTGCCTGAATTTATTGCTTCCATGACGGTAGGATTCTCAGAGAGCGCATGAAGGGAATGTGAGTTAAGAGACTCTTTTATTTTCTTGCGAAGAGTGGAGAACTCTTCGAAAGTAAACGAGAATCAAACAAAGACGCAGACGTACGCTTTTGTAATTATACGGGCGAGGCCGATGTAATTCTTAATATAGAACGGGCCTGTGTTGGTGAAGGGGCGGGCAAACGTGATCCGTTCTTCGGGTAGAGCAGCCATGAGTTGAGTTCCCTATTTCTTTTTGTAAAATGCACGGCTTACAACGGTGTATCGTCGTTTTGATTAGATTTTTCACTTGGAATCCAATATTGGGTCTGGATGAAACATTAATTGGTGGCATCAATTGGTGACCACCATGAATCGATATCTGATGAATAAAGAGCACGAGCAATCTCGACAAAGTGCCGTAGTAAGGCAAGAAAATCGGGCGTCGTTCGTGAAATGACAAGTCATGACATGAGGTCAACCGCCCGCCAATACGCAGTGTCTTGTCTTCATGAATGAACGGATTGAGCGACAGCAGACAACACTTTGAAAGCAATGGTTGTTTGTCTAGAGCGCGTGATATTCATCAACGAAATGTGTTTTCTGACAGATGATGGTGAGACGCCATTTCGTGTCTTGAATTTCACTAGAGGGAGCTCAGAGCTAATTCTTGTGGCGTGGCACCACAGCTTGCTTAATTGGCAGGATTATATTGCGATTCAACGTGAAACCACTGAGTGTGTGGTACTCTTTCAGTGATTTTAGACACGCGGATTGCCACGAAGGTGGCCCAGACGAAAGGAAGCTTCTTAAGCCATGTCAGAACAATTGTAGAATCCGTTCAAGAATAAGTATTGCCCGGACGTACTTGCATATTCGGAACGAAAGCGTCAACCATGTCTGCGAGAGGAGTGGCTCCGCAGAGTTCGCGGCAGAGACAACGTTTTGATGGGCGCTATTCGTGTTTTAGCGAACAACAATGAAACATGAATTTTATGAGTTATTTTAATGCCAACGTAAAAAAACCCCGCGTATGCCTTTTGGGATGCGTCACAAAATGGCATACGACTGGAGTACAGGAAGAATATTATGGCGTCCCAACTGGAGGCAACAAGAAGTCCCTGGACTTCTTGACCGCCGCAATCGTAGGCCTATGTGAAATCTGCCCAAAGGCCAGATTAGAGATCCTGCAACGCTCTGCCCTCCCACTACGGCCAGTGGTGGTCGTTTGGATTCCCCCTCCAGTTCCGGAATCGAGAGCGGCCATGCTGGGCCTTATTAACAGACAGAACCGCTCACTAGGGGTACAGGACTGAGAGATCATCTCGTCCAACATCCCGAAGAGCGGAGGTAGGAATTTCTGGCTAGCTATCAGCCGACAATCCCTAGAGTTTCTAGGGAGACAAGGAGGTTCCATCAGATTTGGCTTTGGATCATTAAGGGTCCGAGAGTAGACTGATTGAAGGTTTGGAGGGGCCTAATGAAGGTGGTGCAAATTAATTTGCATCACTGCAAGGCGGCATCGGTCGACGTCCTCCTCCTGGTCATGGAGAAGGAGGATATTGACGTGGCCTTGGTACAGCAATCCTGGGTGAGGGGAGATAGGGTTGTAGGACTGGGGTCAGATCGATACCAATTATTTGCACCGAAGACCACAATGAAGATAAGAACATGTATATTGGTAAAAAAAAAACACTGAAAGGCGTTAATGCCTTTCTTTTTCCATATTACAGCTCACCTTATCTTACAACGGTAGTAGGCAAGACTCAGCAAGTTGGTTCTTTCCTGCTCTCGTCCGCATACTTCCCATACGAAGAACAGGATCCCCCATCGCATAAAGTGCGAGTACTGACAAGCTTTGCCAACAAGAACAAGTTGAGGGTGGTTATGGGATGGGAGCGGTCATCATATTCAGTGGGGAAACCGGAATATCAACAAAAAGGGTAAGCCAATCTTTGAGTTTATATTAAACTATGACCTTGGTATATGAAATAGGGGGACTATACCCACATTTCGTAACAAGGACAGGTCAGACATAACCCTGAATAATGATAGGAACACTACCATTGAGGGTTGGAGAGTATCCACTGAATGCTCATTTTCTAATCATTCCAGGATGTTCATCAACATAAAGACTAAGAGACCACCAGAGGAACCGCCATTTAGAAACCCTCAGAAAGCTGATTGGGGAAAGTTCTTATGTCTAATCCCTGGGTCATTGTCTAAGGTCACCCTAGGCGATGGGAACAAGAAAACCGAATCCCTAGTCAGACATCTCTCGGAAGGACGCCGTAGCGCCTTTAACATCTCATTTTCTATAAGCCGTCCGCGTAAAAACGCCATTCTGGTCTGGCGGACTTCAGAGTTATCGGCACTACGGAAAACATCGAGATCGCTTTTCAATAAAGCAAACAACACCGGCGAGTATATAGACTGGGCTCTATACAAAGCCAGGCTCAGAGCCTATAAAAGCAGAAACAGAGCAGTCAAGAGGGACTCCTGGAGGAATTACTGCGAGTCAATATGCGCAGTCAAAGAGGTCGTAAGACTTCGCAAAGTGTTAGCTCGAGAAAGGGCAGTACCGAGCAGCATCCAGCGTAAGAATGGCTCGTGGACTCAGTCCAGCCTTGAAACTCTGGACCTTTTGTGCAACACGCACTTCCCAGGTTTACCGACTACACAACGGACGTGCCATCAGCAATTCTGCTAGCGGTCCACAACAGCACTAATAACTGGTCATACGAAATAGTGAGCGACATAGTGAATGCAGAAAGAGTGGCGTGGGCGGTCGATTCCTTCCAGCCCTACAAATCTGCGGGTCCAGATGGAATTATTCCGGCCATCCTTCAGAGATCCCTCTCCACTATTTTAACAATGCTCATTGACATATTCAGAGAGTGCCTAATGAAGAGGTGCATCCCAATGGAGTGGAGGGAAGTCAGGGTTCTATTCCTGCCAAAGGCACGCAGACCCTACCACACCTCCGTTAAGGACTTTAGGCCCATTTCCCTCTCATTATTCTTATTAAAGACTTTGGAGAGGCTGGTGGACCTGTTTATAAGGAACAGGATCACGCATCGGCTGAAACAGTCTCAACACGCCTATCTAAATGGCAAATCCGTTGAGAGCGCGTGCATTGTGTGGTTGGTACAATTGAGAGGTACCTTGAGGTAAAAAGTTTACCTTAGGGGCCTTCCTGGACATTCAACAATGTCAACCCGAAAGCGATAAATGAAGCCCTGAAGTACCTTGAAGTGTCCCGCACAATTAGTGACTGGATTGGTAACATGCTGGAAAGCAGAAGCAGCCATGGGTGCTAGGAACTGCCGTAAACACGTCACGCGCGGGACACCTCATGGGGGAGTTCTCTCCATCTTTTGTGGCTCATTGTGGTGGACGAATTGCTAAGAGAATTTCAAGATACAGGGGTCTGGCAACAGCATATGCCGACGATTGATCCATACTAAGTCCGGGGAAATTCCACTCCACCATTAGCGAGCTAATGTCGCATTCACTGGGAAAAACTTCTAGGTGGGCAGACAAGAATGGCTTAAGCATTAATGCTTCATAGACAGAGCTTATCCTTTTCACCAGAAAGTATAAAATACCAGACTTCAGAAGACCCAGCCTGAACGGCCATATTCTTCCTCTGTCTGGCGACGTGAGATACCTCGGTATAGTTCTGGACAGCAAGCTCTCTTGGAAGAAGAACATAGTCGAAAAGAGGAAAAAGGACTGAACGCCCCATACACAAGCAAAAATTGGATTGGGCTATCGGATGAAGTTGGGGCCTGCCACTGTACATTGTCCATTGGCTGTACACGGCGGTGGTTCGCCCAATTCTAACCTACGTATGCCTGGTATGGTGGACGGCAAACCGGCGAAAAGGCAACCTCGAACCTTTGTGTAAGGTACAAATATGCGCTATCATGAGCATCAAAGGAGCGGCAAGAAGCACACCGCAGGCAGGGTTGGAAATGAAGATGCATCTCCTTCTCTTGGACCTCTTCAATATGAGCTCAGCAGGGAATAGCTTCCTCAGACTAAGAGGGCTCAATCTCTGCAGGGAAACTTATTTTGGACACGCCAATATACCACTTGCTCTTGAACAACGAAACCCAAATCCTCGGATGAACCTGACCGCTGAAACGGACATTCTTCCCAGAACTGATATTGGGGCAATACCTAGGGTTCTCCTTCCCAGCAGGCGGATTGGTCGTCTGTTGAACAAATACAACTCAAATGTATTTTAACAGATGACTCAAAAGCCTGCGAAGAAACTGGTGCCGGATTCTACTCCAGCAGGTTGCATGTATGGCGATCGTACAGATTGCCAGACGAGTGTAACGTGTTTAAGGCCGAGATCTTTGAAACCGCAAACTACATTACATTGTTGTATAATTATTATGTTTAATTTTAAGAGTTTAGTTTAAGTTACGGTATGTGCCAAAAAGGGAAAACTGTTGCTAGTGTAGTGACCCATAACACAATTATTGCGTTAAATAAAAAAAAAATTAATGTCTCACTGATCAGGCAGCGTATTCCGGTAAGCTCCTCGGGGATGTCGCGTGCAAAAAACAATACAGCCATATCTCGAAAATCATATCGAATAAACATTTTTGTAACATTAATCAAAAGTGTATCTATGAACTCTATTGAGCAGTAAAAAAATAACAGACGGTGGGATGGTGAAACTAGTGGGATATCGAAGTAACAAGAGGGGAGATGAATGGACATTCACCTCGTATTACGGTTGAGTATTTCTCTTTCGCCTGTCTAGTCTTTTATATTTAAATTCTCTTTGGCAATAACAAGAGAGTTTATTGTTACCACCCTAAGTCGAACGTAATAAGTTGAGAACCACGCCCACAAACCCAGAGATGAGCTAGCCACAGCGTGAGAAAGAGAGAGGTGGGATAGCAGACAATCAAGCATAGGTTTTCCAAAATTCCAGTTATCACCAAAGAAGTGAAAAAGACAAAAGGATATTTGTAAGAACGTTGTAAATTACTATTAAGCTGAAAAGGGACTCAGATCGGATAACCGTCTTTCGGCAGTCAACCGAGCCAGGGTTCAGCGATCTACGAAAGCCTCAGGCTTGTGGCAAGCAATAGGGCCAAAAGGGGTGTACCGAACAAAATGGGAAACGTTGCAAAGTTACTGTTTGGAGTATTAGATTAACAACACGTTGGAATGGTATTTAGATAATTGAGGAATTGTTTTTAATCAAACAAAACTAAGGCCGTCTCCAATATTTGCTCAAAAACCAGATGTCAGTCATGAACATAGTGGGGAAATGACGGTAATTCACAATAACTTAGGGTTTAGACGGGCGAGTAGAACTAGTAGCGTAAGTATGTGTTAGTGTATCTGTACACAAAAGAGCCAACTAGCAGCCTCCTGGTACGGTCAGTTTTCCGTGCTAGTTGTAATGCCGTAATTTCACATTTCGATATTGCTTTCTCTTTTCTACTAATTCATCTGCCATTTTCAGCTGATTGTTGTTATTATTTTTCAAATGAACTAGCATACCAGGCTTCCTAGTTACAATACACGCAAAAAAACTAACACGATGACAGATTGCCTGCTAGTTCTACTCGCCTAAACCCTACGTTAGACTTGGATTACTAGGAGTGGAAGCTTACGATAATTGAGAAGGAAATGAACATTTATTTATGTAAATTAAATTATGTCGAATACCATTACTTTTAGAGAAAAACGACTTTTTACAATTTTAGTATCTTTTCCACGCATTTCTCTGGAAAAAAATTTATAATTTTCTTAATCTTCTTAATTTTAAGAAAGTTAAGAAATAAAAATCGCACTATTTTTTAGTTAAAAATTATTAAATATTATAAAAATTAGTAATTTTCAAGCTCGAGGTCAATTGAAAACGTTAATTAATTTTCCACACTTCTTACTAATATGTATTTAAAACAACAAATCCTTTTCTATTTATTTCAAAAAAAAACAACAACAAATTTATTTTTGATTCAAACTGGCAGATCGGATACCTATTCCTAAAGTTTGCCCAAGTTTCTCATCAGAGATCTTTGTTGATGTATTTTCTTGTATACAACTGTCGCCATATGAGTCCAACGTTAGACAACATTGTTAGGAAACTCAGAAGCAAACCATTCAATTGCAAACACAATTCAAGTTTTTGTCAAAATTAGTTGTTTCTTTTTTGTTTATTTAATGTTCAATCTGTGGCGGACACGGGTTCGAATCTAGGACCGAGCAGAAGAACATATTGTGGAGTATGCCCCCTCTTTATTATGTGTGGTTTTTAATAATAATTTTACTTACTATTTTTTGTTTATTCGACCTTAGTTGTGTTATAAAAGTTAGTATTGCTCAGGCTTGAGGTCAATTGAAAACGTCAATTGAAATCTGTTGTGCTAATATAAAAAAAAATTTTTAATTTAATTAATTTAATACTATTTAATTTTAAAATAAAATACAACAATTATATCATAATTGTAGTAAATATTAAAAACTAATTTCTAAAAAACGACGCTAGAATGCTTTCCGAAAAGTAAAAGTTTGCCCCTTCCACGCCGCTTCTCATACATTCACATTGAATATTGAGGAAATTATTTTTGAACTTTTATAGAAGCACGAAAGTGCTTTGCTCTTGAATTATTTTAAAATTACAACGGCTTTTTCTCGTAAAATGCTTCACCGATCCTCTTAAACAAAATATGCTTAGAAAGCTAATGAAAAAATAAATGTGAGAAACAAATACAAAAATTGTAAAAAACGTTTTTTCTATAACTTATTGTTTTTCGACAAAATTGAATTTTATATACATATATAAATTATATTTAAAATTCCTTCATAACAGTCCATCCTATCCAAATATCTTTAATAGTTTAGAAGATATAGAGAATAATTTAATAGTTTAGGAGTAAGAACTCAATTTTCGACGGGCTATAACAATTATACGAGAACAAAAGAAGTTGTTGTTGTAATCAGCATCAAAAACTATAAAAATTACAACTACAACAGAAGAGGAGTGATTCTCCTACGGCAAAGTTTAGAAATTTTAATTAATACCAATTATTTTATCTTTAAACCCTCGTAACTTTAACGAGGCTGCCTTCCGAAAATTAGTTAACATGCCCATTTCCGATTTGAACCATGAGTTCTAACGTTAAAAAAAAATTTAGTGAATCGGGTCGAATGACCTATGTTCTTGTTCGAGAATAAGTTAATACAGTATGAGGTCGACATTTAATTAAATGTATTGGTGAAAAGCCATTGGAACACATAAACTTTGATGCCATGCAACAGTTCAGAATCAAAATTAACTGTGCTATACCGAAATAAGCGCGTTGCGTCAACATATGTTCTCACAAAAAGTTTTTAAACATTCACACGCACATGAACATTTTTTTGACATCTGCCGCCAACTTCACTTTGTAGCGCATTCCAAAATTGGAAATTCGAAGTGGGCTCCGTCAATGCGTTGTTTTTTCAGCCACTTCCATAAGACTGCGTGTTCCAATTACATGTTGACAGAAACGCAACGCACGACGCACTTATTTAGGTACGACAATAAGTAATGAGGCATACATGGGGTAGTTTACCAAATGACATGCCAAAAGTGATACTCTGTGGTCAGCCTGTAGTTTATATTGGTATAGAGACTTTACTTATTCGCCATTTTCGTTTATTTGAAAAAAATTTGAGAAGTCGATTTATTATCATATATTAGTGATTTGGAAATATTAAAAAAATGTCCGATTATCGTTCCCAATCTCGTGATGGTCAACGAGAGAGTCGCGGTGGCAGGGAGTATTCCAGTGACGATGATCCTCCAATGTCGCGCCTGTTTATAATTTGTAATAAGTCCCATAGTGAAGAAGATTTTCGTGATGCGTTCGAGCAATTTGGGGATATTGAAGATATATGGGTTGTTAAGGATAAGCGTACCCAAGAGAACAAAGGTGTTGCATATGTAAAGTATGCCAAAACTTCGGATGCCGCTAAAGCCCAGGAAGAGATGAATGGCAAATCTATTGGGAAAACAGACCGACCGCTGAAGGTGTTAGTAGCTGCCAAGTAAGAGTCATGTAAATTGTGTTCTTGATCTTAAATACTTTATTAGTTTTTTTATTAAAGTCGAAATCAGGGATCCAATAAATCTGAAAACGAACAAGAAAAATATGTTCGGCTTTTTATTGTAATTTCAAAGCAAGCCACGGAAGAAGAGATCAGGGACGAGTTTTCGCAATGGGGCGATGTAGAAAGTGTAACCATTGTAAAGGAGAAGGGTACCGGAAATCCAAAAGGATTCGGCTATGTTCGATTTTCGAAGTTGGTTTTTTTTGTTTCTCGATCTTACATTTTCAATGACTAATTAATCCTAGATTTTATGATGCTGCTATTGCTTTTGAAAACTGCAGCGCTAAGTATAAAGCCGTTTTTGCAGAGCCCAAAGGATCTAGTCGAAATCAAAAAGATCAGTACGGTCGTTCTTACGAAGACAACTCTTTTAATAGGAATCGAGGAAGCGGTCCAGACAATTACAGTACTTCCTACAACGATTGGACAAGTACATCTTTAAATACTGATATGGCAGCTTTCTTACGCATGCAGAATGTTGCCGTACCGCAACCCACTTGTCTCGAAGTAATTGCCAGCAACTGCGTAAATCAAGATCAACTTTGGCGTCTCTTTGATATTATTCCTGGGTTAGACTATTGCCAGATCACAAGAGAATGTATTATAGGTCATTAAATACATGATTTAAAGTTATACATTAATTGGCTTTTACAGATGGACCACGCACTAATGAAGCCACTGTAGTCTACGATAATCCGGAAGCGGCTATATATGCGAAGTAATCATAATGCACAGAATAAATAGTATACAGAAGACGCATCCCATACAAAGCAAATTTTCTCCGTGTGTTAAACGCCACGCTGTTTTATTAATGCACTTTCTTGGCTTCTCTCTGTTCAGGATTGCGCTCTTGATTCTTCATCTTCTCAGCTGTTCCGCCCGCACCTTTATGTGAAAAAGCATCGCTGGTCGATATGGGTCTTCTGTATACTATTATTTCGTGGTAATAGTCATATTGTGAAATGTTAAAATTCTTTCCTTAAGGGACAAACTTCATGGTCTTGAATACCCCATGGGCGAACGTATAATTGTAAAAGTGGCTGGTATGAGTTCTTCACGCATGGATACTTCCTTTATAGATAGTAACTTGAAATGTATAATAAATCGAATATAACATAATTAATGTAATTAATAGAGCGCACCAAGAAAGATTCCATATGCAATGTTCCGTTGCCTCCAGCACAATCTCTTGCGCCAAACGACGCGCCAGTAGCTCAACGTCTTTTTATCGTGTTGGCATCTGTAAGTTAAATTGTATAGATCCGTACAGCCTTCAATATATTTCATTTGCTTTATATTTATAGAATTTGCCACAGTCTATACTAAAAAATGTATTTTCCTGTTGGAATGGTCTTATAGATGTTTATTTGCTGCCAAATAAAAATTGTGGGTATGTCAAGTACGCAGATAGAGATAGCGCACAAACAGCAATTCAGGTTTTAAACGGTGCTGAAATTTGTGGTACAAAAATTAAGGTAGCATTAAAAAATTAGCAATTGGATAGAAATAATCTTAAAATTCTTAAGGTAATGGAAGCTGAAGAACGTGGAAATGGCGATGGTGACGATAGTGGTAGAAAGCGATTAAGAAGGAATTAAAAGTAAGATAATTGCTTTAACACATTTAAAATTTTTTTAGATTATTTGCGCTCACAGGTAAGTAAAAATATTTAAAAATACGAAATACTTCAGACGATAGACTTCGATACACAAATTTTCTTCGTGAGATTTAACTTTAAATACTAGCTGTAACAGTTGAACAACTTTTTGGAATATAAAGCAAATATATTTATTTTTCTATTTTCACAGACATTTAAAGTTAAAATTATTACAAAAAAAGTCATTAATATACTAAATAAATCAAAAATCAAAGAAAATTAAAGTAACTAACAGACAAAATGATACAAGAACATTAACCAATTACCTAACGTAGATGGAACAAATATTGATGAACACTGACGCAGACAGTCACTCGCCAACCAAATCAACAGATACAATTACAGAACTTGAGATGATATGAAACCATAAGACGAAAAGGACCAACAATTGAAATTCTAGACATCTATCTATGCAACGCAAGCAATAGAACTAAACGAATTCATTATAAGTTCGTGCATCAACGGAATTAATACAATACCTTCATTTACAGTTACTGTACTTGACATTAAATTCTAATTTTTGTAAGCCTTGTATGACTACGTATTGGGCTTCTTTAATATAATGAGATTTTTAACAATCTACTACAATACAATATATTTATTGTAAACCCTTAATAAACCCAATTCTACACATAAATGATTAAGAGTTTTAATTAAATCATAAGATTTAAGTTTAAGGATGATGCCATTCTATGTTATAGAGTTATATATTTCGCGAGCTAGCCATTCAAAATGGCTCTTGGTTCCCGTGACTCAAGAGTCATTAACATTTTCGATGTTCGCGAAGCGAGAGTCGTAAATGATTATCGCGGATCGAGAGCTAAATAAGAATTAATTAATAAGCCAAATATATCTTCTTAATATCCTTTTTAAATTAGGTTTCTATGTCAAATAGTTTTTGAGAAAATTAGTGCCAAAGCTAAAATTTAGGAAAAAAATTGCGAAAAAAAATTTTTGGTCGCAATTTTTTTTAAAAATTACAGAATTAAGTATAAAAATTTTTTCGACATAAACATATTAACATACATTTTTTTAAAAATGGCTATACAAAATTTAATTTCGAAATTTTTTTTAAAATTTCTATTTTGAAATTGATTTTTTTAAAAACTATTTGACATAGGAACCTAATTCAAAAAGGAGGTTGAGGAGCAAATAGTTGGAATAGTCTTTCAGTATTTAGGAATAATCTAGGTACCACCGTTATTTTTTAATATTATTTTCCGATTTTAAGTCTGATTTTTAGAAAATGGCGGTAAATTGACCACCACCCCTCCCATACGATTTGTTTTCTTGTCTGGAATCAGTCTACTCGCCTTAGTCTTCTGTCCCCTCTTATGCGAATCATACAGTATCGCTCATAAGTATTCGAACGACATTAAAATTCAAACTTTTTCGGAATCAGTAGGATTCATTGGAAATAAAATTCGATTTTATGACGTCTCTGTGGTTTTTTGGGAGAAACCCAATAACCCTAACCTTTTTTTTGTTGTGGCACAGGTGCATATATTCCGAATTCGTCTTTATCGGCCCCAGATATCACCAACCAGGTAAACTGCAACCGCCCAAATCCAATATCTGTTTCCACAGTAAAAAGACGTCTAAAGGAAGCTGGTTTGTCAGGAAGAATATCAGCAAGGAAGCCTTTACTTGCAAATAAGAAAAAGCGATTGGAATGGGCGAAGACGCACAAAGATTGGACGTTGGAGCAATGGAAAAATGTGCTTTGGACTGATGCGTCCAAATTATAAACATTCGGGTCCAACAGGCGTGTGTTTGTTCGTCGACGTATCGGAGAGCGGATGTCGGATGGCTGTGCCTACAGTTAAACATGCAGGAGGAAACACGATGATTTGGGGATGTTTCGGTGCAGGATCCACCGGCAACCTTGTCACAATCATCTAAAACTAAACAAAGAAGGATACAAGAAGATACTAGAAGAACATGCTGTGGCTTCAGGAATTAGAATTATAGGTGAAGGATTCACTTTTCAAGAAGATAATGATCCGAAGCACTCTTCACGTTTGTGCAAATCATTTTTACAATATATGGAAGGCAAGAATATCTTGGAACGCATAGTGTGGCCACCACAATCACCGGATTTATCCCCCATCGAACTTTTGTGGGACAAGCTGGAGAGAAAGGCTAAAGCTCTAAGTCCTACAATTAAGGAAGACCTCTGGAAGAATTATTTCAATCTAGGGGCGAGATCAGGTCTGAAACTTTGGTAAAATTGGCGAGATTATGTAATGCAGTTATTAAGGCGAAAGGCGGTTATATAGATAAAAAATGTATAGTGACCACATCTTTTGTATTATTTATTGTTATTGTTATTTTTTTAAATATATCGCAAGGCACACAAGTGTGTGCCAAAACGCGATTAAATTGCTTTCCTTTTTTTTTAAATCGGTCTAAATTGCACATATATGAATCGTTCGAATACTTATGAGCGGTAGTGTATGTATTTATTTTATATATTTATATATATATATTATTATATAAATATATATATTTATATATTTAGTGTATGTATACTAACGCGCATACATTAAAAAAAAATATGTTAAGTAATTTTTTTCGGAGCAAAATATTCTGTATTAAATCCTAGAGAAAATGCTCCACACCGGAAGGATCTGATTTGTAGTTTCCGAGGAAATTGAAAACTACGAACCCCAGAGTAGTCTTCTTGGATATTTTCTCATTACTGGTCTAAAATTTGTTCAGGTACAGGTACAACAGGTTTTTGAATATTCCAGGTGATGCTGAAAGCTGTGTGTAAGCTGTTATAGTTATTGGAACAGGAGATGGAGATTTAAAGGTATACATTAAAATCAGTGGCTTATAGACCAAAATTTTCCCTTTTCAACGGTGTATAACATGTTGGGGTATCTCCTACAGTTTCGACCACTTTTATTGAAATATTAAAAATTAATTTTCGCTGCATATCCGAACACACATCTTAGACTTGGCTACAGGTAACTTTTGTACTTTAACGCGCGTAGTGTTCGGTATTTACTAATTAAAATGGAAATACTATTTTACTGCGTAACCGGCGTTGGCGATACTAAGGGTTATTACTATAAAGCGCGTCGGACGAGGATTATGAAATTGTACCAAACGAATAAATTCCTACTAAATAAATAATAATTAATAAAAAAAACACATCATGAAATACACATAAAATACTGTTTTTATACCCTACACCTTAAGGTAAGGGTATATTCACTTTGTAACGAAATGTGTAACGCATAGAACTAGAGACGATAGGTATAGAAAAGTATATATATTCTTGATCAGATCGTGATCGTGACCTCCTGAGTCGATTTAGCCATGTCCGTCCGTCTGTCTGTCTGTCTGTCTGTTGAAATCACGATCACAGGAGAACCAATGAATATATCGTGATGAAACTTGCAGATATATTGTTTTATGTGGTTGGCAGGTTGGTATTGAAAATGGGCAAAATCGGTCCACGGCCACGCCTATTTTTTATTAAAAATGTGATATCAGCGTTCGTTTTTGAGCTATTACAACAAAATTTCATTCCTGGGTATAGAGTAGCATTATCCGTGAATGTGCCAAATATGGGCGTGATCCGCCCACTTTTAGGTTACACAGGCAAAAGAGGGTTATATGTATTGTTAAATATATAAACTTCCTGAATAAAACTTTAGATAACAACTTGATTTACAAAAAAACAATATTACATCAAAACTGGGTGCGGTCCGCCCACTTTTACACTACATATACAGTATAGCAGTATGAAAAAAAGTTTATTACCACGGAAATAAAGTTTAAATGAACACAATTATAAAACAACTAAGCTAGTTATTTTGTTTTGAAAAAGGTAATGACCACGCCTACTATTTATACAGAGGCGTAGCTAGGTCTCATGGACCCCGGGACGGTTAATCAACTTGTAGCCCCAAAAATGCCTAGAATGCAATAAGTCAATACTTGATTTCCACAACTGCCGCCCCCGACATTGTGCCTCCCAGAGTGGACCGCCACCCCCGCCCCATCCTAGCTTCGGCACTTTTTTTAAAACTTTTAGGTGTAGGGTATCTAAGATTCGGCCAGGCCGAATATAGCTTTCTTACTGGTTAAATAATCGTTCCTTCTGCAATTTACCAAGGCTAACGGTAAGTATAAAATATTATATATCGCTGAAAAGAGATTATTTATGGGCTTTATGAATAGTGTTTTTAATATATACCTGAATTTTCATATAAGAGGGAGGGGGACGGTTTAATAATGGCATCTCCACCATTTTTTTTTAAAACTAAATATCTTCCAAACCGTAACCTTGGCGGTAAAATGGTGTACTAGGGAAATAAGTTGCGTGGTAATACCAAACTAATGCCACGCCCCCAAAAGTTGGGCGAATATATACTGTTATTATGGACCCAAATAATAAAAGAAGTAACAAAAAAAATCGGGGCAAAACCGCTAAAGCAAACTTTTTCCCAATCATTTTTACTGGCCTCGAGTGGCTCAGCTCAGCTTTCTTTTTTTGGGATTTTTTTTTTAATATATGAAATAGGTCTCTATACAAAGTTTTATTATATGTATATATTTTTCCAGACTTTCTTTGATTTGTTTTTAATATAACTAAATGCTACTTCTTTTCACAAAATTCATTTTCAGAGAAAATTCACATTCCATTTCATTCAAATTCATTCATTCATTTCACATTCAAATTCCATTACTATTTGTTTTAGGACTTTTCTTGATTTGCTTTAACATAATTAAATTCTATTTCATTTTACAAAATTCATTTTCAAATTAAGTTCAGATTCTTCAGTATTTTGTCTTTGTCGCCTAAAATGGCCTTTGTGCGGTGTGCGTTTTATTGGTGGTCAGCTGGCGATAGTGGCGTTGCTTAGTGTGTGGCTGTGTTAGGTTAGGTTAGGTTAGAAGGGCGTGTGGCCGCAAAGCGTGAGATTGTGGGTACCTCGCTGTTCCAGTCAGCTACTCAGACCTAGCTTTACCGAGTAGGTTGGGTAATGGTCGAGTGTAAGCCGGACTGTTGCTTTTGATTAGCTTTATGAGGCTAGTCACCGGACGCTCTGCCAACTCTGTCAGCCTCTCGATGTACTCCGCCCTCACACTGCAGAGGCGACGGTATGCACGGGCCGGGCATTGGCAGAGCAGGTGGTGAATAGTCTCCTCATCCGCGTCGTCGCAGCATCTACAGTGATCTACTCTGGTGCCCGGCTTCCACCTGGTCACCATGGAAGGATGCCCCTATAGGGCAATGCCCTGTGATCACTCCTACTAAGACTCTAAGTTGGTCTCTGGGCATTGAGAGTATCGTCTTAGAGTTCCTTCGATTGAGCTCTGGCCATAGTGAACGAGTGGTAACGCAGTCTGATCTGGTCTTCCAGTAGTGGTTGGTTATATTTGTCACTATGGTATCTATTGAATTCTTCTGGTTAGAGATAGGTCTCTTGACAGAGGAGTCTGCTTCTTCGGCCCCCAGTGAGGAACCCGTTTTAGCCAGGAGGTCTGTGTGGCTGTGTTACAAGTAGCCAAAAAATTGGTATTTGAAAGGAAAGTATGCTTTGTAAATTTTATTTTTCTGGGAAACTACAAAACATAGATCCGGTTTGAAGCATTCTCTCCAGAATTTATTAGAAAATTTTATGGTCTGAAAAATATTTATACTTAACACCGTAATTTTTAAAAAAAATTGCTGTTTTATTTTGCTGGTGTTTCGTTGACTCCGATAGGTTGGTTGGTGGGTATAGCGGTATTTGGGGCCAGGTGCATAGCTCCGGACTGTTCTGGACCGGGTGCTTCCGTATAAAGGGAAAATAAAACTTTTCTCTCGATCCCCATAAGAGCCCATATAATTTTGACAGATGAGAATTGA
This sequence comes from Myopa tessellatipennis, assembly GCA_943737955.2. Classification (NCBI taxonomy): domain Eukaryota; kingdom Metazoa; phylum Arthropoda; class Insecta; order Diptera; family Conopidae; genus Myopa; species Myopa tessellatipennis. The sequence continues at coordinate 22,608,820 of OX031317.1, forward strand.
AGTTGTATTTTGCTGCTTTCATTGTGTTAACTGTGGTACCTAAATAAGTGCGTCTTGCGTTGCGTTTATCACTGCGCCTTAGAAACGACGTTGCGCTATACCGAAATAACAGCGTTGCGTCTGCATATGTTCTGACTAAAAGTTTTTACACATTCACACGCACATGAACATTTTTTGACATCTGCCGCCAACTTCACTTCGTAGCGCATGTCAAAATTGGAAATTCGAAGGGGTCTCCGTCAGTGCGTTCCTTATTTCAGCCACTTCAAGACTGCGTTTCCAATTTCATTTTGACAGAAACGCAACGCACGACGCACTTATTTAGGTCCCACAGTAACGCTTCACAGAAATTTGGAAATTTGTTTACGACGTGTGGGAAATTATATTAACAGCACCTGGCAACACCGCTCTGTAGTCAGGCTGTAGTTTATATTGATATAGAGATTTTACTTATTCGCCATTTTCGTTTACTTATGTGGAAAAATTTTGAGTACGCCGATATAAAACCGGTTTTATTATTATAATTAAAGTTTTGGAAATATTAAAAAATGTCTGATTATCGTTCCCAATCCCGTAATGGTCAACGAGAGAGTCGCGGTGGCAGGGAGTATTCCAGTGACGACGATCCTCCAATGTCGCGCCTGTTTATAATTTGTAATAAGTCTCATACTGAAGAAGATTTTCGTGATGCGTTCGAGCAATTTGGCGACATTGAAGATATTTGGGTTGTTAAGGATAAGCGTACCCAAGAGAACAAGGGTGTTGCATACGTAAAGTATGCCAAAACTTCTGATGCCGCTAAAGCCCAAGAAGAGATGAATGGGAAATCTATTGGGCAAACAGACCGACCGCTGAAGGTGTTAGTAGCTGCCAAGTAAGTCATGTGAATTGTACTTTGGATCTTAAATACTTTATTAGTGTTTCTATTAAAGTCGAAATCAGGGATCCAATAAATCTGAAAACGAACAAGAAAAATATGTTCGGCTTTTTATTGTAATTTCAAAGCAAGCCACGGAAGAAGGGATTAGGGACGAATTTTCACAGTGGGGCGATGTAGAAAGTGTCACCATCGTAAAGGAGAGGGGTACCGGAAATCCAAAAGGATTCGGCTATGTTCGATTTTCAAAGTTGTTTTTTCCTTCGATCTTACGACATTTTTCATGACTAATTAATCCTAGATTTTATGATGCTGCTATTGCTTTTGAAAACTGCAGCGCTAAGTATAAAGCCGTTTTTGCAGAGCCCAAAGGATCTAGTCGAAATCAAAAAGATCAGTACGGTCGTTCTTACGAAGACAACCCTAATAGAAATCGAAGTGGTCCAGACAATTACAGTACTTCCTACAACGATTGGAGTACATCTTTAAATACTGATATGTCTCCTTTTTTGCGCGTGCAGAATGTTGCCACACCGCAATCCACTTGTCTCGAAGTAATTGCCAGCAACTGCGTAAATCAAGATCAACTTTGGCGTCTCTTTGATATTATTCCTGGGTTAGACTATTGCCAGATCACAAGAGAATGTATTATAGGTCATTAAATACATGATTTAAAGTTATACATTAATTGGCTTTTACAGATGGACCACGCACTAATGAAGCCACTGTAGTCTACGATAATCCGGAAGCGGCTATATATGCGAAGTAATCATAATGCACAGAATAAATAGTATACAGAAGACGCATCCCATACAAAGCAAATTTTCTCCGTGTGTTAAACGCCACGCTGTTTTATTAATGCACTTTCTTGGCTTCTCTCTGTTCAGGATTGCGCTCTTGATTCTTCATCTTCTCAGCTGTTCCGCCCGCACCTTTATGTGAAAAAGCATCGCTGGTCGATATGGGTCTTCTGTATACTATTATTTCGTGGTAATAGTCATATTGTGAAATGTTAAAATTCTTTCCTTAAGGGACAAACTTCATGGTCTTGAATACCCCGTGGGGGAACGTATAATTGTAAAAGTGGCTGGTATGAGTTCTTCACGCATGGATACTTCCTTTATAGATAGTAACTTGAAATGTATAATAAATCGAATATAACATAATTAATGTAATTAATAGAGCGCACCAAGAAAGATTCCATATGCAATGTTCCGTTGCCTCCAGCACAATCTCTTGCGCCAAACGACGCGCCAGTAGCTCAACGTCTTTTTATCGTGTTGGCATCTGTAAGTTAAATTGTATAGATCCGTACAGCCTTCAATATATTTCATTTGCTTTATATTTATAGAATTTGCCACAGTCTATACTAAAAAATGTATTTTCCTGTTGGAATGGTCTTATAGATGTTTATTTGCTGCCAAATAAAAATTGTGGGTATGTCAAGTACGCAGATAGAGATAGCGCACAAACAGCAATTCAGGTTTTAAACGGTGCTGAAATTTGTGGTACAAAAATGAAGGTAGCAGTAAAAGATTAGCAATTGGATAGAAATAATCTTAAAATTCTTAAGGTAATGGAGGCTGAAGATCGTAGGATTGTCGATGGTGATGATAGTGGTAGAAAGCGATTACGAAGGAATTAAATGTAAGATAATTGCTTTAACACATTTTAAATTTCTTTAGATTATTTGCGCTTACAGGTAAGTAAAACAACATATTTAAAAATACCAAATTGACTTCAGACGATCGACCTTGATACATAAATTTTCTTCGTGAGATTTAACTTTAAATACTATCTGTAACAGTTGAACAACTTGTTGGAATATAAAGCAAATATATTTATTTTTCTATTTCCACAGACATTTCAAGTTAAAATTATTACAAAAGAAGTGAATAATATACTAAATAAATCAAAAAATAAAGAAAATTAAAGTAACTAACGGACAAAATGATACAAGAACATTAACCAATTACCTAACGTAGAAGGAACAAATATTGATGAACACTGACGCAGACAGTCACTCGCCAACCAAATCAACCAAATCACAGAAACAATTACAGAACTTGAGATGATATGAAACCATAAGACGAAAAGGACCAACAATTGAAATTCTAGACATCTATCTATGCAACGCAAGCAATAGAACTAAACGAATTCATTATAAGTTCGTGCATCAACGGAATTAATACAATACCTTCATTTACAGTTACTGTACTTGACATTAAATTCTAATTTTTGTAAGCCTTGTATGACTACGTATTGGGCTTCTTTAATATAATGAGATTTTTAACATTTTTTTCTACTACAATACAATATATTTATTGTAAACCCTTAATAAACCCAATTCTACAAATAAATGATAAAGAGTTTTAATTTAACCATAAGTTTTCAATTTGAGGATGATTCGTTCCCGCTCGTGAGTCAAGAGCAGTGTTGGCCACGCCATAGGCGCGAATGCTAATTTTTTCTTTTGGCTATTCATATGTGCACGGCAAAAGTCGTCGGGTTTTCACACTGACACTAGCGATCGTTCGTATCAAAAGCAGTCAGTCGACGTGCAGACTTCAAGCAAGCAAAATCGTAGCAGACTATTTTATGATTGCACTGAGCAAAATGTTTAATAAGGAATGGGAGAATCGCTATTTTTTCTTTGAAAATTTTTTAGGCGAGCCGCAATGCATGATTTGCAATAAAAAAGTGATACGCGAATCTAAATTGTTTGTAAAGACACACTATAGGACGTGTCATTTAGATTATGATAAGGTTATTAATGAAGAAAGGGCACAATTAATATTTAAAATTGACTATCGTTTTGCAGAAAATCGGTATCCGTACTAATGGGTTCGTAGCAGAGCAAAATAAAAGTAGACCTCAAATCGCTCAAACGATTTTCTATCAACGTGGTTTCGTCACCGCGACTACATAAACTCAAAGTTGCAGTGAAAATAAGAACTGTATCAGCTCAAAACACTTCCACGCACTGTCCTTAAAACATTTAAAGGTGGTTTTTATTTAATATATAAATTCATTATTATGCAAGAAATATAAAATATTTGTATAAAGTAAAATTATAAATAATCAATATACTGAAATTGAAAACAGTAAAAATAACTTACATTTCATTCTTGAATAAAAGAAAATATATATTTGTAATTATATTGTTATGAATTAAACAATGAGTAAGAATCTCGACTTTCGAATTTAGTTCTTTTGTGAAGTTTTCTGCGTCTCTACGTAAATTTAGAAACACTAATTAAATTTCGCTTATAAAAATTTTGAATTAAATTTTCGTAATGTTTGCTTTTGATCTGTTTTCTATTTTATGGAATTATGTCTTCATGTCAATTTTTTTAACACATATTTCAGTAGAAAAAATTAAGTCATCTGTGAATATGAATTAAAACATTAAATTTATGTTCCTTAAAAGGATGTACTTAATAACAAATCTGATATGTAGATAATAAGATACTATCGCTTATAGTTTGGTGCGCTTCTTAATATGTTCCTCGAATTCGACTGTAGACCTAGACATTACATCCTGTCCTGTAGTGCTAACCACACCAGGAGGAGCCGAGGATACGCCTATGGCATTGAATACACCGCCAATACCATTAGTACTTGGTCTTTTACGATTTGGTGATGGAACTGGAGATTTTTGTTTCAGACATTCAACATCGTCAAATACAACTTGAGCACCACCACCACAGGTAGGAATAACATTGCCTTTATAAAGCTTTGTCTCAACGTCGCCATCAGTATCAGCCTCTTGTGAAACCAGGCAGTACTTCGTAGCTTTATGGCCTGTTAAGTCCTTTATATCAGTGAGCTGTGTAACAGATCTTCTATTTTTTATATATGGTTGCAATAATGTTCCCAATGGTACGGGGTTCGGAGCGCGGTGTTCGATCCATTTGTCACCAGCAGAACGAGATCTGCGATGGCGCTTGTTTGAGGCAGCCATTCCCTGAAAAACATAGAAATAATTTTAACACGTAATCATTAAGTTTTCTCGTGTATTTACATTGAAGGACGAAAAATTCGAAATTGTAGAAGTAATTGCTTTTTGCTCATTCGTTGTTATGGTATAAAAACTTGTTTACAAGATGAACTTGCTGACTAGAGTTTCAATTATTGTTGTACATCGCAATAAGGAGCTCTCCGAGGTTGTAGCAATTCACCCGTCACTCTGACATTCATAGTTGTCGTACACACATACCAGAGAACTGCAACGAATATAATCGTTCTTATCTGTGCTTGTTGTTTGTGCATATTTTGTTTTTGCTTTCATTTACTCTTTAAAAATGTTTTTTGTATAGATGCATGAAAATATTATTATCTGGGCACCTGTATGGTTTGTAAAAACCAACAATTTAGATCTAAAGAAGCAAAACCAAAAAAACCACCCACAACAAGCACAGAATTTCAGTCAGGCACTAAATGAAAGCAAAAACAAATATCCATCAACAACAAGCACAGCAATGCTGATTCCTACAAGAATGACATGCTACTATTGAACGAATAGCTCGTATTAAACGATTAAAGGGCGTGTCGTACGATTACAGCTCGAAAACTCGAGCCTTTTTGTGATTGTTTTGTTGATTCGCACTCTTCGTGGCGATTGTTTTGTTAATTCGAACTGTTCGTGGCGATTATTTTCGTTGTTCGCTTTAGAGCGAGTACGAATCGAATTCGTGCATTAAGTTTACGAATACGAACGGCTCGGCATTCCTTTTTCACCAATGGTTCGAGACTGATTTTCTGTATTCGTTGCAGTTCTCTGATACATACATTTATATATTAGGTCATTAAGTATGAAATGGCCGATTCTCATAAGAGCTGAGTTTGAGAGTTGATATCTCTGACACTTGACACTTGGGTTTTTATGTTTTTTCATATGAAACTGAATCATTATTCTTTCAAACTTATAGTGCAAATCGTAGTTCACGTATACATAAAAAAGTTACCGTTAAAATGGTAAAACACCATCGATAGCTTAGGCGCATATTTTGAATAATCATATTATTTCTTATTGGAGATCAAATAAACTAAACTTTCGTTTCAAAATCGGACATTTCATACCTAATATATCTATATTCTAAAATTTAGCAAGAATTAAAATGTTCGCACGAGTCCACAAAATTTTTTTCTCGATGGAACAAGAATTTTACACATGTATTATAAAATTTTCGAGATAAGTAATTTAAAATTACAAAACATGCTTTCTTAACATGAAGTGTTTCTGGTATTAAATGATTTAACTTTGATTTCAATGAATAAATATTCTTTAATCTATTGTCATTTTTTAATTACGTTATGCAAATTATGGGAATACTAAATGATTATTCGTTCAGGTTTTGCATGGGAGATAAAGAAACCCCTACTTACATACTGACCTCGTGTCCTGGACTTGGTCAGACAAGGGAGGAAATTTTGAAACAGTCCACATGTATGACTGGGATGTTTCGGAATTTTTGTAGATACGGATTAGATACATGCCCTCAGACGATTTACTTTTTGTTGCTAACCAACGCTTTAGTTTATTCACATATGGGAAATACCTTCTATATCCTTTATATAAAATAATATTACTTACTCTGACATGACGCTGATTGTTATAAAGCTCTGTACGCGCTGTAGTCTGAGCGGATTCCTTTCGCACAGGCTCCATATTCGAATTATTTTCAGTTAGATTGTCTATGCTGTTCGACCGCGTCAAGCGATGAATATCGTCGGATTGTATTATATTAGATACTAAGCGAAGTTTTTCGTCTTTAATTCTCATCTTTTCTTGTAGCTTGGCTCTCTGTTCACGCAATTTTATTTCTAATTCCCTATTTCTTTTATCAGCTTCAACGGCAAATTTGGAATTAAATTTCTTTTTTTGTTTTTCTTTCTCTTGTTCCTTCTTGGTAAGAAGGTTTTGATGTTCACTAAGTTTCCGATTTAGTTCATCGATTTGACGTTCGCGATTGCTTAATTTACTATTAAGCACATCGATGGAACTTTCGTGAATACGCAACTTATTTTCTAGGATTACCGATCGTTCACGCTCATGAGTGTAAACTGTTTTTAGCGATGCGAGTTCCGTGCGCAATGAAAGATTCTCTTTTTCCATATGCATGAGATGAAGACGAAAATTATCACCTACATATATACAATAAGCAAATAATTAAACATGTAAATTAAAAACCACAAGAAGGAGTGTTAAGTACGGCAGGGCTGAAGTTTATATACCCTACACACGTTTACTTAAAAATTAGGCGTGGCAATGGTCTAATAAGCAATGAGTAGGTAAATATTATTTTATACCTCGATTAATGTTAAATTTCTAAATTGAATTCACCCAACACTTACATCGATTTTCCAAATCAGCGGACAATACTTTGCGTTTATCTATGCGCTGTTTAAGATATTGCATTAGTTCTTGAACTACTGTTTCTGTTTTGGGGCTCTCTATTTTGTAGTCCGGGAATCCAGGTCCCAGCGTATAGACAAGGCCAATGTCCACGTCTAACTTTTTAGCATCTGTATGTCCCAAATCGTTCAGATTGTTGACAGCAATCTTGAATATTTTGTTCGCTTTTCTACGACCAGGCGTCAAGCCAAAGTCTGGCTTAATTGGAATTGCTCTTGCGATTTGAACCTCTTGAGTCATTTCAGCGAACTTCATAACTTGCTAGATAAAAATGAAACATCAAATATTCCGAAATATGTTTAGTAGATTTAATTTATTAACTTACCGTATTTTCATCGTAATCTTCTGCTCTAGGGTTGATGCAAACAATCATCGATACTTGACCTTCACCATCGAAATAATTCTTAAACATGTGGGTAACTTTTGAATCACGGTATGGAATTTTTTTCGTTCCCATGCCGGTAGAAGCTTGTTGGTTTTCACGTAAATATTCTAAGCATGTTCGCAAGGTCATCAAGGAGTTGTTAATATTTCCAGCTTCTCGTAATCGTATTCCAGTATTTTTTGTGCGCGATGAACGTTCGCTACCAGCCAGATCAACTAGGGATAGCTGGCTGACTGTTACAGTGCGCTTATCTTGAATTACATTCTCGCCTTGACTGTCCGTTGGTGCTTGCACTAGTCTAATATTAAAGACAGAGTGACTACGACTAGACTCCGCATTAAGGATTGTATGTCCCATACGCTTTCGCTTCTGACCTTTTTGAAAAGCATCAATGGCGGCCTCGACCGATTCGATTTCCAGTTCGGTAACACCATGAACAAACATATTATGATTGGCATCTTCTCGAATAATTTTGCTCTGCAAAGTTCTGAAATGTAATATATTATTACCGATATATAATTAGTATATAAAACAATTAGTTTTTGTTATAATAGTGGATGCTGTATGAAGAATTATTTCATATATAAAGTTCATTCACAGTTAGTAATTCCAACAAACTAAACATCAAATTAAAATTGAGAGCAATTTTAAAAGAAACCAGAAAGAGTGTTAACTTCGGCCTGGCCGAAGTTCATATACCCTACACACGTTTATTTGAAAATTAGGCGTGGTAATGGTCCGATTTGCCCATTTTCAATACCGATGAGTTTCTAATGATAGACAATATTCGTACCAAGTTTGATGAAGATATCTCTATTCGTTCTCTTGTAATCGTGATTTCCACAGACAGACAGACAGACAGACGGACGGACATGGCTAAATCGACTCAGGAGGTCACGCTGATCAAGAATATATATACTTTTCTATACCTGTCACGCCTCCTTTAATGCGTTACAAACGGAAGCAGTAAGTGAATATACCCTATTCACTTCGTGTGTAGGGTATAAAAAGGAATTGGTATAGCATTGATAATCAATACATTGCCACACGCCAAACTAAATTCTTTTGAAAGCATATAATGTTATTACAACTTTAAAAAATGTTGATAATTTTATTACACAATCTTCTGAAGTAGCTTATTTTCAAATGTCTCATTAATAAAACTCACTTTAGGTTAAGTGGATAATCATACTGTAAATCAGCGGTCGGGAACCGGGGTAAATTACTCCAAATGGGGTAAAGTGAAATTTTTGGGGGTAAAAATGAAACTTTTGTGAGTAAAAAGCTCTTTGCCATGGGGTAATATCAACTTACACAAAAATATTTTGGGGTAATAATTAAGTTTCCCGACCGCTGCTGTAAATGAACATTTTTGGAAAAAATTAATTCAAATATACACCCCTAGTTTTTAAATCGTTTGTTTAGAACGCACATTTATAGTACCTACTTTTGAATACCACCTTCCTCCAACAAATCATACACGTTGTTGTTGTATACTTCGATGTATGTCACAAAGACTGCAAACATATTGTCCTCATCTAGACCCTGAATCGGCAGAACATTAGAGGACGCTTGTGAAGCTATCTCAAGATCAGAGTCTTTGCGTCGCAAACCATTGCGACAACCCGCAAAACGTTGATTCATTTCAATTTGTCTCTCAATCAAAGCATCCGCTTCTGATAAAATTTCGAAACCATTAAGCCGATCAGGTTTAAATGTATACTTTTTAGCCTGGAAGTCGGATATGGTGCGAAATATGGAATCTAAGCAGCGTGGCATGATGCCACGGTTTTGAGCATTTCCAGTCATTGTATAAGTCTTACCGCTACCAGTGACACCATACGTAAATAACAAACTATTTCTGCCACGAATTAGGTTTTCAACCAAAGGCTCTGCTACTGTTGCAAAAATATCTCGTTGAGAAGCAGACGGTTCAAATACATGTTTGAATATGTATTGTATTTCCTTTTGAGCATTTTGCTTGTGCTGTGAAACTTGCTCCGGTGATGATAGTATAACCGTTGTCGAATTCTTAACACGAACACATGAAAAGTCGGCATCAGCTTGTAAAGGACGTACTCTACAAAAAACATGTACTGGATCACTTTTCATATACGCATTAGATGCGATTGGCTCCTCCGAGGAATGTGGTCGACTGCGTGGCGTTTTTGGGACGCGCATTTGTGTTCGCACTCTAAAATTCCAAAGATCAGATTTTTTCTTAAAATTAATTTATATATACCTACGATGTTTTCATATCTGCACTTATATTAATTCTACAACAAACCCGGTAAAATAAGCAGTTTGTTTTAAAAAAGATAGACGCTGTCCTCTTTGCATGGTTGCCAACATTCAGGAAAACAGAGATTTTCTAATTGCCGTGAAATTCCTTTCTGTGGTACCTAAATAAGTGCGTCGCGCGTTGCGTTGCTGTTAAAATGAAATTGGAACACGCAGTCTTATGGAAGTAGCTGAAATAGGAAACGCACTGACGGAGAGCACTTCGAATTTCCAATTTTGGTATGCGCTATGAAGTGAAGTTGGCGGCTGATGTTAAAAAAATGTTCATGTGCGTGTGAACGTTTAAAAACTTTTTGTCAGAACATATGTTGACGCAACGCTGTTATTTCGGTTTAGCGCAGCGTCGTTTTAAGACGCAGTGATCAACGCAACGCAAGGTGCACTAATTTAGGTACCACAGTTTCATGTGAACATGTTTGGGAATTATTAGTAGAAAAAAATTAAGGATAAAATGTAGTTTAGTCGAAAGGCTAATATTGTTGTTGTTTTGAAACGGAAACTCCAACAACAATATCAGTTTTTCTCGCCTGGTTTCGGAATTATAGCCCTTTGAAATTTTAAAAGCTTATCTCCTAAACTATAATAGATATCCGATTGGTCCGATTTTTCATTTATGTAATATAACATCTTATTATTACGAAAATTTTATAATTATATCGTTATATAGTTTATCGAAAATCTTATATTTATATAGTTATGTATATATTGAGCATAAATCTAGTATCACATAAATATTCATTACAGAAAACCTAAAGAAACATGCGCCTTGAGGTTTCACCATGATGTTTCAAGAGAAATAGTTCTAAACTTATAATTTGTTATGGGCAAAAAACATTTGCATTTGAGATGCATGCAGCTAAAGGTTTCAGCGTGTTTGCACGGGAGAGAATCCGAGAGAATGTAAAAATTTGAATGGTGAAATCTTACGCATGACGTTTCAGGTTTTAATTTGGTTGCACAGCAACGATTATACGTTACACTGAACGCTTAACTTTACCGTTGCGGAATCCTTAATGTTGTGGTTTTTTTAGTTTATTTTTTGCTGATTACACACCAAAAACAGTATTTTTTGTTGTCGAGTTATATCCCATCGAAAATTTAAATTCTTATTCTTATACCTAAACGGTTAAAGATAGAATGGATACCGTTATAAAGGAAATTAAGGAAAATTATTAAAAATAGGGCGGCGTTCTATCCCTTCTCCTAAGAAAGCTTACGTGGATACTCTAAATTAGTTTCAAAGGATGTGTGAATTATGCATGCACAGGAACCATGAAGATTACCCCATCTGCAGCTTTGAATGTCCTATTACACTTACCAAATATTGAGCTATGGATAAGAAATCAGGTGAAAAAAGATGAACTGTGACTAAAACCTACGGGGCGATTCAGATACTTACTATATGGCCCCGAAAAAACAAATTGTATCGATAAGACAAAATGCCAAATTGAATACGAAATACCATCGATACTTAACCTGTACAGTGATAGGCAGCAATCAAAGCTCTATGTGCAGACTAGATCTGCTCACTAATGGTTACAGATAGCAAACAAGCACTGGAAGAATCACAACAAAGAATTACATATACCCATGGGTACTATACCCTTTGCCGGTAGCTTGGAGAATAAGGTTAACTCTAGTTTAGATCAGCGAATGCAAAGAGCGTTTGGCACTGTCCAGGAGGACTCACGAGCTCACGCGGGGGTCAATGCGAAGCTGCTATTTGGTCATTCGGAAAATTACGTTAAAACAACTATACCGGAAGCCACTCCCGCTCCGCCCCCGACACCATTCGATTTAGCGGCGGCCAAGGAATGTGCATATGGGCTGTCCGTAGAAAACCCCGTAGACATGTTGATGAAAAAGAAGCCCAACACAATAACCAAGCCGACGGCTGCTTGTTATCTCAACATTCTTCGGTCGCCCATTACTTGTCCGCATACAGCCTGCAATCGGTTGATCTTCGTGTCCGATTTTAGTAAGCACATGGTAATTGATCATCCCAACATGTTGATAGAACAAGTTTCGCCGCACCAGTCCAAGGATTTCTTAATAAACACGCGCCTTTCGTGCGTCGGCGCCAACACATGCAACATAGTCTGTCTAATACGCGACAAGGTCACCGATTTAGATAGCAGCAAATTTAAAAATTTTCTACCGATGCTGGTCATGAGCACCCGTCTTCAAATGAGTGCCCTCTACGGCAAGGGCATGGGCGATGACAAGCCCGACTCCATCATGATCTGGATGACTGGCATTATGCCCGAGGGAGCGTCGATGTATGCTAGCATAATGGTATGGCGACAGCTTGAGGGAGAGCACAAGTTCCATGTTTCTGACTCAGGTGAGATATATTCGATAAGAAACTCGCAGGAACCGTTGGATGTGTACAAGGGCGGACAGATGATGTTGCTGTCCGACAGGGATATAGCCGTTCTGACCCAAAATGGGAAAGATTTTCTGCAGATGGAGATAGTGGTTCATTAAAGAGCTACCACAAGGTGTGCGGTTGCTAAAAAAAAGAGAAGATAAGTGAAGAACGACCGCGATAAATTTTACTTAATTCTGATATTAATACATATACTATAATATTTTCAATATTTTATAATATATACATGTTTTTATAATATATATCTTTTGAAAACTTTAAAAAACACACTACTAAATCTTTATTTTCGTATCCAGAGAAATGTTAATCATAGCGGAATATGATTTCAGAACTTGACTGGAAACAGAACTGGAACTGAGAAGCATATACTACTCATCACAGAATGTGGTTTGAAATATAAGAAATTCGGCTCCACGTGCTTTTATCGTATTGAGACATTTTATGCAAGATTATTTCCAGGCTGGGTTTAGAGACGTCTTAATGGAAAATATCACGGACCGTCTTCTAATTTAGAAATAAAATAGACGCTTAAGAAATACGTATACAGAAATACAAACACACCCACATACATACATACATACACATATACATACACATATATATATTTTTATTTTTATTTATTTATTTAACACTTTTACAGGAGGTGCCCTAAGAATGAATTCTTTTATAGCACAGAAAAATAACATAAAATATAAAGAACAATAATAAATAAATTCAAAACTTAACTTAATACTTATTACAAATTAACTAGTAAGATATTTTAGGGGGTGGAGAAAAGGATACAGAAAGAAGAAGAAGTAAAAAGAAGAAGAAGAAAAAGTAAGCTCTTGAATATAGCGATTATTTAGGTGCTGAAAAAATGTTCCCAAGCAAGTCGCCTGAAGGCTTTACCTTCCACAGTAGTTTTCAGTCTGTTTGGTAAATTATTCCATAACTTGATAGTGCTGACAAAGAATAATCTCCCCGTGCTGAGGTAGTTGAACTGCGGAATTATTAGATTACTTGAACGTTTGGAGCTACCGATGCATAATTTTATAAACAAATAGGTAGGTAGCCCCGTATAAATTAGCCTGTGTAGGAAAACACAGTTACGAAAATTAATAAGGTCGAAGAGATCACCACCTATGAGAGAGTGTCTCCGACCACCGAGCCGATCAAAGCGTCGTAGACCACAAACAAACCTTGTCAAGTTATTAAATAAGATCCTTAATTTGTTCGTCGATACAGAATCAAAGTTACAATACACTAATTCACTATACGTTATGATGGGCAGAATGAGCTGACGCACAATCCTTCTTCTGGTTTCTACAGGGAGACAATTAGCCGCGTAACGAAAATTACGTAAAACAGCGTACACTTTACTTACAACCACATTGACATGATCAGTACAAGTTAAAGTTGAGTTTATACAAAAACCCAGATTTGTAATTTTATATACGGTCGTGAGCGTCTTATTCTCTATATATAATGGAGGAATATCGGTCAAATTAGCAGCATTACGAAAAACGGGTAAGACAAATGATTTGGAAAGATTGAGTTGAAGACAGTTTTCACTACACCAGCGAGAGATACTCCTGAGATCGCTGTTGATTTTTGAGCACAGGTTGCCAATGAGTTCAACACTACTAGACAGGTATAGCTGCACATCGTCCGCATAGGCATGCATAGTCACATACTGAACAGTAGCGAATATGTCATTCAAAAACATTGTAAATAAAAGAGGTCCCAAGACGGAGCCCTGAGGAACCCCAGCCTCAACTGGCTTGAATTCTGAGTAAGCCGTATTAACTTGAACTCTTTGAAATCGTTCACATAAGAAGCTGCGTATAAGCTCAGTCGCATTAGGGGGAAATAGAAAATACCTCCTCAACTTATGGCATAAGAGCGTATGATCAACACTGTCAAATGCTTTAGAGAAATCGAGCAGACAAAGAAGAGTCACATTCTGCCGATCAAATTCTACTCTTATGTCATCGGTGATTTTGAGCATAGCTGTAGAGCAACTGTGCTTTGAGCGAAAGCCGGACTGAAAAGGGTTAAGTATGTTTTTGTTAGAAATGTAACAATTTATTTGAGACACCATTAATGATTCACAAACCTTGGAAAGAGCAGGTAAGATAATATTAATTAATTAATTAGAGCAGGTTAGAAATAAATATACATACATATACTACAAATAACTCTATGGATCTAATATGAAACGCCAGTGAAGTACGATTGTTTTAAAGTTTTGCAACACGATCTGAGTAAATTTATAGTGCACCGCAGCAACAGAAATAGAAGCAGTAAAAAGAAGAAACACATAAGCAACAACAATAACAACAAGCAGAGCGACTTCAGCAACTCGTAACACTGTATTTCATGGTAAACATCACCTGACAACAACCAGTTTTCAGTTATGCCAAAAATGTTGCGATGCAATGCTGCGAAGAGGGTTGCGAGGCTGCGGGCTTCAACATGTGGGTGGTGTTGTCTACGTGGTGAGTGCGTAGTGCAGAATGTAGGAAACTTAAGTAAATGACGCTTCAAATCGAACTTTGAATGCAACAACTGAACACAAACAACAACAAGCAAAACAACCGAATTACTTGTGCTAACGCTTCAAATGAGCACGATGAAATTATGCTCACCGCAAGACCATCGACCACTACCCCCTTCCACCCACCCCTCTCCCTTTTGGACCAACCATCCACTGCCCTCCCCATCGTCCTCCCCCGATAGCGATCTACTTGCATTCCACCCATCGATCTACATCTCCGCCTCCCGCCCATGTTGTTGTTGTTGCTGTTGGTTGCCATGTGAAAAAGTGCCTTCAAATGTTTTTAAAACAATCCGACGATTTAAGTTTCGACGAGAGTTTCCAGCAAATTCAGGAAGGAATCTATCCACGATCCATCCTGCCGTTTAAGATAGGAGGGTTTGGGATAGGACTTCGATAGCATTTGTGCAAGTCTAACCGTGTCCATAATTTTTTCAATAGATTTGCAAAAAGATATCCAGGATTGTTGAGTCTCTAATCGGTTGTTTGTAGATTTCGTAGGCAATCTCTTAAAGGTCGCCAGTTTCTAGATAAATAAAGCTGATTAAAAACCCGCCTTTCCTCTCTCCGTTCACCTTGTTTCTCCGACCTCTAGCGGGAATAATTCTTCCTGCGTCTGGAGATCGGACAGTAGTAATTGAAAGCTAGTTTTAACCCTTTCTCGAATTTGTTGGTAGAGTATAATTTTCGGAGAGGCTACTTACGCGGTTTTTCGTACTTCTCAGGAGCATTATTTAAGATTTCAGTGGATCTCTACAAATCAATAAATATTTGTTTTATTTGATTTTTATTTTTTTGGCAGAGTTTACCGCGTTTTCACCGCATCACCCTGCTCTCCCTTCACCACTCAACCCCTGCCGAACATGGTTCCTCAAAACACTATGCTATTATTTTAAAAGACACTCATACTCATAATATCATACAAGACTATATAGGAAAAACATATATATGTATACACACTCACCTTTAAAGGCGAAGAGTTCGATGGCCAGTGGTTCTCTTCCAAACTATCTGCGCTGTTTTACAGCGAAATTACTATTAACTATTATTTCGCATAAGTTTGTAATGTTAAATATATCTATTTATTACCGCTAAAGTTAAATATAGATAAGATTTTCCGCAATAATGCTGGACCATCCCAATGTCCCTTTAGCAGCAGGTTCCAATACAGTATGGGCATCAAATCCTTTTTCATGAAAAAAAAGGAATAACGTTCTTTGTTTTGTGGAAAAGGAAATGTTTCCATGGGCTTTAAATCGTAGTTAAATTCGGCCAATATACAGGTGTTATAACCAGTTACTATCGGGCAAGATGCATAACCGTCGTAGAAATTCTCGGGCTCCTTCCCATTTAGTTCTGCTATCATATTGTGGAATACAACTGGCGATTGTGCAGCTACAAAGTTATTATAATTAGGAAACTTTCTTACATTCGTTTTTACATTAAGACCAATTAGTCTGCTAACCATACGGTTTTAACTTGTGGTAAAATTAGTCTGAATTTGATATTATTATTATTTAAATATTTTTTTCTTTGAAATTTTATTTGAATTCTTGCATTGGGCAATCAGCAGCAGTTCTCAAACTATTTTATTGGCCTACTGATACTTAAATTTTGAAAATTATTTGTTATAAAGTTGCTAAAGTTAGCAATAATAAAAACCAAAGTGTTAAATTTAAGTTTATAAAGTTATTAAGCGCAATTCTTCACATACAAAATTTCTTAATCTGTTTTTGGAATCGTTTTTCTAGTCACAAATTCTATATAAATATTATTATATAAAGATTTATTAAAACGTTTTTATTAGGTTGCTTTCGTTCAAGTTTGATCGGTATATTTTTTGAAATTGATTTTAAACTAGCTTTTAGAGGTGATGAGTCAGAGGCTAGAAGTTTTAAGCACAGAAAACAAAAACAGTTGATTGTTTGATCAAACAAATATTTGTGCGCAACAGATGATATTTTCATTTCCGTCAATGTGTCACATTTAAGCTGGATTGCATAACGGTTTGACAATCGCTTCGGTGTTAATAGTTCAATTAAGCCACCCTGTACATGCAACTTTTGGAATTAAAACACGTTGAGAACCACTGCTATAAATATATGTAGCAGCGTTTTTTTAATGAAATGAAGATCCAGTTCATTAAAAGAACGAATTCGCGTCCAGTTTCATTGCATAATCTATCATACGTAGAGACATATTAATCTCGATTTTTTTATTAACTATGCAGGTCTCCAAATTGTCTTTAAATTTTATTTTATTATTTTATTTCGTATTTCGGAATGCGTGAAATTGGGTACATTAAAAAGAGAGAAAATTCTTAAAATTTGCCTATAACACAGATAGAGACCGGGGTAAAACCTGGGTAAGTGTCAGTTGTACGGCGAAGATCTATACAGTTCTTTAAAAAAACGCAGCTTATATGTCGAGACCAATATAGTTTTAATTTCTTATAATTTATATTTAACAGATTGATTTCTGTTCTCCTTTCTCTTGGAAATGATTGTCAACATTTCGCGTGACTTTGAATGTGTAGAATACGAAAACTACGTAATAAAGGATGTGCAAAAACAACATCCGTCATTGACGTTCTGGATTCACTTTCATTTATATGGAATATCAAAACGTCAAATCGACAAAACGCACAAAATTTAACGAGCGTTTTCCGATTCGTGCAACTGTACGCGATAAGGCGGTTTTGGTGTGCGGGCTACCTTAGAAGAGTTATGTTTCTCCAATAAACCTATTTGACATGCTAATGTTAAGTTTTATGGATCAATGATTTACCAATTGAGGCTGCAGTTTTTGAATTGGGTGATGAGGAGCAGTCACCAATTGCAAAAATGTTCTTATATTTAACATGCTGCAGAGTAGACTTGTTCACATTAACAAAGTTGGATTCGTTGACCAATTCCTTGCATTGGGACAACTCATTGGGCGTACTCATTGGAGGAACGGCATGTAACATCGAAAACTAAAATGCAAATTCAAATAAGTTAGTATATTTAATAACACGCTTGACTAAAATTTAAGATTTAAAAAAGGACATAATCTATTAAGACGGTTATGCAACAAATAATACCTAACGCAGGGTGAACGCAGCTAATATTAAAGCCATAAAAAACTTGGGCGAAATTTAAACTACATCCATTTAAGACCTGGATTCCCTAGCTAGTAGGTCAGATCTACAGTTAAAATTCTATTCATGTTGATATGTTCTTAGATGATATGTTTCTGTAAATGTAACTTAGACTATTTGGCTTTTACAGAATAACGCCATTAATAAAATTGGATTTAAATAAGATAAATAATGTACTTTAAAAAGTCCTAAACATTGAATGCATTATTTATTACCTTTACTTCGGATTTTTCGTTCGGGATATCCAGGTTTTCAAACACAGCAATACTGGATTCGGGTTTAACCTCCACCAAGTTACTCTTGACTTTGACTTTTATGTTTCGTTCCTGGACTATCTTCCGTAAGGAATCTGCATAGTGTTTAACGCCAAAAATTACAGGTAGCGATGTGTTGTACATAACATCAATATTATTTCTTTTATTCGTCTTTCGAAAGTAGTGTTCC
The DNA here is from genome assembly GCA_943737955.2 of Myopa tessellatipennis. Lineage (NCBI taxonomy): Eukaryota > Metazoa > Arthropoda > Insecta > Diptera > Conopidae > Myopa > Myopa tessellatipennis. The sequence continues at coordinate 22,627,312 of OX031317.1, forward strand.
GATATATACATAATTTTTTGTGGAGCACCAGGACATTTGACTGGAGAGTTTGGGAAAGTAAAAATTGCGTTTCCGTCTTGTATGGTTTTTAGACAGTGATACGTGCGATTGACATATTTCGGAGAGTATACAGAACATACTTTTCCATTGGGTATTGAGAGGGCATCAATCAATCCTGGTATCTAATTTAGCAGAAACAGTATTTGCAGCAATGCAAGAAAGGTATGTTATGGAATACATGTAGGTAATACAAGGATATGAAATGGAGGATAGAGTTTATGTGGCGTTGAATTAAGTAGTATACCTCTTTGTAGTTTAGCTCTAGTCCCATTGCAATGAGTATCATGTCGTATGTAATAACACATCCTTTGGAGGTAATAACCTGGTTATTTGTGGGATCAAAGTGGGCTGCTTTGTCCTGAAACCATTTCACGTCTTTAGGAATCACATGACTCATAGGACGATAAGATGTCTCCAACCTTTTTATTCCACCCCCAACAAGAGTAAACAATGGTTGGTAGTAATGTTTCTAAATTAAAAATGAGCGCTTTAATTACATAAGTATATATGAATTTAGATGGAATTTTACATCGGATGGCTCGAGAATAATCACTTTATTTTTGCCTAATTTTCGTGAGAGTTTTGCTGCAAGGGTACAGCCTCCAGATCCAGCACCAACTATCAAGACGTGGCATCTAAGTAAAAGTTTATGTAAGTTGATTAGTGAACGACAGTTTGATTACAACGCGATTAAAAAATGGTTAGCGCAGAAATGAATAATATCACAGCAATCGCAGTGATAAAAGTCCGGGTGGCAGAACCGGAAGAGACAGTTTTTCCCCGGCGGAAGTCAGCCATCTTAGAGTCCTTTTAAAAGTAAAATAAGTGCTACTAATAAAAGTAAGATATTTCCTAAATGAGAGATAAAGTGAGATATCAAAAGGTACCCTTTGAAAGGAATTCTTAATACCTTTAAAGAACGGTTAAGTGTATACGTTCTTTTAAATGGTATACGAGTATGGTATGTTATACTTTATACGAGTATGGAAAAAACTTTAGTTCATATGGTGATAACTCCTAAACCTATGTTAATCTTAGGCCAGAAATTTGTTTGCAGAAATTGATCACCATGGTGAAAATGCTTGTTTTGCACGGCCGTGGTTGCGCTATGAAATTACGCTACCGAGCATGCTCGGCAAGTTGGACTTTTTTTGTTGTTTTGTGTGTAAAAGAGTTGAGCAATGGACTGATAAATTTACCGATTCTATTCCTCTGAATATCGTTCGAAAATATAACGGTTTTTGCATACGTTAAAAACATTTTATTTAAAAGAGACAATTGGTCTTCCATCGCGTTGAAAACTACTATTCAAATAATACGTTTTCTCATTTGTGTAGCGTGGTCGAGCGCAAGCGTAACCAATCTTTAAGCACGTGGTACGATCACAAAAATAAGAGCAAAATTCTATCGAGCATACTCGATAGCGTAACCACGGCCCAACCAGCTTAGTGTTGAAGCACATTGAACAGCGTCAACGTTCAAAAATAATTTTATGTGCAAATCTTATGGAAGAATTTTGCTCTCTGACGCTCGGAGTGGTGATGTTTCCATCGGATCGATTCTATTTTCTCACTGACGCGGAGCTTACGCTCTTACTTAAGCCTTAAATACAATCAGGGACGCAGGATGCAGATTCATTTTTTAACTGTCAAAATTACACGGGCTCTTATGAAAATCGAGAAAAAAGTTTGCTTTTCATTTTGCTTCCCTAATTTGCTGCCGCATTTTGCATCCCGCATCCAAACTAATTCTAATTTTGACGGATGCAAAAGCGTTCTTGTTCTTCTTCGTTATTTGTGTTTGTTTACATTTCATTCTTGTTTCTATTTCACCTGCTGTAAAATTATGTGAGTATTTTTCTGTTGGTTTTTTTTATTATTATTCTGTATAATATATTATTTAAATGAATTTTAAATATATTTTAATACAGGTTAAAATAAATAAACTTCGAGAATTTTGGTTAGAATGAATGTATTGTTCTTTACTGTAAAATTTTTGACATTTCATATTTTTGCTTCTCGAAAATGCTGTTATGCTATTTGGTTTAAATCCGAGCGTTTCTTGCGTCCCTAACTTGAATCTGCATCTTGCGTCCCTGATTGTGTTTAAGGCTTTACGCTCCTACCAAAGACAATATAATACAAAGATGTCTCACTCGGTACGTTGAAAAATATCAAAAAAATTTGGTTCTGATCTGATAGCTTTTGTGCGTTTGAGAAAGAGATTTCAGTTTTGTTGAGATGCGACGCAAACTCTCTCTCGCCTTTTGCATGGGTACATAATAATGGGTACATAAATATAATAATGGGTACATAAATATATAATTCGCGCAACACAAAACACTGTGAACACAAACGGTGCGAGAGAGAAGCCAATGTTTGTTTTTGTAAAATAAATTTTTAGAGTTTGTAGAAATGTGCAAAAATACCGCTCGCCCGACAACAACAAGTATATGAATGACGACAACAGCGTTCTTTACCGAACCAGAAACAGATTTTTTTGTGTTTTTATACCCTACACCTTAAGGTAAGGGTATATTCACTTTGTAACGAAATGTGTAACGCATAGAACTAGAGACGATAGGTATAGAAAAGTATATATAATCTTGATCAGCGTGACCTCCTGAGTCGATTTAGCCATGTCCGTCCGTCCGTCTGTCTGTCTGTCTGTCTGTTGAAATCACGATCACAGGAGAACCAATGAAGATATCGTGATGAAACTTTGGAGATATATTTTTTTTTGTGGTGCGCAGGTTGGTATTGAAAATGGGCAAAATCGGTCCACGGCCACGCCTATTTTTTATTAAAAATGTGATATCAGCGTTCCTTTTTGAGCTATTACAACAAAATTCCTGGGTATAGAGTAGCATTATCCGTTAATATGCCAAATTTGGGCATGATCCGCCCACTTTTAAGTTATACAGGCAAAAGAGGGTCTTAAATGGCTATATTGTTTAATATGTAATCTTCCTAAATCAAACTTTACATAACAACTTCTTTTCTAATAAAACATTATTACAGCAAAAATGGGCGCGGCCCGCCCACTTTTACACTGCTTATACCTACATAAATCCTTATATAAGTCTGTAATTTTATGGAATGTTATCAATTCATATGAAATTTTGTAGAAATATTCTTTGTTCGGAATTGTAAACGAGTAAACGAATTGTAAAGAAGCAATTTATAAAAAAATGCATTGGTATAAAACATTAATTCCTAAAATTGCAATTTTACAACATGTTATCTACATATAATTAAAAGAAACTCTTTTTTATGGTTTTCTCAGAAACAATCATATTGCTTTGTTTTTTATGTTTGTATTTCACTCTATAAATAAAATCTAAAAAATAAAATCTAAATAAATTAAATATCAAATAAATTTTTTCGTTCAATTAAATTATTTTAAAACTTTTAGGTGTAGGGTATCTAAGATTCGGCCAGGCCGAATATAGCTTTGTTACTGGTTATTTTTACTGAACATGATTGATTTTGGCTTTGGCTACAATTTTTGATACTGGTTTTGGTTTTTTATTTGGATAGTTTGGAAATTTTTTTATTATTTATATTATAATCGGTAATTTGTAATTAATAATAATTAATTAATAATATATAATACAACAATGTATTCATTGTACAAACCAAAGTCCAAATGCGCATTGGTTTGAGGAAAATAATGAATGTTATTCTCACAGATTTAATGTTGTAGATCATTTGATAACCATATTATACCTAAGCATCGTTCTTGGTCAAATTTCAAAAACAAAAAATTAAAAAAATCAAAACTTCAAAAACTGAATCATAAATAAATGTCATTTAATATATGAAGATTTGATTTTTTTATTGTTTGTTTCTGATATAGGGCATCTGAAAGTTTGTTATGCCACCACCCTTTGTTGTTATTATTAAAATAAAATGTTCTATATTCTGATGGCAACTGCATTGATTCTTTACACTCATTTGTAGCAAACGCGCTCTCTTTTGTGCTCACTTTCTTGCATGTTGCAGCTCTTACTCTCACAACTTGATCTCTTACTCTCACAACCTGATCTCTCGCTCTCACAAAATGTTAATTTTACTCTCCCAAAGCTTCAGATGGGATTTTCCGCAAATCCCAATTGAATTTCAGCTGCTCGGTTGTTTTGTATAGGAGTGAGACATCTTTGTATTATATTGTCTTTGCTCCTACTCTTCCTCGAAAATACTTCCAAAATAATGAAGTGGTGCAAAAAATATTAACAAAAAGCATATGTTTTTGATAAGCAAACAAACGAAAGCCACAATTCCGAACGAAAAGACAACAATTTTGCTGAAGAAAAAACACGAATAGTAGAAATGCTGAAATGGCGGACATGGCGTAAACAAATTTTTCGACAAACGAGCGTCTGGCGTATTCATTTTGGGACAACGTTTTTGATGCTAGGAAGTTATGACGCTCACGCTGACGCTGTTCGATGTTGAAGCGTTCATGTTTAGTTGTTCATTCTGATTACAACCAAAACAACAATTTGTTTGCTCTCTTATAGTTCTCAAGTTATAGCGCGTAGATAATTAGAATTTTTATCACTGTATTTCTTAAACTTTTCCTAAAATATTATGTCCCCTTATATGGTGATATATTATTGATTGTATTAAGTAAATATTTAAAAGCGTTTTCTTTTCTTTCTAAAAAATTATCTACACTTATCGAGTGCAGAATTTTTTATATTTTCATCTACACTATACAAATATTACCTCTACATATTCACGTTCTACAAATTCTGCAATTCTTAAGTTTTTCAGGTTAACATTTTCGACAATGGAATACGACACGGTTTTCAGGACAATAATTTTTTTGTTGAATAGAAAGGAAAAAAGTGCAGAATATACTATAACTATAACTCAGACTATAGTATAGTCACTATACGATGTCTTTCATGTGTCCGGTAGTAATCATGTGTGTGTGGTAGGAGCCAGAGTGGGTCCCCCAATGCGAAAACTTGCTATAGTCTATTTTACTTTGTCCGCCCAGTTCGTGCTAAAAAATCTACTAGTTTCGTGCTACGGATATTCTTTCTCTTTCGAAATATGATAGTAAAGCATGTATGTACATTGTACATACATAGATGCTATATATCTTTGCATTTGTGCATTTGTTTATTGTATTATTTAAAAATATGTTTAATGTTGTACTATGTCGATGTATTTGCAAATACCGATTGGTACTTATCTTCCTTTTCTTTCTGGCAGATTTTATATGTATTTCTAAATATACGAACATACTTTCACGAACCATGCGACTGCTAATCACAAAAACAAAAAATATTGCAATTCAAATATTCAAATTAATAAAATCAAGGGGTGTAATCGCAGTGCTACGCCACTTGGGCTCACTCCACAACAAAACCTTGTTTACGCCAAAGCTAGTAATGTTGTCTATGGTCTGGCCATAGCCGAAATACCCTACACCAAGTTTCTGGTTGAGATTTGTGTAAAAGCGGGCGTTGGGCCACGCCTACAAATAGAAATAATTAGCACCCGAAATTGAAGTAAGAAAGAAGACTATATTGTGCAATTGCTGCACAAGTGGGCGGACCAGGCCCACTTATGGAACCACAACAATTTATTAGTTCATATAATGCTATGGTATGTTAATGGTTAATCTTTACATAGAATGTTAGGAAATTAAATTTTGTCGCCGATTTATTCATATATATTACTCCGATATGTTTTTATGCTGTTGTTGGAAAAGGTTCCTTCAGTCTTTGTATAAAAAGTAGGCCTGGAGTCAAAACGATCTTGCGATCTATAAATTTGCCTGTCCGAAACATTGTGTGTGCCTGAATTTCACTCAGATATCTCCATACGTTGTCGCTCAGTTGTACTTTCAACGCACAGACAGACAGACCGATCTTTGGACGGATAGGGTGTAGCCCAGATTCAATTCATATTGAAATCTATTGTTATCTATTGTTAAAACAAAGACAATATCTTCAAATCAATATCTTCGTAAGAAGCGCCCTCAATTACATTACGGAAGTAATGCTATTAGTGACAAATTTTTTCCTAATATGAAATTGAAATTTAAATTTATTGAGCCTTTTTTCAACAACATTATAAGTAAACAAAATTCAAATTACAATTGTGGACAAAAATTAAAGACTATAATGTATTATCTTAAAAACATATATCTACAGCAGTATCATACTTATAGTATTAGAAAGAAGAAAACATTGAAGAAAACAATAACATGAATATTAAACGCTCTTGCTCCCGGAGCTGACATTTTCCTAATATGGTGTGGCGTCATCCATTCAAAACCTAACAGAATGCTGAATATTCTAAATAGTAAACATCAGATCACTTTATTTGTTTTTTCTTCGATTCACATAGTGGCTAAATTTAAGTTTAATATCTGTCCTACTTTCTTCTTGCAGTTAGTTTCCACACACAGACAGACGGGCAAATATGGACTATGTCGACAGAGCAAACTAAATGTCAAATAAACGTTTGCAAATGTCATATTAATATTCAAAATTATGTTTTATTTACACAGTTCATACACCACAAAATTATTGCACGAACGTCGATTAGAGCAGTGAATTTTGTATTGAAATTTGTACCGTTTATTCGGCCAGCTTTTTGATGGCTTTCAAATGGGAGAAAAGTTCAACTGACTTACTTGGAACTGAACTGGTGCGCAACTTCAGAATTTCTGTCTAAAGGAACCGAGTCTTTTGCCAGAGGTCTTTGCGGTGTAGGGTATTTAGTAGTCGGTTAGATCGAAGATAGCACTATTTCTAGACTTTCATTCATATGTATATTAATCCGATAATCGCACAAATAATAGCACTAAATGCAAGCAGCAAATAAATAAATATAAAACCAATGAGAAAAATTTGTTTCAATATTTTAATTCTGTTTTTAAGATTTTACTCAAATTTTAATTAATTTAATAATTAAATCAATTAATTTAAAAAAATTTTAGAATGCGTCAACGTCGTACCTAAGACTAAAAAATTATTATGTTACCATTATTTATAAATTTAAAACCACTTTTGATAATCCGGTTTCCAATATTAAACAATCCCTTCATTTTCTTACTGTTCTTTATCTGGCAGCACAGAAGAGTAACCACAGTTACGACTGGCTTTCAAGCAAGTGGCGAGGTTGGGCAATTTCCGTGAGCAATGCTGTAAAAATTGCATTTTATACTGGAGAACTCCAAATAGGTTCAAAAATAACAGAGCAATTCAGAGAGCGATAGCCACCTTTTCTTGAACTTACGTTTCAATGACTGATCGTCTTATTAAAATGTATAAAAAAGCTTTCGCCGTGAACAAATACCATTACCTAAATAGTCGTATACTCGTATGCAGTTCGTAGTAGAATGTTCTCTTTAAACTTTTACTTTTTTTAAAAAAACTTTATTTGTGGCTAAGTGAAAAGCTTTTGTAGCGAATAATTAAACAAGAAGTCGTCTGGATATACATACCTACAATACATAAATTATTAAGAGACTTCTTTCGAGACCTTAATCGATTTCAAAATTCAATTACGAAAAATGGAAACCGCATATATAAACCAGTTTTAAGATAGGTTAGCGATGTTTAGAAGGTTATACATACATATATGTACATATTTAGATATGATGGAGGGGATAAGATTCACCTATAAAGTGATACAGAAAGATTGTTAACTTCGGCCTGGCCGGAGATTACGAAATACCTACCACCCTCGTATTTTGTGACTGGGCGGACCACACCCAAATTTGATTACGTATATAGTATTGATACCAGATGTAAAGATACTAAATCTAGTTATAGTTAGTTAGCTGCGGGTAGTCCAACGAAATTAATTTTTGGTTTTATGATGCAAAAGTGGTGGACCACACCAGTCTGTATAGCACGCTACTTAATTCTGATATTACATGATATGTTGTCTTGTTGGCATGATATGTTATACATTATAATATATAGTTGCTTATGATAGAATACACAGCTCTTATTTCACTTTAGGGTTATGAGTACGGATAATGTAAGAGTGGGGGGAATCATGCTAATTTTGTGTGGAGGATGCTTAATCTTTTTGAAAAAAGGTTCGTTCAGTTATTATGTAAAAAGTTGGTTGGTTGTTGACTCCTTTTATGGGTAAAAAATTGAGCACGCCCTTTCCTTACTCTCATAATAAACAACAATACTGTTATTCTGTGGTACATTCACGTTCTATTTTACATTACTTAGTATACGAAATATACCATGCGCTGCTGTCGTTGAGGAGATTAAAAGAAAACCAGTAAGAGTGCTATAGTCGGCATGGCCGAGTCTTAGATATCCTACACCTAAAAGTTTTGGAAAAATTTAATTGAACGAAATAGTTTTTATTTTAATTTTATTTTTAAATTTTTAATTTATTTAGATTTTAGAAGTTAGAAAATAGAAAAAAGACTCACATAAACTGGAAGAATTGAAGGCTGTTAAGCTAGAAAAATGCTTTATATAATTAATTGCACTATATATTGTTAATTACATATTAATTATATTAGAAATTATTAATATTATATATTATAATTAGTAATAATTATAATTATTGTATAATTAGTTGCCAAAGGTTGTAGTGTAGACACTATTTATTAGATTAAAATAATAAAACTTTAAATATTTTTTATCATTATTTATATATTTATACATTTTTTATTATATTTACATACATATGTATGTATATTATTATTAAATCTTATTACCGAATCCCAAAAATCGTTTGAAAGTGTTTATCAAGTAAAATTATAAATATATGTACATATGTATTAAAATAAACATATGCTCTAGACTCTTTTAGTAAAAGGAAGTAACTACAGTTAAATGTATAGATGTAGTCGATATTGAGCGATTATTTTCAACTAATTGCTTAAATTAAGTGTCAATGCATCGCATATGCATGACGTCATTATTAAATTAAGCAGCTGTGTCAGCTTGAATCCTTATCGCATCTATGTTATCACATACTGTTATTAGTCAATAACGCAGTGTGATGTATGAAGTCCGCTGAACATTTTTTATACCCTACACCCGAACTTGAAATGGTAAATTAAAGTTGTCCTTTGTTTGTAACGCACAGAAAGAGGCGTAGGTACAGTAAAGTACACGTATAGTAGTATAAGTAAATTAGCGCCACCTCTTGAGTTGATGTATCACAATTTTGAAATCACAATTGAGTGAAAACGTATCCTTTGGGCCAAATCGGTGTACGCTCATACCTAGATTTTATACAAGGACTGAAAGAATCTCTTCTAAAACAGCATTCCGGAGACAACTATGAAGACGACATTCGGTATGAAGATAACTACTGCTGAAAAATAGGCCTCGTTCCCCCATTTTCCCCATGATCTGTCCTATTATGAGTGGTATGTAGGTTATATGAGCTTCGGCCAGGCCGAATATAGCATTCTGTCAGGGTTTTGTATTGCATTTTAATTAACACAAATTCGTTGTATTGTATTTAACATTGGATAGTGTGAGCACACACACAATTTTCTTTCATTTTTCTAGGGGGGGATCGAAAGAACTTCACATTTCCAGCGGTTCGAGGAAATTACTTCTAATCAATATCATAATTCATAATCTATATATACCTACATTTGTATTTTTGTCTACATACATATGTAGGTGAGGAGCAGTGAATCGTAATAACGTGCTGTTATCGTCTAGTGTTATGCGTAATAAATGCGTAAATAAAAACTTAATTAGTTGTCATGCCTCCAAATCAACTATCTTATCTCAGATATACATATCTGCCTTCTAACCACAGATACGATTAGTTGATCAAATTTAAAATTCCGAGGTATAAGACAGTATATAGAGAGTATATAAAAAACAATTTGTCCTTCCATAGATAATGACTAATGAGTTGTCCTCCACAACTAATGGAGAGGTGTGGCGGGCTTTTCGTTTAATTCTTTTAAAACTACAAGCCAATTTCACAATTTTAGGCAACTATTGCAAAGTTGTCCGGAATCAGTTTTTGATATACGTGCACAAATTAAAACAATCGCTTTCGTTAACATTTCATGTTCGTATCTGTAATGTAATTTATTTTCTGGTGACCATTCATAAGGCTTCTTTTTCTAATTGAAGAAAATAATTTCCACTGATTCCGTTTTCTGCTCCTCTTCCATTAATTCGTGTAAACTGGTTTTTAAAAATAGATAGATGATTTGAACATAAAGACTAGCTAAATTATCAAAATTCAAGTTATAGTATATACCAATTATATAGTATTATAATAATTAAATTACATACGATATTAAAATTATAAATTATTATGTTCAAGGGTTATTCAGTTTTATTCAGTTTCAGTTTTATTATTATTCAGTTTTATTATTTTTTTTTTACTCATAGATAAATAAGTGTTTCCGTTTTTCTTTCTACTACTTTAAAAGGTGGGTTTTAATAGTTTTCATTATTTTATGGAATACGTGCTTTTATTTTTTCTTTCAGTCCATGCATTTCGAGGTGTTTGCCGCTCCAAGAGAGGTTTTTGTTACCCCGTTACCTTTTTGGTGGATAGCTTACTATAAGACAAATATAGGAACAGTTTTCTTGAGAAATTCATATCCCGAGTAATAACAAAAACAGTAAAAGATTGCTAAAACAATAAAGTTCCTAAAATGTAACTGCAGATCTGAGAGTCAAATGCTGCATGTGAGACGTGTATGTTAAATCTGGGATCAATCAGAAGATGAAGGATCAGTAGCCCGCTTCAGTAACTTTGTTCTAGAAATAATGACATCAGCTATTCTTGCAGAGTCACTGAACGTACCCAAAACTCACTAGCTACATAGAATGCCAGTGAGAATAGACTTATTTGACAGATGACGTCAAATCAAAATGATGTTCGGAAAATCGTTGGAGAATAGTTACAGAACTGGCTATTGGTCTTCATAGCTTGAATGCCACAACAAAACCAAATAACAAAGCATGTTGACCAAGAGCACTGCACTTCTCAAAATATTTTTATGATGACTATGATAGTTTTATTGTACTCTTGCAGTCGTGGTTTCTACAGACACATGAACAGGGTTGAATCGGTTCAGGAGTTGGCGCCTTCTTCTCTGCACTAGAAACGGAAGAACTCTTTAATTTAACCCTATTTCGTGTACATATGCTAATATAAATGGTCAAGAACGTAATATAATTAAAATAACGGGTTCATACTTGTTGGTTATAGTTTGGTGGTATCCAGAATTTCGTATAGAATCTCGCTAATATCCCTTAATATCTTAAACTTGATATATAGTCCAGTTTTTCATAGTTACTTCAATGAGTTGACTTAAAGTGGGTTATAATGTACCATATCTCTTGGATATTTGTTTTTACCCTCCCATTAGGGATATACTATTATACATTGTAATATATAGTTAAACCTAAAAATATTTACATATTCCACGAGTGAAAAATGAAGAGAAAATAATAACGAGATTCATTATCGGCACGCATCTAAAAACGGAGAAAAGAAATACCTTCCTTTCATGAACTGAACCATTTGCCAAGTTGGAAACGCAAATTCTACAACCTCAAAATTTGTCTGCATCCATCTACATTAACATAGAATCGAAATCGAACGGGTGCTCACTTCCCCCTCCGATTCGCGGTGAACCATTGTCATCGGCAGCAGACTGAACTAGCGTCGTTTTCGCTTCGAGTGTTCGCAAATGTTCGAACATTCGAGCTATTAAGTGGGAGAAGAGGATAAAGCGTCAGCGCCGATGCTGTGTCACAGTCATAAACATCGAACTCGAAGTGCGTTGATTGGTGGCAGATACATGTTGATTCTGATATAAAAAGCCGTGTCAGGCCAAACTTTCGATACAATTTGTTAGAGGAAATCTTGGAAACAGGATGTTCTAACTTCTCGCGTCGTACAGATTTTGAATTAAACCCACAACTACGTAAACTCCTGAAGCGAAAAATACATAATATTGAAAGCGAAGCGAGAGTCCAATTTCAGGTTGTTATAATTTTGCTTAATTTAAATTACAAAAAAGTAAAATTAGTTCGGTAATCTGCTGCTGAGAGCGTTATTGCTGTTTAGCCTTAAAAAAATTCAGGTATGTATTAAATACTTTTATAGTAAAAGAGATAAAGTGTTATTGAAATAAGTATATCGACTATATTATTAAAAGAAATGAATGCAAGGGGATAGTTTGCATTGTTAGTCTTCTAACAACAATATAACCGCCCGATTAGGCGAGAGGAGACGCCTTCTAAAAACCAGCTTCAAACCGGAAGATCCTATGTTCTGTAGTTTCCGAGAAAGTTGAAAATGTTTTATTTTTAAACAAACCATTTGTTTTTCCTTTAAATGGATTCATACTTCGAAAACGCAGTTACGTATTTTGCAATTATATTGGAAATTTTATAAATAAATAAAATAGGTACGCATGTATTTTTTTGCAAAAGTTACCTACAATTTTATATTGCCATGTTTTGAATTGCTTTAAAGCAGTTATTTATAACATTCTATTTGAAATTATGCGAACTAGGTAATAAGTATAAGTAGTAAGGAAACGATTTTTTTGTCCCATAGATATTAATTATAGTTACTATCCATTATCAATGAATGTAATTATTCGAATTATTTAATCTTGTAAAACTTTAGTGGAATAATGACTTTGAATTCCTTGCATAAGCATTTTTACTGTTGCTAAGGTAGAATTTCAGTTCACTGATAAAAAGCGTTATATTATCTCAATAAACAATATTTATTATATATCTACCAAATTAACCCTTTAACTCAGTACGCATATCGCACACCCACTTCAAAAGTGACGCAACTAAAACTTTTTCAGTTTCGAGTTTATGCATTAACAGTCTTCGCAGTGATACACTCTTAATTCGTCTTCATTCTATGAAGATACACCAGGCTGCAATCAAGACATTGCGTTTTCTGGAGCATGAGAAATTTTGAGTTGTCACTTTTGAAGTGGGTGTGTTATGTAAATAAATACTTTCGACGCTTCCGTGTATAACATACAGAATGCCAGGTTTCATATTTAAAAGTGCTTCGCTTCATTATCACGCCACTTCCACAACTGATATTGAGTATAACTCAACTATAATTGAGTATGTGAATATCTCACTATTGTTTACACTATCGATAAAGTGGCTGCATTCGCTTACCTCTATAAGGTGGACAATGGATGTAGACGGCCCAATTTTACGTTACTCATTCTAGAGAGAGTTAGGATTCGTGTGGATCTAAGTACTATTACAAGCTCATTATGTGGCTTCTGAAACTTAACCAGAATAAGGAAGGCGTTTTGACTTTTAGGTACATCCAGGCAGATTTCGATGGGACAGACGTGATTAATGGTGAGTTACGAGGACAAAGTGTAAGCTCATAAAAATTGAGTATCAATAATAAACACTGCAAGAACTATTAGCGTGTAGATATAGTATTATACTTTCCATATCTGAAGTAATTCTTTCCGAAGGCGTACCGAAGACAGTGTGAAACGGTCCTAATTGTAGTATTAGGAGTATTATAAGTCCAATCATTTTATAAAATGACATGTCGTATTTTGAATCACTTTATACGTGTATTATAGTTGAAGTGGATGCATGTAAATGGATCAAATGGATGGATGGAAATAGATTTTCCAGAAATACTGACTAAATAACTGACTAAATACTAAATAAATAAATAAATCACATGAGGGACCCAGAGCTCCCTTTAGGTGTAGTATTAAAGCTCTCTAAATAAATGTGTATTTCAAAAAACATTCCAAAACAAATTTGAATGCTTGCAGAGCTTATTAAATTCCATAATTTTGAAACTTTTTCAAATGATATTTAATCCATTCTCTTTAATCTAATATAACATTCCTTACTCGAAATGGTTAATTTTATAGAAGAATTAATTTAGTAAAATGCATTTCATTGTCGATTTATTAAGTCCTTAAATTCTTAAAACTGGAAACAGAGTTATTCATCTACTACATTCGATAGTTCAGATAAATGCGAGTATGTCGTTCGTAGCGCATACCGATTTCCAATACAACTCCTATACCACAGAAGTATTTAAAACCAACTGCCTCCACAGTACGTTGGCTGTCAACATTTAACTTTGAGAAGTAAACGTGACTGCGTGCTCGTAAATTAGACTCTGGCGATGACGCGATGACGAAGAATACGAGGTTATAAAGGAATCCAATCTGTGTCTGCGTTCACTACCTGCATTAAGTTCACCACGTTGCCTAAGATTTGTTTTATACGAGCAAGTTTAGGTCTAGCTACGTGTAAGCCAACTTATCACATGCAATCACTAGGTCTTGTGAAGTGGGCGTGGTCCTCTAGTTTTCATATAAAAATCTATTGATGTGAACAATGATAAAAATGAATTCATGAACAATTGATATCAGCTCTTTATACCAGATTACGAATCTACACGGCGGTTCGCTTATATTTATATCAATGTATACAATATACAATGCATGCGATGCAAATGGGAATTGGGTATTTTATGGTGTGGGATATCCTTAAAGTGTTTATACATAAACCGAACACTTGGAGGTTCGTTTCGCTCAATACTCAAATAGTCGGAATGATGACAGACTTTCGGCACGTACGTGCCTTGTCAGTAACAGTAAATAGAATTTACTCCATTCCCTCTATTCGCTGTTTTAATTCAGTCTGTTATCTTCATTTTTTCGAAATGTCTACATACTCGTAATAACTATTCATATATTTCAAAACTATGTACATAACATAGGTATGTATACACAATACTTTGAACACCTGTATTTATATTTCCGAAGAGAAACGAAAAGTAACTTGACTTGATAACTTTTGGATATGGTTGTATGTATGATCAAGTGGCTGATGCAATTCGAGTGATCGAACTGTAAGGCAAAGAACTCTGACTAACGACTTTCTCGGTCATCGAAATTAATTAGAACGCGGCCTTCACAATCAAACCGAACACCCAAAAATTGGCATATTCCTTCTGTTTTAGTGTAATACTCACCAAACATTATTAAGTACACCCGAACGGATAACAGTACGTCCGATTTGTTCTTCCGTTTGTAACGCATTCAAGGAGGCGTGGCAGGTATGGGAAAGTATATATCCTTGATTTAGCCACCTGTCTGTCCGTCCGAATGTCTGTCTGCAGAAATCATGAATAGAGGTATCGTCACATTGGTGAAAATATTCTCTGTCATCATAGGCTATTTGGGATTTAAAATGGAGGGCATCGGACCACTGCCACTCCTACTGTTTAGGTAAATATTAATGCATCGGATGAATTCCTTATCTGGTTGAAATTCCATTCGCGGATTAATGCATCATAGCGAATCGGCCCCAAAATGCACGTGATCCGTCCCCTGAATTCAACTAAAAATTTACCATACAGGTATACATATGTGGGTGTGGGGTATATGAGCTACAATGTCTTTATTTCGCCTCACGATGATTTTATATCGTGATCTTAAAAAATCATTTACCATTTATCTATAGGGGCCGACAATGACTGTAACCATATGTCCCTATCATTTTCGAATAGTTACCTCTTTACTCTTACTATATCCACTGGGTTAAAGGTATATATTAGGTTAAAGGTAAATATTAAGAGATTATGATTACATAGCACATTTTAATAATGGAGGCGAAAAGAAAAAAGCGAGTTTACAATAAAAAAAAATTCTATATTTACGATTTTACTATTTTTTTTATTTTAAAAATAAACTAAGAACGTGTGCCTTTATTTAATGTGAAATAACGAAAGTTTGAAAAATACATATTGGTTTCAATTCCCTCCCGGATAGTTTTGAATCTTAAAATCCCGGATATGCATAATCCGGATTCGCGAAAATCGCAATCCGCTGGCAAACACATTTACGAGTATGTATATATATGTATGTATGTATGTATGTACATATGTATGTATGTATGTACATATGTACATATGTATGTATGTATGTACATATGTATGTATGTATATGTATAAGGCAGTGCATAGAACTCTACTTTTTCAAGTTAAGCCATGTGTGTATGTATTGTTTGAAAGAATTAAGAGAGATATAGAGAGAAAGAGAAAGACGAAAAGATATCGAGAGAGAGAGAGAGTGAGAGAGTTAAATTGTTCCACTGGTATTTATTATCAGTAAGAATCCATATACTACACTCACTTGAGGAATGAAAAAATCATGTGTAACAACGTGCATATGAGTATATGAATACACAATGTGAACTGGCAATGTTCTACTATGAACTGAGAATATTGCATAGTCCGAGATAATGTTAACATGATTTCTGGGAATGAAACGTATTAAAATATTTACACTTTGTGGGAAAGAAAACTATAACTTGATTCTTTATTTACAAATGCTTTAACTAAGCAAATTCGAATTTCATCCAAGCATATTGCGATTCGTTTCATATGCTTGTTTAAGCGCTGGAGATCTTTTGAAAATAACGAGAATATCTAAGTGATGGGAACGAAAAGCTATATACTCTGGAATCTGAATCAAGTTGAGAGCTAAAGAGAAAAAAGCAGACAGCTACTGAGCGATGTTCCTATATAAATTGAACCAAATATAGCCCGTTCAATCAGTTCTTTAACAATTTTCTGCAGAGAAACACAAGTTGTTCAGGCAGACCGAAGTAAAGTTTTTCTCATTCCCGACGATATTGTGCCTGACGTATTCGAAGCATTTATTTAATTTCCAAGTGCGATAAGTTACCTAGTTACTTTACAAACTATCGGTTATCTTGTGATGTTCATTGCCTTGTGTTGTATTACTAAATCAAGCGACCATCAAGCGACAGTCATCGTTGATGTGTTAACAAAATAATTAAATCATTTTAGTTCACTCAAATAAAGCTGAATTATTCACTAAATTCAATGATTCATTGAGGTTTTCAGTATCAATTCTCCAAAATACAAGGTTGCTCACAGCAGTAGCAACCCTCCATATCGAAAACGCGATATTAGCTAAATCATCCAAAATTCCGTCCTCAGCCAGTAGTAACTTTTCCAAAACGGAGATCTTCCGGGGATCTATGTCAGTGTTAAGATACTTGCTATTAAAGTTTAATCGAACCATACAGCCGAGGACTCCGCGCAATATAAAGCTGATTAATTCATTCATAACATAACATTTAATTAAAAAGGAAAAACAAACTCCAACATAGGATCGATTTTTTCTCCATTGCATTTCCAAAGGCGTAGCTATCACTCGAAGGAGGATCACTGTGAGTATATAAAAAGTGCACATTTTAGTGCATTCTTTATCATTGAATGAAGTCTTGTTAAGTAAAAAATGTGAACAATCCATTTCGGAATACATGCCGGCGTACAGTGGCCGAAATTCTGAAATATCTGAAAAATCAAAAACATAACCGAATCCGTCGAATTTCAATGAGAAACCAAAAAAGGGTATTCGAAAGCATATTTACCAAAATATATTAAATAGAAAATTGGCGTATTCTGCCTAATAATGAAATAAAACTCAATACAGTAGAACGAATCGTATGGTCATGAAACTTGGCACGAATATTCTCTGTCATCGCAGGTTATTTGGTATTGAAAATGGAAAAATTCGGACCAGCTATAATAATTTTACGTGTAACGCCTGAAGACAATTTTTGTAATTTAATGCGTGTAATATGCGTGATAATTTTATCTTAGGACACGATGATCTTAATAATAGTAAAGTTATTTAAATTCTGAGTATATTGGGAAATTATTTATAAATGTTATATTATATGATTTTTGTTGTGATTAGGATTCTCTTTATTATATCCATTTTCTTTCTAAAACTTTCTTTTAGAAAATGATTTTGCATGTGGTAGTTTTGACCTTGGTGGTCTCTAGTGTTATAGAATCTCAATGTAGGTCTATAGACACTATAGAGGAGGATAATTCCATTGATAATTCCCTGGTCGATACGAGGCGATCGCTGCTCGATAATGAATGGATAAAACTCACCAAAGCGCCACCATCAAAAGTGTTGCAAACACCTGGAACAGCAGTTGAGATCACATGCGAGGTGATGGGTTCCCAAGTGCCAACAATTCAGTGGATAGAAGGACATCCATCCTTGTACGACGTTAGTATGATTTTTTACATAATAAAATAATGCGTACAAATGCTTGTTTTTCCAGATTGATGACATAGAATCAAATGTTTTCACCGAGTCTAGCTTCAGTGCACTTGTGCGCGTGCGTTCTGTTCACATAGTCGATCACATGTTAAGTGAGCCCCGCACTTATACATGTGTCGGACGCACTGGATCCAAAACCGTATTCGCCTCTACCGTTGTATATCCAGCTTCTGGTTCCATGAACATGATTCAAGCGCATGATAAACCATTATTAGCCCAACACAAGCCGATAATCATCTACAACGAGAAAGTGCATCTTGACTTAGTAGGTTCGAACATCATGCTACCTTGCAAGGTGCGTGCTCGTCCACGTGCAGAGGTGTTCTGGATGAATGGCGATGGTCAGCTTATCGAACAAAACCATCGCTTTAAGCTGTTGTCCTCCGGTGGCTTACTCATATCAGACATCAAGTGGGAAGACATGGGCGTCTACAGATGCATCGCTCGTAACTCCATGGGCAAGGATTCAGTGGATACCTTCATTTATCCAGTACTTGTAAGCAAAGCCATATACTTCTCCGATAGTAAATAAATCAATAAAACATTCTGTGCATCGCTTTAATTATACTTCTAGAAAGATGAGAAAGAAGCCTAAAAAATGTAAAAGAACTCTAAATATTAATGACTCCGGACGCAAATTGTACAACAAATATGGTAATAAATTTTAATAATTATAGGTGTTTATAGGTGTAGTGTACACACAATTTTTACATGTCGCAGGGTAATACCATTATTTAAATGTTGTAGTTAAACAAATAAAAGAAATAATATGTGTTTATCTTCTATTAGTATAACTTACGGATTTAGATCTTTTATTAATAATTGAATAATCCATGGAACTTTCCTACAAAAATCTTAATTTGTATTGTAGCTTTATTTGAATAGTATTTCCAAACTTCATATACACATTGTAATTTTATTTTGTGTACACAGATCGTGTATATTGCGGGTCGCACTTTGTTCATTTCTAATTAATTAGTACAGCCATTATCAATTAAGGTATGCTGCCAAGGAGCTTGAATGTTCAAATCTGTGTAATTATGCTATTAAGTTGAAAACAAACATTTTCACAAAGTTAAAAGAAAGAGTATATATGTATGTAATTTGGTCTTTTTGATGTGTTGAACTGTTATTTTATTGAATAAACAATATAATAGTTACTACGAGTATTTAAGATTTTACTGTCAGACTTTTTACTGTACATCCGGTTTTGAAAGAATATATGTATTAGGTTTTCCATCCATTTGTAACGCATATAAGGATGCTTGGCAGGTATAGAAATGTCTAGGGATTTTCCCGTCTACGTCAAATAGACGTCCCATGTACATATGTATGTTTCCTGATCCTGGATATCCAGACGGAGTGGGCTCCGTACTGTCAAAAGGTTCACATTAACATTTCCAACGACCCGGATCAGCAGAGAAACAAAAAACTTAGCTCAGCCAGTGCAGCGGCAGCCATTGTGATTTCAAGTGGATACTCCCTTAAGTGCATTTTCTTGGCTGGGTGTTTCTTGGGTGTTTATTTTAACTTCATTTTGATGTAATAGCAAAAGTCTATTTAAAAAAATTTTAATTTTAGACTACCAAAAATATTTAATGCATTCTTAAACTTAAAATCGAATTGATTAAAATGAAGCTTAAGCTCCAAGCTTAAAGATAAGCAGATAATAAAGTAATAAAATAAATTAATGTACGTGTTATTTTTGTAGCAAACTTTTTATTCGATAAATGCAAATATATGTCACTAGAGAACATTACACATCGAGAACAAGTATAGTATGAACGAGTATGAAGACTAACACAGCATAGGCAAAATCTGTCGGATGGTTGAGGAATTCTCGACTGAGAAAATCTAGTAAAATCTAGTAAATCTAGATATTTAACAAAATTGTAATACAATCAAATGATTTCACTTAGTAATGCTCGCTGAGTAACATACATATGTACTATGTAACGGCCGTAAGTCGCCATTGATTCGCGAAAAGATCATACGTTATTTGTGGTGACTGCCGTATATAAGATTAGGCGCAGAATCGGCTACTTTCGAATCAGCGGCGACGGCTGTAAAAATTATCGGCGGCCTTGCAACTAATGCAATGGCATGCTTTTCGACTACTGCGTGAAGCCATTTATTAGATCGGCGGTGTATGTGACTTTCCGTACAGAGCCACCTGCTTCGGTTAAAGAGTAACTGCCGTCAACCACACCATTATGAAGTGTCTCTTGTGCTGACTTAGAATCGCCTTAGAATTGTATTGTGGATTAGGATCGTACGGTTCTGCAACAGCAACCTTGGCTACAACGGCGGGTGTCATCTTAATGTATGTATGTACGGGCCGGCGATAAAATACCTACAGTTGGTTATACTACTATGGCAGGTGCTGGGTACTTGGGCGTTGTGCAATCGTAAATGCCAGGCAAAGAAACAGTACCTGAAAAGAGCCAGCGATTTTTTGCGGTACTCGAATGGATCCATATCCAATATCCAATGTCTACGAAACATTGTTTTCTGTTTACTGCTTTTCCCCCCTTATTTTCACTGATTTAGATTTATGTAAGCGAGCATTGTGGGTCGATATGCTCGCTCACAGAAATTCAATTTTACTTTGAGATCGATTCTGCAAGAAACCATTACTTTGATAAGACTTTCAAGAATGCAGCAAGCAGAAATGAACTTTTGATGAACGAAAATGGCTTGACAAAAAAGGCGACTGACAATTTCTACGTATGGAATTACGAAGCCGCTGCTCTGACTGCTAAACTACACATTTTTCAGTTGTAGTTCGGAAATCTTCAGAAAACCCCTGGAAAATTACTCTCATAGAGTGTTTGTAAATTTTCCCCCCGAAGGTTATTTTGACGCTGGTGGAAATTATGTACTTTTATTGTACTTTAGAGTTTCCGTTTACTATTATTCCATTCATTCGGCATACCTTTCGCCATTTTTATTCATTTACTTACGCATTTACTTACTTCTATACTACAAAATTTCTTAGGTAGATTTTACCCATGAACTCATCATCTTCTCACGAGAGAGTGTTTAATTTCGCTTTTCGCTGCGAAGCAACAACTATTTATCCATTTGCATGATTTTTCGTAAGATAGGTTGAAGCAGCTGGCACGTCACGCCACGATACGTCTCGACTGAATAAACCTGTAATCGCACACTACAATACCAAAACAAACGCAATTGAAATGCCCAAAGCCCAAATAGACGTAAGGCACTCATCGAACGTCTGCACACGTCTATTTTGGACTAACCTTAAGAAGCATGTGTATTTATTTCTATTTCTATAAAATTGTGAATACTTTTTTATTATACCCTACACCTTAAGGTAAGGGTATATTCACTTTGTAACGAAATGTGTAACGCATAGAACTAGAGACGATAGGTATAGAAAAGTATATATATTCTTGATCAGCGTGACCTCCTGAGTCAATTTAGCCATGTCCGTCCGTCTGTCTGTCTGTCTGTCTGTCTGCCTGTCTGTTGAAATCACGATCACAGGAGAACTAATGAAGATATCGTGATGAAACTTTGCAGATATATTGCTTTATGTGGTGGGCAGGTTGGTATTGAAAATGGGCAAAATCGGTCCACGGCCACGCCTATTTTTTGTTAAAAATGTGATATCAGCGTTCGTTTTTGAGCTATTACAACAAAATTTCATTCCTGGGTATAGAGTAGCATTATCCGTGAATGTGCCAAATATGGGCGTGATCCGCCCACTTTTAGGTTACACAGGCAAAAGAGGGTTATATTGTTAAATATATAAACTTCCTGAATAAAACTTTAGATAACACCTTGTTTTACAAAAAAACATTATTACATCAAAACTGGGTGCGGTCCGCCCACTTTTACACTACATATACAGTATAGCAGTATGAAAAAAAGTTTATTACCACGGAAATAAAGTTTAAATGCACACAATTATAAAACAACTAAGCTAGTTATTTTGTTTTGAAAAAGGTAATGACCACGCCTACTATTTATACAGAGGCGTAGCTAGGTCTCATGGACCCCGGGACGGTTAATCAACTTGTAGCCCCAAAAATGCCTAGAATGCAATAAGTCAATACTTGATTTCCACAACTGCCGCCCCCGACATTGTGCCGCCCAGAGTGGACCGCCACCCCCGCCCCATTCTAGTTTCGGCACTTTTTTTAAAACTTTTAGGTGTAGGGTATCTAAGATTCGGCCAGGTCGAATATAGCTTTCTTACTGGTTTTATGTTGAAAATGTGCTGCTTTTATCGAATGCCAATTACAAAATACTGCGTTGATCGTCGAATCGGAGCAGCATACGCCTAGTTATTGTTTAATGAAGTTGGCCGTCTTTTTGAAAAATGTGGATGTAACAAGTCGTTGCTCTAGATTCTAGAGTCTACATCGTATATCTGAGTGTGCATCTGAAATGGTCGCAAACAAAAACAACGCGATTACATACCCGAAATGTAAATTTCGAACACGTAATCAATTAAGCGATAACGGCCAGTTAATAACAAACAAAATAAATAAATAAAAAATAAGTTGCGCACAGTTAATAGAACGCTCAAGAATGATAGAAAACAAAATAATGCCATTCTATGCAAAGACGTGGTTTCGTTCAATGAAAAACAATTAGGTTCGTCAAACACGATGGTAATGTCAAACTTTATATGTGGTGTGAAGTTTTAAAGCATTGAAAAGAATTACATTATAATATTATTTATTTATTTAAGACTTAATCTACATATTGCTTTGTAGTTTTACAGTAAAGTACAAAATTTCAAAAGATTCAGGAATTAGATAAAAAGTTAAAAATTTTTTATTTAGTTAACCAACCAGAAGCATAATATATTATTACAGAATATACTTTATTAAAATCCGAACAAGGATTACGAAGAAGTTCATGCTGAAGATATGATGATCTGGAAAAAGTTAACGTGACCCATGCTTATTGGATGGTTTGCAGCCAAACGGAGGCTTCCTTATACCGGCCTTCCTCAGTAAGTAACGGTTGGCTTACCATGGTATGTGGTCTGCGGCTCCAAAACAGGAACCTGGAAATGCAGGACTGGCATGTCATCCGGGAGGAGAAATCAATGTCGAACAGTCGCTCATTCAGGGATGCCAACCTGAAGATCTTGCAAGCGGAGGCTGAAGCAAGTAATGAAGGATTAGAGGATGTTCTATCAAGCATCCTAGCCGAGCCAAAACTTTAACTTTAATGGGACATGTCATGCAGCTAAATATGAGGCACATAAAATTGCAACTGACAATCGAACTATTTTCCTCGCCGAAGACATTACCATCTTCCAGGAGCCGTGGGTGGGCGATAGCACCGTTAAGGGATTACATCTACATACGTACTAGACTTTTTACAACGTAAATTGTTATTAATAAATCTCTTAACGCTTTTTAACGAAATTTGATGGCTGGGACGAGATTCTGGATATTACCCTGGTCTCTAATAACGTAAACTTATCTTCTTTCTTTCTTATCTAAACTTATCTTTTTTCTCATTCTACCAACCACCATTCTACAGAAGTCCGAAAAGTATAGAATGGACTCGTTTAAAGTTCGATCTGACCTTTGAGCTATACTTTCCTCCCGAAGAAATTCTGACGCATCAAAAAGCTAGAGAAGGCACTAAAAATGTTTGAGAAAGGGATGAAACATGCTTTCAATATCTCTTGCCCGATCTCCAGGGGTAGAAAGTACCACTCCCCTTGGTTATCAGCGGAGCTGGGTTAACTGAAAAGTGTGAAACCAGGCGGCTTCTCACCCACTTGCTTGGATGCAGCGAGCGTGCAGGGGAGGTGATTCACAACGTCGATAACACTTTCGGCAATGAGAAAATCGGTTCCTTGATTTAGAGTAGGGAAATCATTTGGGCGATATCTAGCTTTTCACTCTACAAGTTTCCAGGCCCAAATGGCATCATGCCCTGCATGCTCTAGAAAGATACTGTTTTCCTCAGAGTGGGGAGGTTATCATTGCCTTGCTGGTACCTATATATATACTGGAACAGTCTCCGACTAAACTACATCCTTGCAAACTTTCTTCATTCTTAAAGCCGGCAAGACCTTTGAAAACTCTAGTTCGAATTCTGGATGCTGAGATAAGAGATAGTCTAATTATGGACTCTATCTCATAGAACATAGAAAGAGCTTTTAATAATGTTAGTCTAGGAAGCAAATCTGCCCCACTAGATACTTTGGGAATCAACGAATTTACCCTTTCACGATTTACCATTCTTCTCATAAAAGAAATGGAAATCAAACTATCAAGTCAAGATAAATTTCGGGAATTTCCTTGATAGTAAACTAAACTGGATCTCCTTGTTGTCATTGCGGACCTCGCCAGGGGTGGGTCCATTGGAGGAAAGCCACAATGCCTGTAAGAAGATCTTGGGCAATATCTTCCTACATAAGACTCGATGACGCTAGGACTCGATCAAATCGAATCCCGACAGATAAAGCTGCCATTATTCGAGATGTGTGGACAATGCTAAACCACATCTTGATCCTAATATACACTCTATCATCCGCCATCACCATCGACGAGCAATTATTTCTATACAAGGGAAAAACTAGGTTTACGCAGTATACACCATTAAAACTTTCAATATATGGAATTAAAGTATGGTGGGCCTGCGACTCATCGAATGGTTATCCGTGCAAAGGAATTTTGTACACCGGAAAATAACGAGACCAAGAAGGGCGACATAAGCAAGGAGAAGGGGTGCTGCTCGAACTAAGCAGCAAATATACCAACAGTGGCCGAACTATTATCGGAGATAATACAAGCTTTACAAGGCGTTATACAACTCTGCTCCTTGGGACTTGCATATGTTGGAACTATACAACGGAATAAAAAATGCATCCCACAAGAAATGCTACCACATCGTAGTATTCCGTAGTATTAAAACATATAGTTACTCAGTAATGCTCAAACTGTGCTCATTGACATTCTCGTCTGGAATGAAAATTTGCTGGCGTACAGCAGACTGTTACCGACACCGACACTGAATGTCTTCTCTCTATTTTCCTACAGTTCATTGTCCCCTCTATTTGTTCTCCAAAAATTAAATTTACATACAACATTACTTACCGACGTAATCTATGTTATAAAGGAATCAGACGCGACACCAAGCCAGCTCAAACCAATAATCAGAAGCAAAGGAGGATCCCTGGTCTACCAAACCGCCAATGAAGAAGAGCCAAGTATCGGCCAAGTATCAGAAAAAAAGGACAGGACATGGTCGCACTATCGACATTATCTGCGGATCATCAACAGGTGGCATGATCAACTTACCGACATCAACATCTTCACGCATGGATGGTTAATAGATGGAACGGCACATACAGGTGATTTCTCCTCGGAGTTGAATCTCAGCTGTAAGTTTAATTCAGGGAAATACGTTTCCGTGTGTTAGGCCGAATTATTGGCTCTGATCCATGCTCTGGATCACCTAAGTTTGCCATGAGACACTCGAAGCAATCATCATCCTGTCGAATAGCAGTAGGTGCTAATGTCGCAGAATGAAAGAAAATGTTGCTTACACGGTGGTCGTAGTTTTATTGATGCTACAGAAGAGAACAATTAACCAAAAAAGGAGGTTAATTAACCAAAGAGGTTAAAAATGGTCAACTGAGGCATGATAAGCAATGGCTTTTATTTTTGTAATCAATCATTAACTTACGTATACAAGCAGTTTTGGACTTATCAGTCTTACTAGTAATAAGGATAAGCTTTTAGTAACTAATAAAACATACGAACTTAAATATTTCTGTTGTTATTTGTGCTATTTATTCTATAAATCTTAAACAAAACTAACTTGTCTTTTCTATGCTTCTAAATGCATATTTTATTGATTTTTGAAATACGTACATATTTTAGTCACTTACGCTTCCGTAATTCATTTCAAAGTTATTCATTTCAACTCTTTATATGTACACACATATGTATTACATATTTTACTATTCAACAAGTGCTTTCGTTCAAAACTGACAATTTACATAAAAAGGAGTCCAAAAATCTTTTATTTGAATAAGAATAGTTGAAGTTACGCAATTTTTACCATATGATAAAATTGTTTTACATATTTATTATAATATTTAAAGCTGTTTGTTCGAGTTCGCTTGAATTAAAATTGTTTGATAGTTATTTATTAATATTTATTAGCTAGCATTGCTTTACCCAGCGATAAACGATGCGAAGGTATAATCGTGTTACTATATACATATGTATGTGTATATAAATATACATATACATATATTTACATACATACAGCCACACATATAGTATATTAAATATCATTATTATGCATATTTATATAGATATATATAATATATTTATAGTAATGAAAATCTGTATACAAATTAAAGATAAGTTCAATACGCTTGCATACCGGTTAGTTATGCATTGAATAACTTTAATTTCTTAAAAACTGCTCAATCCAATCTTTAGAACTTTATACTAGTACATATTATGTACATGTTTTTCGATAGACGAATTTATTATTAAATGAATCAAAGTGCTTTATAAGATTTTTAATTTTTTTGATTTTTTTAAATTTTGTACTTGTATATGAATTTAGTTAAGGTTGAAAACGCATCGAATTTCGTTATAACTTTCTTCGAAGTGGTATTTTTGAGGGCTGATCAGTAGATTTTGTCATGGGATGAGTTGGGCTTGTAACGCTTTATCCCGATAGATGGCTCCTAATAATAGACGCAATCCCAAGCACCAGATTCTAATAGGGTCGTTAGAACTTTGGGAAGTGATATAGTTGTAGCGAAATTCAGAAGAATGTGTGTTAAAAATTATAGTTCTGATCGAAATACTCATTGTGCATTTCGCGAATTCACTTGTGACGAAGTGGTTGCAAGGTAATGCTCCGTAATGCTCCGAATTTCTGTTGATATAATGTACTAAGAGTATAGATTGCATGTCATGCAGAAGTCATCATGTGGGCCGATTGCCTCTAATACATTAAATCCGAGAGTAGTTCGTGCGATCTTCCCCATTTACAATCCCATATAGCCTATGATGACAAAGAATTCGTGCCATGACGATACTATGGAACTTATGTTTATGGATATCATGTAGTATTATGTAAACAACAATCAATGGAAACATTATGAGAAACAGTCAAGAGAAAAGAAGCCGTCCGAACGATGGCTCCTAGCTTCTACTGTCAACAACTGGAGATATTATCTGAGCAATGTGAAGAAAGCGTCTAGAAGCGTTCAACCATACAACTCGAGGACCGTCGAAATATGAATGGTTTTTCTTTGGTCTATACAGAATTATTATCGATAATAGAAAAATGAGCTTTACATTCAACTTCGTATGAAAATTCGAAGCTCCTATAACCTTAAATTAGAGTTTATCGCCACTTTTATTCAATTTGAATTTAGTATTTAATTTTATTACCATTTACAATTGCAAGATTTGCTGTTATTAAGTATATCAAATAAAAATAGTTTCTAAACTAGGTTTCAATTACTTTTTTAAATAACGCTTCCATAACAATAAATTACTAGATCTAATAATATACTTAGAAGAGTCGAATTCAGAATGAAAATAAATGACAAAGTTACTGATTTTGAAAAATATACTTTATTTCTATGAAATCTTAAGAGTAACTTTGATTTCACCTTTAGAAGCTAATTTCTGATTCCCATTGCTAAGGGTATATATTCATTAGATGCAGTACATTCGGCACTTGCTTATGTAAGGCTGCGCTTGTGTATGGTTGCATGCAATTTTGAAAACTATACGCGTCTATTTGCATTCGATAAGTTGATGATATTGTGCCTTTGTTTACTATTTCTCACAAATATGAAGTATTGAGCTCAATTAGTGAAGTTTGATTGAATTAAATTGCACCATTACAGTTATTTAGTTTCTAGTTTTGATGCGGAGTTAAATTTATTATAAAAATTAGTGTAAAAATTGCCGTGAGCTTCTGTTTAAACCGCTGCGGTCGGCCCTGGAGGAGTTGAGATACTCGTCGTCATCGTCTTGCTCAGGTTTCTGCAAAAATAGAAGTAGCTATTTTTAAATTTTTTAACTTACACAGAAAATATATACATACATACACACATACACATTTATAATAAAAATTACTTAGAAAATAATTCGTGAAATCGTTTTAGTAGTACTGTTATAAACACTATACCCATAGGTGAAAGGGTATATTAAGCATTGTTGTGTAATGTACAGCGGGAGGAGTGAGGAGTATAGCAACGTGTATAAATTCTTGGGAGACAACGGATGGAAATCCTTAACATAAGGATTTCGTCCAATGCAGATTTATTTAGCATCATTCAGATATGAGCAGATGTTAATCAATATTCAAATATGTAAATATTATTTTATGAGTAATATAGTATCGATAGTAACTAAATAGGTTACGTATTATACTAAGTCGATTAATTTTCATACCCCTGCATTGAATTTGAATTAGATATCACGCAATTATCTATCGAGTCTCTGGACATTGCGTCTGCCATCTGAACCTTCAACTGATGTCCAAACGAATTTATTTCGGAATTGGGCGTCATCTGAGAACCAGGAGACTGCATTATCTGCTGCTGACATACGTTCTTCAGAGAAACTCCCTGTGAAACAGACGTCGGAATTCCACCATTCGGCAGCACCATGTCAACATGACTGTTGGCCATGGAGTTCATATTGATGATTTGGCTGCCTGCAACATTGTTGGGCAGTACGGCAGCTTCGCTGTCATCGATGCCGTCTTCGTCGATATCCATGTCCTCAGCATTCTTATCTAATGGCGCTGACTCCTCGTCTTCGTTATAAATCTTAAAGTAGGCGTAAGTAAGATAGATAACAGAAATAATAAAGGATGGAATGGGTATAGCCATTGAATAGACCAAATTGAGTGTGTTCTGCCAGTAGTCCAGGTCACTGATAACCAGACTGGGATCTACTTTTGAGTAGTAGCAGGGGAACTTGATTCCAATCCGTGTATAGCGCTTAAGCCAAATCGTGCAGTTCAACATGGGTGGATAGCCGCATCCTTTGACATTCGGAAATAGTCTCGCACCCACATAGTAGTATATTGAGTTATTGCCCATTAAACCCTCATTCAATTCGGTTATTTCATCGAATGGATGACGGCCGGCATTCACTAACGTCCCCAAACCGTCCTCTTCATTGTCTTCAATGAGGTAGCCGTTCGAGCCATCGGCATCGCCAAAGTAGATGTGGCCAGTGCTGACCAAATCAATTGCTCCGCCGTCTAGACCATTGTCGACTGTATCATACTCGTAGTCCCGTATTGCGCGCTCATAACGGTCTGTGCGTTTCACGGGTGGTATCTCGCGCTCGGCCTCTTTCAAGTTTATGTGGTACTCAGTGAAGTTGAATTCATCGGTGAAGTTATATAAGTTTAAGCGGTAGTTAACACGTATTTGGGTACACGTGTATATGTCCTTAGTGCACCCCTCGCGACAGGAGGCCCAAGAGCAATTCTTGGCGCCATGGAATATTTCCATGTCGTACGTTTCGCACAGAGCGGGCACCTCCTCGAACTGCATGAAAATTGTGGTGAATGCGGGCTCTATTACGAATGGGACCAGAAATAAGAAGGCAAACATGCTGAACGTGCCGAGTAGTATGAAAAAAGCGGTAGTGTAGAAGAGCATCTTCTCCTTGAAGGTGCGCACTTCCAATGGCTCATCCCCCATAACGAAATCGTGCAGTCACCGAGGGAGTCCAGTAAAGGTTGCTTCCGTGTTCTAAGCGGAGCGCACAAATAGGATCCTATTAATGGCTTAATTAATGGCTTCGTTTTATTATTATATTGTATTATATTATATAAAGGTATGTCTATCACCAGTACGTGTTTTAACTAATTCAGATTTAACATTTTATCACAGGGAAGGTTGCTTCGTTCCAAGTCCATCTGACGAATAAGTTGCATTTATCAATTAATGAATAAATTGATTGAGTTGAACTGAGATTACGTCATGAAATCATACTGCATTATAGTGTACGCGTATGTGTGCTTCCTTTTCGCACATGCACATACGTAGGTTCATGTCCTCACTCATTAATACATATAAGCCGATTTAAGGCAGTCGTGCTATATCCCTCAGGCATTCCATATCCCTCTACAAAGTGATTTAGTGGTATCGTAGGTAGTTACTCTTGTAAACCTTTTAGTATTCATTAACTACTTGTATATGCCGTTTGTATTTGTCTCTTATGCGATCTTGGCTCATAAACTTATCTCAATGGCAGTACGATATCCTTTCAAGTGCCTTATGCATTTAATTGGTAGCTGTATTGGTTAAACACACAGTAATAAGCCATTGAAATGACCTTAGATATGTGGTGATTTCTTACTTGATGTCCTGATTACATGACAAAGTGAGAGTAGTGAATGAAAAGACGCATTGACGTAAACGACGCAGTGACGAATCGGAATCAGTTGACAAAATGAAAAACATTCGCTTCAAATGTACTGCCCCGAATTAAGCAAAAGCGGCTCGTTCCTTGCTTGTTTTTTTTATTACAACTATTACTCATACACATTGCATCAAACCGTTTGCCAAGTTTTTCAGATATTCTGACTTCAATTAAAGTTTAATTTTTTAATATTGAAACATAAATCGGCCGCATCAGTTGGACGGATTGCTACAAGATGTTGTTTTTTACCTCATAAATTTAAAAAGTCTTCGAACACAGAAGAGTTTATATAAGCTATTAAAGCGGAATATCGTAATCAGATGATTTTTTAAATATTACTTTTATTATCGATTTTAAGTGCCTATATTTTATCCGATAGTCAGGCTTATATAACGTTTTAGTTTTGCGTTACGAAACCAAGTGCGATTGTTTACACAGGACAAAGGATTCGAGTTCATTATTTTACTTGCATACCCGCTTTATAAAGTCTCGCAACACGTTCAAATATCTCACTACACTATTTCAATCACGTCATGTTTGAGTGGTAAGAATTACAATTGGCATTGTCACATTTTCATTGGGAATTTTTTGGGCAATAAATACCTATGCACCACAGCTTCTGAGACGGCAAGATACTCAGCAACTTTTACATCCGATTTTTTGAGTACGCTTGAAAATATCGCACTTAAAGAAACTAAGTGGAGATTTTTTCTATTCGATTTTGGATTAATAATTGGTGCGTGTGTAGATATGCACCACCTACATATGTATATACCACGTGCCGAACACACACATTTGTGCATTCTTGCAATCAACTCCGTAGGTTTCTATTTTCAAATTGCTCACGAAAATGTATTAATTGTCGACGTTACTCGTAGCAAAGCAAGGATGTAATTATTGATTAAATTGCACGGGATTTTTTGTTAATAGTGT
The DNA here is from genome assembly GCA_943737955.2 of Myopa tessellatipennis. Taxonomy (NCBI): domain Eukaryota; kingdom Metazoa; phylum Arthropoda; class Insecta; order Diptera; family Conopidae; genus Myopa; species Myopa tessellatipennis. The sequence goes on from OX031317.1 coordinate 22,658,874, forward strand.
GCGCGTTGACGTTGCGGTTTAACTAAGCCACACGCAATCATTTTCAAAGAACAACAAATATTGCTAAGTTGTTAAAAGGATAACTGAACAGTTACTGAGTCTCACTAAGGAATCAATGTAGAAACTTCTTCAAAAACAGAGTTCTTTTTATTTTCTTTGCTCTTTATCCCTCTCTCCTTCTAGTTCTCGCGTTACGAAAATGTATTCCCTTCCAGTAATTGAGATTATATCGAAAAAGACTTAACTCTAGTTTTACGCTGAAATATTTCTTCCTTTCGTTCAGTGATGAAATCTTTCCATTCATCAATAATAAATTAAATTCTATTCTAATTATACGTAATTATACATAATATTAGTACGTATTTCAGTGAAAGTAAATGAAATGAGTGTGAATACTTATTTGACACAAACTTGCAAAGGCATTTCCTTAACATCTAATATCAACATTGAATCCTTCCCATTTATTTTGTACGGTATACAAAAGCATTCAAATGAAGTGTATATAAAACTATGAAAATCCCAGCTTTTCGTCGAAAAATTGTTACGTCCTTCGCGGGTAATTTCGACGTAATTATAACGTTACATAAGTGAATATTGTAAAAAAACAGCGCCTAATAAAGGCACTAGTTTATATTTGAACATTTAGTTTAATAAAAACTACTCTTTAATATATATTCATATTGCTTGAATATTTGTACATGTGCATAGAATATTTGTACTATTTAAATTCTATAAAACAAAAAGGAGAACTAAAAATAAAAACTTAAAATGTTTTTAATAAAAAACATTGCAATATGATAGAACTACAAGCAGTATCAATAGTGTGTAGAGTATTCAAAATTTAATAAAATAAATAAATTAACTGAACGAAGTAGTTTCGTTGAGTGGAATGGCAAAAACTTCAAAGGAAAAAATACTGGAAAACTCGGTAAAAATGAGACATGCGCTGAAGACTGCTGAGAATTCAATGAGCTTAAGTGCAATTTCCAGCCAAAATGGATTTTATGTTGCCTGCATAATGTGAGAGACATTCAAACAAGAAAACTGAGAACTAGGACGAATGTCGAAAGTCGAATGACAAGAACAGACATTTCTAAAATAGATGGAATAATGCGAAATAGTTTTCATGGATTTTTTCTGACATTTACATAAAATGTGAAATACAAGTATTAAGTTGCTATTTTTTAACATCTCAAATTATAATTCGACATCAAACAAAAGTGTTAAATATAAAAACTAGTCTTCAAAGTTCCGAAAATCAAAACAAAACAAAAAAGCTAATCCAGGTAATAATTACAAAAATATTACGAAGTTATACAGTTAAATTATAAAATTAAAATCGTGTATCGATTTCATGTCTTCAAACAAACGTATATGTGCTCAATTTTTGGAAAATAAATATAGTAACCTAAAGAAATGGTTTTCGTTGTATCCGCATCGAAGGGATCTGTTTCAAAACAATATATCGAAACATCCATTCAATGTACGGCACTCAACACCCATGCATGAAATATCAGCAATTTTGGAAGTGTAGCAAAGATTAAAATTTTTAATTTTTTGCACTAGTTTTGAAATCAAATTAAAACATTTCAAACACTTTATCGGACTGAAGAAAGTTGAAGTGGGAATCACCTTATATAATTTGATGTACCAAAGCGAAATCATACCTCTTATATCAGGAAAGGAATTTATATTAGACGAGTATAAACAATTTTCTGCACTGATTTATCTGATTTTGGGCCGATAACGTTGAATAATACAATAAAAGTTGAGTGGGTTTTAATTGTAAGTCAGAATTAGGATTAATTTTATTTATCAAAAGGGTTCCTTACATATGATTTACAAATAACTGTTATAAACTATAATTAAACTTAACTAATTAATCATACACTATAATGACAATAAAAATCAATGGCCATTGGTTTCTTAAAAATCCTCATTACACTAGTGACCCGATTTCAAGTGCATTGCACTCGACGAACAATGCCACTTGATCCTTTAAATTTGAAGTGCCGACCGTAGCGTCAACGTAGTAAACTTGAAATGTTTTCGGCTATTCAAAGCAAAGAAAGTTATCTAAAAACTATGTATGTGGAATGGTTGGTGTGGAATGGTTGGTTGGTGGTTATGTAACTACCAATACTAGTATTTAAAATGTATTGCTTTATAACAAAATATAACAAATTATCAATGTTCGGGTATTTACATTTCCTAGTTTCCAACTATTTCATTATACGTGTTTACTTCTTAAAGTATGCCACACATTTTTCACGTTAAGTGGAAATAAATGGTACTTTAATGTTTATATTTCATCCATGTTTTTAAGCAATCTTATTTTGCCAGGTATCAACCTTTCTAAAGTAAATATGTTTTCCAAATTGGGCATGGTACTAGAACAGCACTTCTACGGTTTGGTTTACATATATTTAGTATATTTTCCTTGAGTTGCCTCTGCAAGATCAGTTTAAAGCTGTGAATCCCGATCATAAATTCAAGTCTTAGGAATTTAAACTAACTATGTACATGGTTCTATTCAAATGAAACGGATGAGTGCATCCGCTTTTCTTTCTGTGTATGTTGCAGACTTTCCTCAATATAAATGGACCATGCATTCAATATTTCAGTTCAATAACATTTGCAACCCAGGGGACACCCTCTGTTCCACGTTTGCTTTTTATCTGCATACTTTTTATTATTTAATATATATTTTCTATCGAATTGTACATGTTATCATTTGGTTCCATGCAGAATTCCTCTGCATTTAGTTCTTTTTACATTTGAAATTTTTTCCATAATATGAAAAGCGTTTGAAATCATGTCCTCGACCACAGTCTTATGGAAAGTGATGTCAGCGGTGGTAAATGTAACTACCAAGTAGTAGTGTAAGCAGAACAGAAATTTATTGATTATTTCTTCAATGCGCGCGCATTGCCTTAGTTTTAAGCAAAAGCAAAAAACTTTTCAACATGCAGAAGGAGTTGCAATTGGCAAACGTGTCAAACATTCCCGTTGGTCGTGACTACCGAAATTGCACTGAATTTTCTCTGCAATTAAGCTTTAACTCTTAACAAAGCCTCGTCGGAAAAACTTCTCAAAGGTAACGCGTTACATTTTAAATAAATGCAATTTAGTAGTTGGTGGAGACGATAACAGTGCAAAGCAGCAGTTTTAAAAGTATTCAACGAATATTTTGCTCAATTCATGTTTTGTGCGAAAATCGGTAATAATTCATTGATTATAGGCTCCTTATTATCTTCCACTAATAAATGTGTAGTACCTTAGGGAAAAAATAGCAATGACCGTCAACATCCATCCGGTGCTGGTGATTATGTAATGTGGAAATGCTAGGAAACGAGTCCGTATAAAAAGCATCCGGAAATTTGTGCTCCTTTGGCACCATGAAAACCTAACAGTCTTTAACTTATCAAGCATATCAAGCAGGGAAAAGGAAGCGGTTTCTCTGGAGGTCCACTATAGTTAGAAGTACTGAGAGAACCTATAGCCACAAGCATCTCTAGCGCTACCAGACGCTGCCTCTCTTAGTTATCATGGGAAAGAAGAAAGTTCTCAGTGAAGACCTAATTGTGCCTCCGCAGGATAATCGTATCTGCGGCACGATATGCATTTGCCAAATGACGCTCGTCCTCAGCTCTGTCGCTTTGGTGTATCTCACTGTCGCTATTTATATGCCCTCAACACGCGCTTTCAAAAGCGGCATCGATCCGACGCCCGTCATGTGCACTACAACACGTGCTGTAAACAAGGACAACTGCGAATGGGGTTCATGTGGGGAGTGGTGTCTCAGTAAGACCTCTGGCGCCTGCATTCAAATCTATGTCAATCTGCGCAACAACGGCACCAATTTGACCTTCCAGAATTGCACTAATTCGGCGAACAAGACGTGCTACGGCATCGACCAAGACAGCGCTGACAAGGCGCGCTGCATAAATGACGAGTGCAAGAACTTGACGGGCACCTTCAACTGCACTTCGGGCCAGTGCTTGAATATAACGGACGCCTTCGAGTGCGTCTTCAAGAACAGCGACTCGCCGGTGAAGTGCTCCGGACGGCGTGGCAAGATAAACTGCATGGACATAAGCGGGCTTTTTTCGTGTATTCGTGGCACGTGCCGTAAAATACGCACGCCATATAATTGTGATCGCCGTTGCGTAGACATTCCAACACGCAACAAAAACGTTGTTGTATTGAGCGGTGATAAAGTCTATCTGTCACAATGCCAAAATGCTATTAACACCGAAACAGAGGAAGAGGTTTGGAACGAATCGGCCGACAATGTGGTAATGATCTCTTGTTACTTCATCAAAAACACGTCAGACCGCATGGACACCGTAGACTGCATCAATGGATCCACACTGGAAAACCATATGCTCACCGACTTGACCAATTTTACATATCTGAGTCATTTGCATGTATCTACGGCTGTACAAGTGCCCGAAATAGCTCCGCCCGATGTGGACCTTACCATATCGAATGAATCAAGGCTAATGATCAATTTGGAGGGCTGTGTGAACACGCTGATGGATGAATGCAAGGAATTCCTCAAAGACTTCGGTCGGGACGGAAGCGACCACAATGCACGCGCTCGATTCCCCTGCTTTTATTCGCCATCCAAGAAGGAAATAGTTGTAGCACGATTTGATTTGGAAGTCACATATAAGCAATTTGTAGTCGCGTCGATCGTTCCATCTGTGTTATTTGTGGTTTCCTGCCTCGTTTTATTGCTTTGCCAGAAAACTGTGTACGTCGGCGATGATGCGAAGATGCGGTTTAAGGGTTGTGTTGACACGGATACCATTTTGGCCAAAAACAATTTTGGATCACGGAACAATCTTGGGGATGCTGGAGGAGGGGCAGCCGACGAGGTTATGTCACTATGAGATCCGTCACGTAAGAGATAATGAAATCCGTGGTAACATTTTTAAATACAAACCAATGCATACTATAAATGATACTCTAACTGTATATGTACATGGCGGTGACTATCTCTAGCCGTAGCCATGAAGACGGGACCGATAGGGGTGGAAATAGAAAATAATTACAGTAAATACTGTAATTATACTACTACTATATCTATTGCATCACTATACGAATACGAAATACGAATTCCAAAATTTTAATTCCGACATTTTCACTGGCTTTCGTGTAATCATGATTTTCAATGATAAACAGGTCTAAATATAGTAGGTCTAAATCGAATAAGAAGCTAATTTTGATCAAGGATATAGCATAAGGATATAGCGTAACTAATACCAGGATATTTCGCATCAGATGCATAGACGTGTAGTTTGATGCTTTGATCCCCTCCCCCCCACTTCTCGACGGAAAGATCAATCAATTTGTGAAACAAAAAACGCACTGTTGAAGTTCACTTGCGTTTGCCACGCAGCGCATGTGCTTCAGGCTTGAATACAAAAAATATAATAAAAATTTAACACAAGATTATATTTGTGATAAAATAAAAGTAAAAGGAACACCATTTTTAAATACACTTTAAATACAATAGATATATAATTTTACTTTAGCATCGGAAAATCTTTTAAATAATTGTAAATTTTCTGTAGGGCCCTAGAAACGTTTGCGGAAGCATTTGCGCTTCTTTTTTTAATTTTCTGCATGCAGATAAGGAACGGTAATCAATGTAATCCGCAGAACAGAAGTTCGTAACAAATTTATATTATTATTATATATCATTATAATTTCAGCTATATAAATCTAGATACGTTCATATATTGACTGTTTGCTTGCGTGCCTTTTTTGCCCATTCTAGGAACTTATATTTACATATATTCAACTGCCCAAGTCCATTTATGGTCCATTATGGTCCCAGTTGGACAAAACCGCTGACCCTACAACTAAATTACACTCGTCCGTTTATGCCCATGCATCTGTTAAATGGAATGCAGTCGTACGTCAAATATTAGGTACTTAAATTTCACTCAGTTACTACTCATTAGTCAACACTGTTAGATTTAGTGTCTCATAAACTAGAATGCAGCGCTTGATGGTAAATATTTATACTTTTAAGTTCTTTCAAAGAGACCAAGGGCTCGTTTCCGTAACTCTCGAATGATTTTCTCGTTTCACGTTTCAAATTGACGTCATCTGCCAACCGAGTTTTTTCGCACTGGCAAGTGAGAGTGATTCTGCGAAAATGTCTGACGTCACTTGCATTCGAGTATTTCTCGAACGGAGTTTCAGAAACGGGCTATCTGTTGAATAAAATCTAGGATCAATGAGTAGTGCTCTACAATGTTTCAAACCTCTGTAGAAGTGTAGAAGTCGTGGGTAGCGACATTACGATATTCATGTAGTACATTAAAATTTAACATATAGAACTCAAGAATGACGTAATTTGGTCTTGTCAAAACATAACGGTGTACTGGAATGCGTAATCTTCTTTCCTATCACTCTTGCATAGAACTAGGTTTAGAATTATAATTAGAATAGACCTAGAAAAAGTGGGTTCAAGAATGATCCACAAACTTGTAACTGTATAATATATCTCTATTTTTGAGGAAGTTATACCGATTTAATTTTTCGTTGAACTAGCATTCAGATTTCTAAATTGCAAATATTTCCAAACTCCACACACTGTAGTCCACACACCTATGTAGATATGTCTGTACATGTGAACCAACAATAGTTTTAGACTTTAAAGATTTTACATAATTTCAGAAAGTGTTTTTCATTTCATTTTATACATCCGCCGTATTTCCTGTACCTTCTCAGAAAAACTTTTAGATAAACTAATTTTTATTATTGAAAACATTAATACATTAAACTATTAAAAGCATATATTCCTAATTTTTTTGTTTCACGAAACCACTTCACTTCATAATCTATTAATCCATTATTAACTTTCATATTTTAGGCATTCCTCTGCTCCAGGAAGATAGTCCTGTACATCAAACAGGAATTTTTGCATTGCAGTGAAATAATCGCAAAAATTTCTCCAACTCAAAAGCAACATTCATGAAAATGCTTTTCATGAAAATCTAATTATTCATCAGAGTGAACATTACAACGCATTCGCACAAAGTTCTAAAGAACAACCAGAAACAGTAATTTGCATCAATGTAAATTAGTTAATACTGGCAGTATTAGATTGAAATTTTTAAATACATTTTATTTGTCTTTCATAAAGCGGCACAACTTTTATTAAAGACTCACGCTTAACAAGGAAAAAAGTCAAACGGTTTGGAGGGATGCGTGATCTATAGAAATAATGCAACAAACTAAATAGAACAAAAAAATATATATGACAAAACAAACGTAATTTGTAGATAGCTTTAGAAATATTCCCCTTAACTAACAGCTATTTTCAACTGTAAACTAAAAATCATCCATAAAGTTTAAAGTTTCACCTTAAAAATGCAAAATGCAAAATATAAAATGATTATATAATCGTAATAATTACAATACTAAAGTTTTTAAAAAGCAGTGTAAAGAACAAGACGAGGAGCAACTGAAATTATTATTAATAAACATTAGTTAAGTTGAAATTGTTTGAATAACGAGAGTTAAAGTTTTGCGGCTCCAGCAAATCAATAACCGGAATTAATTATTACCCAATTCGATGAAATTGATTGAATTATAACTACAGATAAATAATCAAGACATGCAGAAGAGTCCAACAGCAACCACTACAATGCCCGTACCCCGGAGTCCAACCTCATCCGCGCACAGTTCCGCCGACAGCAAAATTAGCTTGAACAGCAGGCTATCAAGTAAATCCTTCACTTCAGCGCACCACGTGACCCGAGATGAACACAAAATGGAGACCATACTGGAGAAGGTCAAATTCTACATATCGCTATGCTTAGGTAGATATCAGTTGAGGTTGTCGCGTTCGAATGAATTACGAGTTTGAGTCCGGAAAGTCACAATATGTGCCTACTAACTTATTCCTTTTCCAGGGACAACGGCCATCCTGTCAGTTTTTGCCTTTCTCTTCCTGATTCCTTTCGTGGTCGATCCAGCCATTTCCACCATAATCGCAGACTACGATCCAGTGCCAGTTACTTGCATTGTCATAGATCACATTTATGCGGAGGGCTTAAAGAACTGTTCGTGGAGCTCGTGCCGGGAGGGTTGCACTTCCTCACTCACTAAGTACCACGCCCTTAATAGCGATGCTTTGGGAGGATTTTCCTTTAAACGCTCCATACTATATTTCAGGTGTCATCAACTATATGTTAATTACACGCGAGTTCCATTTAGCGAGTGGGAAAAAAACCCGAAAGACCTAGAATACATACACTGGGATGTTACCTACACGAAGTTCTTAATCAACTCTGAGGGGTGTGGATATCCACCAACAACGAATTGCAGCACATTCGCCAGGCAATATGGGTGAGCTCTGACACGATTTGGCCAAGCTACTTTAATCGACGAAAATATTTTTAGTTTTTCGCACATCGGCGAGCCGTTTCCATGCTATTATAGTAGGGCGTACCCCGAGGTGGTCATCGGAAGGTACTCCTGGGAAAACAACCTGTACCATTTGGTGCTCTCGTTGATTATTCCGAACGTGCTGTTTGCTATTTCCATCAGCGTCTTGAGTTACTGGTATTGTCGATGTTGTGAAAAGACTTGCAACAAATCCTCACGTGTTTACGTTGAGCGGTTTCCAACCAAAGAAGAGTGAGTGTCTGACTGAGTAGCTTGAAATGAGGCCTGCGTTTTATACCTTACATTGAATGCATTCGGCTCCATCCCTCTTTAAATGAATACAATTAATAAGAATCTTGTAAACAAATGTTCTTTTTTGTACTTTTAAATGAGTTATTATACTAACACTCTTTGTGACTTTTTCGAAAATTCGTTTTTGCTACACGCATGCTAAAGTTATTTGTATATCCTCTTTTTTTATTTACAAATATCCATACTCGTTCCAGCACAAAATGTTCTAAAGACCGATTAAAATTTGTACTTTCTTGTCTTTTGTGTTTTTAAAGCTTATTTAAAACTTTCCTTTGGGAGTTCCTTCTTTTCCCTTTCCTTTGTTGTCGTGTCTTCTATCTATATATCATTCAGCATACATACAATCATTCAATACTATATACATATATAATAAACAAATTTTCAAAATTGCAAACTGATTAAGATTTATCAAAGTATTTCTTAGAGACGATACATTGAAAAAACAATTCAGTGAAATAAAATCTAAATAACTTTTATAATTTTACAGGATTCTTAACAGCATGAAATTTAATCCGGAGAAAAGGTTTAACTTTGCTTGAGTTGAACAAGCGAAAGCACAAGAGTGATCGTACTTATTATAAAACCGTTTGGCATTTTTTAAAAATCGACGTTTTGTAGTTGAATGCATGAAAATGAATGCGCTTGCACCGAATTTATTTGTTACTTCTACTAATTACGTGCTTCAGTTTTCCGCTTTTGTAAATGAAGTAGTAATAATAATATAGTATAATTTTGACAATATTTTTAATTGGTTAATTATTCACATTTAACATTACTCGATTGCTAAATGCATGATATTAAAAACATTTTGCCCAACAAGTATAAACAATCGATTACTCTGCACAACAAAAATCAACAAAATTCTACAATATTTTAGAAAGCTTCTGTGTCACAGTGATGAGGAAGAAGAGTTGGAATATTAAACAATTTAGTGTATAGCTAAGAGATGAGCACTTTGTATCGAAGTGACAACGGAGCAAAAAAAATCTGGTTTACGGCACGAGCGCGAGCCAAGTGCATGTGTTGTAACTAAGTTAAAATTTATACACATTCTACATTCTTTATACACAAATCGGAGATGTATGAAAGGCATAGAAATATAAAATAAAAGAATCCAAATATAGTTTTTAGACTTTACTAGTTTTAAAGGAGTTCATTTTCTAAAAATTCTTGTTTATATTTGTTCATACTGTTGTTCGTACCTCAACTTTCTTTATATATTACATTTATTTATGTACTTGTTCGATTTAGGATACTGATAAAATAACGTAAGAAGTAATAATAGAGATAATATCCGATATCCAAATCCCAGTAACGCAATATGTGAATGTTGAGAATAACTTCTGGATTCGATTATAACCCTATAGATAGTTATTCTTAACGGGAATAGTGACGAAGGGGATGACAATCTCGTTGGCTTTTAAAAATCTCCATTAAAACGAAAATATAATAAAAACACAAAATCAACTTATTAATTTATTTACTAAAAAATTCTTAAATGTAATAAATGACTAAAATGTTGCCAACTTTTTTGTTTTATTAAAGACATTTTAAATATTATTAGATTATAAGATTATTGATTATTGAAGAGCATTGAATTAGAATGCTGAAATCTTGAAATATTAAATATACAGTAATATTTCGGTACAGCTGTCCACTGTTAAATATAAATATAAAAAATATAAATATAAATTATTTCTTATGCGTTCATTCCATACTTGCGCTTATTTTTAGTAATTTAGTTGTCATTAAAATTATCATTACTTTGAAAATTGGTTAGTATAGTGATATTCAATGCAAGTTCTTACATACATTTGTACGTACATATGTATGCGTGCATATTATATAACTCGTTTACACTTAAGACACCCGAAAATTGTGATAATAGTAGTAACAGCGGTAATTACAACATCTAGTCTGGAAGTGATGAGGTCTGGAGTTGGAAGCTTTCAAGTTAGAATGAAGTATTTAAAACATGTTACCGGAATAATCTAAGATATTTGAATATTGAAGTTGAGCCAATTTGCAGTGTAATGCCCTGCAGCACAGCGAATTATTCATAATCATCGAAATACCAGTATATATGTACATACTTAGTTCTTGATATTGTCAATTAAAAAACTTCAAAGCGGATTTGCTATTACTCTTAGATTTAGTCTTCATCTGGTTGAGACACGAGTGGACTATATTATTTTTTAACTGCCTTTTTCGTACACCGTGAAACAAATCTTTATGCTTTGCAATTAGGACAATTTTACAATATTTCAAATGTTTTCAAAACAAAAGTTTGGTAATTTCTTCCTTGGGCAAGAACGTACATCAATTTCAAGTATTGCCCCAACATTCTAACGCCCCGGATATCCGTAAGAAAAATTATTATTGACTATTTTCTTTTATGTTGTTTTAACTAAGAGTCTAAGCATTACTGAATTATTAAAAACTGCTAAATAAAACGTCAATAATTTTCTAATTTTTTCACTGTGTTGGGTAAGTATTATACAAGAATATAGGTAATCAGTTCACAGATGTATAGTTTGTCAAAATAAGCACAGTTGTTGTATGGAAACACTTGATCGATGTTCGAACGCCTTAAACCGTTTTATATTTTTATAGAAACACATTTTGGTTTTGTAATCTCATCCCATTTGTAGATAAGAACGCACAAGTAGGTAATATTTAATTTATAATAATAAATGAATCTCTAATAATTGTTAATATTTGTGGACGACATATAAGTAAGTATTCATATTTAATGCAATCAACGTCCCATGCGGAATTTTACATTTTCCAGGCCATGAGCTTTGCGTTTGAAACTGTTGTTGTCGGCCCAGGAGGAGTTCAGATAGTCGTCGTCATCGTCTTGATCAAGTTTCTGTAAAAAAAATGTTATTTAAAAAATGCTCGACTTGACTAAGAAAAACCGATTACCCTTCAAAATCCTAGCCAACCCGGTCAAATAATTCATATGCATCTGATATGCATGCCGTGCACTTAAAGATTTCAACCCATAGTCCGTCAGAATTCGACTTTATAGTTCTGAATTCTAAGCAACGCATCCGCCAACATACGAAGTTGATGTCGTAGTCTGACGGAATCTATGGATTTGAGCCATGACAAAAATGTGATTATTTTTTTGATAACATTTCTATGCATAAAAATTGAAAATGTGACAATACAGGACAATTGGTAGCAGTACAGCGTAATATTTCCCCATGCATATTTTTTTACATTCTCTCGGGTTCTCTCCCGTGTATTTCAAAGGGAAACATTTGGATGCATGCATATCAGATGCACTGTATTTTGGGCATAACGAGCTAAAATTAACTTTGTTCGAGATTTTGTGCTTCCGCGAAGGTTTGGTCTTTTATTTGGGTAAGTTTCAGCGATGACATTTTCCTTGGTTGTATTCGTATTCGAATAGATTAGACAATTTTTTTTTGTAGTTTGGGATATCGCCTTTTAGATTATTTAGGGTTTCCATTCAACTTTTTTGACGTCCCCTTTTGTGATTGCCACTTGTTTTTACTGCACTCGTGCTCTATCGCTCGTGTCCATTTAAATGCCACATTTTGACGCAGGAATAAGAAAAATGTTATGTGACATGACAAAAGGGGCGAAAAGCACAGACGAAAGCAACAATAAGTTAACGGTTGATTTCCAATTGCAAATTGAAAGGAAATCATGACAACCCAATTTATCTATATATAACGAATAATTTCCCCGAAGTAGGCGTGCCAAATATGGAAAAATATACATACATATATATTCTTGATCACGGCTAGAATCGATTTAGTCCTTCGAGACTGGGAAATATGCCGACAGATGTACTTTGGAAGGAAAACTGTCAAGGAAAAGCTTTGCCAAACATATTATCCATAGCGTCCAAGCCATACCGTACGATACTCACATCTTTCTGCAGTTAAAATTTTTTACTTTACTCACCTTCAGTTCTGCTTGACGACGGTGTGCATCAGACATCAGCTGTCGTCGCATTTCTTCGGAAATGACTGTCTCACGTCCTGGTGTGCCCTCGCCATGACTATTCAACTTCACTACAATCTAAAATGTTGTAAACATTGATTTGCATGGAATATCTTAGTAACCGTTGGGTATATTTACTTACTTTTGTTTTATTGTTGAGGCCAATATAATATGAAAGCATTTTTTCTGGAAGAATTTGGTGTCCGGCGAACCATAGTTGGGCACGTGATGGCTCAATTATTTCCTTAGAATCTTGAGTTCCACTTAGGTCTTCCGTATTGGTGAATTCCATTCGTATGGTATCGTGTGGGGGTAGTTGCATTGGATATACAATGGTCACGGCCCCACGTAATAAATTTAGAGCCTGTTCAATACTGCACAAAGTCAATGGCTTGTTTTGTTTCACCAGTTTCTTATTAAAAAATTATCAGTTATCAATGTTGTAGAAATAACGCGAAAAACATGCACCTTATCAATGACGTCCTTCACATCCTGAATACAATTTTTCAATACATCCTGCATATTTTGCTTGGGCTGCTGTCCATTGCGTTTTCCCAAAGGATCCTATATTGTAAAATTACTTATAAATACCATATGCACTTTTAGAAATATACTCCGCTGACCTTGTTAAATTGAAATCCCCCCGAAGGAATGCATTTCTCTGCCCAAGTATCCTTCAGTTTCAATTCCTGAATTTGGTCTTCATTCAATCCGATCATATCTGCTGGCAACATCGTTCCATACGTAGCCAACTCCTCGATTTCCATACACAAACGATACAATTTTAGACGCCCATTATAAATGGCCGTGATTTCCCGAATAACTATGTCCGTCTTTTCATTCGGCATAGTTTCGAATAGGAACAAATCATCATCACCGCGTTTTACTTGCAAAAGAACCATTTTCCTAAATAATTATGAAATAGCAAAAAAACAGATAGGAAAGCCTTCAATTGAACCTATTATATAGCAGGAAACGAAGAGAAAAATTCAGATTATCAAAATTCGAATTCGGCTGCTTTGTTTATTGAATTTAAACATATTTACTGAATTTTTTGGTTGCCGGGCGATTGCTTTGATTTAAGCCCCTGGTTACACGAATGGAAGAGTGATCGATTGTTTTTAAAAAGATCGAATGATAATGAATTGGCAGGGAAGATTGCAAGAATATGCAGAATTTTCAAATGCAAAATTAAAAATCTTTAACAGTAACCAACAGGCGTTGGTTCCCAAAAATGACAGCAACCAAATTTACGCATTCCGATATGAAGTTATGTTTTGACAACCAATCGTGACGTTCTAATGACCTTGCTTTCGGGACGAAAAACATTTCCCCTGCTTTTTTGTTCCGTGAGTGATGTCACGACTGTTTGTCCGACTGTTTGTAAAACTTTGTTGTTGCTTCGCAGAAAAAAGCGAAGAGAAAAGCGAAAGAATAGCAAATCGAAACACTAAAGAACACAATTCAGTATTTCTTGTGAATTGTTGCAATTGCTTATGAACAAAATGAACACCATCAAAGTATTTTATGAGTTAGAATAAGCGTTTTTGGCTTATATTATTTTGTAAGAAACTTAAATACTAAATATTATTATACGAAAATATGGAACTTCCAGAACCACATCGGGTGATGTAAAGATTCTCCTGAAACCGATCAGTTTATGTTGAAGATCTTCGAAATTTCATAAACGCAGCAGTTGTGACGATATGATTGTGCAAGTTTTTGTTTTTTCTTTGTATATTTTCAGTAAACGTTATAAAGGCAATAGGTGGGTTGATACAATGACAGTAAGTATTATTAAGAATAGAGACACATACATTTTTAATTGTAACAGGATGAATGAGCAAACATAAAATTATCCAGAAAGCAATTAGTGTTTTGAAATAGTGATGACATCAATAGATACAATACAGATAGCGTTGGTTAAATAATGATATCAGACTTCGATGCTGTTGGTCGACGGAAGGCGCGGTAACTCAAGACGAAACGCGTCCTGTCTGTGCAAAGTGGTGATTAAGGAATTCCTGTGTAATGGATGTACATATGTCCAGACAGTGAGAAAGGAGTTGATTAGCCGACTGTATGTCTCCGCAACTGCAGAAGTTGCTTTCTTTAATATGAACTTTATGAAGGTGCTCTTTGCATCTCGTATGATTTGTCTTTAGTCGTTTGATGGATACGCCCGAGAAACGTGGAAGTGGGGTGTCCTTGAACCACGGAGGGATATTAACTCTGGAAGCTATTGCGTAAAGGTGACGTCCATACCCTGAATTCTCCCACAGATGCTGCCAGGAGTCAATGCATTTCTTTTTATGTGTTGCTTCGAGGTCTCTGTAGAATACTGGGCGGAGGTGGGCGTCTGCTAGAAGGTGATTTGATGCGATTGAGATGCGTATTCATGGGCCTAGGTTATAAATAAAAGAAGGTGTCAAGAAACAAACATGGCGTTCGACAGATATTCTCATTCAACATCCTGAAGGTAGTTCTGGATAACCCTGTACATACATATGTACTCGTATGTATCCAATAACGAGGCTACTGTGTTTTTTTATCTTGAATGATGATCTAACTCGGTGTTCCTCATGCCAAGAATTTGTTTTGTACTCTTACTTCTACCGAAAATCTCTTCAGCGTCTGAATCCTCTCCAATCCACACACAGCGCATTTTCGCGTCATCACCCACCTATGAATATACCCAAATTTTGGTTATAATCTATCATTACCGAGTTGCATTCATTACGCAGCATTATACCTTAACAGATTTCGTTATAATGCACAATGAAATCGATGAAAGTACAAATAGGACAATCGGCACTATCAGCGACACCAGCAGCTCCCTATAGACTTTGTCCAGGTCATGGCGTGCGACTACGATTTCGACAGACTCGTCCTTAGATGTAAGTGGAAGAAATACAAGTTCTCATTAATTTTCCAGTCAAGTTTACAATCTCACTTTGTTGTAGTAGCATTGGTAGCGTGATTGAGCTGTGTTGTTATCGCCGTCGTTACCATATCGATCCACGAAGACCTTGCATTCACCACGCAACGTGTTTACACATCCTTCGAAATTTATATACAGCTTCTTCCAATTGTATATCGTGAGATTCGCTTGACTCGGCATAAACTTCCAATCAGGGTCGACAGGCTTTGTGCTGTTTGCGTAAATAGTCCAGAATTGGGTAAAGTTCATGAATGGTGTCGGCAATGCATCACGATCCAGGAGTGTGCCGTTAATGCAATCCGTTGCACTAAAAAATAATAAAAGGTGTAAGACTTCCAGATGAAAGTATGTATTATAATAAACAGAAAACAAAAAACTTACACTATTTTACTAGCCCCCAGACGGTTGACACTGGCGCAGTTTGTAAGCAAATTACCATCGTCTTCCCTCCAGAATTCTTTCGGTTCTATGCGAATTCCAGATTCGTTGCCCCGAGCCTCATTAAAAGCGACACCATTTTCGCAATCGGCTGTAATTACGTTATCTTCCTACAAGTTGAGGATTAAGTTTGAATGTAGGGTAAATAAATGTTCACATATGTTTATTCCATACATGCATCAGCAGTACATTGACTCTGGTGGTAGTTATTTTCGAGCAGTAGCGGTCACAACTGAAGGGTTTCTTGATTTTCGTGCATTGCACGCCACTGCATTCGAAGAAGCCGTTGAGTTTGGTATTGTCACGAGCAGAGTTGATGGTCGGTCCATCGGCCTTGTGGTGGCACAGAAAAAACTCCGACATATTTTTACAATGTCCTGTTGATACATTACTATTAATTAACGTTAACGAGAATGCACACAACGACTGCATTTAGCACAGGCAAGTGTGTTGAAGTGTGTTTGTTACGCATGTTAAAGCTACGCTACTTCAACAATATTTGCTGTATGTGACCTAAAAGGTATACTATACAATACAATATTTACCATTGGAACAGTTGAACACGCCATGTATGTTGTTGCAAACGGTGCCATTGTTGCAGTTAAATTTGTTTAATCTGCTCATATCGATCTGACAAATAAAAGTTTCAAAATACATTGATGCACTCAAAAAATAAGAAATTGAATTTTATTTTACCGTTTCTTATCAATACAACAAAAAAAGAAACAACTGTAACTACCGTCGCTGTAGCTAGTTTATGAAATTTTGTAAATCTTGTAACATCATGCAGAATTTTTAGGACAATGCAAAACTGGGACTCAGGGAAAGTATTTAGCGCTTTAACTGAATCAAATAATAGAAAAAGTTTTGAGGAATTACCTTTTTTCTGTTTAAATATCACTCATTAATGATGGACTACGTGCACCACGACTTCTTTCTCTTCTTCGCCCCTTGCTACGTAAGAGAAGTCGTGTACATTTAGTAGGCGCTTTTTTAACGATAGTCTGGAACGGAGTATTATTGGTGGTCAGTTGATTGATCCATTTCGAGAAATAATCGAATCTCAAAACTATTTGGAAAGTAAAAATAATGTTTGTCATGCGTTGCGGCATGTTCATATCCCACAGATAACTTCCATACTCGTTTGTAAAAACATCCCTTAATCATGGGCAGCGTTTTGCATTAACTATGACCTCATATTTAAAGCAACAGCATGGGGAACACAACAACACGAGCAACAAGCAAATTTCAAACAGCATTGAAATCGTCTTCACTGCTATCGTTTCTTAGTGATACCGACTTAATAAAAGGTCCAATCATTCGAGAAATAGATGCATTGATATGATGAATTATTTCACGAAATGCACGACCAAATTATAACCAGAATATTTTCTAATTGAAATAAATATTTGCCTTAAATATATGTACTTAAAATTACACTTTTAAATAACATAGTTCGACTGATGGAATAATATTGTTTCAACAAGTATAAAATATGTAGAAGAAAATCGTATTTCCTGTTGGTTGTTGGAATAGGCTTATTATACAGACAGAAAAACATCTTATTCAGTGGCTAATGGTACACGTATAATATATGTACATACATAGGTATATGTACCTAATTTTCTAGCATAGGTATTAATATAAGTATCCTCAAAAATATCTACACTCAACAGTAAAACGGTGTATTGGTCCTTTCTTTTGTAGAACCTCCATGGAGGTTTGGCATGTGCATAGAACGGTATATATGTACGTATATTCTGGATCTGCGTCACCTCCCGAGTCGATTTTCCCTGTCCGTCAGTCCGTATGTCTGTCTATACGAAATTACGATTGAATTATATGGCCAAAAAAGGAATTTCGCTGAAGAGATCGCCCCGAGCTACGAAGATAAAATTTTATATCCGTGTATTTAATGTCAAAAGTATCTATCGTGCCAAAATTGGGCGTGATACGCCCAGTTTTATATATTTCACCTAATGGAAGATTTTAATATAGATTTATTCTGGCAGTGAGTTAATCGCAGATTTAATATCTTCAAATTTGATTAACCCGTATTTGATTATATGTATAAATTGATTTATATTTTCCTACCATCGCACATGTTGTATTCGTTATCCTGGTGCAGTTGTTTAGTTGTATATCGGTACCGTTGCGGCGAACAACTGAATGTATCTGTGGGCAGAAACCACTTGTTCGCGTCAAACACCATTCACCACATGAGGCCCACGGACAGTGGCTTGGCATCTGCCGGTCCACCGTTTGGCACATCACAGGGTACGTTTCAAAACCGGACTTAAAGGCTCTATAAAAAAGATGTTGGGATAAATATTTTAATAGTTTCAACCTTTTATTTTTGGTTGGTTTCTCTATAATCCTTAATACTAGAAATAAGTAAGTAGAAGGAAATGTGATTTTCTGTTTAATGAGCATCAAAATTAAAATTATAGTATAATGATGGAGGTACACTACCACTGGTTATATTAATCGCTGTCTACTAAGCTAATTGAACATACTATGTTTGTAGAAAACTGAACATACTATATTTTGGGAATATTCGGCGAATTGCCGAATTGGGTTGTACATCAAGTACGTGATTATTCAGTGCGTATTCGAATATAATATCGTTGTATACTTACTTTAGCGAGGGCGAGTAAATAGCAACACTCAAGTACACGATAGACACGCAGGACAAAATCATAGTCAGCTGGCAGCAGCAGATTGCCCGGCAGATGCGTTTATTCTGCTCGGGTATGAGGCGGGGTTTATCCTTTCGTCGTCCCATCTCTCAGTGTGCAATATGCCAAATTAATCGAATGAAGTTCGACTGGTGATTAGTAATGCTGGTTCAAATGGTCCCGATCGAATGTGTCCTGTTGTATGATGTAACCGATATTGTCTTCAGGAAACGGAAAGCATTGGGTGTGAAACGGAAAATTGCACATTTTAAGTTCAAAATGACCGGTCTTCCGGCGGACCGGCAAGCAAACAAATGTTTATACTTGTATTTTTTCACAGAATTGCTTGTTTGCTTTCGCTGCGACTTGTCTGGTATATATTTTTAAAAACAAATAAACTGAAGGTAGCAGTGAATATGTTTATGCATGTATGTATATGAAATTTATGAAAATGAAAATGTGGGGACAGGACTGCGAAGCGACTACTTCAAATGTGAATTAGTTTCAAACTGTCTTTGAATGTAGATATCGTTTAATGACCTCTGTCAAATTTCTACTGAGACTGCGTACAATGGCCAAGGAAAGGGCGAGTATAAGTGTTAAGATGTGTTGTGCTTTCATTATACAGTAGAGCTTCTCTAACGCGTGCTTGTATATTCCGAATTTTAGAGATATCGGAATAAAATTCAGCATGCATATGCTCTGTTGCGTGAAACTGTTTCGCATTGGAAATGGGCGAAATAGTTCCAGAGGCAGGCCCACTTTTTATACTAAAACTTGAGAAACCCTTTTTGGAGACCAGCAAAGCATAAAATCAATAAAGCATAAAGTACAGAATCTATTTCCCAAAGATATGGCAGTACTTCAATATTATCTACTCCACCATAAATAGGCCTTTTTCCGCCCACATTTGCATTAAGTATCCTATAATGGGTGTGATTGCCCCACTATTTCACCCTATGCCTTATAAATATTTTCTTTGTATAAAACTGCTACGAACACGAACTAAATCCATTCAGCACAGGATTGTATCGTATTATCCACGAATGGTCCTCCCACTTCAACATAACCTAACTTCCCATAATTTCATCAGTGGTCTTGGGGGTGTAGTGTATTTCAGCTGCAACCAAGTTATTTCTGGTTATTTTCACAATACTAATACTAAAAATTTTAAAGTTTCCATGGCTCTAACACTATTTTTACCATTATACGTGTAAATACATACGTTGATAACACATGTTTAGTTAAATTCCATAATCCAGATAACCGAAAACTATGCGTGTCCGGACAGGGAAGATGTTGTCATGTTGTAAAAAAAATGTTTTACTCCTACAAACCGTACTTTCATTTCTAAAAATGTTCATTGAAAAGTTTGAAATGTGAATTGAGGAAAATATTAAAAAAACTAAAATATAAAAAATATAAAAATATATTATATATAATATATATATAATATTATATAAAAATATAAAACTAACATTTTAATAGAAGAAGCACTAACGACTAATATTAGTAAATGAAAACATTGCCATGTGTCATGTTACTTAATCAGGAACAATCTTAAAGGAAAAAGCTATACAATTTGTAATGCATTTCTGTAACTAGAAGTGTTTTCAGGCCACCTTCAAGTTAGAGAGGTTCTACTGTATGTACATACATATATATACCTTATATAACGCATATCACATCATCAACGGAGAGCTTGAAGAATAACAGGATGTATAACACCCCCCAACGTAGGAACAAATATAGCTTTCCATCTACGACTATTACTGCAAATTATTAAGGATCGAATAGGGGATTTCGACTCAGGGGAATTGCCTATATGTCACATCATATGACAATTTTTACAACGATCGATGTATGAGCTGTTATTTTTGAAAGTGGTATAAGTCTACTTTTCAAAAAATTAGTTAACTGTAATTTCAGTTCTCTTCTCATCATATATATTGTAATAATACATTCAATAGACCGCGATTTTTTGATAAAGTGATGAAAAGGATTTCAGCTATAAAATGTTATCTGAAGTTTTTTGATCTATTTGATTATCTAATGTTTTTTAAAGTCAAATAAGTCCACTCTTAATAATCATAATTAAAACAAAAACGGTTTAAAAGGAACGAACTGCACACAATTTTTTATCAAAATAGTATAAAAGAAAATTCTCCATTAAAAGTAAGTTTTTTATTTGGAAAACAAGGTAGACCTTAACACCTCAGCAAAATGCCTACGTTGCCACTCTATAAACAAGAGAGAAAAACAAATCTACACCTATCTATTTATGTATAAAGTTGCAATAGTGGTGTAGCACTTTTATCCAAAAACCACTCCACCGATTTTGATGAAATTGTTTTATATTTTTTTAGGACATATAGTATGTATGTGTAAATGGAACCGGAGTTATGGTCCGTTCTACTATTCTACTAATGTGAACACTACTGTGGGCAAAACCCATATAATTCCCCATACACGCACACAACTGAAAGCGTATTCCCATTCTATCGCATGCAAAATATCATTTGCATTTTTTACATTTCTCCGATTTTTACGCTGTTTTCGCATTTGGATCTGGAAAAAATAATACATGAAAATCTCACTTATCGCTTTTTACGGCACAAGCTAGGGTCGAAAATAGACGAATGAATAAATCATTAAAAAGTGCACATTTATTTTTCTACTTGTACGTGGAGTTCACACTTCAACGACTGTTTAGAGATATCAAAAATCAATTTTTCCTTGATTTCCCATATTTTTCGTATTTAAAGCGTAGTAGGTGTTTAATTATCTTTAACTTAGTGTCTCACTTGGTACGAACGGTCGAGTAAAACTCGAGAGATACATATCTAAAAATTGTGAACTATCTGGTGAAGAACTGTAAAAACAAATTTAAAAAACTCACACATAAGAATGCTTTTTAAGCTTTAACATGTTTATTTTACTTGTTCATTTATTGTTTTTTACATTTTTTTTCTACATAATTTATTCAGCAGAATATCAACTCAAATCATCAATTTTGACAGCATTTAATACATAAAATTAAATGTTTCCATAAAAATATTCCAAAGATTTCCAAAACCAAATTCGCGCATCCTTTCATTCGTACTCAAGTTCATTTCAAAACGTTGCTCAATTTTTTCATATCTGCTTCGGCCACCGCCGCAGTATAGACGTTGTCGGCGTCTCCGCCACCCACATTCATTGTCCACTGGGAAGCCGTCTTGGAGGCCAATGAATTCGACGACGCCGTCTTCTGCGGGCGAGTTTCCTGATCCTACGTCTACGCGACGACAAGAGTTGCCGACGTCCGTGCAACCGCTTTATTTTGCGCTGCTCCAGCGCTATGATGCGATACGGTTGCTTCTGCTCATCCGACATGTGATTGCACAAGCGTCCAGCCGTTTTGGTCAAGCACAGGATATCGCGCTGCGAATGCGAATTCGAACCATTGCAGCTATCGTTGACCCGCATGCGTACCTCTGCCAGGAAATTGAAGAAAGGATTCGCAGAAGCGGTGAGTTTGGCTTGACGCAGGATCTCACGATGCAGCGTACTGGGGCTGAATGTGACCCGTGTTCTGCGGTGCGTTGGCTGCAGGAGCGTCGAGAATAGCCGAAAACTTGATTAATTAAATTTTAAGTACATAATTTTGAAAGGCAAATGTATTTTTTATTAAGGTATTCACATACATCCTAAAATTGTAAAATAAAAAAGTTAATAATTTCAAATTTTCTGACAGTGTTTTAACCGGAAACTTAGTAGTGTATATAAGTACTTAAACAAAACAACATTTTTTAAAGCAACTAAACATTAGAATAAATAAAAAAGCATTGTCTACATTCTTAGAAAACTGTTATCTGAGGAGTTTTCGGAAGTTCTCCATTTCATAGATGCTGTTCGATAGTCTGAAAGTAAAATAAAAATTATGTAATTTGTGTTAAATAAAGTATATAAAATCAATTTGCAGCTACTTTCCAAAGGCATTAAATAACGCTACTATCTCTGATCGAGGTAATTTAAATATGGAGTCCTCTTGTATATGCGGTTTATCCCATAATCCACTTTCCGTTGCTATATTAAGTTTTTTTGAATAAAGAATTTTCAATGCCGTCCCGAGACCTTGGGTCTAAAAACAACAACAAATATCCGATTTTTTGGTCCGATTTTTCCCCATTTTCAATAGCGATGAGTTTCTAATGATAGACAATATTCGTGCCACAGACAGACAGACGTACAGACAGACGGACGGACATGGCTAAATCGACTCAGGTCACGCTGATCAAAAATATATATGCTTTTCTATACCTGTCACGCCTCCTTTAATGCGTTACAAACGGAAGCAGTAAGTGAATATACCCTCATTACTTCGTGTGTAGGGTATAACAACAATATTTTTCCTTGATTTCCCATATTTTTCGGATTTAAAGCGTAGTAGGTGTTTAATTATATTTAACTTAGTGTCTCACTTGGTACGAACGGTCGAGTAAAACTCGAGATATATCTAAAAATTGTGAACTATCTGGTGAAGAACTGTAAAAACAAATTTAAAAAACTCACACATAAGAATGCTTTTTAAGCTTTAACATGTTTATTTTACTTGTTCATTTATTGTTTTTTACATTTTTTTTCTACATAATTTATTCAGCAGAATATCAACTCAAATCATCAATTTTGACAGAATTTAATACATAAAATTAAATGTTTCCATAAAAATATTCCAAAGATTTCCAAAACCAAATTCGCGCATCCTTTCATTCGTACTCAAGTTCATTTCAAAACGTTGCTCAATTTTTTCATATCTGCTTCGGCCACCGCCGCAGTATAGACGTTGTCGGCGTCTCCGCCACCCACATTCATTGTCCACTGGGAAGCCGTCTTGGAGGCCAATGAAGTTGACAATGCCGCCTTCTGCGAGTTTCCTGATCCTACGTCTACGCGACGACAAGAGTTGCCGACGTTCGCGCAACCGCTTTATTTTGCGCTGCTCCAGCGCTATGATGCGATACGGTTGCTTCTGCTCATCCGACATGTGATTGCACAAGCGTCCAGCCGTTTTGGTCAAGCACAGGATATCGCGCTGCGAATGCGAATTCGAACCATTGCAGCTGTCGTTGACCCGCATGCGTACCTCTGCCAGGAAATTGAAGAAAGGATTCGCAGAAGCGGTGAGTTTGGCTTGACGCAGGATCTCACGA
The DNA here is from genome assembly GCA_943737955.2 of Myopa tessellatipennis. Classification (NCBI taxonomy): domain Eukaryota; kingdom Metazoa; phylum Arthropoda; class Insecta; order Diptera; family Conopidae; genus Myopa; species Myopa tessellatipennis. Next base: position 22,682,828 of record OX031317.1, read on the forward strand.
TGCAGCGTACTGGGGCTGAATGTGACCCGTGTTCTGCGGTGCGTTGGCTGCAGGAGCGTCGAGAATAGCCGAAAACTTGATTAATTAAATTTTAAGTACATAATTTTGAAAGGCAAATGTATTTTTTATTAAGGTATTCACATACATCCTAAAATTGTAAAATAAAAAAGTTAATAATTTCAAATTTTCTGACAGTGTTTTAACCGGAAACTTAGTAGTGTATATAAGTACTTAAACAAAACAACATTTTTTAAAGCAACTAAACATTAGAATAAATAAAAAAGCATTGTCTACATTCTTAGAAAACTGTTATCTGAGGAGTTTTCGGAAGTTCTCCATTTCATAGATGCTGTTTGATAGTCTGAAAGTAAAATAAAAATTATGTAATTTGTGTTAAATAAAGTATATAAAACCAATTTGCAGCTACCTTCCAAACGCATTAAATAACGCTACGATCTCTGATCGAGACAATTTAAATATGGAGTCCGCTTGTATATGCGGCTTATCCCATAATCCACTTTCCGTTGCTATATTAAGTTTTTTCGAATAAAGAATTTTCAATGCCGTCCCGAGACCTTGGGTCTAAAAACAACAACAAATATTAACAACGTGTACTATACGTACTATTAATAATGTGTAAGTATGATGAAGCTCACTTGTAATTTGCCCCACAGCTTGCATTTGTTACAGCCTACGCAATCCATTATTCGAGAAATATTTCGAAACTTCTCTTTATATTCATGCTTCAACTTATGTGACGAAATTCCATTCGAAAATAATGCATTTTCGTCGAAGTGGAACTGGAACGATCTGTACATAAAATAAAAGATAAGAGCCATCAGTAACCTTTTTTATTGTAATCTGTCGAGCTTTAATCGAAGGAATACCATTTACTTACTCAATTACAGACAGCAAATCGTTAATTGCAAGCTTCATCTCCTCGTCTTCTTCAGATAGGCCCGTATAGTATTCCTCTCGCCGCAGATAAGGTGCTGCTTTGGCAAGAGCACGCAGTTCTACTAAATACGTGAAGTACAGGTTACGCAACCAATGCGGCCCTTCTCCGTTGGTAGTTTCTGGACTGAAACGTCGCTTAAATTCAGCTAGATTTGGTCCCCAGATGCCTTGTGGATCCAAGAAGTCTTTTGATTCAGACAGCAAATACTTGGAAGTTAAGTGAATATTTATGCTAGAATGCAGTCCAGATATCAGACGATAGAATGCGCGTTGCTCCAAGCAAACATCGCGCAGATAAAACTGAGGAATATAATCTGAAAGCGACTTCATATCATGGTTTTCGCCAAAGCAATTCTCCAGATAAATGCTTCGCCAGATACGATGTGCGGAATCGCCTTTGTAACCTGTGTATCGCTCTGGATTGATGAGCAGATCAACATACTGCGCGTCATCCTGCATATCATCTATAATGCAAAAATCTTCCTCAGCTTCGTCGTGTTTAGCCCATCGCGCGAATTCTTCATATGCTTTATCACTGAGACTGGTGTCGATAATGCTAAGCGCTTTATTCAAATCCTCGCTGTCGTTACAATCCTCAGTTTGGCCTTCCATAGTGTACTGCATTTGTAAAAATTTGTTATTTTAGTGAAATGTCAGAATATAATACACTGACATATATAATATCTACTCTACAGAAACATTGCGTAATTGATAACAAATTACTTATATTTTACATGTTTAAAAAATTTAAAGAAGTTACATTCCAAAAATGTTTCAAGGATATATTCAAACATTCAGCAAGATGAGGACTTTTATCTGCCACATCATTCTTTGAAAAATTATTTTATGGAATTAAAATATGGAAGAAATCATTGATTAAAATAAAATAAGCGATACAAGCGAGCAAAAAAATAATACATACATATTTCTGTCTGTCAGTGTGTTTCTTCGCGCCCGATGCACAGAAATTATTATAGTGACTAAAATTATCTTGTGGGTGAGCTAAGCGCACCGGGGCAAAGCTTCGAACTGGCTATAGCTCAAACACTACCGGAGTCCTTCATACACGCTCTCAAATTGGTACCTGATGTTTATTCTATCGTAAATATATAAAATAACTAGCAGACCCGGCAAATGATGTTCTGCCTTGTAAATTATTTCTGATTTACATATCAAGGTCTCTCAAGACAGAGAGGCACGCGCCACACTCACAACAGTCAGCTTAAGCTATGTATGCACATATGTTCATACAAAATGTTCATACAAAAATATTAAAATCGGGATTAAAAAAGTGGGAGGTGGGGGTAGGAGGCTGAAATATACTTTACGACCTATTCTCATATCTACCAAATATACATAGAAAATTTCATAAAAATCGGCTGAGCCGTTCGAAGGAGTTCGAACACAAACACCGTGACACGAGATTTTTATATATATATATGAAATAGAATTTTATATATTCTATCGTAAATATATAAAATAATTGTTTCTACATGATATTATCACTAACTGGTATTTAATACAATTATTTCAAAGCTTACTTTAAAAACTGCAGTCTCTGGAACATGTTTTCCATTGGTTTTCAAACCTTCAGGAATTAAACGTTCTTCACAATTCTGCACCTGGCAGAAGCGCAACATGCACTTGTCATCAGGTGGCCAAAAAGGACACTTGTGCTGCAGGTTTACTTTGTAGAATCGAAAGTAGTTTTTTACAAGCAAGCTCTTCAGACGTGGATAGATCTTCACATTGTTGAAGTGGTCAACGGTGTCAATATCGCAATTACAATCATTGATGCCACCTGCTAGCTGCATAGAATAAAGAGAAAATAAATTAGCTTCTAAGTAGTCATAAAAGCATTCGTGTGAGGTAATCAGACATACCTCGCAGAAGCAGTTTTTGTTGGTCTCCTCTTCATCATATGCCGCAAAATAGCAAGTAGAATTTTGAACCAGACAGATGCATAACGTCAGTGTCACATATATGCATAAATGTGCAGACAGATACCTTGAGAAATAAATGTCGAACATCATTAAGGATGCATAGAATTTACTTTTTATTTCTGTGTTGTGGTTTTCGCCGGGTGTTACGCAGTACTAACTACTTTTATATTAGTTGCAGTAATAATATACGAGTTTCTGAGGATCTTGTGATTTCCGTTGTCGATGTGTTAAGGTACTTTGAATTAATCACAGTGAAGTTATATATTGTAAGTATAAATTGTCATAAAAATTCGTAATATACGTTTCAAGAGTAATAATTTAATTTTTATTAACTATATTAATAACTTGATCGTTTTTATAGATTATGACTATTGTCACATTCAATTTGAAAAGCTGCCCTTAAGAAAGGTATATAAAGACATCAACTTTGTTCAAAACTGTTAACCGATCTTGAAATACGTTAAAACTTTTCACTTAAAAATTACAGAATTAATTCTTCAGAAAGTCCAAGTGCAACTTTTGTCCAACTATTTCTAATAAGTTCTGAAGTCTGAAAAAGGAATGGATTAAGAATGTTGACGTGGCCTCGTAGAATTTTACACGTACGAAATATATTTATAAATTAGATAATGTTTATGGACACGACTTTAGTTAAGAATTAACGGGCCATGTGTTATTAAAGCATTTTCGTGACTCAGTAAGTGTTGTTTGCGTCTTGAATGACGCTGTTTGCTTATGTGCAATGTGCCCTGTGGAACTTGTGGATAGTCTAGTTTTGCTAGCTTTTTTTATGTTTGTCCACCTTTAAGCTGAAAGCTTTATTAAATTAAAGGAATAAGAATAATAGAGATTTTTGTATACTGATTTTATGAACGCAACTTACATGCAGCTATACTTTCTATAAAACTAAACAATTCCTTGTCGTTGTACTGTCAAACACAGTTTTCACTAATTTTTTACTTATTTTAAATGTCACATCTACTATTTGTTTACGTCAACAAAAATTAAACGTCGTTACCAGATCTATTCAAATGTGATTAACCTTGTGGAATTTTATAAATAAGGGATTTTGTCATTTCGTCGTGTGTCTACGAAACTTGTTTTTTCGATTGTCGTAGTTGGTCATATAGAAGTCATGAAATTGTATACATATTTCAATTTGGAAGAGATATGACGTAGATTGCAGCTCTGAATTTTGATTTTCGTACATATATATAATTGACATTGCCAGTATTCTTTTAATAAACTATACTGGTCTTCTCCGTACAAATGAAACTTAACCAAGTTTTATACAGGATTTATCCAGGTTTCTATTTAACGAGGTCAGAAGTCACTTTCTTGCCCCTGAAAAGAAAATTTCGGAGCAAATGCAGAATAGCGGCCTAGGTCAGAATTTTTTAATTTTTGAGCTAGCGACGAACGAAATACCGTTTGAGAGGTATTTTGAATACTTTTAATTTATGTAATACCCTTTTTTTCCCCATAACATGACGGTTAAGGAGTTATAGCTGCTGGTTTACTTTTTTCACAGAAACCGGAAATTTCCTCCAAAATTAGAGTTATTTTCTTGGTGATTAGGGATATTGGAAATGGCCGCGTGTTCTTTCTTTAAATTTACTATGTAAACTCACCCGCCAAAGGGTTAAAAAACTCGATCGGAAATTCGATCGGAGGGTTTCAGCCAGAGTTTCGTTTTTATGTAAAATATATATCTATTTCTGCTACACCAGTTGTAGAAAGAGACGAAGCTAAGTAAGTAAGTATTTCGAACTTCGCACCAGGGTTGTGAATTCGTAAATCCCGAATGATCATATCAGATTTATGATAAATCCACAGCAACAATTGCATGGGATAAATACGATTTGATTCTTTGATTTCGTTTCTAAATAGCGTTTCGTACCGATTTAAATCCAGCTATATCCGTTTTATGTGAACACCGTATTACACTAGAACACCAAATATTAATGTTTACAAATACAACAATATGACGTTTCAATTCTTTATACCCTACACTGGAAAGGATATGGTCACAAATGGTTTGATATCTAATCATTTAACAAATTTTTGGAATTCTATCTCTTCGCTAATTGGTCTATTTTGGAAGGAAGTTAGGTTTCTTTAGTGATGGCTATATCATATTAATACATCAATAATTAACGACATTAACATTAATTAGATAACATTACTATATAAATACAACTTTATTGAAAACGTAAACGAAAATCTTTCATATTAAATTAATGCACAAATTTTTTAATAATTTCACAATTAAAATGTTTTAATAATTAACTAACCAAAATATATATGAATGTATAAAATTCACATAAACACAGTTGATGGAACGGCGTAATATTGCCATAACCATAATCATTTCTCAATGAGGTTTTTAGTCCTATAGCATAGTCAACTGGCCGATATGCCGACGAAAATAGATCTGATGTGTATGCAAATTCTTTAAACACACTCTACACTCGCAAGGTTTGCGCTGTACAAAGCTTTGACACCGAACATAAAGAAGAAACACAGTTGGAAACCATCAAAAACTCAAGAAATACTGAAATATGTTGGAGTAATGAAAAGACGTACACACTTAATAATGCGAAACATTTCAACGTATACATGTTGTCACTTGTGCAAAAGAGAACGAACGAACTGAATGTTGGTTGAAGAGGAAAGCTTTTATAAAGCTTTAATCATAGGTTAAAGTCTTGACTGAATAAATAGCTTTTTGGTAGCCAGTGTAGCGAAATCATAGTGACAGATTCGTTCTGCATGCGACATCTGTATATTATTTGTGATATTAGTTATCTCTGGTGTACACTGTGTAGCATAGGCTCGTAACACACAGATGGCGCACGCGTTTGTTACAAAGTTCAAGTATCCAAAATTTCCTCGGTCTTTGAACTGGTTGAAGAGCAGGTTTTTTCTCGTTTGTTCGTCGTGATTTCATCTAAATTTATATGATATATATTATATATGATAAACACATTACATACATATATTGCATATAATGACATTTTCTATTAAAATCTAAGATCAAGAACACGTTGCGATTTCACAAATGAGATAAACTATTGCCTTGAATCGTTCTGTGATCACACCCGCATCACATTTATCCCATTAATGAACTTATACAACAACGAGGATTCCTTCAAACCTTGGACAAAATCTTTCAACCTTATAGACTCTTATTCTTCAATCTCTTGCACTTGAAATCGGGTTCAATAACAGTCTGCCAATATTGCAGGGTGTTTTGTAAAATATACTACAAAAAGTAGCGAGTGGGGTTTAAACAAAAAACTATCGTGAGGGAGGCGGATTTACTCAAAAAGTTACTTAAAATGAAAACCAAATTCTTAGCACCTATAATCGACTTTTAAAGCAAAAGACCCTGTAGCCTTCGTCTGTACGGCATAAATACGGTGCGGGACACCGCCTTTTTCCACACGTTCGTATTGAACAGTACATTCTTTAACTTCGAATCACATAAGCTAAAAGATTTGGACTGTTACATCGCATTTACGAGTTGCCTCATGTACATACTTTAGCATTTGTTAAGCAAGACGAGTTAGCAGCAACAAGCTGGCTGACGATTCTCTTCTGAAAATGTTAGGATCGATCGTATGCACAATTTGTATTCCAGAGAATGTTGCTATTCACAAACTTCTTTTCAGTCACTCTTTTGTTACCAGTTCTTTTGCTTTCTTCTGACCATGGTCTTGGCTTTGGTCAAAGCAAACTCAAGAGGAAAGTCATTTCATTGGAATGAAAATCATTCAGCATTAACAGTCGATCAGTTTGTCTTTATCAGCTTAACAGTGCACACCACTAAAAAGGTCGGTATCCGCGCGGTTACTTAAGAAAGCAATTAACTGTAAACATTTTTGTGCTCAGCCAGGCCATTGTTGAACCAACGCTTCAGTACTGAACACAAGCAGTTCGTTAAGTGTGTAGTCGGGGCTGGCGTTTTTCAGATTATTTTGTGAAAATCTTCCGCAGAATAGTTAATGTAAGTCGATTGAGGCGACGTGTTACTGCTTTGTGTGCCACACAACATGACAAAAGTTTTGTTGGCATGGCCATGTCTCGCTTTAGAATATTTTAGTAGCGAACCATTAAGCAAAAACCTCTTATATTTCTTCTAAGAATATTTTATTTCTGAAGTTCGTGGTAATAATATGGGAATAGAAATATCTAGTCTTTGCACAATAGTCATTGTAGTATTGTTAAAGTTTATAGTTTCTATTGGGGTCCAAGTTTGATTATTCCACAGGAAGGGAGGAGCATTTCAAGCATCTGCCGCCTACATTTAACCTACATTTAATACCTGACATGGCAGATATTGCAAATTGTATATTTAATAATTAACGTACGTACAATTGTATTGTCCGCACGTACATACACACACTATATCGCTGAAATGTCTGCGGAATCCATGGCAACAAGTTAAATCGGTTCAAATCATCCCTCTTAGTTTTCATACAATTTTTCATCGAATTTTTACTCAAAATATCGGTGGGCCAGTGAGCTTGGATGAATTAAATGGTTGTGGCAGGAAACCGTTACAAAGACTGGCGTATTTTATTTTATTTAAGGCCGTGCGGAGGCATTGCAAAGAGTACAGTGAACGATTGTGCATTGTGAGGATGAATTTAATGTGTAATTATGAAATAGCATTGGATGTCATGTTGTCAAGTTTCAGGCTAAAGTTTCCCAGCTTGAAAAAACGATCGCTGTTCTAGGCCTGGTTTATATCAGTTTAATATTATTTGGTTTTACTGAACTTTCCCAAAGTTATACTGAATATATTAGTGGTTAAAGAACAATACGAATTATACATAAATAATCAAAATAATAATCAAAATAATTGCTTTGTTCTAATTCCAAACACTATTCGATTTCCTATTCCAATCATGAGAACCGTTCTTTAAATAAGTACATATGTATGTATGTATGTATTTGTCCGTATGTATAATTCTGTGGCCACAAGCCGAAACAGCCTAACTTGGTTTTTCTTAGTTTTCAGGAGAATCATTTGCAGTTTCCCTTCATTTATTTATTTTATTATTTTTTACAGAATTGACCGCATTTTACACTTTCTTTTAGCTAAGTCACTAAAAAGCACAGAACAGTATAATGGAATGCAAAAAAATGATTTCTTTTAGGCTATGTGGTTTTTATAGAATAACTTTTATAATAATAATAATAGAATATATTTTTATGTAATAAACTTGATACAGAAACAAAAAAAAAATATTTAATAGTGGCATTAGCTCATTTTCGTCCTAACTCGAGTTAGGCGGTTTTGGCTTGTGGCCACAGAATTATTGTTAGTAAACAAAAGCAGCCAAGCACGTAGGCGCGGGTTCGCAATTCAACCTAAATACTTTCAAGCAAGCACCACAATAAGAAACTCTCCAAACTTTTCGTACTTAACTTGTTCTCCGATTTTTTTCTTTTTCCCGTTTTTGGTTTGGCCGGAACTGGCCATCGAATACAATCCATAAGTGGTCAATGCATGGCACTTGGAGCCCGTTTCTACCAAGTTTCACTGTGCTTGGTCTTAAATACGGATATTGAAAAATGCAATCTTTAATAAATGAAGCCGCGATCTAATATTGTAATTCTTAACCATCAAATAATTATGTTGCGCTAATATCAATTCTGTTTCGGGCACATAAAAACTATTCAAAGCGCATGTCATCGACTTCAGCCAAGCATGGCATCTTTTATTTTGCCGTTAATCGTGGGGACACAGACACAGTTTCTAACACACCATGAATCATAGCTTTCACTTTGTAAATAGCATGAAAACAAGAAACACATTTGCTGCATGCACTTTTCTAAAAGGAAAATATATTATTTTCCTTGAAATGGGAATTGTGATTCTAGCCGAAACAAGGAAACGAAATTCCTTCTTAAGAGGTTTGGACTTTTTCGGACTCAATTGTACTAATAGCAGCAAAATTTTAGATATTTATTATTATTTACTTACTTAGATATTCGTTAAAAAGTAAAATTATAACACTTTTTTACATTTTCAAATATTTTTTCAATAATAAATAACCTTTCTTAAATAATAATTGTATTATTTACCCTTACCCCTTAACGGGTACATTAGACATTACTCAAGACACTACAAACTTATGAAATTTGTGCGTTGCAAGCAGAAAACTTTTTAAGTTTGAAGTACTGATCTCTGGAAAGCTGCCTGTTTTCAGTGTCTGAGGTCTATGTTATGCAACATCATAGTTTTGTATTTGGTCCTAATTTTCCTTAACCTTTCATTTTTCTACCTGCTGCTTCCCTGAACTATCATTTACTTCGTTGTCATCCTCACTGAAATCTTTTTCATTGTCATTCTTAATATTCTGAGTAGTTCGCCTACATGGACTTGGTTTTTCAAGTCGAACGATTCTCTTCCACATGACCATCATAGTAGGAATTGTCTAAAAACAATTCATTCATTATTTGCTCATTCGGGGGAAGAGTCTTCGATTTTTATTACCAACTAAATGCAAACTAATGAGGTTCTACCAATAGACGATGCGAACAACTGAATTTACTAAAAAGCAGACACAGGAATTAATATTAGTACCATGATATTAGAAAATATCATGAGTCCGGAACACCCTGTATATCTATATGCGCATATATCTATTGATGAGATATCTAGTAAATACGGTGCTTGATCGATGAAATTACTCGATCAACTGTCGATCTACATTCAGTTAATAAATGACCAAATATGATTTAGGAAAATGCACAATTTTCGTTTGTTCACCAATATTTATATCCAGTGAAACTATTGACCTCATCACTAATTCCTGTACATTGGAAGAACGTTGCATCTTCGGGAGTCAGGTATATAAAAATTGGTGAATGCAGAATCTATCTCCACATTTCTGCATACTCGGTCAGCAAATTTGTTTTGTATTATACGAGTATATAACATTATTATATTATATATTTAATACTAGATACTAATACATTAAAATAGGCTATTTTCGCAGATTTTATATTATTAAATAAAATGAAGCAGTGCAGACTTGCAGCAGTACTGGCTGTTGGTGTAGCGTTAACCCTACCGGCCATTGCATTTGCACAAGATGACTCCTTGGCAGGCAGCTTCCTTTCAGGTACATTACCGATTACTCCAGTATTACTAGAGTATTACGAACAGTTCATCGAGTTTTAATGAGCTACATATTACCAGGTCTATTGGACACCATCACTAGCACAGCCGACGCTAAGGATTGTCCTGGTGTCTGTGTGCACACTTTGGCAACTCTTATTTGCTACGAAGTTCTGGACGATGTTCCGTGTCCATCGCCTAGCATGAAGTGCTGCATTGAAAATGCGCCAGGTAAAAGATTTAACTGTCTGTTATTTTTATGCCATGTTGATTTTTAATCAGTTCAAATTTATCAGGTGCGAAAAATAATACGCTGGAGCAACCAGCACCCACGAAGACTGCAACAACGACTCGTCCAACTGTGACTACAAAAAAGAAAGCAGCAGTTGCGACGACCGCGTTAACTACAACAACAACAACAACTTTAAAGCCGAAAGCACCATCAAAACGGCCAGGAACAACAACTACCAAAAATAATGCGACCAGTCGAAAGCCTGTGGCAACAACGCCATCGACCGCAAAGACAGACGTTGAAAAAGCAGATGAAACAAGTATGTTGCGAAATTCATCCCAGTTGTACGCCAGTATTTGTAGACAATCCACGTTTTATCTCTTATCACTTTAGAAGAGGCCTGTACCGGCGTCTGCGTTGCCGATAGAATCGCGGAGTACTGCGAGGCTTATCTGACCAACTCAGGACTTTGCAAGGTCGGTACTAAGTGCTGCGTCTCGCTCGATGACTACTCTAATGTGGAGTTTTCAAAGAACATCTATATACCAGCGAGTAAGTTATGAGTTTAGTCAATTGTGCATATCGGCTGTTTAAACACGCTTTAATTCCAAAGAACACATGGGCAATGTTAAAAATCAACTGAAGAAGAAGACAAGTAGCACGACGAAGGTTATACATGTTCCGAATCTTAAGGTATATTTCTACAAATACATTGAGGGATTTTGGCCAACAAATTTTCTAGATTAGCTTAAAAGAGTTTCTTCAATCTACAGAATACTTCAACTACTATCAGCGCATCAACCACAACCTCAACGACAACAGAGCCGGCGCGAACAAAAGCTAACGTAAATTCTAATGTCAACACAGCAAACCACAGCAAACTCACGAAACAACCGAAAATCCCAAAAACTACAACAATGGAACCATCAGTGGACGACGTGGATGTCGAAGAGAGCGAGGATATTGAGGAAGAGACTGTGAGCGAGAAAACTGAAAACATTAATGAACAAACTTTAAAGGAGTGCGAAGGTGAATGCATGAACGGCATCTTTGCCATCTTCTGCGATGATATCGACTCCGAAGCGTTCTGTCCAGGCGAAGGCAGCTGCTGTGTCACAGGCCAAGCCTCAGCCGGTACGACGGCCGCTACAAAAATTCAAGAACTAAACAAACCTGCAACGAAAATTAGTGCTAAGCCCGTTGCATCGAAACCGGCACCAAGTCCTGCAGTGTCACAACATCCAGCAACGCCACCAGGCGGCAATGATTTGTTTTCTCAGATCCTCTCCTTCGCAGAAAATACATTGAATGGGGCAAGCGTTTCAACAACAACATCACCACCGCCTCCGCAAACGTCACCGAAAATTCCACACTGCCCCGGCTTCTGTTTACTAACCATTATGGCAGCCTTCTGCGAAAGACCGGCGATACTCATATCGACAACAACAACCTGCTCCAGAGGTTCCGTTTGTTGTGATAATTCAAGGTAATTAAAAACTAGACCACAGCTTTGAAAATTAACGAAGCAAATCATTTTCGTAGAGTCGAACCATCGAAACCGAAACCACAACCAACACAACAAACCAGAAGGCCGCAACCGCCCCCAACTGTGGCATCTAATTTTGTTCTCAACACCCCAGTACCAGATCTACGAGAAGAATGCCCCGGCTCGTGTATTGTTAGCCTCCTCAGTTTTACGTGCTTCAGTAAATTTGCATAGCTGATAAATTATATTCACTTAACCTTTCCACAACTCATTTTGCAGAAAACGCTGAAATGACGGACCTTTTCAAATGCAAACGGTCTGGGCAAACCTGCTGCGCGCCCAAGAGCAAAATTCTTGAGAAGCAACAATACCATGTTCGTAACGATTCGTTCCCTGTCTATCCGCCACCCTCGATGCCTTTATCAGTCCCACAGTACCCACCAAAGACTCAGTACCAGTCCCTACCCCCGTACGTGCCCGCTCAGTCCTCACTGCACAACCAGCATCACCACTACCAGCAACAAGCTCCGATCCCTCCTCAGACCTACGAATACCCACATTACGGCCCAGCCTTGAGTAAGTACCTCCAAATCAGTGAGCTATTTCAGTCTTTGTCAAATCGAATCTTATATTTAATTCAGTTCCACCGCAAGCATCATCAATGCTGACGCCGTCCCTGGCCACCACCACAACCACAACCACATCCACCACCACCTCTACAACGACATCACCACGGCCTCATGTTTATTCCAAATATGTCTGCGGCGTAAAGGGCACACTCCGCAATGGTCGCTCGCGCTCGATGCATGTACTAAAGCAGGTGGCGTACTCTCGTGCCATTCATGGTATCCAAGAAAAGTCGCGTCAAATGCACTTTGATTCCTCCAATGCTACCACGAGCAGTTTGTTCAAGTCCAGCGAGCGCCTCATACTAGGCTCCGCGATCGTTCCCATACAAATACACAACAATCTAATTCAAAGTGACTTCAGCGAGCTGAACCAAGTTAGTGCCGACGAGGAAATCAAGAGCCTGCAAGAGATTAGCAATGCTAAACAGACAACTGGAAAGCCTATATCTGCACACCGTCGTAGTCGGGTTGTGGGTGGAGAGGATGGCGACAATGGCGAGTGGTGCTGGCAAGTAGCTCTCATTAATTCACTCAATCAATATCTGTGCGGAGCGGCACTCATTGGCACACAATGGGTATTGACAGCAGCTCATTGCGTCACAAAGTAGGTACCAGCATTGGTAATCCTTTGGATCTGCATTCCTGATTTTGTCTTTCCAGTATTGTCCGTTCTGGTGACGCCATTTATGTTCGTGTGGGTGATTATGACCTGACCCGTAAATATGGAAGTCCAGGAGCTCAAACGCTTCGCGTAGCCACAACATACATCCATCACAATCATAACAGTCAAACTCTCGACAATGACATCGCATTACTTAAGCTGCACGGCCAGGCTGAGTTAAGAGATGGAGTTTGTTTGGTAAGAATGTAGAAGAGATTTTGTAAAGTTGTTTAAGTAAATCACTAAAGATGTTTCTTTCCAATTTTCATTGCAAATTTTTGTATACACAAATGAATACATCGCTAGTTCCTCAGCTTTGTCTTGATAGCTTACATGGATGTCCCTTTGTAATATTATAAGAAAAGGGAACTTTTAGTTTTGTATCAGTTTTCAGTTGTATCAGAGTTTAGGGGCCTCAGTTTAACGCATGGATACTTTTTTACGTGCAGTGCACTTCTCCTTCTCTGTATTAGAAACGGAAGGAGAAGATTCCCTAAATAACTGTACTAACGTTGCATTTTTTGTATGTGTAGGTATGTCTTCCAGCTCGTGGAGTCAATCATGCTGCCGGAAAACGTTGCACTGTTACGGGCTACGGTTACATGGGAGAAGGTAATTCAGATAATCTTATATACAGAGACGACATTCACAGACCAATTTGCAGCTGGACCGATTCCACTACGGGTACGAGAGGCTGAAATACCCATCGTGAGCGACACGGAGTGTATTCGGAAGGTGAACGCCGTCACTGAGAAGATTTTCATACTGCCTGCTTCAAGTTTCTGCGCCGGTGGCGAAGAAGGAAACGATGCTTGTCAGGGCGACGGTGGAGGTCCGCTGGTTTGTCAGGATGAGGGCTTCTTTGAATTAGCCGGTCTCGTCTCGTGGGGCTTTGGATGTGGACGCATGGATGTGCCCGGAGTGTACGTTAAAGTCTCTTCGTTTATTGGATGGATAAACCAAATCATTAGTGTAAACAACTTATAGACATATAAAATAGGCAGTTATTGAAATTAGTTTCTAGGTGTATTAATTAATTTTCTAAAGGAAGTTTTATGACTTAGTTAGATCAAATTCTGTATTACGATAAATAATTTGCAAACAAATTTTGTTCGATACAAAGCTGAGATAGTTTTAAGGAATTGCAGATCAGTAATGCTCTAAGACTCATATTTTTTAAAATATTTCAATTATATGAATTAAAATATTACTTGTTACTATTCTACGGAGATAAGCATTTTTATTATTTAATTTCCGTGCACAAATTAGGTTCATTGAAAATCTAAAACTTAACTAAATAAGAAATCTGAATTCTTTTTAGGTTAGGTTTTATTTTTAGTTTATGTTTATCTGGCTATTTTGTTTTGCTGATTAATAACCATTTCATGGAATTATTTTTTCAAATAGAATAGAAAATATTTATACAAATGTTTAATACGTAAACAAAGGCTATAAAGGCTTGAAGGGTAAGAAAAATACATGGTATGTAGAAAATAAATGTACAGTTTTCGGAACAAGAGAAATTTCGTATACAGAATATAATACGTAAAAATACATGAGCTATTATCGTACATTATCATTGAAACAGAGATTATGAATTTGAAATCAAATAACTATAATAATTTTAAGTCAAATAAACATTGTTGGGTCACAAACGGATTTCCATCCTAATGCACGTAAATTTATACACCTGGATCGGCTAGATTAAAATGTCCAAATGATTGAATATTTTGCAGCGTTATAACGCTTCACTTGACTATCTAATATTTTTATGACTTCTTAATGTCTTAACTATGTTTGTTCATTGTTCAATAAATAAACGAATTACAAAATCTAAATTTGGTTCCAAAGTTTCATATATTCTAGCCTTTACCCTACCCAGCAAACTTGCCCAGGTTGAGAAATCAACAATCTTCGCGACTGTTCGCACTTTCCAGTTATAATAATAATAGAATAATTTTAATAGATGGTGAAATGATTAATCCTTCCTCCTATATTGGAATATGGGAGAGAGGAAAGATTAATTATACATATACTATATTAGTTATACATATACAATATATTATACTATATTGGTATACAATAGATATTATAGATAAAATTGAATCAGTTGAGAAACAATTTTTCCTTTTTGGCTTATACAATATCTCCCGGAATAATTTGCCAAACTTGCATTCCCGATTATGATTCCCGATTCGAGCTGATCAATCTTCCATCTTTACTGCAACGGCGAATTATGCTAAATTCCATCTTTATACTTAAACTGCTGTATGGTTACATTGAAAACTCTTATCTGTGAATCGCCGAAAATACCGTGTCTAGTAGGAAACCCCTCTAAATTGAATCTTCTCTTAAACAAAGTTGCTTGTAACTCGAGTATAAGTATGTATGTATTCCATACCAACCTTTTGCATTCTTTTAAATATTTTTTGATATAAAAGCTTTGGCAATCGAAGAATAGCGTTAATCCAAGTGTTATATCATATTTTTACATATATCTACACTATACCCAATATAGAACAAGTACATTGAACAGAAGTGACTGAAGAAAAACTTTTCTATGTGTTCAGTAATAAGATCGAAAAACTATCACCGGCATAAAATATTTTCCAACAGAAAAAATATTTAAAACTGTACATTCTTTCGTAGTAAAAAACCTAGACAACGAAAAGAACTCGGTATCAATGCAACGGAAAAATATTCAATTTCCAAAGGTCTCGAACTGCTGAACTAAATTTAATAATAGTAAAGATAGATTTTCAAATGCAAGTATACGTTATTAGGTAATACATTTGCCATTCGTTCATTCATACAACCGGAGTATTTATGTTTACATACATAAGTACATACGTATGTTTAGAAAAGGGTCTTTCATTTATCTGTGGAAAGAACGTACGTGAAAAAAGGCGGCGTCTTCCTGTTACAATATCCAATGTTACAATATCAGTATATCAGTATAATGAAGATCCTTAAAAGGCGTTTAGATCCAGGCATTGCAAACATATCAGTCAAGCGACACGGTTTGCTGAGAAGATGCTGCATTCACCTCAAGTAACTGAATCAGTGCTGCCCTCCTCACTGCTTTCATGCCCGCGTATGTGTGCGATTGGCAAGTGTGTGTGTTCCCTTCTAGGTTTTATTTATGCTGCTTTTTTGTTGCTCTTGCTGTTGCTGTTGCTGTTCGTCCGTTACTGCTTCCCGCCATTCTAACCCTTTAACGCAGTCCTTGCGCCAATATATCTGTACAGCCAGCCAAGGCAACAACAACAACCACGCAAGTAGAAACAACACCAATGAAACCTTCGAGGAAGGCAACGCAATCGCCGAAACGGACAAGTAAGCAGCGGCGTGTGCTTTTCAAAGAATAGAAATCATCCAAAGACGAAATCGCAGACATAATTTCGTCTGATTTCGGCAAGAGCGGACGCAAAGGAAACCGATCTCGCAGCTTCCGTAAAATCTTTTCGTTTGAATGCGATTTCGCGGTCAGAGAAATTGGTGACTGGTATTTGTAACGTAGTCAGCGAAATTAAACAACAATAGCAAAAATTGCAATTTAGTTAATCGGATATCGTGCATGTTCGCTGTAGCTAAATAATCGTATCCCCTTAACTTTTGTGTTCAATTAGCCTGTTGCGCCTGTAGATTTCGCTCGCGTAGTGCCGGGCGCAGTGCACTCACTCCGGGCTCCTTTGCCCATTTGCATGCTTCGTTTTTCGTTTCGCTCTCTTTTGGATTTTGTTTGTAGTTCGATTGTAATTTTGCAAAACAAAACGAAAAATACAAAGAATGGAGTCTGCGAGCGGAAGCGATGCAAAGAAAACTATCGTCAGCACGATAACTACACCCACAACAGTAAGCACAACAACCACGTCAGCAGTCGGTGTGGCCAGTGCGCCTGCGGACAACACCAACCACAAAAGTTCATCATTGCTACTTGCCAGAGGAAGTAGTGTAGTATCACCTCCCAATAGTATCCAAAAGCAGCAACAACAAATATTGCAGCTCGACACTAAACAAGAGGAAACTAGCAACTTATCGCTGGCAAATATAATGGCCGAGGGTACACGATCGCGCTGTGGTGCCCCATCCACATCGTCCAGTCCAACCTTAAGTCCGCCCGGAAAAATTTTTGGACGCAATGCAAATGGAACAAGTGAGTTTTTATTTGACAGATTAAAAACGATATTAGTTAAAGATAATTCAGAAAATTTAGAAAGAAAAAACTGAAACCAAAATTGTCGGATGTTCGTGCCGACCTGAGCTTGGTTCATTGGTACATTAATTGCTTTCGCCTACTTCGAATACCCTTATTTGTGGATTTTTAAAGGGCTTTCTTCGAAATGATTGGTCCTTTCTGTATTTTCAATTTAGGGATAGATAATGTGAAAGTAGACGGATCACGTCTTTTTCAGGAGTAATTATTCTTAATACAGAATGTTCGGGAATTAAATTCTATCGTTATAGTCCCTATATTCTTATTCACACAAAGTGTCCTTTAGTTTTTGTATAAAAAGTAGGCGAAGTACCTTTTCACCTTCGGGTGGAGAGTATTTAAATGAGAACTTTTCAAATGCCATTTAAAATCGTACATCATTTGAAAATAATAACATACTACAATTTTGTGATTTAATTTCAAAAATATATTATAAATATTCTAGACCAGTGTTGCCGCCATAGTCAAGGGCAACATTTGCATATGTAACGGTCTTTTCTGTCTAACAGTTTACCAGTTTGTCAGTCAGAACATCTTCACTGTGGTTCTCTTTGTATGGTTAGGTTCTGTGTTATGTTCTTTTTCTGATGATATTGCAGCATAAAATTGTTTCGGGTTACATAAGTCGGAATAAATGAAGACATAACCGAAATAACTCATTATTCTAAAGAAACTGATCTTGAATGAAATGTTATACAATTTAGAGAACTTGCATAACCAGAAAGTCCCAAGCTCAAATTATTTTCTTTTAATATTAAAAGCCTTAGTTTATAGCATAAACTAAATAAATTGTGTATGTTAACTTAAGCTAACACGTGTTGATCATGTCAATTGTCAATGTCAGATTATTAATGCTCTGTTTATAGCCTACGTTGTGTTGCTTCTTTCATTTCTTTATTGCCTTATCCATTCCTTGTCTCTAATATTTTATCCATCTAGTATTAAGTTCGAATTTAGTTTTATAGACGAGAGTTTTACTTCACACTTGATGGTCCTTAGGATATAGTATAATTGAAGTTAAGCTTTTTCTAACATAATCAAGGAATAAAAATATTAAATTAAAAATTTTTGTGTATAGAATTTATTTGGAAGAAAGAAAAGGAGAGTGAGAGGGAGAGAAACTGAACACGTCTCCGTCATGTTGAAGTATTGAAAATAATGAACCCTCCCAACGTTCGTTAAACGCTCACTCTTATTTGGCATTCTTAAGTTTTCTCCTGATAGGCTCAAATCGTATGCTTCGTTTTCGTTGGTTAAGATCAAAACTACCCTCACAGGATGTAGTGTTACCCTAGCTGAGGAGCGAACTTCATGCCAAGGTAAAGAATAGAACTGCATGCCAGGGAATAATGAGAAAATAATAGAAATACATATACGTCTTCTACACGCACAAATACACTCGAACATACTCGTACATATGTACATAATACACTTTGTATTTGCAATATTCTTTGATTATGGGCATAGTGCAGATTGGAGCATAATTGTTCTCCTCTGTTCTCACATTTATGTTAATTAAAAAGCGGTTTTTAATTATGGTCAGCTACTAAAACTCATTACTATTCAAGGCGAATTCAAGTACTACCAACGAGAAATATGACCAGACAGCACGAAGGAACGTAGGGAACAAACACACAATTTTCCAAAAAAAGTTGAGTATTTAGAGAAAGGACTCACTTCTTATAGCGAGAACGACGGTTGCTTTTTGCTCGCGAGCCTGTTAAAATATGCGCAGTAGTTTTTGTGGTCTCATCAGCCATTGCTTGCATCCTCGGAGCGCAGTTAGACATTAGCACGTACAAAGCAGCGCATTTCTTCTGAATGCAGCTTTGCGGCGTGCAGCCGTCGCTGACGCATTGCCGCTTTATTGCTGCCACTGGAATTTTGATCGACAGGAATTCGGTCGTTTAAAAGCTCTTGGACTATCGTATACGACAAATTCTTGTGTTTTTTGCGTGCAGACGCAGCCGACTGAACTTGCAGACGCGCTCGTATTGTTTTTGTCGCTATTGTTGCTGGAATCCTTACGGGTCTCTGCAATTCTTTCCCGGTGCTTATTTTCCAGTTTTTCTTTTCTTGCGCAACATCTTCAGAAGCAAAACAAACATTAACAATAATCGCAAAACATACAATAACATTAATAGCAGCAAAAAGAATCGAAAGCAAACTAAATTAAAAATAAATATTGTGCATTAAAATCACGTATCATTTATTTATTGCTTTAAATGCGTTCCTGCCAGTTCTCAGAGACCTGATAAGAAGACTTCTTAACCTTAACCCTTGGCTACCGATACTTGTGTCTCTTCGTCCTTGGCGTCCTTATTTGGAAAAAAACATTCTCAGGTATCAAGGTGTCAAATTGGCGCGGAAAGTACATACATTTCCAAAGTTTCAATTTCGTTGTGAGATATCAGGCGATAATAAGATGAGAAAGCATTACAATTTGATTAAAACTTCAAATATGAATGAATAGTACTATACTATACTATATAGTAATATACTCGTAGACGTGCCCACTCCACAGGGGTAAAATGGTGAGCGATATACAATAGTTCGACGGCAATATTTACACACATACTTTCTTACGTATTACTAAGTCACTCCTTACATTCCTTAGTACATGTATGCTCTTTTCATTATCGAATTCATCGCCACTCCTGTTGAGTTTATCTCTTCATTTATCCATTTTCGAGTAACGAATGTCTGGGTACCTCGAGACCCGTCTGCTAAACTGGGCAGTGAGGAAGGCGCAGCCAATATTGCTTTGGTTTGCATAATCAGGATTACACTTCTGTCTACATCTGCGTCACTGTGACCTGTTACTGCGTCTTGTGAATGATTGTGAATATTTTTAAAATTACTTACGTACTCATGCCATACTTGGGCCTCATTAGGTGACTATAGTACATAGTTTACTATTCCCAGAGCTGTATTCTGTGATGTCCTTCTGAAGCAGCATCTCACAATAAATTCCTGCAGATATTTTCTACAATAATTAGGCTTTTCTATACATTTAGTCATATTTTAAAATGTTTTCCGGTATACATTTCCGGCATTCCTCTTCAAATATGATTTGTATATAAACCAATTTAGCCGATTTGCCATTTTCAGGGTCTGTATTAGTATTTCTATATGTGAGCTGGCTGTTTCGATTGACCAAAGTACGAAGTACATTGTGTTTAACCTTAATAACGAGGGCATATTGCAAAAGGCAATATGTTCACAATTATACTCGCACATTGTACAATGTACATGCACAAAAGACTTCAATTGAAATTTTAAATATAATTTCAGAGTAAAAAAACCCATTTCTCAGTTTTAGGTACGAAAGTTCTCAGCTGTTGGAAATAATTCCCACAAAAATCCTAAACATTAAGCCCAAAAAACAGAATTAAACGAGTATGATAAAAAAAATCGATACATAAAAAAGCGCAACAACAAAAGATAACCGATCCAAAGGTACAACTAACCATCCAGTTGTTGTTGTTTTTCTTTTATAAGTAATTCTAGTAGAAGACGCTGATTATGATCCTGTTTCAGTGTAGTCGATGTGAATTTGAATAAAGGATAAGCGTTTTTGCTGCTGTAATTTTTTTATGTGAATGTGAAACCAAGTTTTTTTGCTTTTTGTTTAACAGAGCAACAGAAAGGGTTACGTCCATACTGTCTCTGGACTTTTTTCAGAAAAATTTGCATTTTTTTCCATTCGGTTTTTACTCTTATGGGAATGAATGTTCGAAATTGTGTGTGATCAATTGTAGTAATTTGAAATGGAACCATTTCTCAATATAAGGTAAATCAGGGTAAATTTATATTATTAAATTGCTTTTTTTCTTCGTAAAATACCATCCAAATACCATCCAATACAATATTTGTAAATATTATGTGCATGTTTTGCAGAATTCACAGAATTTAGTTTGATTCTCATCACATTTGGTTTACATATTATGTAAAGTCGCAAGTAAAATATACAACTCATATCTTGTAAAATTAAGAGGTATTAAAGGGCTAATTAGAAAAAACTTTGGCCTGGCCGGAGCTCAAATACCCTGCACTCAACGGCATATGGTAGAGTGGACCACAACGGACCAAACCTATCTTTAAATCGGCATTCATTTTCAGAAATCGTAAATCCTAATACGAGAATTAAGGACGAGATTTAAATTTTCTCGTTATAGTTGACTTCGATATGCTGCCATGCTGTTTTAGAGAAAGGCTCCCTCAGGGTGCCAAATGTTATTCCGATATCTACACAGGTTTCCGCTCACTCACACAGACAAAAGGACGGACGGAGAGGACTAAATCGTCTTCGGAGGTGACACTGATCAAGAATACATGAACGGAAAGACTAACCTAATATAATAACTTTTTAATCTCGGGTGTGGGGTATAAAAACCATTCAAGTGCGGCTATTTTTTGTGTTCTGAAGGGGTGCACACTAAACTAAAAGGCCTCCATTATTACATATGTACATGAGGAACTGAAATAACCATACTTTTCTTTTTTGTTACAGTGATTGCCACTTCGCGTCCCAGTAATGAGGCTGAAATCCAGCTCTATCGCGTGCTCCAACGTGCTAGTCTCCTGGCTTACTACGATACGTTGTTGGAAATGGGCGGCGACGACGTGCAGCAGTTGTATGAAGCAGGCGAGGAAGAGTTCCTCGAGATTATGGCCTTGGTTGGCATGGCCTCGAAGCCTTTGCATGTGCGTCGCTTGCAGAAAGTCTTGCATGAATGGGCCAACAACCCAAACTTCTTTCAGGGTCCCATAGTTTCAGGGTCTACAGGTGAGGAATGCATACTCAATTCTTGAATGTGTACATTAATTTTTCGTCGTTTTCTTCAAGGTGTTTGTGAGATCACTCCAACCAAGGCAATATATATTCCCGAAACTGCTGCACCTACGCACTCGAAACTTCCTTCCATCGCCAATGTATTCAATCCCACTCCTCTCATAAGCACCACGCACACGAATTCCACACACCCAATGCCACCACTAACTACCTCTACAGCTCTTGCCCCTGTCGCTGGACTACAATCAGCCCTTTCATACCCCTCTTTATCTTTAGCTTCTCCAGCTCCGTCGCAGTCTCAGCCCAAACAGCAGCAGCCCAGCGGAGTCACCCATCACGTCACCTCAAGTTCCCCGCAGCTAACACCCGTCCTAACCGAAATTCAAGTGGCACGCGTAACCATGGGCGCTGAGAAGATCGCACGTCAGCTGCCGCAACGCGAGCCGCGGGCTCAAACCTCGAAGAAAAGGACCAGTCGGGAACTAGAGCAAGTGATTGCCATGAGTGAGCACGATCCGCGGCGTATGGATGAGATTCGTAAGTATTCCGCTATATACGGGCGATTCGACTGCAAAAGGCGTCCAGAGAAACCACTGACTTTACACGAAGTCTGCGTTAACGAAGCGGCAGCCCAACTTTGTAGACTTGTGCCTGCCCTCCTTACACGACGCGATGAGCTCTTTCCACTAGCGCGCCAAATCGTTAAGGATGCAGGCTTCGGGCATTCGGCCAGCATAGCACGGTACGGAGGTCTGGTACCGCACACGCAGGTCAATCAAACTCAGCGTTCGAGTGTGTCGGTGGTCGACTGCGAGTCCAGCGACACCAGTTCGATGACGCCAAAGAGACCTCGCCTGTCGTCCACTGACACTGCGATCACGCAGGAGTCCACTCGGGTAAGGATGACATAGTGTCAACCAGTGATTGAATTTGCTGGGCGCTGTGTAATCATGCTTCTGCTTTAATGCTTAATAATGCTTACAGCTAAGAAATCTAATGGGTTTGATGGGGTTCGCATTATTCAAGTGGTAAATTATTATCGAAACATTAAGGAAATAATTTTCTTTTCAGCAAACCACAGCAAAAGATATCATTTATCTCGTTGGCTGTATTTGGCAGTAATTGAGCGCTTAGGTTTCAAACGAATCGTGTACTTAAGGATCATGTAACAAACGTGATCTCAATTTGTTGAAAGTTCTCAACGGTGTATATGGCCTGTGCCGAAATTCGTAATTTATGGCCAGAGCGCTAATATTTCACTCTGGTCTACGGTTTATCTGGCATGCTCTTTAAGCCAATAACTCGCAAAAGGTTATGTTATACTGGATGCGACTGTGTTGGAGTTTAATTATAATAGACAATTTTTTGTTGAGCTTAATCGTTAATCTTAATAATATTAGTTCGTTAACTAACTCGTAAATTTAACCACAAAAATTCCTTCTAACAAACCACTTTCCTGTATCCTCACATCCTTTTAGTATATCTGTGATTTGTACAATTCTAGCAATTGTTTATTATAGCATGCTATGTAAAAATACATATCTTTAAATGTTGAAGTAGTCGTAAGTATACTCTATTCACTGTATTCACCTCTTGAGACGTTTTATTTCTTCCCAAAGCATTTTTTAGAGTTGAAATTGAACATTAAACTTATTTGCATGACTTCGTCTATTCTCCATTATGTGTTCTATTGAAGATATGCATGGAATGTGGTAATGTGTGCCATTCAATAACTTCTTAATTCATTCGCCCTTTTAGATGCATTCAACAGGGAAAGTGAAACTCTTTAATGGATATAATTATTAGAATTAGAACTTATAAATAAATATACATTCTTCTACAAATTTGAAGCACTTTATTCAGTTCGAGTTCGGAAATTAGGCTTCGGCTTTCTTTATTGTTCTTTTATTGCTCTTTCGTTGAAGTTATACTGTATTGTATATTGTACTGGTTTATTTTATTTGTTTATTAGAAACCTATTTAAAAAACGTAATGTAAAATGTCTTTGAGTTTTATTTCATCCTCCAAGCTTTTGCTTTAACTCTGCATATTATCCAAATATTTCGAAAAAAGGGGATAAAATGTATACATAAACAAATATTTCAAGGAAAATTTGGACGATTCGCGCTTCAACTTGTTCGCTATGTATCAAAAGTTCTCAAAGCCGCCATTCGACCTCTCGGACATTGCAAAGTTTCCGTAAGTTCAAGTTGTGTGCTTGTACCTTTAAGTACACACCCTATAATTGCCCCAAGCTTCTGAATATTTGTAAAGCAATCCCTCTTTCAGATTAGTTAAATCGCACTATGATGATAACGATGACTCGCGCTTCTCTTTCAGTAGCTCAAGTTCGCCGTCACTTCCAGTAAGTATGCAGATCTGGAATAAAATACAAATACAAGATACAAATACAAATCTGAGCATCATTTGATCAGGGATGTGACCTGTATATTTAGTTAGTTTATTTAGTTTATTAAAAGTTATTCAGCTATACAGTCAGCTGTATTAAAAATATGTAGTTAATTTTAAAACCTTTTTATTATGACGTTCTCCTTCATTTTGAAATTATAACGAATTGACAGACTCGAAATTGTAATCATAGCTCTGAATTTAAATTTAAACATAGAACTGGATGTAACAATGCAATATTAAATACTTTAGTTCGTCTTTTTTTATTTATTTTTATTTTATTTTTTACAATATGTAACATTCAAAACTTTTGAAATAATGGACAAAATAGTTCTCTATGATCAAATTTCATTTCATATTTCTGATGTGAGCAGCAGAATACAAGTTCAGATCCCGAACGGGAATTCGAAGATAGCCCAGTCACGTACGTTGTCGATTCAGCGCCGAAGTCCTGCAGTCCATACCACTCTCTGCAGCCCAGAGCATCGACATTACCGGAGTGCCAGAGTGCTTCCATCAACCTAACGCATGGAAGTCCTGTAGTCGAGTCAACAGACACACTTGCCTTGACCTCGTCATCTCTGGGGGTCGAAGTACTATCAGCTGCTGGGAGCCACATCATCGCTGTCACTAATCCTGCCCTGGCACTGAGTCCAACGCTGAACGATAACTTGACCATTAAGCGAGAAATCGGTTCGCCGGACGTCTGAGAGACTCCTAATATTGTATCTTTTATATAAGTTTGTGCAATTTATTTACTATGACGAATAAAAACTTCAGAATTCAAATACTGATGATCCTACTAATAGATTATAATTAGATTATAAGGTAATTAGAGCCAATTGGTATTCGAATACGCTGTGATTTAGACAATTGAATGTAAGTGCGACAGATTTAATAAAAACTGAACAGAAAGGTTTCGCTGTTTAATTCATTTAGTTGAGTGGGTTGAGTTGGGAATTGAGCTGAATTAGTAATTTGGTCTGACAATAATAGTTATAATACATGTTATGCAAGTTGGCATGTGAAATAATGAAATACTCGTATAATAACAAACAAGCATTAATTTAAACACATAGTAATAAATTATTATAAATTATTAGACTTGCTATAGCTTCTTATAACTTGTTATACTTTTATCACTACTGATTGAAATTATATACTTGTATATATTCAAATAAACTTCAAACTTGTTTTCAAATAAGAGAAATGAGTTACTAAAAGGTTTCAGAAGAAAAACTTTAAAGACGTCTAACAATTTCACTGAGAAAGCATGAGATTCAAGGTCTATAATCTTAAAGTATCCCTGAAAAATTGTACTAATAATTTTTGGTGGCTTGTTTTAAAATCCCTATTTTAAGGTAGCCCGAAATATTAACAAGTGAACCTCTGCTGACGATCGAATCGGGTATATTATCACAACATCCAGTAGTTGTTATGCTCACAGAATAAATAATTCGATTTTTTATTGACACTATAAATATACGAGTCGTTTATGTCGTATACTTGTGCTAAGAATAAGTATTTTTTTATCTTAAACTATTTGTAAAGCCCCTTTGTTTCCCATGGTCTTAAGAAATAATCTCTCTTCGTTATTCCGCAGAACAATTATTTATTCCACAACAATATGCAAATTCTTTAAAGTCTCTCCGATGTCTCGACTTACCGAGTATATTCGCTCGATCATCTTCATCATCATTATCCAGAATCGTCACTGTCACCCGGCCGAACATGTCGGGGTAGAAGAGCCTCTGCAATCTTACAATAGCATACACTGCTGGTCATAAAAAATTATCTGTACAAACAATGCTGTCAAAGGGTTGCCTACTACTGTCTCCATAATCCCAGGGCAATATGCAAATTGAATACCCAAAAAAATGACCTTAAACAGTGTAGCATGAGACCAGCTCACAGGCAGCATACAGAAAGCTACACTGAGCGAGAAACAAAAAATCCCAAATGAAATTCACCCAGTAAATCCCTGGAGTCATGCGTCCTAAATGAGCGTCGTGTAAATGGGAATACGTGTGTATGTGAAAAACGTGAAATCAAATGAAAGGTATGGGAAATACTTACACATTTATTTAGTTTACATCAGGTATAGTGAATATTCCGGAGGATCTTAGTTTATCTGTAATGAATTTGAAGAAAAATATTTAGAAATCACATTTAATATTGACTTGAACGACGATGAACTTGTTGCTGTTGGGAATGTGCAAGGAATGTTTAGTATCGTATCTCATCTGCTGTCGAAAGTGATCTACTCAATTCTGGATCTAAATACCGATATATTCGCTTTTATTCGATGTTCTTGATCATTCTATGTCCAGCCGTCATTACTTGGCTCATATATTTACGACATTTCTAGCAGTATTTAAAAAGAATAACTCATTTCATTTAACTGAAAAACTTATCTCAAAGATTCGAACATCTGTCAGAAAAGTTCACAAAGAAAAGGGTGTAGGATGTTATCAAGAATTGGGCAAGCCGAAGACAACACTTTTTTGGTTATATTAATTCTGTCTTACTGTGAAATCGTCAAAAATATTCTCACGAGAAAGTGAATCCGAAAAGTTATCGCACTAAATAACCTCATAAAAACATAAGATACGAAAAGCAATTCAAAAAAAAACTAATTTTTTATAAAAACGACCAAAAAACGAAAATCAACACTTTTATTGTTCGGACGAGCGCAGACAACCCTTTATGTGATCATCCTTGTGCCGCAACGTAATCTGCATACAGAATTATGAAGGATGAAACGAAAGCGAGGCTACGTTCGAGGAACACTCGTACGCATTCGACGTGCGCAACCACCACCGTCAGTGCCCATGTGCATCGGTAGGTAAACACAAAATGATAAACACTTTTTTATACACACGGTTTTTTTGGTTGATTTTTTACCACTTTTACATTTTTTTTTTGGAAAAAATAAAAAATTATTTAAATTCCAACGTGAGAAATTTTTACGTTGACCCTGTAAATGAGGAGGTTGAATAAACTCACATCCTGAGAAATGCAGTCAATTAATAAATAACCCGATCTTTTTATATTGAACATGTAATGTGTGTGTACATTAGATCCAATATTTATACTTACTTTATATATATGTATATACAAACGTACAAAATTATACTTTCGAATAATTAAATATTTAGTGTACATTGCTCTACATTACAGATGCACAGCTGTAATTTCAATTACATCCATATACATGCTGTGTTATAGAGATTCAAATACACGCAGATAAAACAGAACACAAGATTTAAGAACTGCGGATTTCTTATCATTAAGTAAATCGGATCATTAAAAAAACCGACTGTTTAAAAAGCAAATATTTGTTTACTGAACCTCGGGAAGAAAATTAAAATAACAAAGAACCATATCTGTATATGCTCCACTGGAATCACCTTGGATGCATTCCTTTTTCCCTCACAGGTTTCCAAAATTAGGGGTCCTGCTGCAGTCTTGATTGCGGCTGTGGTTAAAAAGTAGAATTAACTTTCACCCGCGTTTTCACCCCAATTGTTCTTACCGTTGCAGTGAACTAGCTAGCGTCTTATAATTTCAGACTCTGCATTCACCCTTACTGAGTGGAACAGATGTAGGATCTTGAAAGGAAATCTTTGAGGGGATCTGTCAGACTTAGATCACATCCTTCTGGTTTCGTGATTTATTATTCCATTTATTTACTAGTATTTTTTATTGTACGTAAGTTGAGAAATGTCGGGGTGCATAGGCTCGTCAACATTAAAATTCGTGTTTCACAACAGAATAGCCTATAAATCGAAGTTATCAAACATACTTATTACACTTTAATTGGCGATATACTCGCAGTTGCGCAAGTCCCTTCGCAGAACCCAGAAATTGCAACCTTACTTATTTGCATATTGCAATATGCAAATAAAATTATCTTCACCACTTAAGATCGTTTTTGTCTGCAATCTGTGCATTCTATTCGATGAGAAAACATTAATGAAGCCATCAACGCGAAAGCAAACGTGCTGAAATACACATCTCAGGGGTCCACGTGACAACGCTTCATCAATTGAGTGCGATTACTTGCATTTGCGGAAATCTTTGCTAATCTATCGACGATCGGTTGACGAGGGTTCGCGCGAGGCTTGCACCAAAATAAACACGCACACAAGTCAACGAGAACAGCCACAGGAACAAAGGATAATGAGGATCTACGGTTGCAAACAGTATTTGTTTGCAAAACATCATTATTGAATGTACATACGTATTGAATGAACGTACTCGTATGTCCATAGCTATTCGCAAAGAAGGGAACGAAGGCAAGATAAACAAAAGTCAACTTATAGAAAACGAGCAGTGATCGAAGACAATCGTTTGAAAGTGCAATTATTATGCTATCAATAAGAAGAATGGAGACTTTGAGACTTTCAACAAAGAACTAACAAGAGAACGGCGTGAAAAAGAATTCCTATCCATTTCCCATATACAATATATACATCTATATACATCTATATAATATACACATATATTTCTCTATAATTATACTACTAGTACTATTATACTTTTTATATATGTATGTAGTTATATTTATGCAGTTATAATTATATAGATTTAATTGTTTCTAACACTAAAAAATTGCCAAGCTTTTGGAGTTATTTGTTTTTCTTCTTATAAAAAGTATGCTTTATTAAAAACAAAGTGAAGAGTTCAAACACAAACTTTGAACGATTCAGATCCATTTGTAGCGCTAAATTGTGTCTGCTATTTTTTGCTCTATCCAGTCCATGAAATATTGTGTGCTTGTATAAACACCCAGCACACCCGGTCGGGCACAGCCTACTCCATAGGAAACCACACCAATCAAATAGTAACGATTATCACCTCCGAAGAGCTGTAAAAGCATAGATATAGACCATACCGAACCCAAACTCCGAAACAATTTTTTTGAAAGGCAGAAACTTACCTCAGGAATCATGAGCGGACCGCCGGAGTCGCCCTGGCATGTATCCATACCACCCGATAAAACGCCAGCGCACAAGACCGCCGAGTTAAACTGCTTCTCGGAAAACAAGCGATTGATTTTCTGGTAATTATCCATGCAGACTTTGTTGTCGTAGACAGGTATTTGAAGTTCTTGCAGGACGTTGGCGGATCTTCCGCCTTCCATGGTTTTGCCCCAGCCCACTACGAATGGGGAATGTTTCACGTAGGACTTTTGACGCAGCTCGTTGGTTCTGGGCATACATATGGGCAATATGAAATCTACAGGATTAGATAGGATATGAGACTGAGTGGACCCGGAAACATTACTATCATGTCAATATTATTATTATCATATTTTTATTGATATTATAATAGAAAATATTGAAATTAATAAGTTTATAATAATACGTAAAACAGAATTATTATAACCTGAGAATTCCACATTTCGCTCCAAGTATAACAGAGCGATATCGCTGTGGCCATCCCGCCGATCGTAGTTCGGATGAACTTCTTTCTGAAATAAAAATGGTGGTAACTCGTGAACTGATCACGCATATCCTCGTACGCACCCTGACGATTCGAATGTCAACATGAGCAGCTTCCGTGTCCGTCGTCAAATCGTGTTCACCCAGTCTTACGTATAATCTGTAGGAAATAAATTGAAGGCCCAGAATTGGTTAGTATATGTTCGACGTTAAGGATTCATTGTGAATGACATACAGATCTCCGCGAATGCAGTGGGCCGCAGTCAAAACATGGCGTGCTGTTATTAATGCACCTCCACATTTAAAGGGCGAAGCAGACAATTCGGATTCGTAAGCCAGCAAGGCTACCCAGGGCCAGGCGCCCCTCTTGCTTACTTGACCGCCCACTATTTTTTTGTTGGAGTTCTTTGCATAACCGCATCCCTCATCCTCAGTTGGCAATCGGCGTGGAATCACATTGTTTGAGGACTTAGTAATTGCAGGACTTGTTGTCATTATTTCATTTCTTGGACAACAAACTGTAGAGCCTGAGTTCCCGCAAATCCTATTCGACGCACGTAGGAAGTTTGCGAAAACTTCGTCCCTCTGCTTGTTTAGTAGCTTATCGAGGAGCTCCTGACATGCTTCCAGTGCTGCAGGATTCAGAACAGCAAGAAAAGGCAATAAGAACAACATTCTGGGCCAAAAACTCACCTATGCAATTTCCTTCACGCATATCGGGTCCACGGCAAGAAGCACTGGACTGTGCCGCTGAAGGGACTATGCGTGTCCCTTTTACTGTCCTCTGAGTTGTGCTCTCGGTTGTTCTTTGGGTTGTCATTTCTTGGAGTGGTCTTGGGGAAGGCAGGAATGGATTCTCGCTTTGTGGGTTTCTTGTGCTTGCGGGTCTGTCGGGTTTTTCCGTGGGAAAGACAAAAGTTATGTCTTCTGTGCTCGGACTATTTTGAGACTCGTTGTTCCTGACGGGACTTCTGCAACATACCTAACAGGGGAAGAATTAGAAACGATTGTTATATTGGGTTCAAGGATGATATTAATTGATATGAGTATCTTAAAACTTCACCACTGGATCTCCGTTAATATTTCGAGTGCCACAAGCTCGTTGGAGAGCAAAAACGTACTGTTCCGCCGCTCTGCGGTTCTGTGTTCGGAATACGTTCACCACCTGTGGGCAGAAGCTCAGCGTAGTGCAGAAACCGTAGTCATTTCGGGGGGTGACGCAATTTCCTGGTGTGAAAATTATATCAAACAAACAAATGGTTATTTAATAATAATTAAATTAAAAGAAGTGAACTAGATTTCTCTATTGTGCTCGAGATTAAGATTGGACAGGGATAATATTGATACCAAGCGTACAGATACTCAATTTTGTCTTCGTATTTTACTTCGATCTATTCAACAACAACGTAGAATAAAATAACACCATAATAAAGTAAGATGATCATATAAAAAAGGAAGAAATGTACTAAAACAACGTACTGACTTGCTACTAAATATGTGTGCAATGGATCCAGGCTTTAATAGAGTCTTCGCTATTAGCAGTGAATAAAATAAGTAAAATATCTCTAGTTAGTATAGCCCTTGTGATTGTAAATAGACAGTTATTGTGTGCACTATTGTAAACATACACAATATATAGGAGAAAGTAAACAGAAAATAAGAAAACTGAACATTACTTAATTGAGCTACTTGAAAATAATGAAAGATTTAAACGATAAAACCAAAGATTTAAGAAGCGTACTCGACGTTGATATTTTAGTTACGGAGTGAAAGTTTAAGTAAATGTAATAAAATAAATAAAATAAAGAGTGAAATATGTATCAGAAAGCAACGAGATTGGAGACCGAGTTCCGAAACAGTTATTATTCAGTTAATATTGGGTTATAAATTATTCATAAGTACTCACATCACTATAAACAATTGGTGATAATGTCAATAAATGTCACTGTACTCAGTGCTAACTGAAACAACAAGTAGTTGAAATACCATTTTAACAATCAGATATGGGAAACTTACAATAATAGCTAAGGTAGTAATAATAATAGCCAATAGTAAGGCTAATAAATACTAAGGAACTGGCGTTGAACTGATGTAGAATTCATCATATGACTATTGTCGCCCTGTTAAATTTTAATAGAGACATTTTCGTGTTAGTGGAAGTAACCGCATTCAGTTTCAATGCAATATTCAATGATTTTATTAGACACTTAGAATATTAAACATTCCCCGGCGTCGCAAAAATCAAAAACGCAGTTTCCAAACCGGTTTCGCGTACCAAAGTGTTGCTAAATACGTCAAAGGTGTGTGTTTTGATAATGTTTTTTAAATTCTATGTATTAACATGTATTTACTGTTAATACGAGACCGATTTACCGAAAATAGTAGACTGTTTCTGTTGGGAGTTGGTGCGATGTATTGCATGAGAATTTCGAACTCCATTCATGAAGACCAAAACTCCACACCAAATTTTGTTTATAGCGAACGATTAAACGAACTCTAAATGTTACCTTGATAAAGCACATAATACATAAATCGTACATAACATAACAACCTTGACCACTTTCTTGCTATGAAAACGTAAATGTTATAAACATGAATTCAACCAGACTTTAGGGCACTACTTTCGGGTTGTCAGAACCTTGAATACCCTGCACCCTTCTAACCCTCGTAACCTCTTGTGGCAGATGCTTGACTGAGTAACTTCATTTGTATAAAGCAATGTTATTATTTACACACGCAGCATAAACCTAGAACAGTGTCCTTGAAGCTCTCAATAATCACAAATTACCTTTTCATTTTCAAGAGTCTATAAGCATATCGAGTAACGTAAGAATAAAACGTCCAGAAATCTCCCTTTGAAAACTCATTGCGAAAATTATTAACTGTCCAATAAGAACACATCTACGTACATTATGAGGTGTTAAGTTCTTACCTTGTCCATTGATCCACTGTGCATAAACCGACACACTGCAGACGATGCTTATGAACGAGTATAGAAAATGTTTCATTTGGATTTCGAATCTTGGCTCTTATGCGATACAATAAAATATCGATACTATCGTACAATAAGTACGATATTTTAGATTAATTTACTAGGCGTATTTGAAATTCTTGAAAATAAACACCAACAAGCTTAATGAACTAAGTTAACGAATTATCTGATATGTTGGTTAGCGTCAATGCGATATTCTTCGACTGAGATATAGAGCAAACTGCGGTTAAGATGAATTGGGAATTGCTAAACCTGTCACGATCGCGAGCGTATTTAAACTGTTTGGTGTGAACAGAAACAGCTTTGAATGAAGCTTCTTTAAAGCCCCGGAATTACTATCACTCACAACTTACGTCGTTTGGTGGGAAACACTGAACACGCAAACTATATAAACAAATCTCGGACGAACCACTTGCTTATTTAATTGCAGCCACATTCATATGCAATGAAAAACTAAACTATTCATTAATCTATATAATTAATAGTCTACTCTCAAACTCAATAAATCAATTAAAATTCGTAAGAACCACGGCGGCTTCACAAAGCCATTGTGTCAAATAAATCGTATCGCAATTGAAAATTTATGTATTTAAAACATTCCATGTCGCATATAATGACAACTATATTAGCAGAGCTTACGGGAATCCCACAACAAGGCTGCGCCATGACTCAGTGCACGCATGAGCGCCTACTTTGTTCACATTTTTATTCTCTGCAAGTATGCGAAGTGGAGCTTCGATACAGTCAGATACTATTTTAAGTCTTCGATATCACAATCAATGTCGGTTTAAGCTATGTCCGGCTAAATTAAGAATGCAACACATGGAAAAAGGGTTCATACATGAATCATAGAAAATGTAACAACAAATAAATTTAGAACTTCCGAACAAATTATAAATAAAGTATAGTTAACAGAGAATAAGTTGAAATAACTTCGGGTGAAATTACTTTCTGACTTTCGGACCACGGCTGAAAATTGTTTGTGTTACAGTTTTGTTACATTTTTTGTGGCGTTAGATGTTTCATACTAACGAAATGAACACGATGAACCACCGACTACCAAGCCAGAGCAGCCGCAATCATTATTAACATTAACATAAAAAACTTCCTGTATTTTTACGCGCGAATTTCGTTCTCAACTTCGGCTTTTTTGAATTTATTTCCAAACCCGTTTAGATCTAGGCACACAGAGTTTCTGATGGGCATATTAGCGTATCAACATTGGTTTTAAGAGCAAAGCACAAATATAAAAAACGAACACTTTTATATAATATTTACGAATGTATTTTGCAGTCTAGAACAGTGAGTAATAACAACTAATTTTACACTTTACAACTAGTAAGTTTGGACTATGATTATAGGAAAGCGAGCGCTTTTGCTATAAAAAGAAAACAGCAATAATAAACCTTAGATTTGCTGTATTTATTTCTGTATTTATTTCTGTATGCGTAAATGGATTTTTGCTTGTATTTCAGTATCGCATTATACATATGTACATATGAATAAATAACTGCATGAGTATTACCGGTTTTTAATTTTCATAACTCGAAAACCAGTTTATTTAAATAGGGTATTAAATTCGAATTATTCCAGAAATCGGTTATCACATACAGATTATAAGTTAATAACGCCTCTTCGGCATTGGCGAAACCTAAGCACTCAACGTAGCATGATGCTTGAACTGAGATCCTTTAGACGGAGCAGCTTCGGATGTTATTACTTACAGAAATCAATGAATGAAGAGGATGAATGAATGAATGCAATAATGAAATAACCTCAGATTTTGCATTAAAGTTTCAATTGCACAACTTCCAATAGTCAGTGAGACAAATCATTTACAAAAGTACATAATTTTATAGTATGTGTGTATTGTTAATGTGTATTTTGTAATGTAATTTCATTTCCTTTTAGAAACACGTAAGGTACTCGTAATCTACTGAATACAAATCTTTCTGCTCACTGGTGGAGGTGACTCTTGATCCACGATATATAAGCAGCCACTCGCGTGTAAACGCCAGGAAAGCCGTCGCGCGTACACTCGCTGCCATAGGAAACGATGCCAAGAAGGTAGTATTTGTAAACGATGCCGTTCCACTAGAACGGAAGGAAGGAATCATTTCACAAGCTTAAGTTTTATACTGAAGTGTTCGCCTACCTGAGGTAGCATGAGTGGACCACCGGAGTCCCCTTGACAAGCGTCGGCGCTAAGGTTGCCAGCACATATGCACTAAAACAGTTATTGATGATTACGATAATTAATTAGCTAAGCTACGAGCATTAGTACAAAACCTTGTCGTCGATTATCAAATTCTCGGAAACAGATTTGTAGCTTTCTTCGCATATTGCGCGATTCACAATCGGAACTTGTGTGACGCGTAGTACTGGTTCGGATATCTGACGGTACTTCGTTGCTCCCCAGCCGGCAAGAAATGGGTTCATTCCCACAAAGTCTTGCGTTAGAAAATGATTGCTCTCCGGCAAACAGAGTGTACTAATAAATTCTATAATGTAATGGTTCAAAATTGTTATGAATACTGATACCAAATCAGATATGAATTACCACTTTCGGGAGCTGCAGTAATTAACTCAATTATTGCAATGTCATTCGTAATACTCTTCAAGTTAAACATTTCGTGTACGATAGTGCGTTTGATGCCAATGTTCACAGCGTCCAACTCGACTGGGTTAGAGAGGTTGTGTGCTCCCAGGCGCACTACCACTAGTGTTGATTTTATGCAGTGAGCGGCAGTTAAAACGTGTCTTCTGGTAATCAAGGTTCCAGCACTGAGAAACCCCATCGGTTCATCGGAGCCATATTGGTAGCCCAGCGCTGCCATCCAAGGATACGTTCCTGCAAAACACGATGATGTGAGTAGAAAATTTGAAAGTTTAAGAACGTTGCTCGCACCCATTTCAGCTTCGGTACCACCAACCACGCGATTAATTTTGCCTCTGACTGTGCCACAAGTGGATTCTGGCTTCTGTGGCACATGTCCTGCACTTTGGCTCGTGACATAACTTTGCTGTAGTGTTGAAGCCGGCGATATTTTGTCGTATATTGTTTTCGGAATGCTGAATGGTCGCGTCATTATTTCGGGGCTTTCTTTTTCGTGTAATGCTGCGAAGTGTAATGCACCCGTTAGTGGCAGTGGAAACGTTGAAATCTCATTAAACTTGAGCGATGAATGGTTTATTCCTGTGCTTTCTATTTTTTCAACTCCTCGGCAGCAAATCTATGAGTTTAACATGTAAAGTATATTGTATTTTTGGCACAGATAATATATTTTAAAACTATTCTCGCACTCGGTTAGTATTAATCAATGATCGTAATATGAATTAATTATAAGTGAACTATATTCTATTTATATTCTATTTAGTACAAATTCTAGATACTAAGCCCTTGAGTTTGTCTCCGGGCTTTATATCGATGGATAAGGTGTCAATAATCTTGCCAAATCCGGTGTTGGCTATTATAAACTACGAGTACAACGATATACCTATAACAAAAGTAAATGCATACTCACCAAGAAGTTCGTGCCATCAAATCCACAAATGAAAGCGCTCAGAGGAGTTTGAGAGACAGTTACGTTCATTGTAACGTCTTGCGTTTGCATTGCTTTCGATTGTTCGATTCTATTTGCGCACTTGGACAAGGTAACGCATATTCCCGAACGCCCTCCTGAGTCCGTGCACACTTGAGCTACACAAATTAAACTCATTTTAAGGCGAGTGTATAAATATATTGCCAACATGATACAAAAACCGTTAAAGACGTACTCAATCTACATACATATTACGTAGTTTTAAAGAATATAACCCAAATAAAATAGTTCACTCCCTAGCGATTTAGAAATAAATAAATTCAAAACAGTCAATTATCATTAAAAGTCTATTATTAATTTGGATGCACTCGTTTCACTGATAACGAGAATTTAGTATGTACATATATACATTCATATGTATAGTATATGGACTAGAATTTGCAAGTTTAAATGAGTTCAAAAATAAACACTGCGCTTGAAGCGGCGGCGGCGGCGTGTTGTGACTGTTAAGCTGGCTTTGCTGACCATATTAGAGGTACCAACAGCGCCGGAGGGCAACAAGAGTCGTTCGCCGCGCCAGCGTGGATCGATACAGGCGCAATGTAGCATGGTCCTATCGTCGC
Organism: Myopa tessellatipennis; assembly: GCA_943737955.2. Taxonomy (NCBI): domain Eukaryota; kingdom Metazoa; phylum Arthropoda; class Insecta; order Diptera; family Conopidae; genus Myopa; species Myopa tessellatipennis. The sequence goes on from OX031317.1 coordinate 22,719,895, forward strand.
CTTTCAAACAAAGTTGTGGCAATGTGGGACACGGCGCCAGTGTAGTTGGAATAAACGTAGAAAGTTGTGTAGACGTGGACGTGTGTTGGAAATTGGGAGTCGTTGAACTCGATGTCACTGTCTCCGGAGGCAGCGTTATCAGCGGAAAATGTCCTGCAGGATTGACTGGACAGAAGCCTTTGATATTAGCCAGATACGAGAGGAATGGCCACAAGTAAATCTGCAAGCATATGTCGTCAAAACTCATTCCAGCAGATGAGTGAGCCACTAAAATCCAGACCAAAGCGATCGATAATAAGACGAAAATACATAGGTTGTGGTAATAAACAGCAAGCAGTCACCGGCAACTCTCTCCAGCAGTCATAAATTGTTTTGCTCTTTAATAGACTATTTAATTGAGTACTTCTCACAACTACTTGTTGTGGTTTTAGAGAGTACCGAAGCTCACTACCTGCAGCTTATACTTCGCCTAGTAATCATTGAGCAATGAAGAAAAATGCACTGAACCACCACGAGTGACAGGCTATCATTCTGATCACCGTCACGCTTCAGTATCCATTTGTAACAACCAGCTACATAATTAGGTCAGTGCAAAATAATACTCCAATAAAAACCGGAAAGAGCAGTCGCTTCGAAGCTAAAACACCCTACACTACCACGTAAAACTGGCTTTTACCGTATGCAAAAGTGACCTTTATACTGTCCATCTCTTGATGAGTATTAGTATGGATACTATTTGATATCAAATTTAATATGATTGTAATACTGGCACCCTAGTACTTACTTACAACAACGCCCATTTTATGAGTATACATGTACATACGTTATGATTAGAAGTGGGCGTGCCTATTGACTGATGTCGCTCAATCCAAAACATCGCAAAGAATATATGAGATCCATTTCATTCGCCTCTTTTCGTTTGCTCTCAGTAGTGCTTTCAACAGACGGACAGCCGGACGGACAGACGGACAGATAGATCCAAATCGGGGGAGGCTAAATCAGGAGGTAATACTCACGAAAAATATATGTAAATACTTTTCTATGTCTGTGTTACAGATTCTACACCTGCGCGTTACAAACGAAGGACTAACATAATACGTTTCACCTTCGAAAGTAGGGTGTAAAAATAAATGTTAAACATAAAAGTGAGCATGAATTATACAAGTTTCAAGCTCTGTTTAAAACTAAAGGCACCACCAAAAGAAAAGCTCGATAATCACCTAATATAGAGTTTTTGCATCGAAGTACTATATATACCGATTCTTCTGAAACTTAATAATCTTCGTAAAAATCCTCAAAGTACACAACTTCCACATAGGTCCTTAAACATTTTCAAACTCTACAGAACGTCAAAAATTGTAACGAAGTATTCAACAAAATGCCGACGTAAAAAACGCATCTAAGTGCTTTTTGACAAATACTCACAATTAACAACGTAATAACAGTGAATTACACAAAATGAATACAATAGAACGTTATTGGTCTTCATTCTAGTCTGAACTTTGATTTCGAAAATAACTTAACAATAATATTGACTTGACGAGAGCTTCTAACGATTATTTCAAAATGCTGAGAAATGATTCCGGTTCACAATTTGTGAAATATTTTCACCCAATAAATTTTAATTAAAATAACATTTCCTAAAACTTATTTGTTGGCATTGTTAAGCTTCAGTGTGAAAACCGTTTTTTGCTTTAGTCACACTCAGCTGACTGCAAGCACCCTACACTCGGCATGACTGATACTTATTAGTTGAATACAGAACGTATTCACTTTTTTAGTAGTTACACGATAATTTGGTAAGTTGTTTAGTATTAATTCATACTAATATGAATGCAAACTATTATTAATGATACTACTCGAATATTAAATTAAATAATTTCTAAATCGGAAGAACTGAAAGTTTGTGAATATAATATTAATATGCTATTGCAATGTTTATATTATGAAGGTGTAGCGTATTTAATTCTCTACTAAGCCGGAGAGAACTTTTTACCCGTTTTTATTTCATTTATTTAAATAATTACTGCCTGGACAATTAATTATGACGCCTGAAAAAACGCTCATATCGGTGATGGATGATTTCTAGTATAGTGAGGTATTCAATACTTCAGTATATGTATCTCGTACATGTATCTACTCTTTTAGTCGATATCACATGCTTTCCATAGGTCAAAACTTTACGAAAAAGGTAACCTTAAAAAATGTATACATAGGTAAAGCATACACCCAAAGAAACAATAGTAAATGAAGGTACTTCGTTTGTGTATATATATATTCCTGATCAGCGTCCTCTCTGGAGTCAATTTAGTCCCATCCCTCAGTCTGTCTGTTCATTGTAGTCAAGAGTAATCGAAAACAATACATACATATGTATGTCCCACAGATCATTAGGTGTAAGATATTTGAACTGAAAATAGTTTATTTGTGGTTTATTTCGATTTAGCAAATATTAACATTGAAACATTTAAGAAAGATGGCAAAAGCTTTGTAGTTGTAGCATTACCATTCGTTTCCATAATTTTGAGGATAGAAGAAAGAAGCACATTAATTATTAACTGTTCTTTAATGTAAGTTTTATATCCATAAATACTTAGAACCATATATTTTAATTAGACTAGAATTTCACATTATCTCTTCCGACCAGATGTTTTAATAGAAGAACACAGTGAAGTCATCTTATGCATCATTGCACTTATTCTCTGTGCTTGCAATCCAAGAATAATTGGGCTTCAGTCTGTTGGAAATCAGAAAGGAATTTCAAATTTAATAAATGTTAGGACTCCTTATCACATCAATAGCAATGAATTATCAATTATAGGACATCAGTGCATATTTAGGAAGGTACACAGGCACACTCACACATCATATAAGCACACTAAAAATTACAGTTCTTGTCAATTTTACTGGGCTTTATACAGTTTTCTTCAGTCCGTCTGCTGTTCTTTCAAGTCTAATTACATTTGGGCAATGTTTCTACAATATTCTTGAGTTGACTTAGTTTGCTAAATCGTATATGTAATCGTTTAATATTAATATAAATTTATTTCGTAGAGAGAACAATGAAGACAATATTGACAATGGAAACATCATCAACCAGTTCAGAAATCTTGTGTGTAGTTTTTACTTATTATTATGCCGAGGGTCAAAGGATTGTAAGGTACATAAGGCACATAAGGTATAGAAAAATATATGTTTATGTATATTTTTTTACATATCCGCTTCTCTATCTATCTGAGGAAACAACAATCGAGAAGAAGGGATTAGATTTATCTGCATGCGATTCAGCACACGTATTCTTTGTTATTTAGCGCTGGTTGGAAATGCAAATGGACGAACTAAAACTCCAACCATTTATGAAACCATGTAACACGACATGGACGTAAGCTATGAAGATAAAATGTAATTCATTAACTATGAGTATGATCCGCTCACTTTTACATAATAAGTCTTCTCATGAAATTTGCATTTAGTATTAATAAAGTCTACGTTGCCTAGAATAGACGTTGTCCGCCCACTATTCCACTATAAGCTCTTTAAAAATGTTGTTTGTATGTACTACGACCAAATGAATATCTTCACTATTGCTAAACTTAATACCTTATCTATCTGCACTATCAGTACTGCATTCACATCCAAGAGCGGATGTTATAGAGCGGAATGCTATAGAGCTCTCAGGTAAACCGTCATTTACCAGAGGCCACAAGGGTGTCGCTAAACTTCAAGATAGCACACTTTCTGTGTTAGCTTAGGATTATGCACTTCGTACCTGTACGAAGCGAAATATCTCCAGAAGTAATTCCTTAGAAGATTTACATTTTTCCATCTGTGTGTCGAAAACATGAGCGCCGGCCACATGCCCGTTTTCTGATCGTTTTCCCCAATCGGGTGAAAATGTAAGCTATAAACATTTGAAAGTTTACGAGAAATAAATTAAAAATGAACTTATTCAGTAATTGTTCATTATACCTGGCTTTCGGCGTAGACCAAAAGCAGCAAGAATATTGTCGGCAGCACAAGTGAACGTTTTGAAACCATTTTGAACTCTATTCCAGCCTCTCGGATTCAACGCTTTTATACGCTGCATAAAATCCATCCAAGTAATTAAAGAATTCTTTATGGCTTCAGGATTTCAATTATTTATTTCATTTAATTGCATGAGAACCGACACAGAAGAAGTGGGTGCGTATGCGTATACGTACAATATGTATGTGTGTGTACTAATACACACTGGACGTCTAAAAGTAGGCTTCTTATAATATCTTATTATTGCAGTTAGTGATAAATTTAAGGGGTGAGTTTAAGTGATCATTCTGTGAAAATCACTGTGATTTAGAAATTATGCCTGAAAATGTATATGGTATATAGCCTAAACCTAAACTGTAGATTTATAAACGCAATTGATCACCCTTTTTATATACGCGTTCAAATAGTAAAATCGGGTCATAAACTTTACATTACAGCAACCCGAGACAGCATATCAGAAAGAATTTCCAGGGAACTCTAGCTTATTTAAGTCTACTTTCAATAATTTTTTTTATTTATAGCAATTTTATTATAGAAATTATTCTCTCAGAAACACATAGCCTAAGTTATATTTACATAAATATAAGTTTAGAATAATTGCTTAACTTAATATGTTTTAGAATATTTCAACATTCATTTCCTAACTTTATATTAGTCATTACAACAGTTATAGGCACATATATTGTATTGTCCTCTTTTTTCTTATTTGAGAATAACAGCCTAACTGAACCTAAGCTTTCCTCATTTATAAATTCGATATACTATGCTGTTTCAGCCAATATAAACTTATTTTTACTAATCAAACAAAAAGGTTTCGCAAAACCAAAACAACTAATTATGTTCTTTTGAGCTACATGTTTATACAATAAGTAAACCATAACAATGAGCACTATGTATTAGCATACACTTAGTATAAGTAAAGAGCCAATGCTCCATCACGGGACCCATCACTCGAAACTAATATTAGAGCTGTTATTCGCGATATAAATCCGCCATTATGAGAGAACGTGATTAATTAATTAAGAAATTACATCAAAAGAATGATCTATTGTTGAAAGACAATACTCCGGTACAACCATAAGCTATGTTTTGGTAAACATTGATTCCTTGATGGAGCGTTTCCTCTTTATTTTCAACCTTGGCTTTATCTTTAACATATCCCGAAGAAAAAAGGTCTAAAGGTGTTAAATCACATGTTCTCGGCGGCCAACTGAAGTCTCCATTTCCAGAAACCCCACATCCAGAAAATGTTCACCAGCTGTGTGGCATGTGGCGCCATTCTGCTGTATGTACATACATACGTATAATCTTCACGGGCTAGCTTGAGAACACCCCACACATGCTCGATAGGTCTTAAATCCGAAGAATGTGATGACTAATCCGTAGCGCTAACTTTATTATTGTATGTAAACGAATTCCTTGCTATTACTTGATTTTTATTATTACAATTCTGTGATTAGTATATTTTTCTTGGCATATAACATAGAAGGTTTGAGAACCATTTACAGGAAGCAATTTTTGAGGCTTTCAGAAACGTATATACATATGTATATATAAAATTACTTTGTTTCGAATTGCTTGTTAATAATTTGTGAAATGTAAATGTGATTTTTTTTCGGCGCGTCCTAAATTCCAAGGTAAAATGAATAGCATATTTTTCTTTGATCTTGACTTTCAAAATAGTATCACATATGAAACACATTTTTTGGACCGTAAAAGGTTTTTTTCTATTTTACGTTCCACCAATATATTTAAAGGATGGTTAAAAGAGTAACGGGGTGCAGGCTTGGCTGCAATATGATAAAATGCTGGTATGGGGGTGTATATTTAAAAACAAAACATGAAGGACGAAACAGAGTTGTATTAATAACTATTATTCGAACTCGAGGCGTTTGGCTAATGCGCCCAATCACTGAAGAGTGGAGGTATAAAAACCTTCAATATCAACCAACTCGTCTAAACTCTTAGGGACAAAAGTGGGGAGTGTCCATTCAGCTAGTCAGAAATGGTCAGCTTCTTCTGGCTCTTATATCTAGAATAAACAAAAAGTAACACTAAAGATTATGAAACCTATCCAATCATGCGATCTCAACCCTACGCAGTTCGCAATTTGCACTTTTCGGCAAAAACAATTTCATTAAGATTTTCCACTACTTTATGTTAAAAATTAATAATTTATTTTTTAATATAGATAGTAAAATATATTATTCACATAAATTTTGTATTTCTAAAATGAAAAAGATGCGTGTTTAACATAATTTTCTTTGACAAAATGTTTTGTCTCGAAACTTATGGACGGCAGTGTATTGTACATAGATATATAATTTATAATAATATATATTTATCGATTGATGAATTATAATACATATGAATATATTCAGTAAATTTGTATTAAAATGTTGCATATCATCTTCGAACAATACACATTTCCATAACATTTGATATTTCTGTTTAAAAAATTTCGTAAACGTACATACAAATAATATATACATTTTATATATTGCCACTGCAATTAAGACCCTTTTGAAGATATTCTCTTGTAATTACAGCATTTAGTTTGGCAGTAAAAAGAGCAAAACAAGAAGCTGAACAACACGAGAAAATATCGCCAGATGAATCTATGTACATCAGACATACTAGTACACAGATATTAAGTGATATCAATATGATAATGAAATAATAACCTTAAATAAATTTTGGTTTCTGATATTTATAATCATTAATTGACTTTTTACTTGCAAGCTCAAGATGGCTTCTCGGTGTCTGGCATCACCAACCTGTTTGTTTTATACGTTGCATGCTGTTGTTTTGTATTACAGTAGGCAGCAATTTTTTTTGTTCTTCTTCTTGTACGTCTCCTCCATGAATGGTCGTTCAGAAATTTGAAATTTCCGAACAATCCGCACTAACTCATGAAACGCTTGGTCCACATTGATGCGTAGCTTGGCGCTGCACTCGATGTAAGGAATAAACAGATTTCTACTGATATTTTGAGCCTCATCCAAAGCAACTTGTCGTTGAAGTTCCAAATCGCATTTATTACCGACCATCAACATAGGGAACTCATCACGATCTTTTACACGCAAAATTTGCCTTTGAAACTTAGGGATCTCGTCGAAGCTGGAATGATCATTTAGCGAAAAAACAAGTAGGAATCCTTCACCAGAACGCATGTACTGCTCTCTCATTGCACTAAATTCTTCTTGTCCAGCTGTATCCAAAACTAAAGAAAAAGTTTAGCCAGTCTACTGTAACAAAAATAATACCCATTCTGATAGTTACTGTCTAACTTTGCAGGAACATCGTCGATTACGCATTGCTTTGTGTAAGAATCCTCGATGGTGGGATCGTAATCTGTTACGAAATAACTCTAAAATAAAAGTCAAAATAAATTAACTTAAATTAAAGTCAAATGATATATTATGTTTGGCCTTCTGTTTGTATTGCACAGAGGGCGTGGCAGGTATAGAAAACAGTTACTCAAGACTTTTATTTTTTAATAATTTTAAAAGTTATTTAGAACCTTTTGGTTATAAAAGTCTAGTATAGTATTTTAACTAATATAAACCTCAAAACATATCGAATCTATACAAGTATGTATATTTTCTGTATGTATATATTTAATAATGCATACATTTAGTGTGTTAAAATAAGAGCGCCGCACAGTGGCCGGAATACTGAAATAATGGCCATAAATAGAAATTTACGTCAATTTCAAAGGCATTTTCATATGTGGCATGATGTGTATTTTAGGCTAAATCAATTTGCTTGTATAAAAATGAAAAATGTGTGGGCGATAAGGCCAAATGCTCTTAGGTAACAATGATTTCTAATTTAATTTGATGCGTAATGAACGAAGATCTTACAATAGTAATTAAAAACTTAAATATTAAGTTTCGCCTCCTCTAGGAATGTTTTTTCATGGAAATTAATAACCTTTCACCAAGCTAATTTCCGGATAACTGGACATTTGGAACAAAACATTGCTTTTGAAATCTTGAGTATGTAGTACTCGACTGGTCGCTCAGAAACTTTCTGTTTAATATGCTAAAACCATAAATATTCAGCTTTTTAATGGTACAACACAATACTACAAAAACAGATTAAAGACTTACTGCATACTGGCAAAGATTATCGTAAACTCAATAAGAAAAGCCTTATTTACTACGTACCTTTCGTAGCTGTTATATTCGTACGAACTGCAACTATTGAACTATGGATGGATTAGTCAAAAGAACGTTAAAACCGTTTGGAATCCTTAGTTAAAAGAATGCCAAATAACTCCATATAATAATATATAGGAATAGTGAGACAATTTCAACCAGTTCGTTTCAAAAAACCACAATTGAATACGTCCAGTAAAGACTTATTAGATAGCTATCTTATTAGAAAGCGTCTTTCCGAATAGAAATACATTTTTTTGTTGATGAGCTATGTATTTCTAAAGGGAGCAAACATAACTTTTTTCACTCACCTGAATAAATTGAATTGTTATGGCTGATTTGCCAACGCCTCCACCGCCTACCACAACCAACTTATAGGTTTGCATTTGCCCGGAACCTGTTCCTTGGCTGTTGTACCTTGACATGTTGCCTCTTGATCGTGTAAATTCTTCTCTCTTCAATAATTGTTTAAAATTTTCCTATGGAACGGATGATCCACACCCAAAATAATTATTGCTGACAACAAGTAATAATAGAATATGCCACCACAATTACAAGATGATGACGGAAGCAACAAGTAGAGTTGCCAACTCTACTTCACCCTGATTTTCTAAAACTATTTACGTACATTCATGCAAATAGCAAATTATATGATTAGTTTACACGCAGTATATATAATCATTTTATTAAAATTACGGAATACTGCTTTATACCACGTTTACACCGACGCAAAGCAGCAAGATGCAATATTAATTTTCAGCTGTCAAAATTACATGGCTCTTAAGGGCTCTTATGGAGATTGAGAAAAGTTTTATTTCCCCTTCTCTGCTATGATTTGCTGATGCAGTCGACCTAATTCTAATTTTGATAGCGGCAAAAGCGTTTTTTTTCTTCTTCCTTGTATTTGTTTATTAAATTTTTACACTGCAAAGCTAATTATTTAATTCACAAAAAAAGTCTGAAAAATCTTATATTGCGTTTTCTCGAGAACTATAAAGTTATCGTATTACATAAATAGAAGATACTCTAAGTACCTTTAGAACGGCATCCATACCAACCGGATATCTACTATAGCTTACGATATATATATGTATAGATATATATATCTATATATATATATAGATATATATATCTATATATATATATATATATATATATATATATATATATATAGTTATATATAATCAATTCTAGAGAGAATACTTCAAACCGGAAGGATCTATGTTTTGTAGTTTCCGAGAAAAGTGGAAATTACGAACTAAACTCCTTCCTTTTTCCATTTTTTTGCACCAGTAATAAAACACAAGTAGCCAAAAATTGGTATTTGAAAGGAAAGTATGCTTCGTAATTTCCACTTTTCTCAGAAACTACAAAACATAGATCCTTCCGGTTTGTAGCATTCTCTCTAGAATTGATTGGAAGATTTTATGGTCGCAAAAATTTTTATACTTAATACCGTAATTTGAAAAAAAAAATGGCGACCCAAAAATTTTAACTTTGACACTTATTTTCTCCAAAACTGTTTGACATAGGAAACACCCTGTATTTCAACCGGATAGCTGTTAGTGTTAGAAGATATAGTAGTGAAATCTTCAAATTTCAAACGGCTATAAAACCGGAACCGGAAGTACCCACCCCTTTTTGAAGTTTTTATTGGAGTCAGCACCAAAAACAAAAACAACAAAAAATTGATCGTGTTTTACGGCGCCCGATATGTTCCCAATTTAGTTGTTGTTATTGTTTTGCACAGAAACTCAAACAACAACATCGGTTTCTCTCGCTCTCGTCTGGTTTCGGAGTTATAGCCTTTTGAAATTAGACGATTTCACTGCTATATCTCCTAAACTATAACAGCTATTCGGTTGGTGTGAGCATCATTACACACGTATTTAAAATATCTTTAATTTCAAATATCTTTTATATCTTTCATCACAACAGAACTGGCCTTCCGGCCCGAAACTAGAAATTGTCAACACCACGACAGCTCTTAAATGCAGTGTCGAACTTCTATAAATTATACTTAAAAATCCGAAAAAATACAATAATAAATACAAACCTTGTGTCGTTGGTATCTCTGGAAATAACTCACCCCAACAATTTGTGACGGTCTGGTAACAAACCAAAAGGGTTTACCTTATCAGGTATCTTAGTTTGCAATAGTGGCTTTAAGTTTGTAACATGGAGACAATTTCACCATAAAATGCACATGCAATCTACGGGAGAATGCGGACGGACATTTTTGAACTCGCTCACGAAATGTTAGGAATTGGCCGTCTTTGGCGGGAATATTTCGTCTTAAATTAAGAGAAAGTTCGATTCGTAGGTGTGTGGTCATTCTTGCTGAACTAAATTCTATATTCTGGACATGGCGGATCAAATGGAAACAAATAATGATGATTTTAAGCGTCGTAATTTGCCATGGTGAGTAAGGTTTGGTTCTTGAAAAACTTTGCTTTTAACCCATTCATTATATGTTACAGGATTGAGAAGTACAGACCAACAAAATTTGAGGAAATAGTAGGAAATTCAGATACTGTAAGCCGGTTATCTGTTTTCGCCACACATGGAAATGCTCCAAATATTATCATTGCCGTAATTAACTCTCTTCATAATACTGTGATTAACTTACTGGAATATGAAATGTATTTTGATATATAGGGTCCTCCAGGTGTAGGTAAAACCACTACCATACAATGTCTGGCCCGTATACTACTAGGTGATAGCTACAAAGAAGCTGTGTTAGAACTAAATGCTTCCAATGAGCGTGGCATCGATGTAGTGCGAAATAAAATCAAAATGTTTGCTCAACAGAAAGTAACACTGCCACGCGGCCGCCACAAAATCATTATATTGGATGAAGCTGATAGTATGACTGAAGGCGCTCAACAAGCATTGCGACGCACCATGGAAATCTACAGCAACACAACACGTTTTGCGCTTGCTTGCAACAGTAGTGAGAAAATTATTGAGCCAATACAGTCCCGTTGTGCAATGTTGCGTTTCACAAAATTATCAGATGGCCAAATTCTAGCTAAACTTATTGAAGTGTGCCAAATCGAAAATCTAACTTATGATGAGGATGGCTTGGAGGCTATTGTTTTTACAGCACAAGGAGACATGCGCCAGGGCTTAAATAACTTACAATCGACTGCGAATGGTTTTGGAAGCATTACGGGGGCGAATGTTTTCAAAGTCTGTGATGAACCTCACCCAATGCTTATCCAGGACATCATTGAGCATTGCAGCCATAACGACATTCACAAAGCGTACAAGATTCTCGCTAAACTATGGCGTCTTGGATATGCAGCAGAGGATATAATAGGTAACATCTTTCGCATCTGTAAGCGAGTCAAAATTGATGAAAAGATGAGACTAAACTTCATTCGAGAGATCGGGATTACCCACATGAAAATCGTTGATGGACTTAACTCTCTGCTACAATTAACTGGTTTGCTGTCCAGAATGTGTGAAAATGCTGAAATGTTGACTGCTTAAGTTAGTTTTATTGTATAATATTCGGTATGTTCTGAATTAACATTTTAAAATTATATTACTATTAGAAGGATCTAAATAAGGAAACAATTAGGTTCTAAATAAGGAAGCACACAAAGAAAAAAATTGTAATTGCAAACAAAACAATCCGCTTCGGTTTAGTGAATATTGCTTGCAGTAAACAATTCTATGGATAGCTATTTACATAACACTAATTCGCTTATAAAAAGTGGAGATATCGATTAGGGCTTTAGAGAAGTAAAGAAGAAAATTTTTCTTTCGAAATTTGCGAAAAAAAAATTTGTAATTTTCATTTGTAGTTCATGTGTCAGTTCACAAAGCGTCAATTATAATTCAGAAAACTACAACTTCTCAAGTTTTATAGAAAGAAGGTTGCGCCACGCGCAGGTCCGTTATGTTTTTTCGTTTGACAGGGACGTCAAATGACGTCAATAAGTATTTGTATTGAAATTTTGTTTCGAGGCGCCTGCACACTGGTTATAACAATAATTTTTAATGTGAATGATTGAAGTGAATTATTGTGTGAATTATTATTCCAATAATGAATAATGAAGTGAAGTACCGTATAAGACTACAACAACAAAAAAGTAACACATTCGGAGCGTTCGAGTAACATTTAACATTTTCTAACTCTTCTTCATGCCACTTTTCAAGTTTGGCAATTGTACCGTGTGTTGTGACCCTAGTGATTTTAGAAATACTTATTGACGTAGATGCGCAGAACGAGACCACTTTTCTTTGTTTACTGGCGCAACCTTTTATTCTATAAACCTTGACAACTTCTGATTATTTCTGAAAAATATCAGAATAGTCAATTGTAACTTAGAAAGCATCAATTGAAAATCAAAACAGTTACATGAAACTGTTCAACTTCGAGAAACTAGCCGTGCTAACCAACTATTTCCTGCTGAGGGTAAGGTATCCATTTAATTGGAGCAATATCTGCAACCGGAATAATGTTAATGGACCGTTGCAGTGGATATTTTAAAGCCCAAACAGCGAACCAATGGATAGCATCGGAGCTACAAATGTGGGAAAAGTTGGGCAATCACTTGTTCGACATGGTAATTGCTTGCAACAATGCCCCATCCCACACTGCTTTAGAGTCCGCAGTCGCCTAATTTCAGACGTAGGAGTAAAAGTGTCAGCATTTTATATATAAATAAATAAAGAACATAAATAGGATTAAGGCCTTATTTTCCCATTCCGGATCCGATTGATATTACATCGAGATTGATGCTTTCTGAATTACAATTGCAAAACGCATAGTAACTGTGGCAACAATTAGGACAAATGTCTTTCTGTAATTCATTGATTTTAAACCTAAACTAACAGATTTTAGCCAGGTTTGGTTCAGAGCACCTACATCGACTGAAACATTTCAAAAACGAAATAAAAACAATGTTGCAAATTTCGAATTATTTTTTGGGTGTAGTCAAAATAAAGGAACGCAGCGAGGCAGTCCCTCTTCAATGATAGCTTGACAGAAACTGATGAGATTTTTGTTAAGCACACGCAATGTATGCATATTAAGGTGCTCAAAAATTGATATTCAATGTTTTCTATTGTCAAGAAAATTCTGCCTTCCTTCTGCACTTTTCCTTTCTTTTTAAAGAAAAATGTTGTGTTGTAAAAAACCTGTCCTGTAGTATTATCGAAAATATTGAACTGTAAAATATAAAAAGTGCAGATTATCTGCACTGTCGATACGTAGAGTGCAAAATTTTGACCTGTGGAAGTTCAGTTATCAATTATTAAGTGCAGTTCGAAATATACAAATTTTTGCACTCGTCAGTACAGAATTTTGTGCGAGAAGAGATATATCCGGAGTCTGAAATGTTTTGGATTGTATTGTCAACTCCTTTCAGTCGGCACAACCAAGCGGAGAAGCTCCTACATTCTCATCTCTTTCAGTGTTTATTTCCGAACTGAAACACAGTGATGCCAACTCGGTAAATTTTCAAACACTTAATTGAAATATGCATTGTTTGCATTGCGTCTTTAAATCTTGCCATGCCCATTTTTAGTAGTTAGCGATGGAATATACATATGTGTACAATTTGTTTAAAATCGATAAAAGGATGTAGATTGAGAACTTCAAACAAACATTCATATAAATAAATATACGGATATTATTTATAAGAAAATCATAAATAAAACAAAAAGATAGGAATAATGAGTTTTGTTTAATTTGTGAAATAAAATAAAACGTCGAACATGGTTTTCTCTTTCAGGTCCACGTAATTGTTTAACTATTATAAAAGAATTAATGTCGGAACTGGAAAGACAAATCATCTAAACAGATCCACAGAAGTATTTTCGCAAAACACGTCGGGACCTAATGTCATGTTATTAAAACTTTCAAACAAGTTGTGTTTGTTGTTGACGCTTAGCAGCTTAGGTGACTATTTAGTTGGCAACAAAAGCTCGATAGGTATATCCCTGAAACTATTCTCAAACTCAACGAATCTTTTCAAATCAAAAATTACAGCATTATCCGCTCTGCCAAGCCATCTCATAATAGAGGAGGAGGAGAAGTTCTGGTAGACTGGGTCATCAAACACAGAGAAATAAGCTCTCTTCTAGTGGTGGCACTGCAACATGTATGTGGTTGTAGTCCTTCTGAATGACGGATCTCCCACGTTCTTTGGTCCACGTCACTCGTCATTTGACCTTACAATAGTCTCTCAATGACATTAACATTCTCATTAACTTGTCACTAAATCCAAGACTGGTTTCGTTCTGTCATCCCCAAATCCCTGAATTAATCATTAAAAATGGAATCTTTTATAAATATTAAATATTTTTTCGACCATAAAATTCTCTAATCAATTCTAGAGAGAATGCTTCAAACCGGAAGAATCTATGTTTTGTAGTTTCCGAGAAAAGTGAAAATGGAATGGGTTGGCTTTGAAAATTAGCAAGCAAAAGTTATCTAGGTTTAACCATTTTTTTAATATTATTTTTTTCGATGTTAAGTCGGATTTTTATAAAATGACCCCTCCCGCCTAAGCGGGGGGAAATTGACTCCCCCTCCCATACAATTTTTTTCTCCCTAGTCTTTTGAGCCCTCTTATGCGAAACACCCTGTATATAGATAATATAAGCATGTACATCTAATACCAGGAGTAAATCCTATACCAAAACATGGTCGTGGTCCGCCAATTTTACATTATATGGGTATTATGCGATGACTGACGAAAATTTATTTTATAGTTGTTAAATCTATATACATACATAAAATCCCTGAGTCGTGTGTCTGTCTGTTAGCAAAATATGTCCGGGACTTTTTTTTTACTTCCACATCACTTAGAAACCTTAGAAATTTTTCACATATATATGTTCCTGGGCATCTAATCTTGATGATAAATCTTCAAACTTCAACAACCCAAACGTCTACGGTATTTTTTGCAATAAATCGATTGGGAGGAAATTTGTATTTTTTTTTATAAATTGTGCTGATTAATTTGTCAGATTTTATTATGAAAAATTTAATAATTTAAAAAATTAATAATTTTTAATAATAGTGTCCAAAGTAGTAGTCCAAAACGTTCGCAATTTTTTTTAAGAAATAAATAAAAAATAATAACTTCCTGGCGAAGAAAGGCTTGTATACTACATAGTTTATAATAAATAGCAAAGGAATGGCAAATTATTATTCTTTAGACGACCCTGAACTACAGCTAAGTAATGTAATCAACCAAAAGTATTGTTTTAATTAGTGAGGAGGTAAGATTTGCTTTATCAAAAATATGTAGGCTCTTGGAAATGTGACTTGAAATGTACCCTTAAATTTGAGTGTGAACGTTTTCCAAAAAATAAACTGTTTTTACTCTTAAACTCATCGAATTGGTAATTTCGTACCAACGCAACTGTTCGACTGAAGTGGGTGAACGTTTCACTGAACGTACTCAAGTACTGACTAGCTAAATTGCCAGACAGAAAACACTCGGTGGAATATGACGTCACTATGACATAAATTTCAAACGTCAAACGAGAAAATCGTCCGATAACATCCGTCTCGTCCGTTACAGAAACGAGACCATGTTCCGGCAATGAGTTTTTAAACAAATTTAATATATTTACAGCTTTAGCCCATTTCTGTAACTTTTCCCTTTTGACATTCAAGAATTCGCATCGTAGTTACTTCAGCTGTCAATTGTGGTTTTTTTTACTGGCAATCTAGTTAGTTAGTTCTTGAGTGCGTTCAGGGACTCTGTCAGTATGACTGATGCCACTTGCACTCGAATGTTTCTCGAAAAAAGTTACAGTAAGGACGCTCGAGAAAAGTTACTGAAACGGGCCACTGTAAACTGTAATTGACTGTCGCAAACTATATGTATTCAGATTGAAACTGTTCCTGTAACTTGTTCGAGAAATACTCAATGAAATTATTCAAAACTGCACTAACTAAATTGACAATAAAAAGAAACCATGTTCGATAAAATTTACAGAAACGAGCTAAAGAATGTGATTAAATAAAGCCTGAATGCAATTTTGAAAATTCTTTTTTACGGTACTACAGATACCCAAAATTTAAAATTATTAAAGTTATCTTTACTTTATATAAAATGCGTATACTTTCGATTGCGTTTTGTACCTAAATATTCATTTTCTCCTAAACATTCTGTTCGCATGTATATGTATAAAAATCTAATAGACTCTACTTTTTTAAAATTAAGTGTGTAGGTAATAATACATTTTACTTAAAAAAAAATCTAAACTGGCACTTTTCTCCAAACGTACACGTTTTCAATAAAATTGTATTTACATAGATCAAAGTTAATAAAACCTTTCCAACGATATTAATAATATGTACCCATCCGTTTATGCTACATTTAACGGATTCCAAAAGTTGTAAAATAATAAAAATGTATAAATAGACGTGCGTAAATATAATTTGTATTTGAATTTATAAACATTGACTTATAATAATTATTATTTTATTACAGATGAAAAAAACACACCCTATTGATTATATTCCAACAAGATTATACAACAGTAAACATTTAAAAATGTAGTGGCAACTCTCTACAGTTTTGCTCGTGTACATTTTTGCAGTAGTCGTTGCCGTGTTCGTCATTTGTGTTCTAAAATTGAAAAATTCCAAGTGACTGATGTAAAATTGAAGAAATATGTCGAGTCTTGGTTGCGAACAACAAATTGCGACAAATAACCAGACAGGTAGGCATGTGAATCTCGAATATTTGTTACTATAATTTTTTCGAATTGTGAACGCTTTGGTGGCATCTAAAATTTTCACAAAAATTAAAGAACTTCCATAAACAAGCACTTGGAAAACAAGCGCAGAGTTCATCTACAATGTAGATTCTACATGTTTAGGTATGTCGTAGTTCTATTAGCTGTGCACTGAATGCTGGAAATGCGAACTAGGAAATACAGATAATTTTTGTTGCTTTTAATTGCCCCAACATTTCTGTTAAAAAAAATTATTTACGATTGAGTAATAGTAAAAGCGGTGCAGAATCCTTACAATTTTTTAGTTTCTATTATATCTGTATTTTTGTGCAATGATTTCACTACCGTCATTAGACGACCTTCTGATGATTTTGTCATCGTTTTCTCCCTTTATATTGGGCTCATTGATATAAAAATATTAGCAAGAAATTGCATTTATATAATGACAGCAAAATGGAAAATCAAGGATAGACTCCTCGGTAACATTAAACGAAATTCGGTCGATCTCGAAAAATATTCCCAAAGAATATAAGAAATAAGTTTAGCAGGAAAAATGTATCATTCTGAAATTTAGTTACCGGAGTTTGATAATTCCGGGTCTATATCTCCTAAACTAAATGAAATACCTACATCGTATCGTTTGGAAAGTACTATGTATTTATTTAATCAGGGAAAGACAATAATAAATTATTAGTATTAAAGTATTCAAATTGCCTTTAAATTTTATAAACAATAATTAAATTTTAGATTTGTACCAACATTTTTTTCCATTCATTAATTTTTCTGTAGGTAAAATGTATAATTAACCGACAAACTTACATATATCAAAAGTAAGAAATGAGTGTGCCAACAGAATCGGTGTAAGATTTGAGGAGAAAATGCATTTTAAAACTGAAAAAAGTTTCACCAATTTTTATGAAATATCGCGAACTTTATAAAAATGTTTCGCCTGCGGCGCTAATTTTCGACAAAAAACTTTTCTTCAAAGCTTTATAAAAACTTATAAACATTTGTTAAAAATTGCTCGATTTTTACGTGATTATGAGTTTTAAAATGTATTTTCTACAGAACTCCCGCACCGATTTCGATAATATATATGTGTATATAAAGCTGAAAACACTTTCTTAATACTGAAATAAGTATGAAAATTTATAATACATTTCACTACTAAAAGTTTTAAATTTGATTTATCTGCACAAGTACAAGGTTTTCGATAAAATATTGTATTATATAAATTATAGATAATTTGAATTCCTCTCCAATCCAAAATGGTTTGGGTAACGCTCAACCTGTTGCATCACATTAGATGTAATACTCTTAAAATTGTCAATAGTCCAGCGGAATAGCTATCGCTGTATGGGGTATTGTATTATCGTGGCTCTCATTGCTATAAATATAACAGGAGAGATTAAGATTTCTACAAATAACTCCCTTCCTGTGAGTTTATCGTATCTATTTATCGTATCTATGTATTTAGTTTTCTAATTAACAAGCGCCATCCTGATATTTAATTTTGGAGTCAATACATTTCAATTATATTCTAAAATATTTAAAATTCTTATTGGAATTCAAATTGTATTTATGGATATATCAAGGAGTTTTAAGATTCTTTAATGTCATTCCTGCATTCGGGTCGCTCGTTGATTGCGATTAAATCTTAAATCTTATATATTATATATTAATTAGCTTTTTTAAACTTTATCCATCAATGTTTAATAGCTTCGATACCCTTTTTATAGTGAGAACTCCTCAAAATAGCCATCAGTTGCAGACACTCCACCTCTTCATTGTTGGCAAATCCTTCAACACCGAGCCATTCTTCAAGTTTGGAAAGATAAATCCGAGGATCCTGAATCTTTGGAACTTATTCCTTCAGATTAGGAAATTCAAAAAGATCCAATAAGTTCTTTATGTCTGATTTTCCAGTACGAAAACCGTTTGTTTCATGTTCATATGTTTCGTACTTTTACTTTAAAAATGGGTTAAGCAGCACCGAATTGATAACGTTGAGTGCTGATTACTTACGTACGGTTGAGTGCGTACTTACAAGTTCAGTAAAAGTTTTCAGTAAGATGACGAGCACCCTAAACATTCCATTGAAAAGCGATGACGATCTCAAAGAAATTATTGTAGGCATCGCTGAATTACTCTCAGAGAAATCTGGCAATGAATTGTTTCTGATGTTTGTCGCCTGAATCAACAAAATTTGTTCAAACAGTTTATGAATTTCAACCATTATTTGTGCTATATGAACATAACTTAGTAGTAGCTGAATGAAACGAGTGGCCTTTCAGAAGTTTGACGTCGACACTAAGTCGTAGTCGTCCCAATGAAGAGTTCCTGAAAATCCATGACTAAAGAAATCGTCAGCGTTTGAATCGTCAGCGTTTGAACAGCTTCTTACACATAATAAAAAAATAGAACTTCACATCTGTTCTTATTCGACTCTCGACTCGGAAGTTCAGAAACTTAATTTTGTAGTTAAATAAGTATATCATATTATTCTAGTAAAATCATTAATATTTGTTAAGTCTTAAATAATAAATAAAGTCAATTGCATGATATATATTGAGAAATCTTTCTTTTTTCAGCTGAATCAGTTGCAAAAGGGGACACTAGAGATGGAGGCATGGACAGAAAAGGTAATACTTTCATTTTGTATATCTTATATCTCATTTATGTAATACATAATTTACACTTCCATATCAAATTTTAAATGGACATTTCAATTGAATACTAGGTGGAGGTTATATTTAATTCGCCTGCGTAGATAATAGGAATTTCGTTTATATGAATACATTACAAAATCACTACAACTGATAACAGTGGTAGCCAAGACCTATTGAACAACAAGAGCACTCCCTATCTGTTCCCAACAGATTGAAAAAGGGGCTCGGAAAATTCTAGTCAAACAAGACTTGTCTCTGAATCCTATTTTGAAGAGTTTAACAGAGAATAACAAATTCGTATTTTTAGAGGGTTTAAAAAAATTACAGGAACGTTGGAAAAAGTCTAATATCCTAAAAGTAGATTATATTGCAAAAAAAAAAATTTGAAAAACCATCGGTTTCATTTCTAAACCAGGTACTTATTGATGCGCTTTAGTATTCCGGAGCAAGTGATATTAATGTTTACTATAGATGTACGATGTGATCTGTGATCCACCTATTAGACTTCGCAACAGATTCATCAATCGTTAAGATTTTGCTCCGACGAACTATGAAAACGAAAGTTACAACTATTTGCTTTTTATGCAAATACACAGTTAAAATACTACCACAAAAAATATGATTCAATAGTAGGTTAAAGAATACATTGTATTGCATAAACACCAATCACATTTCAATTTCAATCTACTACTTTTTACTTCGGCTGATCTCTTTATACTACAGCCTAAATATTTTTTCATACTTTTAGATCGGAAGAGCAATAATGTTTATCTTTAGTAGATATTTTATTTTATGAAGTAAAAAAAAAAAATCATAATATTGTATAATAATAATATAGAATAGTATATGTATACATACTCGTAAATTGTAAATGTCATTGTACGTACATAAATACATATCTGTAATTTTTTAAATACATTTCTAAAGACCGAGACGAGAAACTGAAATTAGCAAGAGAACGACAAAATGAGGAAAGACAACGAAAAATTGAGGAGCTCAAAGCTCAGGCAGAAGCTGCGCAAAGATATCGTGAACAAAAAGAGGAAGAACGTCGTCGTCGCATAGACGAAATAAGACATCGGGATATAGAAAAGCGGCAACAGGTCGAGGAGCGTAAAAAGGCAATTATAGAAGCCGAAAAAGAACGGAGGGAGTACATAATAAAGAAGAATGAGGTTATTGAAAAATCATTATTCAAATCAAATATGTTATTTTCAACTTCTGCTTTCTATTTTTTTATTGTTAAAAGGAGAGAGAGTCTAGATTAGAGGCGAAGAAAAAGGAAAGAAATTCCATTGTTTTCGCATTTGGTTCTTCAACCCCACGTTTATTGGAGTCCGATTTTGGTATGGTTTCACCTAGTACGTTTTGGAGCAATCGACGGTGAGTTATTTACTGTATTTCCAAACAAAAATTACCTAATCTGTAAAAAATATAAATACAATATTTATTAGTTATATTGTAGATAAGTAACCTAACTATACAAAAATATTTTCAGCATTATTTGTATATCTAGTTTATAAATTACAAAAATTTATATATACCTCAACCTATATAGTGTCCGGTCTCTCCGGTAACCTGGACTCAGTGCTAATATTTGGGGTCCTTAGTTAAATTCTAACTACAATTTTAACAGTTTTGTCTTTTGTTTATTATTGTATTTCCCGAATGTTGTGATTTACTTTATTGATTACCGCGGTCTGTTAGCGTGAATGTTTTCAAATATGTACATACACATGACAAGGACTAAAAATAACCAAGTTTCAATGAGTGGCCATTTATTTATTCGAACTCGAGTGTGAGTGTCGATTCAGATTCATTGAACATGTTTATGAGCCAGACTCGAGACAGAAAACAATAAGTGTGAGTAATGTTTGATAAGTGTAAATGAATTAGTGTAGCTAGTGTCTTCATTGGCAATTTGCAAATCCATGCATGGCGTTATTAAAACTTTTTGAAGTTAACGCAGACATTACTGTGTAATAACTAACAGTGCACTCGCCAAACGGTAAATAATGTGAATAAGTTAATTTTTCCACAGTTGAAAACTTTTTTATTTTTAAATATTCTAAAAAGTGAGCGTTTGGCATAAAAGTACGAAAACGTGAACATTAATTGTGTTGTGCGTGTTCTAATTTGGGGAATCCCCAGTTTATTTTTGTTTCTGTTTATTTTTCACCTTTTTTTCGTATCCCTCGCTCGCTATTTTCAGTCAGCTCAGTCCGAAAACGAAAGCTTTTAACTTTAAAAGATAAGGCAGACCTTGTGGAGCACTTAGGGAGTAGTTGCAGTGTTACTGGTTTATCAAAAAAGTATGGCGTGGCGAAGTCCAACATGCATGGAACTTTTTGTTTGCATTCTTAGAGAATTTATTCTTGTTAGTATTCTATTGATTTTAATCATAAAAAATTAAATTTATGTTTTGAAAAAGTTTTTCCTTCATGTATGTTCGACACAAATTTTGAAATTGCTTTTAAACTAGCTTCCCCATAAGCTAAAGACTCCAAATTTTAAGCATAGCTGGAACTGGATAACTGCAATATTAAGCATATAGTGCCTATTTTATGACTATTTTTCGTTTGACACTAAAATCGTTTTATATAAGACATTATGTTTATTCTGAGCTTGTTAAATTAACGAATATGGTTTTTATATTGAGAAAATTTCTTTCTGAGGTTAGACAATATAGTTTCCATAATAATTGTCCACAATCTCAAGCTAAAACTAAACCAAAACTAAACAAACTCAAGCTATTGAACTAAAAAAAGGAAATACTGCCTTACTCACTAAGAGTTAGGATTTACTTCCGTATGTATGTGTTTAAGGATCCTTTATCAGTATTAAGTACTATATGTACTTTGTAATAAGTATGAGTAAGTGAGGGGGACTTTCCATTTTTGCATTATATACTCAAAAAGTTAGATACAAAAAGAAATTATATTATTACATTTTAAAACTATTTTGAAATGGTAAATAAACTTTTAAAGAGAAGTTTGTCATAAGATTGTGTATTATGGTTTATTTAAAGAAAATTTAAACATATCGTCTCTTTTTCGTAGCTCTACATCTATTTCAAATGTTGCCGGTGCTTCTCTTTCACGACGAAGTTCGGAACGTGAACTTGTCGATTGTGTTTCTAAAAAACGTGCAACATCAGCCAGTGCATCAGATCGCCATGATGGTAAGTTAAATCATTCGAATTGTAGCTAACCACATATCAAATGGTTTGTGATTATATGCAATTAGACTTCGGGTGTCCGTTATTTTTGTAGTATTTATATAATTTTAGTTCTCCCCATTTGATGTTAGAAATTGTTTCGAATTTCTTTTATTATGGATGATCAACATAAATTTCACTGTCAAATAAAAATACATGCGTTTTATGTATTTTTCTGTGTATACATATGTAGATGTTTACTATGTATTAAAAATATGTAATAGTTTGATGTTATAAATATGTAATATTCATTATAAAATGAAAAAGCATTTTAGTCAATAACACTGTTCTAAAGTCTTGACTTTGAATGTCGCTAGTTTTACAACATTGTTCAGTTCACAGCCAATGTCGTTCAGCTTCAAATTTTTTTAAACTAATATTGGAATTTTATTTGTTGTTTATAAAAAAATATATTTTTTTTTATTTTAAGCTAAGCCTAATATTGGAAGAGCATATAAAAATGTGCAATTTTTCTAGGGATAGGTTTGTAGTACTGAGAAGATAACCCACGATAATTCAAATAAAACGTTTAGACATAGTAGTTACCTTAGGTGAATAATGAGCTGAAAGTTCTATAAACTGATTTCAACTATAAAAATGCAGATTATATAACACTTGTGAATACATTGTACGGGGTGACGTACCAATCCCCTCACTCTACTGGTAGATGCTCTTTATTATGCGAATGGCGTCATCTGTTATGGGGACACATTTTCGAAGTAGACAGTTAGAAAATACACATTAATAAATCATGTCGGGTTACACTCCCGAAAAATGACGGGCCACGCAACTAAGCATCGGTTGACGGTCTCTACAGCGTATAATAGGAAAAGACTTGATGTTCCCGTATAAATGGCAAGCATTGCATCAGATATTGCTGTCATATGATTACGTTTGCGTCACCCTAAATATATATGAATAAGCGGGGTGATTCGAATAAGATGCGACAAAACGCTTGGACATGTAGCATTCCAAGAAGTTCGAATCTTATTATTACAGATTCTAATGCACCATAATTTTGTTCGTTTGATATTATCCAATATCTCAGAGAGGATTATTGCTTAAACGGATCTGATAACTATTCTACTTTATATATGTATAGCCCCCTCTGTATATATGTCTAGTCTCCTCTGTATATATATTCTAATTTTTGTAATCGTCATTTAAAATTTAGTTTCGTCTACATTCTAAGTCATGAGCAAAACTAATCTGTATCTAGGGCAGACTAAATAGTATAGTTGGTCCACTTCGAACCTTGAAAATAAAGACAGTGTCAAAATGAAGCGCCACAACTTTTGGATTGCACTGTTTTTCCACTAGCAACATGTTATACAGGTCGTAAAACCATAAGGTGAAACATTTCTTCCACTAACAATTTAGCATTTGGGAGACTCGTTCTTTATATAAATTATGCAATTTAAACCAAACATAGGGCTCCTTTTAATTATATATAAACATAGAACTGCGATGCCACTGATTGGCAAATTGAGCTGTAAATGCGTCAAAAAGCCAAAGGTCAACCGAATTCGTTTATTTTCACACAATACATATTATGCGCGTAAAACAATAAAAGTAACCCAAAGAATTGAATTGTATGTACCATTAGAAATAAGGTAGTAATAATAACATAAATATGTTTTACCGTCAAAATAATTGCTAGCCGTCTTTCTAGTAGTAATAAAAAAGCATATTAAATGATTATTTATATACATACTCATTTTAATTAATCTTACTACACTACACACTAAATTACTACACCTTAGGTCATCGACGTAAGTCATCATCCATGTATGAGGTCTTCAACTGGGGAAACTCCATCGATAAGCCTCCCAAACGTGTGTCCTTGTCTATTGTCGGAGGCGAAATAAACATTGATGATCCCCCCCCTTCGACCTATCGTCCTCAGATATTGTTTTCTACGCATAGTCCAAATTACAATTATTTAAAAGCTGCTACTAATGACTATGCTTCGAAGGGTGAGGGACTATATGAAAATAGTTTTATAATGTTCCTTATAATGTTAAATATAACTCGATTTAACTTTTGTTTGTGATTTGTATGAGACAGTTAAAGGAGTAGAGTAGCACGTTTTAATAATATTTAATTAATCGCATGATTTCTTTGTTATTTTTTTTACTTAACAAACATTTTTCTGTATTCTAATTTAATTTGATTACTAACAATAATTTCGCTTAACATTTGAGTACTATAAAAATGTATTAAAATTGTAAATGTAAAACAAAAATTAAAATGAACTCACGACCAATGGCTAATGCTAATGTATATATTTATATAAATATATATAGTTGGGCTTATTAGGTACACTACCCAAGATTGTTGAGGACATCTTTCCGCAATATTACTCCTATAAACGACACAAACCAACAAACTATAAAAAAGTTCGGGACTATTGTATTTAAATTTTCATTTCAACCTTCGAATACACTTTCAATTCAAAACATTTCCTACTACTTTCCCATTTCATCCTGCTATTAAGTTTGTTTGGATTTTGTAAAAGTATAAGGAATCCTTCGATTTCATCTAAATTTTGTATTTCTTTGTAATTTTTTATATACCTTGATATAAATCTAAAGCTAGAGATTAGCAAATAATTTAAATTTCTAAATAACTACTTTATGATTTGTAAGATAATAGAGAAAACCGTCACAAGATTACACAGGGGAACAAAAGTGAAAAACAATGTCCGTTGTACCTTTTTGATAGCATATGCTGATTAAAATACATATATGCATATATACATATACATATATAGTATATATACATATATGTATGTTGCCCTTCACAGGAAAACATAATTGAAAAAAAAAATTTGGCGTTTCTTAAAACAATTTTACTTACCAACTTGTCGTGTCACTCATCACAAATCTGGTGTTGGATTTATACTGCATTGACTACGGTTCCTGAGATATTTTAAATTACACTTGCTGCACAAAACAGAAAATCGTTGAGAGACGCTTATATGAAACAAAGTGAACATGAAATAGAATTCTTGTTTGCTGTTTCTTACTTTTTCTGACAGGGTTAGATATTGATGGGTTTTAAGACGAATTTATGTCGTCATATGATACACTTTTGCTAACGTAGTTCCAGTTTGAGAAACACTGGTTAACGCCTCATTAGAAATCGTCTTACGCTCGCTCTGCGATTTCGCCTTAACTGCAACAATTGTTGAAAAATGTTGTCCGTTGGGTGTCCTTTAGAGTTTCAGAAATACGAAGATGGCCATGACTGGCGAATACGGGGTATTCGTATCGAATCCTCGTTACTTTTTGATCACACCTCGTAATTACGTGCGTATCTTTTATGTAAACATAGATTGATATAAAATCTTTACAAATGTTCTTTTGTTATTTTGGATTTAGAAAGAGAACAGAATTGTTAACAAAATTGTTTATGCTCTTTACAAATTCAGAGCAATTGAATTTATCACCAGAATCATCTATGAAGAAATGTTGTTTCATTTAAGATCAAAAATGACCATTTACAAGTACATTACAGTGTTTACATTAATATAATATACATATATATATATATATATATGTATATATATATATATATATATATGTATATATATATATATATATATGTATATATATATATATATATATATATGTATATATATATATATATATATATATATATATATAATGAAATTAGCTTGCATGTATGCTAATTTGGTTACTTCTTTCTAAATTAAAGCTATATAATGTTTGTAAAAAATCAGATAGGGTTTTTGTCATACTGCCTACATAAAGACACTTTTAATTTATTTTGAAAAAGATACATACATAAATTGTATTTTTTAAAAAAAAAACTTTATTGCTAAGCTAATCAAAAATCAAATATTTACAAATCTAGTCAGCTTTTGTTCATTGTCAATTTTTTTTCATCGTATAAATCGAATGTATTGTATTGCTTTTATACAAAATAAATATTTACAAACGAATTTTTAATATTTGCTAAAAGAAATTTTGAATATTTGCTAAAAGGAACATCTTACCGCATGTAACAGCAGAAATTATTTTATTTATTTATTTTATTTTAATTTTTATGAAATTAAATATCTTTATAATCTTGAACAAAAATTGCAGAAGAAAAAGTTGATACATCGCATATCATCTTTCGAAGTGTTGCTAGAAGAAAAACTGATCTGATGCCAACAATTCCCAGTCCTAGGGATGGCCACTACGGTTCCAGATCATCGCTAAGCAATACCCCAAAAACGCCAGGTAAGCTAAAAACATTTATAGTAAATATTTAGAACATAAAAATTATATTCAAACATCATATTCATTTTCCGTACTTAGTTTAAGACTTCAGGATAATAGGATATATGTATATATACATATATATATATATATATATAGCTTACATAATATATGCAATACATTTAAAAAAATCCAGTATTTTTTAATATACGTATATATATATACGTATTTATATATATATAAAATATACGTTTTACGTGTCAAAATCATTTTCGATCTTGTTCGGTTTCTTAAATAAAAATTTTCCAACAAAGTTATGTTTTCTATTTACACGGTTTTATGAGTAACCTGTCTACTGTGTAAGGCGGAGTTTTGGTGTATATTGCATGTCTATTTTTCTATCGATATAGTTTTAATTTGACATTTGATAAGCGTGGATTTTTGTTGGGATGTATCCTCACTGAATATTCTGAAATAGGTCAAGCACTTGACCCATTGCAATCTGGCTAGCCTTACTACTTCCTTAATCGCTCGCGAAGTACTATAAAATGTCTTAATATAACAATTAGTATTAAAATTTTATATCTTCGCATAGACTAAACAGTTTTTTATTGGTATTTTAAATAGGAAAATTCAAAAAGTCAAGAAGAAGAAGAGTGACAAGAACGACACTACCTAAAACATTGAAGCATGGATATATTCTTTGATAAACATAGACTATGCTATAGCGCTTTTATACTCAGTTTGTACACCTAGCTTTCATATCTTACATGCTATGCAGTTTATTCTATTTATTTTCTCATAATCATGATTTTAGCGAATAGATATAACACACTGTTCCGCATAAGATACATCAAAAAGCTAGGACGTGTAGGTAGAGTCGACACATGAAAAAAATCGTATGGGTGGGTTGTCAGTTTCCCCCAATTTTCTAAAAACACGACTTGAAATTAGAAAATTCTCAAAAAATAATGGCAATACTTAGATCAATCCTGTTTAATGTTTTTAAAAGCCAAATATCCGCATCTTAACCTGCTTTAAAAATAAGCCTTCTATGTCAAGCAGTTCTTGAGGAATTTGGTAGTTTGCCTGTTGGTAGTTGTTGGATATCTTGTTCGAAATAGACGTGTTTCGTTGTCGTCCATCAATAGCGCTTAGTTAAGTTAATACTCTTTTTCCGATTCAATTGTGTTAAAAATCTGTGCTGATTGAATTTTTTCACTAATTAGTGGCTTTTTTATTGAAATAACATTTATCGTGTTCGCGGTGAAGCAATATTTGTAGTATGTTCGCTTTTTGTACTCATTTTAATATTCGTCGAGAAGGTACTGAACCGAGCATGCAACTAATTTGGTCATTGTTGCCAAGATTTCGACAATGGCTATGTCAACAAACCAAAGATCCAATATTGGAGCCCTGACAACCCTAGACAGGAACGTCAGCACCAACGGCGATATGTTGTGCAATTTCTGTCCGAGGAACAATTGGCCTCTATTTTTTTAACGATCGAGGCAGTTACTCCTCAGGTGTATTCCAGAATTATAAACGAGTTGTTGGTATTGTTAATCTTCATTTTATACTAATAAAGAATAAGATTTATTAATTTGTTTTTTTCGATACATTTTTAAATTGAAAATGTATATAAAAAATCCGCTGAACACCCCTTTAAAACTAATCACTATCTAAAAAGAAACATTCTAGAAACGAAACATCTAAAGAACATTCAGTTTTGTAATTAATAAATTTCTATTATTTAATTGTAAGTAAAATCTAATATTGTAATAGAGAGTGAACTGAACTATAACATCCGTTCTACAGACACTTGGTTTAAAGGGACGGCGAGAGCTACTTGGGTAAGGATATACGAGTATATACTTAGCAGATATATCTTTCCTGTATGTAATAATGTCTGTGCTGAGAGAAGATTTCTGGCATTGCGCGAAGTTCTCGCATTTCTGATGATGATCTTCACAAATAAGGAGGTATACAGTTCTTATGCAAGTCCTATCCTTTCGAGAAATCTGATAGTCTTGCTCGGTTCTAAGGATCTTACCTTCCATTTCCACGCGTAGGCCGTTTTCAAAATTCCCCTCGTATGCACAAGGACTGCGTAAGAAATGAGCAAGAGGTTTCCTCACCTACGATGCAAAACCTGGATGTATAAACATAGAGTATTCCCATTCTATGTAAATGTTTTTCAAGTTACAGTGACCTATTAAGGACCTAGTTGCTATTTTTCACTTGTTTCTCGATAGCTTCATACATTCTATAACATGCTTTGAGTTATATGACCCAAAGGTATTCTTAGATTGTTCTAAACGTGGTAGCTTGTCTCAGTAATTTTTTCTGAGTTTATGTCTCCATCATCAGAAATTGATTGGTATTGGAAATGGGAAAAATCTAAGCATTTCCATGCCTATTTTTCATAGTGAATATAAATTCTTCCATGCTTATAGCTCAATTTCTCAGCTTGTAGAGCGAATTTTAAGTTTCAATTTTATTCACGATTCCACCGTCTCGGTATAAAATATACTGAAAAAATAGGTGTGGTCCGCTCACTAATAAAATAAATCTCGAATACATTAGAACGAAAAAAGGTGTCGTCATGAAATTGGCACGAATATTCTGTGTAATCACAGGCTATTTGGGATTGAAAATGGATCAGTGTATAAATGTTAGCTCTAATAAGAATTCTATCGAACCTACGACAGGAGCATACACTATATGTATGCAAGCCGGTCCTTGTAGTTCATTTAAAGTTCTCACTGAGGAGTGGACTTGGTTACCCATATTAATGTTCCATACGAAATATATTAACATTCCATCGCCTAATTGCTTGTGTGCATCTTCATCTTATTTCCACAATGCATCTGCAGGACATCCCGATCTGACAGACCTATTGCTTCAACGTTTGATTTCCAGCTTAGTGTTGGGTCCAATAGTTTTGAAGTATTTTAGCTCTATCATGTACAATATTTCCGCGCTATCGACTGTTAGCGGTCTGAGTTTACTCCGCACTGCTTTGTTAACCTCAGCGGTAGTTACTTTCTGCTAGGAAAAGAGTCTTGATTTTTTCGCGACATATTATAACTATGTATGTCGTCAGCATATCCTTGGCAATGTAAACCTGCGTCCGTTTTTTATATTATAAGTTCATCAACTACAAACCCTACAATTATGGATATAATACTCCAACTTGCGGGCATCCTCTCGTGGTGTTGATTTATATTTTCTTGTCACCTACTAATGTAGTTACTATTCTAGTTTTTAGCATTGCTGCCATCCTTCTGGTATTGTTAATCCTCTTATAAATAAATGCACTGCCGCTTTATGTGAAGTATTAAATGCACCTTCTACTCTATTTCGTTCGTCATTCCTTAGAAAGTTGTCGATAAATTGTTTTAACGTCCTTGACTAGAATGAGGCCAGGCATATTGGACGAAAGGATTTGTAAAGAAAATGGTATTTTCTTACTGCCTTTGGTATGAACACAACTTTTGCCTGCCTCTAGTTCATCTGCATATAGCCTAGTGCTAAGCGGCTTTTCAATATTGCTGCTAATTCTAACATTATTGTATCTGCTTTGTATTTTCTTGCCACCTACTCATATATTTGTTGTTACTATTCTAGTTTCTAGCATTGCTGCCATCCATCTGGTAAGGGTATTATTAATCCCCTACAGAATAAATGCGACACTGAGACGCTCTGTGTGAAGTATTATCGAATGTTCCTTTTACATGTCTAGAAAAGCGCAGACGGAAAATCTCTGCATTCCAGGAATTCATGTGATTACATCCTTCAGCTGATAGAGTGCAGTTTCTGTAAATTTAGCCGTTTTGTACGCATGCTGTAGCGTATTGGAGTGCCGTGTTTTGTTCGCCATTCCTTAGAAAGTTGTCGATGGGTTTTTTCTCAGGTCTTCAGTAAGAATGAGGCCAGGCAAATTGGACGAAAGGCTTTTGGAAGAAAATGGTCTTTCTTCCCTGCCTTTGGTATGAACACAACTTTTGCTTGCCTCTAGTTCATAAGTATACAGGGTGTTTCGCATAAGGGTGTTCAAAAGACTAGGGCGTGTAGGATGGGTCGAGACAAGAAAAAAATCGTATGGGAGGGGGGGTAAATTTCTCCCCGTTTAGGCGGGAGAAATGTCCCCTCCCGCCTAAACGCAGGGAAATTGACCCCCCGCCCCCCTCCAATACGATTTTTTTCTTGTCTCGACCCATCCTACACGCCCTAGTCTTTTGAACACCCTTATGCGAAACACCCTGTATAGGTACCCTAGTACTAAGCTGCTTTTCAAAATGCCTGGTAATTTTGACATGATTATATGTACTCCCTCTTTTGTAATAATATAGGGAGCATATCATCATAAACTGGCGACTTATATTGTTGAAAGGTCCCAGTCACCCACTTTATTCTATGATGAGGGTACATCTTCCCAGCGAATTTCCAGTCTTCTCTGTTGGTCTGTGCTGACCAGTAAAAACAGCGTTCACCATCAACTGACCCTGGAAAGTGGGTTTACCCTTGATATCTTCTTTACTAGGTTAATCTCTTTAATGGACCAACTGGACTCTTATGAGTCGGTAATGGTTCTCTGTCCCGTTTTGACGTTCCTGTTATGTTGAGGACGTCTTAATTTGTAGCTGTCCTTTGTACAGTTTCTAGTCAGTTCTCCTAAGATTTCTTACTTCCATACACTTGATACATAAGCCCTTAATTATACCCTACACACGAAGTGATGAGGGTATATTCACTTACTGCTTCCGTTTGTAACGCATTAAAGGAGGCGTGACAGGTACAGAAAAGTATATATCTTTTTGATCAGTGTGACCTCCTGAGTCGATTTAGCTATGTCCGTCCATCTGGCTGTCTGTGGAAATCACGATTACAACAGAACGAATAGAGATATTTTCTTCAAATTTGGCACGAATATTGTCTTTCATCACAGGCTATTTGAGATTGAAAAGGAAAAAAATTAGATCATTGCCACGCCTAATTTCTAAGTACAAGTGTGTAGGGTATATGAACTTCGGCCAAGCCAAACTTAACACTCTTTCTGGTTTTAAACTCAATTATCCTATGATCGATTAGTGAGGGTTGATCCAAGATCCAATTTCCGTCCAGTACTTCCTGTCTTACCCTATTGACAAATTTTGGTGTTCCCTACATATTGTATCACTAGACTTTCTACTAAATTCAAGAAAGTACTCACCTCTTACGTTAGTGTCGGTGCATCCCCACGCTTTATTATGGGCATAGACATCATATTCCAGTGGTAGTATCCTACGCTTGCCACAGTGTTTGGAGGTGCTTGGGGTTGGTGGCCTGCTAGGTATCTGTATGCGACGAATACTTTCCTCGTACAGTTCCCTGTGTTCATGGGTAGGTCGACATCTGTAGCTACCAACTCTCTATACAGGAATTCGAAAATGGATATAAATAGTATCCTTCTTTAGTAGTATACAGGTTTGGACTAATATACATGCCATCGATTGCTTTATTCTCCAATCGTGGACCATCTCAGCTACTAGCGTCTCAATCGTTCCTAGCTCTTCCCGTTTGGGCACTTGATCGGGGAATGATTTTGGGATCGCAATTCTTATACCCTTATCAGTCCACACGTGGAACTTTGCACTTGCGACATTTGGGCGTCAGTATCCGCAGGCGGAGTGATCTGTGATGGTTCTCTTTTATGTTTCAGCACAGAGCCTGAGCCTCTCTTTAGCTTTTTACGACTGCTATGGGTCAACCACTCCTTTATGTGTATGAGATACCACTTGGAGCTTGCCCCACTCAGAGCGTCTTCATTCCTCACTGCTCCAATCCTAAGCTTTTTCTGAGTATTGGGTTCCTCAGTTACTTCTGCGTTTGTTGGCTGACCACTACCGTGGCTGAGATTTCGTTTGCAACCTCCAAAATGCGCTCTACCTGATCAGCCAGTTGTGGTTCATTTCAATTAGCTCCCCCGAGTGTAGTGGAAATCCGGTCCGCCATGTCATAGCCCCCATTAACATATTAAAGCCACAATTATTTACCAAGGTGAGTACCGATTGAGGATTACCTATTATCGGCGAGTCTATTACCATGAATATAATATAGATCTTAGATGTAAAGTTGTTCAGTTATTCTGCGTAACACATATTCCAGACAACTTTTAACACGGAAAAGTTTTAAAATGTGTATTATATGTTTGAAAGTGGGCATCTTTCTTGGCCAGATATTTTTGGTACTAAATGTCCAAATATTCAGTTTTGTCTTTTCAGCTCATTCCGGTCGTTCCGTTCAACGAAGATCCTGTTTTGGTGGTATAGTGCAAAACTTGGCGGACCACGCCCTAATTCGCAGAGTATTTAATACTGATAATAGAAGTAATCTTTTAGAATGCATACATATCTTCTCTTTTGTTACTCTGATACACTCTGTATATTGCAACTCCGGTTCCCTGGCTATTCAGAATTTGTTTCTTCTAGACGCCTAGTAACGATGCGAATTCAAGTATGTACATATGTTATGCGTTGTGGATACGTGCGTTGTCGATGTGTACACGAGTGAAACAGTGCAGTAGGTGAAACACTGTGCGTAAAACCCGTGCGAAACACGGTTGCGTGTACGGTGCGCAGCAGGTGCATACATCCGGCGTGCGCGGTGTGCAGCTAGTGTGTGTGTCTTCAATGCGTGAAGCAAATGCGTGCATTCGACGTGAAGCAAATGTGTGTGTTCGACGTATCCGGTGTAGCAAAACTGTGTGTGCAATGCATGCGTTCGTAGTACAGAACACGGTGTGCATCGAAAGTGTAAAGTAGTTGCGTGCGTTCGACGAGATCAGCGTGAAGCAAAAGTTCGTGCAATGACGCAGCAGACGCGTTCTCCGATGTGTGCGATGTACAACAGCGTGCGTTCGACGTGAAGCAAATGTGTGTTTTCGACGTATGCGGTGTAGCAAAAGTGAATTTGCAATGCGTTCGTAGTACAGAACACGGTGTGCATCGAAAGTATAAAGTAGTTGCGTCCGTTCGACGAGTTCAGCGTGCAGCAACTGTTTGGGCAATGCGTGCAGTGGACGCGTTCTCCGATGTGTGTTATGTGCAGCAGATACTTGCGTTCGGTATGCGGGGTGCAGCAGATGCATGCAATAGGCTTGCGCGGTGTGCAGCAAAAGTGTGTGTGCAATGCATGCGTTCGTGATACACGTTGTGCATCGAAAGCGTGAGATAGTTGTGCGTAGAGTGCGTTCAACGAGTTCAGCGTGCAACAAAAGTTTGTGCAATGCGCGCAGCAGATGCGGGGTGCAGTAGATGTGCGCGTACAGCAGATGCGTGCGTTTGACGTGTGCGGTGTGTGCATTCGAGTACACAGTGTATACTCGTGACATTCTCCAGCGCGTGCGTGTGCAGCAAATTCGTGCAACAGAATCGTTCGACGGATGTACTGAGTGACGTGCAAAAAAAAAGATGGCTAACATTAGGTTGCGCGAAACTTCGTATTATTTGGTCCAAGATGCCGGTCTTGAGGCTGCCTCTGCTTTTGAGCAACCTACTTAGTAGTGGTCCGAAACACTAGAGAGATAATTAGCAATTAGAGTAGAGTAGAAGTAATTAGAGTAACCGAACGTACCGCCGAAGCTCTGTATAGAATCCTACTATATGCCCGACACTCAGGACGTGAACAACATAGCGAATCCTATCTATGGACCAAACAATCCATCTGTCCATTTATAAGGGGTTCACCCATCGTTCCTCTGGATCCTAATTACCTTCTTTTTGGATTTGGAATCGACACATTTTCCAGAACAGTCCTTAGTGTCAATGCCTTCGTTTTATTCCAGTAAACTGTGCGAACATTCCTATTGTTCGAATGTTTAAAGCAGTACTGGCCAAAACTTATACAATCATATTTTGTGCATGTGTGAAGCGTTGAGAGAGGTTGTTTTGCGGAAAAATTCTCTCTGCGCGGTACACTGAGAAGATTGTTGTTTGGGGGTTGTTAAACTTTAAATAATGCAAATGATTTAGCATTTTCCTTTCAAACCGATTTATTTAATTTTCGAAGAAAAAATAGTGATTCTCCCATTCCTTATTAAACATTTTGCTCAGTGCAATCATAAAATAGTCTGGCGCGATCTTGCTTGCTTGGAGTCTGCACATCGACTGACTCACTTGATACGATAAGCAATGCTGGCCACGTCATAAGCACGCGTGCTAATGTTTTCTCTCGGCTATTCACATGTACACGACAAAAGCCGTCGGGTTTTCACACCGATACTAGCGATCGTTCGTACAACTGAGTCAGTCGACGTGCAGACTTCAAGCAACCAGACTATTTTATGATTGCACTGAGCAAAATGTTTAATACGGAATGGGAGAATCACTATTTTTTCTTTGAAAATTAAATAAATCGGTTTGAAAGTATTATTGATATTGAGGATATTATTGAGAAATAGTAAACTCAATTTCATTGCTAAATCATTTGCATGATTTAAAGTTTAACAACCCCCAAACAACAATCTTCTCAGTGTACCGCGCAGAGAGAATTTTTCCGCAAAACAACCTCTCTCAACGCTTCACACATGCACAAAATATGATTGTATAAGTTTTGGCCAGCACTGGTTTAAAGCAATCACTCCTTGCCAAAAAACTCTACTTGTAGAGAAGGCTGCATGTAACACTGATCAGGTATTTGCAATAGACTCCCTCGATGAATACAACTCTACTGCTCAAATACTTCATGTGGACAGCGGCACAAATGATCTTTTCATACGTCCCAGTCGACTGACTTTTGCAAACACAGATGAACTGCTCAGTGCCTTCAACAGTGGTGTATTGAGTAGCTCTGCGTTAACATCTTCGTTGGCTTTGTATACTATCGCTGTTCTTGTTTCAATTTGGCTCTTGGTGGTGAGTTTTGCCCGTTTGCAGTTTCAATGGTAAAAGCTCCGGATGGCGCTCACTCTTGCTTTGGAACTTAACCTGTTACTTTGCACACAGGTGCACTAAGTGCAGGTGCAGAAAGACTCCAGAAAAGTTTTATGGAAAAAAAGTATACTTCCTAATTTTAAATTTTCTCAGAAACCACATTGTGATCGGCAAAAAATTTATACTTATCGTAGTTATATAGCTTGGACTGTCCCGAAAAACACGCATAGATCACTTTTGGTTCGTTGTGATACCCTATGGATCTAACTACCCATACTTATTCGAACCACGAAGCGGTACTTATGTAGCGACTAAGATCTCTAATTTGAGAGGTGCTATCTCACAGAGGTTAGTAAAGAAGTGTGCTCCCATATGGGTGTACCTTCTCCTCCCCACCTACCTCTGCCTACCTACCTACAGCTCCTACAGAAGTCTTTAGGAAGTAGCCCCTACCGTTATGCACGGGCACCAATGAAGCAATGCCCAGTTATGAATCCTATCACGCGCCGAATATTCTCTCTCTCCAGTGAAAGAAGTCTGTATTTTTTAGGTTAAAAAGGAGACAATCCTGTCGTGCAATGTTACACGTCTACCTCTCCTCCCATCTTCAATAAACATAGTGAACATAGTGCTTAGAGGTAGTCAACGGTATACCCACATTTGCCCTGCCGAGTGTAAGCCAAAACTGGCAAGTTCATCCGCATGACAATTCCATGGTATATCTGTGTAACATGTGAATACCAATATGCGAGTGTATACCACCCCTGTCCAGGAATGATCCATTCTCTTAATGTCGGGACCCTAGTGCTTTTCCATTGCCGGCGACGTGTATGCAGAACGAAATCACCACGTCGATCGGCGTAATCTTGTTTTCTGACATTCTTAAGTTAGAAGTTTCTAAATTGAATACGCTTTTTATTGAAATATAATATGATAAATTTATTCATTATAGTCAATAATGCAATGTGTCAAATATTTTGAAGAATACAGTAGCCCACTTTTGAATTATTGTTTAGAGTCCACTGCCTAAAATGAGTATTAACAATTGAATGAAATATAAAACCAGTAAGAAAGCTATATTCGGCCTGGCCGAATCTTAGATACCCTACACCTAAAAGTTTTGAAAAAAGTGCCGAAGCTAGGGTGGGGCGGGGGTGGCGGTCCACTCTGGGCGGCACAATGTCGGGGGTGGCAGTTGTGGAAATCAAGTAGGGACTTATTGAATTCTAGGCATTTTTGGGGTTACAAGTTGATTAACCGTCCCGAGTTCCATGAGACCTAGATACGCCTCTGTATAAATAGTAGGCGTGGTCATTACCGTTTTCAAAACAAAATAAGTAGCTTAGTTGTTTTATAATTGTGTTCATTTAAACTTTATTTCCGTGGTAATAAACTTATTTTCATACTGCTATACTGTATATGTAGTGTAAAAGTGGGCGGACCGCACCCAGTTTTGATGTAAAAATGTTTTTTTGGAAAACAAGTTGTCATCTAAAGTTTTACTCAGGAAGATTATATATTTAACAATATAACCATATTTTGCATGTGTAACCTAAAAGTGGGCGGATAACGCCCATATTCGGCATATTAACGGATAATGCTACTCTACACCCAGGAATGAAATTTTGTTGTCATAACTCAAAAACGAACGCAAAAATTTCTGCAAAAATTCCATCACGATATTTTCACCGCATCTCCTGTGATCGTGATTTCAACAGACAGACAGACGGACGGACATGGCTAAATCGACTCAGGAGGTCACGCTGATCAAGAATATATATACTTTTCTATACCTATCGTCTCTATTTCTCTGCGTGTTACACATTTCGTGACAAAGTGAATATACCCTTAACCTTAAGGTGTAGGATATAAAAACTGTAGTGTACTCGCGTGTTGATAACTCGGTGCACCTTTCTGAAATCTTATTACACTGAATGAAGAATATTTTTAATCGGAAGGTTTCGTCCAAAATTCAACACTAACCCATATCGAATTTAACTTTACTTTTCTAAGATTATATCTTTCTAAAAATATTTTTGAGTTCTTTATACATGTACATTAGAGAACTTTTATACATTACATTTATATTTACGAAACTATACTCATAGTAAAAATAAAGTTCCCCTTCAATTGAGTTGATCATTTACTGCGAAGAGAAATTGTATGTTCGATGTATGAACCGGACTAACTTGGTCGAGCTCGGAAGCATATTTATTTAAATCTGAAGTATCCGGCGACGTAATATTTGCTAGTGAAGAAGTTTAACGCATTTTTCTTTTTTAATATTTTTTACTTTAGTTCCAAAATATCTTATTATTAAATAGACAAAACGTAATAATACCAAACAGTAAAAACTAAACATTTAAATTTTGTATTATTCTTATCAAATCATTTCTTCGCCTAGCAAAAGTTTAATATTAATTCAGTTGGAATGGGATTCTGCTGAATGTGTATGTAGTAGAGCTCTGAAAATAAGTGACTTGATATACACTTTCAAGACACAACAGAAATTGCAAGCATTGCACTGCTTGCTTCTTTTGCTTTCGAATCAAGCCATGACTGCCGAAAGCCTGCTGAAAACAAACCACAACAAAGACAATAGAATTCGTTGCCATTCGTTGCTTTTTTGAACGAAAAGACAATGCATGGCAACGAATGGTGCTCAACTCAAACGAAGACTATACACCGACTATATGCGATATGAAATGATCATTTTTGATCATGGACTTGAGAAAGAATTTCGCACATCGATTATATTTTATTGTTTTTGAACGATAATCTAAAAATTTGAAAATAGAAGTATTATAATAATAATTAATCATAATTTGAAATATTGGAACCAATACTTATAGTATAAAATTATATGCAGTTCAAAATTTACCTACAAAATTTCTGGGAATATTTAAAAAATTATTTAAATCATCATAATCATAATAATACTTTATATTTAAATTATGTAAAAATATGTATCTAAGCTTAACAATTTTCGCATGTTGCACGTCCATGCAAAAGACTCGCCGTTCATATCATTGCGTATTGTTGCCGACATCAGAGCAGTAGTATTATCTTCAATGTCTTGTTGCTTTCCTCAATGGAGAAATGCAAGCCATACAAAGCAAATCAACACACGATCTTATTCAAAGCAGGTAGTCGACAACGCAGTCACGACTTGTTCGGGTAGATTGAATCGTTCGTGCCAAATCGTTAATTTGTATTCGACAGTGCACTGCAATGTAATACTGCGTCTTAATGTCTATAGCAATTCAAGTAATCTTGTGCAGCTCTAGTATGTATGTGGAAAGAAAACAAAATAAGAAAAATAAATTTTAAAAAAAAATGGATTAAGATATATAATTTTTATGACTAAAATGAAATTATATTAAATTCACAAATCTCCATTGAAATTTCCATCGACACTAAGGACGGGCATATTCACTGAATCGTCTGGATCAATTGGCGCAACCAATTCGTCGCAACGGAGAACACATACACTCAATTCTGGAACGCGAACGACGTAATCAATGTATGGAGATGCTCGAAGAAACTGAGTACTTGCGTGGAGGACAACGATTATCAAAGCGCTGTAATGCTGGCAGCTGCTCACGCAGTATGTCGCATCTAGCTGGTGGTCGGAAATATAATATGGGTGGTGGAATATCATCGAATTTTCGGCCACTAAGTGGCAGCAACAGAGAGTCTTGTAGGAGTATGACGCAGCTAACCACTTCATGGTCAACTACCCAAACTATAGGAACTAAACAATGTTTGCAGACATCATTTGCTATACCGTCAACCAAACGAGGGCAACATTTTACTAACACTTACCGATACCATCCACATTCATTGTTGCTCATGAGTTCTAGTTTTGTAACAACAGGTGTGTGATTTTGCTCCCCTTTTTTATTATATTTTTTTTACATTTCTCACTCTTCCATTTCTTTCATCTTCCCTAATTAAAAGCTCATGATTATTTAAACATTGCATTTATTTTTTTATTTCTCAGTTTTTTTACCACCATATTTAAGATTTCAATTTTATTTT
This sequence comes from Myopa tessellatipennis, assembly GCA_943737955.2. Lineage (NCBI taxonomy): Eukaryota > Metazoa > Arthropoda > Insecta > Diptera > Conopidae > Myopa > Myopa tessellatipennis. The sequence continues at coordinate 22,759,867 of OX031317.1, forward strand.
TCATGCTTAATCGATTTGGGTAGGTGGTCTTTCTATCATCTGTTACACTTAACTTTCTTGAAAATATTAATAAACATATTCATACATATATTATATGTTACATATTCGATACCATGTGTGATTCCCTAGGCTCTTAACTTTATTAACTGCTGAGCGGTCTGTCGAATATAATATCAAAAAGACAGGGTAAACAGTTTTATAATGAGTAAAATAAATTGTGTAAATGCATTATTGGGCTTTCGCTTCTTTATTAACCAAACATGGCCATGTGATTTGTTCCTTTCCCGAAAGAATGATTTCGAAAGAACGATGCATTGAATATTGAAAATATCGATAGAATATAGATAGAATAGAGAATGTGTAAAATTTAACTTGAAAAAAGTCTTAAAATTATTTATAAAGAAGCACAATACCAAAAGTTGGTTCGTAAAAACTTCGAATACTTGAAAAAACATTGAGTTCCGAAATCTTCATTTTTTTACTCATTGGTCGCGTGCGTGCATGCCATATGTATTAATTATCAGTTAATTTACTGTCAATATAAAATATTGAATGCTAAAACCGTCCTGGCCTCTAAATAATCTGTGTATTTTAGAGATTAGAAGAGATAATTTTTAGTTGTAACTTTTAACGACTTTTTTTGTAAAAAAGAGCATTGTCCCAGATCAAAGTCAGCATCAGGATTCTAAAATGCTAAAAATCATTAGGGATTTCCTTTGGTTTAGAAGTTAACACAGTTCATAGTCAAACTTCTGCTATTATTTAAAACATTTTTTTAGGAGATACCTTAAGATACCTGCTGACATATTGGTACGAAAGATATACCGATTAAATGTCGTATCTGTATATAGCCATGCCGTAATCTTGAATGTCGGAAATTTATTTCAGAAAAAATTGTATTCGTAAACATGCCCATTTTGATTGAATTTGATTATTTTAGAGAAAGAGGGTTGTAGAGAGAGCATACTTGTGAAATGTTTCTTCTATTCCCTACTTCTCATTGCGTACACTTCTATTTCATAATTCTTGTGACCTTATTTAAGAATAAAGAAAATAAAAGAAAGCGCTTTTATATAGCTTTCTTGGTATTCGCAAATGATTTGGGTCAAGTGCTACTGAAAGTACTACTATTGTAATGTACTACTCATACAATGCACTTACTGTTACTTTTAGTCTCATACTATTATTAAGGGCAAATATTTATCAAACTTTCTCTATCCATCGAATAAACTTGTTTGGCCCCGCAATCTACTATTCCATCAAAAATACCACTTTTTTGTAAATACTACTTTGGAATTGGAGAACCTTTTTGGGTCTTGTAATCGTGTTACCTTTACGAATTCCATCAATATTCTCTCCCAGACGACTTGACCGAACATACTGAGATATTTTATTATTGCCTATTTAATTATTTACACGAACATATCAAGCGTTGCTGAAACGGGTATTGCTGTTGTTTTTCGGGTCTATATCTCTTTAACTATAGGAGGTACCTTCATATTATTGATATCGTTGGAAACGTATTTAAATTATCTTTCATTTACCATGCACAACATTTTTTCGATAAAATTTACTTTTCAGAAAAATTGCATTTTAGATTTTTAATAAAATTTTCATTAATTTTTTACTAAATAAAGCGTGTAATTAACCTACATACTTTCCTAAATATTCAGGGAGTCATTTCTTTTCGTTTCCAGTCAAAAATTCCGGACCATTATAGTATTATTCTCTTTCATAAATCGTGAACCCTTTCGTCATTTCTAAGCTGATTTGGAATTTTTGATTTTGTATGCATTAGGTAATTAGTGTTTTTCCAATAATGTAAAGAAACCCTACATACCTAAGCCAACCTAATAGTGGTGGCCAACGTTGACTTGACCACAATCTTTTGTGTTCTTTGAGATTTAAAGTCGCTTTAGAATTTTATCTATATTGAAAAATTGGGTTTAAGATAAGAGCTGCTGTCATTATTTCATATATAGTAAAGCAGGCAATTCTAAGAGACTAATAAAACATATGAATTACGCAACGGACGAAAAGTTACAATAGACTGCGAGGAAGAATATCTATAAAATAGCCGTTAAATCGACCTAAATATGAATAGAAAATGCGAAGAAGTTATTGGACTCTAACACATTAATAAAATGTAATTGCAAATAGAAGACATGTCCGGAAATTTTGGCCTGCTGAATAACTTTTCTCTTAAAATCCAGTTCCGATTTTGATAATATATATAGATATATAATATATATATATAGTTTCTAGAAAGCTATGAGGCCCTATTTTTTACGTTATTTATACATATTATTTAAAAAAATTAATGAATGGACAATTTTTTTCTTAAATTCTAAATCGTAATTTTTCTTGAAAAGTAGACGCTTTTCGCTAAAATTTTATTTACATAAATGAAAGATAATGGAAATATCCTTTCATCCAAAAACACATATGTAGTAGGTGTTTGAAGGTATAGTTCAGGAGATATAGCCCCGAAATTTTCAAACTTTAAAGTATTTTTCCTAGGAAACGAGAGCAACAGGAACATAAGAAACAAAAACAATATCGGAGCGTTTTAGCAGTGCATGATATAAGCCACTCAGAACTCCGTTATATTGCTCTAATTTTGTCTTGATGTTTAGAATAAAATTTTATTTTTGTTATTACACTCTTTAATGTTTGTATATTCGGTACTATAATGTCAAAACTCAATCCTATAAAATCAGCATTTAGTTATGGAGCATAGGTGCATATCAAAAATTATAGAAAACAACATTGCGCATGTCCATTGCTTTCTTCGTTTGCTTCTGACGTCACGTCAGAAAAATATTCACAGTTAATTTAAGGTGCCTACACATCGCTTGTAGCAATCAGTTTTAAAGGACATTTTTTTGGATGAAGATTAGTCAGTTAAATGTCCGAATACATATTTTTTAAAAAAACGAAATATAAATGAAACAGTCTCAAAAACCACTTTTTTACGTCAATGTTGTAATCTTGTTTGCTATCGTTAATGGGTGCATATTAAATTTACCGCTTCAATTGTGTTGGCATATGTCGTAATTTACATTTGAGACATTGTTAAGAATTGAGAAGAACATTGTAACGGAAGACATGTTAGACATTTCTTGTCGCTTCGAAATACCAAGGAGTATTTGTGTTTAAACGTATTTGACTCTGAAGTCTGTTTGAGTTTCTCTACTACGTTACTTATCCTATCCTAGTTATTCACCGATTCAAAGTATGACACACTTTCATGGTTGCAAAACTTAAAATAGCATTGACAATCTAATACGCATAAAAACGTATGATTTTTGTACGAATATTTTTTACTCTTATATATTTTTCACGCCTTATACACCGAGTGCATAATTTATTAAGGGCCAGTTTTTCAATGCTCGTTTAAACGTCGTTTAAACTCATCTATGTTAAACGTATCTTATCTATATTTCATAGCGAATTTATATAAATGCAACGAGTATTTAGCGTATACGCGTTACTATAAGTTGATGTTTCAACCTATTTTGGCAGCACCTGTCAATATTTTCATTTTTACAAACGGAATAGCTCTTCTGATGCAAATAAACAAAATTATTACCATAGTTTTGAACAAAGGTAAATGTCTGTACTCCAAGAAACAGCTGTTTCTTTATCTAACTCACCAATATTGACCGGTTAAGTGCCGTTTAAACTTGTACTGAAAAACATAATGTGTGATTTAAACGCAGTTTAACCGAGAAACGACGATAACCAAGCACTGAAAAACTGCCCATAACAATATTATAGGTACATATTACATAACAAGAAGAATATTTTCATATTGTACGTTCTGGAAGGGTTGTGGTGGTTCTGTCTCAGTACATTTAGTACACTGTCATGCACAAATGTAGTCTTTGTAAAAGAAGTCAGCAACACGGTCGAAGGGGAAGTGCTAAATGTAACAGAGACAAGTCTCTTAAATACGAAAAAAATTTATTCGTTGTAAAACTGCGAAGTCTATCATACAAAGCTTTAAAATATTTTTAATGTAAACTAGACACTTAATTTGGTTGTGGTAACGGAGTATGGATTCACAACATATAATCTAACATCTGTAGTTATGGCTTATTCTCCTTTGAAAATGTGTGAAAAGGTCTAGTTATGTGTCATTAGGTGTTACTATTGAATATTCTCGATTGTTTGAGAACTATTTGAATGTTGATTCATGGTGACGGTTTGTGCTAAATGTAGACTTTTCTCCACTCTCGTATTTGTTTAAACACGTAATCATAATGTTGAATTTTCTTTTCTTTTATTAAGGTTCTAGATCGGGTAATGTTACACCAGGTGGTAGTATCAACACTTCGAGACCGGGAAGTGCAATGTCGATATCAACAAATTTGTCCACATCGGGCAACTTATCAAGGAGATCTGGTGCTCCAATTCGTAAGCCACGTCCGGCAAGTATTGCTGGAACAGGGGTGTCTCTTGAAGGTATATTTTTTGCATAAAAGGCAAATAATTTATAAACGAGTTAATGAAGAATATCTTCTTTGGGTACTGAAATAAATTAAAAACAAGAAAATGTTGTTAGGAAGAGAGTTCACTGCATTTGTGTTATTTTCAGAAATCAACAAACTTAAAAAAGACAATAAACCCCCGCTTACGTCTTCGTCAGCGCTTTCAGCACACACGACGCCGAAACGAACATCAAATATGATGTCAACTTCATTGATTTTGAATTCTTCTTCTTCACGTTTGTCTAGTGCTGAGAAAAAGACTCCATGCAAAAAAGTAAGTTCACATAAAAATAATAATTTTTTTTTAATGCTATCAATTCTACAAGGAGTCTTTTACGACTAAATTTTCGACGCCTAAACCACTCTCAAAGACAACCAGCGTTGACAAACTCAATAAATCCAATAAAGAGCAAAAACCTAAATATCCGCCCCCAATGAACAGGTCATCGTTGGTCACTTCTTCGGCTGCGTCTATGGTAGAGACAGATATAACTTCAGATCAACGTGTTATATCTTCGAAGAGCAAAGATGAAAAAAATGCCCTTAATGCAGTTAAAACTGAAGAACCTAATAATTCAGCGAATGGAGGTCCTGTTTTAGACAACACTTCATTTCCTATTATTATCGATGAAAAAATTGATCAAGGCAACGAAAAGGATTCTGATGTCACCAAGAAAATAAACAATGGCAGTAAGGAGAATTCAGAAGTTCGTGATCTAACTGAAGCTCTTGATACGATGTCAGTATCAATGATTTCTAAGAGCAAAATTACTACTGAGGAAGAAGCTAAGGCAGCCCTAGCTGAAAGACGCCGCATTGCTCGGGAAGAAGCAGAGAAACTAGCTGAATTGGAGCGTCAACGTGTAGAATCTGAACGTTTAGCTCAAAAAAAGCAGCAAGAAGAAGAGGTCGAACGTCAACGTCAATTTGAGGAGGAAGCTATTCGTCTAGCGGCAGAACAGCGTAAAGCAGAGGAAGAACGCTTGCGACAAGCCATTGAGGCATGTATAATATAAAATCAAAGCATGATCTAAACGATGTATAAGAAAATCTAATGTATTTTAAATTAAAATGTCTACGACATTTGGAGAGTATACATTATTTAAATATTATTTACACCACAATTTCGATCATTTACCAGGGGTTTTTTGTAAAAACTGAAGCGTGTGACCCCCGATTTTTCCAAATTTCGATTTTAAAATATAAAGTTTTTATCACATAATTATTTATTGCAATCATTATATTGTTAAAATACTGTAGTGCTGTTAAAAGGTTTTTTAATAGTAAAATGAATCGGCACCTCCGATTATACAGGATGTTTCGCATTAGAGGGGACAGAAGATCAGAGCGTGCAGCTTGGGTCGAGACAAGAAAAAAATCGTATGGTAGGGGGGGTCAATGTTACCCCGTTTAGACGGGAGGGGCCATTTTATAAAAATTCGACTTTACATCGGAAAAAAAATATTAAAAAATAATGGTTAGATCCACATAACTTTTGCTTGCTGATTCTAAAGAGAATGCTTCAAACCGGAAGCACTTTTCACTTTTCTCGGAAACTACAAAAAATAGATCCTTCCAGTTTGAAGCATTCTCTTTAGAATTGATTAGAGAATTTTATGGTCGGAAAAAAATTTATACTTAAACCGTAATTTTAAAAAAAAATGGCGACCAAAAATTTTTTTTCGGAATTTTTTTTCGGGGGAGGAACATTGACCCCCCCTCCCATACGACTTTTTTTCTTGTCTCGACCCAACCTACACGCCCTGATATTCTGTCCCCTCTTATGCGAAACACCCTGTATAACCGAGAACGTGGTGTAAATTATAAATTAAATTTATGACATGGAAAGGGGTTTTAATCAAAGCTTTAATTAACGGTTTATATTAGGAAACAAAACAAAGGGAAAGGGATGAGCAACTTAAGCGCGAAGAAGAAGAAAATCTGAAGGTCGAACGCGAAGAAGCCGAAAAGAAAGCAAAGGAAGAAGCTGAGAAGCAAAGGCTGGAGGTGGCTGAACGTTTAAAACGGGAAGAAAAAGAACGCGAAGAGCGTCGGAAACGAGTCGAAGCAATTATGTCACGAACACGTAAGGTAGGAGCTGCAGTAACTCCAAATACTACGCCAGTAAAGGTCTGTGTACTTTGAAATTTGAAAAACTATTGAATTAGTATGCCTGTATGAAGTTTCCTTTAAAAAAATAATTAAATATTGATTTACATTACATCTACTTTCATAGGAAAACAATGATAATTCAAATAAAACCGTTTCGGCTGAGCAAATTCAACAGCCAGAAAAAAAGCAATTAACTACAGCACAAAATAATGTCGGCAGCAATCCTACAACACCCACAGTCAAAACCATAACACCTTCAGTCTCTGCTGAGCCGAAAGTTTCAAGATCCATGTATGAAGAATCACTGGCAGACAAGGATCCTTCAATAACAAAAACCTTTTCGATGGTAAATGAAGAAAACACAAAGAATTTGCAGCAACAACCATCATCAAAAAATGTTGAAATAGCCAATATAAAGCTAAAGCATCCAGACTTTCCCGCTACCGAAGTTTTACTGCTTAACACGAATACTACAAATTTGACTGTAGCGAATGGAAACGGCCATATTGGGAATATTAATAATAAAACGTAAATATCTTTAATAACCATTTACCAGAGGTGCTCTAATTACTTTGTATGCTATTTTATTCATTCATAAACTCCGTAATTAACTATTGAATTTAACACATGCTTTTAAAAATAACTACGGAATTAAAATCCTCAATTACATATTTCATTCAGAAGAATTTTTCTACGATATTTCTTCACATCAAAAACTTCTGAAATTAATTTAACAGATATGAAATATTAGGAACGTGCTCCAGTTTGTTAGGGACGACCTGTATAAAACATGATAAATACCAATTCAAAAACCAATTTTTATCATTTATTGCAGACATTAATTCCTGTTATTTATAATTCCCATTTATACACAGTTTTCTGCCGCAAAACGTATTGCTTTTATTTGAAATCTACGTTCAAATATCCACTTATTCGTCACTGGTCTGTTCTACTTTGATCTCCCTGGCATTGTCTGGTCTGTTCAATATTACTTGTCTGGATAAAATAGAGGTCTGTCTTTCCGATCCTCGTAAGATCTGTGAGGAGTTTTACAGCTTGTGGAAAATCAGAGCGAACTCGTGATATGTAAGGACGCAGAAAACCCCGCCAGCAATAAATAGGATTTGATCTTTATTGTTGATGTGATTGTAGGGAACATTCAGCCATTAATTTATACATTACAATATCGAAGGCGTACACACTGGGGGAAGTACGACTTTTGCCGCTGTATTCGAATGGCCTCAGGTGCCATCCAAATAATGCTTTTAGTAAAGTAGTTGACTGGTTTATCTGATTTTCTTCTCTGTGCCACTTTCTGCACGTTATTGTGAGGTTCTGACAAAGTTTTCTGCTCAGTTGAACTATTTACCCAATTCTGTTCAGAGCCTTTTCCATCCCGTGGTGACAATAAGTATTGGTCAAATCATCAGCATATCACGCATGTTGTCGTAGTTGATCCTGCATTTTGTTAGATTTGGAAAATTTTGATATTTTTCTTTGAAACGAAATATTTAACACTGGATATATTATTACTTTTGTAGTAAAAATGTTATTTTAATGATGAGTGAAAAAACGAAAACAAGGGAAATTCTCAGTTAAAAGCGTTAACTAATCGAATTCGGCTAGTTAGCTAATTTGTTGTTAACTTTAACGAACAGTTAAACAAGTACAGATTCGACCTTAAATAAGGTTAAAAAAAACCAATTTTGTTCATTTTCCTTAGTAAATACGCATTTATATTTAACTGCGACTTAATAAAATGGTACCTACGGTAATAAATATTTTCCATAATTATCAAAGAAATTTTATTTATTTATTGAAAATTTATAAGGTGATATATGATTAAAAGAAATTACTGTTAGAAACCTCTGGTTTTTTTATGTAGATTACTTACTTCTCATACATCATTTTTGCAGTGACTTTAATATACTGCAGGACGTTTTGGTAGCATCTACAAATCAAGTCATTGATCACAGCATTGAATCGCAAGATATCAACAACTCTCCAACATTAAATAATAACAACAGTTTGTTATCAAAAGCAAACACGCTAGTCACTGCTGATAGTCAAGAAAATAAAGGTAAGATTGTTCTCAGTAGTTTAGATAAAGCAAACTGAAATTTATATCTTTGTCATTGGAAAATGTTCACCATACCAACATACAAAATTCACCAACATACAAATGAAAAAATTGTTTTAACGCTATATTTGGTAGGATTGAAACTCAATCCGAAAAAATAGTTGGATTGAAAATTTTGTTTTTTCACATGTAAATATTTTCAATCCGATTGACATCAGAACAGCTGAAACGCAGCTAATGTCTGAGTTTGATTCGTGTGTGGGATAAAGCATAAAGAAATGAGGACATTGCGTATCTGATTATATGATTTTTTGGTTTTATTCGTATATATCGGCAAAAGAAACCAAACTTTAAGTTAACCTTGACGAATTATAAATGAATGAATTTTATATTTGTGAAAAATAATCCAGTATTTTTATTTGCTGAGTAGTTTTGAAACCTTAAATGATTGAATAATTCTTAGCATGCCGAATAAAAGCGAGGTTTAATATATTACCGAGGTTGTGTTATTGAGACCAACACCATTTAAAGCAGACATTATTTTATGACCGCTATATTAGGGTTACTCATAAACTCCTGTTATAGCCTTAAACTACGTAAATACAGCAGCGTATAAATGAAATTTCAGAATCTGTACGGAGAAAAATTCGAACAAATCTGTTAAATTAAACGAATATTTTAGGTGCGTAAACAACCTCGTAAATTTGACTTCACATTAACAGCGGTTTTCTAATCAGCACATTACAGCACCAAACAGCGCTATAAGAAAAAAACTGTTCGATTTACACACATGAAAAGGTGCGGTATTTATTAAACCCTTGTATAAACGCGTATATTTACAAAACTCCTAAATATACCTGTTTATATAGGTATCCTAATTTTATTTACCAGAAACGACCGTTATAAGTGTTTTCTTGAAATACTTGAATAAATAAATAAATATAAATATTACTTTTAAAATATTTGATAATTTCAGATATATCGCTCCTGTGAGTCCAATAATAACAGTTGAAAAGAATTGAAAGCGTCTAACCAACAGCAAAGGGCGATGAACGAGTATGATTTCAGGATTATGAGCAAAAATAAAATACCGATTTTAGAAATTTAAGGCCAGGTTATATGAAAACAATAATTTGTTACACATCTATAAAGGGAAATTAACAACTATATGAGAGTAAATAAAATCCTATTAACTCAAATGCTGAATATTTTTGCAATAAAGGTAGAAATTCATTTACTATATAATCAGAAATTATATAAAAAATTTTTATAAAAAAGAAAAGAAAGGGTCCTTAAATTGCACAAACAAGTAATTTTTTAAAGATTTCGTTTACAGATGTTTAAATCGGCTTCAATTGAAAAAATAACTGTTAGGAAAACGCTGTACATGAAATATTAAAGTTCTCTTTCCGTGGATATGTTCTTATATTCCTTCAAAAAAACTGTAATATCCATCGCTTAAATTGTTGAAGCACGTATAAGCAAATTCTTTCCATCCATCTCGTTGGACGCTTACAATAACTAAAAGTGATAGGCAAATATTTAAATGTAAGCAAAAAGTTAAAACAAAATGATCCCTTCAGGGCATTATTAGAACAGAATTAGACTAGATATTGTTAATAATAGCTGATGTAAAATATATTCCTTTAGTTGATTCATTCGTTTACAGAGCAAAACTTTCAGAGTATGTCCTTTTTGTATTGCAACCTTTTCAGATTAATTTAATGTCATGTGTTTTTATTGAATATATCTTAATTCTGTTCTTCGGATGGTTAAGCAAATTATGGTATTTATTGTAACTTTAATTAGTTTTTAAAAAAATTTTAATTAATATTAGACCCATATCTAGGAATATTAATAATGCTTTTGTAACTCTAACTGTGTAAAGCTTAAGAGCAAAGAGTTTTATTTTTTTTTAAGAAATTATTTATGTCAAATATTATATACAATTGCAAATATAATCTTCATTATTTACATTTCTGGCATTAATAAACTAAAATTAGTAAAAATTTATTAATATTGGAAGCAATGTGTCTTTACTTAGATGACACTTATTAAATAACAATAATCGTAACAATTAATTATTTTTATTGAGAATTGTGCTTCAAAAGTAGACAAATTATAAAAAAAATATTTCAAATTTATAAAATCGATTTTTAATTTTTTTATTCAATGCTAAAATCACACATATTTACACTATTTACTTATTTATCTAATAATCAGAATCCTAGGTTCTAAAGAGATTACATGAATGTTGATTCCTTAATGGGGAAATTCTATATGATGTACGTGCTCCTTGTGTTTCAATAGAACCATATAATAATTATGTAAACGTTGATGGATAATAAAACTATATTAATAAAATAAAATTCTTTATTTAAGTCTTGGACTACACCTTTTCCACCCACGTGTACTTCAGATTACAGATTGATTTCAGATTTTTACAAGTGAACTTCAGAATAACGATAAGGACTTTAAAAAACTGTAATTATATTTCAGAATCTTATAAGTCAAATTCAGAATTGTTCAATTAGACTTGAGAATAACGACTTGGACAAAGAGCGTTTTTCAAAGAGCAAAGCTACTCCGGTTCAATAGAAGCAATCTGAGCTGGACGTCGGATGCTAAATACATCGAGATATTTTTATACCTTGCAAAAATCACACGCTAGAGATAACGCAAAATTGCGTGCAGCTTTCTATACTTAGAAGTCTGCAAATGGAAAGATATGGAACCTGAGGACTGAAGCCATACACCGTGGACTGGATGTACAATACACTGAAGTGAGTCTCTCCTATCCAGGCCAACTCTTAAATACCATAGTACAATTAATTTCTTTAAATTCCTATGAATGTCGACCAAATTAAATATTAGCTTGTTACTAAGTAAATAAAAGATGTGTGGAATAGATTTAGGTATTGTATAACTTCCGGTAGTGTGAACACTGAGAATCAACGCGTTTCCGTGCACTCCCGAAAAGGTGAACATCTGAATAAGGTGAACAAGTCTTTTTTCTTGAATATCTAAAAGGTGAACAGAGTTTGAACACGCCAGAAAGTGAAAAACAATTTTCGTGCAGCTTTTAGCTTAAATTTTAACATAAATTGTGTTGTAATTTAGGAAATTCCCAGCTTATTGTACATATTACAATTTCACCTGCTAATATTTGCAATCTATGTGCCAATTTTTGTACTATCTCGCGTTCAATGAAAAAAAGGACAAGATAAAAACTGAAAGCCCCCAAGTTTTATATTGTAAAAGATGAGACAAACATTCTGGAGCACTTAAGTGGTTGTAGTGCAGGGATACACAAAAAAGTATCTTGTGACAAAATTGCTTTTAAGTTGAAAGCAAAAGTCAAATTCTGATTTATTGAAGCCTAAAAACTAGTACTTAATTACTAGCTAAATTACATTGGAACAATGTCGGTGACTGTTCTTTGTTCTTTTCGTCGACAGTGACATTTTTTAATGTCTTAATCTGATTCTCAAGAGAGAACTTCAATTGGCCCTACATCAAGATGAACATTTTAGAATCAAGTAGTAAACTGTAATAAAATATAAGATCAACTTATAATATACTAGTAATGTACTATACATATAAAACTATGTAGTAATTTTAATTTAGGTCTTAATAATTATCTCGATAAATATAATTCAAATTTTACCAAATACCAGATTGGAAAATATATTATTATATATTCATTGTTATAGAGTTGATTTCTGTAATCGAAAAGTTCATTTGTTCATAATATAGAAAATTGAAAGGAAATGACATTACAAGCTTATAGATTATTTTAGTTTTATCAGCAAAAGCAGAAATTGCTTATTTAAGCAGTTGTGTAAAACTCAATCGGTTATTTTTGTTTGTTGTATAATTTTGCGTCGATGAATTGCCCTTTCCCGTAATTGTCTCAACACCATTATTTCCTCGCTTGTGCATTCATTTTCCAAAGCCCATGTTAGCACTTTATTCAATGCCAACATTGCATCGTGCAATGGCACAGTTCTCTTGAATGTTTCTGTCTCTGAAGGTTCTTCATCCGTTTCTTCTGATATTTCAACAATATCATCTTTTAATTTCTGCGAAGCCTGGTCCGCAACATTGGTCTGAATTTATATTAAAATAGTATAAATTAAAGTTTCACACATATCAGTAATTAAAGTAACTTACATCAGGGACGGCAAAACGCTTCATAGGAACTGTCAGTCGAGAAGCATCTACCAGTTCACGATTTTCTTGCAGGCAACGGGTTAATGGCAGGCTACTTTCATCAGTGAAATCATCTGAAGAGCACTCAAGACTAGGCCGCCAGCATTGGACAGAATTGTCTTCCTTAACATTTTGGCAGGCCTCAGTAAGGAAAGTCGATGCTTGCCGAATAGTTGCTGCCGTTAGGAGATCGTAAATCCGGTTATCGCTCTGAGCAACAATATTCTGCAACAAGTAGTTACGATAATGTAGTATCGTCAACTTTATATTGTTTTGGTCCGTGGGTTGTATAAGCGCTGCTACGCTCAGATCTCTTATTTGTGAGTCCAAAGCAGTTTCGAATGGACTCACAAGATCGGATTTTGACAATTCTTCTGCCTGATAATCCAATAATCGTATACCATACCTCCTTTTGAATTTAGCTAACCAACCTGAACTCGCCGAAAATGGATTTTCTTCACCATAAATTTGTTTAAAAAAAAACTTAGCCTGCATTTTAAGAATTTCACCCGATATTGAAGACTTTTTTTCCCTTTCCCTAAGGAACCATTTATACAACCTTGTCTCCATTTCAGGGAATTCTCCATTTCTCAAATTTTTCTTTTTGGCGGACACAAAGTAAATTTGCGAAGTCAATGCCTTAATCTTAGCACCTTGCTTCTTAATTCCAGTGATCGTGGATTTCGAAACCTTAAATTTGTTAGAGAGACCAACCGATGATTCTCCGTTTTCAAGAGCCATAATAATTTGGCCCTTCTGTTCAATTGTTAAACAATTACGTACTTTTCGGACCTTTCGCATCGACATTTTAATCAGTTAGCATTCGCAGATTCGTAGATTTTATAAAAAGTAAACACCAGAGATAATGGCCGATGTCACTCGTATCATATTGATGCGTGCAACACTTTCGGTAACTGGTTGATTTCAAAAAGTGGAACAGCTATCGAACCGTCACCACTTCGGGATGATATTTGGGAAACGATATTTATATACCGTTTAAAAGCAAATGAAATTACCTTTCTTTTGATACCCATAACGCTAGGGCACACGCTGTAGTTTTGTATATATACGTATCATGATTTTAGTTGTTTTTTTTCACCATTCGGATTTTCCTACAATTCTACATATGTATCTGATTAGAAAAGAAACAAGATCGGAGCTTATGGGCTGAACTAGATTTATGCACAGCTTTCAATTGAAGTTCGCCTCAACGTTAGTGCTAAAATTTTGACTGCTTTACGAACTTCGAACACTGACACATGTATACAAACTCGAAACACGGTCTAAACATTTTTCTTATCTGTCGCCTTCTCATTTTTGCTTTGTTATGCATAGCTGCTACAGCAAGCGCTTCGCTTAAGAAAATATGCATGCCGGTAGAAATAGAAAATGTATTGAATGAAAAAATGTACTACTGACACGTCAAATCAACTACTCCGCACAATGCTTTCGATGAAATGAAAACGATTTCAAACACACTCAACCGCTTGCACGTACACGAGCTTGAGGACGCGCATAACTTTTTGTAGTGTAACAGCGTGCAACTTTAAAATATTTTTTGAGGCGGCCTCAGGAAGCCTCGTCTAACATGAGCCAATAATGTGTCACTTTGACATTTTTCTCCAACGATAATTCGCCTATAAACAATGTTTAATTTCAAATGTTTTTTTTAATTAGTTATACAGGGTGATTGATATAAGACAGGAGCGACTTAAAAGTTGTTGGAGTCCCTTTTAAGTCGCTCTGAGCGTTCGGCGTTCGCTAGGATTAAGCTATTTTATTTTGTGCCTTCAACTCAACTCCACAGTTGAACAGCAACTGCGTTTTTTAAGGATTTGTTGTCCTTTTCTGTAACTCCTTTCGAGAAAGACTCGAATGCAAGTGTCATCAGCCATTTGCTTAGAATTACTGAACGTACTCAACAACTGAATAGTGAAAATGCAAGTGAGAAAAAACTCGGTTGGCAGCTGATGCCATTATGACGTTATTTTAAAAGTGAAACGAGAAAATCTTTCGGAAAAGGGAACAGATTAGGCGCTTGTCGTCCTAACCACTGCTGTTGTTGCTGCTTTTGGAGCTGACCCAAACAAAAACTAAATTGTGTCCCGCTCTCGTATAATTTTGGAGTCATAACCATTTGAAAATTGCAGTCCTATATCTGCTAAACTTTACGAGATACTCTATATCATTGGTATTGTTGGAAAGCTAATCGAATTACCTTTCATTTATGCATAATAATATTTTGTTGAAAACCGTTTATTTTTGGAGAAAAATTAAATTTTATATTTTTAGTATTTTTTTTTATTCTTTAGTTTTTCCCAAGTATAATGTATAATTAACCAACATAATTAACCCAATACTGAGAAAATACCCCTTACCTTTTTAGAGAGGTATATATCATCGAAAGAGTGCAGGATTTTAAAAACGAAAAAAGTTACGGAAACGAGATCCTTGTTATGCAGCTCATTATCCGCAAACCTACGTGTCATTTGTATGGAGGAACCCTGTAAAAAAAAAAACGCAACTAGCAACGTTCATGTACAAACCACCGTGATCGTTGCTCAATATCTTGGCCCTATCATAGAATTTATATGAGCGAAATCCGATACTAATTTTTGAGAAATGCCGTCCTACGAGCTGGCTATGATTATTCGGAAGATGCCTCGCGTATGTTGCATTTATGTTTGTTTATAATAATCGGGTAATTCAATTGCATTTCTAGTCAGATACTGTATCAGTTCTGAAACGTACTGCAGAGTCTATACTTGGCAAAAGTGGAATTATACGTAAAATAGAGAATCTTGGTTCACGTGCTTTGCCACACAAAATCAGCGAACATGGAATGGTACACAAGGAAGGTCTGTTTCTAAACATCGCTTTCGACACAGCACCACCGAACATCATAGATTTAACTGAAGAACTTGGACGTGATGTTGACATTGTGCGTCGACACGTTTTTAAAGTTGAGGAACCCATTAAATTTGAATGTACACTACATGAGGAAATGTTACCACCAGCTTATCGTAAAGATGTGAACGAGATGATCGAAATGGCGAAGAAAAACCAAAAGAAAAAGTATAATTACAATTCAGGTTTTGACTACTATCCCTTCCAAAAGTAAACATTTATAAGTATAATAGTGTAGAATAAACGTACAAACTTGTAAGGTAATAACCATTAATTACGTTAGGAATACAAACTGAAATAAACAAGTATTGCATTTTTATTAAAAGAATTGATAGATGTATTTATAATTTAATTAACTAATTTCATTATACATTATTGTTTACCTCACAAAATTTGGATTTTGAAATTTTAGGTTTGTGTTCAATTTATCGATCTCTGACCGCTTTTGTCGAATGCAGCTGTCGACAGTGGCTATTGAGTGGAAGAACAGAATGGGAAGAATATGTATTTATTTTGTTCCGACTTCCACTGGGATATTAATATATTTAATTAGTTCGTTAAATTTCTTTTCCCAATTAAATCGCAAATAACCACCTAATCAAACATGACCCGATATTTTGCTGGTTCATGTTATCTTAAGATTTTGGATATCATATCCATCACACTGGTAAAAAAACATGCATATATATTTGGTTTACATACACTCCCAGTGGAGTGTAGTCGATGCATTATTTTAGCCTTGAAGCATTACAGTAAAAATTTTGTTAACGGTCAAACACTGCGTTTTGGCCAAATCACTAACATTTCATGAATGAGTTTTATATGTAACTTTATTTTATGGATACTAGTCAAATCACAGGTTTATTACATTTTAAAATCTTCTTGAAGGACCAGCCGAAACGGAAGCTGTTGCAGCTTTAGAAGTGTCATCTAAAACTCTTACCACCATCGCATTCTTAGGACCTGTGCACCAGGTGATACCGTTCTCGTCAACCGCAAATGTGTCTAGCGTAACCTGCCATTGACCTCCATTGGATACTGGTAGTAAGAAACTTCCAGATAAAAAATCCCGTTGCGGTTTTACCGTCTGTGTTAAAGCGACGGTATCATTTAAATTTTTCGAAGTATCAGTGACTGGACGTGGTGACAGCAGCTGTGATGTCAGGCTAAGTTGCACCGCATCAACTCTTCGAAACTGTGAGCATTTCTTACCAAAATGTTGAATGACACCTTCTATTTTTATAACCAAATTACTGCCTGGTTGCACATTGACCGGTTCTCCAGTACTTCGTGGCTGCGGACTGACAGATAATTTAATTTGTGTTGACTGTAGACCTTGAAAGAAGTATCGAGGCAAACAGATGGGTCTATTTATGATTAGCTCTATCTGAGCCAATATTACTTCCAAATGACGATTACTGATTGTTTTAGAGGTAGCCGATTCCTGGGGTAAATGCACTTGAAGTTCCTCTATTTTTTTGCAACTCAGTATGAAATATTTTGTCTCTGGGTGCAGTCCGTCCATTAGGAAGGTTGGTGACTCAGTGGGTGTGGCATAACAAATAGTCTCTACAATGTTTGAAAAAAGTGCGCTTTGATATTCCATAATTTCCAAGAACTGCAATGTTGCAGGATCTGCATCGAATGCAGATTTATACAACTTCGAATACGAGTCCTCACAGGATTTCAAAGATTTTACTACTTTGCGCAGCTGATTAGTGACATGACCAAATTTCTGCAAATAATCACGGGAGTTTTGTGCAAGACTTCCAGCTATCGCAGGAGGTGGTACAATAACCTGGGCGTTTTTAACGACAACCGCAAAGTGCAATGCTTGCAAAAATTGAGCACGTAGCTTTAAATACTCAAGCTGGAAAGTAAGAGGATTTGTAGGCGAGGAGCTCGCTCGCATACTGGCTAGGCTTTGCCAATATAAGTTAATAGCGTTTTCCAACCTCTGCATTATTGGCATTAGTTTAATGTCAGGGTTATCATCAATAATACGTGGGTCGCACTGAGCGTAAACTGAGTGCATGTATTCATATTCCAGGCCATAATTAAGAATACATTCGGCTTGAGCCATCTGGGAAAGTCCCATTAAAAAAAAGTGCAGTTTATCTAATGATGTACGTTGTGATATTTTAGAAAAAATACATGCCGCGAGATAATGTTGGCCATAACGACTAGCAGATCTTGCTACGCGAAAAAGTGTCCAGCAATTGGTTTTCTGTATAGCGAGCTCAAAGCAATCTATTATCTCTTTCGGCACAAAACAACCAATGAGGATTTGTAGTGTTATAGCCGATAAAATTTCAAAGATGTGCATTTGTTTTTCTCTGTTTTCAGAATTCAAAATAGTCACCATTTTATTTACAATAATTGGCAGGTGTTCCAATATTGGCTTTGCCTGTTGAAGAAAGTGTATAATATTAATAATAATAATAAAAATAATCAATTAATGCTATAACGAGTTTTATAATTTATATATTAACAATTATTCCTTTTTTAAACATGTTCCAAGAGTAGTTGTGCAAAGAGTAGTTAGGTCTTGTCAATATCGTTGTCACGGCGTTTCTGCTCTAGTAGACTCTAATTTTTTACTAAGACTAATCAATTAATTAATTTAACTTTAAAACTAACCTGTTCAGGACGAGGCATAGGTTCATCTGTTGCCATCGCGTTTTCGTCTGGCTTCGAATATGAGAATTTTTTTAATTGAAAAATTGAGCAAAGTGCCGCCAGAGTTTCACACAATTGCTCTGTATTAGTAACCGGAAAATCAATATCATCATTTATAAAATCTACGATCATGCCAAAGAATTCGGTTCCAAATTCTATATCTGCATAAGAGAGTTTAACACCGCAACCCAAAATCTTTTTTAATTCTCTCGAATACTTTTCATTACCAATTGTTAAGAAAAGCAAAGCTTCCATTTGTGTGTCTATCAAACCCGTAATTCCTTTGGATTGCTTACTGGTAGTACCTTCATATTCCACCAAAGCCACTAATATTTCTAAAGCTTGGCTGCAGGCCTTGAAGTTATTATCCATACAAATGCAGAAAGCGCATAGATCCAATATAGGGTCATACTGATCATTAACAAGCACGTGGCATGTTAGCGGGCATTTACTTAGGTGATGAAGGATTGCCAAAAATAGGTTCAGCTCCACCGAGTTCGTACAATTTTTGGCTTTATTTATTAGGTTACCTATTGCAGGTTTCGGCCACGAATTCACACATTGCTCATTAGCTAGTGTTAGTAGCGAATACAAGACCTGCATTCTAACTCTTTTACGTGGATCCTCCAAGTGCTGCAAGAGCAGGTTCACTTGGTCCGGCACCCCTATTAAAGTTTTGCTGGACAATTGAGTGAGTGAGTCTAAAATAGCAATAACAAAGGATTCCGCTGGATATTTCGGCAAGAGATTTATGCACAGAGTTTTTACTAAATCTGCTGTACTTGCGTCGTGGTGCATATGCCTAAGCACTGGTATTAGCTGCAATTTCATTTTAAGTGGAATTTGTAGAGATTCAATCATGTCTGATATCTTGGAGCACATACTAATGGCAAACGATTTTGACTGAGCAGCAAACTGACTACTGGCATAAATAGCTGCTTCTACTTCCACTTCATCATGACCGTCTAGTGCTCGTCGGATAGCATGGTGCACTTGTTGCTTCTCAGGAATTACTCTGGAAACTGCACCGAGGGTTCGCAACGTCAACGACCTTGCAATAGGGTCATTTGAATGAATTACCATAAAGATACGTTTTACAAACGCGTCGATATTAAGAATCTTATCCAAGTGATTCTCGCTCTGTTGGCAAACCCTTAGGACCCAGAACCGCAAAAGATTCGATCCACTCCAGAAAAACTCCGCTAGTTTTAAAAATGATGAATTAATTAATATTGGAAAGGGATATTTTTCGAATAAACGCGGAAAACGCACAATGGCTTCACATTGCACGCCAAGCTTAGCGGACCTCAATCCTTTGTCTAACTCAGTAAGCACGGAATTTGCATCCTGTTCAGATTCATTTAGAAAATTCTCATTAAATAAATTAACGCGCACACCGGACAAGGTTGCCATTATAAAAATCTGACTACCCTCTAAAGGCTATGATAAAAACACTAATCAACAAAAACCTAGAATGATAGAAAACAAGATTACGCACTCCCGTATAAAA
The DNA here is from genome assembly GCA_943737955.2 of Myopa tessellatipennis. Taxonomy (NCBI): domain Eukaryota; kingdom Metazoa; phylum Arthropoda; class Insecta; order Diptera; family Conopidae; genus Myopa; species Myopa tessellatipennis. The sequence continues at coordinate 22,779,860 of OX031317.1, forward strand.
TTACGTTCTGATCAGTTGTTGTGACGACACTCTCGGAACTAAAAAGCATTAGGGTTGAAACACACGATACGAACTTTAAGAGTAGTATGGAGAAATAATTGAGGAAAATAACTGAAAAAAATTATAAAATATTAGTAAGCTGCTGTATTTAGCATTCGTTTTATTAAAAATATATTTTCGGACATTTAACTGTGTAGTTCACAACTGATCTTCAACCACAAACATTTCCTTTAAAAGTAATGCATAAAGCGATGTCATAAAACGAAAACTGACCATACCTATAATAATGAAGTCATGGTTGTAATGAAGTTTCAGATAACTGTATACTGGAAAGCGTCCGGAATGGAATCTTTTCTATCATTCTTGAACCAAAACAATAGTTAAGACCATGGACGAACAGAAATAAAACGTACTATCAATTGAACACGTAGCAAAATGTTTTTATTCGAAGTTCGCTAGACCTTCCAAACAAAATGTTTCAAAGTTTTTGTGAAACGATTCCACGGTACGTCAACAAATTTTGCGCGACTGAAAACAAAGATACTCGCATTGTACCTCTTCAACTCTTCAAAAAGTACCAATACATAACTTGCAAGCTACTTCAGAAAAAAGTACCCCATTCTTACAAAACGTACCCTGTTCTTTAAAAACATAAGCAAAATGGTAAAAAAAAAGCATACAATGGTTCAGAAATGGAATCTGTCGATCAAAAATCTAAACAAATGGGATTTATTTGATGCGGTATTTTGCATTAGATGAGGATTACTACGCGAGGTTAACACTATCCACGGGGTTAGCGCCCGTGATCATTACGGTTACGCATGCAAAAATTAATTTCTTCACTGGTTAGATTCAAAATCGTCAGTAATCTTTTTAAATTCGTGTTTGCCAGGACATAGGAAACAACAACAAAATAAATCTCGATAAGTGGTGTGATTAAATAAAGAGATTACGAAACTCTCGCCAGAGTTAATCAATAGATCGATATTATATCTTCATTTAATCAGTTTTATTTAGTTTTTTGTTGTTTATATAGGATGGAGGTGAAAACACATCTTTAAAAGGTTTTAATTTTTAAGAACTCTTATAATCAAAACAAAACTAAGACTTGAAAATTAATAACATTATACACAGTTTTGCAACCGGCAGACCACGTCCCTAGGCTGCAGCCCTTCAAATGGATCAAAGTCGAATTTCTCCAACGAGGGTGAATTAATATAAATAATTCTTTCTTTGTTTAGTCGTGAATATTACATTTAACTCATTAATTGATTTTGGGACTCAGGTTTAAATAAAAAACGCTGCAGCCGTTTTACGACGGTGGGTCAAACTTTTTTCCAATAAATTCGCGATTTCACGAAAAGCCACTTATTTCTAACAGGCATTATGGAGAAAAAGGCACCATCAATTCAGAAGCGTGATATCAATTTTATATAATTTTTTAAACTGAATGATATCTCAATTTTATCTGAACAAATCAATTAAACAGATCAAATTTACGATTTTAGCAGCCTTTATACGGTTTTTATTGTGTCTATGAATATCTGCATCAAATATTAATAAAGTACCCAAGCTTGGCGAGATCTAACAATATTCAGAAGTCATCATTCCTGGCAACCTTCAAGATACGGACTTTTTCATTGTATGAATTGATTGGTCCAATAGCATAGTCCTATATGTATGTATGTATATAGTAGTAATAACACATTGTAAACTGCATATAAAAACTTTACATGTTTGACCTTATTACTCGTATTTTGTCGTTAAGATCATCGTTTGAAGTGATTTCTACACCTAATGTTTTAACTTCGTGTACATATATGTATATACGCTTTTACTTTGATTTCGAAACCAGCTCCGGCTACATATATCTACCATATACATATGTATGCCGCAATGTCGTAAAGAACACTCTTTCGGCATCGAGACATAAGAGAAATAGAAAAAATAAAACAACATTCGTTGCATGTATTTGTATGTATAGTGCATTTGATTTATTAACAAAAATAACATTTTATTTAGTTACATGTATACTGCAATTATTTCGTTGTTAATATTTAGTTAGTTGGGTGTAAATAAAATTGTTTTCATGAGGTGGATATATAGTATATGGATATATGTAGGTGGATACATACCACATTAAATACAAATTCAACATTTTTGAATTGATAATTATGTAACAGTGTAAAGAGTAATTTTTCAAAACGTAATTTAATTTTTTACTATATTATAAATATTATAGTATTGGCACAGAAAGCAGGCGTTTTATAATTAAGAGGATGAAAATTTTCTAATACGTTTTGTTAAAAAATATTCAGTTTGTGGAATAATAAAAATTTATCTACTGTGAACGAAATAAATTAATGAACTATAGAACATTTACTTTTTGGCATGAACTTACTATTATTATTAGATCTCAAAAAACACAACTAATACAAAAAAAAGTTTTCAAATAAAGGGATAATCACGCTTTGAAAAGTTGCTCCCCGATCTGGATTTGGAACAATTACAAAGGATGTTTTTGATACAATATTGAGACGAATGTTGTTAGCTATCTGGTTGAGAAATAAATAACTTATGTATTTATTTGTATTGTATACTTTTGTTAGATTCTGATTTGATAGATTATGTGATTGTCTTTTACTAAGATTTTCCTTTTGTAAAACTATACAGATACATTTTCTATACTCGTACGTAGCGTAAATGTTGTTGACTTTCGATTTCATGTGTTTACTCGTAGTTCTTTCTATCAAGGCACATATTCCAAAAATGTACTGCTCATATTTAATAGGTATTTAGTGTTGTTACGTTACATAAATGCATAATGGCACAAAAAGTATGATGGTGTAAATAAGGCAATTTCGGATTGTTTGCTTACTGTATTGAATATTATTGTAGTGACAAGATAATAGATGAACAACGTTGGTTGCAATTATTCTCTGCTTAAATTCAAATGCATTTAAAATTTTTCATTCAAATTTAAAATCGCGCTGGAAGAACGGTTTCGAAAAAGATCGTATATTAATTGTAAATATCAGAGGTTACAGTTACGTGACAGATTTGGCCGAAAGAAATTCATGTTGTTTTCTTTTGTTTATTATACAATATAATAAATGAATAACAATGCAATAATTGATTTTCCTGTACTATAATCGATTTTTTAGTTAAATGCTTTCTACGTTCGTCATGTATCGTATGTATATCCCATGTTGATAGTTTATAAAAAGTGTATGTATGTATATGAAAAATATTTTGTAAAAATAAATGGAAAAAAGCGCAAGACCGCACACAAAATACAATTGAGATTACTTTGGACCTTACGCAGTATATAGTATAATTGGAATTTCACACCTATGGAGTGTTCGTAAAGGAATGTTTTTGTCAAATGAAGTAAATTTTAAACGGATGCCATCGAAACCTTGATGGTATATAAGTTTTGTAAAAGTCAACTTATTTTGGTATCGTTTACATATGCCTTGTGTTGCCAAAATTAATACCAGATTGTGTAGCACCTTTGTTGGAACCGTATTGAAGTGAAATAACGTTCTGTCCAGCGCGCAGTTGTTCTTCGCTGAAATTTCGAACATTTTTATCAGCTTCTTTTGGCCCAATTCCTGGCTTTCCAAAGTTGTGAGCCTACAGAATGTAAAGGGAAATAATTAAAGAAAGAAAGAAATAATTCAATAATTAAATTGGAAGAAAGAAGATTCAAAAAAGAAACTTCCAACTACCTTTCTGCCTAAAGACTGCAGACAAATAACCACTGAATTCAAGTTCTGTCTCTCCCAAAGATCAACGCTTTGGAATGTTTCTTGTGTTGGCACTCCAAAATTTTTAGCAGATTCCAAAAATGCTGCAATTATATAATGCAATTCAAAGAAACTTGCAGAGTTGTCATTATAGCTTACCTGAAATATTCTCCATGCACTTGAATGCCATTTTGCTTTCGTTAATTTTCTTTATCGATCCAGATTGCAAGCAATTAGCAAGTTTACAGAGAAGTACTCCATCTTTTAGAACTTCGAAGAAGTTGTCCATGTCACCGGATGTGTTGATCGGCTCGCTCGTTATAACCATTATCCATTCCAGGCATTCTTGTGCCAACTCTTCGCTATACTTTGAATTAATCTAAAAATATGAAAAAGCTGTTCTTTAGAAGTGCACACTCTTCTCTCGCTCCTAATATAGTAAGTCGATTTCGTCAGAGTTCCCCTCTGAGAGAAGAACAGAACAGAAGAACAGATATAGTGAAAAGTGCAATGAAACTAAATGGGATCAAGGTAGTCAGTTTACGGACATATTATTAGGCTCTTTTAAGTTTTTTCAAATCCTCCCTCTGTGCTATAAACTCGAAGAGTATTTAGTTAATAATTTAATCTTTAAAACACAAAAGTGTTCATCGCGAGTTCATCGGAAACATGAACAACTATTTCATTTTTATATACTATATAAGAATGTTGTTTTCAGTTTTGGGAACAGGAAAAAGTCACACGGAGCCAGATCAGGTAAATCGATAATATTTATGGCGTTTTTACTTTAAATTCATTCACAGTTCCTTTGGAACGGCGACGCGCCTCATGCCTAACATACTGACCAGAACCGAACGAACCGACTCGTTTGAGATGTTAAGATCATAAGCTATATTTGAAGCTGGAAAGGAGATTATCGACAATGGTTTGTTTCACTTTTGTTTCGATATAATAGATAATATTTTGTATTTAGTTTAATATTTGTTTGTTCATATTTGATTTTTCGAATTCAAATTCAAATTTAATAAAAAATAACAATTTCCGGATAAATGGTGAATTCAGTGCGTCCCGATGCATTCACATCAGCAGATTACTTAATAAAAATTGAAGTGTGGAATGTTTTGTGTAGTCATTCTTGATTGATACGAAAGCTATTTGGCTTGATGAAACACCAACGATAAAGAATGGGAACAATAGTTGGAATGATAAGGTAAATGGGAATATCAAAAGATAAGATATTTCATTTCACCTGGCCAATTTTCATTTACTCCAAACATCTCCGCGACAGAGTACTTAAAAGTGATATTAAACGCATAAATGAAATGGCCTTTGAAGTTCATGCCGATTAGTAATTTTCCGATCCGTATATCCGTAGGTCTGGTAACTACCAAATTACTTACAAATACATATACTAATTATTAAAATAGTCACTTATAGTGGAGTATTAAGTTTATCCTCATATCTAACTTCATATGTTGGCTGCTTCAAAAAAGGTTTACTTAAAAATTTTGTTTTAAGTGAGCTAGAAATATTTACTAGGAATGTTTTCACGAAATTTCTTTACAATCTTTATTGACTCTCTAGTAATTGTTACTTCCGCAGGGAGGAAAGTTAAGACTTAATTTTAATTTTTGTAATTTTTGTTAATATTCCAAAAAACTTTTATACAACAACTTTTATGTAACAAAAAGATGGACAAACTAAATAAATTTCATAATACAAATAAACACGATGTCATCCTACATTTTAATATGTATTTCTAACTTATTTTAATGATCAATTTCGATGCCGAAAATGTCGATGATTTGTGTAGTACATAAATGACTGCCTTTCGAGATGGATACAAATAGTTCAATTGCCATTACTAATATCTTATGGAATAGCTTTATATTAAATATTTGCCAAATAAGGTAATCATCGAAATCACGACTACGTACAATAATAAAGCGATCGCAACAATTCCATGTTTTTTCAGAACATTTCTAATAGCAAAACAACATTTATAACAATGATGAAGGTGTCTGTATTTGTCCATACAAATGTAAAAATACACATAGTGTATACGCTAAAATTACTCATGTCACCCGTCTAAAAAGCTTAAGCTTGCAGCTTAACAAAGGTAGAAAATACTATCGTATGTTTGTACAGCTTTGCAGTGGAAACTATATATCCACATGGATATGCGAACAGACAATCAGAAAACATATATGGATCCATAACAGTTTCTAAAGCAACACGTACAACTTAGTGATGAGCGCGACCGTTTTTTTACTGACATGTGTAAAAACATTATGCACTGATTAGTAAGATAACATATGGCAACAGAAGTTGAAATAACATTATGCAATAAAACAACATCCAAGAGTAACAGAACACGATTATGCATTAGTCAGCCTATCAGTCCGTCAAATTTGTATATTTACTCGTAGATTTCAAACATCAAATATGGAAAGTTCAATAGAAACAAAATAGAAAGGTACTGAGGAAAAAGTTACATTAGCATTAAAGTAAAGCACTATAAAAATTAAAGGAATACAGAGCCTATTAAATCTATTAAATTTAAGAACGGGGGTTTAAATGTTTAGGCCTAGATTTACTGTAAAATAAATTTATAAGTACTTTAAGAGCTAAATAAAAAAAGCTACTAATAAAAACGGAATGCTTTAAAAATGGAATCGATTATCACACAACGTAATTTTATTTTTATTAATTTGCTTATTCAAAATTTAGTCATCCAACGGTTAAGAATAATTATTAAAAAGTAATAACTGAATTTACTAATTATATATTAAATTAAATTTCCACTTTATATCGGCTTGATATACAATTTTGCTATGAATAAAAAAAAATATTAAGCGATGACATCATTTCTCTGAACAGTGAAATTATGACAGCGGAAATAAAAAAGAAGTATACTGGTGAATATTTGTATTATTTAGTAAATAATACAAATCAGTCAATAACTATGGATTCGAAATTTGGGGCTATTATCAATAGCGGGGTGACGTAATTGTGAAGTTAAAGGAATAGTAAAGAAATGGCATCGTAGCTTAATCGCAAGAAATTATACATTCGACAAATGTTATTAAGTTACAATGAATTATTGTGCAAAGCTGACTAATAAACTAGCATTGTAGTACATTATATCAAATTCATATTAAAGGGAAAGTTTATTTGAACACTATCAATATCTTTTTCAATATAATCTTTGCAAAACACCTTTTCTGTGAAATCTATCGAATGCGAAATTCAGACGAAAACCTCTATGAATTTGGAATCGTGTTAATAATATCTGGCATATCAATATAATAATAAAGAAAAATGCTTTTTGAAATAAATATGTTCGACACAAGGCGAACAAATGTTACAAAGTTCACTTTCAAACGTTTTTAAAAGATTATATACAATATCTTATAAATTTATATGTGAAGTTCGCCACTTTATGTTCTTTGAATAGGGGGATATAAATATAAAAAAATAGAGTTCAAGATTTTTGATAGCTGCCTATTTTCGATAACATTTTTTTAAACATTTTGGCGACTTCATATATAAATGCAACTAATAAATAACAAAAAAAAAATAATAAATATGAATGATGATGACGATGATGAAGTAAAATATAGGGATTAATTTCATCAATAAACCGTAAAGTATGCGTTAGTTTGAAATATACAGAGCCACAAAATGAAAAACTACAAGGTTGTAAAACAAAACGCAAAGCATGTAAGAAACAGAGAAGGACCAAAAGACAGATACTTTTGGATACTAAATAGGAAATCATAGAAATACGACACTGACCATGATTTATTTTTCTTGTATATATTATTTTAACTAGGTAATCTACCAAAAATGAGTCATAGCCCAATTTGCTGACTTCAGTAAGTCGAATTTATACTTCTTTTGCACATAGATTTAATTCGTTATTTCAAAATTACTTCCATTGCAATGTCGAAGTTGGACTTAATAGCACGTACGTTTTAAGCCAATTTACCAAAACGTTCTTGAAAAGCCATGCAAATGTATTTATATGCTAAATTACTAACACTGTGATAAACAACTGCTGGAAAGATTCCAATATTATGTATGCAGATACTACTTACTTTACGTTGAGCTTCAGCTGCAAAACCAGACTTTGGTGCGCGATTAGTTGACATTTTTAATAATTTTTGAATACGATTTCAAAGGGTTATAGATTAAAGCAAAATATATATTTATATATTAAAACCTTATTGAATTTAGTTAAAAATATCCACAACTCTTAAAACACCACCTATTGATATAAAATATCAAATTGAAACTACCTCTTACGACAAGGCTTACGAACATACTGTGGGTATGCTGATATGACAGATTCAGGGTTGTGTGAACAACAGAATAAAACGTACTCCGGCATAAACATATTCATACCTTTCACGGTAAAACCGAAAAGGTATTAAAAAATACACCAGCATCGAAGATGAGTCGGCTTACACAAAGTTTAGGTCCATCTCTAATTCCTTTTTTTTTTATGTACCGTTAGTAGCACTTATCCTCCGAAGTCTAACAATGCAAACACTTTTACCGGTTTCTTTTCTTTTAGTTCTAGGGCTCTAAATATCAAAAATTCGCATAATTGAAGAGCGGTATGTTTTAAATCAATTGAGATATCGACACGACTTATGTGATTTGGAAACCCATCGCAGGGCCATCTTTTTATGTAATATAAATTTTTGCAATTACTGTAGTAGTTAAACAGCTATTTAAGTTTTTTCAAAAAATGTACTTAATTGTATTACAACGAAATTTATGGCTTAACTTTACCCTTGTGGACCGATTCCAATTTTGTTGTTATTGCTGTTTTAGTTTTTATACTGAATAAACCAACAACAAAAACACCTTTTGTTGCTCTCGTATAATTATCGAGTTATAGCCCGACGAATATTGAAATTCCTAACACAATATCTCCTAACTATTACAGATATCCGGATTGGAATAGTAACCTTACAACGGAATTTGAAATACCTCTTATTAATTTGAAACACCTAAATGTATTTCAAATCTTGTCGAAAATCCATTACTTTCGGAAAAAATTACTTCTTATAATTTTAGTCCTTTTTCCCAATTTATTATTTTTTTCTAAGAAAAATGAATAATTAGCTGATATAATTTTCTTAATTTTAAGAAAGTGCATGCTATTACCCTCTTCACATATTTTTTTCATCAGGGTTTTTCAGGGTGTTTCGGTTCAGTAACAAAATTACAGCTAGTTTCTAACGGTAAATTTGTACCGAATTTTGTTAGTTCATTTTTAATAGAACTTATTTTGTCATGCTACTATTCTGACACTATTAAAATAATCACAAATTTTGTATCTGATATCTTCTGCATTAGTTGAGTTAACTCTTTTTTTTTTAATAGCATAATTTAGAAGTAAAAAGGCAGCACTGCAATCAACGCAGGACATGTTTACTTCTCCAATTTGAATTCAAAATTACATTTGCACAGTTCATTTGTGTGGCGTGTTGCCAAAGCTGGTTCGCACAAGCAATCGACTTGCGCAGTGAATAAAGGACACAGTTTATTTTGCCCGTATGTTTTAATCCTCAAACAAAATAGACGTAACGAATGGGTACGAATACTTCCGTAAAATAACAATTGTGAAAGACTGCCCAAAATGAGTATACGTAACTGATTGAATTTGAACAAAACATTCTGAAGAACGTTGGCTTCCGTAAGAACCGTATAGCATACAGATCTACTTGTCATGAGCTGTTCGTGTTTGATTTTTTATATGCGAAATCTTATCGTTTGCTTACGTAGCATTTTGGACAATAGACGAAACGAGTACGATAAGTTCCGTACGTCGGCATTCGTCTATTTTGGTTCAGGCTTTAGTTATTTTTAGTCATTGCAGCATTATATTAGCATGTAACTGTAATGAAAAAGAGAAGCATTAATACAACTTGGTAGACATTTCTTTTTAATTCTTCAAATAAAAATTTAAGATCACCATTACACCTAATGATATTGATTGTATAATAAGTTATGGCATAAATGCAGAATAGCTGCCAAGCTCAGATGTTGTTCATCTTTTTTTTACCGTTAGATCAGGCCATCAGGAACGGAAGTGGAAGCTGGTTTTTTTCGGGGGCTGGTCAGTCATGTTGTATTTATGAACGTTTGAAGGTCAAATAAATGGTACTAATAAAAGGCACTTATTTCATAAACTAAGTAAGCTAGCAGAACAAACGAAGTACTGCTGGAAAGGTATTTTTAATACCTTTCATTTAAGGTATAACAAGGCTGCGAAGGAGTTATATTGATTTTTAGAAAAATGTGACAAGTTGACCTTGAAACAAACATTTTTTTCTTCCAAACGGACATATTAAGGCATAAAACAAATTACAGTTATGGAAAGCTTGTTCTTCTACCTTTAAAATGGTATATAATATATTATACTTACTATTGTATTACATTACTTTAGCTTTACTTTTCAAAATTTCAATTACAATTCTGCCTGCGCCGCTCTAATGGAAATCATTTGAAATTAAAAAATTTTGATAAAAAATCTCGTGAAATTTTTTTGTGAAATTAGCGCTGCAGGCAAAAAATTGCGTGATTTTTCATAAAAATTTTTTATTTTGAAATGTTTTTTCTGTGTTTACACTTGCTTGTTTAGAGAAAAGTAAAGCTAAAGTAATGCAATACAATAGTAAGTATAACATATTATATACCATTTTAAAAGTAAAAGAACAAGCTTTCCATAACTGTAATTTGTTTTATACCTTAATGTGTCCGTTTGGAAGAAATAAGTTGTTGTTTCAAGGTCAACTTGTCACATTTTTCTAAAAATCAATATATCTCCTTTACAGCCATGTTATGGACCAAAATGTGTATGACATAAATGAAAGGTATTAAAAAATACCTCTCCAACAGTACTTCGTCAGTTCCACTACCTCTCTTAGTTTATGAGATAAGTGACTTTTATTAAACCATTTATTAGTTCTTCAAACGGTCATAAATCCAAGATGGCTGACCAGCCCCCGATAAAAACCAGCCACTTCCGTTCCTGACGGCCCCATCTAACGGTAAAAAAAAGATGAACAAAATCTGAGCTTGGCAGCTATTCTGCATTTATGCCATAATTAGTAACAATAACATAGTAACAATATTTTCGTATTTTTTGTTATTGATTCAATAACTTATTTCCACTGCAGTGTAAACTAACCAAATGATTTCAAACAATTAATATTACCTCCATGATCGTTTAAGATGTGGTTAATAAAACATATAAACAAGGGTACGTTTTGTTTTAGTTTTTAACTATTTAAGTGTGATAATGAGTAGTATATGTATTAATCTTATATTAAAAATATACTAAATGTAAATATAAATGTATTTACAAATATTTTTCTAAATAGTAGAATAGTGTTTACAAGTTGAGACAATTACATTGTGCGAAGTATAGCAAAACTTTTTTATGGGTGTTTTTAAAAATCATTATTGTTTTTATTTCTTGGTATATGGCGTTTCTATAGACGTATATTTAAGTTTTTATTTTGAAAAAAAATTCATGATTCAAAATATTGAACATTAGTCTTCGGGATTCAGTACACACTCTGTTAGTTGGACTTATTTCTATAAGTGTACACCTTTTCCAATTGTAAATGAAAAAGACACTTGTAATTAAGAAAATAATGTAATATAAGCGCCCACCCTTTAAGAAAGTATTTGCTTATCAAGTAAAACTGTTTAATTTATTTCACTTTATAAATATACTAAAATGTAATTCTTTTTAGGAGAATTCCTGTACTTAATAAACGAGAAAGAAAAATATATCGTCGGCCGTACCGCCGCTGATATTATTTTAAAAGGTGATACTTCTGTAAGTCGTAATCATGCTCTCATACAGTTAACAAGTAAAGGACTTACAGTTACTGATTCGAATTCGAAGTATGGGACCTTTATTAACAATGGCATATCTATGACCAAACTAAATTCTGGAGAGATATTTCAGCTACGTAATGGAGATCGCGTTCGTTTTGGCATTCTTAATAATGAATGGAAGGTGAACTATATAAAACTTATTAGCATGTCTTCATTATTACTGGAGGATGACATAAAACTGTTCGACCATCACTTAGAAAGTTTGGGAGGTCGCGTTATACAAAAATGGGAACCTGACTGTACGTATTTGACTATGGCTGAACTTAATGTTACCGTCAAGGTTCTATATGCGCTGCTTAATAATATTCCCATCGTTACTTGTGAGTATTGGGAGCATTTATTGCAGGCTGCTCGTAAGGGGAAAACTGAATTGCCCCGCCCAGAGTTGTATGTTCCGAAAAAAAGTGACTCAATTATAAACAAAAATGATTTGAATTTCTGTCCGCGGCCTGGAAGAAAGAAGTTGTTTTCGGGTAAAATTTTTGTTTTCATGCAAAAAAAGCATTCTGATATGTACGGACCAATAGTGGAGATGGCAGGCGGCACATACCAAAATCTTAACAGCGGTATTGAAAAAGCTTTTCTTATTAAAATGAACGTAGTAGTAATTCAATATTTCACATCTACACAATCCCAGATGACTCAAACTATAAATATAATATCTGGTGAGTTTTTAGTAAATTGGACATATTAATAATGTTATTTAAAATTCGGTATTTCATTGAATAAAATTCGTTAATTAATGAAATAGAATTAAGTCTTAAAATTCTATTAAAATGAATGCTATCCCCAAATGATGATACCAATGTGATCCTAGAGATCGTCAAACGATGTAATCCTTGTATGTAATTCAGAGCATCTAGAGATCGATCATTAACTAATTAATATTTAGAGAATGTCTTCAGAACTTTTTCTGATAAATATTTGAAACTAGTTTCTGGTTGTCGACTACCTAAAATTGTTATATGTTAAGGAAACGGATCTTTTGTTTTTTTTATATAATATATGAATACATAAATATGCATGCTTGTAAAATTAAAGTAATTTCGTTTATTAGATTTCTTGGAGGCGAATTCGAAGCGCATCATTCCAGAGTACGAAATAGGATTGGCCATTGTGAATTGTTCTATTGAAAAATATTGCAATCCTACATACAATATTTTGGGCGACTTAATGCCATATTCATCGTCTTTGTCTGTAGACGGAATGGATGAAATATTGGTTGAAAATACGAGCTCACCGCATGGAAATATTAAGTCTGAATCTCATTTAGAACAGAAAGAAACTAACAGCACTTCTGTTGATAGCGAGGTTGATGTTAACATTCCGGAGGTTCACTGTCAGAACAATAATAAAGAAAGTCTCACAAAACGAAAGCGAGTGGTTATCGTAGATTCTGACACCGAAGAAGATTTTGTTTTTCCTCAGCACAAAAAACCAAACACAAGTAAATTTAGTGATGACATCGTGAAGCCAGGCAAATCTTCAAACCAGAATATTTCAAAACCATCTTTAAAAAGGCCAATCATACAGCCACTTCCAATTGTTATAAATGAGAAGACACATAAAAGATCAACTTCAGACTTTCTTGAGAAAACGAAAACACAGCCGACGGAAAAGGAACATCAGTCCGCGAAGACTTGCAAACGTGGCCGAATTGCTCTTATTACAAACGACGACAGTGGCGATGAAAACGACTTGTTCAACTTTGGTAGTTCCAATTCAATATCTGAAAGTCAAAGAAAACAACATATTGATATTGGATGCAGCGAATCTCTGGAAGATTCAGAAGATAAAGCTTTTGGCGTTATTACACCAAGTGGTTATGTAGCCAACACTGAATCAGAAGACTTGGCTCCAACACAAAAGTTTCGGGTTACAAACAATAAAAAATATAACAATTATTATCCGCTACCAAAAGTCAAACCAATTTTAGATAAAATAAGCACTGTAGGTTGGCTTGGCAGTTCGTCTAACAAACTTGATATTAAACCTGAAATTAAATTCACAACTAAGAACGAATCAAATATCTTGGAATACGCTGACGATAAAACAAAGCATGATTTGAAGTGCATTACTTCGGAAACAACTAATAATACTACGAATACGTCCTTATGCGGCTTTGAAGTGCGTATTTGTGCTGTAAATAAATTAAATAGGGAACAAAATTCTAAATCAAACGAAAGCACTACATCATGTGTTGGTGTAAATCAAATTCCTCGTCGGAACTTCAAGGCTTTTATTAAGGTGTGTCATGAATTCCAAGTCTTTTATCAATATTTGTTTCATCGTTTTTTTTTATTATTCTGACACTTCCGACAGCTCGTTACTGTTTATGATATGTAGTCTAAATTAATAATAATTTACACATTTTGAAAACACAAGAAATACTCTCCAGTAAATTAAAATCTAGCGTAATTAAAATTGCGTGTCAACATTCATGAAATCTTTCTGACATTTTTAAGCTTAAAACCCTGAAGACTGATTATTATTTAAAAACGAGTAAACAATTACAATTTTTTATTTCACAAAATTACATTTTCCCATATTAGGTTTCTATGTATTAATTATTTCTTTTATTTTTTCCAGAAATGCAACTATAAACCCCAAAATAGTGTCATCAAATGTAGTCGGGATATTGGTTAAACTTGGTAGTGTTTGTTGTTGAAAGTAGATGAAATATTAATCTAATAAACCGCACTATACTCTACTATTTAAAAAACTTTGAAACAATAAAAACGCTTTTTTATATTCATTGGCTTCAATTTTTCGTTTAAACATTTTCACAGCGCCCCTCCATTCGTGGTTCAAAATTGACTTGGTTATACATGTGTTAGGAGCATTTTGTCGTGCCGTCTGTTCCTCCGTGATAAACTTGTATACGTTTTCCAATGTATTTAGTTTTTTAATATCAAATGTTAATGTAACAGATTCTCGCACTACCTCCGCTCCCATGTCGACGAATTTTTTTCTATGGAAGGATTTTGTGACCATTATAGTCGGTTTCGAGACCGTTTGTGTGCTGAGAAGTGTGGTATGTTGTGCTAATTTAAAGGTGGTGAGTGGCAACTTCTTTGGTAGTTCTGCACCTTTAGGCAGAAAATTAACTTTGTTTTGAGGCAAGTACTGTTGATATGGTGATAACAGGTTATAGAATTTTGTAAACTTATTGGTCAAAATTATAGTAATATTTTTTATTCTTGCAACTACAGCTAGTAAAACTGTATTAATTTCAAGAAAAAAGTTATTTTGCAACAAATTTACTATGTATTTAGATGCTTCGAAACAGCATGAATGAATGCGTTGAAGAATTTTATGTATTCCAAGGATGCGAACCAAAACGTATATGAAATTATTTCTTGATGGTATATCTACTTCAGTTTCTTTGTCAACAGATTCAGAAGTGAGAGCGTCGCGAAAGTCTTCCAAAACTCTGTTTAGATTTAGTGTTAGCAGGCGGCAGAGTGCATTATTTAATTTACATAAATTCTTGAATCCAGATAACTTTCGGAAGGAGTTTTTCCGGCGAGCAATAAGGCGGCCCAGTAACGCAGCCGGTTGGGCGAGTTCTTTCTGTGCGTTCCCTGTGGAAACTTGTGTAAATATTAAATACATCTGCTCTGCTAAAGAATAGAATTTTAATATGCATAACTATATCAATTATATGCAAATTTTACCGAACCCCGCATTTTTAATTGGGATGGAAATTATTGGGGGGTTCTTCAGTTCCATCTCGTTAATAAATCGGTCCATGGCTAACAATAGATATTAAACAGATAGTAATAGCAATTAGAGATGAGCGGTATTTCGGTTCCAGTGAGTTTGTTACTGTTATTTTGAAATCACTGGTCACGAGAGCGACAAAATAATATCTTTGCAATTGGCAGTGACACAGTATTTATCCAAGGATAATAAACAGGTCTAATTTTATAAACCTTGGTGCTTATCAGAGATTAATCTCTGGTATTTATTCCCGCATTTCCTTCTGTCAATGGTTCTCGTGGACAGCATTCGTTCTACGATATTTTTTCACAAAAGGGTTTGCACCCAGGGTTTGCTTTTCTTTGACGTTTAATTTCCTCTACTAGATTTTTAGTAGTTAGAGACGGAATATTGGACTCTGGATCTTTTATAGAAAGTATTACATAAGATTTAAAAAAATACAGATGCTTATAAATTATGATATTAATTTAAACTAAGATATAAATGCAGAGTAGGTAATTTTGACCAATTTTTGATTGTTAAAAAGTTTTGCCAGTAAAAGCCTTTATTTTATGTTATAATAACTTTTACGATAACTGTAAGAATTCTTCAGATATTTCCACTTTGGCTGAAAAACGGTAAAGATCGTGTATCAAAAAAATATATTTCTCTGTTAAATGATAATTAAGGTATCAATTAAATATGTGTTTTGAATAGCTTTGGATCTCACCTTTCTTAATGATCTGAATAAGTAAATGATCTGAATAAGTAAATTTGTTGAATTTGTCATTTTGAAAATTTTCACTTCTTATCTTTTTTCTGGTTATTTTTTTACTTTATTCGAATTACCTTAGACACAAGGTAACAGTATCTAAATATTAATATTTGTTTATAAATTCTTTCCATATTCAAACTCTCTAAAGCATCTGAAATCGTTCACTTACATGTTTCAAAGTCACGTTGACTGTGCTCACCACTGTCACAGTTACAGTTACGTGAAACTTAACATGCGTTTGAAGTAGGTTTATTTTCAGTATTTCAGTATTTTAATAACTGAAGATATTTTTAAAATATTATTAGGCGACTGTATTTCTCTTTCGTTATATTAAAAATATATTGTCGGACATCTAATTGTTCACTTCATGATTCATTTCTTCCACTAACATTTCCTTTAAAAGTAATGCATAAAAGCGATGTGTAAGTATGTCAAAGAAAGCTGACTATACGTTTTAATTGTGACTGAATTAAAATATTATGAAGAGGATGATGTGTCCAACAGAAAGAATCGACGATTTGCATCTTTTTTAATTTTGCGAGCAATATTTTAAAGAATAAATATGTTTTACGTGCTGCATTTCTTTACAAAATAGAGCAGAATAAAGAAAAGTGTAGAACAAGGGCAGAATTTTTTCGAGAATAGAAAACGCTATAAGAAAATATGAATGCACAAATTACTCGAGAATAGAAGAAGCAATTATACAATCTATTCGAGTGTAACCCACCTCTTTTCTATTTAATATTATTTAATCTCATGAAGGTTGACAGAATTCGATAAGTTTCAAAGGTCGGTATTATCGCAGATATTTTCTGGTAGTGGGTTTGGATAGGGTTTTAATATACTTCCGAGATAATATCGTACATTGAAATAAAAAGTGATTAGATAACTAAATTTATAACATTAACGAACAGAATGTGTCTGCGAAATGCAATATTGTTTTCAAGGGTCGTTTATTTTAGCAGTCTTAAAAAACTGGTGAGCAATAATAGGATAATACTTCCCAATTTCAGACGTTCTTTTACTGTGGGCCTTACACTTTCATCTGAGTAAGTAGGAATAACTGAATATTTGGTTGATATAATACTTATATTTTTCAGCGTGAATGTGACGTTCATTAGAGCGAATGGTGAACGAATAAAAGCTAAGGGGAAGGTCGGCGACAGTCTGCTAGATGTGGTTGTGAATAATAACATTGACCTAGATGGATTTGGGGCCTGTGAAGGAACTTTAACATGTTCCACATGTCATTTAATTTTCAAACCTGATGATTATGAGAAACTTCCAACTAAACCGGGGGAAGAGGAAAATGACATGCTTGACCTAGCACATGACCTTACTGATACCTCGCGTTTGGGTTGCCAAATTACTTTAAGTAAAGAGATGGATGGTCTGGAAATATCGGTTCCAGCAACAATTAATGATGCTAGGATCGTATAGTTGACTATGGCAACGAAGTAACATTATACATGTTATTTTTACATATATAGTATATACATAGATATAAGATGTATAAGTATGCTAAGATGGTGATAGGATCGTATAGTTGACTATGGCAATGAAGTACTATAGGAATTATTTTTACATATATATACATACATACATATAGAATAAGAAGAATCAAGATATTTTGTTTTTAAAATGTATATATATGAGGAACACGACACATTCTGATTAATTTAATTCATTTTAAACAGCGGAAATTTTGGAAGAATTTGGGACACCTATGAACTAATTGCGAATCGCTTCTGTTTGAACCACATTTTTACATAGTTACCTCTATGCGACTATCTTTTTGCTAATATTAATTAATCTGAAGGTGAAGTTTGTGCCGGACAGAACAAGGCAGATGTAGATCAGTACACATATTTTCCATATCAGCCTCACCTCAGTTGATTTAGCTTTGTCCGGTCCATCATCTGTCCGTTGAAATCACAATTAGCGGAGACTAACAGGTATTTAAAGTAAATTCCGCACACACATTTTTTTGCAATGTAGAATTTTGCATTGCAAATGACAAATGGGCTAGCAAGCAAAACTACTTATATAAAACTTTAAATAACCTTTTTAAATATCATAACCAGAAAGAGTGCTATCTTCGACTTGGTCGAAGCTGAAATAATCTACACCCTCGGAATCGCTAATGAAATAGCCTTTAACTGAGAAAGTTTACAGGACCCCTAGAACTGCTAAAGTAGCGCACCAGACCCCTGCACCAGCTAATGCAAATGTGATTGGATCACGCTCAGTTTTGGTGGAATATTTAATTTTTAAATTAGGTAATTAAATTTTGTACCAATAGCTTACTTTTATGCTTTGTTCCATGGTTTCAAAAAAAGTTTGTTCAGTTTTAGTATACAACGTGGGCATGCCTTTCGACCGATTTTACTCATTTTCAAGCCCAAACAGCGCTAAACAACAGAGCATACCTGCATTAAGTTGAATTCAGAAATCTCTATTCGTTTCGTCTCGCTCGTGATTTCCATAGACAGAGGGACAGACAGACTAAATCGACTTCGGATGTGACGCTGATCATGAAATAATAGTATACCCTTATATAATTGCCATATATCCTTCTGTGTTTTATAAACGGAAGGACGAACTTGATATATCCTTTCACCTTCGAGTGTAGGTTATAACCAGGTATCGTAATAAAGTATGACGACAAAATGTAATTTCCAAACATCGGGTACAAAAAATATTAGTGCACAAACAATGGGTGTGATTCGGCTACTTTTAAATCTGCACTTATAAGAGCTTAAAATAGAATAAGTTACTTTAATGGTATATGCTTAAAAAAGGATAGGAAAGAGTTTTATATACCTGGAACAAATCGAAGTGCGCTACGAAGACAAAATTTAATGTGTCCACCAAGACGGCGTGAATTATTAATAATAATTAACCAATATCAATAATTAATATTTTCAAATCTAATATCAATATTATACACTCAACTAAATTAGGCCCGCCCAATTGACCAATGCTTACCATATGCATCGTATCGTGTATGTGTACAGTATTAAGCTTCGCTGCCCTCTTTCTGTTTAAAAAAAAACTGTTGGGATACAATAGTTTCTCATATTCTTGATGGAAATATAGAAAAGGTCTGAATATTTTTATATCCATACTAACTTTGTTCCGGTGCGCTCACTATAATTATTTCTGTGCACTTTGTATGGGCGAAATCAATTTTTTTTTAGTTGTATTGCGACCACCCATCGGATTTTTAAAACTATGCTATCGGCCCGAAATGTCACACATTCGGCATAAATTTCAATTCAATCGTCCTACTGGTCCTCGAGTTGTAGTATCTTGTAACAGACAAACATTCATTTATTATGTATATGTATATTAGATTAGATATAGATATTGTGAAATTTAACATTTCATCCAAACTTTAATAATAATACAATCTTATTTTTTCGTTCAGAGCTGTATTCAATTAAAATATTTCATGAGTTGCTTTATTTAAATTTTATGGAAAATTATCAATTAGAAAAATTTTTCCTATTTTACAAAATGTTTAATTTGTTCCTGAAAAATGTAAATATGTTCAATTTTACGATCGTTAATATTAATATAGTATTAATACTAAAATTAAGGATATAATATTTATGAGACATTATATAAAGGTTAGGCTACACCCGAAATTATGGAGGGAATCCGAAATAAGTTTATTGCTTCTAGTTACAGCAGCATGTTCAAAAACTCTGCAAAAAGGCTTTGTTTTGCAAAGCATAGTAACACCCTCAGAAATCAATGCATATATCATGCATATTATATAGAAAATGTTATGAATTATTTTGGTTAAAATCTTTTTTGCCTAGTGTAATAAGAATGATCCCACATACGAATTTGCGTGAAACCTTTTTTGAATTCCTCATTTTATTTTTATTAATGCAGCGTTGTTGTGTATAGCAAGTAGGAAAATTTGGCTTTTGATTACAATATCTCTGACGAACATTTTGAAGCAGCATTTACGCGATATGAATAAATAATGACAGAGAATCAAGGTTAAAGTGGTCTAACACACCACTAAAAGTGAGCATGGTCCAACCCACAAAACGATAACCGAAGATGCTAAGAGGTATCAATTTCTAACCTCTTATAGTAGAAAAATAAATAAAAATAAATTTCGTACCGGGTTCAAATTTTTAATTTGAAAGATTGAAAAGTAAAGGCAAAAGCAAAGAAGATTTATTTATGGACATAATCTTTGATTTACAACGAAAGTGATTCAGGTTCGTGAATTAAGTTGCGAACTGGAATATGCCAAAACTATGAAATATTCGTTACGCAGATAATACCGAATGTACTCATGTACCGAATGTACTCTTCATATATAAATTTCTTATCATGTAATATTTCATTAACTGATGTAAGCTACTACATAGAAGTATCTGGAAGTTCTCATGACCTTGTACACTGGAGCTTACATAACTGTGTACACTGCAGTAAAAACAGTAAAGCGAAAAGTAGAAATATTGCTGCCAATGAGATGTCCGGAAAGGTATCCTCTGCTGTAGAGGCTGCTGACGGTACCTGGTTTCCCCCATATCGAGGGATCTCAACAGCTTGAGCCGAAAATGGTTTGCGTAGGACACTTGCCTTGATGGAGCATCCCGGAATCTGAAAGAGGAATTTTAACCCATTCTGTAGCGGCTGTGAAGCTCAAATGAGGTGGAGACTAATTAATTGTCTCTGCAGATGTCTGGTTCTATCTCGGTTAGGGCTTAGGGATTCACTAGATGATATCTAGTGTGGTGAAGCTTGCGACATCAAAACTGCGCTAATATTACTATATGTAACTCACTTACCTTTTCAGACACTTAGGGACTCTGAAGGTTTCCACACTAAAACTACAGTAAAAACATTAATATATTTTTAAATGTTCAGGTGTTCAATCTCGCTGTCGTAACTTATAGAGATAAAGCTGCTAAGAATTAAAAGTCTTCCCAAGATCAGTACATAGTAAATGAACTCCCAAAGTTCTGAAGGGTTCTTTTTCTTTTCCTCATATTTTTTACGATAATTGCCTTGTATCCTATCTTGGATTTGAGTTGACATTTTCCAGTTTTGCTACAGGAAACTTAAACAGTTTAATTCGCAATTTACATTGTGTTCATTACAAAATACAATTTTTTTTGCATTTATTATTACAACAATAGTTTAGTATATACAAGTATTTGTGCTTAATTCTATCTTTTAATATTTTTAAAATTATCGCATAAAGTATTTAGGTATTAATTTATTTATCAATCAGGTGCGGCTTAATATTGTATTTGATTTATGATTTAATATACTCGTATATTCCTTGTTTGCAGTGGTTGATTGTCTTGTAATTCGAATCTATGTTGTCAAATTAAATTAAAAATTCTGTGTATGTATGTATGTATGAAATTAAATAAAGCAATATATGCATGAATTTTTATAAATAATAAATGGATTACGATGGCCATTACCATCGAATTTATTATGCAGTAGAGTAGCTGTATATGGAACTAAGAGTAAGGAAGAATTAGATTAGGAATATTGTATGATTTGGTTTAATTTTGGAGTGTGATGAAACTTGTGCAATGAAAACATTTTTCAGTTAATGTAGGCCATCGGCGTTCCTTTCCTGTCGAAGTGACGCACTCGTACAAATAGGAATGCGGCGACTAGAGATGCTACAGCCAGCACCAGCAACAACATCACCAATCCACCAACGAAGCTTGGGACCGACATGCAAATTGTTTCTGGGTCAGCTGTGCGTGCTGATTGTATGACGACGGTCTCGTTATTGACATTGTTATTGAGTGCAAAATTAACATCACCGGGCGCAACGACTTGAATCGTTCGACTCGTGTTCACGTCGGTCATTTCCTGCGCATTACGCTTCGAAATTCGTGACTTAACTATGATATCGACTGTATTGCGCCGTCTACGCACACCTCGTAGATCGTCAAGTCCATCCACCGAACGTGGACGCCCACCAAGTGACACTAAGTTTCCGCCTTCTATGTTGTTGTCTTTTCTTTTTACAGTGCTGTATTGAGCGGACTGACCTGGCAACGGTGGAGGCGGCAGGTGCAAATCATTAGCTTCTTCTGGAGGCGGCTGTGAACTTGGCAGTCCAGATACAGAACTGGTGACAGCCGAAGTTTGTGCTTGTGGGGAGGGTACAACATCAAGTTGATTTTCTGAAAATGCACTGGTGCTATCTGCAGCTGGATGTCTGGGATCTGGATAAGCTGGTGGCGGCAAACTATTAAGGTTGAAGTCTCCTCGTTCGTACGTCTCTGGTGGTCCATATTCAGAAGAAATGGCATTACCGCCAATCTGCGGAACGCCGTAGAGTCTTCCAGGTACACTAGCACCGCACTTAGGTTCGGGGCAATTATAACGGCAGACTTGAATTACGCACTGAAAGTGAACATTCATCGAATCAGGAAATTTGAAGGCCTGGAAGTAGGCAAAGCTGACAACTGATGCAGAAGGTCCGAAGTTTTTAATTTTCTGGAATTTGCTCATAATTTTAGGTCGCACCACGCAGCCATTTTGGTCAACCAATTGAATAGGAGCTCGTTTCCCATCGTGCGCTACGCAATTGCGTACCAGCATATCGAACTTGTTCTCATCATCCTTAATGGCCAGTACCATAGTCATGGTTTGCCCTATTTTCACAATTCCTGATACTTCGGAGGCCCATGGCCCTTTTCCAACTTGGATTTGCATCCAGCATTGCAAGTTATCACCCAAGAAATTGGCGGTGACGGCGTGCAGCATGTCGACCTGGAATGGACGGAAGGTCACTGCCTTTTCATAGAAATCATACCACGTACAGCGGAGCTTGCGTGCCTGGTCCCAGACCTCTTGTACGTATGGATCATACTGTATAATTATGGTATTTTCGACGAAGCTTCCGGATGGCGTGGGTGCTCCAAAACCAGCAACATTGTGGTTGGCTGAGCTGGTCATTCCGCAACTATTAAGGAAAATTTCAAATGTTGCACTTAAATGTCCAGTGCCTGGTTTAAGGTGCACACAGTGTGGATCGCTATAGAAACCTTTCGAGAATATCATGCCATAAAAGGGTCGGTCGAATTCAATATTAACGCGCATATGCGTCTTTTCACACTGCACCTGCAGGTGTTTAATCTGCGGACTGTCGTTGGCCGACACCAGGGGCCAAGCATCTTCCGAGATTTCATTATTTGTACCGGATGCCAATGCTCCTTGTGGCGTGCCATAAAGAGGAGATGGTGCAGGTGGTCCGTACACGGTTCTGTGTTCGAGTGGAAGCGCAGCTGAATCCGCATGTGGGCCATCACAACGAGCAGTCTTTAGTAGAATCAAAAAATAATTAAATGAAACAAAAAAGAAAGGGAAATTACATAAAATAAATAATAAATACTATTTGAATTTTAGATTAATAAAAATAAATAAGAAATTAATATTAAATAATATTAGAAACGGGTGCTATCTTCGGGCATGTACAAAAGTGGGCTGTGTCCCTCCATCTCTGGGGGTGCATATACGAGTTATATTGATACTAGATATACTATAAAGATATTCAAAACATGAACATATAAGGCGCTTTATGAAAGTGGTAATATTGATACTTATTTTGCAGATATTAAAGTTTGTCTTTAAACTCCACTAGATCTGTCCATCGAAAATTCTCTTTTGTTCAGACTACATTAATCAAAAGTTGGCAGACCACAAATAATAATTTAACGCGGATTATTTCATGTTTCATGGGGGTTCATACCCATTCTTTTCAGGAGAAGTTGAGCTTGATACAAAATTCTCCGGAATCAAATTTTGTCATCATGGATTCCTACGCACTTTTATTATGTTTAAAATAGGGTTACAGACAGATAGAGACACGGACCAGTAGAGCTAAATCGACTGAGAAGGTGAACTGGAGATCCATAAGCAAATATTTAATTTCTTCAATTTTTTATACCCTTCACAATACCCTTGTAAATCAAGTGTATTTCAGGAAATATAATTTTATTTTACTACAATATATTGTAATTAACATTACTTTCATAATAATTAATTATACTACTGAGTAAAGACATTAAAGTTGTAAATGGTATATTAAATTGATTATCTACATACATACATATAGTATGTATAAACATTTCAAGTATGTTTGTATGTCCCGAGTGATCTACGATACTATTCACCTGATTGTGATGAAACTTAGGTGAGTCATTGCTCAAATGCCAAGGAAGTTTTCTGAACTATGAGTGTTGGAAAAATTCGCGAGTGGTTTAAACTAATAAACTATGATATTATATAAGACCTAGGAAGATGTCCAAGTGGCAAAAAGTCCCATTTTGACTGTGAGTAGCTGTATTTGTTCAAATGTTCGTGATGTATCGCGTATAGAGGTTGCTCTTCCATGAAAATTTAAACGGGTCAATAGACGAACGTGAAATTTTGCTCGCTAGCAACACGGCCCTCGAACGAGCTAATCATGTCTAAAAAATCAACAAAAACAAAGAAAATGTGTCATTGCTACAGATTTTCATATTTACTTTCTTCCGAGCACCGTTAGCTTCATTACATGCGTTCGAGAATATTCGGCGCATATTTCCGAAAAGTGCTCTGAAGGATTTTCCGCCTTTTTAAATGTGTCACTGTGGGCCAAAAATGATTCTTTGTAGTAACAAACTAATCGGATGATCACTTCCGAGAAGGAACGAACGGACAAAGATTAGGGAAGATACTTGTATATATTGTATTTCGCTTATGTTGAAATACGTTTTTGGAATTAAAATTATTTGTTTATTTGAAATAATAAACTTTTCAGCCCGCCCTCGTTCGAATTGAAAACCAAGACGTATAAAATGAAAAACCGTATTCTGCAAATAAGTTTTTACTGTTGCTCACTACCCGGATTGGTGGAATCTTTTCAATATCAGTGTAATTTTTCTTTATTGTACACACATGAGCGTTAACATGGACGTATGTACATACACTCGATTGTTGATACGTTCATTTGATGCGGATTGGATCTCTCTGCTTTTGTGGAGCAGCTTGAAAAGAAAGCCGAAACTGGTACAAATGAGAGCATAACTGGAATTAAGCTGCGTTCTACAGCAGAAATATAATTATTTTAGATACCTTTCAGTAAGTGACGATAATTCTAAATATATACGGTGTTGTAGCACTCAGTACATATTTTTAAAATGATTTCGAATTATTACATGATTATCTGTAGCCAAAAAAGCAAGTTTTTACTAATCTACATAGATAAGTAGTTACTTTAAGACCGTATAAGTATATTTAAGACTTAGATTTAATTTCAAATAAAAATATGAGCTGAGAATAATATCCACAAAAAAAAAAACCACCTCGAACAAGAAAAGTCTTAACTTTGGCCTGGCCGAAGCTTATATACCTTACGTGTGATAAATTTAAAATTGAATTCAGTGGGCGAATTACGCCCATTTCTTGTTGGCCGACTTGCTCTGATACATAAATCCAGGAATAGCATTTCAACTTTAGATCTGAACTACTAGCTGAGAAATTCAGCTCTAAAATCGGATGCATTAGTATTTATTTAAAAAGCAGCCGTGACAGTGGTCACTTGTTGCCTTTGCTTAGAACTGATCAGTCTTTCTATCAGGTTTATAAGGCTTTGTATCAGGAAGCAAAGATAACAACCATATAGTCTATCTCTTTCTAACACAGTATTGCCTATTTCGATCATTCCCTGTTGTGCCAGAGCCGCTATATTACAACTACATACTATGAACCAATTTTTGTCTACAATTTAATTATTGCAAAATGTTTCGGTATCGAAAACAAATTGATATTCAGGATAGCTCGGGAGAGTTTAAATAAAGCTTAGAAGAAATGTGTCAAAATGTTCAAAAGTTGACTGTAATAAAATTATAATACATTATTCCAGTTACATTATTTGAGGACCACAAAGCAGAAGTTATATTTTGTAGCAGTCTTCAAAATTATTAAATTTTTCTACATCCACATGAAAAATTAAAAAAAAAGAAATATTCAACACTTAAGATTATTGCATTTATTATCCGCTTATTTTATTTTGTGTCAGAGTGTTAATTTTATTTAGTTTTTACTCACTTTCGAAAATACTACTAAGCAGAGTAAAAGCAAGAGCGTAGGGTGTCGCGATTGCTGTCCCATTTTCTGACTGGGCTTTGAATGTCCTATTTGTAATTTTCAAAAATGTTGTAGAAAATTCCGATAGGTTTTTTCATGTACGTCTTCCAAGGCTCCGACCTTAATTGTGGTTTTGGAATCTGCAAGAGAAGAGTCGATATTGAGTACAATTATAATATCCGATAATTAAGTGGTTAAAAAAGGAGCTGTTTATTTAGGTTTTATAAGTTTAGTAGAATTGATATTTTTCACTCGTTCATATAAAACATGAAAATGAATGCCTTAAATTTCAATGCATCTTTCCTTGATTTTGATATTTTGGATATAAACTTCTTTCTTTTTATTTTTCTTTTTCCAATGAAGTCTACAGATTGCTTCTTATCTTCAAGACACATTAGATACATTATAAACACTGTATAAAATCATCACTACTCAGCTTTCTGATGTTAAACTTTCGGGTAAAAGAATTCGTTAACGAATTTAACGTCATTTCTACCACGGCATTTGGATCTTTCTGAAGCGTAGATTTTCTTTTATGCTCAACGAAGCTAGGAAGTGCACCCAATTTAAAAAGTTTCACTTAAAACCGCACCAACTGCAACGGGAGTCGTGGACCTCAATGCGCGTAGGGGTGGTGAAATGGGCGACCAAGCAAAGCATGAAACCACTTTCTATTTTCACTTAGCACTGCTACAATCAACATTTTCATTAATTTTAGTAACACTCGCATTCATCCAGATCCAGAGGGAAGATGGAAGTTTGCTGCTATACTTACACACAGCCGTTTCTTTAAGTGTTGTCGATAACTGTGGAACGCACTGCATACGATTTCATAAAACCAACTACATTTAGTGCGTGTATATTTACTGTAGCATGCACTGCTTGGTATTATTGAACACGAACAGAGGATTGCAGACTAACGTGTACTGCGTCCACTTCTTCTCGACCGCGCTTTGTGTTTGCGGATGCTACTCTACCAAGTCTAATACTCAACTAATGTCTCTTGGATCGCGTTTGCCTGGAAATACCGAATGTTTTCAATAGTTTGTGCATAGAAGGAATCGGAGAAAAGCTTCTACTACTTCTACTACTACGTTTACTACTTTCTACAAGATCAGTTAAAGTTGACTTTATTCGATGTTATTTATTTAAAGTTGAAGTTATTTTATTTATTCAAGTCGCTGATAATTTTTGGAATAAAAGCGATTGATCAATGATCACGATCAAACAAATTAGTTAAAAAAAGTAACAGAAGCGTTTCTGGGTGAACAACCCCGACTGAGCAATTCTGGGTCCTTTTTTTTCTTCTAACGTTGCAAAGTTTGTTGTTTATTTGTCATCGCTATAACAAAATTTCATATTATTACTTACTACGAACTTCTATTCAAAAATGAGCGCTCAAGCAAGGACGTGATTGGTAGAGTTTTACATTATATGCGTCACTGAAAGTTGTCAGTTGGGAGTAGTTTCATCCATTTGACATAATCTTCCCTAAATAGTTATTTCTACATCTAACATCAACGTTGATTACAGGATCAAAATAAGGCAACAGGTGTGGACAGCAATCTTTAAGTAACACATTGCATAATTTCTTTAATTTAGTTAAATGTTGGTCATGTCGAATAACATTAATGTGACATAAATGTGATTAAATATTCTGTGAAGAATAGGTTTTTAATAACTTTATAAATAACCGGAAATCTACTTCGCCCTGGCCGAAGCTCAAACACCCTCACGATTTGCACAGCATATTCAAAAGTGGGCGGACTTGGTAAAACATTGAACCTAGATGTAAAGATATTCAATTAATCTACGTCGAAAGTCTTTGATAATTGTTCCATTCCGTTCTGAATGTTAACGAATTCCGATTAGTTCGACGAAGATCCTCGTTTGGGGGATATAGCGCAAAAGTCGGCGAAACACGAATCTATTCAACGTAAATCTTCGGGTGGAGGCCATAAGCTACCCGAAGGTGAAAGAGTATATTAAGTTTTGTTCCGTAAAGTTTTGTTGTGTAATGCACAGAAAGAAGCGTGACAGGTATATATTCCTGATCAGGATCTCCTCATCAGCCTGGATCATCGATTTAGGCCTGTCCGCCTGTACCCACAAAAAAGAAATTTCGGTAAACAAATGTACGAAGACAAAATTTAATATCTGTATATTTACTAACAAAAATATCCACCCTGCCAAGAATAGGCGTGGACTCACTTTTATACATATTATATATTACACCTTATAGAAGAATTAAATGTAATGAGCTAAGCTTACAAAGTTAATGTCTTTACATCTGGTAATAATACTCATTAAAAGTTCAGTAGCCCACCTATCATATAGCATACAGACTATATAGTAAGGATATAGTAGGATGGATGTATGTCTATGCTCCGACTAAACCCTCTACGAATGTAATGGAGCGAACTATATTTTAAAATTTGCGTTACCAGAAAAACCACCTCTGTCTAAACCCACCCATAATCTAAATTTGAAATGATATTTTAGAAGATTCGAATCAATTTCCGGACACTTGCATCAAACATTTCAGAAAACTGTCTGCTGTCGTTATGAAAAAGTTATCATTAGATTTGGTTTCCGTTTGCACCAAGTAGTGGTTGCCATTGAAAAGTTACGGAAACCAGTTTGATGAGTCTAAATTCGGACGTAAAATATACACACGCCGACTTCAGTAGTTGGTGAATGCGCGCGATTTCCCTTTCTTTCCCTCGTTGCCTCACTAGCATGCTGTACGCTTGTCGTTTTCTTTTTTCCATTTACCACTTTGTATTTCCATCTTCATTCCGTCATTTTAAATATCACAGACAGAGTGTGAGCGGTATTCGTATTTGATATTTTCTTCATTCCACTTAAGTTTTGTTTATGTTTTGTAAGTGAAAGTTTTAAAAAGTTATCTCCAAACCAGACAATTGTATACATTTATATATGTAACACATATATATATATATGTATGTGTATATATTATATATATACATATATGTAAATAAATGAAGTCAATTTTTTTGCCTCTTGCATTCACTAGGCAAGACTCACTCATTCACTTTTTACGGCAAGACTCATTTAAAAAAACAAAACCTAGTTGTATATAAAAAATGTGGTGTTCATTCGACGGCGTTTATGGGTAACATTTTGGGAATTACTTTGCCTGTATGCCTTGTGCTTTCCCCTATACAATATGTGTAAGATTATATGTATACATAAGCGGCAACATGTTGACATGTAAAGCGGTTAAGCAACTTTTGCTATTTCAGATTTGATAATCGATTAAAGAGTAAGTTCTGCATGCGAAAAACTGCAATTAAACAATTAAAGATCCTACTTGTCGTGATTTGGCTAGTTTAATAGGTGAATTACTATATGATGGCAATATGCATTTCATATGTGATGTGTCTAGAAAGGCCAGACACAATGTCAGACGTGGTGGTCTGACAGACACCACATAGGAGTAGCCGCATAACCCCATGCTTCCCTCTAGCCCTCAAGTAGTCGCCCACAAGTGTTTAATTTTAGGATTGAAAAATAAACATACCATAAAACAAAAGGTTCGGCCAAAATATATGGGAAGTCATGTTATTTCCAATTATTATGTTCCGGTAGTCTGCCACACCACGGATGGGTACTTATATTATTGCGATGGCAGGTCGGTACTTAATGGCTAAGCATATCCAGAAGAAGTCATACAATTGGGACCAATGGGGGCACTATGAAAAAACGTTCTGTTGATGTCGATGACAGTGAACGATCAAAATACACAAATTGCCACCAACGGAGATCACCGACAATTTCGACAACCAACCAGCATGAATATAAAACTTAAACTAATGCTTCAAAATAGCACTATATATGCAAATAAATGAAAACAGTCAGCCATTCGAAAAGTTATCTGTTGTTATATATTATGTAGGTTTAAGTTTGGTTAAACCGGAATGGAAGTAGAAATTAAATTACATTTCGATAAGGAAAATAAGTCGTTCCATATACGTATGTACCTTTGCAGCTTGGGCATATTTTAAAAGTTTTATTACCAAAAAAATTGCCAGTGATCTTAATTAAAAAACGAAATTTAAAAACTCCTTATGATCCTTTTATACTAAATATATGGAATTAGAAGTGCTATTTAGGGTTTGGGTTAAGGGTTTGTGCATTTTAAAACTTACATAACACAAAAAGATCGCCGGATCATTTAATTGTATAAAACCTAAACCTATCCCCCAAATAATATAAAACAACTAATAAGAAGAAAGAGAATATAAGAATAAGAGAAAACCCTTTTACTTTCAACTACCAGACAACGCATAAACAATGGCAGAACTGTGCCCGGAACAAGTTTATACAGAAATGAAAGTAAAACTCAAGGGCTTGCACTTTTCACAGTATCCTCGCCTGCCAACTGGTTCGTGCTTCATGACACACCGATTAGCAGCCATGCAGTCAAAGCAGTACGGCATGCTTGACGTTAACCGGTTTGGTACTTGGGAGTTTCATTAAACACGGCCGCACTGACCTAGTTTCTTTTGTAGCCAGGTTCGGTTGCACCACATCGACTAAAATGTGGCCGCGTCCTGTGGAGAAATGTTGTCGTACTCTTTAACACTCAACTTCGAATTGTTTTTCGAAATTATATTTATACTCTTCTAATTCAAATTCGTAATTCAGTGCAGTTTTTTTATACAATCAAAAGAAAGGAAAGGATTTATTCTGGTATTGAAAACGGGCAAAATCGGTGAAATATCACATCCACTTCTTATACGAGGAACGTATGTATATCAACTCTCATTCATAACATTAAAGGAAGACTTGAGTACTCAATTTGTTTGTATCAATGTAAATGCATTTTTAATATCATTATTGAATACCATCCCATCGTACTTTGCCGGAAGGTTTCCTTAATAGATTGTGAATCGGAGTGAGCTACGAAGACTATCTTGAACATATCCAGTGCCAATAACAATGCTCTGTTTCAGAAATTGGTGAGTTCTATCACTAGGCTCTAGAGTCCTGAGAGAGATAGAGATCTGTAATCCGCTTCAATGATAGCGTGGGTTGAGTAGGCGAAGGAATGGTGGGTGTGAGTCCGAGTTGTGAAGTTAAGTTAAGGGCGTATTCTTAAGGCGAAACAGCATTGGTGTACTAACAGATTATGTTGAAAACACGCAATCATATGAAACAAATCGAAATTGGGCTGTACGCGTTCTATCGTAAATTTCTTTGAATCACTCGCTTTTCAATAACCAAATTGTTGCCAAAATGGGTCACGAAGTATTGCAGGGTTTTGAAGAAAAGTTATTTAATTTAGTTCAAGAAATTGAATCCTTGTAGTATACGTATTTGGGGAAGTATGCAAATATACATATTTCAAAGGAACGCCCCTTTGAAGCGTTATTTCCTTTTGAAAAAACACCTCGGGCGTCGTGACAGCTTTTGTTGTAAAGTTTCTGTAAACTCGACCAAGAATCGATCAAAGCGCAACCAACCAAACGCGCCTCTACACTTTCCAAAGGTTTTGCATGGGTTTTCCTTATCTTATGTACTCCATACTCCGCATACTCTGCTGGTAGCTGAGGAAACTTATGAGCAAATTACAAAAATATTGGCATTCAGAGAGTAGATAAAGAGTGTAATAGAAGCAAGAACGGCTACCAATTAAATGCACTTGTTGAGCAAATGTAGGGCAGTTGAGTACGTACCGTACCTAAAACACACAACAACAACAATAACATCAAATGCCATGAGTAGTGAAGAAACCGAACTCAACCAGTAAAATCCATCCATTCATCACTGTACGTGGCCCATTTCGCTGCCTGCATTTAGTAACGGCAGGCAACCAGTGGATTATAGAAACTGTTATACGTCTATTTGCGCTTAGTTACTTTTATAGTACTATTTTCAATACCTACACCGCATGCATGCAGCGAACATTATTTTGTTTTGGGAAATATAGAGCAAATTTTAACGAAATCGTTTCGCAAGATTAAATCACGCACACACACACACACACACAAGAAATACTCGATTTCAAATTGATGAAAGTTGGTATCTATGTTTGAGGTTGTTGCTTACACTCTTTTATTTCCTCTTCTCTTTTATTTTGCACTCTTCTATTATTGTAAAATAAAATTAAAGAGAAATACAAATTCATACAACTGAAAGGAGACGGAAAAAGACTTCTGTATTAGTTTACAATTATTTGTAACTTTCTTCAGGTGCTCAAAGGAAAAGTTTCACCAAATTTAGACATATGCTGGATGCTTAAGGTCCAACAGAAGTACCAGTTCTTAATTACCAAAATCGAAAGTACGTTTTGTTGAGTTGGCTTTCAGCTATCCTATATGCGATGAACAACTTTGGCTTTGCAGTTAAACTCACTCCGCTTGGCACATATTTACATACATACATACATACATACATATGAGCATAATATTGTATGATCGCATTTGTACGAGATCTGAAGCATTTCTATACGCTCACCTGGCTATTGGGTATATCCAATTTTGTGGTAGTTAATTATGTTTTCCCCGATCGTTAGTAATCCAGGCTTAATGGCACAGTTTAATATTTTGGTGTTTTTTTTCTTTTGTCTAATTTATTTTTTTCCCCAAACCGAGCAAGGTTTTTGCACAATATTTGAATTTCAACTTCTTGCTTATATACAGTATTGCAAATATATAGATTGTTGACAAACTATTCCATTTTTAGCTTTTAATTCAAATTTACTCGACAGGACGTATTCGTGCACACAGCGTTACGTGCAGCTGAAGCACCTCGCCAAACTCAAAGTAACATGAAAATGAGCTTCGTCAGTATCAGTATCATGATTTTATATCGCGTGAAAGTTGTGACCCCTTTCTTCACTTTACAGCGATGGCACTTTCTTTCTCTAGCTCGTGTGACTATACGTTGTAATTCGATGCCTCTCTGCGAACAGGCCACCTGGCGGCAACAGGCGGCAATTGTGAGAAAAACAATGAAGGAACGAAAAGAAGGGAGTGATAGATAGAGAGAGAGAGAGAGAGAGAGAGAGCGACAGAGAAATGGAGAGATAATGAGTATGAGTAATGAGTATATGTGGTTTTCGACTTTGAGAGAAAAATGTTGAAGTCTTTTTTTAAGCAAGAACCCCCTCAGAACTAAAGTCCACAGCCTTTACCGGACAAGTACGAGGTAAATAACAATTATGATCTATAGTATTAGCCGTATGGACACGATGGGTCAAGGTGAACGATGAGAGTGTTACTAGAGAAAGTTTTGTTATATTCGGTTGCCTAACGGAGGCTCGATACCGAATATATATATATATATATATATATACATATATAGATATAAATTGTATGTGTAAACCAAATAGCTTACATAACTTTAACTTGATGCCGTAACTGATTTGAATTCACAATATAGTCAGAGGGAAGTCTGCAGTTGAATTTTTAAGAAATCAGTCACATTCTAATGTGCTCCTCTAGACTGTAGTTGTCACGACAATTGACCTTGTAGTAGTGGCGACTACAGTCCCAATTATCACAACTTCATTTTGTGGTTCTTCAGGTGTCACGATTGAGCGATTTTCTCTAAGATTCGAATATTATATCCGGTAAGATTGAATCAATACTTGATCAAATGTTAGTAGTAGTTGTTTTATTTAGTATTTACCACTCCATTTTTTAATTATCTCCACAAATTGAAACTATATTATGTAATCAATTTTGTAAACTCACCACTCGATATGTTCGATTTACCGAATTTACCGATAGAAGACATTGTCCGATCAGCTCGAGTGTCGATTTCGAGTATTTCTTTAACTTCCGGTTATAACATAAACCTAGGAAATAATGTGGATCCAAAATTTTTCAAAAAAATTATTTTTCAAGATCAAATATTGTTCGAACTTACACTTCATTAAAAGTGTTACCTTTTTAGTACGAGTACTATATTAAATATTAAAGAGTGTACAAAAGCAATCTTTACCGGACTTCTTTACGAGCGAATTTCTCATACATAGTATACTATTATCGTAATATTTACTCGTATTATCGTAAATATTATTGCATTAAAGTGGCCAGAACTTTAGATTCTTCCCAGAACCAGATTATCTCTCTTTTCAGCTAGAACCCTCATTAGGGTATCCGCATAATGCTAAAGTAGCGAACCACGGCTATTTTTTGGGAGTGTTTAGTACAAATACCAGATACTCAGACATTCTATTTTGTGTTCGCAGTCCAAATCTTCGATCTTCGGGATCAGTCCACTCTTCGCATCTGTACATCTTATCATGATATTAGAGGGTTATTAACTTTACATACTGAGACACTTTATCATTGAGGTATTTGTCATTTGATATCATATTTCATGTAATTAAAGTTAAAGTTAAATTAGTTGAAATGTTTGTTTTTTTCAGTTTCATTTAATAACGAGTTTCGAACTTGGTGCAATTTAAACTATACTTAACTTTAAACTAGGTACATTTTAAACTCTACACCCAAAAGATATAATCTAAGTTAATCGCTATTTTAGCTGTCCAAGGAGAAGGGACTGCAGATTAAATCGAAGAATTGAACATTCTTTTAACTCTACGATAATCTCATCACATAATTATATATACGAAAGTCAATGACAAGAAAACTTCGTTAATAATATGTAATTTGAATACTACCAACACAACGAAATCAGTATGGTTTCCAGTTTGCCAAGATTCTTTAAAATTATTGACGTCAGTCAATGACTAACGTTGAACAGCTTGGTTTCAACATTTGGCAATTTTTATTGTCGCTTTCCAATTCGTATCTTTAATATTTTTCGTCGCGATTATTATGTAATTCCATTCATGCGTACTTTTGGGTATGGATTATACGTCTTCGTGACTGTTTATAATTACGAAATAATATGGGAGAAATGCTTTGATGAGTAAGATAATGGATAATAATGATTAAAGCAATATAGACTGATTCACCTTCTTTAGTAAAGACAAGTGCATAATATATCCTTGTATACCATACCTAAAAAATGCAAGATGCACATAAAATTGCAGCTACTTGAGGTCGTTGAAGTTCCACGAGTTTTTTTCTCTAGTAGCATTTGAGATTGCAAATGGGCGAAATTGCTCAGCGTGCGTTTCCATGTCTGCTACAAATTTCAAACCTTTTCTGATAGTGTATAAAAACATTTTTTGATACGTAAGTTAAAAAATAAAAAAGATGAAAGTTGCACAACCGGCTTATTTTCTTTGGAATGTGTCATTGTTTTACGAAACAAAAGACGTTACTTTCCATTATTTGGATGAAAAGCTGCTGTAATTTTTTCTATTTGGTTTGCTCTCTCTGGTTTTGCATGAGCCATGTAAACTCTTTCGATAGTAATTTCATATTTCGGTTTCGATCATAAATATTACAGCCATTCGTCAGATATACAAACATATAAGGGATTTTCTAAATTAATATCGCGGTATTGCTAAACTTAGGGCGCTATTAAAACTATTTGAGAAGATAATTACTTGCCACATTTCAAGGAGTGTTAACTCTTGTATTTCTCCGGTGTAGAGCCGTTTTAGCTAATTACTTTTTAGAATTCCAAAACTATCATGAGTTTTAATTTTGCTGAGCCAACAGATATTTTTTACACTGATTTCGGATAAGTATTTGATGTTGTGAATCATAGGCTACTCCTTATAAAGCTTAACTTATATGGATTTTCAGAAAACTTACGTACCGTACTCAAATGATACAGTTTAAGAATACAAAATCAAAGAAATTTATGGTCACATCTGGTGTTTCTAAAGGGAGTCATTCTTGGTTTCCATAAATTACTCCCTTTAGAGTTATAAAAAAATACATTGATGCTTACGAATGATGTGAAAATATTCGTTTATTTTAAAAAAGCAGCCAGCTTTAATATGATCTTACTCATTGATGGTGTAACGTAAACTTAATGAAAGTATACTTAAAAAAGAGCAAACAAATGATATTTGCTCGTTCAAACAGAGTAGTACCCATAGTTTATGAACCCATCTCAAAATGCTTGTCTGTTTGCAACATGGTATCTAATGCCTTAGATTTCAGTTCAAAAAGATATAAATTTAAGAATGATTTGTTAAAATATTTTGATACACATTAATTGTATATTTAGTTTTTAAGTAATCTGTAAGGGCCACCCAGTAGATGTAAATAAATATACTATTGAAAATGTATAAGATTGTACTGAACAATCTATATTACTCAAAATGAATCAGTAATCTCAGATATCTGCATCGGGATCCGATTTTACAAGATTACCATCTTACCAGTCTCGACTCAAGCTGATGAAGTTACTCTCACTCTAAGCCTTTGCAGATCACCATGAACCACTCCGGAGAACCTGTACAGATTTTAATTCTGCTATTTCAGTTAACAACTTGCCTAATTCTGTTTATTTAAATATTCAACGGAAACAGGGAGCCTGGAGCAATAGGCACTACGCACACATCACTACTTTTATATGAGAGTTAGTTTTTGAAAACTAAAAATGTTTATAGATAGAAAAGAGATTTGTCATAGATGTAACAATTTAAATCTATGGTTATAAAGCTGCTTTCTATTGTAACACGCAGTTTTAGTGATGTGATAAATTATAATATATCCTCTTTTGTAATTTTGACGTTTTAATGTTTAATATCTTAATCTTTCAGTTGTGTAGTTTTTCTGTAAGCACCTGAACCCGGTAACCGCAAGCCCACGATTTGTTTAATTGGGCTTTTAATTTGCCCTTTCTGGCTTTAAGGAAATCGCCAGCTTAAGGTTACCAGGTTCAGGTAAATACAGACAAAATTTGCAACCGAAACTTAAGAATTTCCCTTAGAATTTCTCGTCCCATTAGCCAATTTATTATGAAGAGAATCACCCGAATAAGAATGAAGAATATATTACAAATTATTCTTTATAATTTATTTCTGTATGAAAACATTTAAAATAGTATTTTAACAATTCTTTCTCATAATAATGAAATACATAATTTGTGTTTGAAATAGTACATATATACAACATTATATAGACAATCATTTCTTCACACTCACAAAGTCAAACTTCCTTTAATTAAAAAATATTTCAGCGAAAAATGGGTAAATAATTGTAAATGTACAATTGTAGTTAATTTTCATTAGATGAAAATTGCCTTATGCTATGACTCCTCCCCTGCATTTCTCTATCGGTTCTTCAATCTGAATCGATATTTGAAAAAAGTTTCTTCCCTCTTAATGATGATGTATCTAATGAATTCCTTACAAATGAACATGACTGTGTGTCTATGTCATCTAAGCATAAAAAGCTATCACTTTTATCCATTGGAAAGTGTTCGAATCCGTTGGCAATAGTTCTAAAAATAAAATTGTTTCATTATCATTTTTATATAAAGTGAAACAAGGATCGTTGAAACATACTTAAAGCTGGTTTTGGTCAAATCTTTTCGCGATCGCATACTATGATTAAGTGGAGTAGAGTTAACTATTTTTAAGGCTGTAAAAGATGTTGGAGTACTAGTGCGAGATGCCTCAAAATTGTTATCTGATAATGTATTAAACTCAGTGGTTATATGAGATCTAAATCTATTATCATTGCTAGTAGGAGTGGATAATAAAATTTCGGGATTAGTGTGAACTGTTTTGTTCGTTCTTAGTTTGTCCACGCTCTTTGTTTTTTTGTTCATAATAGCTTCGGGTATTCTAAGCCCTGCGAATAGGAAGACACAGTACTGAAAAAATATTTTCTTCAAATTGCACAATTTTGACCATGCCACGCGTCGAGAATAGCGTATTGCTCGTTTCTAAAAAAGGAAAATTAAATTAAAATTAGTTTTAAGAAAATAACCTTTAAATTTGATTTTCTCACAAATTTTTTCAACAAGTCCCAACGCCTTCGCCGCTGCAATAGAGATACCATTCTCTGGTGTTTTAACAGTTGATCAACTGTTGGACGTAAATGGGACTGAGGCAACATCATTTGTTTTATTATTGATTGCAAGTCTGCTGATCTTTCTAATTAAGAAAACATGAGTTACGACCTTCATTTTTAGTGAAGTGGTCCCATCCTAATCCATTATCTTACTTTGTAAAAAGCTTTCTGGTAGTATTCCACTTCTTAGTTCCTGCCAAAGGGGGCCATTCGAAGGTAACTCCAAGCAACATGACAGCTCCAGAATAGCAATTCCAAGGCTAAATATATCAGCCGCTTTTGAAAAATAGCCCTGCATCAACTCCGGTGCAATATATCGGGAATCACCTTCAGTCACCTGATCACGATTGGCCTGTGATATTTATTTTTTATTTACGTATTAATGTCTCAATCAGCTTAAAGTTGAATCAATAATATATATAATATATACTATATTTATATTTATACATACATATATATATATAACTAACTTCCACTTAGTAAATATTCATAATAGATTGTAATGCCATATGTCTCAAGAAAAAAATTTCGTTCCATGATTCCCTACAAATTTTTGCATCGAAAAAGAAGTTTTTTCATCAAATTTTGAGCCTTCACTAACACTTTTTACCTACAACATATGAATATTTTCGAAATTCCGAAGTGCGGCTTTTTTGGCCCAGGTAATATATACTTAATCCGGCCATTAGTTCTGTTACAAACTTTTCAAAGATTACCAATTTAGAAATCGCACTAAATATTACCGTTAATTTATGTTTCAGCTAGAATGTAGCCACCAAATCCATGTCACGACTAATCCGGGATGATATCCACATGAAAGCCTTCCGCAGATCCTAGCGCATTCTATTAA
Organism: Myopa tessellatipennis; assembly: GCA_943737955.2. NCBI lineage: Eukaryota > Metazoa > Arthropoda > Insecta > Diptera > Conopidae > Myopa > Myopa tessellatipennis. The sequence continues at coordinate 22,818,920 of OX031317.1, forward strand.
CTCCGCTGTCAAAACAAAGCAGCTATTGCAGTGGCACGCAAGGAACGGCCATGAAAAGATCCTTTTTCGGATGAAACAATTTTTACGGTGGAAGAAGATTTAAGATTTTAAAAAGCAAAACGGTTAAACCTATGCTATCTCATCTAAGGAAGTTGGAGATGCTGTTCCAAGGTTCAAAGAGGACATCATCCTGCGTCACTTCACTTCTTTGCATTTCTGCGAAAAAGGAATCAAAACTGAGGCAAGGGTGTACCAACAAGATGTCATAGAAGGCGTGGTGAAGGACTTGACCAATACTCTCTTTAGTGGAGAACTTTCTTTCAGTAGGACTCTGCTCCAGCACACAAAGGTAAAACCACCCAAGAGTGGTTACGACAGAATATCCCAGCCCTTATTTCTGCTCAAGATAGGCCCTTGGGAAGCCCGGATTGGAATCCTTTGGATTACAGCTTGTGGGCGGAGTTGGAAGGCATAGCCTGCAAAAATCGCCACCGAAAACGGCTGGCGGTGGCCGGACCGATAAAGGGCTTGTATAAAAGTAAAGGGCGGTAATTTGAAATAAAGTATTGTTTTTTCGTAAGGATATTAATAACAAAATGAAAATTTTAACAAATACTAAAGTTTTTTCTTTAATTATACCCTACACACGAAGTGATTAGGGTAATTTAATTTTGTGCTTCCGTTTGTTTAATGTGCATTAAAAGAGGCGTGGCAGTATACAAAAGCATATATAATATATTCTTGATTAGCTTCACCTCCCGAGTCGATTTTGACCTGTCTGTCCGTCTGTCTGTCTGTTTTATTACGATTAGAGGAGAACGAATAGAGATATCTTCATCAAATTTGGCTCGAACTGTATTTGTTCTCTTGTAATCTTGATTTCCACAGACGGACAGACAGACGGACGAATATATATACTTTTGTATACCTGCCACGCCTGCTTTAATGCATTACAAACGAAAGCACAAAGTGAATATACCGTCATCACTTCGTGTGTAGGGTATACAAATTAAATTTAAAAAACGAGGTAAAATTTTTACAAAACATAAGACATATATACTGCATATTTACCCTATCCACATCAATAACTAAACCGAAATCTGCCAACTTGCAACTTGAGTCATCGCCTATTAAAACGTTATCAAGCTTTATATCCAAATGGATCAAATTTTTATCATGCAAACTTTTAATAGCTAAAAGTAAATCTAATAGAATGGACCATATCTTTTCCTCTGGTACATATCTTTTGCGCTCAACGTATTGCTCAAGACTCTCTCGGCACAATTCCATTTGCATATACAGTCGGTCATCCTGTTCCCATGCTTTATAAAATCGTACACAATTTTCATGATCGGAAAACTGTTCATAACGTTTCACTTCTTCCAGACGTTCCTGTCTATAATTTTCACTGCGAAACAACTCCTTTGACATTTTCACGGCATACAGCAGGCCGTCTTCCTTGCAACGAACTTTAAAGACTTCACCGAAGGAACCTTCTCCTATTTTAGAAATTCTAGAAAAGCATTGCTTAAAATAAGTTTCGTTATTCGATCTATTGTATTTGGATGAAGCAGGAAACTCATATACGATGCTATGTTCACTGGGGAAGGTTATGAGCAGCGCGGATGACATAGAATTACTACGGTTAAAATTAGAATCGTGGTGATACCGTGGTTTTAGTTTAGGTGGTCGTAAGCGGTTGGAGTCATCCCGTTTGTTCACCTGTACGAACACAATGTTTTTGAGTAAAAATTTGGATAATGTTGAGTTTAACGAACCTGTTTGTGTGTGTGTTGAAAGATAAGGTCCTCTCTTATCTCTGGAAGAGGCAGTTGGGCATCCATTGCATTTATGAAAATAAGAACTATGAAACAGTATATTTTTGTATAATCTAAATGAACCCATATCCTTATTATTACATGCTTATTTCGTCCCTAATTATTACAGGGCTATTAATCATTTATTTTTTCCTTTCTCAAGATGGTTGAAGTTGGACTCCATTACCTAAATGCTAATAATACAGCTATAGAAAATTACACAAATCAAAAGCCTACTGAGCATTTTTAAATCACAAAGTATTCGTAGGGATTAACCACGAATTTTGCACCAGAGACATTAGGTGCTGCTACGCACAGGGTGTTCCATAACAAATAATTTTTACGGCATTACGAAGTAACACAACACCATTCGCAGCCGAAATGACACGGAAATATTTTAGTTGTTATTTAGTTGCATTAAATCATACATTTTATTTTTATTTTTGCAAATAGGATATGAATTTGAAATTTTTACTTAAAATCAAAAAAGTATGAAAATGTTTAATTAAAAAATTCCACAACTGTAATACAAAGTGTAATAGAAAGAGAAAATGTTTGTACACAAAAACCTTCTATAGTGCAGATATTATGAGGATATTATACTATGAAAATTGTGCTGTAAAATTGTTATTGCTTTCTGTAGAAAGTTGTCAAAAGCTTACGCTCTAAGATTTCAGAGTTGAGTTCATCCAGAGAGGATGAAATTCTGCTATGCAAATCAAAATGCTTGCTGTCGACGAGGCCAAACTTCCCGTAACAGTAAGAAACGTCAATTAGCATTTGTTAAGAATGCTATTTGGTTGTTCTATATGTAACCACAACACCTATCGAAATTTTGTCAGAGATTAGAAATGGTTCATCGAGGGCAAACAATGTTCCTAGTGTAATATCCGCATATGCACCATATACACCACGAACATTGTTTGGCAAAACTGTGTTATTCCTTTCTGTATAAAGTTGTCAACATTATGATCTCCGCTTTCAGAGTTGAGTTCATCTAGAGAGGAGGAATTCTGCGAGGCCAACCAAGATGTTTGCTGTCGATGAGGCCAAACTTTTATACAACAGTACGGAACGTCTACTTGTTGTATTTGTAAAGAATGATATTTGGTTGTTCTATGTCTAGCACAATACCAAACAAGATTTTGCGAGAGAGCAGTTCATTGAAGGCAATCAATGTTCGTAGTGTAATATCGGCATTTGTGAACATGCAACCTCACCGAGGTGAAAAAAGTTTTTGAAAATTAAGACCAAGTACTTCTGGGCTTGCAGGGGTATTTTTGTGGTATTTCTTTGCTCACTTTGTGCCGAAAAAGGGAAGTGCTGAAAAGCAATTTTCAGAATTCCTAAGGCCGTGGTTACGCTATGCCGTGGTTATGCTACCGAGCAAAACTCGATGCAAAATTACTCTAATTTTTGTGATCAGAGTCCGTGCAAAAAGAGTGGTTACGTTTGTGCTTGACCCACGCTTGCTTTCTTCCCAAATATATATTTTTTCTCACCTTCAACAGCAATCAGTCTACTATACAAATGAGAAACCGTATTACTTGAGATGTAGTTTTCGACGCGATGGAAGACCAAATGTTTATATTATTTTTTCACTCCACTCCAGTTTTCAATACTTTTGTGAATACTGAGCCTAAGCAAGTATCCTCGTGTGCTCGGTATCCTCGGTGTACGCTAGACCGAGTTTTCGTGCTCGGGGTGAGAGAGTGGTTTTTAAAACGGAAAAATATTCCATACTCTCTTTTACACACAAATCAAAAAAAAATCCTACTTGCCAAGCAAACTCGGTAGTGTAACCACGGCCTTAGACTTGGCAGCCCTGATTGACGCTCATTATTGACACGTATTTGTTCTTCATTGACGTAGATTTCATAACCTCGCAGTGTTGTTCATAAAGATAGTAGTACAAAGTTATTGAAAAGAATTTAAAAAAGTTTAAGGAAATGTCGAAATTTTCATATCTAATAATACTCCTATGTGGTATCGACTTAGCATATGGTATTCCAAAGCGGGATGATGTCAAATATAATGATATAATGGACAACGATTCGGGAAATGAAAGTCATTTCAACGGCGAGCACCACAATGTACAATATGATCATGCTGCTTTCCTAGGGAAGGATGATGCTAAGGAGTTTGAACAGTTTTCGCCAGAAGAGAGCAAGCGCCGTCTTGGTATAATAGTAGATAAAATCGATGAGGACAAGGATGGATTTGTGACAGTTTCTGAATTAAAAAAATGGATTCAATACACGCAACGCCGTTACAATAACGAAGATGTTAATCGAATATGGAAGCAGCATAATACACAAGATAGTAATGCAATAAATTGGGATGTATATCGTAAATCGGTTTATGGATTTATGAATGAAATGGACAAGAATGAACTAGAACACGAAGAAAATGGCATATCGTACAGTAGTATGTTAAAGAGGGATCGACGACGTTGGGCTGCCGCTGATCTAGATTCGGACGACAATCTTACTAAAGAAGAGTTTTTAGCTTTTTTGCACCCGGAGGATAATCCAATTATGAGCGAAGTAGTGCTTACTGAAACTATAGAGGACGTTGATAAAGATGCAGATGGCAAGATTTCTGTTGACGAATATATTGGCGATATGTATACAGCCTCGGAGCCGGACGAAGAGGAGCCAGAGTGGGTGACAAGTGAACGCGAAAGCTTTACAAAGTTTAGGGATGTTGATGGGGACGGATTCTTGGACCGAGAAGAGGTGCGTGAATGGATTGTGCCGAAGGATTTTGATCATGCTGAAAGCGAAGCTAAGCATTTGGTGTTCGAAGCCGATGAAAATTCCGATGAAAGATTGACAAAGAAAGAAATTTTAGATAAATACGATTTGTTTGTGGGCTCACAGGCCACAGACTTCGGAGAAGCTCTAGGCCGTCATGATGAGTTTTAGGTGGGTGTCTTTTATACAAATTTAGGTTAGGCGATACAAAGTGCCATGACTTGCCACCAAATTTTAGAATATATAAACATAACTGAACAAACTATTCTTTAAGCTTCACTGTTAGAATAATACTAAATACATAATCTCTAGCCAAATCTTCTATGTATCGTAAAAATGCTCTATACCTATGTACTCTATTCGCCTATATATTTCATGTATAAGATTGTTTTTTTTTTAAGTTGACATTTATACCAAAGGAATGCAAATATAAATTTATAAATTTTCTATATTTATATAAAAATAAGACTTTAGTCACATTACTACAACACGTATTTTATTCCATCTATAAAATTATTATGTTGGCAGGTTACTTGCCCAGTTATATAATATAATTATATCATAGCAATTACTTATGCTATTTTATTATAAATTTGATAATATTAATTTATATATATTGGTTGTTTCTTGATGTTTGTCAGGGTAAGATAATAACGATGGGTTTTGAAATGATTTTCCATAATCCCTTGTCAAGTTTGGTTTGAACACAAATCGGTTTCGGCGTTGTGCCTTCAGTGTCGTTTGTTCATAATGAAAAAGTAAACAAAACCTATCATTCATTGGTTCTCTTTCTAAGTTGATTAAAAACCTTGAGGAAAGAACTTCTTACTTTCAAGTAATTATCACTTCGCAGAGCGGCACATATTGTTTTTAAAACGTAAACAGCTGCCAATTAAATAATGGCAACTCCTGTTATTCCCCCGACAGTTCGTCAGCCATCCTTTTACTCTCAATACCCCTGCGTCCCTAAATTGTACATACTGTGTTATCAACTATTCATTTGCCAATGTGTCAAAGTAGCATAAGTCCAAATCGCAGCAGCAATGAACAGTATATGGTGCCTAGTATAAGCCATCATAATATATCCTGAATCATATAGTGACTAAAGGCTTCTTTTGCAAGACGCCCTCGCACACATACTATTCAGCGGCATCAAACTAAATGGCGAAAATTTGATCGTAGTTATAGTTACCAGACACGTAACAAGAATTGATGTTACTAGGGGCTTACCGATGTGGATCCACTGGTATCAATACGGGCTTTGTCGACCCTGGTAGACCGATGTGTTAACCTAAACTATTTCGAGGTAACCCGAAATTCAGGTTCCAACTAATGTATATGCTGCTCATAAAGTCCTAGACCTTTACACAGACCGTTGGACCTTCATATAGGATGCACAAGTTATGAACTATACCTTTATTTAGTGCCAAGTCCACTCATATCTCGCTTTATTGCTAGTTTCGGTACTCACGTATCACATAAAACCTAGAAAGCTAGATCTGTATATAATAAATATGATAAAGTTACATGCTTAACCATTACAAAATGCAGATCAGTCTATAAAGATTTGAGTGAAGTAGGTGGGAATTAATTACATTCATGGTAATAATTGTAGATTAAAACTATAGTAATTAAGTTTTAGATTAAAACTTAATTAGATTAGTTTTAAAACTAAATAGATTAAAACTTTACCCTGTATCTTCGGAACACACTGTATTATCATTGTTATTAAATATTTTTATTAAATAATGGCAGATTTTGTTAAAAGTATTTATTTTCGGAACACATACATATTACATTAGTGTTATTTTTATTACTTATAAATGAAACGGAAATCAGTTTTGACCAAGTTTTTTCTAAGATGGCCTAACATTTTTTTTCTACGAAAATTGGTTTTTATAGTTAAACACAGTTATGAATCGATTTATATTTCAAATTTTAAATAATAATTTTACACGTTTGATTAACATTGTTCAAATTTAGGAAAAACTTCATAATGAAAAAATTATAATATATAAAAAGATATATATGTTCTTTTTAATTTTTTGGTTTTAACATTTCGTTGCTGTAGAATTCAAATGGAAAACGCCAAATAAGTGTGTTAGAATATTCTGCATATCTCATCGATAGGGTAAAAGATTGGATTTATCTAATTTAATTGCGTACAAATTCGAAGTCGGCGCAAAAGGCGTAAAAATGTAAAAAATACGTAAAAACTTTTCAACTGTATAACATCATTAACTAGATAATGAGATGTTTACTTTTATAAAACAATGTTACCTTATATATATAAATGTTAATAAATAACCTGTATAGAAATTTTCTGAAATACATTCAGCAAACGTGAGAGAAAGAAAATTGAAAATTCAAATTACATATGAAAAACCAACATAAATGCAAAGATAAACGTATACAAATTATATCAATATGAGGCCGTAATTTCTAAGAACTGATTATTTGTTTTGTGTAGTGGAACATAAAATCTTTCATACGTTACGATTCATTGACCTTATTAATTAATTTTTGACATTTTTATATAACTATACAAACTATAGTTTTTAGTTTCGTAATCTCATTGAAAACCTTAATTCTGTGATATTTTCACTCGTTTCTATTGTTTTTTTTTTTACTGTTGAAGTGAAAAATGTTTCACGAGTTACTGTTTACAAGGTAATTATAGCAAACTACATTTGCGCTTTGACTTAGGCTGTAAAACAGGGCATAGAACCGAGCGTATAGCTTCGTCGAATACAGTCTTGAGTCCCTTTTGAGTAAGAGCGGAGCACTCCAAATATTTCACAGCGCCTATTTCCTTTGCCATAGCAAGACCCTGTGGATAAGTAATTGGAGCCAATTTTTTATCTCGCAGTTTTTCAATAGTATTCTTATCGTCCCGTAAATCCAGTTTAGTGCCCACCAAAATGATCGGAGTGCTTGGGCAATGGTGACGAACCTCAGGATACCACTTAGCACGAACATTTTCAAATGACGCTGGGTTGACCAAAGAAAAACAAATCAAGAAAACATCGGTTTGTGGGTAGGAAAGTGGTCGCAGACGATCATAGTCTTCCTGACCAGCCGTATCCCAAAGACCTAGATTAATGGGTTTGGCATCTACCATGACGTTGGCCGAGTAGTTATCGAACACTGTCGGTATGTATTCACCGGGAAAGGCATTCGTTGTATAACTGATCAGAAGGCAGGTTTTACCAACGGCGCCATCACCAACCACTACACACTTGATGGCTTGCATATTGAAGTGAAGCAAATAATTTAACTACCTTCAAACACTTAAGTTATATCTCTTTACTTTGTTTAATATGGTTTAAATTGTGCGCTTGAGTTTATATTCTAGAAATATATGAAAAAGGAATGAGCAAACACGGATGACGTTCTCTCAATACGTATGTTCAACACTCCTAAGTGGTCGGTATGTTCAACGAAGAGTGAATTGAATCCAAAGTTGCAGGAGTTATCACGACACTTTTATTCAATAATATTTTAACATAATCTTATTCGCTGGTTAAACACCGCCAATACCACAATTGCCGCGTTCAGAATGTATTGAGCTGAATTGTAACAGGCATTCCCAATTTCATTTGACGTTCGTTTGTTTACTGCAATTACAATTACATTACAATTAAAATGCAATGCAATTAAAATGTTACAATTTTGTTGGAAAATTAAGGTACTCATTATTGCATGGTTTACAATACTTAGAATGTTGGTTTTTTTACAATGCGAAGACGATGTCGGTGAGTCTCTTTTGTGCTTTTCTCGATTACAAAAACAAACACATTACAAAATGTCAATTTCGACAAAGAAAACAAAAGAGAGTCACCGACATCGTCTTCGCATTGTAAAAAAACCAAAATTCTAAACCATGTATTGTAAACCATGCAATAATGAGTACCTTAATTTTCCATTTTTAAATTCTATTAACGGCAAGTATTTAACTTGTTTAGATCGACAGACAGTTGTTCCACATTTGTTGTTGCTTTCCAGAAATTCGAGATTTGAGAGAAGTTAATTTACAGACTGCCACAACTTTAGACAACTGTCCTTCCATCTAAACTAAAACTAAACCATTAATTTTGACAGCCGTTTTCGCTATTTAATAAAAATTATTTATTATATGGTTTAAAGGTTAGTATTGACTGTTAACTATAAAGATTTGTTGTGTAATATTAATTCATTTTAGAATATTTTTATTTCTTACTATAATTGAATAAATGAAAAAGAAATACAAAATCATAAGAAAATGTTCTTGGATTAGGAAATTAAATTGAAGTTCGTGTAATTTTTCGATGGAAATTGTAGGCAGCCCTGGCTGTTTTTGTAACTTCGTTGGAGAAATACTAGAATACAAGTGACATCAGCCATTTTTGCAGAACGTACTCAAGAAATCACTAGCTGAATTGCCAGTGAAAAAATCTCGGTTGGCGGAAATGGAAAAATGTTACTGAAAATTTAAAAGTTTTAGCCCAACAACGGCAGTACGGGTCTTATTGATCGATGTCACACTAAGCGTCTTGAGACCGAACTCACTTGCGTTGATTGGTGGCATGTGACATGACCAACCAATCAGAATAAGTGAGTCCGGCCTCAAGAGGCATAGTCTGACATCGGCCATGGAATCTTGCTTATATTGCATGTTTCAATATTGTTCGTTTCTGGTTAGTGTCTTCTGTTTACATGGTTAGTTAATTATTGTTTATTGCTAATAATATTATTGGGTATAAAATTGAGTAATGTTTTTCAGGAAAGATGAAGGAGGCCTTCGTAAACATTTGTGGAATCCCTACTCATATTATCACCTGGGGACGATACATTGAAGAACCACTTGACGATGTAAAAGAGATTATTATTTGTGTAACGGGCAATCCTGGGTTACCTGGATTTTATACGGAGTTCTTAGGGTTAATGCATAAACATCTTGGGGGAAAAGTCCCCATATGGCTAATCGGTAATTTCTGATATTTAATGTAGCAACTTCAAATTATCAAAGTACACATTAGGACACTTGGGCCATGATGATCCCCAAGAGGAGAATATTCAAATGGTTCCTCAACTAAAAGGCAATGAAGAACATTTTAATTTGAATGGACAGATTAAGCACAAAATTGAATTTGTAAAGAAATATGTGCCTTTTGATGTGAAAATACATTTAATAGGTCATTCTATAGGAGCATGGATGATTCTACAAATGTTGGATGACCACAATATTAAAAATAGAATAAAAAAGTGTTATATGCTTTTTCCTACCATAGAGCGCATGATGGAATCGCCAAATGGTTGGATATTCACTAGGATAGCTTTGCCGTTTTATTCATTGTTTGGATTTTTAATAAAACTGTTCAATTACTTCCCCAACGTGCTGAAAGTTATACTGATCTATATGTATTTCTGCGTTTTCAACATCCCAAAACATTTCATTGGTACTGCTCTAAAGTACACTAAGGCGTCTGTTATAGAGAAGATAGTTTTTCTCGCTGAGGATGAAATGGCGCGAGTTCGCAGCTTACCAAGAGAAATAATCACAAATAATTTAAAGTTGTTTAAGTTCTTTTATGGAATTGATGATGGCTGGGTTCCTGTGAAGTATTACAAACAACTGAAGGAGTCAATACCTGATGTTGATGCAGAACTTGATAACAGGAAAATCGATCATGCTTTTGTACTTAATTTTTCTCACTTGATGAGTGTGATTGTTGCGGATATGATACTGCAGTACTCTGATATTTGCCAATAAAATTTAATATCTTTTTTAGATGGCAAAATATTAAACCTAGTTACATTTTAAAGATTGAATTGATATATAAAAAGTTCCAATAGTTATCTTCGCTATCAAATGCTGCTCTTTGGATGATTAGTTGCAACTCTCGATAAATTTAGCAAAGTTTACCAAAACCATGTCAACTTTAAATCTACCGAATTTTAATCGTGTTATCTAAAAAAATGTTTCTCAGTGGCAACACTAGACAGTCTACGATGCACTGGGCCGCTTTGGACACAGTAACGAAGAGTAAATAAAAAAACTTTACTCAGGGCTGGTTAATTGTCGTTTCTTTTTTATATGGCTTACTCATTTCATATCCCTCGCTGAAGATAACAATATTTCCGTGCTAATTCAATAATTTCAATCGATTCGATTTTTCAACAAATCGGGATGAAAAAAAAAATATTTTTTTTCTTCAAATATTTCGATCCATGTTGAAAAAACTGAGTTTGTTAGCGACTAGCCATCGTAGATGAAAAAACTTCGACTACCTTTCCAAAACAATCGTCGGTGATGAAAAAAAAGCTGCGCGGCCACGAATCGATCTTTGAAGATGAAAATAATTTCAACGTAGAGATCAAAAAAAAGCAGCGGAAAAGAGTTCAACAGCTATGGGGTTTGTTGTTTTTTTGGTTCGTTTGCTTTGCGGCAGAGATCCTTGAATGCTTTAAAATGAAGTTTTGCTTGTTTTGTATGAATCTGTTTTTGATGAATTTGGTAAACGATGTATAAAGTTAATTTTGCATTGTGCGTAGTGTGAGGGAAAGCTGTAGGAGATAAAAAACACTCCTGAGTCGAAACAAATTTTCATCTTTTGGGATCGTTCTTTTGCGACGGATATAAATAAAGTTGTTCGCAAATAATTTCAAATTTGGCTCCTACTTACGGGGCGCTTGGCCACCCTTGGCATATACATTTAATAATGAGAATATGAGTTTCTCTGAGTTTCAATCATCAACTAGTTAATAATTTATTTAAATTCAAAGTATACAAATAATCCATATATGATGTTCTAACTATTCACTAGAGTGCGAACTGGATGATGGACTGCATACTCTGGAACCTGAGGCTGATTGTGATTTCGAGCGGGAACTAGTTTTTGAACTGGATCTTGAACGTGAGGCGGAAGATTTCCTAGATTGGGAGCTTGAACGACTTCTACTTTTAGAATGACTCTTGCTTCGGGATCTTGAACCAGATCGGGAACGATCCGAACGGCTAGCACTGTGTTTTGATTGGGATTTAGAGCTGGAGCGGGAACGGGAGCGAGAATGGGAGCGAGAATGAGAGCGAGAATGAGAGCGAGAATGGGAGCGAGAATGAGAGCCAGAATGGGAGCGAGAAGGCGAGCGAGAATGGGAGCGAGAATGAGAGCGAGAATGAGAGCGAGAATGAGAGCGAGAATGAGAGCGAGAATGGGAGCGAGAATGAGAGCGAGAACGTGAGGGAGAATGGGAGCGAGAATGAGAGCGAGAACGGGAGGGGGAGCGTGAGGTTGACCGGGATTTATCGGAATTACCAGATTCACTTTCTGATTTCTTATTTTTAAGTTTTGCAGCATCACAACCATCGGCACTTTCACTTCCGCTTCTACTATCGCTGCGATTTCGTTTACGTCCGCCAGCATCACTCTCAGATTCACTTGTGGAAATAGTAGCTTTAGACACTATTTTGAGGCGTTGTTTGGCAGATAATTTTTCTTTAACATCTCTAAGTTTCTTTTGCCGTTTTTCTTTAGGTAGGGCATCGCCATCACTATCACTGTCGTAGTTCTCGGCCGTCGATTTACGCTTACGTCCTGAAGCTTTCTTCCGATCAACCTTTGACCTCTTTTTCTGAGATCTTTCGAAACCTTTCTCATCGTTTGCGCCCTGACTATCTGAATCCGAAACATATTCATCCTTTCGCGGACGTCCACCACCTAAGATATATCAATAAATCAAATTATTATGATAATAATAGGCTAATGGAAGAATATCGAATTTCTAAATACTGCATGGATGATAGAAATAATCACATTTGTAAGACAATTTTTATACAAAGACTATGGGGATCAAATTAAATCCCGAACATATACATATTTCAAAAATTTAAGAGTTTGGAATTAAAACTTGGTAATCTTGCAATGTTGCACTACCGGCCAAAAGTTCCGTACCAACACTATTTTTTTCATAAATCCGGAACCTTTTCTTAATTTTGAAGTTGATCTGCGATTTTTTACTTTTATGCATTGGCTAATTATTATAGTTTTACTTCTAATAATCTGCAGAATTGTGATCGAAAATAGTACTCAGGTCGTAAAAGTATGTTTTGTGCTTTTGTTTCCTGGGCCTACAAAATTAAGTAAGAAGTTCCTGAATTATTTTCTTTATTATAAGACAAATAATGCCAATAATTACAAATAGTTTTTGTGTTTTTTTTTACCTGTTTTGGTATAAAACACAACATTGACCATTTTTTTTGTTCTTTGAGATTTAAAATCTTCGACACGCTTTAGAATTTTAACTAACGTGAAAAGTATGTAAGTGTTGGGATAAGATCTGCTAACTTTATTACTCCTTAAAAAGAAGGTAATTTAGAGTGACTCACATCTGAGAAATTAAAGCTCAATGGGTCCAGAAATCAACAGGAGCCGGTCAAAATCCGTGTCACTAACTATTGTGACTAAGTGATAATGGATTTTTTGGAAGAATAGCTAGTCTTTAAAAAGACTTCTTCGTTCTTTGGACCTATGAACCACAGATTCAGCTCTTTGAGATAAAATGAAGAAATTTCGTAAGAGGAAGCGCTGAAGAAAAAATGTTGCCAGCATGTGTGGCAACAAGACTAAAGAAGGGAAGCGGTGTCATGGTGTGGGGACTTTTCTTTATTAACGGAGTATCGAAAAATACTAAAACACACCGCCATACCATCAGGCCTGCGATCGATTGACTAAGACGATTACTGTATATTTCTAACAACAGTATTAAGTACTCTGGCAATTATGGGAGTAATTAGCCAACTTTAGTCTACAAAAGATTATATTCAAGTGATCTACGATGACGGATGTGAAGCTGTGCAATTAGAATTATTAGTATTGTCCACCTTACGAGTACCAAGCGTGATACCGCTGATTGTTTTTATAAATTTTCCGAAGTACAGCTAAGATAAATTATGTTCATATACATATATTATCACTATCATGTATTCATCCAATAATGAGCGTGGACGACCACTTTAACTTAACCTTCCATATAGAAATCCCATGGGCTATATCGAAGGTAACACCTCCGTCTGGGTTTACCTATTTCTAAACTTCGAAAATATATATATGTACATATATAAATATATAAAAAGTAGTATAAATATCAATGTATACTATGTTATAGGTTTCGATAATGAATCTTTGAAACAATATGTGACAGGACGCTTTAAATATATAAATGCTGGAATAGTGAGTTAGGATTGAAACCTGTGATGAAAATTGCATATGAGTACCTCTTTTTTTCTCTTTTTCTGGTGGAGCTTCAGCGGTCATAAGTAGATTTTTTGTTTTCTCAACAAATTCTTGGCGTTTGGCCAAAAGGTGTTCCCGAGACGTCTTTTGTTCTTCTTCGCGTCGTTTACGTTCTTCCTCTTGTTTTTTTCTAAATGCAATACGTTCTTCTTCCTGTTTCCGACGCAATGACTTTTCTTCCTCATCAATACGACGTGCTCGTGAAACGTGATATTGAGCTTGCGATAGCAAATCTTGGCACTGGTTTGCTTCAATGCCAGCAACTTCAATGTTGAATCTGGTTCTATCACCATTAGTAGACAAATATCGAAAATATCTGTAAAATCATTAAAGATCGCATTTTATTTGGAACTGTATAAGAATTACTTTAATGAACTTACTTTTGAGCCAATTCTAATTCGTGAACCGCCTGTAGTACAATTTCTAAAGTTGACTTTTCATCCTTGAGGATCGCCATTGCCAAGCGTTGTAAAACTACTGCAATGTTAAACAAGAGCACCTATCCAAAATTTGAAATAAAATTTATGATTAGGTAAATAGTTAAGTGTTAATAGGCTTAAAATGTGTTACCGTATCCTGAGGTGCGACACGCCTGGCCTTTAAAAGCACGAGTTTCGCTTCTTTGAGTTTATTAGCTCGTACATTAGCACGTGCTAAGTATTGCATCACTTCAATATTGTGATGCCTATAGAACTTTTTCATACAATTCTCATACATTTGTATAGCACTTATATACTGTTTTTGCTCCACATAAACGTGAGCTATATTTAACCAAACATCAGAGAAATCTGCAGTGGCTTCGCGTACTTGAGCAAAAATGTCTCTTGCTTCAATAACACACCCTTTATGTGCAAGAACTGCACCAATACCGTTTGTGGCCCAAATATTTCGAGGATCGTTACGAAGGACCTAATAAAAGCATAATAAATTAAAAAAAAATAAATGTCTTTTTTATAAATAATCTTTTGTATTAGCATGTGTGTGATCATTTTATATCCATCTGTTGAAACTAATCACAATTTTCGATTGACACTTTTAACAAAAGGATTTAATGTTTTCAAAGATTGTTTGAAAAGAGCAAAAGAAGAATATTTTATTCTGAATCGACGAACATGTACATCAATATAAATAACAAAATATTAAAATGTGAGTATGTTATGGAAGGTAACATTGTACAAAGGTAGACATTAGCACTTATTTCGTTTTAATAAGAGATATGTACATATATCTGAGTTTAAAATATAAATCTGATGTTCCTTACTTGCTTATAAATGGACAGAGCTTTTTCCTGGTGTTTCTTTTCCTTGTCCTTGTCTTTTGATGGTTGATGCAGTGCTTGCAGAGAAAAATTTCCTAAAGCTATTAATGAATATGCGTCTGTTGAAGTAGACGGATTCTTTAGGATTGTTTCGAAATTTTTTTGTCCCAAGGCGAACTGCATTTTTGCCAAATGCAGATTTCCTAAAAGTGATCTTCGAAAGGTAAAACATATTTTTATTTTATTAATAAAAGTTACAGTTGCTTTAATCCTATATAGCGTTCAATTTCCATATAGCGTCCAATACTCACCTAGCATCTGGATTTTCGTTATTAATATTTAAAGCATCTTTAAAAAAATCAGAAGCAACGAATATCAAGCCTTTATCTCTGGCCATACAACCCAAACGCAAATAACAATCAATGTAATTAGGATGTTCCTTTAAAATATCCTTATATAACTTATCAGCATTGTCAAAGCAGCACATAGCCTCATTCAGTCTTGCCAAATTGTATGTCATCGTTACAGAAATAGAATCATAGTACTGTATGTCATTTGAAGCTTCTGACTTGGCACGTTCTAGTGCTTCCACAAGCTTTTCTTTAGCTAATTTAAGATTACCAATCCTATAGTGTAGTGATGCGACATTATTAAGTATCTCAGCGGGAATATCGGCTTTAACTTTTTCACAAAGTATATTCGTTGCAGTTCCATATGCATTTAATGATGCTTGTAAGTCATTTTGTTCAAGAATTTGTGCCAATTCTATCCATGCCTCGATATCATCAGGAAATTGTTCAGTAACTTTTTTCAGATGTAATTTAGCCATATCACGCTTCGTTTGTGAATTTGAGTTTGCATACAATGAGCCAAGAATTTTCATTGTTTCATAATTTCCAGGCTGAATTTTTAAAACCTTTTCAAAACATTGTGCAGCCTAAAACAGAAAAATAACATAATACAAAATACGTATATAATCTTTTTAACATGTCTACATTTTCACTATCACCACGATATATATACATCTGCCCCAAACCGTAGTGAGGAAGCACAAAATATGGTGGAGCAATTTGTGTAGACTGATAATAGTACTGGAAGGCCTGGTCATAATCGCATTGCGCGTGAAAAGAACGTGCCAGTTGGTAGCAACTCTCTGCACGCATTGCTTCATTTTCAGTGTTATGAAATGCGTGTAAGGCCAGGTGTTGAACCTTTTGGTAGTCCTTTTTGAAAAAGAAATGATTAGCTAAGTGATTTAACACCATAGGACTAGTGGAATCTATTGTATATGCTTTTGAAAGCATTTGTACGCCTAGTTTGTTGGAATCGGGTTCATGGAGATTTAACTTGAGAATAGCCAGGCCTATAAGAGCTCCAACGCAGTTTGGATCCAATTCAAGTGCACGCTGAAACGCTAGCTTTGCTTTATCCTGACAGTTCATTTTCAAAAAACAGTGACCCATTCCCATTCGCACATTAGCTGGACAGTTCGGGTTAGTTCTAAGTGCTTTCTTATAAAAAGCAAGCGCACCTCGAAAGTCCTTCTTGTTAAAAGCTATGCATGCTTTACCGATAAGGGAAGGAATATTCGACGGTGACTGATTAAGCACAAAATTGAATTGGGCATCAGCCTGTTCCATTTTGTCACCTTCCAGCAGGCAGAAGTATGCTCGTCCTAGTAAATGATTTTGGTCGTACATGATTATCTTGTCGGCCGTTGTGTACAAATTTGTTGCCTTCAGAAATAGTTCTCGCTTCTTATCCTTCGATTTTTCTTTATTAGCTTCTTGTACATAGTGTGCTGCTAGCATATCTAATGCACGCATTTGATCCTTTTCAAAGTCACGATAGTCTATGTTTCCTTCCTCACGAGCAATTTCCAAGAGCCGTATAAAATCGCTTGTTTTCTTTTGTTTGTAATATTCCAACTGAAATAGTTTATTATATATTTCGTTAACCTTAAAAAAATCGATCATTAACTCACCGCTACATTGACCCACGTATTTAACTGCGAGCGCTCCTGTCGCAAAATTCCCAAAACTTCTTGGCATTCTGGCAATTGGTCCGGATGTACTTCGATAACCTAGAAAGTGTCAATTCGCTAAAGTAGAAGGCGCTATTCGTTTCTTTAAAAAAGGCGCATACCTCATCAGTATCCCTTAAGGGAATTTCAATAGATGCAGCCATTCTCATGTACTTTGCATAAATACAAAATTCACAAAATATTTCCAAACGCAAAAACAACTAAACTTGCCCAACACGTCCTAACTTATTCGCGCAAATTCTTATTTACAGGCAGGCTGTATGTACTTTCCTACCAACAATTTTTTGTAATCTGAGGTACCATTAGAGAAGATAAAACAAATCTACGATTAAAGATTATAAATAAATATAAACACATCTTTACACGTACAATTATTTGTCCCTTATGGGACAAATGTTAGTAGCAAACAGATTCCTATAGCCAAGTCCAAGATGCGTAAGCTGATATGTATTTAACACCAATTTTCAATAAATGTGGTCAATACTATATAACCCAACAAATTTACAAAGCCGAAAAAAACGCATATCGACAGAATATCATATAAAAACTCACAAGTGTGAACACGAAAAACATAAAGTGCTATGACTAATCTGACAGTACTTAAAGAACACAAAAGGAAAGTCATAACGATAAGCTTATATAGCGAATTTTGTACATTAAAAGACACCGACAGAGATCGCTCATGAGGAGCGTTTACATGTTCCGAAGTTATACGATTTGCCAGTCAAGTTGAAACGAATTTTGTTTGTGGCCTTTGTTTTCTTTTATGGACAGTTTTTACATATCGAATTTATACTGCTCCGAAATGCTGCAATGCAATTTCTAGCTGCCCTAACTTGAAGTTGCATCTCGCTTCTCTTATTGAGTTTAAGGCC
Source organism: Myopa tessellatipennis (assembly GCA_943737955.2). NCBI lineage: Eukaryota > Metazoa > Arthropoda > Insecta > Diptera > Conopidae > Myopa > Myopa tessellatipennis. Next base: position 22,836,945 of record OX031317.1, read on the forward strand.
TAACTGTGGTACTTAAATTAGTGCGTCTTGCGTTGCGTTGATCACTGCGTTTTAAGAACGACGCTGTGCTAAACCGAAATAACAGCGTTGCGTGAACATATGTTCTGACAAAAAGTATTTAAACATTCACACGCACATGAACATTTTTTTGACATCTGCCGCCAACTTCACTTCGTAATGCATAACAAAATTGGAAATTCGAAGTGCTCTTCGTCAGTGCGTTGCTTATTTCCATAAGACTGCGTGTTCTAATTTCATTTTGACAGTAACGCAACGCACGAGGCACCTATTTAGGTACCACAGTAAGATTGATATTGTTACTGCGAATGCTCGCTGATATCGATTTTTTACACCGCTTGATGTGCACGTGCTATTACTACAGGCTTGCATCTGTTATATTTAAAAACCTTTTTGTGTTCAGCGGCAACCCCATTTACTACACAATTATAAAATTGTATTAATATATTGTATACATATATATAGGAGAACGAATAGAAATATTTTCATTAAATTTGGCACGAATCTTCATCACAAGCTATTTGAGATTGAAAACGAAAAAAATTAGAACATTGTCACGCCTAATTTCTAAGTACAAGTGTATAGGGTATATGAACTGCGGCTAGGCCAAAGTTAACACTCTTTCTGGTTTATTTTGTAAATGTAAAAACATATTTTGTAAATGTGGTCATAAAAGTAAATTTTATTGACATTATTAAATAAATCTATTATTTTTTTATTCTGTTTCTGCGTTCTTTTCTCAAGTTCTGCAGCCAACAGTGGATTCCCAGCAAGTGGATCATATATGCACGGAACGGCACCACGATTCAGAATCCTTTGCTTGGCAAATCCAATAATTTAAAGCTTTTTAATAATGAATAATACTAGAAAAACTCCTTTTCTTACTCATTTCAAACTGCATATTATTTTCGATATCGTTGTTCTTGTCTGCAAAAACTAATCCAAATTCGCTATGCTTTAGTGTCGGATGGAAATGGAAATAAACTGCACACACTAGGTGCATTCTGTTTCCAATTCCCACAGTTTTTAAAAGTTATTATTTCATGAAATTCTAACTTTAATTCACAAAATTTACTATGTACCTATGGCTCTCACAAAAATGTTTGCTATTGTGACGTCACACACTGGAAAGCCGGTTAACATTTTTTTTACATCGAATAACGGATTTGCGCAATGCGCAAATTGTCTGATAATGTAAATTTAATGTTACGAAGTTGTTATTGCAATAACTGTGGTACTAAACAAATAATATACAGATGCCATGGTAGACCAGCAAAAATGCTGGCTAAATTTAACAGATTCCTCTCATAAAAATGTTGACATTTTAGTTACGCGCTGCTATATTTACGTAGTTTAAGACTTTAAGTGACTTAAAATTTTATATGAGTAGCCCTTATACGTTTATACATGTTTTTATTATGTTATTAATATTAAAATAATCAGTAAATAATCAGTAGTTTTTAACCTATATCTCCTAAACTAAAAAAGATAGCTACATTCATTAGTGCCCTTTGAAAGTTATTCGAATTATCTTTCATTTATGTGAGAAAAACTTTATTGAAAACCGTTTACTTTTGCAGAAAAATTAGATTTCATAATATATAATCACATTTTTTTCCATTCATTAATATTTTCCAAGTAAAATGTATAGCGCGATTTTTATGCAAATTTTTATATAAATATATATAAATAAATTTCCATTTACTCACCAAAAACGCTTTGTTCAACAACGGCATATTCAAGAAACTATTGTACTTACGTGATTGCAAGTTGAAAATGTATTTTTTCCTAAATTCCTGAACACCAATTCGGATGATATTTGCCTCTATAAAAAGGGAAGAGAAACTACTTTCTTAATATTGTGATAAACACATAGGTCAATTATACAGTTTACATTGAAAAAAATTAATGAATAGAAAAAAATTTTACTAAAAATCTAAAATTTCATTTTGCTCTAAAAGTAAAGGGTTCTCAATAAAATTTTGTTTTACATAAATGAAAGATAATTCGAATACTTTTCCAAGGAGAACAATAACATACAACGATCTTCTACAGTTTAGCAGATATATGTATAAAATTTTGAAACTTCACTGAACCATAGCTCGGAAACCAGACGAGACCCCACGCAATTGATGTTTTTGTTGGAATTCCAACAACAAACAACAACAAAATTGGAGTTATGCCACTTTGGTATATATATTCCCAGATTTCTTACACTTTCGACACTTTGTATTTAATTTTAAATCAAAGGAGCAACCTGGTTTATTCTTTGTTTTTCACTTAAAGTCCGACGAATCGTTGTATTGAGGTTAGAATTTCGATAATGGCTGTGGTTGGTGTTTCTCCTGCTCTTGCAAGTAATTTCTAATAACATTTTAAATAATAAGTCATTTAAAAAGTTCATCTATTGCAATAATACAATTACTGCTTAGTATTCGTTCATTTTAAACGGATTAATTAGCATGTGAAAAAAACATTTTTTGTGCACTATATTGTCATAATTACAGATCGCCATTGTCTCTAAAGTTATATATTTTTTTTTCAGTTCGGTCCAGCGTTGGAATTGAACTTTGGGCTTCCTCAGGTCCCAAATTTCCGTACGAATACAAAGAGCATCTCCCACGAGAGGAGACGAAAAATTCCCGGTCTATTTCGTTCAGTCCCGATGGACACTATTTTGCGTATAGTAATGAAACTGAAATTAAAGTTCTTCGAACTTCAGATTGGGAATTAAAGTGCACATTATCTCGTCCCAAGGCTTTTTACCTAAAGTTTTCGCCACGTGGTAGTTACATGTGCACTTGGGAGCTTTATACCGTCACCAAGGATAAGCCACAAGGCGCCCCTAATATGTTTGTGTATGAATTGGAAACCGGAACTGAGTTGTTCTCGATTGTACAAAAGAATCAAACGGATTGGGAGCCTTCGTGGTCGGCTGATGAATCAGTATTTGCTATAATGGTAGGCGGAGAGGCACTATTTTATAATCTTGGTGAAGGTAATGCTGGATTTAAGTCTGCAGCTCGCAAAATCGGTGGTAGCCGTGGTGGTCTACTATCGCTTAGTCCTGGCAGTAGTCCTCCATTTGTGGCTTTATATGCACCAGGTGTAAAAGGTGCACCTTCTCAGTGCAAGATCTACAAATATCCTGCGCTATCACAAAACCAAGGTATAGCTTGCAAAACCTTTTTCCAGGCAGATAGGCTGGATATGCTTTGGAATAAACGTGGTACTGGTTTGATTTTGCTAACTAGCACTGAAGTGGACAAGAGTGGTGCTTCATATTACGGAAACCAAGCGCTTTACTTTATGGCCACTAAAGGAGAGTCGTGTTCGGTGCCTTTATGTAAATTTTTGTTATCTTATTTATTTTTTTTTTAACCAACTCAAATTACAGCTAAAGAGGGACCAGTGCATTCTGTAAAATGGAGTCCAAAAGCCAATGAATTTGTAGTCGTCTATGGATTCATGCCTTCAAAAGCAGCTCTATTCAACTTAAAATGCGACATCATCTATGATTTCGGCGAAGGACCCAGAAATTGCGCTTATTTCAATCCATTCGGAAATCATATCCTTTTTTAAACCTCTTTTATAGAGCGTCATTATTTTTGAAAGTGAAGGGTATTGATTAGAATACATAGTTTAGAGTAGCTTGCGGTTGCAAATCAGTGATATGAGGACAATAGGAACACAAATCTACAACTAATATCAGTATTGAATATTATTCCACTATTTTTGGCACTGCAAAATTTGATTTCTTGGATATCTTTCGATATCCAATTGCGTTTTTTACCGGACTTCAGAGAGTAAAATCAAGAAATAATAGCAAATCAATTTACACCCTTCCACCACACCTTTGGGTGTAAATTTAAGTCTTAAAAATATTAATTCCAGCATTTATTAGAATAACAGCGAGAAGAAATACTAGAGTTACAGAGATATCAGATGTAATTATAAAGGTATTCTATGATCCCAACTAAATGGGAATGTGTTGCAAATTTCTGGTATGCTATTTTTAATTCCCTGTAGATCAGATAGAATATTTTATAATTAACAGATTTAAATGGTGATTTCGTGTAAATATAAGTTTGATATTTCTAGTAAACTACGAACCTATATATAGACGAAAATATAACCTTCGGAATGTTTCCCAATTATCATTAAATAGGCGTATTTTCAAATTTATTATCTATACTATTTGTTCAAATCATAATTTCCTTAACTCCTTTGCACTTATGGTATTAGCTGGATTTGGAAATCTTCCAGGAAACGTGGAAATATGGGATTTGAAAATGAAAGAAATGATTGCGAATATTAAATGTCCAGACAGCACTCTTTTCCAATGGAATCCTAATGGCGAATATTTTGTAACTGCAACTACGGCACCGAGATTAAGAATAAGCAATGGGTGTGCTGAAAAAACATCACATCTAAATTGCAATTTTAATATTAATTAATAACTTCTTTAGGTTTAAGGTATATCACTACTCAGGAGCTCTGTTGCATGAGACAATGTGGCCAGAAGGACAGGAGCTATTGGGTGTGGAATGGCAGCGATTTCCCGAAAAAACCTTCACTGAGCAACCCATAAATAAGGTCAAACAGGAAGGGATCAAATCTAGCCAACCTGAAGCGAGCAAGAAAGCTTACACACCACCACATTTGCGATTAATAAGCGAGGGAAAAAATCCTATACAATATGTCCCAATTCCGGGCCTGGCACTAGGTAAGCAAATATTCGAATAAATATTGTGTGGTAAAGAAATTAATAGCAATATCAGTTGAGAAGTTCTTTGAGGTTTAAGTTTACATTCTTTGAAGACTACACAAACTAAAAATAAAATTATCAAGAAACTCTAGACTGTTATATACACAAACTAAAAATAAAATTATCAAGAAACTCTAGACTGTTATATTGATAAATTTAAAGTGAATATTTATGTTTTCATAATTGTATTAAAGGTGGTTACACATCACAATCAACTCGCAAATCATCCACGAAGACTAACCAACCAAAATCTAACAAAGCCAAAACAAAAAAGGATTCCAATGCTTTCGTATCCTCGGACGTAGCTAATACAAACCCAACTACCACAGCCAATAACGGCGAAATTCAGCGGCGCCAACATCCATCAAAGACGTCGGATCAGCAATACAAAACATCTAAAGACGTGACCGCACCTACAGTCCAGAAAGAAAATGGCAGCATACTAAAAATTGAAAGCAAAGACTTTGTTCCACAACAACACCCAGTAAAGAAAGTTACTTTTAGTTCTGAAAAGGAGAAGAAAATTCGTAACGTTGCTAAGAAGTTATCAGACATAAAAAAATTAAAGGCACGTCAAGGTAATGGTGAAACTTTGGAACTAAACCAAGTAAACAAAATTTCGATGGAAGCCAAGTTACTGGATGAACTCAAAGCTCTCAAACTTTCAGCCACATTACCGAAAAATACCTCAGATTCGTTGGAAATTGTATAAATCAATTTTATCGTTAATCAATTTTGTATCATCTGTATCTAGTTTTGTTGAAAATCCTTTTATTTAATTCGACCTTCCTTTTATTTGCTTAAATTCGAAGTTGTAAACATAAAATAGCTTTCATTTTAATTTCAATTTATATTTAATACGTCGGATCAGCAATCCAAAACATCTAAAGACGTGACCACACCTGCAGCCTAAAAAGAAAATGGCAGCATACCAAAAATTGAGAGCAAAGACTTTCTTCCACAACAACAACAACTAAAGAAAGTCTTTAGTTGTGAAAAGGAGAACAAAATTCGTAACGTTGCTAAAAAGCTATCAGACAAAGAATTTTAAGGCACGTCAAGGTAATGGTGAAACTTTGGAACTAAATCAATTAAACAAAATTTCGATGGAAGCCAAGTTACTGGACGAACCCAATGTTCTCACTGCTACATTGCCGAAAAATACCTCAAATTTGGTGGAAATCGTACAAATTATTTTTATCGTTGCTCGCTTTTGTATCATCTGTATTTAGTTTTCTTGAAAATCCTTTTATTTAATTGAACCTTCCCCCTATTTACATAAATTCGAAGTTGTAAACATAAAATACCTTTCATTTTATTTTCAATTTATATTTAATACAACGAATGTGATTATTTTAAATGAAACTCAATGTTAAATATTGGTAATTAAACGAGCATTTTTTTAATATATATATTATGACGTACAATCCATGTAACTGCAGTATAATATTTTACTTATTCCAGTTAGACTCCTTCCTTAAGATTTTCTTCCCGTCATCCTGTAGCGCCCCGTAGTATCCTTCGTGCTTATATTTTGATCGCATGTAAACAATGTACCCTATGACTCCAGCAAAACAGGCAAGACCAACACTCATGACAGCGACGTTCTAAAATAGAGGGCGTTACGAGAGTAATTGTGTATATTTGTATGTAACGCAGTTCCCTACTGGCTTTGTGTACAATTCGAAATTCAACAATCTAAAGACGTTAGTCGTTTTGACAGATCGCAAACCATTGCCACTTGTCTCTGATTTTGCTGAGCTTTTATTGGAACACATTCAAATATTCAAGTTGTCTATATCAATTTTTACGCAACAAGGCCTAGACTTATCGAATTGGTTTATGCAATAGTTTAATCGTCACAAGATTTGTGTGGTTTACAGTTCGGTGAAATATAGTTTATAGTTGATTGTAATTATCAGTCGTTCAAAATAACTTCACTATTTAAGTTTTCGGCTTAACTTTACTGTAGGACAATCACTTCAATTTTGTTGTTGTAGTTTTGGAACAATTGCAGAATAGTCAAGCTCAGATTGACGGAAGTGACTATGTTTTTTTCCAGGAATTCGGTACCCGTAGCAGTTTTGTTTATATATGTATCACGATTTTAGATTTCAACACGCCCTCACGCCCACATTAATCGCGAGCAGAGTTATTTTTTTCCACCATTGGGATTTTCTTGCAATTCTACATATCTGGTAAAAAAGAAACAAGATCGGGTCTAGAGCAAAACTAGATTTATGCCTTATTTTCCTGCGTAGCTGGTATTAAATAGACTATATAAGGTATTTTCACTGTCACTAAAACTAAAGCGAAAACTAAAAGAAAATGAAAGTAATGATTTTGACTTCACATTCCTTTGCATTATTTATACAAAGTCAGTATGGTCATGTAATATATTCGGACTATTATGTGTATACACAAGTTTCACATCAAACCAACGATCATGTATAAACGACCCTAGAAAGATGCTAACTTTCGTTGCTATTCAATGAAAGTTGTATGTGGTATTTTACTTATTATTCTGCACCCACTTGTTAGCCACAGATTGGCAACTAAAATTGCTATTGAAATCGTTTGGAGAACGGTTTGCGAGCCGCCTAAGGAACAGAGATATCTGCTAAGAAGTTGCTGCCTGGCTAAGATTTCGTGCCTACTCGGGTGCATTCCAAGAAGACATAAATTGAAAAAGAAGGGATAAATAAAAAAATCAATTTTGATCAGAAAAATAATATATTGTGTCACTGCACCATGATTTTGACTCAGTTTCTTAGTCCGGTCTTCGTAAAATCTTTTGACTATAAGGATGAATATTTGGATATAACGGAAATGGCGGTAATACTCGACAGTAGTGCGTAGAATTTTTTTCATCTCGTTTATCACATGCTTACAATAATTCGATAGAGGGCTCCTTTCTTTTGCACGCACATAGACAAAGAGATGCCACTGGTGATTCCCAAGGATTGGCAGGGGTGTCTATATGCATCGGAGAAAGTGCTTGCAGAAATACTAGCGGAGGTGAGTTGATTGGTTCACATTGGTTTAAATAGTTGTTGTGTACTTTTTTTTGCAAATTCTTGGGATTATTAGAAAAATATAAATTTTTAGAATTAAAATATATAGTACATATGCATATTGTGAAAAGCGATATCCTGAAAACCAGTTGAGATATCGGTGTTTGATATATGCGTGATTTGAAAGGTTTTTTCTTTGTGAAAGACTTTTCTTTAATAATAATAGTTAGGATTATTGTAATAATTGTGTCGAAATTTTCACTTTTGCAGAAAAACTTCACAAATCGTTTTAAAAAATAATATTATTCTCTTAAATAGCAATTAAGATATCAATTAAATGTACTTTTTCTGAGTGTATGAATAATGTATTGACTATACCATTTTGTATACCAAAAGACAAGCTTTTTAAAATATATATTCTGCTTTACCCGTAAGTTTTGTTAAAAAAGAATTAACATCCATTTTAGATATTAAAAATTTCAAATGATATCTTTATGTCCCGATATCAAACTTGGTTTTAGAGATATCTAATATTAATTAATACCAATTATATTACTTTTGAACTTTTGTAACTTTAACATTGCTCCCCTCTGGAAAAAAAAAATTATTCAGTTTAACGTTGCGTTTAACATTGTTGCGTTTAACATTTTAGATCGTTTCTTACGGTACATTATATCGGATTAATTGTAATTGTAATTGAGTCTGTGGAGAGAAATTGGTAGATGCAGAAGTTAAAGTTAGTGATATGGTTATCTAGGTTGTTCTGAGGAATGGTTTGCATGGTTGGGAATGTATTGAGTTTGCTGTTTTATTTACGAGCAATATAATGTATATTTTAGATGTGATGTTTTGCTGGATCGAAGTTTTTTATTTGTTTGTTGCTGTCTGTAATACCGTTTTTCCATGACTGCTTGTTTTGTGTTGTTTTCCCCTAAAATTTGAAATGAGTATGTATTGTTTAGCAGCTCAACCATTGTTGAGTTATCTAATAGGGGGTTGTTATCATAAATCTGTCTTCTGACAAAAAAGTAAAACATTGACAAAAAGCCTTTCGTATTCAGACTATCACGCACCATTTGTCAGCCTGACAAATAGCGAACATAACTTTCAAAATTGTCCGTTTTTTTTGAGGCTGACAAAGCTGCAAAAATTTGTCCTTTCGTTCATTTACGATTGACATAAAAAATAAATAATACGATTGAAAATGGAAGAAGTTTTACTTTTGAGTTTAATTAAACGAGCTAAAATTCTCAAAAATCAATTTAATCTTTGTCCATGATGTTGAATTAAGATTTGATGTTTACGAACTCAACATGGCGAATATTCAGTCTTATTTTGATATATCGAATAGTCTTCTATCAGAAATATGAAACAAACAGATCCAAAGAATGGACAAATTTTTGTCAGTGTCAGCTTTTTGAGAATAACCCCCATAGTTTGCTTATTGTTTGTGTTTTTAATATGTCTGGAAATTTTGAGTGGTAATCTAAGTCAGATGAAACTGAGGTTTTTGAGATAGATTTTCTAAGGTCATAATTTTATTTAAGGTCTAGGCTTTTTCTCTGGCTGAATAGGTGTACAAATAAGTTTCCGCGGTTTTTTATAAAAAGTTAGGAATTTATTGTGAAGGAACAGTCCATTACGTTTTATTCAAAGTATTTTCCATCATTTGCCACTACTTTTCCCCATCTTTCTGGCAACATTCGGATACCCCGTCGAAAAAACTCTTCATCTTTTGACGCTATCCACAAATCTACCCAATTTTTGGTGTCTTCATATGATGTGAAGCGCTGCTCAGACAGACCATGTGCCATCGACCGGAACAGGTGATAATCAGAAGGGGCTAAGTCTGGTGAATACGGCGGGTGGGGTAAAACTTCCCAGTTGAGTGTTTCCAAGTATGTTTTTACTGGCGCCGCAACATGTGGACGAGCATTATCGTGTAAAAGAATAATTTTGTCGTGTCTGGAGTAGTAATGGGCGCGTTTTTCCTTAAGTGCCCGACTCAATCTCATCAATTGTGTTCGGTAGAGAGCTCCAGTAATGGTTTCGCTTGGTTTGAGGAATTCATAATAAACCTCGTACACTTTCGGCCTTCCACTGCGTTCTTTGTCCTTCACGTCAAACTCACCGTTCTTAAACTTGTGAAACCATTCCTGACAACTTCTCTCACTTAAAGCAGCTTCACCATATGCTTCTAGAAGCAATCGATGCGCCTCAGCTGCAGATTTTTTCAAATTAAAGAAGTAAATCAAAAGTTCCCGCAAATGATGCTTATTCGGCAGAAAACTTGACATTTTTGCAGGAAAAAAATTACGTGATGCTGATACGGAATCACTAGTACTTTAAGGTTATGGTGTTGCCGGATGACGAAACTTGGGATATTACGTTTTACATCTGACAACTTCTCCATAACCTTCTGGTGGGGCCATCTTTTGACAAACCGCGGAAACTTATTTGTACAAGCGAAATTCACTGGTTGGAGGATATTTTCATTTGCAATTTGTGCATTGGATTTTATAACATTTGCATGCATTTTCATTTATGTAATTGGAAGCACCTGCTGCAGTTCCTTTATTTTTGGTTACATTGGTTGAAGCGGAAAGAAATGAAACATTGACTAAATGGTATAAAGTGTGACGCTTTTATTTTGGTATAATTAACGGAGTTGATTTCTTTGAAAATTTGTAGTCTTTTAAAAAAAAGTTTTGCCTCTCATAGTAAGAATTCTTTCATCAAACGATTTTTTTTTTCTAAGAATCCTTTAAACCTTAATAATAGGAACTGTGGATTGAATATATGTATGTATGCTTCAAATATATACAATAAAAGATTCATCGGTCCACACACCACACATTTATTTAGTAGTTTCTGTGCTTTGGTTTAATTGTTCAAAATTTTATAAAGAAAAGGTAGAATTTATAGCTAAATAAGAATAGTTAATTTTCAAATTATTGCAGAAACTTTACGCCCTTTTTAATAATAAGAATTTGAAATAGATTTAACAGATTGATTGTGTGTAAAGTTGATGCAAGTGATATAATTACCATGTTAATTAAATGTTTTTATACATATGTAGATACTCTAGGTTAGTGTAATACAATGTTTTCCTCTCCATAAAAAAGAATAAAATTGTTGAAAATCGAAATCTACTAATAGAATGAGTGGTGTACCAATGTTTACCTTCTCGGAAATAATAAAGAAATCTCTGTATTACTTTCAAATTCTAATTCAATCAAAGTAACAATGTTTCCTGTGGGGATTGTGCCCGATGATTGCTGTATGCTCTTTCTAGAAGGTAAACAATTTACGTAACTATGTATGTATCGTATTTTTTACACATTTTTCCTTTATTTAATTTTTTTAACTATTTAGATGCTTATATATCTTGCTTATTCACATCAAGGGTTGGTAACTTCTTAGATGAAATGTTTCATAATTCTTTATTAAAAGAGAAAATAAGACATGGCATCGACGTGCTGTATATAGATGACTCAATTTACGGAAATCAACTTTCAGCCGATTCTGATCATCCTAATGAGTTCCAATTACGAGCATTAGTTTATTTTGTGCGACCAAAAGAAGTAATCGGTAACAATGGCAATGAATTACCTCAATATATAAAAGAACTTTGTGACGGAATAGGTATTTTCTAATGTTTAAATTAATACTTAATTTGGCCAATGTTAACAGTTATGAATTGGAAATGTATAAACATTTGAAAAAGTTAAAAACTATATCGTCACCTAAAATGCAAAATAACGTAACATCGCTTTTCATAAGTTTACAGGAGAAGCAAAAACGATATAAAATTTAAACTAGAGATATACAAACAAAATTTTTAAATCTGGATTAATATGAAACTAGAAATGTATTTTAGATTTAAAGAAATTTTTTTTTAATCTGTTTTAATTTAAAATTTTGTACAAATATTATGTAATATGATTTAGTGAATCGTAATCAATAAAAAACTCAATTTCGAATTTTTTAATTATACGTGATTTTGCATTTTAGGTGGCGATATGTAGAAATTTGTGAGATAAATTTTTAATAATTACACAATTGTATTAATGTATGAAAAACCTATTATTAGCACTGATACATTCATTTCTATCCAATTCACTTAATCTTCATTCAAGCCAATTTTAAAGCATTATAACGAGAGCCCAGTATATAAAAGTATCATCGGAAAGGTTGCTTCGAAAGGTGGTTTGATGATAATATATACAGCTGTGTTCAAAATAATAGGAGTGAGCATATTTGAAGTTATAAAACACGCTTAGTTTTAAACTAACTCTTATAATGTTAATTTTTTTGTTTTTTACAGTTAAACAAAATTATTATAAAAGCATTTAAATGCTTACGGGGTTTATTGTGGCCATAAGTTTTAATAAAAAAAATAAAAGTTCCTAACAATTCAATTTTCGATTGTTCAAAAAAATAGGAGCGTCGACGGAAAACTAAACTAACGAACATTTAAAATGAATATATTCTATTATATTATTTTATAATTTCAATTAAGGCATCAATATTTTGTTGTAAAGCCTTTATTTTTAATAACAGCTTTACAGCGATGTGGCATAGAGTCCACAAGCTTTTGGCATTCGACAGGAGTTATAGCCTTCCATGCTGTCTCAATGACTTCCCAAAGTTGGCGACTATTGGAGGGTTTAGAGTTGGCAACCTGTTTTTTAATGTGACACCACGCATTTTCTATTGCGTTCAGGTCAGGAGATTGTGGTGGCCAATCAATAACTTCAAGACCTTTGCTCTGAAACCACTCTTTAGCCTTTTTCCTGGTGTGTTTGGGGTCATTATCCTGTTGATATACCCACTTTAGCGGCATTTCATATTCGGGGTATGGCAGCATGACTTCTTCCATAATATTCACATACACATTTTTGTCCATTATACCCTTTATGGGATATATTGGTCCCACACCATAATACGAAAAACAAGCCCATACCATGATCTTCATACCACAATGTGTATTGGGGTAAGTACTCAGACTTCGGCGGACGACGGACATACTGCCGGGAACCAGTTCCACCAAAAAGAACAATTTTGCTCTCATCACTCCAAAGAATATTTCGCCATTTTTCAGTTGGCCAATCTGCATGGGCTCTCGCGAAGTTCATCCTGCAATCGCGGTGCCTTTTAGTAAGAAGTGGTACTTTTCGGGGGCTTCGAGCGAAAAGATTATTTTCTATAAGCCTTCTCCGAATTGTGACATCACTTACAGGCAGTTGGACCTCGTCACGTATCATTTTGGAGGATGCAGTTGGATTTCTTCGAGAGTACCGAATAATAAGCCTGTCGTCAGCGCTCGATGTCTTCCTTTTTCTTCCTCTACTCTCGGGTTTTTCGACATAATTGAGAGCATTTGCAATTGCAGAAGCACCACACCGAAGTATCTTTTGAATTTCCTTAAAGGATTTTCCAGTTTTCCTCAACTCGCAAATCAATTCTCGTTTTTCTCTAGTTGTGTGTTTTCCTCTTCCCACTGTGAATTATTTATTTAAAAAAATGTAAATATTAGAGTCCTAAAATAGATTGCAATAATGATATTACTATTGTTAAATTGATTGTCCAATTTAAACACTATTAAATTGACTTTTCACTTCTTTTTTTAAGACACTCCTATTATTTTGAACAGGTATTTTTGCTTCACTTTTGCGTTTTTAAATAAATTCTCTTTAGACACCAGCATGAGTCAATAATTTTTATTGTTTCTAGTTAAAAAACCCGTTAATTTGTTATCAGGGTTGTTGAAAACTTTTGTCTCCATAAATTATCGACAGATATGCATTTAAAGTACTGGTAAGGAAGTGCTCCTATTATTTTGAACACAACTGTACATCTAATAATAAAATAAAAAAAAATTTTATTTAATAAAAAATTTTTTAAAAACCTTAAATTTGTATGAAAATAAAAAAAAATCATTTCTTAAGAAAACCAGTAAGAAAGCTATATTCGGCCTGGCCGAATCTTAGATACCCTACACCTAAAAGTTTTGAAAAAAGTGCCGAAGCTAGGGTGGGGCGGGGGTGGCGGTCCACTCTGGGCGGCACAATGTCGGGGGCGGCAGTTGTGGAAATCAAGTAGGGACTTATTGAATTTTAGGCATTTTTGGGGCTACAAGTTGATTAACCGTCCCGGGTTCCATGAGACCTAGATACGCCTCTGTATAAATAGTAGGCGTGGTCATTACCTTTTTCAAAACAAAATAAGTAGCTTAGTTGTTTTATAATTGTGTTCATTTAAACTTTATTTCCGTGGTAATAAACTTATTTTCATACTGCTATACTGTATATGTAGTGTAAAAGTGGGCGGACCGCACCCAGTTTTGATGTGTTGTATGTCGCGATCGCAATTTCCACTTCCGTTTGACGAGAACTTTCAAGGCCAGTATTATTGTTTTTATAATACTACTCCGCGAGTGAGTCAAGGCCAAGTTCACATTTTATGTCCGTTAAGTTTTTTCGTTTGACAGGGACGTCAAATGACGTCAATAAGTATTTGTATTGAAATTTTGTTTCGGGGCGCCTGCACACTGGTTATAGCAATAATTTTTAATGTGAATGTTTGAAGTGAATTATTGTGTGAATTATTATTCCAATAATGAATAATGAAGTGAAGTACCGTATAAGACTACAACAACAAAAAAGTAACACAAAATCGGAGCGTTCGAGTAACATTTAACCTGTTCTAACTCTTCTTCATGTCACTTTTCAAGTTTGGCAATTGTACCGTGTGTTGTGACCCTAGTGATTTTAGAAATACTTATTGACGTAGATGCGCAGAACGAGACCACTTTTCTTTGTTTACAGGCGCAACCTTTTATTCTATAAACCTTGCATACAATCCATAGTTCATCTTGCCGATTGGCTGTGAAAACAACAACAATTGGTGTCCCCAGGGGACACGTGTCGCACGTGTAAACACGGCCTAATATCCGCATTTGCAGGCGATGCGTGCAAACTACAAACCCCGTGGTTATGCTATCGAGTTTTGCTTGACAAGTAGGACTTTTTTTTGTTGTTTTGTGTGTAAAAGAGAGAATGGGATATTTTTCTGTTCTCAACATCACTCTCTCACACCGAGCACGAAAACTCGGTCTAGCGTACACCGAGGACACCAAGCAAACTCAATTGCTTAGTGCCATGTTACATTGCAATTTTTTGATTGTTTCAGTTTGTTCTTTGTTTTTGTTTTCTGTACAAAACTGTCAACGCCGAGTTCATCCGTGAGAGAAAGAGAGCCGATGAACTACGGAACCCGCAATCAAAAAATTTGCCGTCGACGGCTCCAAATTTCAATCAAAACGGCGTTCTTGTGTGGCGTAATAAAAAAGTAAGCACATTTTGGAGTAAAAAAAATAAAATAAATAATTGAAAATAATTGCTCAAAGCAACTCTTTGATTCTGCAACCAATTCCATTCAAGTAAAAATTTACTTCGCTGGCTGCGATTGCTTATTATTTTTCGTGCTTTGAACAAAATGTTTAGCGTTTGTTAATAAGTTAAGTAGAATTTCCTCTAATTCTTTAATTGTTTGCATTGTTTATCATTTTTGATATTTGTACTGCCTGCAAAAATCGCAAATCGGTATGAAATACTACGCATAGTTCCAATACTATTTTTGACAGATTGCTGGCAAACTGATTGCAATGTAACATACCAGCAAATAAAAAATTGTTGAGAGAGTAAAATATTCCAATTTGCACCAATCAAAAAATTGCAATGTAACATGGCACTAAGTCTCAATATTCACAAAAGTATTGAAAAATGGAGTGGAGTGAAAAAATGGAATTAACTGATAAATCTATCAATTATATTCTTGTGATTATCGTTCCAAAATATTACGACTTTATATATGTTAAACACATTTCAATTAATATAAACATTTGGTCTTCCATTGCGTCGAAAACAACATCTAAAATAATACGTTTTCTCATTTGTGTAGTAGACGGGTTGCTGCTGAAGGTGAGAAAAAATATACATATTTGAAGAAAGCAAGCGTGGGCCAAGCACAAGCGTAACCACTCTTTTTGCACGGACTCCGGTCACAAAAATTAGATAAATTTCCCACCGAGTTTTGCTCGATAGCATAACCACGGCCTTACAACTATCGAATAACTCGATAGTTTTTCGTTAGTTTAGTTTTGATTGGAACACTACTCGTTTGACAGTTGACTTTTGAAATGACTCTCATCTCCAATTTTCTAAGAGGAGAACTTACAGCTGTTTATTAATATAAAAAGATCAGGCAGACACCAAACATTGCGGGATGTTCTTATAATTAATTATTGCACATAATTATGTGATTGTCAGATGTCCCTCCAAGCTATCGATTGAGAATTCTAGTAACAAAAAAAATAATTTTGTTCTTTTTATTGGAACATCAAAACTATTGCTATTTTCCGGAAAATGTCGCGCCGTAGTCAAGATATTCCAATACGTCCTCGTTATGGTTACGACGTCGAACCCAACGACGTTGAACAGTCCAAAACACTGGACGACACAATCGACAAAAGGACGACTGCAGTTGCAAATAAGATCAGTCGAAGCATCCCCGGAGATCATTGCATCATGACGTCTTCGTACTCTGAAATACCTTTTTTAGCACAACATTCTGGACCGGACGATTCACTGGATGTTTCTAGATCCATAACAGACGATCCACCTCAATCTACGCACAGAAGTGATAGTTTAGAGGCCAACGACGACGATGACGTTGAGGAAAATGATTCCAAAGGTAGTTCCTGTGAAACACGACGACCCATTAAGCGACCAGATTCCTTGCAGTATGGAGAGTCAAGTGAGCTAACAATATGATTTTCCGAAAACAATTTACAGCTTTATTACGTACTGCTTGCAGTGATTCCTTATCAATTGGAGGGGTCTGTGCGACACGAAGGACAAATGCTGCATTTTGTAGCTAGTAACATGGAGCACACCCTAAAAACAGCCAGCCCCGTGACCAGAAAGGATATCAACCACGCAATAGCCGCTGGGTACGCCTCACGCAATAGCACACCCACCACCTCGATAGGACTGCTTACACGCCAGTTTCTGCAGTCACAATTGCCACAGATAGACGCAAACGTTCTCAATGACATTGAAATCGAGGCTCAGTATTTGGCCACATCGGTTGATAACGTAAACGAAAACTTGTGCAATTTATTACACTCGGTAAGATGTTATTTTATATGTACAGTTCTCGTTTTATTATTTAGGTCATTTTGCCAGATTTCCTCAATCACGGCCGATAATGTGGAGGTGCACAAAAATGCCGTGAGCAAGTTGACTGATAGCATGGATGCCAACATCAAATGCATGTACACAATAATGGCCAAAACAGAGGAGATCTCAAAGTCAATGAAGCCTACTGAGCAGCTGGGCCAACGCATGTATAAATGCAAGTATTAAAATAATATGAACACCCGTAAATATTTGATTATTTCATTAGACGTGAAATTAAAAGGCTTGTGGATATGTTGGAGTCAAATATGTAGGATGCAAGCAGCGCGGACGCAACTCCCAAGCTGTGGTCGCCAACGTGTCCGTTCATTTAAATTCCAGCGAAATAGCAGTTTAACATTGCTTTCAAAATACTCTTTAGAATTAAGTTCAAAGACATAAATAGCATTACCATTTCTTAGAAAAGTTAGTAGTAAATAATTAAATCTAGTTGCAGTCACAGCACTGAAAATCAGTTGTAGCACTTTAATTTCTAATATACAATTTCTTAACTAGTTCTTTTACAATAATTTATTTACAATATGAATTTAAAACTTCTCTACCTTCGCCTTAATAATCCGCAAGTTGTCCACAGGACGATCGTTCTTATCCGTCTCTGCCATGCCGATGCGTTTGACCACTTGCATGCCAGAGTGCACGCGTCCAAATACAGTGTGTTTTCCATCCAGCCACTGCGTCGGCGCTAGCGTTATAAAAAACTGCGAGCCATTAGTGTCTGGGCCCGAATTGGCCATTGAAAGTATACCGGCGCCAGTGTGTCTCAAATCTGCATGTATTTCATCTGGAAATTCGCTGCCATAAATCGACGTTCCACCACGACCCGTGCCAGTAGGGTCTCCACCCTGAATCATGAAGTCGCGGATGATACGATGAAACACAACGTTGTTGTAGTAGCCACGCCTTGACAATTCGGCAAAGTTGCGACACGTGTTGGGAGCATGTTTCCAGTAGAGTTCGATTGTAATCTCGCCCATGCTGCGATTTGGAAAGATTAGTACTGTTTAAAATAAAACTGAGTAGAGAAATACTTACGTTGTTTCGAGAGTCACAAAATGTGGCTGCCATGCTTTGTCTGGAATACCTGTGACTGTAGAAGAACTATTTACAAGCATTTTAAGTAGAATAATAAATTACTAGAGGTATCTTGATAATTTTTTCTCTTAAAGTAGCACGTCTGCCGCCAGGAAATATAAACAAATAGAAATGAAGAAACGTCAGAAATTCCGAGCGTGTGTATTCACTATCTACTATTAGCTGGGCTTTTTTATGAATGGCAGATGGTTAAGATTTCATGGGATTTTTTTGTAACCTATCTCCCTCGCATTTTAAGCTATCTCTTTCGCAGCTTTGCTAAAATTTCCCTTGCGGCAGTGAAAGAAATAACATGTGACCTCGACATCAAATTAAACAATTCATTAAAAGACCGACGAGGGAAATTTCGCTAAAGTCGAAATCGCGCCCAACCTCATTGCATTATCTCTAATACGTAGAGTAATATCAGAGGTCAACCAGATTACCAGAGTAATCTCTGGTAATATTAATCGCGTTTTTTAAGTAAATTATACAGGTCTCCATATAAAATTGTCTCTCAATTTTATTTTTTGACGTTTTTGGGAGTTCGTGAAGTTGGCTACGTTGACTTGTCGATTTCGCGCTCTGTCTGACCTCCATCGTGAAACCGCTTCGCCGAACATGGCGAAAATTTGCGTTCTGTTTGAGCGTATTTTTATGCATTTTTGTTCGAATTTCCAGCATTTCCAGTACGGAAGAAAACCTTAATTCGCTGTAACAAACTTATGGCCTCTTTGAGGTGACAAATCTGTCTTTGGGACGTTGTTTTTCGAAACGTCAAAATACAATTAAAAATATTACGCTTTTTATATGTGAAACATATATATAAACTGTATATATATATATACATATATATATACTTTATATTATAAAGTATAACTCCCAGTTCCCTACAATGATAATAAATGTATGCTTCCATATATCACACAGTATTTGTTGTGTGTTTCTTATATTTATGTGGATTAATTAAGGTACTTGCGATTTTTAAATTACGTAAAGGTAAATTACGATTACAAATTTTAATTAAATAATGGAAAAAAAAAAAAATGGAAAAAATATGAAATCATAAAATCCGTAAATCATAATAAATTAAAGAGAATTTGAATACCTTTCTCCCGACACCAATAACCTATACAGTTTAGGAGATATAGAATGGATATACATGGAATTTCAAAGGGCCAAAGGAGTTACAAAAATTTTTGTTGTTATTAGCGTTAGCATAAAAGACAACGAGAATTACGAAAACAACAACAAAATCGGATCTTCGTCGGTAATATTTCACACAAATTGAAGCAGGAATTTAATTACTATGGGTGTGTTACTATTTACTAGTGGTGAGTAATGTTGAAATAAATTTACTCTGGTGAGTAAAATTTTGCTCTATTTGCTGTGCCAATCCATGAATGAAATTTTGACAGAAAAAAATTTTTAGTTTCAAGATTGTCTGCAAAATTAAACAAAGAATTATGCATAGAATATCAAAAAAATATTTTCCTTGTTACTAGCTATTATATTAACAGCACAAGATCTTATAATAATAATAATATAAGTTTTCCTAATTTTCTTCCATTTTTAAATAATTTTGAAATACTCGACGTTGAAAAGAAATTTCATTTTCATTTTCGAAATCACATTTCGGTAATGTTGAAATAAATTTACTCTGGTGAGTAAAATTTTGCTCTATTTGCTGTGCCAATCCATGAATGAAATTTTGACAGAAAAAAATTTTTAGTTTCAAGATTGTCTGCAAAATTAAACAAAGAATTATGCATAGAATATCAAAAAAATATTTTCCTTGTTACTAGCTATTATATTAACAGCACAAGATCTTATAATAATAATAATATAAGTTTTCCTAATTTTCTTCCATTTTTAAATAATTTTGAAATACTCGACGTTGAAAAGAAATTTCAACGGTTGTCAAAAATTTACCTAGCCATCAGGGCTTCATAATTTTGACGTTTGAATTCACCTCACTCAAGTCAAAATTTCAGTTTCTTATGTCAAAATTTTTTGTATCGAGGAAAAAGTAACCAATTGGCACACACCCTATATGAAACTGTGGTGGAAATATGAAACAGTTTACTTTTTCAACATACTTACTGATAGGAAACAAGAACAATATGGTACATCTCACGTATAGTGGACATAAATTCAACATGGCATAAAAAAAAGACGTCAAACCGATTTTTTGAAACGACGAATGCGGAGAATTCATCACTGCCACATTTAACGAACGCATCCTTAGAAGTGTATGTAGACCTTAAATCAACGAGTAGAGGGTAACGATTTCGTTTCCGTCGTTTTTGGCAAACATATCACTAGTTTTGATTTTATTTGATTTCACTTTTCATTCGTGTGCGTGAATTGGTAGAGTCTGTCTGGTGTTTGTGTTTTGTTTTTAAGAACTTCCAAACATATGAACACCTAAGTAATATTATTTATTCCAAAAATAATTGGCCAAAATTGAATTGTATTAAATATAAAATTAAATAAATTAATTATTATTTAAGCAGTAAAATACTTGCCAAAAAGTGCAAAAGATCAATGTTTAGGATTAGGTTTTTTAAACAGGAACACGAATACGGGGAAGACAAAGAAGTGAAAAGTTGAAATTCTATAAAGCAAAATAATATAGAGGAAATAATGGTGTTGTGTAGTAAAAAAGCAGCCAGAAAGTGTTGAAAGAGAAAAAGAAGAAAGATGTCTTCGTTTGTTGTTTTTGGATGTTTTTTTGTAAATAAGTGACGTAAATGTCACAATTCAATACTACCTTTTCATAGTTCCTTTGAAACCTTTCAATAGTTTGTTTTGTTGTTATTATGTCAAAGGTTTTTTCTAAAAAAAAAACTTGAAATCCACGTGAAAGCATACATTGCGAAAGTGCGCTATTATAAACACAAACAAAAACCAATGGCAAGCGTATAAAAACCTTGAAATAGGAGAAAGAACTCGACGTAGCCGTCGTACAAGAATAAGTAAGTTGAGGAAAATTTATTTTATATTAGAAATTTCTATAAAATCTGTCTGTTGTGACCGTAGAAGACTTAAGTTTTTTGGTGTTGCCACCTTAATTCTACGAGCAATTTCTTGTTTCTAACATTCTTCAAAAACAGAGAACTGACAGCATTTAAAGTAAAAAATGCTCCGATTTTTTTCCAGGTATTTAGAAATGCGAGAAAATCCGAATGGTCAAAAAAGCTTACTCGCGATGGATGTGAGATATCTTTAAAAATTAATGGTGCATATTGAAGTGTCGTATACCAAATTAAGGGTAATGAATCAGGCTTTTAAATTTATTATATATTATTCACGTGTTTTTTAAAGAAAAACAAGATTTTCTTCCCCTTCTTTTACGTAATCTGCATTACTTAGTTATAGGGACCAATTATTATAAAAATATTTGTATACAGTTTATAAGCAAGTGAAATTAACTTTATTTTGATACCCATAACGCTGGGGTACACGCACTAGTTTTGCATATATACATATCCCGATTTAAGATTTCAACACCCCCTGACGCTTACATCTATCGCATGCAAGTTTTTGTCACCATGCGGATTTTCTTGTAATTGTACATTTCTGGTGAAAAAATCGGGACTAATTGGCTAAACTAGATTTATGCCTATTTTGATAGTAATGTTATTAATATTGTATAATGGATAATGTTTAAAGGGCTTTGTAAAATCATTAGAAATTTATTATTCGAAAAAATAATATTTATCTGCAGTTTCTTGGCTAGGAAAAGTTGTTTAAATGTATATTTAGTTACCGTATTCACGTAGAGTCACTTCAATGCTGTAGTAAGTGCGTGAATTTAAATTCGGGTATTTAGAAGATAAATTCATAAAAAGCGGAGTCACAAACCACAAAAACGAATTTCAAACGTTTTTTGCAAATGTGTTCTGCAATCAGAGCAAACTTTCTATGCAAATTTCGATCAATCGTAAACATAACTGTGATTATAACCAGAGATTTATCAAAACCCTGGTGGGAGTTATTATTGGGCACTGTAAGTTGAGAAACCATCTAGGCATATAGGGTCGTGGTACAATAGGCTATCTTCAGTCGCAGTGCTAGGCATAAAAATAGTGCTATTCCAACTCATTCTTTTAGTTCCAGTCTCAGTTTTATTTTGATTTTCTTATTCTTGAATTACAAACTAATCTTCGCCCACACAAATTGAAACTAATCAATTTAATGGGATATTTAAGAAACAACAACCACAACGTGACAATTTATCTAGATCTTAGAACAGTTATTAATGAGTTTTGATTTTTTAAGTCGACTTTGGATGCTTATAAATTAAACTTTATAGAAAGATGAGTTTTAGCCAAAATGGGAGTGTGCATTTTTTCAGGTAGAATAATCATGGAATATAGTTTCATTATTTAGTTTTAACTTTTAATCATATCGGTATTCAGAAGCAGGTAAAATTATGAAGACTTTCTAAATCCTAACGAGCACTAAAATCGATCAAGGACATTATTATAGCAGCTGCTGCAGTATCTAGTATCTTAAATTACCAACCAAATAATAGATATACAATAATAAATTGTATTATTTACAAATATTAAAATTTATCCATTATGATTTATAAACAGTGTGTTAAACGGAACCATTGACTAAGCCGAGGCCATAGAAAAGTAACCAAAGTTACTTATTGTACTTTTCACTTAGAAAAGTCAACTTTTGCGTGTACTTTACACATGCACGTAATTAAATTAATGTTCTCACCTTTTTTAATTCAAATATGTATGTGTCGTTCTTTTTATCACATTCGCCTCACCTAATTAACGCTCCGATGGACAGCAAGTATTCCGCGAACAAGAAATGAGCGGAACCTGTCAAGTGTTATTGTATTAGATGCTTACTTTTACTTTCAATTTCTATGGGAAAAGCTACCAATTTTTGATTTCGAGTTATACTACAAATGTAAATGAGTTTATATTGCGAACAGTAAATTTGTCCATTCACTTGTAATAATAGATATAGAAAAATGAATATATTTAAATTTTCTCGGAACATCAGTATATCCTCAAGATACCGGCCACTTCTGCTCTCTCGCTTATTCAAGTGTCAATTTTATTCCAACATATTCCAAAATTCTAGACACACTGTTTAAAGACTGATTACAATAGGGAAAAAATGGCGCATAGTAAATCCATCACATTCATGAAAATCCGTGATAGTTTATTTATACTTCGGTGAGAAAATATTTCTTCTGGTTGTATTCATATTAATAAGGTGAAGTTTTTTCCTGTTTTTGGTGTTAATGTGTTGGGAGATGAAATCGTTATTATTAATTTTACACATAGCGTTGTTTATAGCTTTTAATTACCGTTACAGCTGAAAAATGACGAGTACATACAACTATACTATACATCATAATCAAATGCTTCGTTTCTTATAGAGCATTTACATTGTATGCAGATTGTAATTCGATGTAGACTTCGGATTGCTTGTCACCGTCATGTAATTTCTATGAATGAAACATTTTTCATTCCTGTCGAATTATTGTTGCATATGTTAAAATTATGAAGTTTATTCTGTACAGGTATCCACGTTTATTTTACCGTTTTATGTTTGTATTTAAGAACAAAATATATTGCGACAGTGCGGGGCCCCGTGGAGACACAAGGGACACAGGTAGACAAACACGCACACGGATAGCTGTACTTATGTATGTACAAAAGCACACATTGGCAATTTGTAATAACTAGGATAAGCACGCTCCTCGCCGCATTTCGTGAATGCAGCTGAGGTACTTACAAAAAACCTTGGAGTAGAAATAAATTGATTCTGTGCTCGATGTCGGCTGACGAGACGGTGCAAGCAAGAGACGGGCGAAATAACAAGTATTGTGCTTGTTTAGAAAGAACTGCAGATATGTTCACTTATTCCTCGTTGTGGTTGTTGTTGCATGTACTGCGCATTATCCTGTAAAAGAAAAGCACCTCCTCGTTTTGTATTGTTTTCCGCGACCGCGACTTCAAAAATCCACCAAAACTACAATAAAAAACTATGTAGTCAAAAACAATCCTTTGCTGACGTTGGCGGTGAAATTCCTCATCTAGAAACAAAGCAAAACAAATGACGAAACAGTTTTTGTTTTTTCCAAAACTTCTCATATAAATTTTGTGGAAAACAAAACCTCAACGAGTCTTGCTGTAAGATTTCTTTTCTTTCTGTCCTTAGAATCTTATTTAGAATTTTATATTATACAATAGTTATTTCTATTGAATTCTTTGAAGTATGTTTAACATGATGCTTGTTGTGTTTGCATGTGGAATTAAGGGAATATAACAGGGAATAACTTGATGCTCTCCTTTTCCCACTAACTCCTTAGCACACAGTTTTCTTTCGCATCAAAGTATGCTTTCGAGAAGAACGGTATAAATAATCGCAGTCCAACTTGTTTCGAAAGATGAACCAAGGTGATATATAAAAGGCTATATAAAGGACTTCAACCATGAATTGCAATTGTGAGAACTAGTCTCGTAACCAGTTATTATATGTTACGATCCCTTAAGATCCCTATCCATCTCCAAATGTGTACATACGTATGTTTATCTAAGTATCTGTATCACTCTTACTTGTTTTGTATTCAAGTTTTTTAGTGAGCTAGTAATTTTTTCAAATGAACGATCATCTTCACCTTAAAAATCATTCGTGCACCGAAAGTGAAATCAACGGAAAATACTGGATATCAGAGAGTTTTTTGAAGTCTTTCAATACCATCATTTCTGTAATGTTTTTTTGTATTTGAAGGGCATGCACTTTACATATCTCTCTCCCATTCTCTCAATATTTTTTCATGGCCCTTAAAATTGTTTTCTTTCTTCCGCTATTCATCCGTACCTGCCTTCATTCATCAGTCAATCAATCAAACTCAAATCATGTGTCAAGTTGAGGCGAATACAATATTTGAGATGTTTATTTCTCTTCACATTCTGCTAAGTCGTGGCCGATTTTGTGCTCTGTTGCAAATACGACATGTCTTGACCTGGCGTGAAGCCAAACACCAGCGGGACGTAACTACAATGTATGTGTACAACTTGAACAGTGGGACGGGTCGACTGTTGGGATGGACGAGGGCCACACACGGGCCAGAGCAAGGGTTAGGACATTGCATTGTACGCTGACAACCGGCTTCAACAGAGTAACGTTAGCCAGAGTAGTGGAGTAGAGTAGCAGCGCGCTTCTCGGACGCTCACACGAATCTCTGCCCTTTACCGTCCACCTTCCACCGGCAACTAGAAATTGCAGCATCGTTTATATGAGATGTATTCGTTGGCTTTGTTGCTGTCGTTTATGTGTGTGCGATCAATGTTTTGACAGCAGTTGTGTCTGGTGGAGGCAGTGTTCAATATACGCTGGCCGCAGGTTTCGGTTCGTTCTTCATCGTCGACGCTCAGTCATCAGTGTGTGGCTTAAAAGCCTTCCATGAATTGTGAATTTGACCCTTCGACCGCAGTAATGTTTACTCTTGTTGTCAGGTTATTTCTTCTCTCATGCGATTTTGGTAGCAGACGTCAAACTTGCTGCGGTATACGTTCCTTGTGTCCACTTCTTATTGTTGATGTATTAATGTTGCTCTTGCTTTGTTGAATTTACTAACGGTTAAAGGTTATTCCTTTTGCATGTCTGCATGTGAGAGTACGGAAATTGGCATCGAAATCCATCCGAAATCACCGAAACAGTTTCAACAGCGAGTTTCATACAGTTTTTGGCTTTTGTTGCTTGCCAGTTCCTCACCCCGATTATGACCCCGTGCTCTACGATAAGCACGTTATTTCCTTGCGAAGTTCTGCCAATTCTTCATACCAGCTGCTTGAAGAAGAAAGCAATTTTCGGCATATCTAGTTATGGGTGAAAATTGAAAAGAACTTCTACAACAGATGTTCAGCCATTTTGAACTATTTTGTCAGTGATTTTCTTTAGAATTAGCATTCAGGACGTTAGGGTTGAGGAACAGCCTTTAAATGTCTTCAATGTCGTCAGACTTAAGGTAAACTTTAAGGAGTCGGATAAGGTTAGTGGACATTGCTTTCCGAAAGGCCTGCACTAAATTGATCAGTAAGTATTCCAAGATATACAAAGGATTTTATTGAATTTATGAAATTTAACTTTATATACGAGTATCTTTTCTAGATTCAAACTGAGAACCATATCTAAGATCTCGAACGTCTGAGGGTGTTCTATTCCTTTAGTTCTTTATTCTTGAAATTTTTAATAGAACGTTTAAAAGCTTTTCTCTTTGTTATAAAAATATTTGTGCTTCGCTTCGTTCTTCCGACATTAAGAACTTTTGAATTAATTTTAATTATTCGCTTTAAACATTTCTTCGAATTTCTGCAGGAAAATGTTTGCAGAAAAAATTGCAAGAACGCCAACAACAATGAAAAATCAGGAAAATGCAATAAAAGGTTCAGCCAGAAGTCGCTACATTTTTTGCATTTGCATTTTAATCTAATGAACGTAATTTATGAAAGCTTTATAAAACCGCGTCTCTCTACAACCCCCTCCGCTCCCCCCTTCGCAATTCTTGTTACAATCACGTACTTACTCTTTGCTTCACAGAACTACACACACACACTCAAGCACACACATTTTCTTTGTGAGTGCAGCACGTGATTTTATAAAGACTCGGCTAATTATTAGCTTCCTAGTTGTTGGCGGCACAGCAGCAGCAGCAGCAACAGCAGCAACAGCAGCAACAACAACTCATGGGGAACGATTTCAGCGACATGTGAACAACGCAAATGTTCTCGAAACATGAAATGCGTTCGGCGGATCCTTTGAAGCAACAGAATGAATACTCTGCAAAAACAAAAGTAAAGCTTAAAAACTTTGAAGTGGAGCGTAAAACAAAAATTGAAATCTGTACGAAGGAAGTGCTTCTTAATAAATGCATATGAGAAATAAAGAAAAAGGGTTAAAAGCTCTATTAAGGGACCTCTTCTGTGTTTGTGTTTGTGTTTGTTAGACTAGCTTAATAGAGCACTCATGTTTTTGCACAAATAAACGTGTTTGTTTAATTAACAGCTCGAAATGCAGAAAATCTTATGAATATAAACAATCGTCGTAATTACTACATGTCCACAAGTTAGTTACCGAAGTCCTGTGGCTATGAAGTTATGCCAAATAACGTCAAAACTTCTGTAAAAATTATCATGAGAATTTAATGAATGTATTATACATTTTTTTGTATTTAAAAAATACATTTAATGCACTCAGAAATTCAAAAAAATAATTAATATAAAAAAATACTCAAAAAATTCAAAATTTCAAATTAAAAAATTATATGGAAATTTTAAACTGTACTTTCGAACGTAATTACTATAGTAAAGTAGGTATTAATGCATTATTTGAAATGTAATTACATGGTGCGCATAACTAATTAAAGAGCGCGACAGTACAAGTTTATTCGGGTATCTTTTTACGGATCTCTTCTGCGATTTATATTATGAATTTATTTGTTTTTTAAATATTTAAATGTTTCAGTGAAATGCCAAAACTTTTGCCACATTTTCCGCATACCACTTCCGCAGGAAACAGAAGTCGAGCTAAACAAAGCTCGTATTTATTTTATATTTTCGTGAACCGCCCAACAAAATACCGGCGAAAATCATGCCACCAACACCGACGCTCGAACCACAGCCGCTGCCGCAACGAAAATGAAAAATATAAGCAGAGTCAGCCAAGTGCTGGAAAAAGTGTGGAAAGTGGCTGCCAGAAAGAATGACCCTCATTACCCACTAATGGGCCATTTTGCCGTGGGTGGGCTGCTCTGCCAGCAGCCATTCCTTGGCACGGAGCTGCCGGGCATGGATTAATGCCATTGTCTTTGTTGCTGTTTCGTTTTTTCTCTCTCTGTAATTCCGTATTTCTCTAAACTTTAATTTGTAAATTCCATAAAAAACAGCAAAGGAAAACAAACGAAAAACCGAAATTCAACAGGAAACCTTAGGAAATGTTTTCACGGTTTTCAGCTGAGTGATATTCGCATGGTACACTTTTTCCTTTGCGTTTTCATTTAATGGTTTTTGGAAAAATTACATTTGTGGGAAAATAACCAAATATTATTGGTGAGAACATGTTCCCAGCAACAGTTCTTCAATTGAGGTTGGTAAGCAAAGTAATTAATTTAATATTTCGATTATATCGTCCAAGCTACAAAGCTGTCCACTTTTCAAGGGACTTTTCATATGAATATAAGTAAAACACTTGTTCTAAATATA
Organism: Myopa tessellatipennis; assembly: GCA_943737955.2. NCBI lineage: Eukaryota > Metazoa > Arthropoda > Insecta > Diptera > Conopidae > Myopa > Myopa tessellatipennis. The sequence continues at coordinate 22,865,323 of OX031317.1, forward strand.
TTTTTGCCACAACCTTAAGTGACAAGGAGTTCAAAGTTATCCATAATCTCTCACAAAATTTAATTATATTTAACAAATCAACTAAGCTCGAGTTGAGTGAAGAACTTCGACGTGATTTGTATATCATATTTCACTAGAAACCGAGTGATTTTAAAAATTTTTCTGGTTCGTGGATAAACTCTGAAATATCTGAAATGATATTTCAAGCTCCGATGGATGTATTTCAGTATGTAGAGAGGTTATTGTGTTTGCGTTCATATTCCTAAAAACATGATTTTATTAGATCAGGCATGAAGAAGGGAACAGAGCTCATTCAGTGAAGGAATCCCAACGAAATCAAGATAAACTTTTTGATACGTCGACCTTAATTGATATTCACTCTGCTTGCATTGTTCTGCAAATAACTTGAACCACACACAACATCAAGTGGAAAAAATGTGTTCTTGTAGAGACAGCAGGGAAAAAAGGGTCCTTGCTGAAAGTAGCTCTCTCCAGAGCATCATTCAGTTTCTATTCAGAAATTTTCTGTGATTTCAACTGAACGTTTCTCTCTGCTCAGACAACAAGTGAAACACTCAGTCATTCTGCACTTCTTGTTACCGTTAGCATTTTTGTTTTTGTTTTCTAGTATCCTTAACATCTAACATGAATAGAAAACGTAGAAGACTTGGAAGAGAAGAGAATACACAAATACCTGCTCTTGGTACGGAAACTCCACGGTCCTCAATCCATTTCTAAAATCAGATAAGAAGAGATTACAGAAAAAAGCTGGTGTACTTTTTTGCATTTGCCCTTCAAGCTCAACCCATCAATCGATGGATGCAATTTTAAAATCTATTCCAAATCGGTTGTATTGCAGAATAAATCTGGAATACTAAAACAATACAACAGCAAACTATTCTTACTCCCAGAAAACATTACTGAATGAAAAGCTTCCCATAAGAATTGATGCGCAATTGAGATCTGAGTGATTGCGGCTGAAGTGAAACGATGGATAGAGCTCAAAGTTCTTCTTTCTTCAGATGAGTTGGCACATCTTTTCACATGTGGACGGTTCAAAAATCAAGTAAATTGAGTGGTGAATCCTGCCGACGCTCGGTTTTCCAGTGGAATACATCGCAAAGTTACTGGAGATGTAAGATTTTCAATTCAGTGCGAGACCAAGTCGAAATCTGTACCAGTTAAATACTAATGACGATTGTATTCTTCACATCTTTAAAGATGATTTAAAATGACTTTCCGCGACAATCATCCAGTCGTTGAGGAAAAAAGCAAATGAAGATTTAAAAGTAAAAAAGTTTAATAATAATCCGTAATCTTTCTGTTGTATCTCATCGTTATTTTGAGGAAGCACTCTACTTCTAAAGACATTTTAGAAATCCCTAGGGTAGGATGATGTTCTTCGCTCTCTGTTCTCAGATTTTCACATGACTTTTATTACTTTCGAATCAAGCTACAAGAGCCAACGTCATCCTGTGTTTAGAAATTATTTACACTTGGGAGTCCCTGAGAATTAATTAATTTATCCCGGGTTAAATTTATCCCTCATAATTTTAAGAGTGTGTGAGTCCATCTCTCTCTCTCTCTCTATCTCTATTATTATTATATCTCTCTATTACTATTATTATTATAGCCCTTGCTCAGGGCATTCAAACCTTGATTTGTAATTAAAACACACAATTAAATCGAAGTTCAAAACATAAACTCTACGAGTTCGGTATGAAACTTTATACTTTCTCGTAGTTCTCTGCTTAAATATAAACTAAAAAGCAAACTTCCATTCATAAAGGAAAACTTTAAATTTACGCTTTTTCATTTTATCGTCGCATCTTTTCGTCTCTGTTTTCCTTTTCTTATACACACAGTAATACACACACACACACACACAGAGAGCCGTAGAGATACGAGTACGTATTTCAGCAACAGATTTTAACAAACTTTGATGACTTTTCGCTTCTTATTTTTACTACTTTCTAATGTTTTGTGACTGTTGGCAATAAAAACTTTTCAGCTAAAATTTTGGTCAGTGATAATATGTATTTTTGCTTTAAATAATCGGATGTTTCAGTTAGGCAGGGCTGGAAAGACCAAGCTTTGGCTCTACGAAGCTGCCGAGCTGACGTTCATGCAATTCAATTGCTACACTGAACAAGAAAAAAGTGAACTTCATAACTAAAATGTCCGCATTTCTACGAACTTGAACAATAGCACGAGAGCAGCAGAGAGTAGAGAGAATTTTTTGTCGTTACGGTGTCGTTGTTTCTTTGGGCTTTTTTTCGAAACACTCACTCAGCGGCGTCCATGTCCTGCAACGCTTTTATGTGAAGCACTAACGTTAAAGTTCTCCCCGCACCTTTGTTCCACCCTCCCCCTCCCCTACCCCTCCGCCATGTGGGCAAGTATGTCATATTCAAAACGATAACGACTTTTAGTTTATGGAGTTTACACCATGTCGTGTAACGCGCTGTCGTCTATGGCGATGGCGATGGCGACGGGATACGGTGAAGTACTTCCGTGGCTGACAATACCGAGCCGTCATTTTAAATTCTGCCACTTTTGTAGTTTGGTTTTTAATTTTTTGAAAAAATCAGCTGCTTTTATAGCCCGTCAGAATTCCGTCGCAGATCGCGTTTATCGCTGATGTTATTGAATTAAGTTACGCTGCTGTTGCTGTTATAATTGCGGTGAAATTGCTGAAAACACGACACATTTCAATTATTAAACCAAATAAATTCATAGTGCAAGTGATGATCAACGATAAGAAGACATCGATTTCTTAAGATGTGATTTAATGTGGCATCCAGGCGCCTTTACTCTGCTCTGGTGGAGCTCGAAAAGGCGTGTAAATCCGGTGTACATCGTTCAAAAACAACCTTCCTTGCGTAAAACAAACACATCACAGCCTCAGCCATGCAGAAGTACCGTCATTTATTGGGATTTTCATATCCACAATTTCACGTTTTTTATTTTCCTTGCTGATTCTTAATC